>JAYRCH010000068.1:0-1349318 GCA_037179445.1 Phengaris alcon alcon | reverse complement strand
ATGCTCAAGTCTAATCTGAGAAAGTATTAAATTCTAATGCCTTATTATTTGCTCGCAAATGAAAATTATGTTGTAAAATGCGTTTTGCGCAATTGTACGAGTGAGCGGTTTATGCGCGTGAGTGTACAGACTTGTCTTTGGCTTACGTTCGAATGTGTATAAATCAAAATTTGTGAAGTCAACAATGTTTAGCTAGGTGGAAATTTGAAATATTTTTAGTGATCAATTAATAATATCATACATCAAGCTACATTCATAATAAGACCGTACTGGCGTAAAAATATTAATCTCAGCTTAAACAATTGAATATCCTTACATATGTCACGTTCTAGCGGTATCAATTTAGGAGTGTTTTTAATTTCATATTGTTCCGGGTGCGCCAAGGATTTATTTCCAATCAAATACAGAAGCTAGTTGTTACTAAATTATACGAGAAGTTGACGTCTGACCTTGTTCGATAAACGTTGTATTTGAGTGGTCAATCGATATGTTTATATTTTCTTTAACAACGTCTATTGACTTTTTAATTACAGCCAAACTTGTTCTTGAGCTGCTGCAATCGTTGATTTATTCCTGTAACCCTGTTGCACGTATCGCAATAATAACATTTTCTTTCCGCGTAAAATGAATTCCTCCGGTTTTCAATAACATGCATGTTGTGCATGGCATGATGTTGCCATTTCGACTATATTATTAAATTGTTATCGGATAATATTGACGTCAAGAACTTTGTGGAAATAACTCACTGACGTCCCAACCTGTCGCCGTGTTCCGTATCGCGAAAACAATATCTGTTTCGCATAATATATCACGAATTAAACATAAGTTGATTTATTGAAAGCGACCGACGCTCAACTTGGCCCTACAACATGACTTATTCGTTGTTAAAAACAATTTATTTATACAAAAATGTAATCGCACGGACCTTGATCTTTTGCTCTACAATGCTTTACATCTGTACCCCATGCACTTGCTTTAAATTTATTGCCAGCACAAACAATGGACGTATAATCTCTGGGTCCGTCAATTGTCCGACTATTTTTCATATTAAACTTGTACTTGCTCTCGTGCGCTTCAGTCGATCTGGATACAAAATTGCTGCTCCGGCGATATAAGGCCTTAAAAGCTCTTTGCTTGTGGACTGTGGTGTCCCGAAGCGATTAAAGGTGTGTTATTTATTATCATATTGCATGTCCTCTACATGCAACAAATGAGTTATATTAGCCTCAATCGGTACCTGATTCAGCGTGTCATTCAGCATTCAGCGATGAAAATACTTTACACTCCGATTCTCAGTCAGTACAATATTCTTTTTTTAATTCATCTCGCATTTTTCATTTGTATCAGAATTATATTTTAGCTGGCATTCTAGTAAAATGATGACTGAGACTATATTATTATCTATGTATACATAGATAATATATACAGAGTGAATTTTTCAAGTAGGCATGGTACACGAAACGTGAAACTAACAGGAATAGCGAAAAGTGCTGAAAGGTGTCATGAAAACTAAAACTGCATCATTAGATTTTTGATAAAAAAATACACAACCCGTATTACATTATTTATATATATTATATATATTACATTTCGGATTTCGGCCTGCCATGCCTAGTTAAAAATCCACCCTGCATATAAATTATTATTATTAATACATATTCGCTTCATTTAACATATGTTACGAAATCGTCGATTACGTCGGTACATAATTATTTATTGACAATATTTTTAGTAATAATTAATACGAATTTAGTTGTTTACTCATGCCATGTGTCAGAGCAAATTAAGACATTCATATTCATGTAATTAGTAAAATAATTTATGAGTTATATAGAGTATAAAATGTGATTAATTAATATGAATTCTGAGTCAGTGGATTAGAATTCATTTTAATTCGTCCAATTATAAATATTATTTGTTCTCTTTTTTCAGGTAAGCCTCAAGTGAATTGAAATGTGTCGTGTCAACCTTTCTATATGAGCCGGTAAATGAGATATTTAATTTTGTAAAGCTTCCTACAGTTAATTATTGCATATTTTGCGTAACCTTATTCGTTCTTGCAAGATATTTATCTCTTATAATGTAAAAATTGAGCAAATAACAATTATTGCAATAACAACGTGCGCGTGCTCCGAGGATTTTCAGACTTCTAAACTTTCTGCTTCGAAATTATAGAGATTTATTATTTCGTATTGAATCTTAAAAAGACTAGCAAAATGTTTCATCATCTTTAAAATACAAACCTCTATGTTGTTCTTGTTTTATCTTAAGTGGCCTCAATATTGACGATCATCATATTCATCACTCAAAGGTCAACTCCTCATGCACTAAATTCAGGACTTAATTCGAGCCTACGAGCCGAATGCTTGAAGGGATAATTCGAGCGATGCATATTATTTCACAGCAGCGATTCATATAATTTCCGTAGTTGCCCGAATCGTCAACAATTATCCTAAAATTTATGTACTCGATACCATGTACGAAATTACCCCATGATCCATCTAGGATGTCAAACAAATTTATTGGCATTTCTTGACGTGTTTTTGCGTCTAGTTCATTTAAGTCCAAAGACAGAAGCCTCAACGTTTGTGAGTAGTAATTATGGTGATCTTCTTATAGCGTTCAATTTAAACAAATAACAAGAGCGGTAATTGTAAAAGATGCAAGTATATAATATATAAGTATATTTGTAAGTAAAAAACTAAGTAATAAGGAGGTAAATTACGAGTATGTACATAATTGATTTAAGAACAAATAATACCTACTGCATGATCGTTTTGACGGTGAGCTGTTTGTTTAACAAGCAATGAGTCAGCAGTCAGACTCACCACTCATATTATCAAAAAATATTTTGTTCATTGCAGGGAATAATTTTTGTTTGCTTTATATAAATTAATGATGATATTAATAGGACTTGGACATAAATTACTTGTTTTGAAATATTAGTACCTCTAATGTATTGTTCTCGGGGCTCCTCTTTCAATGCCATCACTCATCCTGTTAAACTAAGACTTTTTGAAATTCTACGCGTTCATTGTGACGTTCATTAAATTGTGTCATCCAATTTTTTCACTCCCTAACTTTACTTTTGGTCATCTGTTTGCGTTAGAAATGTCCCTATAGAAGTATAGAATAACCTTAAAACGAAGAGTTTATACTTTATTTTTCACTGTCATTTGAATTTATGTCTGATTGCTAGCTCTTTTTGAAATGAAATAGGAACGAGGGCGACCTACTTAAGTAAAATATTTCTCTTTTAAATGCGCCACTACATTCAGTTCAGTAAATTCGAGCTTAATTTTTAAAATTGCTAGCACCGGCCGTCTGGTTGTAGATAAGATGCCTCCACTGATAATAACTTCTCTAGATATCAGCGATAACAATCCTTTAAGAAATTATGTTTCTTGTTTTATAATCCTGATTCTTACTTTCAAATTTAAGCTTAAGTGTTGAAGTCTTTAGTTCTTGCCCTTTTTAAATGCCCATTTTAGAGTTCTCGACTTGATCAACATATGCATATCATAAGAAATGTGAAATTGGCGTTTAAAATTCCAACTTTGATACAATCCTTTACAGTGGCGTGCACAGGATTATGGCACTGGGTATGCGGCGAAGTACTCGGTCACAAAAACTTTTTCGTTTATAGATTTTTAGCATAGCTACAGCCAAGCGACTGATCTCTAAGCCGAAACCATGCCAACAGAGCAAGTCTTAGATGTACTACTATTCATGTACATCTTCTACGGCAACGCAGACAAAACAGCGATCGATCGTCGCGGCGGAAGAAATTCTAATAAGTAAAATAATAAGCATATTTTAAAATATTATAACTACTCACCAGTCAGTCAGCTTCAATTTTCACATATTCAAGGTTCCGGTTACATGAGATTACTATATCCCGATGTAAATTACTAAATAATATGCAAGGAAAACAATATAATTTAATCGTGTGTACACAACCACACAGCCAGTTATACGTTTCATAACTTTTAACATGAAATTTTAGAGTTACATTATTTTTTTGCTGGTTTAATTGTTGTAACTCGGGTACACACCTACCTTTAGACAAAATTTGAATCTTTTCACTGAATGACAATTGTGAGAACTTGTTATTTTTAATTTTTAATAAACACACATTATCAACGCAAACCTCACAATCAAATAACATTTTTAAAAAATCAACAAACGCACCTTGTAAAAGCAAATCACTACAATTATTATAGAAACTCAGTAAGAAACTGTTAAATGTACACACTTTCAAATGTTAAAATGAAAAATCTTTTAAGAAAAATATAAATAAACAGGAGCGATTAAATTGTAAACAATGCTTATCACATGAAATATGCAATATGGCCCCCGCGAAACACAAAACGTTTCTTATATTTAAACAAATAATACCTTACTAAACAAAAATGCATATTGTGCATACATGATTCATTAGATTCGCGTCGTATTGTTTTTACTCGGATTATAGGCAACGAATAATTTCCGACAAGCTAGTTCGGCGGTTTTCGGAAGCGATCGGATAGCCGAACCGAAGCTCTCGGCTCGGCTCTCGGTTCGGCCATCTCCCGCCGCATGACTAATCGCTATTTAATCATGTCGATATTCATATCAACTTAACGGCATTAGTTGCTATTTATAAAATATTAGGCGTTTTTAAGTTATTATATTTTTTTAATTAATTTATTTACTATTAATTAAAGTAATCTAAAACGTACGAACGTTTTATTAATATATCTGTGAATGACAAGTAAATCACTGCATTTCTGCCTATATGGAGCGCACGCCCCTGATCCTTTATCACCTTCGATAAAGGATTGTATCAAAGTTATTGTATGATCATATAACAATATTAAGTTTTATTACTAAATATTAATTTTAAAAACGAAAGCAAAAAGTTCTGCTTAAATATAAATTCAAAACCGGCATAAGTCGATGGAATAATTAAAATTCATTGCCATAATCCATTGTTCTATAGCGGAAACATGCAGGTCATTCACAAACGTTAGCGTGCAGATATAGCCAGCATTATCAGGGAATAAGGTCGCTATAAATTAATTACTATACGTTATAAGGTCAGATGTGACCCGTTCCGCGTTCGCTTCCCACCGGCTAACGAGAGCTATGCAAATATCAATTAGCCGGAGAAATGTATCCGAGCTACCTGTCTCGATGCCTCTATTAATTGGTCGCATTATCATATCACGTAGGGCAGCCCTTACGTGATTTGCTATTTCCGATGTAGCAACACGAGTACAATGCGTGCGAATTCTATTTACTGTGTTTGAACATTTTAATGATAGTCTTTAATCGTTCAAACGATAAAGCTATAAATACAAATGCCGTAAATATCACAGATTATTCATTGCATAATCGTGAGTGTGATATAGATTCTCTTCCTTGTGAATAAAATAAATGTTATATCGAAAACGATCAAATTGTCGTATTTTTTTATATAACCCAAAAAGTAACTTTATCACAGAGATGCGTACAATGTAACTTAATCTGAACTCACTGAGGATCTTCTTTTGCATAAAAGTTGCCATTAAAGATCCTCTCTCCTACAATTTATCGATCGGATCTAGATAACAATGCCCATCAATTTAAATTAACGTCTGACTCATAATGTTTACAGAGAAATTTGTACGAGGACCACGCTTGGCGCGAGTTCGATTCCCGTGTTGTTGTCGGGCATTCTGTTTCCAGCGATAAATCGCTCCTCACCTCGGATACAATGGGAAAGAGAAAGTCTTTAAGGAAATATTACCTTCTTGAACGCTCAATTTACAAAAATTTCGAAATAAGTATTTTTTAATGGTTTCTTTTTTCATTAATCGTCGTTTGTACTTTCCAGAAAATGTTTTGTCTAATTTAAGTTTAAGTAAGTAGAGTCTAGTGAATTTCGCACGACTTTGTAATATCGACTGTACAAAATTAGGCGTATCTGAGAAGAAAGCCTCCGCCAATTCAATCCCACAATCAAAATCATATAAAAATTAATTTTAGATAAGAGTTCCTATGGTAATCCGAATAAAATTTGAATGCACAAAGTACATTCAGAGTAAACTCACTTAATGTATCATATGTCACATCTTAATAATGAGCTACCGTCTGCCATAAAGAAGATTAATCATTAACATTACCGCAGTTGATTGTAGATTGGCTGCAGATACGCCAGATGTAAGAAAACTGATACAAATAGCCTATCTAGACGACCCGGTCACTCGGATATGCATGTTAATCATGTTCGAAGCGATTGAGTTTCAGCTGTTCTTTTGAATTTTTTGAATTTTTATCTTGTTACGTTTACGTTTTCTCGCTTGAATAGTTACTCTTTGATAGCCCGCTGTGGTATGTGGAAAGTGAATCTTTATCCAATTGCTTTTGCAATTCGGATACTCTTTCTTCAGAACTTCATTAATTTAAGCAATGTCTTTTTCTATAAGTTTTCCTTCATTAACAAGTAGAGTTGATGAAGGATAAAGTAAAGTAATCTGGATCAGCGACTGACCCAAAAACCGGGCTAGTGCGTAGATTATTCAAATGAGCTGAGTGCACCGGTACCGTTGTGTACGTGATCCTAACGCCTAGAGGCCCTCGTCATCCGCCCATTAGCTAGCCTTCAGGATGTGGCACACTTTCGTGCTTAATGCTCAATCTACGTTCATTGTGCTGAGATTGCGAGTTATGGAGATTGTTATTATAAAAAAAATCCAGCTAGCAATGTCAAATTAAATTGCTTGTCACATATTACTGTTCATCATTTCCTTTGATACATACACCAATAATTACATTTTTAAAACAGTATATACATATTCACTAAAATTGTGAAGATTTCTAAGTAACAGAATACCTAATAAGAATTTACAAAGACATGCTTTTTTTAGGCTTGAGCTGTAACATCAAGTCTACAACGTCGTGTACTTGCTACTGGCATTTAACCAAAGCTAGAACCGAATGTTTATCGCGAGGATCCTGCTGCTGAGATCGTCAGTCTTATATACTTGCTTGTTTTAAATTTATCTTTAAAATCCAAAATAATGATCGTTTAACGTTGACCCTTGTCAAGTTTAAAGTTTGCATGACTTAATATTTGCCTTGCACTTGTAAGTTGTAACTAACTTCAGCAACATTGGCAAAATTGTAAAATTTCAAAACCGCATAGAAAAACCCATTTTTCAAGTTTGTCTTACCGAATCAAAATTAAATTAAACCGGCCAAGCCATTCTACGAAAAAGCCATTCTATTTCGTATCGATAAAGTGATTCGAGATTCATTGAGTCGACAAGTTAATAATACTGTCAAAATATAATATATATTTAGACTCTGAATTAAATTACACTAAAGCCCTAATTCTTGTTTGTTATCAGTACGGTTATTTCTTAATAATATTATTAAGGCCCCTTTATTTACATAGTAACCATTTAGCTATTTGTGCCTTTATACCCAATAAAAGTTTCAAAGTATGATTCATATTTCATACCATAGTTACAAACTAGCATAAACATGGTCCACAGACCATTATTTTACTCAGGATTGTTTCATCTTTTTTGCTCTGGCGTCAGCACTGTTCTCATGAGAATTATAGACGAAACATCATTACTATTTACGCTTATAAGATAATTCAGAGCCTTAAAAGGCGTGAATAATTATGTAGCACACGAAAAAAGTGGTTGGATTTCTTAAGTAAAAGGTGCGATCGTCCAGAGCGTTGCCGTTTTTACTGGTGTTTTATGTATGGGCCTGCACGTCTGGAAGTCATCAGTGGGCATGTTTCGAGGGGTTGAGAAGATGCGGCAGTGCGTCGGCGCTCCGAGCGCTCGGCTCGTCTGTCAGTCTCGCTGTATCGCGAGCGTGCAGCGGTTGTGGTAGAGGGGGCTACGTTCCGCTTGTCTTTCCGACTGTTATTCGCGGTTTTCCGTCAGGAGCGCACGTGTAGCCGGCATTGAACGCCACATTTATTTACGAAACTCGCACACCTGTGACGAAGCAAATATTTAACGTGATGTGAAAGACCTGTATAGGTTATGACGTTTGTGTTTGTAATTCGAAACTAGAACACGTTTGTGATTTGTGAGTGTTCGG
Organism: Phengaris alcon alcon; assembly: GCA_037179445.1. Taxonomy (NCBI): domain Eukaryota; kingdom Metazoa; phylum Arthropoda; class Insecta; order Lepidoptera; family Lycaenidae; genus Phengaris; species Phengaris alcon. The sequence goes on along the minus strand of JAYRCH010000068.1, from coordinate 1,341,230 downwards.
GCACTGTGCATTTTGGATAAACTTTACCGATGTTTTGAAGTTTTAAACTAATTTCGGCGACAGCCAGAGCGCTAGCATTTGATATTGGATGAACGCCAATATTAACACAGCTAAGGTGAGCGAATTTGTTTAGAGTTTTTAGTTTCAGTCGATTTTGTAATTTATGATAACGTCGGTATGGAGTTGAAAAGTTAACCGTAGAGATAACGCAAACTTTAATATCGTAGGTACCTAAAGAAAAGTCATTCATTCTACAGCTATTATCACGCTTCGCTTCGTTTTATGATTGCATATCATCGTAAGTTAAGATAAAAGTGACTTTGTTGGCGAATGTCAAGAAAACAATTGCAATTATAACTAAAAATATTTGACTACAAACCCCACATGAGAAGTCAATGAAAAAATTAACATGTAACATTTACTTCTTTTACTTCGTTCTTCTGTCTACTTTTTCTTTTTGCTTCATCAAAAAATGTAATAATAATGTACTATTAACCAGCTGCAGCATCATTAGCAACTAATAACAAGTTAAATGTAAATCCACGTTCTAAATGCGGTACTTTTAGTGTGTAAACAAATAATATGCACTTGAGGGAAATTATATCACGTTTCTCATGTTGAATAATAGTGGCAATATTTGAAAATAATAATATAATACACACAGTTTTATTTTAAATCTGATTTATGTAAGGTTTATAAATAAACAAGTTGCTTAATTCAGATCTACTTATAACGAAACTAACGAAAAGTAATTTTATAAGCGAGTTTATTTTGATAAACTAACATTTTCCATTTGCAGTTCTGGCAAATTTATCAATAACAATAACCACCTTATCAAATTCCTTATCAAACAAAGACTGGTCTTAAAAATGCTGCGGAAAAATACAAGTAATCGTAAATCCCTATTGTTTTCATTTTACGTAAATGAACTATTTTACTATTGCGTATTTCATGTTACCACCAGAATAAATGATAGTGTTGGCTAAGACGTTCATTACTGGCGGTTAATATTTTGGAGCAAACGAGGCCGGAGCGTGGGACCCGCCATCGTCATACCATTCATAGTCAAGGCCGTCCTCTTATCAATCATCATAATTAATTCCTGTTGTTGTTTCTTATCTTATTATTTTTTATTACACATTATCAAATCCGTCCGGTAATGGTTTTGTTTTTTTTTTTCGTTAGGCACAAAACATTATAATTACAATTCAGAGGTAACTTTGAATTATTAGAATTTTATTTTCATATTCAATTTAAATGTAATTTTCTATTGAAATTGCTTATTGACCTGCAAAGTATAATAACTTTCATAGTTTTTGCAATATGTATGCTACTGTTTTTCTTATCAAATGTACACGCCTTATCTAACCCACAATTCTATCGTATGTTGTTTTCGCTTCGCTAAGTTTTTTTTTCAGGCACTTTAATTTTAGAAGGCAGCATTAAAATATAATGTACCTACTTATTGATGCTGCTTTATAGTTCTAAATTACTTATAACAATTGTACCATTATCATAATATTACTCTCACTTAACTATATTATTAACCTTGATTTGCAATTAAAATGATCAATATCTTGTTGACTTTAACAATGGTTGTCAATTTATTGTTCTTTCCAGAGTAATTTATTATATGGCCAGTACAGTGTCGATATAATTACTTTAAGCATTTTTGTTTTTTTTTAAGCTTGATAATAAATAACAAAATATTATTCTAATAATCACAAACATTAATACACCTGTAAAGGGTAAGTACACACCCTACGGTTTTTTTTTAATAAAAATAACAGACCTTGGTATTGCCAGAGAAACTAGGGTATTCGTGTCTATACGTCTCTACTATGACAAGCCAATGTAAAGTGGAGGCGCCTACAGTAGCTCGCTTTCGTATTCAAACGTAGTTGTGCATTACAATTAGACTAGAATGAGATCATGTCTATTGAAAGCGTCAAACGTAACGATTACTCATCCTAAAATCGAACCAGACCCTTCCACTTGTCTAATAACAATGTACGTCAATATTTGCAGATTCTAACGGCTTCTATGGTACGTAATTTTTGATAATACACACACCGGCTAGAACTGCAATTAGTTTTTAGTTTTGAGTGATGCATGAAATCATAAAGTGTGTGGGAAGCATTATGATTTGACACAGGGCAAACATTTGATTGTTAGTTTAACGCTTGTAAAACAACTTTATGATACGAAATTATGAAAAATAAACATGTACGAAACATTGGATAGGAAAATGTGTTCTCTTAAAATTCTTATCCTATCGATAACTTAATAAAAATAAAAGTGTATTGCAATATTGAGTGTGTCTTTAGGTAGAGTTTGGTATTCAAATAATTATATTGTTGTCTATACATCATACAAATAATTAAAATTGACGTATCTGTTTGTAATCTCAAATTAAAACCGAAAAATAAAATTTCCGTCTTTCCGTCTGTTTGTTTCTTCCGACTAATCTCTGAAACGGCTGGACTTATTTCGAACGGACTTTCACTGGCAGATAGCTGATGTTATAAAGAGTAGGTAACTCAGGCTACTTTTATCTTAGGGTTCCGTTTAAAAACAATAAGTTTCCGTTTCCATTACTTCCACGCAAACGAAGTTGCGGGCATCAGCTATCTTTAATAGAAACACCGATTGCGAACAACAACAACAAATGGTAATGTTAACACAAGAGACGTTCTAGGTCTGTGCATTAATGATGTCGTTTGAGACAATAAGGTGCAATCTGTGGATGCCGCAGGGGCGAGGGCCGCGGCCGCACGCGCACAAAGCCCCTTCGTTCTCGTGTCACGTTTGACATACTCCCGAACAGGAGTCTCCTTCACTACTAAAGCCGCCTTTATCGACGCCTCCTCTCCACATAATAGTTCGCTATTATTCGGAGAGGAGAAATAAAATAATGAATAAATAATAATCGTGAAACACAGGTTATAACCACCTTGTATTGCGAGTACACGTCTGATTGTTTTTGATTTTGATGGCGCTAATTTTGCTTATGACTTATGTAACTTGTGCATATTGCCTTTAACTCAATAGGCTTCCATTTCGAATGCAAATACTGAGTCAGGCAGCACTTCAGAATTTGACCTCCCCGAAATAGAGCGAACGTGACCGACTACCCCTGGCTTTTTGATCGTCTCTAATCGTCACTCATTCAATTGCCTGTTGGCGTTCAGCCAGAATGTTACAGATGCCAGAACGCCGCCCGTCTCTATAATGGAACCTAAATCGTATGTGTAGGGTCTGATTTAGTTGTCTCGCCACGCTGACCGATGTACCGTCGTCCTAATAACTTAATCTCAGTCTGCAAGCGTGTCTTAAAAAATAGTTCCCCTGTGATCATTCAAAGATGTTCTGCGTTCTTTTACACGCTTACTACAACATGATTGGATTCTGGTATAAATTACTATATGTAAACATAATGAAAATATCTTTTATGTCAATGACCGTATATAAATATCTCAGAAGTCCAAACAAAATGAACACAAAAGACAATAACTCGTATCGTGAGAGTTTTTTGTTTATTTCTGAATACACGGCTGTCCTATAATTTTTGTTAATACCTTCATATTGTATAGATAATTGGCATAAAGTGCACTGAATTTAAAAATAAACTTCGTTCCGTTTTATCATGTGAAATGATCGAACATCTTACGTTAGCTGCGACGTATAAATCTCGGTTCTTAAATATGAATGGCAGCTATATCTGGTGCGTCGATACGTTCGCGAAGGATATTTTGGTCTATTTGATTCCTGTTGTTGCTCAATCGCGATTGCAGTCGGCTGTACAATCACTCGGGCCGAAATTAGTTTTACGAGTGTCGGCCGGTGTATGACGCTCGTGCACATCAAACACGGCTCATTGTTACTGTTTATGATTAGTTCCCATGAATCGCTTACATTACACTTGTATGTAGGTCCACGTTTTCGTAACCTTGGCTCGTAAGCCCAACTGTTCCAATAATAATTATTTGTGTAATTAGCAGTTTGTCCTCAATTTAATTGTGCCTTATGAAAACATATGACTAATCCGTTTCAATTGAAAAGTGTGAGCAACTTTGTGATTATTGTGTTTTTTGTAACAATGAAAGTTTTAGAGTTGTAAGCAACACTATGAATGATTCTGAATAAACGTAACTCAAAACTAGTTGCATAGAAGAACTATTAACAGCAAGTCCTCCATATCCACGACATTAATTCTGTACTAGGGATTTAATGTTTAACATCGCTAAGTGAAAACATAAGTAATAGCAACTATTTCCTTTGGTATTGGAATCAATAGTCCACTTTCTGTGCCATTTTCAACGATAGAGATCTCTCGGCGTTGCACTAATCGATCCAATTAGTTAATGATGTGATTTCACTTTCTGATTATTTTTAATAGGTATTTTAATCGAACCCTACAATTCATTCCTCACAAATTTGCAATCCATTTGTCACGACGGCGATTATTTGTGTAAATCGTAACCAATTAATGTTCACGGTCCGGCGTTTTTCGACCTCGTTGATTGTGACCAAAGATTTAATGTTTGCAAATATTGGTTAATAGGTCGGCTATCGGTAAAACGGCCGCGGCGACAATTCACACGACACAAACTTGATCCGATGCTCTTATGAATAAATGCACGTAAAATTTTATTGTTGCATTGACACCGATATGTCACTCGAGCGAGAAGGGCCGAAAAAAAGTGAAAATGTGTGTAAAGGCTAGAAAATTGGAACATGTTGCGCCGCATATGGGCAAGAAAACAGGTCCCCGACGATTGTCCAAGTCGCCGTATAACGGTTAGGGAAGGATAAAAACATTTTCAGAATGTCAATTCTGCGTAATTATCGGAGGGTGGTTGGAATGTCACTCGACGAAGATATGTCCCAAAAGGAAAGACAGATAACCATAAAGAGCATAGCACATACCGTACATTTAAATAGAATTTATATTTTATTGTGGACACGATACGTGCGGCAATTTAAAATTCGGTAGTTAAAAAAAATAATAGCTCAATTTCACAAGAAATTTTACCTCAGTCGCATAAAAATGTTTTTGGAAGGTAGAGAATTTGACGGTGAGTCGTGAACTGGATATCGTGGTGTGTCACGTTTAGATGCCAGTTAGGTGGCAGGGAGTAACGGTACATCATAACATTATCCCTGCATTGAAAAGTTACGAACCTCTTCCATAAAGATGGAATGTGTAACCATTGAACCCTTTAAAGAAGGATAAAATACTTTTAAACTTAAAACCTCTACGCATTACATGAATGCCTTTTACCTCTAATTGCATAAACATTATTTGATAACAAAAGAATATTTTGTTTGCTTTTAGTTATTTATGTTGTTGTTATCGAATAGGTTGTAAGTTGCATTATGTGTAATTATATTGTTCTTAGTGGTCATTGACGTAATTGTGACATTTCGTCTTTACTATTTTGTATGATTCTCTTTACTATGTTTCTAAATGTCAATCAGTCAATTACCAACTTTCTAAAGATATAGTTTTTCTAAAAGGAATTACTTGCTAGAAGCTTAAAAAGAATTGTAAGTATCTCGTTTTTACATTTTTCTGAAAGTGATTTGATAATTGAGGTGGATTCGAAATATTAATTTGTCAAAAAATACAGTTTACGGTTCGCATTGTAAGTATTTATATGCTAGACGATCTAGTAAGTCACGTTCAATTGCAAATATACGATTGAACTGTACGAACGTGGTGGTGATGAACTGGGGCTTTTATGGTACCATTAAAAAACAACAGGTGCCCGACCCCATATTAGTTCAATTTAACGACCCGAATCGTACCCTGTATCGCTGCGACACTCACTACAAGGGTAATGATTATTCCGTCCAGGCTCGTATTCATTTTCCTGACGCTACTTGGTTCCTCAATGATTTCTATTAGCTTGTATAAGTTCGCAATAAAGGATTGAATCTGTAGAACCGCTATCAATTAGCGGATGCAATTAATTAAAATCGCATTAAGCTTTTTCAATTATAAATTGATTGCGGGAAAACTGAGAAAATGTTACCTCACCTGACCGGCTTACCGTCATCTATTCATGTGCATTCTAGTGTCGATTACGATAAATGTAAAAGTAGCTAATAGTACCAGTTTTGTTTCAGAAGCGGATTCATTAGACGCGTATGTAACAGAATTCGCTAATGTGGTCGTAAATAACGCGCGCGCGCCGGTAACAAATCCGAGTCAAAAGCGAACGCTTCCTCCATGTTTCTCTGTTTCGCCGCTAGACGGGGAAAACAGTGAAATATTGCGGTGCATCCATTTTTCATTAATTAACACACTATCGCCCGCGCTCGCCCGCGCCATAACGGGTCAACCTCGGAAGCTAATTCGTCGCTGCTAAATGGCTTAGGATAATCATTAACGGCCGGTTTCAATAACCTATCTACCAATAACTATTTGTTAAAAACGTCATTCAATAATTTGCCGGTTTTTTTCTATACAAATTTGACAAATAGTTATTGGTAAAAAGGTTATTGAAACGGGTCGTAAAATGATTTATTCCGCGCAAAAAGTGCCTGGGATACAAGAGTTGTAATTAAATATTATGTGATTAAACATCAAAATAACCTTTTTTATTTTTATGTTACGTACGTTAATAGGGTTTTTGCGGAAAGAATCAATAGCACTTTAATGTTTTAGAATTATTTTGATTTATAAGACTTTATTACTGAATTGAATTTCGCGTGAAGTTCTTGCAGACAAGCGGTTGGGAAATGTTACAGTAAAATTAATTTTATCACGAAAGGTAAAATTAGTATTCCAACGCCATCAGCGATATTGAAATGCAAATCATAACATTTCCGTACAAACAGAAATGATTTCTACGTCAACATTGTTGCGTAAACACCGTAAATGCTTCGTAATTGAAATTCACTCTAGATCTCAAAAACGACCGATGAGAAATTTCGAATTTAGGCTTTCAGATTCAATTCAATGATATGTTCTCGATTGTAATACAAAACCTTTGGGCAATGTAATTAGATTGTGTAATACTTAAAAATACCTCAAGATCGAAGGGCCAGATTTCCTTTATCGAGTTTACAAATTCGATTCATTCCAAATACAAATTGGTTTATAAGAGCTAATACATAGTTTGTCAAGAGAATTTCGACTTAATCTTTTAAGGGTTATGGTTCGTTTTTTTAATTTTCAAGTCTATTAATACCAGTAGCTGGTATGTTACCAATATAAAAACCGTCACTAACTCAATTGGTTCCAGGAAGTCCACCGTACTAAGGAATCATCACTTTTTTAATGAGATTTATGAGGTGTATCTTGTATTTGATACTTTTCTTTCATCCTTTGGTCAGTGTGTTGGGACTTGTGATCAATTACTAGACTTTTTCTGCTTACAATTTTTTAGTTAAGGAATTAAAAGTAACATTGCAGGGAAAGTCTTCTCGACTTCTCCTGTTTGCCGAACATGAATAATGAATGATACTTGTATCGCATGTCTTTTTTTTTCTCAACTTTTAAAGTGACTTGCGGATTACGTCAAGCTCCGACGAGTCTCAACATTCGAGAATCATCATTGATGTTTTTGTTCGACATTTTATCTTAAATTTTTTGCTACTAATAAGTGTTACAATTTTTACTTTGGTGTTATTGTGAAAAATATAGTTGATTAATGATTTGTTTTGTTTACTCAGAAGCTTTATCACGTTGGAATGGTTTCACTTTTTTTTTATCGCGAGCATGCAATCGGCACATTAAACCCGGGGTTGACAGATCAAGTTCAAAGATTGTGGGCGTCGTGTGCTGAACTTGTCGTGGACTGGAGGCTGAAGGAACGTGGATCGATCACGGACTTTAGCTAATGGCTTACACGTTTGTAGTCCACGAGCCCGTGACTGTGATATTCGTTATTTTGAAGGAGCTAATTTTAGGCTGTTCCTTTATGGAAAGTCAGCTGGACTGTATTGGTGTTATAAGCTGTTTTTATGGAACAGCTAGCGAGCAGACAGGCATCCGATGATAAGCAACTATCGCCACTGATAGCCTTTTTCTTATACGACTATACTTCTATACTAATATTATAAAGAGGTAAAGTTTGTGAGGTTGTAGGGGGTAACCTCTGGATCTACTGAACCGATTTTGAAAATTATTTGGGCTATGTGCATGGATAGATGTTTTGTTATTCTTTCACGCAAAAACTACCAAACGTATTTGGATGAATATTTGGTACGGTTTAAGTGTAAGCTTTGGATTATAACATAGGATACTTTTTATCCCGTAAAAGTACAGTATTCCCGTGGGATACTATATGTACGCGGGCGGAGCCGCGGGCAACAGCTAGTATATTATATAATTATAAAAATGAATTGCAATTCTAATGTCTCGCTAAAACTCTAGAACGGCTGGACTGATTTGACTAATTTTGGTCTTTAAATAATTGTGGAACTGCAGAACCTTCTCTGAACTTCCACAATTATTTAAAGACCGGCTAGCCCCAGTAGTTGGTAGGTGTAGACGTAGACAGAACAACGTGTGTCGGGACAACTAGTATCACATAAAAACTTCCGTTCTTAAAGGCAAAAGTTTTGTGCCTACACATAGAGCGTTCTTAATGATCTGTTAAATTAGCCCATCTATGGCATCAAGTGCCCGTATGCCGTAGTTGATTCAATGCGAATTGGATAAGTGGCATTATATTATAAAGAATCTCGACGGAGCGAATATATGAGATGAATTGCGCAGTTCCGTTTTGTGGTTTTTGTTATCTGAACTGATATTGCGCATTTTTAACTCGCGGAAACATCATCGGAGTTTTCTTTAAATATAATGATGAGTATCGAATGATCACACTTATCGGGTTTTTGTGAGGTGATGGCTAGAAATTTCGCAGAATAACACGCGGTCCTTGCCTATAATACGGGAATATGTATAATAAAGTGATCAGCGACCACCCAAAAGTATCATGGAGATGTGTGCTACGTTCCTGATGCGTGTAAAAGACTTATTTATATAGAAACACAATCAACGCCCCCGAACAATGTTATATTCTGACGTGACGTCCAACGGTGCGACATAGCTTAATAAATTCTAAGGAATCGCGTAAAAACTAGATGATATATTTATGCGTAGAGTCAAATAAATTGTCCACTAAATGTTAAAACATATCAAACGGTGCCAAATTTCGTGTCGGTATATTAATCTACGGAGCGGGGGAAAAGTTTTAAAACTCCGTGTAACAGTTTTCATCCAGGTTGTTAATATTACAAAAAAGTATTAACTATTTTTACTAATTCGACGTAAAACTATCAGAAACTGTTGCTCGTTGTCTTTGAAGTTGTACAATAATTTGTTTATGTTTATGTCTTCGTTAATAACCATCTCTTCGCAGAATAACGATAGAATTGTAGAATTTTATTCGGTACATAACAAATTTTTTGAGGTCCCGAACTACAATCCACAGCCAGTGTCAGGCGGCTTATTTAACATGTTACGTTTGTGGCGGTACTTCATACCGATAAACTACCTAAGCAGTGACATAAACTCTGTATAAGCTATTCGACACCTATTATATGAGGCCCATAAGTACTTTCATTCCTATATTGAAATACTAATATTAAAAAATTCAATAGTATTTTAGATAGTTATTAAATTTTGTAAAATTATTGCATATTATGTTCTGAAAATATTTTGTCCTACCTGTAGGGTGGTACATTTTGGATACAAATCAATTTATGCAAGCAGGTACGACCTAAGTTGGATAAATGAATTTGTGTTCAATGTGGCACCGGTGCCGCTGAAGAAGTTATAAATTAGCTCCTAAATTAGGACTTTTTGCTGTTGGTTTTGCTCCAAGTATTATGAGGTTGGGCAAATTGTAAATTATATACCAATTTGTTATTTCCTCTGTAATATTATGTTAATATGTTGAAATAATTTAAATATAATTTAGATACTTACCTGGTATGGATTCTTTGTACAGTTTCAGTATATAACGTACTTCCAAATACAAATTGAATATTAATGTGGTTATTATAAAATTTACACCGTGATGCAGTCGCAGTAAATACATACTGTATGAATAATCTAAAACATTATTGTTTTTTTTTGCTTCCCTTCAGTATAACAATGGCAGAAATGAGAAATGAATTTTGTACAATACAATCTTTTTCAATATTTTTCCAATCCAATTTACGAGTCGTTATATAAATGCATTGTTCTAGCTGCGAGCTGTATTCACATGGAGAGGCTCTTGAGTGGAAAATGAAAATGTCAGCTTCTAGTTTTGAAAACCCCTATTTTACAAGAGTCCTTATTTGACAACTAAAAAAATTGTAGGTAAAATACGCGATAGGAGTTGGCTATATATTTTGCTGTGAAGTACTTTTGAGAATCATGTGATTGTTTTAGAATGGAGGGAAAATAAATAATATTAATCTATCTATCTAGCAATCATCACAGATTAATATTATTTATTAATCTGTGATGTCAATCAATATACCGAGTAGATACTCGGTATATTGAGGGAACGCGTGGTAAGTGGCTACCAAACAGCAAACTGCCGTTTCATACTCTAAGGCTAAGAACTCACAGAGCAGTTTTCGACCGCGCCCGCAACTTCTGTAGAATGCAGATATGTATGTAAAAAATTAAAACATAACTCGCGGCGCGTTTCACGTTGTTCGCGGGTGTCGCTGCACCGGCGGGGAACCTGTAGAATCTCTCGCTCTGCATTCGGTTTGCGGGCGCAATTCAGAAATTCTATTATAAACATGTATTTGCCTTTTTGCGACCGCGCGTCCTGCGATCTTCGCTCGCCACGTTTGCGGGCGATAATCTCAATCGAGGCGGCTGCGCGACCGCGCAAAGCCATGGTCTCGTGAGGTTAGAAATAAAACCGCAGTTCGACGGCGGGCGCGGATGAAAACCGCTCCGTGAGTTCGTAGCGTTATTGGAAAGCACACATTGATTTGATATGCACGAATTTGGATAGGTTTACTTATGCTCTCAGACGTCTAGCCGAAACGATATCGCTAAGTGCTGCTTTGAGTGCATATCATGGATATGTGTCCTCCGTCCTGTCATATGGCCTACTACTTGGGGGTAATTCGATTGAAGTGATGATAAGAGCATTTAAAATAAAAAAAAATGTTTAAGGGCGATTTGTCAGGTGGGGCCATTTGAAAGCTGTAGGCCACTTTTCCTAAAATTAGACACTTTACCTTTATCCTGCATGTATATCAGGGATATTTGTATCTTCGTAAAAATACAATCTAGTTATTTTAAGAGGAATGGGGAAATCTATACAATAGACTCAGCGTTATCCTGATCTACACCTCAGTACATACCTCAATGTAACAGCAGTTTCTACATGAAAAGCCCTTATTATACGGCTATAAAAGCTTACAATAAGTTGCTATATTATGAATTTAAAAGTAACAACATGAGTTTTGTTATTTTAAAGTTAATTGTCTATATAAAAAAATATTTATTTACAAATTAAAACAAGTTACATTTATTATTGAATTTACGATTACTAATGGGTAACAATCAGCATGACGTTGCTAAGTGAGAGGTGGCTTTCAACTGATGTCTACTCTTAGGACTACGGCTTATATCTATGAGAGGGGAATGGTCGCGGGAGGCAAGTCCTGGCGACTGCGGCGGCTGCACGCGGGGCGGCGGCGCGAGCTCACGGCTGTGATGTTGGCCTGCTGTATTTACTTAAGGCTTCGGATGCTGGTGTCCCAGGAACCGCTAGCGTCTAATGGTTTCGGCGCTTATTAATCCGAGGATGTTAATGGCGGTGTCGGGCTTATTCTTCGAAAGGAACTCTGCTATGGTGACATAACTCATGACTGTAGCAATTTTCAAGATAATTTATTTTTAATGTGAGATAAATAAATAAATAAATATTTATGGACGCTTCACACCACGTCAATCTGGCCCCGTGCTAAATATCCGAAGAACTTGTGTTACAGCTACCAGAAAACGGGAAGTATATTTAATACTTTAATACTATACATATATTTTAGATTTTAATTAAATTATATACATATTTATATATAGTCTTATTCTTTTAAATTTTAAAGTAAGTTTACTTAATTGCAATGATTTGTAGCATATTTATGTCGTAGTTTTCTCATTGGTACTCGAAATAATTATTAACTATAATAAGTAATTAATTTAGTGCATTATGAATTATTTTATATTTTGCATACTATTTCGTTAGTTGGATGTATTGACCCTTGAACGACCTGTAGATATACCATCTGTCGACTTCTTGTAAATAAATAAATAATTTATTTATTCGTCGATAAATTGATACTAGATACGAGCTTCCAGGCCAATGCAAGCCTCAATCTCGAGAGGAGGGTGGGCGTATTGGCTCGCAGCCAACCTGCAGTTTCCACCCCGATTGTAAGCTTGCATACTGCGGTAGAAATTAGTCTGGCCGATGCTCAGGTAATTTTCATTCAGTAGCCGCAGCAGCCAGCGGGTTTAAAGGGATGTAAAGCAAAATGTTACAAGAATTCGATATTCGATAATACGCTTCCAGGCCAGGCCAATAGAAAATGCCACGCAGCCACCCAGATTAGATGCATACGTGTACTGCGGTAGAAATTCATTTCGTCGATGCTGCAGGTAATTTCCGTATAGCAGCCAACGGGTTAATAGGATATCGAGCAGAATGTTACAGGAATGTATGTTTATTTGTTATAGTTAGATGTTGCCCGCGACTTTGTACGCGCAAAGAAAATCCCACGGGAACCGTACATTTTCCCGCACTAAATAGTAGCCACATAGATCTGTGCCAAATTTCATCAAAATCGGTCCAGTACTTTTGTAGCCTAACCTATTCGATGCAAATAAACATACAAACAGACAAATCTTTACACTTGTATAGTATTAGTATATATTGATTCATCATCATCATATACCTTACGCGTCCAGGGCTTAGACAAAGTATTTTTGAGATATTTCGTTGCTACATCACGTGGTAAATCCGCTTACTTTATTCGTTTCTAAGTTCGCTATCGTCTTCGATAATGAAACATTGAAATAGAAATTTTATAAAAAATATAGAAATATAGAAATATAGTATAGAAATTTTTAAATTGTTGTACATGTTATAGGTCCTTGATTTTGAAACGGCTACACCATTTCCAACATACACAACACAGTCATTGTAATCTTTATGCTCGGAAGTGCAATAATGAGCAGTTATTATTTATTATTGCCTATTTGTAAGTTATTATCGAGTGTTAGCCCTTTATCACATTATATTGTCCGTGTTGCGTCACGAGCACCCGCCGCTTATTGCTTATTTACTTTGAGAAATATTATTAAGTATCTGTATTATTAATCATGTTCTTGAAGTAAGTGACATCAAAAAGTGCTTTCATTCAATAGAATTAAATTTGATTGCTGTATCGTGATCCTGAAAACAATAATTTATGTCAATCAATTTTTTTATACTTATTTGTTTTGACTGAAAAAATAATTTTTATTTTACCTCCCCAAAAATACAAAAGAAAGGCAGGCTATTAAAAAAATTAAATCTGTAAAATATCAAATATGATCCGCAATCTATATATGTCGCCCCTCTGATGCTGGAATTAACAGAATATGAAGGGTTACGTCCCTCCGTCACGGCGGCGCGTGACGATTTATTGGCGACAAAGCTGGGAGAGAATTTACGACGTGATAACGTCCGTTTTTCGTCCCGTTTTTGTTGGAGCACACAATAAAGTTATACTATCATAAATTTTGCCCTGATTCCCGGGATTAACACGTTTTTGACTATTTGTTGAACGTTCGCGAACGCTTTACTATTATATAAATATTTACCCTGAGTTCATATTCGAGATTAAGCAAATGGTTGTGAATTATGATATTGTACGGTGGACATAATATTTTGTCTATTCGGACTGTTCATGTTTCGTTGCAAAATATAATTTTGAATGAACCGGCTAAATGTGAAGTTAAAATCAGTCCCAGTGGCGTATTTACCCTAAGACCAATGGTGGCATGGCCTGGGGCGGTGACGGATTTTTTGGGCGCCCCGCCGCATAAAGCAGCCCCGCGGATTTTATTGTTTTACGGAATGATATCTTGAGATTTTATTTATAGTTAAATTAGATTTTAACCTTTAAATATATGCGCCACTGCTTAATGTCCGGCAAAGTTGGCCCGGGGTACCAAATCTTTAAATACGCCTGAGATCATTCCCGTCGTATTGGTTTGATAGTAGTAACATTAGCTAATGTTCGATTTACATTGCGATTATTATTAAAAAAGTGATTTTATCAAAATGGGCGTTACGGATTTTAATCAGCTTCTTTAAGGGTTGATTGTTAGTTCAAAGTAGAATGTTCAATTAAATAATCTCGTCTCTGGTATATGACTCAAATTTTCACTATGTAAATCACACGTATGCAAAATGATGTACAAACAGTCTGTAACTTAATATAACCACGGCATAAATTAATTACAGGTAAAACATGTTGCATACGCTGTTGAGTTAGGTAAACACCGAGCTATGTATGTGGAGAGGAGAATGGGTTGCATGGCTGTATGCAGCGTGCGTAAATAATTGAGAGTGCGTCGGGGTGCACCGTATCCCCTGGGAAGGGAGACTAGGGAGTCACGTGCCGTGCTGCGAAAAGCCGTCGCACTTTGATAAAGTTATTAAAGCTTGCTGTGAAATCGCAATTTTTGGTCAGACTGTATATAATGTTTTTTTTTTTTGTTGCACGGTATTGATTGCATTATTTGTAAAGTTTAAAAATAATCCTACGAATATTATAAATGTGAAAGTTTGTGAGGATGGATGGAAGGATGTTTCACGCAAAAACTACTGAACGGATATTGATGAAATTTGTTATGGTAGTAGTTTAGGCTCTGAATCAAAACATAGGCTACTTTTTATTCCGAAAAAGTACAGTGCTCCTTTGGGATACTGTATTTACGCTGGCGGAGCTGAGGGCAACAGTTAGTTAAATAATATTATCATGTCCAGCTCTATAATTTGATTGTTTCTTCTCAAGACAATGTTTTAGTAGAGTTGAAGTTTGCTACAGTATGAAGTGTATTATGTTCCTTTTTATTATGGAGTTTTTAATAAACAGCCTCTGTGGCCTAGTGGTTAGAGCTTGGCTCTCGACTCGGAGGTCGTGGGTTCGATTTCCGCATTGGAACAACAAAAAATGTTTCCAAGTTTAGTTAGGAAAATGCAGGCTGATCACCCGATTGTCTGACAAGAAAGATGATCCATGCGTCGAATGGGCATGTAAAAAGTCGGACCTGCGCCTGATCTCTCGCCAGTCGTGTAGGTTATCCGTCCCACTGGGTTACGAGAGTAAAGGAGGAGAAAATGCTCGTGTGTATTGCGCACACACTTAGGCACTATAAAATTACTGCGTAACTGGCCTTGTTTCAATGAAACCGGCCACCGTCACCGAAATCGGGGTGGGGGAGTTATTTTTAATATAATTTCACTTAACACATTTCCATAGATGTCTTATGAAACTGTATTTTCGTTGTATGCGTATTATTCAATTTTTCTTTTACATAACATCATAAACGCAAACTGAATATAATTACGAAATGAATTGTCATTTTGATTGTTAATTAACTTTATTCAAATTACCTGCCCACTAAACAAACGGTAATTATGTAATAACTTGAGTCTAAGAACAATTTGCAAGTCGAATAAGAATTTTTGAAATTAAGGTCAACGATATTTTATACTTTCTGAATTAGCACAAGACGACAATTATTAAAAAAGAACTTTCCACCTCAAAAGCTGTTAAAGCGAATATTGTTTTTAATAACGCTGATTTGTTTAATTAAAGATTATTCTTGTACCTAACAAAGACGGCCAAGTGCCGTTAGGTTTTCATTTTCAGTCGCTTAGAACAAACAATGAACGTTTTAATGAAAATTCAACTAAAGTAACATTTTTTGTTTGAACTTGCTTCCCGTTAATTTCTGAACAAGGAATTCAAATATCATAGTCACTGAAAATGAGTAAATAATCGCTTTACACATAAATTATAGTTTTTTTAATGTATTACCGTTAACTTGGCTTATTTCCTAGTGTAAAAAAAAAAATTTTCGTTGTGCCCTCTGTAAATAGAAAACAGGCGAACCGCATGTCAGTTTTTGGGATTCTAGGGAAAAAATTAAACAAAAGAATGTCAGAATTAGCGGCACTTCGATCAGCAATTTCATCACCGGCATTGTGGCCGACCGCCGAGCGTGACAACCGGTTGACCGATTGTTTTGTGCCTTTGTTCGGATAAAAAGTGCCCCATGCCCCATACTCCATAACCCGTACAATGCGAGCGTACGAGCGCATTGTTGTTGCGCGAGGGTTAAGATTGAAATGTTTCCCCGTTCGGGACGGGACTATCTTGTTGGTTCGCACGAATTGTATTTTTTACTGACGCGTCAAAATGTCCGAGAACCGATTGTCAAAAAACCTTACCGAGAGCGTGTTAGAACTTGTCTAAGGAGGGTTCCGTAGCTATCAACGCGTAATAGTTTTTCTTTAGATTACTCCAAAAGTTTTTGTCCGATTTCGCTAAAAATAATTTTCCTAAATAGTTTTTAACGTGGACTATCAGCATGGAAACTTACAAGTTTGTTACGTCTTATAGTTTACAAATGCTAGGACCAACTTATAAACAACCTTGGAGGCCGATTACTCGAAAATGGTTGAATTTGTAAGAAAGTTATGTATGAAACCTTTACTTTATTTAAAATGACCCATTTGACGAATACCTAACACGATCGGGAAGAACGAAAAAATATTTTTCATTCACCATGTATGGAGATCCACCCCTAAAATATAAAAATATAATTATTTTATGATACTAAAAGCTATAAATATACCAAATTTCATCCATTTATGTTTAGAATTAGGTACAGACAGAAGCTAGAAGGGTGGGCAGATAAACACACAGAAAGACGGACGAACAGAGCGAAACTATTCGTTTCTTGTGTACTACGGAACCCTAAAAATGTCATTGACTTCTCAGCCTATTCAATAAATAAAAATGTATTTTTTAAGATGTAGGTAGGTACTAACTATTGTATCCACATTACTACGGAAATCGGACGTAAGCTCGATATACGCTGATAAAGTAACAGATTCTGATTGTAATTTTTTAGCGCTAACTAATTATATAATAGATATATGCATATTATTATTAACACGTTTTTTAGCATTTCTCCATAACGTCTCCGGAAGCTCTATCCTCTGTTAACCCTTGCGTCACCTCAGATCAGTCATTTTAGCGCCCGAGTATTATGTCTCCCCATTGTACATAACACTGTAATCACATAACAAATGGTTTTCTGCACGGTAATCACCGCCATTCGTCATAGATAACACGCCATTTAGTGGCTGTCGGTTATTAATCTTCTGCAAACCGTCACTTAACATAAACAACGGTCGCATAGGTTTAAGTTTTTTTACTAGGTCCGTTTGTGATTGATAGATAGATATTTTTTAATATTACAATAAAATATTGTATGCAAGTTTGTAACCTACTATTGCTTTCATTTTCTTTATCTGGGTAACTATTATGTCTACGAACCACCTACGCGCCTGTAAGACGATTTTAAACAATACCTACCTATATATACTCATCAGCGATTATTTATTTATGTTGCATTTATTTATTTTTTTGTAAATAAAATATTCAAACCTACTCATGTATCGGCTATGTACGTCGTGTAATATTTTGTAGATTGTTTATAATTGATTTTTTTTACACGCAGCAAAGAATCAATAAAAGATGACGCTTGCGAAAGTCATTACGCGGGTTCATCCACATTTGCGCGTCCGCCCCCTCGCTCGGTGGGTCAGACGAGGGGTGCAGGGGCGGGGGTCACAGTCGAGCGAGCACCCCCTGCACGCATGGGGTGTCTTTACGTCGTCTTGCGCCGTGCATGTGCATTCATGGGTTAATCTCGAGTGACTTACCCGTTATAGATTTGTTTACTGAGGTAAATGGTTTTGAAGGAGTTGTAGGATTTTTTAACATGGGATTTGTTTCGGTATAAAGATTTGTTTAGGTTAAATATTTATTATTTGGTTTTCTTCGAATACTTATGATTTTGGGTCCCAATCTGGGAAGTTAGCCAGATGAAACCATACTGTAAGGCCAGGATTATAACATTTTCTTATGGCCGATTTGTTCATGAGAGAGATAAACTAGAGTTTGTTATTCGGCAGATATCTTATTCCAGGGTTCAAATTTCGATGGTTGTCTTCAACAGACCGACGGGTTAGCTATCCTATGGTCATGTATGTGTGACCTACTCTAGGGGTCCTCTAGACCCAAATTTAATGTATGTACTTAAAAAATATTTACTACCCACGTCTCCGTTGTAATAAAAGTTTGTTACTTATTATTTGTTTACGCTAAATTATCTCAAGTTTTTTTCAATTATTTTTTTTCATTTTTTTTTCCGACAAATTTTCATGGGATATCGAACAAAAAAATAAATTGTCGGTTTTTTTGGGCCACCCTAATATATATTTGGTTAAACCAATCAAAATTTTCACAAGTTGGAAGGAAATATTATTCATTTTATATTTGACATTCGAAGAATCGTTGTACAAGCATGTACAGTGCCATGTAAACTCTACTCTGTAGAGTTTTTACGCACACACTGACATCAGTAAGTTAACTGCCAGGTATAAAGTCAGCAAAATATTTATCCTTAGGATAAAAATATTCGGGGGTTATTTCTTAAACTGGTGTAAAGGAAACGAAATCTCAAGTTAACTCACGTTTACTAACGGATAACTCTAATCGTAGGATAACTACGAGTGAAGAAGTCGGCCATAAGTAAATTTTTTTTATTTAACACATTGCAATTGATCTAAATTCAAACATTTCAACTGCAAATCAAGACACGGCAATACTAACTGCTGTATGTAAATATTATAAAACTTTCCATTCATACCTTGCGCATTCGCCGTGTCTGCACATGGGCTATCACCTGTGTTCCCACGGACGGGTGAGCACCGAGCGCGGGGGCGCTGCGTCGGCATTTCCGTTACTACAACTGTAACGCTCAACACCGTCTGATAGTGCATTTGCATAATGGGTTTAGAAAGTTATTACATACGCTTTTTATTGTAATCCAACTGTAATATTGTTTGTGAATGGAGTGTAGTATTTGCATGGTTGCGAAAGTTGAGAATTTAAAGCAAAAATTGTTTATGTATGGTATATTATGTAGGTTAGTACCTGGGTTACCGAGCTTTGCTCGGAGTTTTGAAAATCTTAAAAATAAAAAAGAATCACAAAAAAATTCAACCCCCACATTCCGAATTTTCGAACAAAGCCCAAATTATACATACGTATAATGCCAATCGTACTGTCAACAAAGTTGAAATTAGTGATGTATTGTGGCACGACGAAAAAAAAATCTAGAGCTTAAAAATGCGCAGTTTCCATTGATAAGACCTAGCTAGATCATTTTTTCCCACAAAACTCCTTGCATCATAGACGTATAATATATTATAGACGAGGCATGTTAGGGCAAAAACTGTCTCCACTTAAATGAATGAGTTTTTGGGGGCATTTTGACGTTTGAAGTATAGCAAAATCAACATGGCCGACATTTGAGGTATAGTGAAAACCAATATGGCGTAACTTTTTTTTGTATGAAGATTTGTTCGGTCAAATCTATGTCATAGCCTATCTTTAGTTTTGAAATCTTTGCCCTGCATACTTAATTTCATTGTAATACTTGCAACCCTTTCCGAGTACCGATTATATACCAGATTGTCTCGTTTAAAGTATAAGATAAATTATGACACTATTAACTATAGAAACTTCTTCATACATAAGGTCGGGACTATATGATCCGTGATCCGGCGGATCCGGGATAATTCAGAGCACTGAATATAGATCTCTGCGCTAATAGAATAGAAGAGTTGAAAATCGAAGTGTCAAGAGTCAAGATCTGTCATATATAATGTCATGTGAAAGCTCTATTGTATTTTTTTTTTTATATATGGCGTCGGCTTATTTTAAAACCATTTGCCAGTGTCAAGTAAAAAGGCGGGAAATGGAACTTTCGTTTCAATTTTCAACACTGTATTCCTATATCGTCAAGTCTAAAGTCTAGTCAAAGTTCAGTAAAGTGGTAGACGCTTTACTGAAAGTTCCTAGGAAGTTTTGGCGGGAAACACAAAATAGCACGTTTTTAGAAGTTGTACCATTTGCCCACACTTGTGCACGTTAACGAATATAATTAAATGGTTAATATTCTACCAATATTACACATTGAGAACCGAAATAACACAAATTTATGAAGAAATACAAAATCCTACAGCATCACCCATCGAACTCCCCGGCAAAACTCCTAGCTCTATTGTAGTAGCGCAGAGTTCTATTTTCAATGATCTGAATTTTCGACGGCCTTCCGGATCCCGGATCATACAGTCCCAGCCTAACACAGTTCACTGTCGCCTCGAAACAAAGTTGATGTACCTAATGTGAGATCAACGTTGAAGTACGTTAACGATTTATATCTCAATGACCCACTGACTGACAGACTATTAAGATTAAGAATAAAGATACTCGTCTGGATAAAACATTACATGTTACAATTTACAACGCCGCGCCGGTTGACATCGGGAAAAAAAGTAGTTAAGTAGTAACTTTTCATCGGGTGTCCACCAGTGGTGGGCAGATAGTGGAGGATATTAGGAATTGACCTAACTAAACGCTGGAGAGTCATGCTTCGGCACGACCGTGAAATAACGCTTGCGTTGTGTTTCGCTGAGTGAGTGAGGCTCCCGGAGGCCCAAGGGGGGTTGGGATGACCTAGCTCACATAGCGATGCAATGCTTATGTCACTTAACGATGCTTATGTCAAATCCCATACATTTTTGTTTTCGAACTTCGTCGTCGTAATTAGCGATGGCAACTTGGTTAAAGGCTCTGGAATGCAAGTGCGCAACACCGGAGGAGGCACAAGTGTAACTCCTCTGGTGTTGCGAGTGTCCATCAGGCAGCGGTAATCGCTTGCCATCAGGCTCATTTTCTGGTCTATTTCATTAAAAAAAAAAACTAACCAAAACATAATTTCATAACAGTACGGGTTCATAAGTGAACCAAGCAAATGTTATACTTAGCGATTGTTAATAATGAGATGTTTGTAGAGCAAGGTGAGAGTTTCTATAGACCTCATGCTGGTGCGTATTATAATTAATGACCCTGCAATTATTGTAATGACAACCTCCTCGGAAGAGGTAACTTAATTGCTATTTTTTTCATTCTTGACAATTGTTGCAACACTTAAAATACATAATAACTATTTTGGAGCAGCTTCATTTAGGTTTATCCTAATTTTGATGTTTTGACCTCTAGTTAAATTTTTCTACGAAACTCTCTACCTACCCATACGACGATTCTGAAAATCTCATAAAAGTATAATAAATAACACCCCCACACCGATTTCGGTGACTGTGGCCGGTTTTATTGAAACCAGGCCAGTTACGCAGGAGTAATTTTATAGTGCCCAAGTGTGTGCGCAGTACACAAGAGCACTCTATTTTCCCTTACTCTCTTAAACCAGTGGGACGGATAACCGACACGACTGGCGAGAGATCAGGCGATTACATGCCCATCCGACGCATGGATCATCTTTCTTGTCAGACAATCAGGTGATCAGCCTGAATTGTCCTAACAAAACATGGAACCAACATTTTTGTTGTTCCAATGCGGGAATCGAACCAACGACCTCCGAATCGAGAGCCAAGCTCTAACCACTAGACCACGGAAGCTGTTAATGAATAAAAGTATACAATTAACACAACACACTATTCACTTACACATACCTACACATAAACACACATACACCCACCAACAGCCTTACTATCACACAGTATTTAAATAATATTAATTTTAGTTTATTTAATTTATAAGTTTATTTTTATAGCAATGAGAACTACTGTCTCAGTTTGTTATATTTTTTAATCCCCTAACATCCCCCCATAGGACAGGCCGCGCATAGTAGGGGACAGAAGAAATACTTAACGTCTGTAAACTACAATGAAAATAAACGATTCATTTATTTATTTACCTCACCTAGGTTCAGGTGTTTTACAGGCTTCGGGTTCTTTGTTACGTGTGTAATTTACTAATGTGTATCATAAGTACACCTACATAGGTAGGTACACTCACACATGTTCTAAGTTATTATTATCCTTAACAAAGTGTATGAAGTGGTAAGCGTGCATGTCAGACAATAATTTGCTTTACGCTGCACCGAATTTGCATGAGAATATCGTGTCGCTCATCTGACATAAGCGGTATTTTGACGGCATATTGACTCCGCCGCTGAGTCAAGTACGGCAATTTGTAGCAATCTTCTCGATCCCGAGTCACCTTGACACAAATCGTGACGCGTGGTCGCGTGCTCGGTAGGGTTTTAACTTTTCAGCTATACCTAGCAGTAAATTTCGTGCTACGCGATTAGCGTAGGGTTTAGCGTTTGTGGAACATCCATTTTGATTTAGGTAATTTTATAAGTTGTAACTCACTGACTTACGCTCCGCTGTGATTATAATATTATAATTGGATAAGCTACTGTTTTGTTTATAGTGGTTTTTAAGTTTTCTTATTGTAAATTTAAATTGTTTGTATCTTCGTTATTTTTTCAGTTTTACAAATAAGGGTTCTACATTGTTTATAAACATGTTGTCTACCATGGAACATAATTTTGTTTTAGCGACTTGTCTATACCTACCTTACTCCTTTTTTTTAGAATGTTTCAATAGTATTTTATTCCGATTTTACTATTATCACGGTTGAATTCGCAGTAAGTATTCTACAAAGGCGCGATGTGCGATGCGCCTGCGCACGTTTATCACGGGCCGGACACCACAATGGGCCGTCTATTACGGTATGCACCGCGCCGTCTAACGCCATTTGCATGGGGATTCAGACTTGAATTGTAGACCTCGTAGACTCCACTGAAATCCCTTTATACTGTAATAAGTTCTACGTATATAAGCTTATATTATATTATATTAAATAGGGAGAAGAAAAGTTAGGGTAATCTGTTCAGGTGTATGGCAGACTGGTGTCGGAGTTTAACTCATTTCAGTTTGGAATTCCGGTCCTTTTTGAGGTAGACCGGCCGGCGGTCGTGGGAGCCGTCCTGTGTTAGACAGGTCCGGGACACTCCTCTTCATAGTGCTGATGACAACCCGCAAGAGGTTTTAGTGGGTAAAGTACCGGCGACAGCGCCTGGAGTCCCACATACCCCCGGGCCACCCATCCAGGCAGAGGCGTCATGTCCTTTCCTCTGCGAAATAAAAAAAAGGTGTATGGCAGCCTAGTGGATTACACTACTAAAGTAAGCCATACACGCTACGGAGAGGTACAGGTTGGCCTGCACATGTCAGCCGTACGTCGGTAGCGTGTATGGGGACGTTCTGGTGTACCAGTACGGTCTCTAGTTCTTTTTAGGATGGTATTGACTGAACATGATGAGGTGATGGCATTTTTAGGCCTTTTTCAGGCGCCACCTGCTCAGGCGACCTGAGTACACGCACACACGCACAGGTACATCGTACGGTGTCGCTCGAAAGAAATTATTTTCAATCTTCACCGGTTGCCTTTGAAGCCAGGTTCAAAAACTGCGCAGATTTATGCGCGCTATTCTCACATACGTTGTGGTATGCCTGCGCAGGTAGACCTCCGGTGGATCGTAGCGTGTACGGCCAGCATAAGCCTAATCCGCCAAATCCCGAATTAGATACATAGATAGTATTTTCTATTTAGTAGGTATCTAATATACTTAATATACTTATTAACTTTTCTCGTTTTTCTTCATTCGTTCTAAATGCTTAAAACGTA
This sequence comes from Phengaris alcon alcon, assembly GCA_037179445.1. NCBI lineage: Eukaryota > Metazoa > Arthropoda > Insecta > Lepidoptera > Lycaenidae > Phengaris > Phengaris alcon. The sequence goes on along the minus strand of JAYRCH010000068.1, from coordinate 1,317,344 downwards.
GGTGACACCTATTAAAGTCTAATGATATTTGATTCTAGTTAATTAATGATCTCCAGAACCATCGCAACATCCTTCCTCTGATTGCTTACTTGTGTTACGAGTGTCATGAGTCATGACTCATTAGATAAGCGACTTGTTTCGTATGCAAATGTTACTCCATGTCAGTGGGTTCATAACTAATTTTCAAATTTATGTTGACACTTATATTGGTTAATGTCTAATTAGGAATCCCATTAATGATATCATTGCGTAAGTTCTTAATTAATTATTTATTTTCGGAATCGAATGGTTGTATTAGTCACTTCTAATCCGAAATCGATTAATTTCACGACGTGATTAACAAAACACGTTAATGTTTCAGATAAGAAGTGAAAGCTTTTTCGTTGAAAAGCTCGATAGTATTTATTTAAGCTTTTACATTACTTTTATCGAGTAATTGAAAATTGATACACGTAATGATCGATTATGCAGAGTTGCGTAACTAAATACATTTGAAATACTTTACATAAATATTTTATTTTACGTAATGGCGCCTAAACTGTTGTTTACACACGCGTGCGGCGTGTTCACGTGAAAAAATATTTGCTGTGCTAATTAATTTGTGTACGTGCCGCACGCGCCGGCCGCGCTCGCTTTTACTGATTTTCTTAGATCGTAAGTCGCATCATACTCTTGAGTGAAGTAACATAGTTTCATATCAATATCTCTATATATAATATCTATATTAATAATATAAAAAAGAAATATTTGTTTGTTTGTATGTTTGCATTGAACAGGCTCCGAAACTACTGTATATTATAGAGTAGACCTAGGGGAAGGACATAGGATACTTTTTCTAATAATAGACGGTTTTCCGCGAGATTTCCTTTAGGGCGCACGAAGTCGCCTTCAACATATCTAGTATCTTATAATATCAATGGACGCTTCCACACCACGTCAATCTGGTCCAGTGGTACCTAAGTTCTCGAAGAGCTTGTGTTACGGATACCAGACAACGAAAATATATATAAAATACTTAACACATACACATTTTTATTCTTTAACTTATTCTATATTTTCACACACACAAGATTTTTATGTATATTAAACACATATTTCATACACATCCATGACCAAGGAATATAAAAAAACTGTTTTGTTCCTTTGGCGTGATTCGATCCCGCGAGCTCCGGCTTGAGCACTAAGGGGCCCCATACACGGTCCGGTTTTCCTTCAGTTCGGCCTGAACGGATGCAAAATCTTATCTTCTGTGTGCAATTTCGAGATCGCATCAGTCGGCCGAAAGGACTAGTCGATTCGTTCCAGTGTTGCCAACTCTGTTTTTGCGAAACCACTAAACTCGCGTCGTTTTCTACTAAATACTACTAAAAGAGTACCGAAAACTATAAAAAAACTACTAAACTTCCCCTATCCCTAAAAAATCACAAAAAAACACTGCATTTTCAGTTTTAATATATTGAAAATATGATAATTTTACCGTTAAATAAAAAAAATATAGGAAATATTACGTACCTATATAAAAATTAAATCGGTAGTTTTACGCGACTTACGGACGCGTGCTATTATGATAAGGTGTCATAATAGCACATAGTGCTACTATGTGCTATTGTGCTACTATTTGCTACTATAGGCTGCTGGCTATTTTGCATATTATGATTACTGTCTGGCTATTCTCTACAAAACCACTACTAACAACTAAATTCCTGCTAAAGAGGGAATAAAATACTAAATTTGGTAGTAAAAAAGTGATTTAAAATTAAATATAAGTTATATTTTTACATCTCACGATGTTAAGAAAAACAAATACAATAATTCCAATTTTAAAAGCAACATTTTCCGGGGAAATTTTCCCTTAAAACTGTACACACTCCTCAACATTAAAGTTTTGTTTGTGTGCGTGTCGGAAGGTAATGCTTACGCCTTTTCCTGCTTCACTTGTACGATGCGTTTAATTGAAGACTATCTAGGCGTTATTAATCTTATTAATCTAAGGGCTGAACTGACGTCAGTTCGGTCGAATGCGATTTTTTCCGTGTATGTGCCCGAATCCGTTCAGGCTGAACTGACGTCAGTTCTAACTGAAACGATCGGCCTCTTGTCTGACTGACTCCTTAACGTGCTCAACCACTGAGCCACAGAGGTCGTCGTCGTCGATAATAGCTACTTATGTTGATCCATTATAGACATTCTTATCATGCAGATTGTGGATTCTTAGATTTTTGCAAAAGTGATAAAGCCACTTCTAGAGTTATTTATCATGTCGTTTGTATCCCTTCTTGTTGTTTATGAATCTTTCTCAACTGACAATGTTTTTACATAACATCGGAATGTACACAATTTAGGTCATGATAATACTATACTTATTACCGAAATCGACTCGTTGTGTTTAAGGAAAGTTTGTAACGTGAGTCGTGATCGCTGACCATGTTGCAGGAATTTCGGCAGTTCCGCCGGTCGTGACCACTAACCACTTTTTTACGTTACGTTATCGTCTTCGTAATTTGCAATTTGTTTCATGGGGGACATGCATAGTTTTACTGGATTTTCGAATAAGCCACTAAATATTGTCTTTGCAATGGCAATAAATGATGAACGGCTGATTTCACAGCAGTTGAAAATGTTTCAAGATAAATGCAAAATTGATTTTATATTACCTTAAATAATGCGTTTAGGTAGGTATATATTATGATAACAAAAAATGTCGCAAGTAACATAAGGATTTGAAGAGTTATTTTCGTTTTTCAATCATAGCAAAAAAAATCGTCGTTTTTTTTAGTCCTTGTAGTCCTGTAACTTTTTCATTTAGTAATTATTATTAAAGAATAACTAAGCAATTGATTACTGCTCTTTTGTCAATTTTCGGTCCATATAATTAAGTATGTTGCCTTTAGGAAAATATAAGAATTCTGCTGATTTAAACAAATGCATGTTCCCTTGTGCGGATAGAATAGATCTCCGGTTATTTAGGATTTTGTATAAAGATAACCACATATTTGCTGTACGTTGACGAACATTGTATGAACACTTACTGGTTGATTTTAGGGTGCCTTACCCAAACGGCGAAACCGGGACCCTATTACTGAGACTCCGCTCTCCGTCGTCTGTGCGTGCGTCTGTCTGTCACCAGGCTGTATATCATGAAACGTGATAGCTAGACATTGACATTCTCACAGTTGATGTATTTTCTGTTGCCGCTATAACAACAAATACTAAAAACAGAATAAAATGAATATAATATTATGTATGTCCCATACAAATGCCGTTTTGTACGGAACCCTTCGTGCGTGAGTCCGATTCGCACTTGGGCGGTTTATTTCCAATTAAGATAGAACTAAATCGAAAGGGAATTGCCGCTATCACGCCTCGTTCCAGCCCAGAACTAGTGACACGTAGATGTTTTAGGTCCGCGCCAAAAACTTTGTTCAATTCAAGCCCTTACAGACCTACTCGTAATATTTGCATAAGTGCACCAAAATTTATCTTTATTTCTCTGACATACTAATACCGTACCGTACCGTACCGTAGTAACGTATGATTTATGAATGACTTATCAGTAATCTCCACCATCTTCTTATGAATTTCCATATTACTCAGTAAGATGGTACAGAAGACACGGGCACTTTCTCGACCCAATTAGGTTTCTCGTCGAAAAGGATATGAGGCGATCGCAGATAAGGAGAAAACATCACGTCGCGTTGACATCACTATGTCATTTTTGTACTTGACCATCAGAGGATGAAATATATTATTATACTTGTGTGTCCTTATGTATCTTAGTCACAGGCATATACATATATTAGGTATATTCTATAGACGAGGCATGTCGAGGCAACTTTTGGGTTTGTTTGGGACAGGCGAGTTTTGCCATTTTGACATTTGCTATCCGCAGTACAATTAGTGAAAATGAAAATGATTTTTTTTTATTCCAAATGAAACTTAACAAGGTTTTTTCGGAAAATCGACAGAAAAAGCTACCACCGGATCAACCCTAACCCGCCGAGAAAAACCGGCGTAAGAAATTCGCACGGGGCCATCTTTTAGCAAAAAGATGGAAAATTGTTCTTTTGAAAGAAATATATATTTTACATTGTAAACTTAAACTGTGTTAAATAATAAAAGTCAAAAGTACACGAGTACATCGAGACAGCCTTGCAGGGGAGCATATAATAGATATAGATAAAAATATAATATAGATAAATAAAAATTATCCTTTTTTAATTATAGTCACCATATAATTGACAAAATCTTCTGAAATCAAGATGGCGTTATTTTTTCTTATATAAAGATCTTTCTGTTAAATGTACGCCATATACTCATGATCTCAATGATCTAATCAGATCTAAGTACATAAAGAAACGAGTGAGCCTTGCATTAGTCGCATAATATGATGTGTAACATTTTATGAAAATATAAAAAAAAAACACAATGCTTATTACGATACGATTTTCTAATATAATAAAAAATCCGGAAATTATGCAGTGAAAGAAATCAACGTCAAAATTTAAAAAAGCTAAATACTGAAATATTTTATTCTAATCTGACGGCCAACTCTACTACCGCGCGCTCATTCGTCAAATCAAATAGCGCGCGCTTCCGCGACTTCCTGTTACACACTTCCGTCCCATTTCACTAAATCACTCCCACAAATTGCAATAAAGCGAGAGGAAAGATGTTACACATCAAAATATTTTAGAATCTAAAACACAGAAAAGCAATTAAACCTTCATCGAAAATTATATATCAACTCCAAATGTTTGAGGAAATATTATGATTATCTACAAGGATAAGTTCTGAAGATGAATTGTCACTGGCAAACGGCAAAAGACACGCCGTTTGGCAGTTGTTATTTAGAAAGAAAAACAAATAACATGTTTTAAATCGAACAATGTAGAGGTGTGCAAAATACTTTTACAACAAATGATGCATTAAATTGGTGTCAAGTTGCAATTGTTTCAAGAATGTGCATCCACGATCCATGCAGTGAATGATCCATGCAGTGAATGCGTGCGACATTATTATGGCGAAGGAAAGTTCTAATTACTGTAATTATGAATTACGATACAGAGACTTTATATGTTATAAGCATTGAATAATATTATATAATATAATATTGCTAGCTATGAGCATTTGAATATGAAAGTCTTAACGATTTTAATAATTTTACTAAAATGTCCCGCAAACTAAACAAGCAAATCGTAAAATATTTTCTTTGGGTTTTATTAGTTTTTCGAACGCCACTTACTACAAATATTATATAAGTGTGGTAGTTAAATAATCGATTGAAACGCGCCTGCCTTTATCGATCAATTTATTTAATATGCCAATAACGTTTTATTATGGATGAAATGTAAATAGTTCGAAAGTTGTGATTATGTAAAATAACTTTATTTTGATTGCGATGCGGCATGCCACTAGACAACTTTATTTTATCAACTGAATTGGATTAATTTTAGTTACGACAACTCAATTTGAAAATAATTTTATGTATAGCAGAACTTTTGTTATGAGCGAAATAGAAGATTTAGTAATGATCTGACAGGTCTAACGTCTGGGTTTACGTAAGTCCGAGTTTTTTTTGACCGGACCGAACATCTTGTTGAAAGTGAGATGGTATCGGACGATGTAACTCGTAACGTGCACATTTCTACTATCGGAACTGAATCGGAGGGCCCAACCTATAGAATACAAGCGATATGTGTTTGTATTAGATTTATGGTTAAATACGCGGCAATCATATCATCTCTTTGTAGTATTCTTAAAAGTAGGGATTTACCCCGCTTACTAAAACCGTACTATTTTCGTGGCTCAGCATGAGATTCACTGTGTAAACTGTAGATAATTCACTTTTTACTCGGACGGGTCGTACCTACGTGACTAAATGCTTAGGTATTCCTTTAGTTGGTAGATACATGTTTAAGTCGCACGCCCAGCAAGCAGCCTTATCTAGAACTTCTATACTAATAATATAATATCTCTTATACTTCTTTACCCAATATTATAAAGAGGAAAAATTTGTTTCTTTGCATTGAATATGCTCCGAAACTAGTGGACCAATTTTGATGAAATTTGGCGCACATATAGAGAAGACCACGGGGAAGGATATACGCTATTTTTATCGCGGAAAACATCTAGTTACATAAAAAAATCCATGTAAACATCACCGCTGTCTCTGCACTTGTGCCACACCGGTAACAAGTGACCATTGTTTGCGGTGACTTGCACCAAACCTGCTCGCCTTTTACTGGAGCTACTCGTACTTTGTGTTTGTTTGTACAAAGGTCCCCTTTCATTGGCCACTCAAATGGTCGTTTTGAAACAAATCGTTTCATTCTTGAGCAATAGGTTTTTGTGTTGTTACTTGGTATTGTTGTGATTGACGTAGATATCGTGAAACAACATGAGCTGAGTGTTCGGTACTTCCTTCTTAACAATAGGGAACATGGATATGTTTTAAATCAGCAAAATTCTTATATTTTCCGAAAGTCAAACATAAATATGGCCAACGAAAATTAGTCAACGGAAAATGCAAAAAGTTCAGTAATCAGTTGCTAAATTAAAAAGTTACAGGACAAAAAGAGAACTAGAAAACCAACGAATATTTTTTTGCTATGATTGAAAAACTTTAATCACTGTTCAAATCCTTAAGCACAATGATGTACTTAAACGCAGTATTTAAGCTAATAAAATCAATTTTGTACTTATCTTCATATACACTTTCAACTGCTGTGACGTCACTCGTACATCATTAGGTATATGCATCATCCGTAATACTCAAGGAACCCTTATAGTTTCGCTCTGTCCGTCCGTCCGTCTGTCTGTCCGCGCGCCTCTAGTTTCTGTAATTATGATTATAAATAGATGAAATTTGGTATAGTTAAAGACTGTGTATAAATCTCGGTTTGGCATCATAAAATAATAATAATTTTACATGTGAAGTGTGGATGAAAAATATTTTTTCATTCTACCCCATCGTTGTATAGGTTTAAAATAAAGGCAAGGTTTCATACATGTGTACTTTTTTACAAAGTTAACCATTTTAGAATAGTCGGCCTCCAAAGTGGTTTGTAAGTTAAACCCCCCCCCCCCCCATCAGCATGGAAACTTGTAAGTTTCCATGCTGATAGATTATGCTAAAAAATGTTTAAGAAAATGACTGTTGAACTAAATCGGACAGTAACTTTGGAAGTAATTTGAAAAAAAAAACTATTACGCGTTGAAAGTTCCGGAACCCTACTTACACATGTCCTGTCATGCTCTTGGTTAGGTTATGATTTGTATAGAGCGTTTTAAATACTGTCCATTAACGATCTCACTTGTGGAGATGACTGTTATTCGTCAACGGTTGATCGTAGATATGGCATTGCAATATTTCCTGGCTTACTGAGTACATTTCGAAAAGCCAATAAAAAAACTGTGCATGTTCTCCATTATCTTATTTTAGTGTGCTATAATTTATAAATAAAATAGCAATAAAAGTATCCGTTATTTTTGTACCCAGCTGATTATATAAATACAAAAAAATCTTCCTTGCTTTTATTTTTTATTTTTTTGACGGAAATATTAATAACTATCGAATAAATCATGACATATGAGGATTGGTGCTAATTATTAAATATTTTATGTATACAAGATGGTGTTAGATGTAACATTAATGTTATGTATTGAGTGGTTTGTCTCACCTTTAGAAAGTAGATTATTTATGGTGTATTATTTTAACTTTTATGTTTAATGGGAATATTATGGATATTAGTTATTTTTACGTCGAACAGATGTATCAATATAGGTTTGGGTGTTAGCATGTGTGGAAGTTAATTAAAAAATTACAGCTATTGAATGAGGACCAAAAAGATTTACTTTAAAAAAAAGTCAGGTCAGCAGTCCTAGAACAGCAATGTGTAGTAAAAAGTACGAACGCGTGATTTACAATGTAAAATATTTTTTTTAAACACAATTTTTCATATTTTTGCTAAAATTTTGCCCGTACGAGTTTCTCGCTTTTCGGCGGGTCAGGGTTAAACCGGTCGCGGTGGTAGCTTGGTGAGTTTAATTTTCTTTTTTTTTTTCTTTTTTTTTATCCACGTCCGTGGCTCGTGCCATACGCATATGGAGGTCCATAGTCTCCGTCTATCCATCTATCCTATAATAGGAAACCTCATGTTCATTCTCCAGATACTAGGTAGCACTCGGCAGAACATATAATATTATGTACCTATATGAAAATTATAAAAAAAACTTACAGGTATTTCTTGATGTTAATTTTTAGGAATAGTTTTGTGTTTAATAATAATTCTGTATAATTCAAGATGTCAGTCATCATAAATTAGAAATATAGATAAATATCAGCAAACATCGAATTATTTTGATGACTTATTTTCGCAACGTTAATCATTAGAAATCGATATTAATCATAATAAATAGTTTCTGTATGTAAATGAGAATGATTAGGATATTGAACTAATACATGTACATATATTTCGCGTGTCTGTTGTATTTTCTAATAAATACTTAATTAGTCTTTAAACTGTTTATGGTATACTAGCTGTTGCCCGCGGATCCGCACGCGTAAATACAGTATCCCACGGGAATGCTGTACATTTTCGGGATAAAAAGTAGCCTACATTTTAATCCTGAGCTTAAGCTAATTTTATCAAAATCCGTTCAGTAGTTTTTGCGTAAAAGAGTAACAAACATCCATCCATCCATACATTCTCACAAATTTAAAAATTTATAATATTAGTAGGATAAACGTCAACATAGAGTAAATGCGGTAATTATGGACTACCATAGGAATTTTGCTAAATAAAACTCGAGGGTTTTATAGTATTATCAGCTTTATACATTATAAACGGTTCAATATTTATCTGGTATCTAAAACGTTTCATAACATATACTTAGAAAATGTTACCATTTTAGAAATAATATTTTTTTTTATTACTTTTTTGACAAACTCAAAAAAGCGTGTTATTATGGACCACATGGTTTCAAATATGGACCATTACTATGAATTAGGTTCAAAGTTATGTAATATCACCGCATCCTTTTTTTGGAAATCGGTTAAAAACTAGCCGTGATGCCTAATATATTTTAATAAGGGCTAGTCGAATGATTAGCGGCAGTAGGTACCAACAATTTTTGCGGTTGCAAGTATTTTAATTTTTAGCTACAAAATTACTAGCTAAGTACAAGAGTCTAAAGTAAGGCCAACGAGACGAGATAAAAAACGTAAATAAACGGACCGCTACTGAGTTGCATTATGAAAGTGAGTTAATATTATATCTGTCCTTATCACTCGTATGCAATAATGACGTCAGTTGGTCGACGACAGCTGTCGTAGCGTGTTTCGTGGTACAGGAAAGCGGCCAGTGCCGCAGTTGTCAACATTTGGTCCGCCAAACAATTGTGAACAAGTTCATTCCTGTTTGGATTGCGTTTGAAGTGATACATATTTTTTCGTCTCCGTATTTACTTCGGTTAGTTTTATTTTTGATTTTTGCTGTTATTGTGAGTGCTATTGTGAGAGCTTCTACAAGAGGGGATCCAACGTGTATCTGCTTATAAATGGCGAAATTGTGTGGATCATGTAATAAAAGTCGAGGACAATTTTTATAGCAATATTGACAACATGATTGATAATACAATAGATAGTTTTATCGTTAACACAGCTGACTCAGACTCTTCGGACGAATCATCTTTGTCTAGTACAGACGACAGCGATTAAAATTCGAACTTTATAATAATTTATTCAAATAAAAATGTTTTGAACCCCTGAAAATTTGTTTACATTCTTTATCTCGTCTGGTTGGCCTTACTGTAGACTAAAACACTAGTGCAAACTAGACATCATACTTAGATGAGTGATTAGTGACCGCCACTGCCGACATTATGACGGCTCGCCTCAGGCAGTCGCGAGCGACCTCGACGCTCACTTGCGCCGAAACTAACACGCTGTACAACAACAATTGAAAGCTGGGGGCATTGCATTTGACTACCTGAAGTGGGGCAAAAAGTGGCGATACTCCCTGCGGGTTGTGTCATTATTTTTTTTTTGTAGATTTTTTCATATGCAGTGATGTTCAAGTGAGTGCCAATATGAGCAATAATATAATTCTATGAGCAATTCAATGACATTTTTTATAAGTACTAATGTTTTATGTAGGATTTTTTTTTCATGTCACATACTAATGTTAAAATTTTTTGTTTCAGGTAAATAAATAGCAGCTTTGTAAGCAAAGCAAGTGAATATTAGGATTCGTTTCGCGTGTAAATACGAGAATCAGTAAGTTTTCTATTGCGTAGTTATGTAACCCAGGTATAGGCTGGGTAGTGTATCTTGGCCTATGCCAAGATACCTACCCAGTAGGTCACATACCTATATCTATTCAAAGTAAGATCACCCACAAAGTTTACAAGATTATTCCTGTAAACTAAACTCAATTTCAACAAGTTAATTATAATTCTTCGTTTCATCATAAAATTACAACTCTCCAGTCTCCATGATCGGGTGTAAAGTTACTTAGTTAGTTACCGATGGTATGTTCTCGTTTTGAAAGTACCCCCATAACTGTCTCCTCCAACATTGGAATACTGGGTGTTAACATATCGAGCGAGGTCCAGTTCCGATGTCATCTGGAGGGTAAGGCCAAGTTAGCCTCCAAGAAGCTTGGTTTTCTAAACAGGTCGAAGCAGTATTTCAGTCCGGTCCAACGCCTACAACTCTATAAGGTGCAGGTTCGGCCTCACATGGAATACTGTTCTCATCTCGGTTCGGGTGTGCCAAAGTACCAGCTTCTCCCTCTGGATCGTATCCAACGAAGGGCCGCTCGAATTGTCGACTGCCATAGTGTTTCAAACAGGCTTGACTCCTTGGAGATACGTAGAGATGTAGCATCGCTCTGCATCCTCTATCGGTTATATTACGGGGAGTGATCCGAGGAATTTTTCGGACTTGTACCTGCTGCAAGTTTTCGCCACCGTTCCAAGTGACAAAATATTTATCATCCTCATCACCTTGATGAGTGGCAGTCCTCCACCGTGCGCTTTACCCGAAGCTTTCTGCCGCGCACAGTAAAACTCTGGAATGAACTGTCGCCAGTGGTATTTCCAAACCATTACGACTTGCAAACCTTCAAGAAGAAAGCGTGTTCCCTCCTAAAAGGCCGGCAACAAACTTGCAACTCCTCTGATGTTGCGGGTGTCCATGGGCGACGGTAATAGTTATCCATCAGGTGATCCGTTTGCTCGTTTGCCCCCTGATTTTATTTAAAAAGAAAATGATTTTCGAAACCGGTCGATCGACAGTTCTCAAACAGTTACGCCATGCTTCGGTAACACTTTTCCCCATAGTCTGAGTCACAATGACAGTTTTGTATTCCGCCGTCCGCGTCTCCGCGTCGAATGGTATGAGTCACGGGCGCGGAATTGCGACGAACGTACGAATTAATATGATACGAGTAGATGTCTCAGTTGAGGCGCCCGCGCCGTGCATGTGCTGCCTACTATTTTCAGTTTGATAGGAATGCAAAGATTGGCATATATTTTAATCAATTTACTCGTAAAAGGTGATGTAAAACAACGATTAGAAGAGTAGATTCAAAGAAGGAGACTGGTTCGTGCATGTTATCTACTACACACCCTAAGTCCATCTACATATTATAAACCCCCTTACTAATAAAAATATTTTTACAGTTGTATACTGTATACGTATACAATGTCCTTGTCTGTCAAGCGACTTTTCCGACGTATCAGACAAGGACAAAACATTGTATAGCTTATACACTGTCCCCCTTACCAATAAAAATATTTACACAACGGATAACTTAAACAACGTTGCTGTATTTGTCTGATGCGTTGGAAAGTCACTTGACAGACAAAGACAGCAACGTTGATTAAAGTTATCCATTGCGTAAATATTTTTATTAGTGAGGGGGTATATTAAATATTATATTTTAGAGCGTGGATAATAATAATAATAATAATAATAATAATAATAATAATAATAACGTGTGGGAAACCCCTCACCTAGCACCATAAATGAGGATGCAATCAACATTTTGTGTACTCTACAACCTGTGTAGAGTTCATGTGTAGACGGACCTTAGTCTTAAAATGTTTCAGCAAGTCTGCTATGCTCTAAACGCAGACTATTACATTTGTTCTTATTCTAATAACTTCATAAGTTATAACCTGTAACAGTAATTGGTTTCATCCAAAGTTTTCAAAACTCAAGATAGGTGAAGTGAATGACGTACATAACAAATCTTCATACAAGAAAATATTACGCCATCTTGGTTTTCACCATACTTCAAATGTCAAAATGGCCCAAAAATCTCAAAAATGGTGCCATTTAACAGGAGACACATTTTGCCTAAACACGCCTCGTCTATAATATATACATACGTCTACGGTTACACCATTTTTGATAAAGAAGCAGATGGTCATTTTGTTTACTATCTTTCTTATTTTTATGACCGGTCAAAGAATATTTTTTATTGGTTTTGTTTGCATTAAGTTACGACTGTTTGCCTTGCGGGAAAGTGTTCCGATGTTATTTCTTAACTTATATTTTTTACTGCTTTTCTTACTTCCTTGTCACATTGTTTACATAACATAATATGTATGTGACATAAAATTTGTGAACTGACAATGTTCTTATGTTACTCTTGGGTTATAACTTATAAGCTACCGAATACGCCGATTCTTATGTAATTGTTTCCGTAAACATTAAGTAACGTAAAGTAGCTATTATTTTTACTTCGCAGCATGTAATGTAATGGTTTTAACCAATTTAGATTGCCCTTAATAATTTATTTATTTTTTATTTTTATTTATTTAATATACTTTATGCACACAATATGGTACAGAGGCGGGTTTAATGCCTTGAGGCATATTCTACCAGCCAACCTATGGGTGATGCAGAGACAGTGTGAGGTAGATGCATAGTATTAAAAGGAAACATAGATTTAGACATTTTGAGTATATATAAAATATATAATAATAATAAATAACTACCATATAAATACTAGTAGGTATAACTCTTTATTTAAAATAAACCTACTTAATATTTTAAATATATAAACATAATAATATATAACATAATAAGATATCTAAATAATTTAATTATTTATTTTAGTATATTTCTAGTCTGCCAATGATTTTAAGTACAGTTCACGAACTCTGCGTTTGAATAATGCATCAACCCTTAATAATTAATTCAGGACATGAGGCATTTTGCTATGGAACAATTAGCCACGGCGACCAAAGATGAAATTATGTTAGACTAGCTGTTGCCCGCGGCTCCGCCCGCGTAAATATACAATCGGTTATCCCGCGGGAATACTGTACTTTGCCGGGATAAAAAGCCTATGTTTTAATCCAGAGCCTATATACTACTACCATACCAAATTTCATCAAAATCCGTTCAGTAGTTTTTGCGTGAAAGAGTAACAAACATCCATCCATCCTTACAAACTTTCACATTTATAATATTAGTAGGATGTAAGCGTAATGGCATCTGGATTACAGCGGTATAGGACGCATTTCTTCAGGGTAAATACTATAATATTTTAACTAATTTCAACGAAAATTCATATAAAATATGATTAACATTTTATTGGTTATCTTCACTACGCTATGGATCTGTTTTTAAAAAAAACACTGGAGTTCAAATTGTTATTTGGTTTTTAGTCGGCACTTTTTGCGGCACAGCGGGACAAAATAATATGTCTTTTATTATCCTCTGCTAATTGCTCTTTTTGTGAGAATAACCCAGTAAGACAAATTCATTATATATGCGAAGTCGCGGGCGGTAAGTAGTAATGCATAGAAAAAGGCTCTAAAAGTCGGTCCTATGCTCTTCCGTTGTTAGCGGGTTCCACACTCTAATGAACCGAAAGTTACAGAAGCCGGCAAACAAATTACGCGTGTGTTAATTCGTCGAACAAACACAAATCTCCACCATCATCATCATCAATGCCCTTACCTCTTGAGGATTAGGCTGTTGCCTACTGAATGCCAGCTCTTACGGGCTTTCGAAAATTGTAAGTCTTCTGAGAAACAGTTTCCCTTGACATATTTCCTTCACCGCTTGAGGCCCCTTTTTTATTTTCGAAACGAAAATTCCTTTCTAGGGATCGAACCCGCACCCTCGAGAATGTAAGCGGTCTACCCACTGGACCATGGACGCGTTAATTCCACGAACCGACACGAATAAATCTACTTGCGCCGGACATTTTGAACTAATGCCTTTGTTGAAAATTGTCGAGTCTGTGGAGCGTCTGTCAGCTGTGAGTTGTGACGTATTCAAATATCTAATTGTGTGTTCAAGGGTAGTTGTTTTAGTTTTTCGTGAGATCACTAGCTTAAATCTATATGGAAACCCGATGCTTTTACCTGATTACGAAGAAGCCAAAAGGGAGCCAATGATTTTGGGAGTCTGTGTGTATGTTTGTTCCACAGTAGCGCCTAAACTGCTGTTCCGATTTTAATGTATTAGGTGTCAATAGATTTGAAATAATAGCCCGTGTAACATAAGCTATATTATAATTTGCGTAGTCGAGTTATAATTCATAACTTATCCATTTTAGCTACTCCTTTGTTTCGTGCGATTTTAGTGGGTATTTATCATGTATTTATATATTAGCGAAGTTAAGACACTAATTAGTATTATATTATAATTGTGTAAATTTAGAAATTCTTCATTTGAAAGGTGGAGGCTGTAACTTTCCTCTTGCATATCTTAGTCAAAACTCATGGTTATCAAGTCGTAAACCGCGCCAAGGTTTTGTTCCATTTTTTCGCATAAAAATCTAATGAAAGTACGTCGTATTCAGAAAATAGTAATAGCTATTAACCTTTAGGTAAGTAATAATAAGTTTGACATGATCTATGAGTTATGCTTATGACACAGAATTTTAGCGGAATTGGCTATTGTAATAACTTTCGCTCGAGTATTTGGGCGGTGTGGTTACTGGTTGTCGAGCCCACAATGGGTAACCTTGGTTTTCACCGCGGTTGCGGGGACATGGTTGTAAAAGGCGGGCTACACGTTCGATCTTCCAGTTTTAGACTACATGGTCTTCTTTCTCGCCATGCGCAATCTTGGACTGTGGAATCTTCGAAATGCCGTCTTACGGACTACATCGCAAGTCGTCTAAAGTTATAACTTACGGGCTTATAACTTATAAACCATCAGGAACGTGTAGCTAAAAGTATTTAGTAGGTTGGAGTGACGATGAGTCCGCCGCATTTATTAGACATTCTACGTCGGTTTTTCCACTAATACAAGCATACCGTCCACACACTAATCTGCAGATTGGAGTGGGCTTTTTCTGCGCTGTCAAGACGGAGCGTGTAGGGGCGGCATAGCGCGTGATTTATGGTGATGACAGTGGAGACGTGCGGTGACGGCACCGACGGGTGATGGGTGAAAGTGATGAAGCCTTCACGCGTGGCGATGATTTACGACGCTTCATCATTTTTATCGGACCATCGAACTACCTGCGTGCAGCGTGCGTGGTTTTTTGTTTAATTCGAACAAAGTAATGCAATTGTATTGTTTTCGGCACCAAAAATAATTTGTCGTGAGAAAATTCAAGTTAACCTGGTTTCTATTAAATTAATGTTTTATTAAGGTTTAAGAAGAGGAAGCTTGTGTGTTGATTTAAAGCAAATTTATATAAATAAATCAATAAAATAAAATAAAAAAGTGAAAACAATAGTGCACACGCGAGCATGCGGCTCGCGAACCGCCCGCCCCGCCCAACCGGAGTCGGTAACAGTGTCGCTAGTTCAATGGTTTTTTCCCAATCTAAAAAAATGCTCAACGTGCTTAAAGGAGTTTCTACTTCCAAAATTAAGACACTGCCTATATACCAATTCTTGTGGAAAAATTAAAAAATATTGGAATCAGAGGTATGGAACTCTCCCTTTTCGAAATCTATCTATCTGATAGAAAGCAGAGAGTAAGAGCCAACCAGTATACCAGCCAAGACACTGCAGTGACGTGCACCCCAGGGAAGTGTATTAGGACCTATACTCTTTCTAGTATATATTAATGATCTCTGTAATTTAAATGTTATAAATGCAAAAATTATTTTGTATGTCGATAACACGGCGATTGTATTTAAGAGAAAAAAAATTGGTCTGAACTGAAACATCTTTTAGAACACGGTATGAGACAGGCCGCACACTGGTGAGCAAGTAATCTTTTATCTTTAAATACCGCTAAGACCCATTATATATGTTTTAGCATCCATAACCGTTCGAAACCTGGGCCGGACTACACTATAAAATACATACCTGCCAACCTAGTATATTATCTTCATCCCGCTGTAACTGTCCCCTTACAGAAAAAGTAGACAAAACAATATGTCTAGGAGTAATAGTTGACCAGAGGTTATCTTGGCATCCGCATCTGGAACAAGTGGCTTCTAGAATTACGAAACTGATCTGGAACTTCAAAACTTTACTACACTTAGTGCTCATTCCAAATACCCAGTCAAATGATCGCCACTCCTCTCGTAATGTTTTGAATGAAATATATATGACTCTAGCTGAGTCTATCATGGTCTACTGCTGGTCATGGTGCATGGTCTTTTAGAAGTAGACTTAGTAGACAAAGGGCTCAACGTTCGTTATTAAAAATGAAACATTTTAAATATTGTACAGCACTAGCACACAGCACTAGTAATGTCATGTCTATAAGGAAATGCTATATTTTACTTACAATATTAAAAGAACATAAAAATAAAGTTATTGTTATTTCTAAAACTAGTAGAAAATATTATATTACAGCTGGGAATATCGCATAAATTCACAAACACACACATATGTACAAACACATTTTATTATACTTATTGATGTTAGAGCTGTGCTGGTACTAAATGTTTAATGAAATACTTTGTTAGTTTAAAATTACCTTAACTTTATTATTTTACTCGGGTAAATAAGTTTCATAATGGTATAAATATTTTGATAGGTTTTTGTACTAATATTAGCTGTGGAAGAGCCTAGTCACCTGATCCAGGCGCAGGCGTAAGCTTACTAGGTGACTACGAGTTTTACTCGATAACAGGTAACTGTTTTTTGGAAATAAAAATTTATTTATTTTATATAATCTTGTTATTATATACGCGTCTTCCAAAATTAAAAGTTAAAATCTGTTTTTGTTTCCGTATTTTCTGTTCGGCACTGTAGGTTCATTGTAAAAAATCTAATATTTATTGTACTATAACTGTAAGTATATATATGACTGTTTCATGTCGCCCAAAATAAGGG
The DNA here is from genome assembly GCA_037179445.1 of Phengaris alcon alcon. NCBI lineage: Eukaryota > Metazoa > Arthropoda > Insecta > Lepidoptera > Lycaenidae > Phengaris > Phengaris alcon. The sequence goes on along the minus strand of JAYRCH010000068.1, from coordinate 1,300,070 downwards.
AAAAAAATAACCAAACTTGCAGGATTATTAATGCTTTATACACTAGAAGCCCTGGGAGCTAGTTCTGTCTTGGAAACTATATTATCTATCTGATGGACGGACGGACTGATCTGATGGATGGAAACCTCTACTAATAATAAATAATATTTTAAGACTTCTCCCATCTGAAGTTATACTTTCTTATAGTTATATCGTCCGAACATCTGCAAGTTAAATTATATTAAAAACATAAAATATATCGATAAAATATGCATTGGTACAGAATTGTCCGTAAAATGAGGCGCAGATTACTAAAAAGTTATTAAATGCCCGTTTCAATAACTTATCTACCAATAAATATTTGTTAGAAACGTCAAATTTGTATCGCAAAAAACCGGCAAATGATTGAATGGCGATGTTTTGAACAAATAGTTATAGATAAACAGGTTATTGAAACGGGCCGTAAGTCGTTTTTAAGTGGCTAAGGACTAAAAATTATATTATTTAACACGTTATATCCTGTTCCAGTGTACGTAATACATACATTAATGTAAACCGACTTAGCATTGTTTTTATGCGTTTCGTTCCGGTCTGTTTCATTATGATGAGTAAATTAATAATAATTATTCGCATATTCTTCGGAAAAAAATGGCCACCTTTTATTATTACAAATAAGAACAACCGGTGTTAAACTTAAATTGTGTACGTGACCTACACAATTTAACGGTTGTTGATTTCTGATATAGGTATTCAATTATTATTTAAAAACATCCTAGTTCAAAAATGCATAATATTGTCCATATTAAAGCAACACAGCAACTTGTAAGAATAAATCCATAAGATACTATCCTTGTCAAATCAAACGATCGGTCACTATAATTATAATACTATATTCGCTACCTACAGGTGCGAAACGATTAATTTTAATGGATTTCATTCGTTTTCGTATAATTTACGCGCTGGTCCGCCATTATGTCATTAAATCGGAGTTTACTTAGCGGACCATTACCGGCAGCACTCGCTCGGAGAATTCATATCAATTCATCAGTTCAATTACATTGTTCAAGACTTCGGTATACGAGTTATTTTATTTATTGAATCTTATGTACTGTTTTGCTTCACGTTTTAAATTAATTTATCATCAAATTTTAAATTAATATATAATCAATTGTACTTCAAATGCTTCACAGCCTATGTAAAGTCAGTGCATGCATTATTTAGTTTGGAGTATCGACGTATAGCTCAATGTAAACATGATCTAAGCTTTGTGATTAGCATGCGATTAGCATATGTAGGGCTTGTGACGTCTACCGCCCGCGCCAGACACCTCCCGGGCCCCGCCATGCTTGTTTACATACTAGGGATCCATTATTTTCATCAGTTCCACCACGGTTGCACTATAATAATATCTATGGACGCTTTCACACCACGTCAATCTGGTCCTGTGGTAAGTCCTCGAAGAACTTGTGGTACGGGTACCTACCAGACAACAAATATATTTTATTTAATACTTTTATACTATACATATATTTAAGATTTTTAGTATATAATACACATACCTATTTAATACAAATCCATGACCCAGGAACATAGAAAACATTTTGTTCCCTGGCGGGATTCGAATCCTCGACCTCCGGCTTCAGCGCCAACGCGCTAACCACTGAGCCACAGATAATTTAGCACATGTTTCGTAGCGAACGTCGTTGATGGATTTTGATGTATCACTTAACACTTGATTATTTTTGTTGCACTTATCATATGGATTTATCAAGTACAATATCAGATTCAGAAAATAAAATAATGCAGCTTAATATGTCTGAAATAAATGTGGCGTCGTATTTCTATATTCAAAAATACATAATATATTTCATAGCCAAGTCTGCCGTAGTCGTTTGTCTAACGAGAAAGTTGAAAAAATATATAGGAAGTTTTTTCTATACTAATATTATAAAGAAACTACTGGACTGATTTTGATAAGATTTGGTAAAGGGATAGACTACGGGGAAGGGTATACTTTTTGTCACGGAAAAATATACGGTTTCCGCGAGATTAACTTTTGCGCGCAGGAAGTCGCGGGCAACATTTATTTTTTAATAAAGATTAACCGGAAAATTAAAATGCAATTTGTCGTTTGAACTCTATCGGCCAGAATTTCAATGGAGTTAGTTACCTTATGCAATAAGTCATGATTTTACAAAATCACAACGAAATTGCCCATAAGAATTTATTGCGAACAAAATTACACTCACCAATTTTGCGTGTCCTGTCCTCTAAACGAACTCCAGTTCCAATAAAATCTTTCGAGAGCTCCTGTCTCGACCTTCTGATATCGAAATCGTAAATATTCAATTTACTCCCGAGTGCAAAGGATAGATTAGGTATGTTTGCGTCTCGCTGTGTCACGTAAAACCTGTACGAGATCAATCTTCATCAGATGAGAGCGATGAACGAATGAAAGACCGAATGACAAAAAATGTGGCAAGAGTATTTTTGGCATGATTTTTAGTACGAGTACTTATGTATAGATTATATAAAAAGACTATAAAATTGATCAGTGTGAATGTAATGTCATAAGGTGTCTTAAAATATATTGCATATTTTTTTCACTGCTGAAGGGTAGAACCTTTAGATTTATTATTTCAGAACGGCAAACGCCGGAACCATTCTGAATAATATTTTAACATTGATCGTATTGTTAACTAAACGCCTCGATAAGTAATAAGAAAAACTCACACTTAGCACTGAGTGCCAAGTGTGAGTTTTTCTTTTCGCATTCGATCGTGAGCGCGTTTGGCGTTTACTAGGAGTTTGTATGTGATTTGTACCTAGTTGTAAACGCGACAAATAGGTCAAATCACATACAAATTCCTAGAAAACGCCAATCGAATGCGAAAAGTAAAACTCACACTTAGCACTCAGCTCTACAGAGAGCCCTAAAAACTTGTGTAATACAAAAAGCTAGTGCGTAAACGCCCTTACGCCAGTCGAGTCAATGGCACAAATACATATATGTATGGAAGTGACATCAAATTAATCAACCGGTCCGCTTTATCACTCGACAGAACTGCTTATGGTTAGCTACCTTATTGACCGTTTTGATTAATATTTATAAACGAGATAATTTTAATCTAAAACTATTTATAGCAGGCTACACCTCGACTTGTCGCTCGTTTATTAAATGCCAATAAATACAATGATGGCGTCGCGAATCGCGATACACGTCATTTATTAAGTCAAGATGGATCTCACGATTTAGGGTCAGTTGATGGTATAATAGTTGATTATGCCTAAGATGCAGCGCTGCATATCGCCGCACGCAATTTCAAATTCTTGCAATGAAACGTTTATCTTTTACTGTAGTAATTAAAGTTATATTTTGTATTGATATCTCAAAATGTGAGCGCCTCATCAGTCTTGGTCTGGACTGACTCTTAGTGACGGTATCTTTTGTTCGGTCTTTTGTAGCGTACATAATACGACAGTGGTTATGAATGTGGTAATGGTTGTGAAGACACATGATTTATGATAACATCATTGATTAGAGACGTTAACCCAGACAAAACCAATTGTGAGCAGGAGCGTTTTCACATTATTCGATAACTTTATCCGATATCGCGCGCGATAATGTGAGAGGCAGCTAGTTGTGATGGAAAAATAAACCTGTACTAGCATTCATTCCCGCGGCTTTGCCCGCGTGAAATTAGGTTTTAAACTTTCATTCCCTTTTTTACCCACCTAGGTGCTGAATTTTAGAAAATTCATACGAAATATGATGCAAATATCTCCAAGGAATAAATAGTTTCATACAAACTTTTATCACCTATTTTACGCCCTTGGCAGTTGAATTTTGAAACATCCTTTCTTAGTGGATGCCTACGTCATTTGAGGTTTGGCCTGTGCGTTAATACATCAGTCAATCAGCTTTGCCTTTGTAACCGACATCCAAATAAAAGGAGGCGGTTATACGTTCGGCTGTATGTATTTTTTTTAGTATGTTCAACGATAACTCCTCCGTCTGTTGACCGATTTTCAAGATTCTTTTTTTGATGTAAAGGGTATATATACTTCGAAGTTGGTCGCTTTTTCACAAACGTGGTGACCTGATGATGGGATCCATGAGGAATCGAGGGAACTCCTCAAAATTTATATGGACACATATAGTGATTTCGTACTTCTTTTTCTAAAGTAATATATGCAAGTAATAAGTAATATATCCAAGCATATGCTACCAAAAAGTAAGATTCTGCACCAAGGTATACCCTGGATCCAAAAGCACCGAACAGAACTCCTCAGTCTTTAAAGATACGCGTTTGGAAATGTCGACATTGTTAAAGAACTGCAAGCATATGCCATTATGTAACTTACAGTAATCATCAACATTATCTTATATACAATACCTAATGGAAGCTTGGTAATTAAATTATACATTCGATCGTTTATTTTAAACGTTCTTAAAATGTGTTAATAATAATTAATTTAACAAATTTCAATAAAAAGGGTAAGAATATTATTATTATTAGATTGTCGATACGATGATACGATAGCCGATATCGCACCCGATAATGCTCTGAGATTGTCGACATAAGAGCATTTTCACATTGATTAGGTCCGATATAGATATTGCGCCAATATATAATGTATTTGACAAATTTATATATTTATTATTATTTTTAAACAAAAACTTAAACCGACACCCAAAGTAAAAATGCACAAAAAAGTATGAAATAAAACTTGTTTTCTAAATAATTCCCCTTTTAAATTTGGCTGAAATTTTAACTATTTATGTACTCAATCTTCAAAATTTTGAAGTCGGTACCAGCCGACTTGAATGTGTGTTTTATTTTAAATATTGTTTTATGAGGATTTTGTTCGGGCTGGTACCAACTTCAAAATTATGAAGATTAAGTACAGAAAAAGTTAAAATTTTAGCCAAATTTAAAAGGGGAATTATTTAGAAAATAAGTTTGTTTCATAGTTTTTGTGCATTTTTACTTTGGAAGTCTGTTTAAGTTTTTGTTTAAAAATAATAATAAATATATAAAAATGTCAAATACATTATATATTGGCGCAATATCTATATCGGACCTAATCAATGTGAAAATGCTCTTATGTCGACAATCTCAGAGCATTATCGGGTGCGATATCGGCTATCGTATCGCGTGATGTGAAATTGCTCTAAAGATTGAATGCTAAAGATATGATATAAGATAATGCAAAATTACTGCGTCTCTACTATACTAAATGTTGCTGTAAGCTGATATTTAGTGGAGAGACATCAAGACATCATAATCGATGATACATGTACATTTTATGAGCTCTGAAGTTTAATACCCGAGTATTAATATAATGAATCACGAGAGAGACGCATATAAGTCGTCTCTAATACAATCTTCGTAGTGTTCATTATAACGTACGTCTGGCGACGTGTGGATAAGTAATTGTTGAGTATGGGACGGAATATTTTATAAGACAACTTGTGTTTTGCTATTCCAAATAACTTATTACGAGTCCTCAGAGGTTTTTTTCGTTTGATACTATGTTTTATATGTTTTTCTATATCTTTTCTTTATTACTTCTAGACTGTCCTATTACTGGATTTCTGGTAGTTCAAAGTTCAAACGGTATTTAGTATTTATGTGAAGTAGTGCTTTTGTTGTAGAAATTATTTCAGTAGAAGTTTTGACATTCTGTATTTCTTTATAGATTTTGTAATTGCCTCCTACAACTTGAAACTGTAACTTTAATTTTGAAATAGTGTACTATTTCAAAAATATTAAAGTTACAGTTTTAACACGAGCTTTAATATTTCCTGGATTTAATTTCGTATAGCAAATGTTGATATTTTTCATTATTATTTTTAATTATTTAATTTATTTTAAGTACGGTCTGGTATTAAATGAACTGCAAACCGAAACATTAAAGACAGTTCAATGTAGACTTGGCTTACTTTTCGTGTTCCAGGGTAATGTATTGGTCTGTTCATATAGACTATTTTTAATTGTCACAATGTAGGACACTAGTTTAGATAAATTCATCCTTAATTAGTAAAGGATCCCACTTGATCACCAATCTAACCTGGTTAGATTAGATAAGATTTTATTGAAACTTGGTCGCCCTGTGGTCAAAACTCGCCCACAATACATATTATAATTTTAAGTTTAAACTATATAAAGGTTCTTTTGCACTTTGAGAGATTGACAAATGTCAACGTGTAACAAAATTGTATCTACCAAACGCACGGTAGTGTGTGTTAATAATCTAATGTTGTGTGTGCGTTGTTGTAGTTTTTATTAATTTTATGTATTTCCAAGCAGTATTTAAAAAATATTAGCTTTCTGCACACTTTCCTCCACATAAACTTTAACTGTGCCAAATATCATACTCCTCCATTAGCACAATTCTCGTAAATCTGGGCTGCAAGTTTATGCTTCACCCTTTAGGTATATTAAGATATGTTTGCTATTGCTTTTATGAATTAAGTCGGACCTTTTTGCTTGTTTCGAATTTTTATCTTAGCTGAATGTCGCTGTTAATATGTTACCCACCATCGGCGAAATTCTCGCCATTCCATACTCGTTTTGGCCGTTTTTGGCGAAGCGTTTATAGTGTCGATAATTATTAATTTTAATGGGACGGAGATGAAAGGAGTAGTTGTGTTTTATCGTAATTACGGCTTATTATCTTGACATTTAACAATCACTTAACGTGATTGGTGAGCTCGGGTCGTGAGATGAGACGAGGCTCACGAAATCGCTCCCGCGAAATCCTCGCTCTACATTTTTGACATTGGAAGGATTTTTCGAGTGAAACCAACGTATATCTTTTAATATAATCTTTTAAGGGTTCCGTATAGTTTATGTCTCGGAAACCTGTAGTTTCGTCATGTCCGTCTTCGGCTTACCGTGACGGGGATGATTTTTTTTATTGCATGTAATAAAAGCGCATTTTCATTTTGCTAAAATATATCTTCGGGGCTTCCCGGCCTTTAAAAGTTCAACGGCTGGCTCGAAAAATCCGGAAAAATTCATGTTGTTAGTTCAGGAGTTATAGTATATTACTACTTATTTTTATTAGTCTAAATACAACGAGTATTTTTGACTAAATAATTGTACCCCATTACTGTTTTAAATAGATAATAATAATCGTTTAACTGGGAAGAAGCCAGTCACTAACCTTTTTTGTTATACTTACGATATAAATGGATCTAATGAAGCTCCACAAAAACCCAAAAAGTGTGGGTATATGCTCTAGGCTTCTGACAATTGTAAACTGCACGTTAATGATTTAATGCCAGTCAACTGTACAACGTAACGCGATAATTGATGGCTGATGGCTCAATTAGATGTACACATATTACAGTAAATGTAATTGTAAGTGCCCTGTTACCCTTTGTCACCTTGCAACAACGCGCTGAGCATCGATGAGGACGAGATACAAATTACAATGCATCGTTGCTGTAGCTGAGGGTAAAGTTTAATTTGTACTTCCTACCTCTTTTTTCTTTTCATTCTACTTATACTACACTAGTTGGCAAAAAAAAATGGGCGGCATACCGAATCACCAAATTTTAGTATTGCTCTTACCTTTTCTGATAGTTATGGGTCATTTGACCTTTTGAACTTTGTAAATTGATTAGTAAGGAATATGTCAAGTCTTTTTATAATTACATTTTGAGTAAATTATTGAAAAATAATGGTTAAGCTTGTTGCTAAAGATAGTATTATAAATGTGACAGTTTGTCAGGATTACGAAAAAACTACTAGACGGATTTTGATGAAATTCGGTATGGTAGTAGGTTAAGCTCTGAATTGAAACATAGCCTGCATTTTATCTCGAAAAAGTACAGTGTTCCCGTGGGATACTGTATTAACGCGGGCGAACCCGCGGGAAAAATATTTGTTTATAATAATTATAAACATTAAAACCTTACAGCAGCGGATTAGGTTGATCCACCGTTTAATATAAAAATATGATAGTAGAAAAATATCAGACTGAATTGAACAGAATGTGTTATATCGATTTAAATGCGCAAGGTGAAACATGATTTGAACGCTTATGGCATGAGTTTGTCAAGTGTCATCGATGATAATATTTGGGCCCAGATGGGAGAGATAGAGCCTACGTGACGAAGGGATAATAAGCTCGCTAGTTGCTGCCAAAAATGTGATTGTGCATTCGAGCAGATACTGATTACTGATCTATAAGTCTATACCTATTACCTACACTGCATCATCAGGGTCAGTTCATACCGAGACGCGACGAGGCGCGCACTTTTTAATTAATACAAAATATAATTATTTTATTAATACGCGAAGCAAAAGCTATCAGTACAGCTTCACAAAAATTTTGCCAACGGAGGAGTATTTGGCACATTTTAAGCTTGTGGAGGATGGTGTGTAAATACATAAAATTAACAAAAATAAAGTTACACACACCACCTCACTTACAGTAACATACGTTTGTATAACAGAAGTAGGTGTTGGTTTGACACAATTTTTTATTTTATTGCGTATCTAAGAAACAAAAGAAAAGTTACCTAAAAAGTTAAAAGTTAAAAATTAAAGTATGAATTTTGGTCAAATTTCAACCATTGGGCGACCTTGGCCTAGCTAGACCTAGCTTAAATTACTACACAAAAAGAGTACCAACACGCTTTATTGCAAGTATTCAAAATTACCCGCGGTATCACATATTATAAATATTATAATGCATATTACTATAACAGCATCTTCTTCATCTAACACTGTAAATAATAAGAAATCAAGACGAATCACTTTAATGCCAATAAAGTTCTAATTTACATTTTAATTACTTTTCTACTAATACTACTACTAATAATCAAATTTTAGAATACAATGCCATTTTCAAGATAATAATACAAAAACTCGATCTTAAATAAAAAAGTGAAAACTCTAGAAACCGTAGACTTCGTCGATCGAATTCATAAATTTCACTTTTAAGTGACATTAAATTTTATCGGTTAGAAACTCTGTTCTGCGTAATAAAATTTTAATCGCCGGCTCCCTATCGTATCAATAACGAATGTATTTTTTTTATTCTGAAACGATAAAATTCCTTATTTGTTAACTCCCAACTGACGTCGTTCAATCCGAAAAATGTGCCTGTAACTGCCGGTTTCAATAAGCAATAAGTATTTGTTAGATTAGGTTAGCTTTGGTATCATTTGCCGGTTTTTTGCGTTTCAATAAACTAACTTAGATGTGGAATCTCTGTCTGTGGCGGCGAGATCGCTGACAGCGAGGTGGTCGCTGACACCAAAGGTGACGACGGCCGGTTTCAATAATCTATCTAAATTATTGAAACCGGCCGTATAATAGACCAACCTCAATCTTACGTAACGTCACGTAAGTATATGTAACTTTCCACAGGAGTCGTTAGATAAAAGTTGAAAAATAAACGCCGTAGGGAGTTATCTTAAGAATACAGATATTTTGATTGTCATGGTAAGTAAATAAATTATAGCACTTAAAAAAAGCCAACAGTGATTTCTCATTTACTGTTAAAGAAATGCTCCTGAGAGGCGTACAAAAGAATAATCCCGTGGGCGAAAGGTTCTTACGTCGTATGGTAATCTGGTAAATTATGCTATCATTTATTTTCTCCTCTCGAGAATCAAGGTAGCTACAGATTTTGTCGCGGCATAAAATGACAATTTACTACGGCGCGACGCTGACTAATTTCGCCAAGGCCAGAGACGATCCATTATTATTTATTACCATATAAAATTATTCCCTTCGGCCGCTTTGTAGTGTTTTCAGTTTTATCCCGACCGGTTAAAGTGTATTTTTCTTTAAGACTGGATTGACATATCACTTGGACCTTTTCCTACTGTAATGACTCAATGTAGAGAATTACTAAGAAACTAAAAATAGACCCATTGTGGATGTTGTTGTTGCGTAAAAAGAGTTGCTTATTTATTATAGCTTAAGGTGAAAAATAATTACGCGATTTCAAATCAAATCTTAGCGCGTGCGCTTCCGCGACTTCCTGTTACACACTTCCGTCCCATTTCACGAAATCACTCCCACAAATTGCAATAAATCGAGAGGAAAGATGTTACACATCAAAAAGATATTGAACTGAGGGCTATAGTACCTTATCATAGGACTTGCCTCCATAGGATCTATTATTTGCAACAATCATAGGCGAAGTCATTTAGAATTCCCCTTTGTATTCTTCTTCTTTGTATCTTCTTATCTTGATCGAATAAAATACTGGCAGTAATCTAACTGCATTGCGCAGCACCCACCCATCACCCATCACCCACCAGCCATCACCCATCACCCCCCAAGCTATAAAAATATAAAATAGATGATTATAATATGCCAATACCATATATGACATCACAGCAGGTACACTTCCCAACAAAGGGAAAATGAATGCAATTGCTCTCAGTTGGGTGCCTTATTAAACGGACCTCGAAAATCGAGGAGGGTGCGACTCAATGGATGCGATTTTTTTCACGCCCTCGTGTCCTATTGTACAATGGTTTTTGGGGGTATTGATTATTTTTTGCGTGGGATATTCCAAAATTGCAATCATCACTCAGTACTAGCTCCAATAATAAGTGCACCAATAATAAAAAAGGCACCAAACAAAAGCATTGAATTACATGCGGTGGCAAAATACTTTCTTAAGGAGAAAACTATTTAGAAGTCTAGACAGAAATAATGTTTTAACACGCCGCATAATTTGTCTAGACTATTACGTACATTTCCTCATAATTGTAGGTACGGACTCCTAAATAAGCTCTTTATTTCAGACCAAGTAATTTGGAGAGTGCTCCAAACGGGGCGCTTTGTTGCGGAGTGTCCTGAACCCTTGCAACAATATACTCGTCTAGTTCTTCACGGAAGAGCCGTATGAAGGACCCCTTTATTACATCCTGGCCATTAAAAAAAGGTTCTCGTTTTTTTTTGCTCAGTTTTAAAAAGAATTGACTGCGCAATGTATTTTAGAGAAAGGGGAGCACTAAATAGGAGTTAAACAAGAATATCAGTTCTTTAAACTTATTTTAACCATTTGAAATGTAAAATTGATCTAATGGTTGCAAATTTGGAAGGTGCCCGGAGCTCATTAATGACTTTTTGTGTGGTAGACTTAATGCTCAATGCTGCTGATGATGATTTTGACACTGTTAATGATAATAAAGTGTTCAGATCATATTGTACCAGGGTTGTGACGCAAGCGAGGAGCAGACACTCCTCTACAGTAAATATCTCATCCCGAATCACAATAAAGTGGGGAGCCGCAGACGGACAGGCAGCAGGACTTCCAAAATAACCCGCTCGTAAACTCCCGGGATCGTTAACCAGACACTGTTCTAATGGAAATATAATATGATTCAGTCCACTCACGATTTATGAAGGAAGTGGATTAGAAATATTGTTCATGTAACTAAATAAACGTAGATTTTGATGCGTATAACTGATTAATAGAATAAGGCGTTACTTTGCGGAAATCCATAGCATACAAGTTAATTAATATTATATCTAGCAATATCCCGCGAAAAATCCCGTTCTTCGCGGGATATTGCTAGATATAATATTAATTAAATTGTATGCGTATAACTGGCCTAACATATAATATCTGGGTGGAAAATATTTTGAATTTATTGTACAAGGAAATGTCCATCCTATGAAAAATTCGTCCTGTATATCAGTTAATATAAAATAAAATACTGGGAACGAAAACTGCTCTCACAAATCTGTACAAAGTATTTTAATATTCAGTGCTCATGAAAAAGCAATAGCTTAAATTGCTACATACGGAGAGAGAATATTAACACATTGTGCAGATACTTTACCTGCTGATTATGCTAGCGCGGAGCAATTCGCCACGGAAGAATCCCATAGTAGCGAGTTTCCAGTCGAGATGTAGAATCGATTGAATCAATTGTATGTAGATCGCTCTCCATTTCTCTAAATACTTTACAGTCTACAGGCAGATAATTCGCTTTACGGAAGCTCTGGTATAAATCTAATAAAGCGATTGTTACCAGGTATGGATTGTCCTAGAGCTTCCATGAAAGTGTGCTGAGATAATGTTGATAAACCTACCCGAGGATTTACATTCAATATTTACTTTAAACCACTAACGTTTGGTAGTAAACGATACAGTTGCATTTCTACGTTGTGGCATAACCTACCCCAATGCCAAGGTCTTTCACCTTGCTCGTTAATCAGCATCACCCCACAGCGGCGGAGAGGCTCGGAGATAACTCGCACAAAGCGTCTCGAGTGCCCAGACGCGGCAAGTGGAAGATGGATATGAATTTTTCATCGTTGCGTTTCGGAATTATACCGTCTGCATTCAAGTTGTCGAGCCGTGCAAATATAGCGCTTTTTTTAAAGTAACGATCCTTTGAATTGCAACCAAAAGTTTTCTGCTTTACTCTGAGATGCAAATTCTTGTTTCTTGTTGCTTTTAAATTGGCGTGTTTTTCATTTTTTATAGCCTAAAGGTGATAGGCCCACTAAAGTAGGATTGACAAAAATATTTTAAAAAACTAAATACCTTTGCTTTATCACCATACATATGTTAATTATGTTTGACCATGACCGGAAAAGTAGGGCTAAAGCTTACTAGCTTTAGCCAGAAACAGTATAAAGTTATCTACTACCGACTTATGTACACAGCTTCCGTTCTATTTACACACATACTGCCTCGGTGGGCTTAATGAATTCACTGCATGTACACCTCGAGATCATAAGATATTCGTATCCATGCCCCGAGCGCCGAGCTTATCATATCTCTCGACAGTACAAAATGAACTCTGTTATTATGGCACTCGATGCTAATTTAACTGAAGGCATACAGTGCGTGAAAGACGAAGTAATTATACATAATTGATGGATGAATATAAATCTTAAAGCGCGGGAATAATGTGCATATGGCAATCGTTTCAAGCGAACAAACAAGACAGTGGTGGTCACGGGTAGTTTATTGCTCGCCAATTGATTGAAAATGAACTATTGACGATGCAGAGATACGCATGCGGAGCTATCTTTAACATAATTAATTGACATTTTGTTCTTCGAGTACCTTTTTATGGTGCCTCAATGAGTTACAGACTAATATGGAATTCTGTGAACTTTGAATAGGCAATTTGTTTTATTTTTCTTTGTCGGTATGCATTCTTGCGATTGTATCCTTTTAACTCCACGTAGACTTGATTGATCGTCTATGCAGTCGTTAAGGGAGGCAATTTTCTAATGAATTCCTAGTATTCCTCTTCGTATTGTAGCATATTGCTACAATAGCATTTTAGGCCTTACTTAGCTTTTCATGACATTATTATTTAGTATTATGCTATTCCCCGAAGTTGTAGACGTAGAGCATTGTAGTCTACAAATTGTTTGGAGAAGACTTGGCAGCAAAATTTGTTAATGAAGTTTTCGGCTCCCCAGCATCCTATTATGCAATAACTTCACTTAAGTTCTCATATCTCAAGATATTAATTATCTTTAGATGTTCAGGCATAATTATTTACACAAACTAGTAAACTAATTTAAACATGAATTAATCCAAGGGATTTCGTTCTCGACTGAATGAGCTTCAAAGTAAATTCTCTCAGGTTTCCCTTATTCGTGAACGGATCCAATGATTATCCTGAAAATCCAATTATGCCCACTCAATTAGAGATAGCTCCGCATGCGTATCAAGTATTATTTAATCAGTCAAAAGATAAGTAAGGTTTGCTACCTAGTATTGGCGAAGGCTGGTTCTCCTCTATTGGGTAGCCCTAGCCTGTATATATAATAGGTAGGGGATTTGGATGAGGGTCTTCAAACGGTAAGTGGTAAGTGAAGCCGATAAGATTGGAGTTATAGGAACCCCACGCCACTGCGTGTTAGGTGTGTAAGTTAGGTCAATCAGTGCATATTTCACAGTGAAATATTTGACGACGGTAACTAATCCTTTTATTTACTTTTTAAAACAAAGAACTCTATTTAAAAAAGTTCTTTTCATTTACTTACTGCGAAAAGGCTTGTATTGTATGCCGACTCCAAATAAAGTGCAGGATCCAATTAATATGACCAGTAGTCTCAACAAATTCCAGCGAGTGTTATCTACGCGATTAGCTCAGTTAAACGTTAAACACCAATTAAGTTAATTAACAGTGGGTTATGCCAATGATTTATGTATCCACGAAAATATATCGCTGTTTAATATTTAGTGATTACAGGTGTGGAAATACTGCAGTTAATGTTAGAATGCACTAATTGCCTTGCGTTGACTATTGGAATGATAGGCTGAAAGTTGTAATCACAAAATATATTGTCAGATGGTTTAATAGTAAATATGACAATATAGAAAGTTTTTTCCTCTTGATGCATAAAATAAGAAAATAAGTACCTGGGTAACCGCGAGCTTTGATCGGAGCTCTAGTTTTTTAGTTTTAAAAAAATAAAAAGAATCACAAAATATTTTACCACATTCCTAATTTCCATATAACGAAAAAAAAAAACACATGCGCATACCAATCTTATTTTTATTTAATATTAGAGTCAAAATCTTACTACTAATATTGATCCAACTCGTGTTATGTGATGCCTAATATATTTAATTTATTTTGAATCAAGTTTAGCCTAAAGTTTGTACTTGGTATTAGTATCCCTAAAACATTTCAGGGTGCGTGGTAACGAGAAAGGATCAAACGGGGTATCTGTGGTCGCTGCGGCTTCTTTGTAGAAACACGCGTTGTAGATTTAAAAATCTACACGCCAGTCTAAATTTAAATCTAGTTTAAATTTAGACTGATCTTTGATTTAGTTAGAAAAATATATTTAAGATTTATCTAGTTAAGTTTTGCCTTTTGTTAAAACATTGAGCTAAAAAGCAACAATAATAATAAGTAGGTATACCCATTGTAAGTTGTAGTGTATTGTAGATAACTTGGTTTGTGAGATGAAGGATTACAAAGAATATATTAACTTTAAGGCTCGGAATATATCGCCCCGAACCTCTCCGGACAGAAAAAAAAAACAGTGCTGAAAATATAACTCTGCGCTAATATAATAGTGTTGGAATCAAACACACCGCAACACATGTTAGCAATTTAAAAAGTAGACGCAAGAATAAAATTGTATTAAAATATCTTACATTAAATTATCTTCTAACGTTTTCGGGGAACACACACACTCCTCCGATACGGCTTGACCAATTCTTATGATTTTTTTTGCATAATCGGTAGGTCTGAGAATCGGTCGTAATATATTTTTTCAACCCCTATATGATAAGGGCGACCCACCCCTAAATATTCATTTTTATTTGTTCGACAATTTCTTTTATTTTTATATGATGTGGGATTAAAAAATACATACAATGGCAAAACAACGTTGCCGGGTCAGCTAGTGTAATATAAAAGTTACGAATATTCTAATAAAGCATTATAATACGACAATAATTTTACAATAAACGATTTTTTTCAGCATAAAATGTACATGTTATATTCCCGATAAAGATACCCAATATCCATCGCATATGTACATATAAGGTTTTACGTGGTTTTAAAACACGGGTAAAGTGGATTGACCTGCTAGTGTAAAATGTATGCCAGTGCCGTGCCTCGGTGCCAGTCCCGCTGGCTTCCGGTGCGCTGGCGCCAACACGTGTTCCTATACGAGTGCAACAAGAAGTACTTTTTGTTCCTCAATTACTTATATTGAAAATCTTACTGATTTCAAAATAAAAACCGGACACCCGGATGGACCGAAGTTATAATATATAATTGATAATGAAGAAGATGCCTATTTTGGAAGATATATATATATACTAGACCTTATAAAATAGCCGTTTCAGAGATTAGCCGGAACAAACACACAGACTGACAGACGGAAAGAAAAATGTTAACAATTTATATTTTATTGTAAGTACCGATCATACTTTTAAATGCATTAAGTGAAAATAAAATCCGTTAATTTAAAATTACAAACAACACTTCAATTTTGTTTATCTGTATAGATATAATATATTATACTATACAAAACAAATAGTTGAACTAAGTAGTCAAAGATGGCCGAAAACACGTCGCAGGAATGCCGATAACAGAAACAATGTGTAATTGCTAAATTCTACATTATTGTCAAGGTGATAAGGTCGTTTTTGTATCATTCTTAATAGTCGTTATTACATTGTGATTTCGAGTGGCAAAAAGTGTCGTGCGAGTCTTAATTTTTTCTGTCTAGCCCCCTTTCGCAACGCGCCAACTTCGTTCCAAAAATTTAAACATACATCTTTATGTTACCTCATCATAGCCGATTTCTAACGTCCCCACTGCTGGAGCTCGGGATTTTTTCCAATCTGAGCATTAAGTAAGCCATACACGCTCCGGTCTACCGGAGAGGTTACCTGTACAGTATACAGGTTTGCCTGCGCATCTCAGCTGAACGTCCGTACCGAACGTAAAGTACTCACTTTTTGGTATACCGGTGCGGTCTTCAGTTCTTTTTGCGATGGCATCTATTGAACAAGACGTCGCGGTGGCATTTTAAGGCCTTTTTTGGCCAACAACTGACGTGACCTGCGTAGCCGACTGGAGTACACGCACACAAGCACATTGGACGGTGCCACTCGAAAGATTTGACTTTCGGTCTTGCGCCGATCGCCTGCGCAGGTCTATTTCCACACACATAATAATAATAATAAAACATTTATTCGACAAAATAAGACATTGCATTACATAGATTTACGCTATATTTCGGTTAACCTGCACACTTGCACACCTGTGCATCCAGACATCTCCGGTGGACCGTTGCGTGTATGGCCAACATTAGGATGATAACGATAACGACCGGCGTTTATCCCAGTCCATAACTTGTAACCCCGCTACGCCCCGTACGCTGTAGGTACTGTCTAGTAACTACCTCATAAAATATTTCCCAATTTTTGGTAATTTATTCAACGTTCAGCCTTCGTCGAACTTGTCCAGTCGAAATGTAAAATTATTTTGTTCATCCATTACATGTGTGTAATCTACAATCTGCATGCATATCTGTCTCGACTAGGTTCTATGAGAGTCGAGTAATTACACTGACAACAAGATGGTGACATAGTGGTACCAACAAGATGTCTGCGTTATCTACGATCACCCTATATCCTTTTCAACGAGAAACCTAATTGGGTCGAGAAAGTGCCCGTGCGTTCTGTACCACCTAACTGGGTAATATGGAAATTCGTAAGAAGACGAGATGGTAAAGATGAAAGTCATACGACTGTTTGCATACGCAAATAAGATCGCTACTAATGTTTTTTTTTTTCTGAATTAAATAGGAAATCCTATAATCATTTATGATGTGGGATTCTTATATTGTATGGTTATACTAACCCACAATAGGATAGCTATTAGCTTAATATAATTCGGTTTTATTAATGAGTTTTTTTTTCTAATTTCAGGTAAGCTGATACATAATTATGTTGGTCAAAAATTTGGCGTCCTGCGTAAGTCTTATTTTAGGTATTTAACTAACTTAGGGTCAATTCACATCGAAACGAAATGATACGCGACGCGTCGCTGCATTTTTAAGATAGCTATTCAAAATTGAACTTTATTAATTAAACAAGAAGATATACGTTTCATAGTATGAGTTCGAATGTCAGGTTGCACCGCGCTGCACAGCGCATGTGCAGTAAATGACTGATGTCATATGAAACGTGTATATTTTTTATGTAGTACCTAAGTAAAGTTCAATTTTAATAGCTATCTGAAAAATTCAGCGCCGCGTCGAGACAATTCCTGTTCACTGAGTTATTTGTGTTAACATTCTAACTGAAACAATTAGTGTAAAGTAAAATCCTACTACTATTATAAATGTGAAAGTTTGTAAGGATGGGTTGATGGATGGATGTTTGTTACTCTTTCATTCAAAAACTACTGAACGGACTTCGATTAAATTTGGTATGGTAGTAGTTTAGGCTCTGGATTAAAACGTAGCTACTATTTATCCCGAAAAAGTATAGTAATGCCGTGGGATACTATAGTTATGCGGGCGGAGCCGCGGGAAAAAGCTAGTTGGCTATAATCTACACCTACTCTGATTCGTAATGTCATTGAAATGTAATTCCCATTCACTTCATCTTGCTCTTTCTATTTGCCAGTCAATAGAGTTATGTTTGTACAATGTACTGTGATTTTGCTAACTCAGATTAAAAAGTTAAAGCTAGCCGCCGCGAAGTCTGCGCGCGCTCTTTAAATAACCGTAGTAGGAAGGGTTTCCTGTTGCTGATGTTTATTAATTCACATAATATGTAAAATGTTTGTTTACACGAACAACACGTGGTGGGGTCAGTGAACTGTGATATTTGTAGATATCGCACTCAATAGTAGAGCGAAGTTTGTCGCAGCGATACTTTCTATGCGTCTGTTTGAACAGCTTTATTCGAGTAACTGCTATTGGTTTTTGATGTGTAACATTTTTCCTCTTGTTTTTCTGCAATTTGTGGGAGTGATTTCGTGAAGTGAGACGGACGTGCGTAACAGGAAGTCGCGGAAGCGCACGCTATTTGATTTGACTAACAAGCGTGCGGATGTAGAGCTGGCCGTCAGAATCGAATAAAATATTTCATATTTAGCTGTTTTAAATTTTGACGTTGATATCTGTCACTGATTAATGGAAAAGTTTCCGTATTTTTTACCGTATTATAAAATCGTACTAGGCATTGTGTTTTTTTTATATATTTTTGTAAAATGAAACACATCGTATGCGGGGCGCTACTGTAAGGCTGGCTGGTTTTTATTTTATTTTTCTTTTTCGAGTATTGATAAGGTCTATCTCCTTATCAATGTCTAGTCTATGATAATAATTGATTTGACATTTAACTACAAATTATATGTGTACAATGTAGGTACATATTACTACTGATGGATAATACTAGCGGAAATTTTGCAAAAACAAAGAAAGTTAAATGAGACGTATAAATTATGATTCCAAATTAAAACAAAACAAGCTTTTTTGTGACGGAGTTTCATTGACCTTCCGACTCCATCATCAGACCCCGAATACTATATAGACACAAAGTAGTCGTCAAAACCAATAGTACAAGCCCAAACTCGATGGAATTGCATCGTTCCTATGGCGATCTTCTAGCTCCAGAATCAGATCAGGTCCATGTTATCATAATGTTGCATTGTCGCGCGAGTTGCTTTCAGTTGAGTTGAGTTGCATTCAGCTCAATCGTAAACCGGAAAGTGGGTCAAAATTTATCTGCAAGATTTGGTCACACACAAAGGGACAGGTGAAACTAAATAAAAGCTTGTAAAAAAACAAAGATTTCATTATAATTGAAGTTAACACTAACAGCTTACAATAACAACTGGTCATAATGAAGGCAAATAATATTGTACTACGGAGCTAATTATACAGTAGACTACACGACTGTTGTACATAATATATTAGGTATATTATTCTACACCATGTACCAGACTTTCGCTAGCTATTGCAAGTTAGGTCTATAGACCGCACATAAGGCAATGAAAATAAAATTGTATTCATATAAGACATCATCATCATCACTGTAAACGTCAGGTCACTACACACATACTTACTCACGGGGCTAATTAATCATTCGGAGACACTACACTAGCTTATCTAGCTTACTCTTATATTACTAATTTGAAAGTCCATGGCTATTAATATTAACATAAAAATCAGTAGCAAAAGATAATGAAAAGTGCCTGTAATTAATACCACTTAAATAATACTCAAATGACAAATCTAATCGTTATAACGTCAGTACTCAGTCCCACTGAACACGAATATTCTAGAAACTGGTTCCAATAGAGAATGGTTCGTGTCAATACTCATCAAGGAGCGTGGAAAGCGTGAGAAATGTTGTGAAATAATGTCCAAAACATCGGCACAGTGGCCGCGTGCGATGCGAGTGTGGCACACTGCTCCGTAGCGCGTCTATTAGTGGCAGACACTTAGGGCACAGATTACTAAATACTTATTACGTACTTAGGGCGCGTTTATATGACCACATGACCACAAGAATCACAATGCGGCCACTGCAAATTGAAACTTATTGAAAGTACAGATTTTTACAATTGCTATTAGGTTGTACTTTGTGGCCTAGTCATAAAACTCAATTAGCAGCAGTCTAGCTGCTGGATAGCTTATTTTCACAGATGCTGTTTCTTTTGCCGCTTTCACAACAAAAACTGATTAAATAAATATTTAAGTGGGGCTCGCATACAACGAACGCGTTTTTTGCCGATTTGTACGGAACGCTTCGTGCGCGAGTGCGACTCACGCTGGTCGGTTTTTTAATTTTATGCATGGGTAAGTCAATTTAATAATTAACAATAATCAATAAGCTGGTTGACGCCAAGAGAGAAGTTCAGAGAGTCGTTAAAACGGGATTCGGAGCGGTCAATATATATTCGCGCAGTCAGGTTTAAATATAAAAAAAAAAAGATGGGAGTTTAGAAAACTTGTTATGGCCCATTATAATACGTCATAGCGAAACGCAGGAGCAGGTATTATTTGTATTTAATATAAGAAATCCGTCGCAATCACAATATATATTTAATGGCACCTAAGAAGACGCTAGCGTGAATCCGTGTCGTAATAGTCGTAGAATTGAATAGTAAATTTCAATGGACGTTGCGCGTGATTCCGCGAGACAATAATCACGGCTAAATTGCACGCTCGTGTTGTTTAAAAAACGTTGTTATGTTAAATAGATGTTGTTTCGAGGAAATGTTTACTATCGATTTTAATATATTTATTGTTATAGCTAAGGTAATGATAATAAGGGAAGGAAGAGATTTGAATGGAGCGTTTTCAGAGTTGCGAAAGTATTGATTTTTTATATATCGTTTCTTCTGAGAAGTTACTCATATTTAAGAGTACTATTCATTTATGCGATAAAAAAAATATGTCGTCTAGCCTTTTATAAGTCGAGTAACGAGGGTATATAATTTTTTTTTTAACAGTAACTTATAGTAATAAAACGTTGAATGGAGTAATATTATTTGAAGTACCGTTTTACACGCGAACATTTAGAGCGCTAATACATTATTTGAACAATAGATGAGATACATGTTGCCGCAAACGTGTTAGCACAGTTTACTTATTGACACGAGCATTGTAAACGTACCGGCTACATGGAATGTTGCGTATTTATTCGACAATTCGCTGCGCTTAGCGTCTCAGTTTTCGCACCTCTGCCGCGGAACAAGCGATTAAATCGATCGCCAGCACATCGATAAAGCAAATCCACAACTATTATCGCCCTCGGCTCCGGCGTTAGTGAAATTAAACGCAGGTGTTTACAACCATTCGCGTAAATCGTGCGTCGTGCGATCCTCACCCGACACACGGACACAACGATCGCCGAACCCGAGCCCACGCTCAGATTGCAATTTATGTTTATCTATAGATTTTAATGCCCCGACATCTAAGTTTACACTGTATTAATGTACTATCTATGCACGATTGTAGTGTCTATTAGAATTAAACATAATTTATTAAGAACATTTCGAATACTAGACATAATAAAATGCCGACGGGAGAATTAGTAACAATCAAAGTTTCGACGATTGAATTCCGATTGATGTTTTCAATTAAAGAGATTACTACGATACGATTACGTGGATAGCGATGAATCACAATGCGAGGTGTCGTCGACCTTTTTACAATGAGTTTTACGATGGATGGATGGATGGACCCATTCAGATTTCTATCACGTGTTCCGCAGTCCGCCACGAGCGCCGTACTATGATATATTTGTGGCATTCTTTTGGCTATAATATGTAGTTAGTCATTTCCTCGTCGGTACTTTATAGTGATGTAAAAAAGTTTAGGTTTAAAAGTATAGTTCCATATGTTTGTAGCTATCGAAGTTATTTATAGCTTAAAAGCAAAATCTAATAAAGTCTTAATTAGTTTACTAAGTGAACACACAGAAGGACTCTACTAAAGGTCAGTAGACACCGCGATACGTGAAGCAACGCGGCGCTGCTTTTTTATTATAGCTATTCAAAATTGAACATTATTCACAACACAAAAAGATACACGTTTCATATGAGATCAGTCACACACTGCACATGCGCTGTACAGCGCGGTGCAACCTGACATTCGAACTCTTACAATTAAACTTTCATCTTCTTGTGTAATAATGAATAAAGTTCAATTTTGAATAGCTATCTTAATAGAAATGCAGCGCTATGTCGCATACCGTTCTGTTTCAGTGTGACCTATATTTAACTGCCTAATATTTTTCTGTTTCTTTTTAATTTCTTTATGTTTCTCAAAGTAGAGTCTGCAGGAAACAAAAGGATCCTTTATTACTTGTTAGTGATTCTTTAATTGGTATCATTAATTGTGTAACAATATCCTTACCGATAGTACCGTGCGGTAATTGGTCAGAATTCCCTTGAGAATTCTCAGTCGCAGTCGTGGGAACGTTTTTATTGAGATGTCGTGATTAATCGGTTTTATCCGGATTTTCGCGGAGGGTCGAATGTCTTAATATCGAGACATTTTATTCAAGGGAGTAAAATCTTATATTGTATCTATTAATATATAAGATACGGGCCTATGTTATGTTATTTATATACCAGATTTTCTTACTTCTGAAGCTCAATTCTAACTATTTGTGATAATAATCCTGTTTCGGTCCGCGCGGTGAGCATTCACACACACGCCTATTGCGCGTGAGTGAGTGAGACAGCGCGCAGACCGAAACATGATTATGATCACAAATAGTTACGAGAAGTGGGCTTCAGATTGTCCGCAACGGTGTATGCGTGTGGATTGGTATGACAGTTAATACTGTTTGTCAGTATGGACAAACTGCAGATTGTATCAAACCTGCAGCTGCGTCATGCCGATTGGGCGATAGGCAGTAGGTATATTAGTGTATGGCTACTGTAAGATACTAGATCAGGGTTGTCAAACGTCAATGTTTCTTAACGTATACCTATGTTCGTTTCAAAAGTTTTTTTTCGCAACCCTACTAATAACCGGTACTTAATCTCGATCAAAGCGTCGCATCAGATAGGGTCGGATCGGAAAATGTAGCGCCGTGTAGGGACTGACCAGTGACGCTGTCCGACCCACTTTCCAGCGCGTCGGGGTACACGCCAGTTACTGGCAAAGTGTGCCAGATCAATTAATGCGTGCAGCTCGCATGCTAGTTGTCGGACGAGCAAAGCCCATTTGGATGAGTGGTAATGTACCTAATGCACGCTTATCTAATCCCATGAGAAACACTTACGGCCGAATTATCAGACCTTTTAATTACAGGTTGTCAATGCTTGGCAAAATGACAAGAACAGCATGCGACAGAGTTCAGATACTCCTAATTTAATAAGCGTTTGAGTATTCCACTGTTAAACGTCTGAATGAGGGGTTCGTAAAGTATGCTTATCTTTACTCATACAATTACATAAATTAATAGTGCTCTGATAAATAAGAGAGTTTACAAGAGTAATAATAAACTCAAAAACATTATTTTCAAAGAAATTGCAGATTGTTTGAAGCACTTTTGGGAGTCTTGCGAAAACGCCTCATACAAAAGTCGTACCGACAGGTGACGTCACGCGCCTGTAAGTTGCTACGGCCATATGCACAAAATTTCGGATAAGTAGCCTTGCAGGTGGTCATCCTATTCCCGTGGTGTGCGATCGTCAATTAAGTCATTGACCCTATAACAAGCTTTAGCACACAAACGTTCTTTAACTACTTTTTTTAATTTATTAATAGACAGATTTTGAACGTTTTCATAGATAGATTTTAATACTTTACATAGTGCGTCGTAGTTTTATATGTGCCTGTTATCCTAAGTGTGAACTAAAAAGTTACTCCACTGTTATAAGGCGAGGAAGTAGTTCATTAGAGGCGTTTGCTTCACTAGCGCTGTTGATTATTATCGCCTTACTGCTTCATGTAATAACCACCGTTGTGTAGACGAGACTAACCCGTGTGTTACGAATAAAAATCTTTGTGTTACGAAATTAATGGGGTAAGAATATATAAAACAACTTTATGAAGAATTAACACAGATTCGCATTGCTTTATTTTTGCTATACTAGGTATGATGTACGTTTTGAAAGTCATAAGTCTGTACGATCCTATGATCGTAATTTCATTCAATTCGATTCAATTTCTATAAATTGATTTTAACATACTTCAGTTCATGTCATTTTCGGACGGTGAACGACTTCAATTCAGCAGTTCGTCCTTATAAAGTATTGGATGGTGCCCGCGACTTCTTGCGCGCAAAAGAAAATCCCTCAGGAACCGTACGTTTTACTGCGATAAAAAGTAGCCTATGTCCTTCCCCGTGCTCTAATCTATATCTTTAACAAATTTCATCAAAAGCTGTCCCGTAGTTTCGGAGCCTATTAAATGCAAACAAACAAACTAATCTTTTCTCTTTATAATATAAGTATACATAGGTAAGGACGAACTGTTAAACAATCATTTTTGTTCGTAATTAATGTTAATCTCTACGAGCCCAACCCACAGATGGGAGGATGACAACTGGGCACACAGATATAATAATAGCGTAATTGACTACAGCTTAGTTCTGCCTTGGCCATACTATAAATACATATTAAAGAAAGACGAACAGATAAACAGCTACATAGTTAGCTTTCGATTTGCTTTGAAAGAAAAACTCACACTGCTAAGTGTGAGTTTTTCTTTTCGCATTAGTTCGTGAGCGCGTTTGGCGTTTACTAGGAATTTGTATGTGATTCGACCTAGTTGTCGCGTTACTATATATATATATATATTCTCACGGCCCACAATTTTTCTACACGATTGTGTAGAAAAATTGTGGGCCGTTGAAGGACGTCAAATTTTTAAATTTGGATTGATTTGGAATTGGATCGTTTTATGAAAGCTTGTGAAATAAACGCTATTGAATTGAATTGAATTGAAAGCTATTTCTCTATACGTAAGTATATTTATTTTCATACTCTGTGATATGAGTACTAGTGGTCAGTAATATTATACAACTAAAAGCGAAAATACTTTTTCCGATGAAAAAAACATCTGCTTTCCCTTGACCATGTATTATGAAACATACCATTAAAACGGTTATAAGTTACGTTTACACTCCACAAGTATTTCCTAGCACATTTACATACATTTGTGTTGCGTATTATATTATGTTTCCGGTTTTTCACGTGCGTGAGATATGGCGTATTCACATTAGGGCATAATTCTGGAAAAATTAGTGCGTATAAAAAAATATATGTTGTGAGTTTTTATTCAGTTGCCTGCTTGATGCTTACATGTTTTAAATTTTAGAGTCGAAGCAAATTTTATAATCTAAGCGCTTGTATGTATATCTGTAAATTATCACGCTGCTCTGACTGTAAAATTTTGGTACTTTAGCCAAAAGCGTGTTGGCATACGTAACCTAATCTCACCCACTAAATTCAGACGTTCTAAATGATTCAGTAATTAAATTCAGTAAAAAGTGAAATAGCAATTAGGAAGTTAGGATCCTAATTAGCATTATAAATCGAAAGTAGTGTGGGGCTTCTGACTAACTAAATTCTTATTAGCTTCCTTGTTAGAATCTTTAAATTTCAGCTCTATTGTATAGGCGCAGAGATCTATTTTCAATGCTCTGAATTTTCTACGACCTTCCGGATTCCGGATCATATAGTCCTAGCCTTAGGACGTCCGATTTTAGTGAGGTGAAATTCGCGCAAAAGCGTTTATTGTCTTTCTGTAGAACTGAAATCTATGTTCCTGCAAGTAGTACCTACTAATGTGATAGACCCTTACTTCCAGTAAAACCTCAGCATCTGGCCTCAGTCACATCGATCAATCAGACCTCAAGTACTTGCCACCCGACAACCTCTAATAGGTCCCTATAGGGCTTGAGTTATGCGACGACCAAGCATTTTGAACTTTATTCTGTTTGCGTAAAAGTGATTTTTTATTATCTCTCTCCGGCTGATTAAAGACACCTGGGCTTGCCTTATATGACTCGGAGTGAGATGACACTGCAGATTATGTTATTGAGTATTATACCTTAATTATACAATTATCAGTATAGGAATAGTTGCGATTGCTAACGCTAGTTGAATATTATTTAACATTTTAGTAACTATTGATTATTACTTAATTCAACTATACCAAATAATATATATATTACTAACGTAAAGAACCGTCATTCGATAGACTTACACGATTAACCGCTCGCAGTTATGTGTGTGTGCTAGATGTATGCGGGGTGTGCGCGCGGCGAGCGGGGAGTGAGATTTTTCCAGTCAGGACTTTCGTTCACGGGGCTGGCCGCTGGTCATTTCGTGCTTTGACAAAGTTGGTTATTTTCCTACATTTTAGTTTTTTAGTTTAGTTTTTTTTTCAATAAATTAAGAATTAATTGGGTATTTTACAACTTGATAAAAGTAAAAATAATTAGGAGTTAATGTGTAGTTTTGTAATTATATGTATTTCGAAGTCACAAAAAAGTTGAAATATTTTTTTAAACATTAGTGTATAAAACCTACATAACTAGTTTACTTACATCAAATACAAAAAGATTCACTGTGTTTATTTTTACTATTTTGTGCATATGGCCATACATTTCGTAGCAGCATTACTAGCGTGTGATTTTATATGGGGCGTTTTCACGGGACTCACAAAAGTGCTTCAAACAATCAGCAATACCTGTCCTTGAAAAATTTGACTTTTAGTATACTATAATAAACTGTCTTATTTTTCAGAGCACAATTCATTTACGTAATAAAAAAATACAGTAAAATACCGTACCTATTGACAATATAATTTCATAATTTCTATCTTAGATTTGTCTGACGCGACGTTTCAAAATTATTTCGATGTCAACCTTAGGCTTACGTCAACATGGCTGATATTCGCCGGTGCTCGAGCTGCCATTTGTAGAGAGTGTCGCCCCTGTGACTATACAGTCTACATGTCAAAGGTTGGCCTCTGAAGTAATGAAACTTGCCGCAGTCTCTCCAGCTCCAGTGTCTAAATAAATCTAAAAATTTATATGAATAAATTTATAAGGCATTTGCATTTTGCATCCAATAAGGTACTGAACGTTACACGCTTAACAAAATCATGTTCGCTAGAAACATGGCCGTGTCGAGATTGAAGATCTCAGACGAACCATCCAGGGCTGCCAGCTTTCCCCATACAAAAACCTCTGGTTGCCGATGAAAAATATCTACGAGGAGCAACCCTAGGCACAAGAGGCCGTACATAAAGGATGCAGCCGTAAATACGTCAGGTACCAGGCCCACACGAATCAACAGGAGGTCCGCTCTATCGGGATAGAACACACAATATGTCGTTATGCAAATACGTTAACTGATAGTTTAGTTCTCCAAATAAAAATAAATCGCCTCACGATTTTCAGCGGGCACTGGGCAGTGAAGATGGCAATCATATGGATGATTTCATATTTCAATAGTTGTAACAAAGACAAAGAACGTTCATTCGAGAGCGATTGGCAACTAGGGAGTGGGCAGATAGATACCTATTATACTAGACGAATGATTTTTTTTGTTGCATAAATGAATAGTAACTACTCTTAAATATTTATAAGTTCTCAGACGAAACGGTATATAAAAAATGGTTGTCGGTTTACGGACGATAATTTTACGTGATAACGTCATCACAAGCAGAACGCTTAGGCCGATCGTGCCTCACTATCGCTTGTTCCGCGCTCTCGCTTGCACACTCGGCTCAGTCGGAACGTGACAATTTTTCGTACGTCCATACAAAAATCGTACCTAACTGTGACGTCACGATTAGGTAAAAGTGTATGAAGTATAAGGCCGCATGAACATATTTGTATCTCCGAAATTCATGCGTTTAAATTTATACTTATCATAGTGAATATTTTTTAGTATAGATGTATGTAAGTAAACTAATGATGTAGATTTTATTTATTAATTTAGCAAAAACATTTGAAACTTTTTTCTATTTTTAGGGTTCCGTAACACTCATGGAACCCTTATAGTTTCACTCTGTCCGTCCGTCTGTCTGTCTGTGTGTCTGTCCGCCCTTCTAGGCTCTAGCTGTACTTATTAATATAAATTGATGAAATTTGGTATAGTTAAAGATCTCGGTTTTGGCATCAAAAAATTTGTCAATTACCGAATCAATGTTTAGATATTAATTTTACTAAACTACTCATAAAATGTCATATTTTTACGTTTATCAAGTAGTAATTAATACCTCTGAGTATAGTAATATTTCTGAGAATATAAATTATACTAAATATTTTACATATATTCGTCTCCACAATTATTATTTATATATTTTACATACAAAAGTAGATTACACATTTGGAAGTTAAATCAGTAGACCTAAACCATTCTAAAAATGCAGGTGGTTACGGGACAAGTTGTACAATAACAGCGATAGAGCTCTACTTATAGCTACATGCCTAATACACGCTACAATAACAGCGATAGAGCTCTACTTATAGCTACATGCCTAATACACGCTACAATAACAGCGATAGAGCTCTACTTATAGCTACATGCCTAATACACGCTACAATAACAGCGATAGAGCTCTACTTACAGCTACATGCCTAATACACGCTACAATAACAGCGATAGAGCTCTACTTACAGCTACATGCCTAATACACGCTACAATAACAGCGATAGAGCTCTACTTACAGCTACATGCCTAATACACGCTACAATAACAACGATAGAGCTCTACTTACAGCTACATGCCTAATACACGCTACAATAACAGCGATAGAGCTCTACTTACAGCTACATGCCTAATACACGCTACAATAACAGCGATAGAGCTCTACTTACAGCTACATGCCTAATACACGCTACAATAACAGCGATAGAGCTCTACTTACAGCTACATGCCTAATACACGCTACAATAACAGCGATAGAGCTCTACTTACAGCCACATGCCTAATACACGCATATCTGACCAACATTAACTAAATAGGTGTTTATGAAATTAGCCATCCAAACGCGCATAACAGGCATTCGTTTACGCAAGAGTTCAGCGAACTTGAAGCCTGCATAGTCCGTACAAAATATGTTTAATGATCCGCCATCTGTATTTGTGGCGGGAAAGCACGGTGAAGTCATCACACAAAAACTGCTTACAATACGATTTGGCGGGAACGTGTGATAGATAGTCGTGTTTTTTTTATCGAACTGGTTGGAGCAGTGAACTTAGATTTATAAAAAATAATAACCTAGCCAAGAGCATGGCAGGACATGTCTAAGGAGAGTTCCCTAAATATCAACGCGTAATAGGTTTGTTTCAAATTACTTTAAAAGTTACTGTCCGATTTCGTTCAAAATAATTTTCCTATAGAGTTTTTAGCATGATCTATCAACATGGAAACTTACAAGTTTCTATCTATTTTAATTTACAAATACTGGGGAGTGGGGGGGGGGGGGGCAACTTACAAACACGATAGCGTAGAGTGAAAAATATTTTTCATCCCCACTTCACATGTATGGAGAGCCACCCCTAAAATATAAAATGATTATTATTATTTGATGCTAAATCTGAGAGTTGTAGATTGTATATCTACAACTATACCAAATTTCATCCATTCATATTCATAATTACAGAAGCGGAGACAGACAGACGGACGGACAGAGCGAAACCATAAGGGTTTTTTATATATTACGAAACCCTAAAATCACAATGTGTATACATTGTCATTAGCTCAATACGTATCTCTATAAAAAAGTCGGACTGCTTCTACTTCAAAAATTATAAATTGACTTGTGTTTAGAAGTCTGAGGGCATTCCATTTGGATACTTTTTTGACTAACGCGTTCAATATTTTTAGTATTATCTTTATGACTACTAAGGTCAGAGTTATCTTAAAAGGCTACTAGCACTTAGGCGCGCCGTAAGCTGTTTTATGAATTTGTAAAAAGCCAGTCTTATTTACTTTCTAGTTATTGTGGCTTGTCAGTTGTCCCTTTCTAACGTTATCCGTCTAAAGAATTACATTTTTCTTTTCATTTCTCCTCGAAATGAGGTCGTTAGTTTTTTTGCCAAGTGGATTTTTGCATGTTTCGCTTGTATTCTCGTTGACTATCAAGAGTTAATAATGATCATTAAAATTCCGTGGCTGTTCTAAGGCGCGGTGCGCACGATTTTATCACTGAAAATATTCAGCGAATGTGAAGTCTTTCACGACATTGTGTGATCGCGAGTTGACCTTAGAGCATTTTTTG
Organism: Phengaris alcon alcon; assembly: GCA_037179445.1. Classification (NCBI taxonomy): domain Eukaryota; kingdom Metazoa; phylum Arthropoda; class Insecta; order Lepidoptera; family Lycaenidae; genus Phengaris; species Phengaris alcon. Next base: position 1,269,882 of record JAYRCH010000068.1, on the reverse strand, counting down.
CATGATTCTTACAAGACCGTATTAAAAATGTAAATACTAGCTTATTGTTATCTTGTAATGACCGAATAACTTATTATAACTTCTAAATACATAGTTGAACTGTTAACCTAAACTTAAATTAAATATTTTGCTGTAGCACGTGACTAAGATTTTTTCAAGAATTGTCCGTAATGTCGTGTTTACCTTCCATTAAATACAATATAATTCGAGTATAATTTGTAATTATATTTAACAAGGTTCGTTGCTTAACTCTGTGAGAATAGGCGGTGACATACGGTCGGTGTGAGAACAGAGCACAATATAATTTAAATTGGCCTTTATCGTGTGCACATGGCATTGTACAGGTTGATTTGAATCAATATTCGGCCTTTAAAGTTTCTCAAATGTGTGATAATAAAGGTTTTCATAATTCATCCTAGGTGTTGTAATCAGATCATCATCATCAGACTTTATTCTATTGCTTTTGGTGATGTGTTTAATACGGCTCTGTGTATGTAACATTGCAAGTGTCTTTTTAATAGGTACCTATTATTACTTTTAATTCCTTCCCTTTTTAATACATCTATAAATTCTTTAGAATATAAAATGAGAGAGAATTAAATAGATTGTACATTTTTGAAAGCTTGACAGCAGAATATATTGTACGCAGTTCACACACCATAGAATGTGTGGCACACCTTCCTTAGTGTGGTACACTAATGAAGGATTTTTCAAAATTGAATCTTGAAAAATCCTTCCTTAGGGGATGCTACGTCATATGAGAAACACGTGTGCAAAATTTCAAATTTCTAGCCTTAAGGTTTTGGCCTGCCCGATGATACATCAGTCAATCAGATTTGCCTTTTACATATATAGAAGATAGATATCTTAATCTTATCTCGCCAATCGCATTACATTACTCCTTATGAAAGTAAACATTCCGAATAACAAGAGTCATATCAGGATCAGTAAATGCCCTTTTGAGCATGTTAATAGGGATTTTGACCTGTGCGAAAATTGCATTGCGTTGGCCAATAACATTCGCTTTCGTTTTGCTAAAAATATCTTGGTGTTTTCGAGAGAAAGTGTCGCACATCCACAGACTCGTCTCGCTCGACAAACAATATGTTGGCTTGTCCAAATGTACAAATAATTGATTTTGTAGTCTTGTGCAAACATCAAAGGAACCATGGAACATTTTGTCTGATGTGTTACTAATTCACGTATATCAGATTTAGAAATCCCAGTTGAAATCGCATCTCGAATTGATTCGGTGAGAACTTTGAAAGTAGGCTCCTGATTCCTGCTATTTTTCAGACGCATAGATTACACAGGAATCGAAGAACTTTTATGGAGAATAACTTTTTAGGCTAAGTTGACGAACTTTACTCTGAATAGCTTCAAGGAGGGCTATGGTCACCTAGATCTATCTATATTACGTAGCCTCAGTAGTATCAAATCACATTATTAATCCCATAGTGTTAAATAATTTCAAAATTCTCTATGTCATACTTGAAACGGGCAAATCTTGTATAACAATAATATAAATCTCGGAAACGGCTGCAACTTACAATGTATTTCCATGTAATTTAGTATGCAGGAAGTTTAAGGGGGTGAAACTGATGTCATACGAAACGTGTATCTTCTTGTGTAGTTAATAAAGTTCAATTTTGAATGTTTCTTAAAAATGCAGCGCTACGTAGCGTATCGTTTTGTTTCCGTGTGAATTTCTTATTTTTATTTATTTTTCTTTTGTATTTTTTTTTATTAATTTTAAATAATTTGCCGTTCTACTAAAACACCGAGAAAAGGTCGGTCTCCCAGGTACTGTAATTATATTAATACACCACACGCCTCGGGCGGAAAACAAATTAAACGTATCCAGATAAAAGTAAAAGTATTTATTACTTTTCTATATTGTCTTAATGAATACTAAACACAACGTAGATTTATGTGGAACCGTTAGGGGGGCCCGATACATTGACATAACTGGGTCTTATTATGTAATTTTTGTTAGCGTATCAAAAGAGAAAATGATTATTGATGATATAAGTGGAATTGATGGTATCGGGAAAGCGATTCAATTCGATCGAGATGACTCATAAATATTGTTACGTAGTTATGTTTTTGAGCGAATTGTTAATTGAAAAAATTGTATGTGTCTATCAATCAATGTAGGTAAAAAAAAACTTTCATCCCAAGTCTTAAATACCTATACGACTATAAAATATCTAAGTACGATATATTAATATTATGTATTGTATTTGGATTTTTTTTCTATGGATTAACTTCTGATGTAAAGCATCAGCAAGTAGTTCTGAATGCTATTAGCATTATAACATTTTTGTTTGTGTATGACAGCGAAGAGCTGGCCTGTCGGGCACGTTGTTCTGTCTCAACTATGAACAGGAATAAATAAATGACTACATCTAGACCTACAACCAACACATACTAGATAACCCTTAACACCTACAACATTACGCACTTTTATAAGAAAAACAATTAATATTTCTGAAATAGAACTGATATGCATTACTCAAAAAAATCTGAACGTGCCTGAAATATTTGATAGCCAAGTGACACTGGATGGTGGAGACCCGATATAACGCTAACGTCGGAACGTTCATCAAATGTTTGGCAGGTAGGAACAGATAGCATATGGGTAAACTTTATTGTCATTTTTAGTATTTACCTCGCAATTTTTCCAATATTTCTCACCGTTTGGTTGAAACCTTCACTGAACTTCCACAATTGTTTAAAGATTAGCCGGTGAATAATATTAAATCGGTCCAGGCGTTCTCGAGTTTTAGAGAGTCACAGAAACTGCAATACATTTTTTGAGAAGATGATTTTTTGAGACTATAGTAAATAGTTTGGCTTTGGCGCTTTTGTTTTGGCAACAACGATATGGCAAGTACAAATTGTGCCAAACAATTTTCACTCTGTGAAACAAATGGGATCGTACAAGCAGTTCATTTTGTTGCATTAAAAATAAATTGTTTAAGATTTTGCGATGTTTGCAATGTGAATGAATCGCAGTTATTTTTGTGCGCTGCTGGCACTCGAGTTTCTGCTCGTTGCTAACCTAGAGTTTGAAGAAATGTAATAACTATTTTAACGGGCAATTGGTACAACACACTTACCCACCACAGCAACCCCATGATCTACAGTGATAACCAACCACAAAAACCCTCAGGGATGCCCGAGGGATCTTTGTACTTAATATACCTACCGTTTGTTCCTTCATAAAGTACGGAAGTGAAGTTTAAAAAATAAAAACTCCTCAATATCTTTTTAGTATTTTTGAAGCTTTTTCTTGTAAAGCACACTGCTGTGACTAAGAACAAAGGTGGAGATCCATTTGGCGAGCTGCCTTGTCACTGGCTCGTTTCCAGTATTGAGGATGTGTCGGTAAACCAGAAACATAATATCCTTTTTGATGCCAGGAGTTTCAAGCCAAAATACTTAAGTACATAAGGGGGCGTCCATAGTTTGCGTGAGACATTAGGGGCAATGTTTTTAACATCATAACGTCAACATATTATTTGTTGTATGTTATGATATCTAGTTGAGTTACAACAAAGCCCCGGGCAAAGCTTACTTGTTGGATCTTGCAAACTTGTTCGGATAACCACTATAAATATTAATTGAAACTACGTGCCCAACCGATAACAACTGGGAACCACTTTTATGATTTTAAAACCATTTTTTTAAATTTATGGCTGCTCCTCCATTTTTTTTTTTTTTTAAATAAGAATGTGGAACGTGCACAATTGGTTATTTGCTGAGACCCCCCTCTCCCCCAAGTGAGATTTAGTAAGATTCGGCTGGAACTTCCCCCCCTAAATACCTCACGTAATATATGGACGTCCCCTTATAACCAAAGTACTTACTGTACGAGACCACAAAGGCTCTTATGGCTCTTAAAAGAATAAAGTAGGTTCGTGAGGTTTTGTCCAAAGGTATTCTAAACTTTTAAATTACTCTGGCATTTAGTATAAAGTTGACCGAATATTCTTGCAAAGGTTGCTTTGAACGATGAGATCGTGATGTTTTCATATCTATTATCTTCATTGTACAGGCTTTACTACTACTTACATACTTTTTGAACTACGAGGTTGTACTATCGTACAACATGCCGCCTGATCAGGCATAACATGAAAATCACTTAGCAGCGCCGTAGAATCGTGCGCACGCACACATACTCACGTGTGAATATGTAGTTCAACCACGTCTGCAGTCGTTGCGGTCATTTCCTTTGTATTTAAATATTTTGAGGCCTCCTAGTGCAAAGGAATATTCAGAAGCTGGTCAAGCAGGGACTTTGTGGATATTGTGCATGATGTCTTCTTGTTTACTGTGTTGGAATATTTTGCTTTTAATTAATTTTGTATTTTAAACCATCAACATTCCTGAAACAGACTTCGTTATGTTTCTAACCAGTGATTTATAACCCTTTAATAAAACACGTGATGTATAAAAGTCACTGGATATCAGGTAGGTATTCGCTGGAAATCGGCCAAGCGACGTGAAGATAAGAAAAAACGTGTCACGTCAAGAGCTGCCCGTTTCGAGACGTGATTGACGGTGTCACGCCACGTACATCAACACTAATTACCACAGAGGATTGCTAATACTCTTCAAAATAACGCAGTATCGAATTAGTTTATCTATTTCTCGAAAATGTTTCTCGTACGTGTTATTGTGTCATAAAGCGACTGTCAAAATTGACAAACGTGACAGTTTGCAGTGAATCATTTTCGAGATTTCGAAAGCAATTCAGGTACAAAGTTAATATTAGTGACTTCTGAGGGTCAATTCTGCTTAATAAAACCTGCATTAATTCATTTACAATCAAGTCCCGATACGCTAAAACTGCTAAACCGGTATTCTCGTAAACGTTAAAGCAACGTGAAACGCGTTCTGATTGGTCCAAACTTCATAAAATCAGTTAATAACATGTCGCTTCACTTATAATACAATGAAATTAAAATAAAAATCTACTTTAAAAACGAGAATTGAGGTTCAGTTTATGAATTTAATTGCAATGTTCGTATTTTCAATACGAGAGACAGAGATTATAACCATGGAAATATTGTAATATTTCCATGGTTTTTTTTATAACAGCGATTATTATTAGTAGCTTACGCTTTGCAACATTTCAAGCACACTTCTTACATGAAAATCTTTTTACCCGATTACGGCGAAGCCAAAAGGAAGGGTAATAATTTTGGCAGTCTATGTATGTATGTATTTCATCGTAGTGCCTAAATATTTGTAATAATAAGCTATAATTTGCAAAGTCCGGTTATAGGTTAAAAAAATTTATTATTGTTATTTATTAACATAATAAATTCACCATCGTTAGATATTATAGTATTGATTGAACGTGAGTTGATTTCTGTCATTATTAATGCGAACTCTAAATGAAAGCACGGTTGGTAAAAAAGTGACAACTTGTGTACCCACTCATTGTTCGTTGTGAATTGTGACTTAACGTTTCAGCACACACTTAAGACAATTAGTTTTTAAACAATAAAAGACTAAAATATTAAAAAAAATAGTAAATATGTATAAACGCATGCTATTTTTTACTATTAAAAATTACATGAAATACATAAATATTAATATCTATAGTAGTAACTACTTAAAATATTTACAAACTATAAAAGTACTAAAAAGAAATTGAATACTAGAAAAATTTAAAAAGCTACAATAAAATGTAATCTCTCAGGTCGTCGGTGTATGGTGACATGCAGAGTACCTAGAAGGCTCCAAAGAGTTTCCCCTCTGGATTGCGATACTCACTCTTTGGGCCAGATAGGTGCCGGCTCCGGGGTCTCGGGTGGCCTCGATTAGTTTTTTGGAAATTTCTCTGAAAAGTTTGTATGCACCTGGACCCCATGTACCTAGGGTTTCAAACCCAAACGTTTCAAATATGAGATCCCCACTAAGGTTCTCAAATTTGCGCCGCTTGAGGTTCTCCGCCTGATTGGCGGCCGAACCTGCAGTACTCGAGGTGCTCTGGACATGGGACGGAGCAAGTGTATCGACGCAAGTAGCGTCCCATACAAGAGCCCGTCCCACTCTCCAAGGGACCAGGGTCATACCGACTGGTCTCTTGCCATCGTCGCGCGCCAAACCAGAGGTTTCCAACCCAGCTGGCGGTGACAAGCCACAAACGTAGCGGTGGGGGACGATGTGGGGGTTGCCAAGACGCAGGGAAGTGGCTAATCGAAAAGCGGTCGATCCAGTAATGTATTACGTCACCCGTATTGGGTGACGGTAATGTTTGTTCCCAAATGCCTGACTCCCACTTCTCCGCAGCTAAGAGGCGATAATATGTACACATTTCATTTGTAGAAATATAGCTCCATTAAATTTAGCAAAAATAAATTTGTTACCTCCTCCACAATAAGGAATGAATCTCAAAATGTAATTTTAATCGCAATATAATTATCCTGACATTTTCATTGAATTCTTCTTGAATTTTGTTGCTCTATTCACCTAAAAGAGTAAAAATATTTACTCTACCACCCAGCGAGTCGCGAGTTGACAATGTCAAGGGCACGTGTAAAGGATTGTGCGTCAGCCCGCCTGATAAGGCCGAGACTGACGAGCGGGTCAAGTTCGACAACCCGCGACTTACAGAATACGTAACCTACCTACATACAGACACATGTTCACATACAGACACATGCTCACAGGTGGTCGGCCAAACTCAATAGGTTCAGGTAGACACCACCGAGCCACATATTATGGGTGGACAGAATACGTAATTTAGGTGTAAGGTTTGGCGCAAATGTAGCGGGCGTGTGCAAATGTGCAAATCGTCAAAAATGTACAAAAATTGTGCAGAGTTTGTGTGCGATCGCGACTTTGTGGTCGTCAGCGTACACTGGAAGAAGGTGGGGTTTTCTCGCGGGCAACTCCGCCCGCGTGAATATACCACGGGATAATTGTACTTTTTTGGGATAAAAAGTAGCCTATGTGTTAATCCAGAGCTCAAATTACTACCATACTAAATTTCATCAAAATCCTTTCAGTCGTTTTTGCGTGAAAGAGTAACAAACATCCATCCATCCATCTAACCATCATCACAAACACCTTTATAATATTAGTAGGATAACGTGCTATCCAGCTAGATAAAGAATGTAATGATAATGAAGTTTGTATTTCATGTATTTCATGCAAATGAAGTTTGATTCTTAAAGCTGAAGTCTGCGCTAAGGTTGATCTGCAAATTGATAGCGTAGACGGCACTAAGGGATGGCTTACGCGTGGAGGTATTGTACCTGCTGTAGGTATCTACAATAAGGTATAGTATAGTAGGTACCGGCGAATCCGTGTGGGGCCATCGACCCGATAAAGATCAGTTAGATACTTTGTGACGTAAGCCGCATTGTTATCCGCGATAAAAACCGCGGTTCATTGTTCCGCGGTATACGAGAATACTAATTGAATATCGACATTAGAGGGAGACTGGTAGTTTTGATTGGGTACTTCTGGATTTACCATGCTAATGAAGTTGAGGCATTGTTACACAACTGTGGGCCTAGCAGGAACATTTGACAGCGGCGTAAACGTATCGTTATCGAATGAGAATTGTATGAAAATCAGTCAAAATCGTGATAGCTCCCATTCAAATTTTATTCGATAACGTTACGTTTACGGTGCTGTCAAATGTTCCTGCTAGGCCCCCTGATGGTAAAATAGTTTTCAGTAGATACCTGGTAGGTACACGAAAAAGTCCTACTACTATTAAAAATGTGAAAGTTTGTGAGAATGGATGGATGAGATGTTTGTGACTCTTTCACGCAAAAACTACTGAACAGATTTTGATGAAATTCGCTATGATAGTAGTTAGATTAAAACAATTGCTACATTTTATGCTGCAATTGTAAAGTGTTCGCGTGGGATACTGTATTTACGCGGACGCAGCCGCGGGCAAAAGCTGGTTCTAAAATATGACTCTCATCAATGTACATAGTACAGCAAATGTTATTATATCCTTATTTCGTATGACCTTGGCGGCAGTAAGGTGTGCTCAGGTAAAAGTATCGACCGTATCAAATTCACTTTACATAACATAGCACAGTCATAGCGTGACATTGACCGCGCATCGCGTCACACCCCGTCACACTCGTCACTATTTATGTGACACCAGCTGGAATGTGTGGCAGTGGCTGGATTGTGTCGAATTTTATGACACCTCGCGGGGGGATGAAACTCCCATGATGGTTGAAAATCTAGGTGTTTAAACACTGAATAAGTCCATCTAGATTCCTATACCATCATTATATTATATACCTCCTTTTAAGTATCGGCCGTGAATGGTCTTAACACTATTTTACTGGGTCACATTCATGGTACCAGGCCAGATAATACTTTCTTCTATAATCCTGTGACGTGTTATTGTAATTCGATTATTTACGATTACGAGTAGGTACTCTGAGTGGAGTACTTTCTAAGCTGTAACTTATGACTCGGTCACCAGAATTACTGACTTTTATAGACAATTGAAATTAATGCGACTTAGAGAATTGAGAGAGACGCGACAAAACTGTTTTATACAATACTAGCATTAGCTCCCGGCTCCGCTCGCGCAAATACAGTATCCCGCGGGAACACTGTACCTTTGGGCACAAAAAGTAGCTGTGTTAATTCAGAGCTGAAACTACTACTACACTAAATGTCATCAAAATATGTTCAGTAGTTTTTGCGTGAAAGAGAAACAAACATCCATCCAACCATCCATCTGGATGAGGATTCACAAACGTTCACATTTATAATAGTAAGATCAGAATAAAACTAAGATCAGAGTGCTAAGTGTGAGTTTTTCTTTTCGCATTCGATCGTGAGCGCGTTTGGCGTTTACTAGGAGTTTGTATGTGATCTGTACAGCGCCACCTAGTTGTAAACGCGACAACTAGGTCAAATCACATACAAACTCCTAGTAAACGCCAAATGCGCTCACGAACGAATACGAAAAGAAAAACTCACACTTAACACTCTGTATTTTCACGAATAAATTTTATCATTGTATCTATCGATAATAATATCTATTTAAAGAGAAAATAATATTATCTTATGCGTTTGAGCTAAATACTAGTAGTATTTTGACAAAAATACTTTGTAAGCTAAATCTTTAAAAATATTTTGTAAGCACAATCAAAGAAGTTATTAAAACAACTTGTAAATTAATTGTCAAAATTCCAGAGTGCTTGCCCTGACCCAAATCGACTTCCTGAATTTTATCTTAACAACATATCTTAACATTTGTAGTAATTGATATTGCCCTTTCCAACAAATTCATATACATACCCTTTATTATGTCCATAAAAAAAATAAAGTGTGTTACTGTCTACACCTTAAACACTTTACGCTGAAATGCTTTTATAATTCTGACAGTCGTTAAGCTTTTAAAAATATATTATTTTAGCGCCTGTTAATTTCAAATTATCCAGGTCGAAAAAGATAAAACTTATTTATTATAAGTAATCGAAATCCAAAAAAGGTTATACAACTCTAGACAATAAAAACGTGCAAGATTAAAATATAGAAGATATAATATATAGGTGGCATAATATGCCAAGTTCCAATTTTACCACCGCTCCGTAGAGCGCTACGCGTTGTCCGTCCCACGAAACTGTCAGAGACCATGATGACTATGTTTTGTGACTTCAACCCGACTACGTGAATTATATAGCCCATGTTACCCGGACGATTATCACGAATCAACTGACACCTCGTTAAATTAAAATCGGTTCAGTATTGTACGCTACGGTGGAACAAACATACATATCTGCATAGATACATTGACCGCCAAAATCATTACCCTTCCATTTGGCTTCGTTGTAGTCGGGTAATAAGCGAAAGGGAAGATGTTACATCAACAAAATCTGTAGCAGACATTTTGTACTTGTCAATTCGAGCACGTGACGTCCGGCGTTGTAAGTACTTGTAACGAGAAGCTCCAAGTGGATAGTGGGCATTGGCTATTCCGCATTCCGCGCGCGCCTGTCGCCGCACTAACGTAATATGACTTCATTAGGTGAAGGAGATAAACGCAGTTCATCAGATTACTAATGAGACGAAACAGAGCATTAGCAGAGATGGACAATTATGGATGTCGACAGCCAGCGAAATTTGACAGTTCTGTGATGCAGCATCCGGATTCCAGACTCACCGCGAATCTTACCAGAAGCACAAGTCTCCTTCGGAAGCAATCCCTCTGCGAGGGCGATATGTCGTCTCGCAAAGAGAGCGAGATATTACTGTCCAGTGCAGTATCTATGTCCGCGTTTTTCTTGGCTTCTCGGCCAAGAGCCTTGACGATTTAGATAAAATTGTGTCCTGTTGGTTTATAAGAGAAAATGCTATTTAGAGATGGATTTATATCAACTAGAAATCGCCCTGTGGTCGAAAATCGCCCATAATAAATCATATAATTTTTAAGTTTGAACTTTACAAGGGTTCTTTTGCCCTTTGTGACAGATTGACAAAAGTGTATCAGTCGCACGGCAGTGACAGTTTATAATTCTGAGGTAGTGTGTGTTGTTGGTATTTTTATTAAGTTATTAGGTGTGTATCTAAGCATTATTTGCAAAATATTTTTGCACACTTTGCTCCACATAAACTTTAACTGTGCTACAGTTTATAGGAGTATAATTTTCGTAGTAACTACAATTTTCATAAAAAAACTATAACCCCAACTACGTAAATTATATTATAGCCTATGTTACCCGGGCTATTATTACGAATCTACTGACACCTCATTTATTAAAATGGGTCTAGTAGTTTAGGGGCTACTGTGGAACATACATACATACATAGTACATACGTAGACTGCCAAAATTATCATTACCCTTCCTTTTGGCTTCGCCGTTGTCGAGTAAAAGAGTTTTCGCTCCACGTATTGACCCTATATGATGAGATACCTACTTGTGAGACTTGGGCTGCTATTGTGTAAGACGCTATTATTATGATGTTCCAATCACAAAGGCGATTGTCAGCCGTAGCCCACTTCGCACTTTCTCATGTGGTCTAGTGGGCGGTCCGTACTGATTAGGTAATAGTTGGCATCGCACATAATTGCCCCGACAGACGAAAGTCCGAAATAACTGACGTCCTGTATTATTTGCACATCTCATGTCACTCATAATTTAATCGTCCAGTTTTTTTTTTGCGCCGAGTGAAATTATTGTGAAACTCGTGAAAATATCACGCACGTGATTGGCGCGGTATGTTATTACGACTATTTAAAATGTACACGTGCAATGTTGTGTCGTGTAATGGTTAAGTGACGTGGATTTTGGATGCTAACGGCCGAATACTGAATCGCTAATAAAAATTGGGGGCCCTCCTATTAGACGGCTGTCGCCGTCTCTGCTAGTCAAAACGACAAGGACGGCATGTGACTTGAGCGTCACTTAATTTAACTATCGTTTCAGTATTCGGTTGTTATATTCTAATTTATGTGTATGATCAGACGTCTATGTAGAGTATGTCGTATGTATAATTGTAACATACCGATCTAAACAAGCGATAAACACAAAGCTACCCAACTATGCAAAAACCAATGTGCTTTTTCGATGAAAAGCCGGTGCATTTTTCATTAATTTAAACTTTTCAATCTGTCCATCTTACCTATGTATACTAATATTATCAAGACGAAAAATTTACTGGTATGTTTGTTTGTTTGAATTGAATGTGAAAAAATCTATTTTGCAAAAAAATGACATATATATAGAGTAGACAGCGGCGAAGGACGGGATTATCATCAAGTCATATAATACTTGCAAATGATGACATTAACAGTATAGTAGGTATTTCAGCAACACAGCAGAGCGCGTCTAATGGTCATAGACTGTATCAACAAGATAACATTAGTTTGACACATAGATAAATCATTGGTCTATGGTCTATGGTTTGACATAACAACTGTAACACATTTTATATTATTTTCACGACGAAACCCGACCAACTCAACCGTGTGATACGCTCGACACCAATTTATTGAGATTAATACGCTTACATTTTAATAGTGTTTGTGATTTTAATTTTGACTACGAATATCAGATTTTCATAGACGTTTTCAGCGTGAAAATCTTGTAAAATTTGTTTTGTTTGATAAGTACATTATACTTGTGTTAACTTCTTATATATTTACTTTCACTTTTTTTTTGAGAAAATCATAATAATATCATTTTCATTAATGTACGGGACATTCCTTTTGTATATTATGATAAAATATATTATAATATGAAATAGGTATGTCGGATCCGATTGAACCAATATCGGATCGGATAATCTGAAAACGCTCTCTCAACTTTTATGCTAGGTTTAGAATCGGAGAGTGTGGTAACCCACTAATCTGTCGATCTGATAACTCGCTGTGTACGAGCTTTTAGCGAATAACATGATTTTGAAACTAAAATGTAAGCTTTACTTGATGATTTTGAAACACAACATAAACTACTCCTGCAATGCTTCTGGGATTAAAGGTCCCTGGAACAGCAAAAGTGTATTTGCAAGTTGTCGGAGTTGAGCGCGTTTCGCTGTACATAACACGACAGCGCTGTGGTGTGGTTATACCGTAATAACATTACTTTGCGCAATATTGCTCTATGTTTATGAGAATTTCCAAATTGCCTGTATATTTACTTTGACGACCTCTGTGGCTCAGTGGTTTGCGCGTTATTGCTCAAGCCGGAGGTCGCTGGTTCGAATCCCGCCGAGGGAACGAGAAGTTTCCTGTGTTCCTGTGTTCCTGGGTCATGGATGTGTATTATAATATGATAAATATCTAAAATATATGTGTATAGTATAAACGTAACATGTTCTTCGGATACTTAGCACGGGGCCAGATTGACGTGGTGTGAAGCGTCCATAAATATTATAAATATTAATATTATTACTTACTGAGTGTACCATGAGAATTGAGTCAAGGTAGTGGCGTAGGAACACGACAAAAATTTGAGAAAGAAGTGGTTAGTCTTGTTTCTAATACTTTTGCTGAAACTTTCGTAGAGCTTTCAGAAGACAGTTTTTAGGGTTGCGCACCCAAAGGGTAAAAAAGGGATTTCTTTTCATTATTTAAAAATTCACAGTTTAAAAATACTATTTCTTCATTTAATAAAACTCGATTTAAATGTTTATAATATTATTTAGTTTTGTTGTTGCAGGTAAATTCATCATCACTCGAGTAATCAGGTGAAGACAAGTTGTTGAAAATCTGTGAACTAGTGACGATGGTTCACAATGACTCTTAGGCTGGGACTATATGCTCCGGAATCCGGAACGCCGGTGAAAATTCAAGTGCTCTTCAGCTCTATTGTATTAGCGCAGAGTTCTATTTTCAGTGCTCTGAATTTTTCCGGTACTGCCGGATTCCGGATCATATAGTCCCTGCCTTACTTCAGTACCTATTCAACTATGGATATACTCGCAATCACTGATGACAAGTAGACATATCCATAATATATGACAAATAATAATCTATCTATCTGTCTGTCTTAGATATTATCTCTAATAAATCGGTGGTCGACCTCTCCTCTCTAATAAACCGAGACGCGACGCGGCGCTACTTTTTTAAGATAGCGATCAAAATTGAACTTTATTCACTACATAAGAAGATAAACATTAAAAGGCAAGCGTTCGAATTTCGAGCTGCACCGAGCTGCGTAACGCTGCGCCGCTCTTGTAATGAAACGTGTATCTTCATGAGTAGTCGCAAGCGACCTTTTTGACCGTGTATGTGGCCATTCGGCAAGGTCGTTTGGCAATTTTGCCAACAAAAATATTGTTGACAAAATTGCGATGAGGCGATGCGTCACGCGACTCGCCGCACGGCGAAAATCGACCCATGTAAATCCCCTATTGCTCTGGTATTAAAGTTGCCGTGATTGCGAGCAGTAAGTCAGCGAAGTTGAAATGCGATTGGATGGTAGCCCGTTATTCCATATACAAACACACCGATTTCTATTGCTCCGTATAATTTGTTGGAAATTGCAAGTCACATAAATCAGACAAATCTTTTAATAGAAAATTTCCATGAAATAACAACTTTGATGAAATTGATAAAAGCATTAAAATTAAAATAGGGTAAAAGCATCATCTAGATTTTAGACAGGGATCCCTTTTTTTTTGTCATAAGTTATAATTCATTAGGCATATTTTTGTTGTCATAATAATACTTTGGCATAATATTTCTTGTCATACTTGGGTACCATAGTGTAATAACAGGTCAATAGGTTTACCGTGAAATAACGTTTGAGTAATTTTGGGTTAGGTTAAAAAAATATATATCAAAACGTTTTAGGAGTGGTAGCACGGCCTCACGAATAGCCGGCGTGATGTGGACTTGTGAACAGGCCGTACGGTGTCCTAATATATTACAAGGAAATTAAGGAAGGATAAAATTAACTTCCTAAATAATTTCTGGAATAATTTGTGGAAGTGCCATGGTAGTGAACAATCTACAGTCACAATTCAGCATATCCGTCAATAGCCAATATTCCTCAGTCACGCGACCTTTTTGTCTAGGAAAGTATTAGCTGTCCCATTAAATCAACAGTCCGCCTCATTTATGACACAATGATATCATTTTCCGGCATTTTGTTGTTCCACTATTGGTTCCAATCGATACATTTTAGAATACCTACCACTTGTTACCGTGCAGTTGTTCAGTCTTCTATACTAATATTATAAAGAGGAAAAGTTTATTGTTTGCATGGAATAGCCTCCGAAACTACTGAAGCGATTTGAATTAAATTTGGCAGCCATATAGAGTAGACCTCGGGGCCCTCCCCTATTGTAGCCTATGTATACACATACATAGGCTACAAATACATATATACTATGTAGTACGTAGGCTACTTTTTATCGCGGAAAAATGTACGGTTTCCGCGAGATTCACTTTTGCGGGCACGACGTCGCTGGCAACATGTAGCAATATTTATTTCTTTGGCTATATTGTTTGTTTATACAATTTCTTGTTTAATAAATCTCAAAATTAATCAATATTTATAAATGAACCCATGCGCTTGGTCCCAACAGTACCTGCTTAAACGAAATCTTTCTTATAGGTAAAGAATATGTTGAAGTTTGCAGGAATTGAAATCGAGGTTTTAGGTGGTCACTTTCAAAAACTATAAGGGTCAATTCACACCGAAACGAAACGATACAGTACCTACGTGGAGCGCCACGTTTTGAATAGCGTTCAAATTTAAGTAACTATCTATGCAGCGGCTTAGATATCTATTTAAATTTGAACCTTATTTATTACACAAGAAGGTACACGTTTTATTGCAAGAGTTCGAATGTCAAGTTGCACCGCGCTACACAACGCATGTGCAGTTGTATGACTGATGTCATATGAAAATTTTTGTGTAGTGAATAAAGTTAAATTTTGAATAGCTATCTTGAAAATGCAGCGTCGCGTATCGTCGCGGTAATGGTAATGGTAAAATTCTAAAAACTCGATCGAAAATAAACTGTTAGTAATGAAACAGCGATTCCAAATGCAAAACTCGCTCCGCATTCAACCGGCGTAGAATAATGTAGGTGTAAGAAGTAAGTGCATGTTCACAATATCGACAGTCGGTCACGCACAGGTGGACATTCGTTCCGTTGACCATTAAGGATGTGACACACTTGGACGAGTATCGATCTTCGTCCGACAACGGTTTCTATCGTCACACTTAAAAACTAGTCCGGTGACTTATTGTTGGACAGAATAATGAGTATCTGGTTCACTTTTTCGATAATTATTCGACAAACGAAAGTGGGTTGCCCGTTTTAGGTTTTTATAAGTATTGTTAGTGGGTTTAACTAATCAGTGATTCAAATGGGTAGTCGATGTAGATTTATTTTAATGTATTCGAGCTAAGTGCGTACCGTAACACATTTTACCATAATAATCATGACAATCGTTCTCACAAGTATTAGGTTGTTTTATTTTTCGCCGATAATGAAGACAGTATAATATGTAGAGCATTGTACCTATTGTCCGCCAATCAGGCCATCGCATGTCACGTCTCTAACCTAAAACTATAGTTTCACCTGTGAATCGATTCCAATATTAAATAGAATAAGCCCCATTTTAAAAAGACGAGTACGTAACGTGAATTCGAGATGACAAACCAGATTTAATTTTTTCAGGCATTTCTTTTTGAATAATTTACTTCCCTTGTTATCCTTACCGTGGTTACGTTACAATACTAGTAGTTTTTACGCTTGTTAAAGGTTTACTTTGCATTTAGTAGAATTTAAATAGAATAATAGGCATATCATAGAAATATGCATGCAAAAGTAGAGTAATGTATCTGCGACTGCGCCGTGCTCGCGGCTGCGCTAGCTGCTAACTGACGCCCAGTTATTTACGAGCTAATATTATTTATGTGTCAACTTAGTCTATTTTCAAAATCGGCACAGAGTATGCGCCGCATCCCGAGTGATTCATTGCCAGGAAATAGTTGCATTTATTATATTAAATGGTACGAGACGGCGAAATTTGCGGCCACTCCATCTCGAATCTGTGAAAACGTGTTGCCAACACATGATGAGCTATTGGCAACTCGATCCGACCTCGGGTTATATGTGTGTTACGCCTGACTAGATACTTAGTCGTACTAAAAATATTTTATGTGTCTAAAATAAGACGCAGAAATTTGTTACTCGTCCCATTAGTACAATTACACAAAGTTGCTAATATATACTTTTGTCCACCGTCCCATTATCTCTAAGCGTTTTTGTATCGGGAACAGAGATAACAAACTACTAGCGCAAACATTCAAGCACGCTTCACTCTACAAATGACGGAATCGCAAGTGGGGCAATTATTATCGGCGATGTTATAGATTCTGCTACAAAAGCTAGCTGAAAAACTGTCAGCTTTAATTGGCCATTGTGGCTTAACTCTTATGGCCTAAGACTTGTTGTTGGCTCCGCGGCGAAAGCGGTCATATATCACGCTGATAGACACTGACGAAACCTCTGTGCCTAATCCCCGGGAACGTAATTGACAGGATTTTACGGTTGCCCAACCAGTGGCGTAACTAAAGGTTTTTGCATGTTCGAGCGTGCTATATGGCTTTATTTGGATTTTAATATTTGCCACGACGACGCTCTGAATTTTAAAAACTACAATACTGATAAGCTAGTTAACTTCGACAACTAGACATAGAATAGTTTACAAACAGAATATACAAAAATAATTTAGAAGTGACCGAAGATTTAATTTGAAGTAAAAAGTAATATATGTTAATATACATACTATAATTTACATACAATATTATACATACAATATACGTCCCATGCATCTCCCGTAATAAGTTGTCTATAAAATCAATGTCTTCGTGTAACATAAAATATGGATCGCTTGGTGAAGTAAGCGGATCAGTGCACAGCTCATAAAATAGAGCCGAAGTTTATCATCGACATGAAGTAGGTACCATGATTTATAACACTCTTTTACTGCCGTTTTATGTCTGTGACAGTTGAAGTCTGTATTCTTTAATTTCTATGTAGCTTAGCGATACAGTCTTTCTTGATAATCCGCTTTCTTTTATTTTATTACTATAGAATCCCTAGTCTTCAAACTCCTGATTTATTTTTATTACATGATATAAAATTTCTTAGTTTGTCAAAATACAAATTTAATTAATTTAAATGAATTCTAGAACATTAAATATGTCTGTCTCTTTCGGAAATCTTACTATCCTACGACTATTATAAGGGATATATCTGAGGAATTAATACACTTTGACAGATTTTTCATACAAAATCTGTCTGATGGATGGATGCTTGTTTGTTACTCTTTCAAGCAAAAAGTGCTGAACGGATTTTAATAAAATTTGGTATGGGTGTAGTTTAAGCTCTGGAGTAATACGTAGGCTAGTTTTTATCCCGAAAAAGTACAAGGTTCCCGTGGGATACTGCATTTACGCTAGCGGAGCCGCGGGCAAAAGCTAGCACAATTATACAAATAAGAAGGAAGGGGATGTAATTTAAATCCCACTATAAGTAAATCTGCACAGTCGTCCTGTCGGCGCTGGTAATGAGCCCGGTTCGCACTAAATGCTCATTATGGCCACTATTTACATAATAATGCTGGAAAATGAAAGTTCACACCAGGTAATGTATTAGGTGCCTTATATGGTGTTGCTCGATCGTTTCCAATACATTTGCTACTTTACAAACTTACGTAGAAATGTGCAGTCGAAAGACATTGGGTGTTTTTGACTCGGATGTTTAAAACTGGCGACCACAAACCAAAATACCTACAATTTTAATTCTCATTTCATTTTCCGTGTTTATTATAATTCAGATCCACGGAAAACTGGTGATAATCGATAAATTGTTAATCATATCACAGTATTTGCCCCACCTCCTGCAGACATGCGACCTATGCCGATGTTATCCAGGTGTGATTGAGCTTCCATCTAACCTAGTTTTATCTTTGATCACCGACCGCCGTGTCTAATTGTTCCATAGAAAAATGCCCCGTGTCCTTTTCACGTTATCATTTTTTCTTAATTCTTTCTTTCTTTCGTCTGGATGGTTCTAAAGGAATCATCGTCATGATCATCAATCGTCAAAGATTCACAATTATTGATGATTTATTTAAGACTAGCTGGTGCCCGCAACTTCGTTTGCGTGGAAGTAACGGGAACGGAATCCTATTTTTGACGTGATAACGCCTTATAAATCGATGGAGCCGGCTGCACGCACGAAAAAACATGAATCATGCGTTACCTGTTACCCGTTATCGTTACCAAGTACCCAAGTACCAGCGTTACCTCGCATTGCCTTTACCTCATTATTATTATTATTATTGTTGTTGTTGTTGACGTCGTTACGTTCAACTATCGTCAGTAAACCGACTTTACAGAAAACCGGTATGTTTTTTTAAACGGAACCCTAAGGTAAAAGTAGCCTTAGTAAGTCCTTATAACTTCAGCTGCCAGTGAAAATCCCGTGAAAACTCGGTTAGTGAGAAGCTGTTAAATTCAAATTACAAACAGACATTTCAATTTTATTTATTTGTAAAGATAAATTACAATTGAGAATGTAGATTAATCAATTATTATTACACAATATTATAAGTATCATTTTAATCCGATCGTGTAATTACGACGCATCTGTCTCATACTCTACAGTCTACATCGAAATAATAAGCTCTAACCGTAGTATAATATTGATCCAGACGGGTCATTATGTAATTAGCCGGTATGAAACAATTTGCCGGGTCGAATTCATTTTCACCGCGCGCCTGGAACACACGTTTGGCGACATTTCACTGGCCGCGGACAGAATGACAAAATTAAACTCCTAAGTAGTGTAGGTGCTCGATCAAAGTTTTTTGACGTGCTGTCATAGTTTTGTGACACTTTCTCCCCTTTTTTGCTATATATGAGAGATATTTCGTTATTCAAAGGAGGGTATGTGTAAAAAAAAGATCAATTTTGAAATATAACTTAGTATCTAATATTTTTGGTTTCATTGAATCGTTTACTGTATAAAATTCTAATACTTGAGCTTTTCAACTTATTATCGGAAGTATTGCATGCCTTGCCATTATATTACTTTGGAAATCTCTTATTGCAGTTGCCAATGTATTGTAAAATTGTACAATTTATGCATGTCCGATAAAAACTCGCCGCGAAAAGTGAAATTATAATGGTCTTCATTCCTTGTGCAATCGAAAGTTGTCATCTGATTGTGGCCTGTGGTTCAGTACTTAATGAAACAACATTTGTGTAAGTGATTTAGAAATAACATGGCGTCGGTACTGGGTGGGCTTTGTAGACGGATTGTTTAACACAAAAGTTTTAACAGGCAAGGAAATGATATTTGCGTCTTGATAATATATTCGTTTATAAATTCGTTTATACAATATAAAATTTTAGGACTTGACAAAAAACAAATCTTTACTAAACTACATTTTAACCTGTCAGATGCCTTTCAGTATAATAGGGTTTAAAGTAGTAGGAAATGTAGGCAATGTAGGCAATGTTTTTTAGGGTAACCATACCCAAAGGGTAAAAACGGGACCCTATTACTGACTGTCAGACAGAATTTGCTGTCTGTCTGTCGGTTCGTGCGTCTGTCTATCACCAGGCTTTATCTCCTTAACCGTGATAGCTAGACAGTTGAAATTTTCACAGATTATATAAATACATACTGTTGCCGCTATAACAAAAAATACTAAAAACAGAGTAAAATAAATATTTGAGTGGGGCTTCCATACAACAAACGAATTTATTCTTGTCGTTTCGTACGGAACCCTTCGTGCGCGAGCCCGACTCGCACTTGGCCGGTTTTTAATACATATTTTTGTCATTATTTATATTTTTAATTTAACGGGACTCCGAGCACGGGCTCGGTTACCCAGGTACTAATATAGTAGACCTCTCTTGCCCCAACTAACCTTATGCAAAATTGAAGGGCTATATTGTATAAGTAAGCGCGCTGTTTACAAACGCCTAATACGTGTTTGCCGACGTTAATATTTGTATTGCAATTCGCTACAAATTATTACATCTCTAAGATTATAAACAGCCTCAAGCGCTATTGAATAGGTATTACAGGTAAGTGAAATTCCGTCACAAATTTTCTTACAACTCTTTTAATGAATGCTTCAGTATATTTTTGAACAGAATACAGTATCCTACGGGAAGTCTTTGGGATAGAGGATTTTAGGCTAAAATGTCGTGCATGTTTTAATACGGAGTCTAAACTACTACCATACACAATGTCATTAAAATCCGATCAGTAGTTTTTGCGTGAAAGAGTCGCAAACATACATTCATCCCTCCATCTAAACATCCATTCATTCTCACAAACTTTGTAAGCATGGTTGAAAATGCGGTTTCAGAGGCATACCTGCAATAAAAATGTTCAACTAGTAGGAAAAGCTTTGGAAATAGAGACATCCCTTTCGCACGATGTTTCTTTTACAAGTATAAGTAGGTACATCACAGATTTACGCGCACCGCTACACTAAATGCTTACTTTTTTTAAAGCTTTAGCGTTAATGATAGAAATTATAGTGTAACGGCCGAGGGAAACCTGAGATTTTTCATAATTTTCGCACAATTATAGTCTTGAGATTGGAGTTAATGCTCGGGATAAAACAGCGATCATGTACTTATATCCCGTTAGCGGTTAAGATCTTGTCCGGGAATTGACGAGATGTTTAGTAAAAGAAATAAAGTCAGTACTCATTTCCACACGATATATAAATTTTGCTGACAACAAAAAGGAATGTGTCGTTGAAATGAGTGTTGTTTTGATTTAGTAATCCACTACTGGTTTATTTATTTAGATGTAAGTTTCTAACATATTTTGTTAAGATTTACGATCATAGATCGCACGATATTTTCGTAGAATAGAGAAAGATACAATATGGAGGAATATGGCGCCAGACACGAATGACAAATCGTGAAGACCCTTTAGAAAATTGTTTCTTATTTCGAAATTGTTTTCAGGTAACTTAGGTATTTATTGTTTTGGTTTGTTCGGCATTATTTGATGAAGTCTTTCATTATCATATATAACATAATATAAACATTATCTTCTTTAAGCCTCAATATTAAAGATATCATTTCATTTTGGGCACATACGTAACTGTTTTCTTTGGCCGCCACTTTAACATCTTGGCCCAAACTTTTATGGACCGTGAATAGTATCTTTCCTTCTTTTTAGTACCATCTTAGTCTATAATTTCCTTTTTTTTTAGAAGTCTATCTATCTTTAATCATCGAGGAAGTAGTGTAAATTTTATGGTTAAAGTAAGGCGTCAATTTCCAGTCGGTAATCAGATGTGAGGAAGTCAATTAACTGCGAATTTTACATCACCCCGGAGACATAAATCCAGAACCCGTTACGTGCTGGTTTTATCACGTTTTATTTAACCACGATTAACTTAGAATAAGAGCAACATCTGCTTATTTCAACATAACTAACTGCATTTTGCTGTAAAATACCTTTTATAATATATATACCTTTTATAGATTAGGGTATTGGGTTACTTTAAGATCCAATGACGGAGAAGTACATTTTATAACTTAGTAAAGTTACAAAATTACTAAAACTTAATGCAATTCAGCTTATCTTGTGAATAATTTAACGGAAATACAAGCTGACAAAAAAAGAAATAAAGCAATAACTTACTACGTATTAAGCCCCATATTTAAAATTTGCACTGATTGATCGAATTCCACAAATATCTAAGCGAGCCTTTATCTGCGACTGTCGGGGCTGGCGCTAATCAACTAAAGCGATTGGCATAATCAACGCATTAGGCAGATTGATTTAACGTTGGAAAAGCGGCAATTTATCAACGTCGGGCTTAGCGTCAAGGAAATGCATACAAGTTTTGATTTTACAACACTTAGATAACACTTGAACGTATACTCTACATCTTCTAATGTAAGTTAAAATTTGCTTTTGCTTATAACCTAAATTTAGAAGAATATAGAATATAGGAAGACCAATAAATAACCTAGAAGTCTCTTCGTGGCTCTGCACTTTGGTTAAGAAGTCGCTTAAAATCCAGGATATGCGCTAAATAATATTGAAATCTGTTTACTATTTTGCGAAAATGAGTACATTACGTGAGGTATTTAGAGGAAGGGGGAGGGATTGTGAAGACAAAACCTGCAAATAAGGTTTAAGATATCTGACGCTTAATATCAGTAGATTATGACACAGGTCCCAAGGAATATAAAATACACTAAAAATAACTCTATGAACTCAATGTTAGTAATTGTTTAGAAGTAGTTAAATAACCAGCTTAGCTAAACTTTTGAAACATAAGTCCGTGTCCTGGATGCAACAAATGAAGCGACCTTCAGATGAAATCTAGCTCAAGACCTTACAGTGGGAGTACTAGCATTTAGAATAGCATTACAAAGTTTTAAAAATATTGACACGCTAAGGAGCAGGTTATAAATTATGAGAGTTTTGTATCTTATTCAAAATGAAATATTTATTTGAAAAAAATTGTAACAATAAATATGAAAGAAGTTTATTTCCTGGAACATTTAACTAACGTTAGTATCTTAGAAGCCTCAACATATAAAACGTCTAAGTACAGAAAGCAGGTTTACACTGTATGGACATATTATGGATATATTAATTCAACTCAGCACTAAAATTACATCTTTGATCTTGTATATTATGATTTTAATTGAAGAAATAACCATTTATTCCGTCAGGCTAGTGCCGTTCGCCAGGCGTTTGCCAACACTTTCTCTACGCATCGTATATGGCATGTTGTCCTCGGTAGACGCACCTGTTACAGCTTTTTGCTCTGAAGTTAGTTTTAAGTTAACAGGAGCACCTGTCCAGAACGATAGGATAATATTGACAAACTTCAGTGTTGACTACATTATATGAAGATTTGCTTCAATGCATGAGATAAAGCTAACTTGATTATTTTTGTATATGTAGTCCTAAATCCTCTACAATGCACTATTATAGACTAAATATTGTAGAGAATTTGGAACTTAGTAAATAATACTAAGTAGTTTTAATTTAAAAAAATATTTTTATAATACAATACTAGCTTTTGCCCGCGGCTACGCCCGCGTTAATACAGTATCCCGCGGGAACACTGTACTTTTTCGGGATAAAACGTAGCTTAAGTGTTAATCCAGAGCTTAAACTACTGCTATACCGAATTTCAACAAAATTCGGTCATTCGTTTTTGCGTGAAAGAGTAACAAACATCCATCCATCCATGCTCACAAACTCACATTTATAATAGTGGTAGGATTTTGTGTTTATATTTATACGTTACTAGATGTTACCCGCGACTCCTTGCACGCTAAAGGAAATCTCGCGGGATATTTCGCCGCGATAAAAAGTAGCCTATGTCCTTCCCCATGGTCTATTATATTTCAGTGCAAAATTTTATCAAACAAACCTTTCCTCTTTGTAATATTAGCATAGATAGGCACATTATAAATACCGGCTGATGATAAACATTGTGAATTTTATATGTCTGTACTAATTGATGACATTCACTACCTATACCTACTACCTAGTGGAGTAGTTCATTAAAAATAATAAATGTGACTCGTACACCTTTACTTGGTGCACCGGGTATTGACTGAGACATAGATAAGTCGGCAGCTGTAGCAATCAGCTCAAGTAGATTTCCTCCCGCGGTGATAAATGTGCGAACGATTTTATCGACGTGTCGACGGCAAAATCTAAATCTGATGAGAATTTATCGACTGTTAAATTATTGCGAGTTAAATTTCATGTAGCTTGAAGGATTAGCGGCGACGGCGTGATGCAACCCCTGTGTCGCGACAGCGTGTCCGGCTCCGGTCTGCTAAGACAGGCGTATATTGTGTGATACTTGGAACGCTGCAATGTTTTTTATCGTGACAACGTCTCGTCTTGTTAATCGATGAACGGCGGGTGCACGCACGAAAAATTTGTCACGTTCCGTCTGATTGTCACGTTCCGCCTGATAGAGCGTGCAAGCGAGAGGGCGGAACAAGCGATGAGAGAGGCACGATCGGCCTAAACGTTCGGCTTGTGATGACGTTATCACGTAAACTTATCGTCCGTAAACGTAAATTATTTGTTAGAAACGCCGTCATTCAATCATTTGCCGGTTTTTTGCGATACAAATGTGACGTTTCTAACAAATAGTTATTGGTAAGGCGCATCTCCTGCGCGTGTTTTTTTTTCGAAACATTACACAAAACATCGAAACATTGGGGCGTGGCTATACACATTTGCGTAGGAATACACAATGTTTTTGTCTTCCGAGACGGACGGAAAACATTCCCCGCGCGGGTAGAGAGGGGAAGGAATGTTTTATTTCTTATCAACTGTTACTCCACTCACATGACCATTAAACATAGAAATACAGAAGAAAATTATTTATCAATCCCAAATCGTTATTCTATTCGTAACTCCTGATAAATACTAAAATTACAGGTCAGTAAATATGGCCTAACTCGAAATCTGAGGGTCTAAAAAGGCCACTTTAGATTTCATATTATGTTTCATATTTTTCCATCCAAAAATCGAGAATTGGTAAAATGGCTACATGATTCATCTGATTTTATCATAATAGAAAACATAAATTTTGACAGTTTTCAATAGAAATGCGTAAAATAGCGCACATAATATGAGTCGAAAAAAATATATGAAACACCTAAAGTGACCTTTTTAGACCCCCTGTGTTCTCTCATAGATTCTGCATCTGCAATCGCTAAAACTGCGAGTGCTTACGTCTTCCTCATCGGAACTCATGATCTTGTCTACACAAAATGTTTTGTTTGAATCAAAAACATTTTCTATAGCTGGAGACAGCTTGTGTATGAAAACAAATGTTTCTGTTTCATGTTTTCTGTGTAATGTTTCGAAAAAACATGAGCAGGAGACGCGCCTATTGATAGGTTATTGAAACGGGCCGTTAACAGAGAATTATTTTTATTAATGAAATAAGACAACCAAACGAGCAGACAGATGGACTAATGGTAACTTTCGCCGCCCATGAACAACAACAGAGAAATTTCAAGTGCGTTTTTTAAATATTTTAATCAAGTCAAATAAATTATGACTCATTTTGTGATTTAGATACCATTTTTTTTTATTGGTTCGTGACTAACCCATAACAACATTTTAATAAAAGAACGAGTACACAAAAGTCAAGGTTGGATCTGGCATTGCGCGGGTCTGTGACCTCGGAAGTTGTGACCCTTGGGGCTTTTCGGTCCATTTGCCCGAGACGAGTCTAATCGGCCCTTAACCCTGTCGTATTGTGAATTTCGTACATTTACTTACTATGGCGGTGGTTTTTTATAAATTTTATTTTCAGATATTTATTTACGTTTATGAGAAATTCCGCAGCCTACACTACCACATTCAGACCTGCAGTTTCAAAAGTTTCTTCTTAAGTAATAACTTAAGCAAGCCTTACTTTTATTTCGATATAAGTTGACATATCGTAATTTACTATTTCACACATAATATTCAGAGAGCGTAAATTTTCAAGAAACTCTTCTCAAAATCTGATACCGTATACAGGAACGGCCGACTTGTGCGTCCGTGCTTCATTTACGTCTGTTTACGTTATTTTTATTTTCCTGACATCTTCCTTCGCCCGTCCAGGTTTATTTATTGATCATCTGATAGAGCAAGAAAAAATGTTAAAGCGTGTCACATTTACAGACCAGCGAGCTGGAAGAATTAGTAAACAGGTCACTTGTCTACTATTGTGGTCGGTTTCCCCCCTAAACACGACCCAGCACGTAATTAATAATTGAGATTAACGGCGGAACAGAAAGGCCATTTGAAGTTAGGGGCCCCCTAATCACAGGCTTGTAATATATAGTACCTGGGCAACCGAGTCTCGCTCGGAATTCTGATAAATTTAATAAAATAAAAAGAAATACAAAAATATTTATTCGACCGAGATTTCGAACCCACCACGAAATTATTGATATATTGTTGCACGACGAAATAAAAAACATATGTATCTTAAAAATGCACAGTCTCTCAGGGAGAAGAAATAGCTAGATCGATTTTTCCCCCCCAAAACTTCCATGCATATTAAATTTCATGGTAATACTTGCAGCCGTTTTCGATATTACGATTATATACTATATATAAGATTGTCTCGTTTAAAGTATATCCCAGGATGTTACTGTCTGTTGGACAAATTGACATATTAATTTCAATGACGTTTGAGTTTAGTACCTAGATGAATTTAATTCGATCGACAACCTCTGTGGCTCAGTGCTTGAGCGCGTCATTGTTCAAGCCATTGTCACGGGTTCGAATCCCGCCAAAGGAACAAAAAAGTTTTCTGTGTGGGTTACGGATGTGTATTTAATACATGTGTGATAATAAAAATCTTAAATATGTATAAAGTGTAATTAATACATTTCCGTGTCCTGTACCCGTAACACAAAGTTCTTCGAGAAGTTACCACGGGATCAGACTGACGTGGTGGGGAAGCGTGCATATAATTATATTATTATTATTATATTATAAACAAAAAGACCAACATTTTTCAGAGCAAAAAATTTTGAATTCGAAAAAAGAGAAGTTTTATATTTGAACACGTTATGAAGTTTAAAATAAAAGTCACTGCAGAAGAAGTGAATAAAGGCCTTTCAAATTAAGCCGCGGCTGCACGTACGAGTGCACTCGACTTTTCCGAGGCATAAAAAGTCTCTAAAGTTCCGGTGGCGGCTGGCGGCTGGCGGCTGAAACTGGCATACGTTTAGTACTCGTAAATATTGCGAAATATTGAGGACGGGTTTTATGAGCACTTAGCGTGAGGGCTGGCGAACCACGATTTTTTATTGATATCTAAATTGAGCTTGTAAAAGTTTTTGCAACCCTGAAAGTGTAAGGTGAGGGAGTGAATTGATACATCTAATTTTTATGTCGAAATATTTTTACATACTTTTACATACATATTTTTACATACTCGAAGTAAAGAAGTTGAAAAGACCTCCAATACGAGAGGGCAATAGTCAGCGTCGTAGGCTTTCTTTAGTATAACAGCGTATTAAATACAAATAAGGAAACAACATTAATAGTTTCATAACATAATAAATTCAATAAGTAGGCCTTTCTAATACTAGAAGTGTCAATAAAGTTCGTTTAACTTCATTACAAAAACCATCGTGTAAACATTTGACGTACGTTTCCTAAGCCTACTCGCAGTTCATTCGACATGACAGCAAATAGTCAATTTGAATCCAATGATTTCGAAAATCAGGTTATCCTGATTTTTGAAATGTTTTGCTTACACCCTCTGCATACAACTTGTATTTAAGTTTATGCAAAATTGACTTTACTTTGTCTTGCCATGATGCGCGTGCGGCGTCTCGTATCTCGCCGCTCGCGGACCGTAGATGATGAGTTGCTTTGGCCCCAATAGGGCATTCGCGTTAGAGATACTGACTTCGACTTCGACTGGTCCTGCCCTTACGACAGTAATATTTAAGCCACGATTCAAACAAATCCGATCTTGTACTAGTGTCATATCGCAGGGCGGGAGAAAACAGACTATATATAATTGCAAATTCATGTAGAAAGGCGGTTTTCAACGATCGAATCGTTGCTACTGTAATGGCGTAACTTTCTCATTCAATAACTGGGAAAATTTAAATTTTCCGTCGCTAGATAATGATTTGAGTTAGATAAGGTTTTTATCGCCTTATGTAAGAAAACTTTTCCGGAAGCTTATTATGTAGTTTGGGCATAATAATATTACTTAATAAAATTACTACATTGTTCAATACTGCATTGTTCAATTTTCGACTTAAGATAAGAAAATAACCTAACCAAGAACTTGTTCATCCGTAACCCTAAAAAAGCCATTTTTGGCCTTATTAGGGTTCCGTGATGCTCTTTATTTGAAATCATTTGTTTAAATCAATTTTATATAAAACAATATAATTGAAAATCTGTCGCGTATCAGCTGACCTGATATCGCTGTTTTCAAAGATTTAATAGGTCATTTAATTAGATCGATTCTACTTTTATCTATCCTATAAAGGGGAGTAATGTTCTTTGATATTACAAAAGACATAAAAACTTCACGCGGTGATAACGATGAAATTTGGGTGTCTGTTTGTTATTTTAAATTAAAAGTTTTTTGTTAAATCCTATATATCCTATATAGTATATACGGTATTTATAATAAAAAATATTTTTATTTTTATTTTCTCATGACCGTCTGTCTGTCTGTATGTCTGTTTGTTTCGGCTAATCTCTGGAAGGGCTGGACCGATTTTCGCGAGACTTCAGTGAAAGTCAGCTTACTTCAGATAGCTGATATTACAAGGAGTAACTTGGCTATTTTTATTTTATGATTCTGTTTAAAAATTAGGGTTCCGTTTCCTTTACGCAAACGATGTTGCGGGCATCAACTGGTACAATACGTAATGAGTATTAACCGATTAGAAATAATTATTATTGCAGTTGGTAGCTTAATTGGTTTTTGTACAGAAGCGGTTACATTACACTTGACAGTATTTGCACATAATAAAGAAAGACGAACAGACAATCAGCTACATAGTTAGCTTTGGATTTGATTGCACTACTATAAGCTTACGGTGTGTCCACCATTGTGTGCAAAAATTGTGAGCCGTTGAAAGGGACGTCAATATTTTCAAATTAGGATCGATTTTACTATGAAATCGATATTTCTATGAAAGCTGTTTCTCTGTACGTAAGTATATTACTCTGTGGTATTGGTATGCTTTTATTACACTTCATATTTTCCTTTCTTCAAATTTTTTTCACATCTAGGCCATCTGTAAATTGTAAAGTCCTCTCTACAATCGGTATTCATGTCCAGTTATTAAAACTCCAATTGTATAATGTACAGGATTTATTATCCTTAAATTATCATTACATGTATCAATGACCGTCCCACGCCATTAATGACCACCGCGGCGTGCATCCAAAACAGTTGCGGATCACCCAGAATATATTTTTTATACAAATTAAACATTACACTTTGAGCATCATTTCATATTATGCTTAAGATATTATTTTTAAAATCATTTCATCTCATAACCAAATATTTAACAAATAATACTAATTAAGTCATTTAAACCATGAACTGTACGATCACACATTATTATTTATAAGTATTTTATATAAGCTAATATAATACTTACACTCACAGCTCGGCCTTCCTGCAAGAAGCGAGTCCCTTCGCTTCGGTTAGATAAATAGATATGAGATCTTTATTTGCACACACACACACACACAGATATATAATAAAACTCACAACAATAATATAACGTAGTAACTAAACTAGAGGAAGTGTACAACTGTATTCTTATTATTTTGTGTCTACAGAACTCCAAATAGTGATCCTCATAGTTTCTAGAAATACTTAAACAATTTGTATTTGACTTTATAGACTAACGAAATCAGTCAAATACTTAAAAAAAAAACATACAATTAGTAAATTTTACACATTAATATATGCTTGAGATATTATTTTCAAAATCATTTCACCTGGTAGCCAAATATTTAACTAATAATATTAATAATATCTATGGACGCTTCGCACCACGTCAATCTGGCCCCGTGCTAAGTATCCGTAGAACTTGTGTTACAGGTACCAGAAAACGGGAAGTAGATTTAATACTTTTATACTATACATATATTTAAGATTTTTATTACATTATACACATATTTAATACACATCCATGCTCCAGGAACACGGAAAAACTTTTCGGTCCTTCGGCGGGATTCGAACCCGCGAGCCCCGGCTTGAGCACCAACGCGCTGAACCACTGAGCCACAGAGGTCGTCGTCACTAATTTAATAATTAACTGATAATATTATACATGTAAACCATTCATTGTACGGTTACACATTATTAATTATCAAGTGTTTTATATAACCGAATCTTACAAAATGCAATAATAATAATAATTTGCCAACTAGCTAGTAACACTAGTAAGCTAGTAACACTTATCGCAAATATTTCACAGTCCGATGATTATAAAATAATGATCGGTATTGTACTATTGGTATTCCTCTTTACGGTCACAAGACATCCACCGCTGGGCGCCGGACTGCCCCCATAGTTTTCCAGTGCGATCAAAAACTCTGCTTGGTCATGCTATTTTTTTTTTTTGTATCTACTGAAAATCTATAATGTTAGACATATTTATGAGAAATATATATTGTTATCTCAAACATTAACTACATTTTTTTAAACTTGTCTAAAAACAATAAAAAATAAAAAAAAAATATATAAACTTGAACATATAAAAAAAAAAACAAAAGTAAGTCACCCGAGCGGGATTCGAACCCGTAATACTTGTTTCTTGCGGTCCGCGTCTTAACCCGCTGGACCAGACGGATAGTGGCCGGCAAAACGAAATTAGCGATTATATTCTGCGTGGACAGAAAAACGCATGAAAACTCGAAAACACGCGTTTTCCCAAACATAAGACTAATCTAGATCGATTGTTTACCCCCGAAAACCCCCATATACCAAATTTCAGCGAAATCGTTAGAGCCGTTTCCGAGATCACACAAACATATAAATAAATAAATATGCAAGAATTGCTCGTTTAAAGCTATAAGATAAAGAGGATTTATTTGTTTGTTTCTTTGCATCGAATAGGGTCTGAAACTACTACTCCGATTTTGATGAAATTCGGCACATATATAGATGTAGACTACGGGGAAGGAAATAATATGCTACTTTGTGATGAAAGTGATTGTGATGAATGATAAGAATGTGCGGTTTCCGCGAGATTAACTTTTGCGCGCGTGATGTCGCGGGCAACATTAGTCATATATAAAGTTTTTCCTAGATTATAGATTAGATTCCAACGCAAAATCGGATAATATTAATGTTTACTTCCTAAACATACGAAGCCCTAGTGGTCGGTCAGGTTACGGCTAAGCCGTGACGTCATCGGCACATAACCAGATTTGTGACGCGTCACGCGTACTTCCGCGTTTGTACGGCTGCGAGTATTCTATGTGGATCCTTTATTTGGCATTATATTTTTACCCGGCTACGGGGAAGGCAAAAGGAAGGGTAATGATTTGGCAGTCTATGTATGTATGTATGTTAGTTCCACCGTAGCGCCTAAACCTCTGGTCCGATTTTTATAAATAAGGTGTCAATAGATTCGTAACAGTAGTCCGGGTAAAATAGGCTATATAATTTACGTAGTCGTATTATATTTTTTTAATAAAAAATATAGCTTAATTTTACGTACAGAGGGGGCATGTTACAAGCTCTTAATTCCAGTTAGTTTACGCCATGAAACAAACTGGCTTGCATTTTCGTATTATGATCACTTATTGCCAGCCAGTCAGCAGTCACGTGACACTTGACTTACTTCTGCATTGAAACTTATACGAAAACTTAATACGAAAATACCACGGTATTTTCGTATTATGGCAAAACATTTGACATTAGCTTGCATGTTTTTACGTCAAAAATGCCTTTACAAATCCATTCTGTTTACGCCACACTTCATTAGCTTTTATTGGCTTGTTTATATTATAGTGTTCTCGCTCTCTATCTCGCTAAAATAATAGCGAATATTTGTTTATTTTTGAGACGACTATGTATGACGACTGACTTTGCACTTTTCAAATCATCTACAGCCCGGTCAGATCAGTGTTACCACAATAGATTCTTTAAATTTGCCGCCATTTTTAAGTTTCATCATTCGCTAGCCAGAATCTAGCTATAAATTAGTTGAATTGGCAACACTGATTTCACCTCTGACAGGACGTTTATTCCAATTATTACTCACATAGACACTCCGAGGATAAATAACTATAAATAAGCCTATCTTTAAAATAAATTGTATTACCGGTAAAAGGGGGCTATTTGGTAGAAAATTAGCACTTTTTTAAAATAATACACCTATTTAAAAACGACGGCTATTTTATCAACATAGACCATTATTTTTTGGGTAGGCCTTAAAATTTTCTTTATATAACTATTATTACAACTGTACATATTCTATTAATAGTTAAAAATATATTACTTTTAAAATGTATTTTTTTTTCGCCAAAATTTCGCCATTCGAAATATCGCCCCATATCGCATTATTGCATCATCCAAATACCGCATTATTTCATATAGCCCCATCTTACAGTACAAGTTTTCCGCTCGTCATTAACTCTATACCTACTAAGGGTATGCCATAAAAAAACGGACTGTAATTACGTGAAATTTGACGTTTCCGTACGTCATCTTCATGCACGTATATACCAGTCAGCGACAACCAAACCAGCAGGATGAATCCAGTCAGTATCAAATGTCGTTGTAATACGAAAAATAACTAGGCACTTCAGGGCCGTATATTGAATTGCCTGGAAACAAGCTGGTTTTTTAAAAGATCATAATACGGCCCCAGAAATGTAAATAGCACCGATTACTAACGTCCCCAGGCTCATGTCTATCAGAGTATCAGGCTGTGGTCCACGATGCTAGCCTCTTGCGGGTTGTAATACAATCGCTAGTAATGCTGCACTAATATTTTTTTCATAATAATATCCAAAAACATGTGGGAATGGTGGAATGCCCCAAAGGGAGATCTCCAACCGAGCGGGTGGAATGCTCGGTCAGGCCGAAGCCCCGCTGTATTCGTTTCAGCTGTTATAAATATAGCGCAGAACTGTGAAAACTTCGATAGCGCGATTCAGGATTCAGGAAACACATTAAATTAATAAAAACAACGTTACACTCACTACCTCAGATTAATATAACTCACACGACAATGCGTTTTCCTTTTGATACTTTGTCCCACATTGACGTTTGTCAATCTGTCTTTCACATTCAATAGACAACATTTACATTCTTATCGGTTTTTATTTTTTTCTATCTTTTGCCCGCTTAAATACAGTATCCCACGGGAACACTGTGCTTTTTCGGGAAAAAAAGGTAGCCTATATTATGTTAATCCAGAGCTTAAACTACTACCATACTAAATTTCTTTAAAATCCGCTCAGTAGTTTTTGCGTGACAGAGTAACAAACATCCACCCATCCTCACAAACATTCATATATATATATATATATATATATATATATATATATATATATATATATATATATATAACCCTTCATATAGTTCAAACATAAAATAAAATTAAATAGGGCCGATTTTCGACCATCACTTGCAATAAGTTACTAACGATCGAAACATAATATTATTATGTTGTTGTGTTGTCCATATTTTAAATCCAAACTATTTAAAATATGTACAATTGGACACTGCCAATTTGCTCTACATAAATTGATTTTTATGCCGATACTGCAAAATTAAATATCCCTTAAATTTATATTTAGTTACACTTGCTCATCAATATTATCTAAGAAATTGAGTGATTCTAGGACCAGAAACATCAAACTGAATTCCAAAAAAACTTGCACAATTTTTACGAAAATTTCATCGTTTTCTTATCTTTATTTAAATGTAAACAAAAGCAGACTTAGTGAAAGTCTACCTATTATTTACATATTGACATAAAATCAAACTTTACATCAAAAAGCTTATTTTATTGGTAAAATATTTAAATAATAGAAGTCTTTTCCACGTCAGGCATATAAATGTATTTTAAAGTATAAAAATGCATGATTATATATACTTATTACTTGTGTCAATAAGAAAGTTTATTTTCTTCGGTGTTTTTTTAAGAAAATGTACTGGAAAAATGTCTTCTTTAAAATAATAGAAACAACAAACAATATGATATAAATTTAAAACATTACACCAACAATGTTTTCAAGACAAGTGGTTGTAACCCAGAAAGTAAACAAACGCACTGATACAGGATTACCATAGATAGTATCAGTGTTTAGTGTTTACAGTCCCCGCCGGTTATTACGCACCAAATGCCCTATTCAAGTGCAGTCGTTACAATGTGAAATTATTCCTGCGTCTGGTTCACCAGCGAGATTATCTACTAAACTTGTGTTACCTCCTTTCTAGGTCAGAATAATGCGACTGAATTAGCACGTCAGGTTTCCTACGATTGCCATAACATTTAACGACACATGTAAATTGGTCGTATAATCTTGTTTTACTTAACAATCAATTTTCTAGACTCTGCAGGTGTAGATGTACGTGTGTATTAATAGATAAAACACCTGTTCGGAATCACCTGCCCGCTACTTTCTTTGTTTCTATTGAAATATATTTAAGGATTAAGATTAATATCTGACAGGTATTTTAATTAATTCATTTATGTATGCGCAGAAATGTAACATATAAGTTATAACAGATGAAAGCTCATATTTATAAACACATTAAATATGATCATAATATTTTTAAAATACTTCAGACTTATTTATTATCTTTATAGTGTGAAATTATAACCAATATGAATCCATAATTTTCAAAAACACAAAAATAGTAGAGAGCAGTCTGGTGATATTTTTCGGTCAAAAAACAAAATTAATATTATTGTTATTCACGTAATATTTATTGCAAACTAGTCTTAAAATATTCATATTCATTTCCTTTTTCAATAATCGTTATCTGCGTAATAAAGTCATTAAAATGTTCAGTAATTTGCGGCTTGATTTACCGCTCACTCTCGCTCAAACCTGAATGGATGGCGTATTACATGTTATACCCCGGCTATACGCTCCGACTTGCAGGAGAGGCGGTGTTCCGATTTGTCTGCGCTGTTCGAGTATAAATCGGAAAATTAGTTAGGCCCGACAGCAGATGTAACTCCTAAATTTTGCCAACTAACCGAGCAAGCCTTATCTACCTCCTTACTAATATTATACATAAACGCGAAAGTTTATATGTAAGTATGTACGTATGGATGTTTGTAATTCTTTTATGCAATAACTACTGAATAGATTTTAATAAAATTTGGTATGGTTGTACTTTAGGCTCTGTATTAACACATAGGCTACTTGTTATCTAGCTCAACATAATCATTATTACTTACCTAATAATTGCCTGTAAAGTACCCTAATTAAAGTCCGTAAATTAGTCCTTCCAAAAAGAAAAGACGCGCGACATCGATCCATTTCGCTTTGTTATTCATTCGCTAGCTCTTACCTGAAAATCGCCGTCTTAAACTTTGCAGGCATGACGAATCGTGTAACCCGACTTTATGGTTACGATATGAATGTTACGTATAAAGTAAATTTTTGATTGTCACATGTAGCGGATTAAATTCCCCGTCCAATTAATTGACTCCATGAAGTTAGTGCGTCGTGGGTGGTCGACGGTCGTTTACCATCAATACGCCTCCGTACTCCGTAGTAAGATGAATGATGATATTGTGTACGTATCCATGTGACGTAGGACATCGTCCTATCGGACAGGACGATATCGTAGGATATCGTCCTGCCTATGTTCTGGGGAAGGACTTCCAGATGTTTTGACTTATTCATATAAATTGTAAGATAGAGATTAGACCTTATCTTTTTGTTAGCATATGTTACTATATCCTTATTATAATATTATAAATTTGAACGTGAGTTTTTTTGTTTGGTTGTTACGCTTTCACGTAAAAACTACTTCAACGATCATCATGAAATTTGGCACAGATATAAAGTAGACCACGGAAAATATACGGTTCCCGTGGGATACTGTATTTACGCGGGCGAAGCCGCGGGACAATGTTAGTAATATTATAAAGGAAGGATTTAATATTAATATTGTCGTACCTACCTACTTTATGTTCGCCGTAAAGGACAAAATTTAGATAGATAGATAGATACCGAGTTAGATAAAAAATTATTTGTACTGAAAGCTATGGCTCTAGTTCTCCGCTTTCATCTTGTTAAACATTTCTTAATAATTATTTGACATATGTGTTGTTTTTACCCGACTACGGCGAAGCCAAAAGTGGGGGTGATGATTTTGGCAGTCTATGTACGTTTGTTAGCGCCTAAACTACTTCTTCGATTTTAATAAATTAGGTGTCAATAGATTCATGACAATATCCCGAGTCATATAGGCTATATGATTTACAGTTTTTACAAAAAAAAATGTTATTGTTTCTCTTATTATTCTGTATAAATAAGCCGTCTCAAACAAACAAGAATATAATATATTATTCAACTTTATGATAAAACATGTAATTGATTTTAAAATAAATTAAATTGGAATTATTTCCTTCTCTTGCAGCCTCCTCCAGTGGTGCACACGGCCCCCGCGGCGCCGCCCCCCGCGCCGCCCGCGTCCGCGCCGCGCACTATCATCATCACCCGCCCCGACGTAAGGCACGGGTTCGGCTTCACGCTCCGACATCTAGTCGTGTACCCGCCGGAGTCTCTGCAGGTAAGGAGGAAAGCTATTTTTTTTGTAAATTAAGACCGGCAAATGAGCTGATAGTAAGCGATCACCGCCGCACACGGCCTAAGCACCGGAAGTGGCTTTTAAACGACCCCCTTTTGGGACTCCTGTCCCTCGCTATAAGGGCATCTACTACATAAAGAGTAGATGCCCTTATTTTTGTCACAAAATATATATGAAGCCGCTAAAATTAATATCGAAAAAAAATAATCGGTTGTCTGTAAAGTCAGTTTACTGACGATAGTTGAACGTGACAACGTCATAAGAAAATACTGATGGATCGCTCACTCGAGTAGGAGAGAGACAGATGTCGAACGCTGCCGAACGCGGAGGCCGATTGTGCCTCTTTGTCGCTCGTTCCGCGCTCTCGCTTGCACTTCAAGCCTTAAATGGAACGCCTCAGAGCGAGGTAACGCCGCATGAGTCATGTTTTTTCGTGCGTGCAGCCGGCTCCATCGAATTATAAGACGTTGTCACGTCAATAATATCAAATTGTTTTTACCGGACTACGCCAAAGTCAAAAGGAAGGGTAATGATTTTGGAATTCTATGTATGTATCATGTATGTATATAAATTAGGTGTCAATATATTCGAAATAATGGCCCAGGTTACATCTGGCTATATAATTTACGTAGTCGGGTTGTAGTTTTTTTTATAAATAAATATATGTATTAACAATAACTTTGACTCTACATAAACACTTCGACTCTAAGTAAATAATATATCGAGCACAAATCCCTACAACGTACGTACATAGTATTTTGTTTTCCTTCTGTTATATTTTTTGCGACTTTTGTTACGCACGAAAATAGCGTTACGCAATTATAATAAGATCCGAAACCAATTTCACCACAATAATAGCCAGCTTCCGTGCTTTGCTGATATATTCTGTTGCAATAAACCGCGACAGGATGTATTGGAAATGTCACTTTTACAATGTATCGATGAGAGATACGGCACCAGAAATCTGGACAGGCGCCATTATAATAATTGAAATACATGAAATTAATATTCTACTATTTTCCCGATAATATGTATGATAATAATGTCTTTATTTTAACAAGTTTACACAATCAAATTGAATTTTTAATCGGTTTGTCACACACGTAATTGCCTAATTTAAAGTGTAATTGTCAAATAATGACAATACATAATTCAAATTAATAATTAAAATAATCACATTAGATTGATTCAAAAGATATAATTAAAATTAGACGGATTCAATAGATGTATGTACTTAAATATTGTTGGTTTGTCCCCCACGTGTATTCCTAACTGCGTGACGCCTTCAGCCAATTATGATGTATATTGTTACATTGTATTTAAGTTCAATATCTCATGTTCCAGGAGCTATACGAGGATGCCCGGCACCTGGCCGTGGGCGCGGTGGGCGCGCCTATGGACACGATCTTCGTGAGGTCGGTGCGCGCGGGGGGGCCGGCGGCGGCGGCGGGGCTGCGCGCGGGCGACCGCGTGCTGGCGGTCAACGGCGAGCCGGTCGCGTGCGGCCGCGCACGCGCGCCCTACGCCAGGGTCGTGCAGCTCGCACAGAGAGAACCCAGGGTGCTCAAACTGACGGTCGTGCCGAGGGATCACGACCTGTTGCAGAGGGTGAGTGTTTGATCTAGAATAGAGCTCGTCCATCGCCACTATGAAAAAGTGGAGCCATGAACACGAAAATGACGTACTTGACAAGATTTTTTTATAAAATGGTGTAGTGCTCTGTTTCTTGTAAAAAAATATGGAAAAAATTTAAAGCTTCTGTTTGATTTATAACTGAAAATATGTATCGTTATTTCCAGTACTTCAGCGAAGCGGCGTACAATCCGGAGACGAACCAGAAGGGCGACATGCCGGCGGTTACGGAGCACGAGTCGCGGCTGTTCGACGCGTATCGGCGGCCGCGGCCCGCGCTGCCCGCACCGCAGGCCCCGCGCGATCCCGAGTATGCCACCGTCGCGCCGCGTTACGAGCCGCGCCTACCCGGCTCCAGCTACCTGATGCATGACGGGTGAGTAACGATATGGGACTGCAGGTATGAGCCGGCGGGATGGCTGGATAAACAGACTGGAAAGCTGGACAAGCTGGCTGGATGGCAAGATTAGGTGGCTGGATTAGCCAGCTAGAAGGCTGACCATGGTCCTAAAAATAATTTGTTCTGTTATATATTTACAGCAGGAGAGAGTCGGACACCTCCCTACCGTCATCGGCCGCGGAGAGCAAGGACAGTCTCGGCTCGTTCGACTCCAACTCGACGCTGACCGGCCGCGAACTCGACGACTCGATAATCCTCTCCCGAATACGGAAGAGTCTGGAGCAGAAGGAGGCGTTCCTCCGACGCCCCAGCCAGCCCACGGGGTGGGTGACCCCTGATGCCCCCCAACCCATAAAACAGAAGGAGTTCTACGCCCGGCCCCAGAAACTACAGAAGCCGTCCTGGCCCCCGCCCCCCGCCTCTCCGCCCCTAACCCAAACTCAGGAACAAAAGAAGGACGAATGCTCCACCAGCGTCGACAGTGGGACGTACAGCGCGTATGGAGAAGTCAATGGCAATAGTGATAAGAGTAAAAAGCAGGATAAGAGTCAGTTCGTGGCGACGCTCTCGAAGATACAAGAGACCACGCCCAGCATACAGAGCACGAATGTAGGGACGATAAGTAATGGTACGGCAAACGACTACAGGGATGAAAATGGTGCAAATAGTCAGGATAACAGGTGAGTTCCTGGTATCTTCTATGTAAGACATTTTATATTAGTTCAATGTGCTGGCGAATGCGCATAGATATATTATGGTGATAAAAACGTGTACTGTCGCTTTTCATTTCATTTTCAAAATTAAATAAATAAGATTGTTTCAAATTCCAGATACCCCGGCGAGCTGCAGCTGGTGACGGCGCGCACGCGGCAGCTGGCGGAGGCGCGCGGTGTCGGCGAGCGGCGCACGGACGCGGTGCGCAGCGAGCTCGCCCGCCTCAGCGCCGCACGCCTGGAACCCAGCGTCGCGCTGCGTCGCCGCGAGTTCGAGCGCACTGTGCGCCGCGACGCGCGCTCGCTTGACGTGCAACTGCAGCCGCGCCACGGTGCGTTTGTTATTTATTTATTATTTGAACAAAAAACCTAAAACTAATACATACTGACCCAACATTTGTTTTTGGGGTGGGCCATCCTTATCACTTAGGGGTATGAAAAATAGCTTACAACCTATTCTCATACCTACCACCTGCAAAATTTCATAAAAATCGGTCAAGCCGTTTCGGACGAGACAAACACCCGAGAATTTTATATATAAGTAAAAGTTAATATATAATAATAATCTACGTTCACACCTGCTACAATACTGACCTATCTAGCCTAATTAATATTGAGATTGGCATGTCGCGATATTTTTTTAATTTTTCGCCGAAGAACTCTAAAATCCTTAACAACACAGATTATTATTTGATTATGCAACTACCTACGCGTCGCTTCAAAACTCGGTAAACGATGACTTCGATTCCAGACCTAGAGCAGGAGTCGGCGGCGGGCGGCAGTCTGTCCGGCAACCAGCTCGTGATCACCGGCAGTAAGCACCTGCACTGCCCCCCGCCTGAAGGATATGTGCCCGGTGAGTAATGAAAATGATATGACAATGTATAACTATGTTTTATGGCGTGAGTACTTCTGTCCAAAATTCATTTACACTACTGGATAGCCAGAAGGCCAAATGTACAATTACTCTGACTATCGTGTAGCAACGCGTGTACGGAATGATCAGAAATCTCCAGAATTTAAACCAAATTTCAAAGCATAAACCCGTTGATCCTGAGCTAAGAAATAAAAGTTTATATTTTTATTTTATCATTTATAGAAATTGAAAAGGTTCAAATGCGAACAAGATCCAACAGTACCGGTAGCGAAGGATTGCCCGTTAGAAGACATCATGCCACAGGTAATTAGCTTGTTACTTCTTTGAAGTAGAATATATAAACTTCACTTAGTAACTTGCAGTTGAGCATAAAAATAGCACTCCAAAATGTATCACTTGCTAGTTTCATAATCTCAAAACAAAAACCACGATAGATGGCGTTTAAACTAAATAGCATTGGATAGAAAAATAAAATTAATATATTTTCATATACAGCTAGCGCTATTTATTGATAACAGCAAAGCTTGAGCACGGTGCGGTGGCTTTGCTAAGCAACATGCACATACATAATATGCGCACTACACGTCTTTAGACAAATGCTTTGAACGCGTATTAAGCTAGCCATTCACGTAAGGGCTTACCTAGTTATGTCAGTCGGGTAAGTTTGAGCTTATACTATATGGAAATCTGCACAGTTGTGCAACATACACGCTCCGGTTTACCTGTACAGACAAACCTGTTAGGTATAACCTTTACGTGTATGGCTAGCTCGAGTAACGTTAAGGCCTTGCGACGGTAATCGCTTATTTGGCGGTCGTTTTCATCTCCTGTACTACAAAAAGGGTCGGAGTGCTCTGATATACTATATGACGCGTGTGAAAGTGAAAGCGTTAGATGGCTAATGGAATATTCCACTCCAAGATGGCAGTCACGCGAAGCGAAGAATGGGGCTGAACAGGGAACAGATGGAGGCGATGGATCACGTGACGCTGGAGGCGCCCGCGCGGCCCACGCAGCTCAGCCTGGCGCCGTCCCTGTCGGGGGCCAGCACGCCCGAGCTGACTCCCACCACGCCGGCCGACTCAGGTCCATACTGCGCTTGTGGCTCCCTCCCTCGGTGTTGTGTCTCAGTGTGGTGACATGAGCATGAATGTCCAATTGCGTATTTAACAGGTGTAACAATGAGTATTAGGGAACTGATGAAGTACTCAAGCCCCCTTACTAATGAAAACATTTACACAATGGATACGATATACAATGTTTTGTCCTTGTCTGTCAAGCTACTTTTCCAACGTATCAGACAAGGACAAAACATTGTGTAGCTTAAACACTGTGTAAATATTTTTATTAGTATAGTGGTAATTTTTTTGTCGATAGTCATTGTTAACATACCCATTTCAATTTTACAGTTTTTATTTGGTTTAATTTTCAAATTTTCTAAATAATCCAGTAGTGTTTCATTTATTTCCCATTACCTTACCTTATCAGTCATTTGAATTGTATAAAATGTATGTCTAACAAAAATGAAACTTCTTCATCTTGAAATCAATCGAACACTGTTTTATGTCTTCCTAACCTAATATTTATGGTTGATTGCATTGTGACATAATATCTCCAGCAGGCGTAGGTTGGACACCGTAGATACGATATAATACGTTTCATCTACACAGGCATAGACATACTGACAGATAGACAGACAGTATAGACAAAATGACAGATTTTCTTGATCAATCTGTCATTTTGTCTATGCTTCCGTAGAAAGAAATCGTTTCTACGGTGGGCATACTACGCGCTGGTCTTGCATACAAAATGAGAATTCAATATAGGGAGGGAGCTCTGTGGACCTAACAATTCTCTGCTGGCGCCATATTAACGGAATGCGATGTGTGTGCTTTTAAGTGCGCTACTAACGGCTACTACTACTAACCGTTTACTAAAACCATTTCTATGTGTCTTCCTTTTATAATCTGAGATTGAAATATTTTTTATTTCAACAGGTTTTGCCGAAGACCTGGTTACAAGACGTCAGAAAAAAGATGCACAAATAGGAGGTGCGTATTTTGTTACGATGCATTTCCCTAACACTTTTGTCACCGTTTTAATGCGGTTACTGTAGTAACAAATGTTAGGAAGGAAATAAAATAAACATTATTTTTTCATGAACAAATTCTGTTCTCTCTGTAAAAAGAACTTAATTTTATTGGATTAATTTTAACTCAATAAAATATATGTGGATACTTTCACACCACGTCAATCTGGTCCCGTGGTAGGTACTCGAAGAACTTGTGTTACGGAT
Source organism: Phengaris alcon alcon (assembly GCA_037179445.1). Taxonomy (NCBI): domain Eukaryota; kingdom Metazoa; phylum Arthropoda; class Insecta; order Lepidoptera; family Lycaenidae; genus Phengaris; species Phengaris alcon. The sequence goes on along the minus strand of JAYRCH010000068.1, from coordinate 1,227,165 downwards.
ACGAGACAACGGAAATATATTTAATGCTTTTATACTATACATATATTGTAGATTTTTATCATATTAAACAAATATTTTAATTTAAAAACACAGACAATTTTTTATCCTTTGGGAGGATTCGACCTGCGACCTCTTTTTTGAGTACCTACGTGCACAACCACTGAGTCAATCATAAATTCATTCTACGTACTTCGTACTTTATGTACCGATATAATGATATATTTACTACCATTGTCATATTTGTTTTGCAGAAGAAGAGCGCGCTATGAGAAGAGTGTCGTACCTAAAGGCGACCTGGGGCGACCGACTTCACCTGGACAGCGACGTCGAGCCCGAAGTCGATCACTCACTCAGAAGGTAGCATTCGTTCATCGCTTAATGACTCATTCAATTTTAGACAATAATTATTTGTATCTGCTGAACGAGATTAAATTGAGGAATATTTTTTTGGTTTATAAATTGATAATTTAAAATTAGGTCTTAGGGTCTGTTCACACCGGTGCGATACGCAACGCAACGCAGCACTGCATTTTTAAGATACCTATTCAAACTTCGTTCACTACACAAAAGGATACACGCTTCTTGTGACATCGGTCATACACTGCACATGCGCTGTGCAGCGCGATGCAACCTGACATTCGAACTCTTACAATGAAACGTGTATCTTCTTGTGTACTGATTAAAGTTAAATTTTGAACAACTTTCTTAAAAATGCAGCGACGCGTAGCGTCATGTATAGTCGCGGTGTGAACTGACCCTTAAAATACCTTAAGTGTGCTAGATTTTTATACAAAGTTCGTATTGAAATTTAAGTTAGTCGAAAGATTATTCAAGATATCGATAGGTACGAGTTTAAAGTTAATAAGGCATGATTATTGAAGCAGATATAAATAAGTATTTTATTTCAGTAGCGCCCTCTAGTGCGATATTAGCTTAACACTCATGTATCGTATGTCGTAGATAGACTATTGCTAACGACACCACTGTGTTTGTATACCTGGTGACAGTTCTCCCTTGTTCTGTATACGTGTACCTGGGGAGCGATTCTCGTTTGGTTCGATACGCTGTCCCGCTCGCACACGTACGACATGACGTGTGTGTGAATGTGACGCCAACCCAACAATATTATAAAAATAGTACGAGATTTCCCCCTGCGGGCTTAGCATGGCGATCCGAAGAAATAAATATTCTATCCAATACAGTTCGTTGCAAAATAGTTCTTAATCCTTCGTAACAAGGTCGTCAATAGAAGACAACAGTTTTAAATAGCCATAAAAAAAGGCCATTTAAAATGGCTGCCGGGAAATCTTCTGTCAAAAATAATCAAATTTTCAAGTAAATGACTGAATGTAAAAAAACGATTTGTCTTGGACCGCCATGATGTGTAGTAGTTGAAATTATTGTAAGACTATGTGACATTGAAATAAGAAAACGTTTCTACTTTAGCTGTCAAAAGAGGCCATTTTGTGAGTCCAGTTTGCTAATGCTGGGGAAGAAAAGAAATGTTGTTTCCCATAACTTCGATGCATCGACCTTTCTGCCTTACAATAAGACCTATTTGGCTCCGAATGGTATTAATGTTTCTTCAATCTGTCATTTTGTCGATTCTTCGGTGTTTCTAGGGTGCGCATGCTAGGCCTGCTGGTGATAGTTTGCCCTAGTTCTGTATACATATAGGTATACAGTGTTTCCTTGTTTTGTAATACACGTACATAGTGTTTCCTTGTTCTGTATACATATACGGCGTGTTTTGACGTGACAGCGCGTACCGCAAGTGGCGGCCGCCGCGGTTCACGGAGGATATCACGCCGCTCCTGCGTATATTCGACCCGCACGCCAGCGTCCCAGCGCGGTACGTCGCATGACGACGCGGCTTCGTTGCTCGTCGACAGATGACGCTTTTGTGTGCAAACGGGGTTTCTTAATTTCACCTTAGGTTGCAGGGTTCCTTAAATGAGATACTAGATGTATTTGTTTTTATATAACTATATACTTAGTTTTGTTATCTTTCTATTAATTAGTTAATTTTTACATAGTTTTCATGTTTATTTTTATTATTATTCTATTGCTAGCATAGTTGAATTAGGTTTCGCGTTATACCGAGGTACTGCTAAAGTTTAAGAACGTTATTCATATTTTTTAAATACTTGGTGTATTTTTATACGCCAAGTATAGGGGTATTTAAAAAATATAGCACTAACTAAATATAGCACCCCTAGAACTGCCAAACGGCGGCTTTGAAGGTCACGCGACCACCGCGCAGCATCGGCCGCGCGGTTACGAATAGATGTTAATATATTTTTATAGGATAATCTAGTCAAAAATTAAAATACTTATATATTTTTGAATACTGACTTTTATTATATTATTTTAATTGTAGTATAAGATCATAGATAAAGGTTAAGAAACCCCCGCCTAAACATAACTTCAAAATAAGTGTCATCTCATTTTTGTAAAGATCCATATCATCCATGCGTTAAATGTTAAATAATAAAATATTGCGATTGTCGTGTATCGATATTATATAAATTGATTGAAGTAATTTATTCGACTTCTCAACCCCAAAGAGCCGTGGTCGGAACGTCCCTGCACGTGCATGCAAATTAATGTAAGCATGGCTGTTTGTTCCTGATATTATCTTTGTATATATACTTCGTACAATTTAGTTGACATTTTGAAGTTCAGGTAATTTAATTTAGGACTAACTGTAAACGTTGTATGTTTATTTGTTGTCTGTTTACGTCTGTTTACGTCTGTATTTACGTATTTAAGCGAATGTAGTTACGGTAAGTAAGCAAGAATGTTTCTGGTATTTTTAATTTTCACGTTATTTTTTTGCTCACATGTAAATTAGTTTTGGTAATGTTGGTAGAATGTTTTAGTTCAAGATTTATATAAACGACGGTTGTCGGACGGACGATATTGAAAATAATTTCGACGTTCTTGCCAACCTCAAATAAATTGCTGCAGTAAAAACATGTTGCTAATGGCCCTCGACAGTCTTTGTTTTTGTTTTTATGGAAATGACAGACGATGCATGAAAATTTATGTTTGTCGAAAGACATTGCAATTGTGGTCGTACTGTATGTAAATGTAACCATACCAAAACGGTAAAAAAAAGTTTGAAACGTACTATCGAACAAGTTGCGGCTCGACCAGGCATAAGATCAAAATCGTTCAACAGCGCCGTTGAATGGTACGCACGCACACATAGGTACATACACGTATGAGTACGTAGTTCAATCACGTCTGCAGTCGTTGCGGTCACTTCCTTTGTGTTTAAATATTTTGAGGCGTCCTAGTGCAAGAAACATGTTTAGAAACTGGTCGTGCAGGAACTTTGTCGATATTGTACCTACCGTGGAACATAAAAATGAAGTTTAAAGTATATTCCCTTATACATGTAGATACCTACATAAGTGTGTGTACGAAAAGGGAGTTTGTGTAACAGTCAAGTGTTTTTGTGTGATAGTGAGAAGAAGAGTCAGGAGGTGTCGGAGAGCGCGGAGTGCGCGGACGACGGCGACGCGCGCGGCAACGTGCAGGTCAAGATGGTCGTCAGCAACGGAAAGGTACCATCATTTAATCAATCAAATGGTGTCTTGAAGTACAAGCGGGAAACTGCTTAGTTTAAGACTCCTCACTCCAGTCTCCCCGCAAAGACTTAACACTATAATATTGTAAATATTAAAATAGTATATCAATTATTGTAGAGGGAAAATAAACTATTATTATTATTAATAATCATCAAAGAAACAAAAAAAATAACATTTTTCAATCTATGGGTCAATTCACACCGAAACGAACTTTCCTCTTGGCTCCAGAGATGGCAGTTATTTTTAAAATTATAAAAAAGGGTAGGTTAGCACAATAATTTATAACTATATTTTTTTATATAAAACTATAATCCGACTACGTAAATTAATAGCCTATGTTACCCGGGCTATTGTTACCTAATTCATTAAAATCGGATCAGTAGTTTAGGCGCTACGGCGGAACATGTACATACATGCATACATAGACTGCCAAAATCATGAGCCTTCCTTTTGACTTCGCCGTAGTCGGGTAAAACTGGGGGTTAGTAGTATCAACTGTGATGATGATGATGGTGTCTCCCTGCAGCGCGCGAGCGACAGGTCGTGGAAGGCGGTGTGGGCGGTGCTGCACGGCACCAAGCTGTATCTCTACCGGCACCATCCCACACAGGTGAGTGACTCGTAGCTCGTGAGGATCAGTTACTAATATACGTCACTTGTTTACTCTTAAGGGTCGGTTAAACTTGTCCGACATTAAGGCTTTTAAGGCTCGGTGACTTTTATAAGTGAATTGTTAACTCTTAAGGATCTGTTAAACGTGTAAGATATTTAGGCGTCGGAACGTCGTTTGCGATTTTGAGATGACAGATCACAAGAGATATTTTGTTATTATTGTAACAAAAATATGCTAAAATATTAATGGTTTAATATTCTTGTGTTCATATTATACAATACCCGCCTTACTAATAAAAATATTTAAACAGTGGATAGGCAATACAATGTTTTGTCCTTATCTGATACGTGATAAAAGCCGCTTGACAGACAAGGACAAAACATTGTATTGCTTATCTATTGTGTAAATATTTTTATTAGTAAGGGGGTTAATGTTTGTTAAACATTTTTACGATTTTCTACTACTAGCTTCAAATAAGGTTGACCTATGAATTTCGGATGCGATTTCGGATAACGTTTCATTTCGGATAATATATATAACAATCGTTTTCGGTTGCTAAACTCCTACCTTCTTTCAGTAATCAATCAATACAGAGTTAATTACATTGTTTGTTTTTTTTTCGTCTGTTCCGTCCGTTACTGCGTTATGCGTAGCATACGTACAGTCTAAGGCCGGGACTATATAATCCGGAATCCGGCGGGCCCGGGAAAATTCAGGACGCTGAAAATAGAACTCTGCGCTAACACAAACGAGTTGAAAATGGAACACACGGGTGTCAAGACAAATGTCAATGTCAAATCTGACAACTCGACACTCGTGTCCCTCTGAGCGAGTGATTCACTCGTGTGAGTAAATGACTCACTCCGGATGATATCCCAGCCTAAATATTTTAACTGATTTGATAATGTTTTTGCGGAACTTTTTGTCCTTGTTTGTAGTGATACGACATTACTGTGAGTAATGTCTTCACACAATTCTTTCTAAAAATGTTTCAACGGACATACGCGAAATTTTATGCTTTAGTGTTATGAAGAAAAATTTTCCGTTTCGTCTAGATACCTAAAATATTATGATGTTAAAGCTTATTGCTATGTAGGTATCAAACAGACGCCCACTACACGTATTTATAGCCTTTATAATATTCTTTTTCTAGGGTTCCGTACCCGAAGGGTAAAACAGGACCCTATTACTGAGGCTCAGCTGTCCGTCCGTCTGTATCTCGTGAACCGTGATAGTTGGACTGTTAAATTTGTTACAGGTTCTGTTTTTCTGGTGCTGCTATAACAACAAATACTAAAAAACAATAAAATAATTATTTATGGGGTTGCCTTACAACAAACGTGTTTTTATACGGAACCCCTTCGTGTGCGAGTCCTACTCGCATTTGGCGGGATTTTTTCTTATGTTCAAATTATTCAATAATTTAATCCTAGGTACATTTCGGTGTCTTAAAAAATAAATCTAAATATGTAAATCGATACTATTCTGTGAACGAAGGGCCCACAGACCAACGACACGCGCGCTAAGTGGGAGCTGTGAATGTATAATTTATGTATTAGCAAATATTTCTCACTTGGGAATACAAATTGCCCACTAATTGTACTTATCTGCTCTGAATGTGATGAACTGTGAGCTGTGCCTTATAATAGCCAAAGCAACCGTATTAATTTTTTTTATTATTATTAGGAGGCTTTGTCCATCAGTGGGACAGTCCAGGCTAGTAATCCTACTAATATTATAAATGTGAAAGTTTGTGAGAATGGATGGATGTTTATTACTGTTTCACGCAAAAACTACTGAACGGATTCCGATGAAATTCGGTATTGTAGTAGTTTAGGCTCTGGATGAAAACATGGGCTACTTTTTATCCCGAAAAAGTACAGTGTTCCCGAGGGATACTGTATTTACGCGGGCGGAGTCGCGGGCAACGGCTGGTATATAATATATTTCTTAGGCTGCAGTCAACCGTTGACATTTACCTCGAATTAAGTTTGTAGTACCTACAATAAATCAATTAGAATATTTTCTTACTACTATACTATTATAAACGTGAAAGTTTGTGAGGATGTATAGATGGATGTGTGTGACTCATTCACGCAAACACTGCTGAACGGATTATGATGGAATTTGGTATGGTACATGTGGCTCTGAATTAAAACATAGGCTACTTTTTATCCCGAAAAAGTACCGTGTTCCCGTGGGACGTACTGTATTGACGCGGCGGCGGGCAAGAGCGTTATGTATTTTTTCATATTTCATTTTCACATAACTTATAGATCGTAGGTAGGTATTTCCAGTTTCTTATGATTTACTATCTGTTTCCCGCGGCTCCGCCCGCGTGAATATAGTATTTGGTATCCCACGGGAATTCTCTTCCTTTTCGGGATAAAAAGTAGCCTATGTAAAACATCCAGAGCCTAAATAAACTACTACAATACCAAATTTCATCAAACTCAGTTCAGTATTTTTTTCGTGAAAGAGTAACAAACAGCCATCCATCCATTTATCCTCACAAACTTTCACATTTATAATAGTAGTAGAATAGTAGGATGTGACTTAAACAGAATGAAAGTTCAAAGACGCGTGCAATAGATTCGGCAATTATAATTCCATAGTGGACGTTATCGGCCGAATGTCACGCTTCCTGCGCCTGCGCCGCACACCTGGGCCACGGCCATCTGGGGAACCAACGGACGTAGAAAAAGAAAAAAAAAACATCGACACTTTTGGCGTACCTAATGGACGTTGAAAAAAGGATCCATGAGGAATCAAGGGAAGTCCTCGAAATTTATATGGACACATATAGTGATTTTGACTTTTTCTGAAGTAACACAAGCATATGCTACCAAAAAGTAAGATTTTGCACCAAGGTATACCCTGGGTCCAAAAGCACTGAACAGAACTCGTCAGTCTTTAAAGATACACGTTTGGAAATTTCGACATAAGCATATGCCATTATGTAACTTACAGTAATCATCATCATCATCTTATATACAATACCGGAAGCTTGGCGCATATTCAATTATACATTCGTCGTATATTTCAAACGTTCTTAAAATGTTTTAATAATAATATAACAAATATGACTAAAAAGGGGAAAAAATATTATTTTTAAACAAAAAATTAAACCGGTTTCCAAAGTAAAAATGCACAAAAAAGTTTGAAATAAAACTATTTTTTTTAAATAATTTCTATTTTAAATTCGTCTAAAATTTTAACTAGGTATTTCTCTACTGAATCTTGAAGATTAGACCAGTCGGTACCAGCAAATTTGAAGGTGAGTTCCATAAAATATTGTAGAATATTATTTGGGCTGGTACCGACTTCAAAATTAAGATGATTGAGTAGAGAAATAGTTAAAATTTTATTCGAATTTATAAGGGGAATTGTTTAGAAAATAAGTTTTATTTCATACTTTTTTGTGCATTTTTACTTTGGGTGTCGGTTTAATTTTTTGTTTAAAAATAAAAATATCAGTAAGAATATTAAAGGGTAGTCAGACGCGCCTGGGATCTCATCTCAGTCGAAAAATGGAAGCTTATTTTATGCGTCCGCAAACATTGCCAATATTGTGGCAATTCTTGCCTTATTTATTTTAATCATCTAAAACTATGAATATCAAAGCTTTGAAAACTAAGGATGGGCTATGGCGTACATTTGACGGAACAAATCTTCATTACAAGAAAAAGTTACGCCATCCTGGTTTCACCATACCTCAAACGTCAAAGGCCCCAAAAACCACAAAAGTGGGGTTATTTAAGTGGGGACAGTTTTTGTCTCGACATGCCTTATCTTTGTACATCCGATTTACTGGCCTTCTTATTTGTCTTAATTACGAATGTTGGTAAACAACAGATATTATGTGGTATTACCATTTTCCTTAATCTAATAGCATATCATCTTACGTAATCTTAAAATCTCATAATACGTAGCGTAAATAATTTTATTACCCATTGATCTCGATATTACTAAATTATTGTTTTTAATTTCAATTCGTTTGTTTACATAACGCTATGACAACTCACGACTCAGAGTCATACCGAATAAAAAAGTGAAGACAGACCTCTGTGTAACAAAAACTGTAGCTACGCACTACATACATAAAAATAAAAACTACACACCGCGACAGCTCGCCTTGCATGGTGCGGCGCAGTTTCGCCACGTAAGTGGTTCGCAGAACTCTGACTTGACTAGTTGGTATGAGACTCACGAGCTCAAACATCGATATGAGCAAAATTTTCAAACAAATGTTATTACTGCGATGGTTTTTCTAGTTAGTTGTTGTTACAACTAACAACTAACTATACAAAGCTACCGACTTACAGTACATACAGGCTGACATACGCTATATTTATAATGCACATTACAGGTTGACATAAGCTATATTTCCTGGCTAACACGGGCTACAGATATATCGACACGACCCCAGGTTCTATGTTATGAACGGTGAAACCTCAAATGTAATACGTATGAAACACAATACGCCTTAAACGTCATTTACACGTATGCGATCTGCAGAAAATAATAATAGAAGTTATTGCAAAAATCGCTGCGTGCCAAAAAGCTACTTTGTTCCTTCATTTACGGTCCAATTTAGTTTAAGTGAATGCTTTGGACAGTTTCGTGTAACAGGAGCTTTAGAAATGACCATTCGAACGCAAAATAACTCGCAATTAATACGGAGTACGGACAGAAGTCGCACAACTTTATTACAACTTCTACGATCAAAGACCACCAATAAAATAAATTCGTTGAAGCACAGTACACTATTTCATTAATACTGCACATACCAGCCATAGCGGTATCCCAATGAACCTTAAGTAAACATAAATAGGGGTTATGTTGCGGTAGCAGTGTGTCCACTTTCGCGGAAGACATTCCATAGATTTAGGAGTTGTCAGAAGTGGCCTGCAGGGCGTTTATTACTGTTTAGATCAGCGCGGATTAGTGGTGCGAACTGCGAAGAACTCGAATGGTACTTAGTTCTGTGAACATTTATGTTGCGATTAGAGAGACTAATGTAGCTGTACCTTTATGTTATTGGCGAAGCTTTTGGTTCAGTTAGTTTTTTTTTTCTTGAAGATTTTTTATATCCCCGGCGAAAAGAGAGTGGTGTTATAAATTTGACGTGTCTGTCTGTCTGTGTGTTTGGCGTGGCATCGTAGCTCCCAAATGGATGAACCGATTTTGATCTAGTTTTTTTTTGTTTGAAAGCTGACATGATCAAGAGTGTTTTTAGCTTTGATTCATCATCATCAGCTCGCTCACTGCCTGCGAATTCGGGGGTTTCTTATAATTTTTAATTTAGTTTTTTTAATGAATATTTTAAGTAATTTTTCTATTTATTTGTCACTGATATTACATTATTTTATGTACGAGATCACTGCTACTAACTAAATATTTGAATATGAATAATAATGAAATAAAACACAATTATTTAAAATATAATATAATTTATTGCAGTCGTTGCCAATGAAGTTGTTTAACTAAATACATAGTAATGAAGCTTATTGTTATTGAACTACATATAATTATATCTATTTAGTTAGGTTTGAAGTTCTAAATATGTGGTAAACTAAACTTGGTCCCTGCTGGATATTTCTTGTAACAGTCGTAAATTCTAAATTTGATAAATATTTTATGGACTATTATAGGTCCTGAATTTACGGCGTGCTAATAAAATGTAAGATTCACCATTTGACACACGAAAGTAGGTGAATTAGAAATGTGAAGATAACTTATATTTATTAAATGTATTAACGCATAAAACCGCGAATAAGTATGTCACGTGCCTTTGCTACGCTGTAAACATGTTTGAAAATTTGGTTCATAAATATACAAATCAACTATTAAAGTCGCAGATAAAAAGCTATTTAAAATCATTCAGAAGCTTTTCGTGGAGATATGTCACAGCAACATTGCCGCAGAACGTAAACGTAAAAATTTACCGAAAATTTACACAGCACGGCGATCCGGCGTTGCGACGTGCACTTTCACGGCGACATGAATTTGCACGTTATGTCAATGCACCGTGCCACGACACCGCACCGTTTTACGTTGCGACGACGTCACGTCGTAGCGTGAACATGCGATCAGCGTGCTGAGTTAACCACAATTTGTATGAGATCGAAACAATGCTCCTAGTGGCAAACAATCAAATTGTAGTTAAATTTCCACGGCTAGTAGTGACAAAAAACTCGCACTCAGCACGCGGGCGGAAGATATTGAGCTACGTGTGTGTAGGTGGGTACTAATTATAGTAATGTGGTGTATCCGCTATCGTGCACTCTCCGCCTGCTTTTTACCTTGTGATGCCACACACCTCAGAGCTTCGACAGACGAAGGGGAAATACTTCGACTGCTAGTCTTATAGAAATAGCAAACAGTCACAATTTTATGTCATTTGTCCAATCAACCGTAAATAAATGGAAAAATATTATTAGTAAAGGCTTATAAAAATTACCGATATGATTCGAAATAGTCAAGTGCACAAATAATAGCCAAAATTCAAAAATATATTTAAAAAAAATAATTACAATTATATTCGCAAAAACACCATTAAAGAATGTTGAAAAATATATAAACAAAATTAAAAAATATGCAATCCCCGTCATCATTGTCAATTATCAAATATCATAATATTTAATATTATGATATTTATATTGATAATTGTCAAATATCTAAGAATACTCTTGATCACGTCAGTTTTCAAACAAAAAAAAACTAGATCAAAATCGGTTCATCCGTTTGGGAGCTACGATGCCACAAATAGACACACAACAGTTTCAGTAAGTTTACGTCCCGTATGACGAATTTAGTTAATCATTACAGGTAGCGCAACGCTATCAGTTACAATAACCAATCTCTAACTCAACTCTAGGGTTGTCCAAATATTAAAATTAAACACCTTGGAATTTTTGGGGAACTTTTAATTAATTCAATACTCAATACTCTTTATTTGCATGAGACGTGATGGATTTAGGTGTTACAAATTGAATGGGCTAGCACCACTGGCGTGGGGTTCCTAAAACTCCATTCCTATCGTCTTCACTAACCACTTAGCTTTTTTAATTAAAATGCACAATGTTAATTTAAAACATAAATGGGAAATTCTACCTCATACCTACTCCTGATTACTTTAAATCGTACGATACAAATATAGTGTCAAATAGTTTAAAACATTTGAAAAAGTTGGCACTGCAAATTGTAGTTTAATGAAATTGAGTCAGGATGATGGTCATTAATTTTTTTTTTCTTTTCTTTTTTTTTTTCGTTCCCCCAACCATTAGCCGGGACAATTGTTTGCTTTATTTTTTACATACATTTCTTACATTTTCTACATTACATTTCTCTTGGTCATTAATATTTGAAAATGTAGTCCTCCGCGATGACAGAAATTGTTACGTTTTTTTCAGTCTGTCTTATTTCATTTATAACGTCTATTTTGGAGTAAAATAATAAAATAATGCTTTGGAGATGGCGTAAGTACTTCTATTTACTTCTATTATCTATAGTCTAGTCCCTAATGTTTATTTCATTTTTTCTGAAAATAACATTGAAACTATTTTAATACTAACGAACGGTAACAAGGCAATCCTATATATTTAATTAATTTAATCTACAAAACAATTATTATTTGTAATGCATTGCGCGCCATTGTAATGGCGGAATGTATCAGCAGCTCTCACAGAATATAAGACCATTATGTACTACATTCTAGCAATAAAGGAATTTGATTTGATATATCGAATATCCATCCGTCCGCATGAATTTCAATGTCAAACTCTATATGCTCGTATCTCGTTCATATGAAAATTGTTTTTCGTAGAGGTTCCTTTTATTTATTAAAAATTTTTGGCCACCTCTCAAATATTACTTTTATCCAGACATATTTTCAGAATATATTTTTCCTTTTTCATAAATGTATTGCTGTCCACTTTGTGACTTGTGATATAAGCGAACAGTTTTTAACGAAAATAGAATTTCCGATTTAATTTTTTTATGAAAATCATCAAAAGTAAAAATGTTACGAATTGCAGTAACATAAAATGTAGAATACCAGTTTCATCTTTAATAGGGCCTAGTGTGGAATATCACATTTTTATAAATTAAATTTTAAAATTGTTGATTAAAGATATATCAATCTAAAAGAAATAGATTACATTTAGATTGACACGATTAACAGTTATGAGCAAATAAAAAATATTGTTCATCTCTTTGCCGCAAAGCGATTTGTTACGTCACAAGTTGCTACCGCCATACATTTTATAATGACAAATGTATGGCGGGTGCATCTCGTGACGTCACAGGCCGATATATCGCTCTCTTTCATATTGTACATTTAAATTGTTTGTATCTTCGTTATTTTTAAGATATACGAAAATGGATTATAGATTGTTTATTAACATGTTGTGTAACATCGAATAGACAAAAAAATTTTTAGGCATCGTGCTTATTAAAAAACTTCTTCCTGAAGCTCTATGTCATAACTTCATAAGTTGTAACTATTACCTACTGCTACTGCTGGAATTTGAGAAATAATAATTATCAAATTCCAGCATAAAGTGTTTAGTAGTTTAAGCTGTGGATCAGTCGGTATTGCTTATATTATACTAGACGTTGCCCGCGACTTCGTGCGCGCAAAAGGAAATCTCGAGGGAGCCGTACATATTGCCGCTATTAAAAGTAGCCTATGTCCTTCCCCGTGGTCTATTCTATATCTGTGCCAAATTTCATCAAAATCGGTCCAGTAGTTTCGGAGACTATTCAATGCAATCAAATAAACAAACCTTTTTTATATAGTATAGATATCAGTAGATATATATTTTTTAATTAACATTATGTTAAAATCCCACCCGGTAAGTTCCGCCGCTCGCGGCAGCCGGCAGGACATTACGCAGGTGTGGGCCGACCTCCGCGCGTCTCGCCTTGATACTTGAATTCACGATTTATTCGATGTCTTCATTTATTATTGTTTTTCACTTGGAGGATATTGCTTTGATGACAGACACCTCATCATACAATTTAGGTACAATGTATGGCTGTACTGTAGCGAGCGGTATACGAGATGTCTATTGTCAACCTAACTTGCGAGAAACTCGGAAATAAACGTACACAATAGTTTGGTTGTGATTTAAAAAGTAATCAAAAGTTTAAATCAATTGAAAGGCTCTTTACGCAAAATTATGACTTCTAAATATAGACAAAAAACATTGGAATTTAGAATGGTGTTATTTTTACTTAATCTCAAAGGCATTAAAATAAACACTATTTTTATAAAATAATTGCTTTAACCTTAGGACATAGGAGTTATTGGAGTGCTAAGAGCGGTACAGTCCATTAAATCAACATAGCGAAACTGTCCGTTTTAAATTTATGTACGGATCGTGTCACTTGTGCGCTTTCTACTGTTTTCACGTGTTGCGACATCGCGGAACCCTAAATGGGCACGCCCTTGTACAAATAGCACTGTGCATACAATGCACCTGCTTGGCCTACCCTTTGCCTATATTTTGTCCTCGAAGTTTTGTATCTACCCAAGCTCCAACCACTGAGGCCGTATGTTTATGGGAACTCTTCTCAAAATACTTCACCGTGTTCATCCATAGTTTTAATCACAATTTATTTAATAGATATTACAATGGATCAAATACGACGATATTGAAGTGTCTAAATGTGATATTTAATTACTTTGTAATGAATTTAAAACGATCAAGACTAATTTTCGCGCTTCAAATGTCAGAATTAAGATTCAAAGCGGTATAAGGCTCATTAAGAAACTGAATCTTTGCCTGTAACTTGTTCCTTTGAGTGACGGGATTTTTGAATTAACCGGGGTCGTCGACCCATGCCACGTGTTTTACATCAAAGAGAGCACTTAGTGACTAACGACCGACCTCTATTGTATGCAAAATCTGAAAATTTCGCAAAGTGATTATTCCTCGTACTTTTTGGGTTAGGTGCATTTTAAAGTTCATTGTTATTTTTATCATTATCACTGCCTCTTATTGGTGATTTTGTAGCAATAGCACAGATTAAATAAAGACGAACGGATAAACAGCTACATAGTTTTACTTTTGCATTAGTTTAGCTTTCGATTTGATTGCATTACTACTAGCATACGTTGTTTCCACGATTGTGCGAAAAAATTGTGGGTCGTTAAAGAGTCAAATGTTCAAATTTGGATTGATTTGCATCGTTCTGAAAGCTGTTTCCTGTACTTAGGTATTTACTCTGCAGGCAATAGCAAGCTTTTTTTTTAAATTATTTAACTTTTTTTAAACTAACGACTCTCAATAGTTATTTTGAGTTTATATATTCATAACAATATTCAGCGTGTAAGTGATACTAAATACATAATAATGATTCTAATGATTTTAATGAATCACCCGCAGGCTGCGGATCGTATTCAGTTCCAACAAGTGGCATTTAATGTACTCACACGTTTTCCTCGTAAACTCAAAACGCATTCATCCGGATCGTTAGTCCTAAATGTCAGAGTGACGTTTTATTTATTTTTTATTAGAAATAAACACAAAATCTTAAGGTATCCTTCCGATGCACGCGACGCGAGACCACGACCCGAGATCGAAATAGGGTCGCGGTACCACTGCTTAATGCTTAGTATGAATTTATATGGATCACTAAGCAATCCCCGCGCGACCGGTGAGCGAGGCCAGAGATTCTTATTTGCTAGTTTGCTGGTCGCATCCCGGTCGTCACACATCGGAAGGCTACCTTTAGAGCGTTCGATGTCAATTTGTTTTGTTTTTGCTCATTGTCTATGTGATCTTAAAGCATTTAAGACGTCTCTATATCTTTAGCATCTTTAGACGTCTCTAAGAACAAGGATGGGATGGTTTATTAATTGGTGTATATTATAACAACTTCATTAATCACGCCAACTACTTCCTACCTGTAATTACGGGTGTGTAAACAGTAATCACTTCCGACGCGGTGAGTCGGCTCGTTAAGACATCTCCTTAATTTGAGGGCGTCCGCTTAATCTGAGGGCGCTTGGCGGTTCGCTCCGTGGGCGGGCGCCATATATGGGCAGGTCTGAATGTCGTTAATCAACACGTACGAAATTATATTTTTATTACGTGGAAAAATGTGGCTTCGTACTTTGTTACTGTGTAAGGAGTTAACGAGTACGATTGTTTTGACTCTTTGGAAGGTTTAAGCCAATTATTGTTACGCATCTTCATAATATACTAGCTTTGCCCGAGGCTCCACCCGTGTAAATACAGTATCGCACCGGAACAATGTACTTTTTCGGAATAAAAAGTAGCTTCTGTGTTAATCCAAAGCTTGAACTATCACCATACCAAATTTCATTAAAATCCGTTGAGTTGTTTATTGCGTGAAAGATGAATAAACATCCGCCCAAGTTTAATCCATATTCACAAACTTTACATAGTGTAATAGTAGTAGTATTTATGATTGTTAGTCCCGAGTCCCTGTTGGATTTTTGTAAGCCTTTTTTGCCTGTTTAATATTGTCGATTTTGATGAGTCGCGATTAAAATGATTGGAATTATGAACGATACGTATTTCATATTACATACTTGAGTATTGATGTAATCGATTACTTATCGAGGTAGACAGAGGCTAGACCCATTTAAACCCTCACAGAATTTTAAATAGAAGGTCGATTCTGCTAATTGAACGTCAATTCTGCTAATTAAACGTCAAACCAACGTCAAACCCGTTTCGATTGGTCCAATTTCAAAAAACAAGTTTATGATATTAAGACCATTAATTTATAATTAAATAAAAGTTAAATGAAAGTGTAATATAATAACGAGAATCGGGATTCTCATCAAAGTTCATTCCTAATCATAAACAATCGCTGCTTCGTTTCGGTATATTGACAATGAATTAAGTTTTCACCTACGGCCTGAACTATTAATAGCTAACCTATATTTGGCTAAATAATACCTATCGATAGCAACTCTAGTCCTTAGTAATTACTATCCATGGCAACTTGGCGATCCTAGTCCTCGGAGCAACGTCCTGCGGGGCTGATCACGTGGTTACGTGGGCGGGTGCATTGCTGTCACGTGACGAGCACCCCACCGTATATAATATGGAATAGTCTATATTTAGAACCCCATCTATATAAGTCTTCAATGTTCGATACTTTGATTGAGTTGAAAGGCTAGATGGGTTTTCCTCTTAATGAATAGTCATTTTTTTCTTGGTACTTGTAATAGGCTAGACGACGGATTTTTTATATCGCATAAATGAATAGCACTCTTAAATATGAGTAACTTCTCAGTAGAAACAGTGTACTAAAAATTCATAGATATAGATCCTAACATCGATTTGCTTACAAAATTTCGCAAGTCTCGTGAAAACGCTCCTAACCTAACCGTGACGTCACTATTCGGTAAAAGTGTATGAAATATAAGGCTGCTGGAACATATTTGTAAATCTCTCCGAAATTTGTGCGTTTAAATTTTAAGTTCAATCTTACCATAATGAATGTTTTTGTATATTGTGATGTAAGTAAAGTAATGATGTAGATTTTTTTTACTAATTTAGCATACAATTTTTAAAACTTTTTGTATTTTTTAAATGTATATAATTACTAAATTGTACATATAATATTATATTTTTTTAAGCTATCAAGTAATACCTCAATATTTCTGAGTATAAATTAAACTAAATACTACGTCAGACGACTACATGTAAATACTTTACAAGTCGTCTGACGTCTCCCCAATTCAGGTAGGTAGATAGGGCAATTCATTTTATAACGAGACATGTAGTCGTCTGACGTCTCCCCAATTCAGGTAGGTAGATAGGGCAATTCATTTTATAACGAGAGAAAGATATATACTTAGTTGTTACCTTTTTGAAAAATATAGAGTAGGTATTGTTGGTACATACTATATATTATGTCAGCTCAGACTTTTACAATAATGTTTTCAATATACGAAGCTTTATATTTCAATAACGCTGCACGAAGGACCACAAGAATTTTAAATTCATCTAGTACTGTACATACGTCCTTGTGCTCACGTTACTGGGTCAATGTCGTATCTCAGTATACGTCCTTTCGCATCAAGGGCGATAGCTGCAGCCCGAGTTCTGAATCCTTGCGAAATTGATTATATCGTTTTAATATTTACTAAATAACAGGAATCGAGGTGTTTTTATGGCTGCTAACTTTCATAAGATTAGAGGATTATTGGCATATTTTTTAACGTTTTGAGGTTAAGAGAAAAATGTCAGGTTACGTAAATTAAGTGTATATGTATATGTACAACATCGGCAAAGTTCTAAATAATTTCCTTTGCACAAGGATGCCTCAAAATATTTAAACACAAAGGAAGTAACCGCATTGACCGCAGACGTGGCTGAAGTCCGAATTTATATTTCATTTAAATACGGACTCATTTCATCTTGATTTCAGAAGATTTTGTCAATTAAATGCGGACTGATTATACTTCGGAAGGTAAATATCAAAATGACAAGATGAGAAATGTCAAACCTCGGCTGCCCCAAAAAACCCCAAAAGTAGGCCAGTTCAAGTGTGGACACTTTTTACCGAGTCATGCCTGGTCTATAGGTATATCGCTGTGATGATGATGGTGAATTAATTAATAAGGTATCAGATAATACAAGTCACAAGCTTTGAAGCTAATAAATGTACACAAAATAAGTAGATGAAGGTGATCAGCGACGTTAGTGCCCATAAAAAGGATTACACAACGCTCCAGCTATTTGGGTTTTGGGTTAAACATCTCCCGTATTGTCTCATTACTCGACATCACACAATTGGGCTAAATACCGAGCCGCCATATTTATCCGCCATCTTTATTTCCAGCACAAAAACATATTTTTTTCGTCGACCCGAATTAATCACTGTTTTAAGAAAGACTAATACGTGTTTATTTAAACGTTCGCAAATGTATAGTTGTTGTAATAGTATATTAGAGACTGTAATATTACTGAGACGGCCTACAAATTGTTAGAGAATAAGATATAATATAAAATACAGGGTGCAATCTGCTAAAATATTGTAGTAAGTTAGAGATTTTTCGAGTCATACAATTTCCAATCTACAAACGTCTAAGTACATCCCTAATAGCTGAAAAACTACAAGTTTGTATCTGAGTAGGTCCTAGCCAATTTGTATGACGTCAGAAATCCGCTTACATAATAATATTATATTATATTATTATTGGTCTTTAAAAGTAATACACTAAAACAATATATGTATTGTTTTAGTGTATTACTTTTCATACGCAAGTGACGTCAAATATGAATATCTTTCAATCATATGAGTGGTGAAAGAATAGCTAAATAGGATATGTTATGTTTCTAATAACATAGAAAGAATATTAATTTGTATCAGTAACTAATTTCTTTTCCTTACGAAACTCTGTCCAAGATAAATTAATTGATAACATAACTTTGATGATTAATTGGTCTATTTCTGTTCTCATATCTTTCGATTTACACCTTATATGAGCTTTCGTTATAACAAATATTGGACTTAGTTGACTTGGCTGTTGAACCATCCGCTCTATAAATATATTTGAGGCTTTGTTTCCAAGAAATATTCCACTTACGGCCGAATTACGACATGCCATAGGTACCATGCCATAGGTAGGTTAACTTAAGGTTAAGGGCCCGCTTAGTTCGCAGGCGGTCACTGTTTCTGTTTGGCGAAATGACAAAGACAGCATATTGTGACTTGAGAGCCACTTAACTTTAAGAAGCGTTTGAGAATTTGGGCTTTTGATCAGTTTTGTAACCACAAGGTTATTCCTATATTGACGACCTCTGTGGCTGTGGACCTGTGTGTGCTCAAGCCGGAGGTCGCGGGTTCGAATCCCGCCGATGGAACAAAAAGGTTTTCTATGTTCCTGGGTCATGGATGCGTATTAAATATGTGATATAATATAATAATAATTTTAAATATATGTATAGTATATAATTATTAAATATATTCCCGTTGTCTGGTACCCGTAATACAAGTGATACTAGAACTTAGCACGGGACCAGATTGACGTGGTGTGAAAAGCGTCCGTAGATATTATTATTCCGTCTCTGTCGATAACAACTAAGTCCACTTGCCAAATGTGTTATTTCTGGGCGGCAATTTTTCATATTTGGCCTAAATATCGTCACAAAAACAGCTCCGTTTGATTGATCGGAAACGTAAAAGGGAATTTTCCGAAGGTTGACGAGGGCCGACCTACAGGGCCTCGTTTGTTGAAAGGGTCGATTCGGATTGGGTCAGGGGGTGAGACGGATTTTGAGGACATTCGGGGCTTAGCTCGGGAAAATAATTAAAACCCACCTACGAACTGTCTCGCAAATTTAAACGAGACATTTATCGTAAAAATGTTATAACATTGGCAACCAAAAAGCACTGAATTCGACGTAGACGAAGAGAAATAAATGTAAAAATCATTCATCTCATTTGCAAATCAAACTCCATAAACCATATGCAGTTTAATTTGCAAATATTCAATTATAAAAAAATTACGTCCATAAGTTGTCATGCCTGCGCAATCAACAGCTTCGTCTAAAAATATTTACGTTGAAATAATTATCAACAAGCAATAAACTAGTGAACCCAGAAGACCTACGCGTATGTAAACATGGATGGCCATGTTTTGAAAATGACCAAGGATTTGCTGAGAGAAGATATCGTAGCTGGTTTTAGAATAGGACAAACGTACATACGGATTGCCTGATGGTATCGAGTAGCGACTTCACTAAGCCAGCCAACCACAAGAAAGAAGTGCATTGCTTGCATGCTTTTTTACCCAACTATGGCGAAGCCAAGGGAAGTGTATTGAGTTAAGGGAGATATCCTCTCTTCAAAAATGTTGGGAGACATCTCGCCCGAATGTATTTTTATGACCAGGTCAGTCACCCCTCTTAAAATGAAGTACTTATATTCTTATATCCATATCCAGTCTGCACGCGTAGCATGACGTTTGTCTACACAATAATAAAGATACTGATTACTGACAGATCGTTTAGACAAATGACAGATTTCCTTTATCAATGTGTCATTTTGTCCATTCTTCCGTAAAAATTAAATTTGTGTGAATCGTCGTGAAATGACCCCTCGCTCTTAATCTTTTGAAGTCAATAGCTTAGTGGCTTCCTTAGTAGCAACTACACACACCGGCATATTTAGCGGAACACAAAAAAAGGTCCATAATTAAAAAATATATGGTTTTATTTTAAAATCTACTTACTACACTTCTTTTGTTATTTAAAGTTTCATTTGTTTTACTTAAAATGAGATCACATTAAGAACAGATTTTGCAAGTAAAGGCTATTTGTGAAAAATAGTACATTTTTGAACTTTTCATGTAACCGGGAAAAGTGAAAATTAATATTAAAATAACAATTAATTAAATTAGAAAAATGGTGATTAATATCGCGTATTTCCTCCACGTACTCTTATTAAAGTTTCTACCCGTTTAGGCATACTGAGAATGATGTTATCGATGGTCTCCTGGGATAGTCTCCGCCATTCCTCAACTACGGCGATTCGCAGTTCACCCACGTTGGCATGAGCTGGAATTCTGGACTTAATAAAATATAGTGTTAATAATAACTTAAGGTTTTAAAGTTAATAGTGTTTATAAAAAATATCAATAAAATACTATCTCTACTGTACTTACTCTATGATTTTGGCAGTATGTTTATATATGTTTGTTTGTTTCTATCTCAACTATTGATCCGATTTTAATGAATGAGGTGACAATAGATTCGTAATAATGGCCTTATATGGCGTAATATGGCTTCGCCTGCTCACCTAAACGAACTCGGGGTTATTTCACGTCGGTTTTCTGCGAGTCCTTTGTATAACTCCCGTCGAGTCAGCCTTCACAGGTGGAGTACCTAGTTAATGTGGGATGAGTCACGTCAGGTTTAGGGCTCTATTTTGGGGCATAGTAAACACTCTTCTAATTACGAACGGCATTGAGGCTTAGGCCGAGGGCAGCGGTATTTTATTAGCCTAAAGATAGGGCTCACTGGTTCAGATGAAATTCAATCATCTGTGTTGTTATTAAGGCTCATATTTCTTTGGATATGATTTCACCAATTATGTTTAGTAGGTATATAGCTCCAAAACTAAGAATACTACGGAATATTGATTAGTGAGTACATTGTTATAATAATATGTAGAAATCTTTGACAGGCACTGACTTTTAACTTGTTTATATTACAGAGTCACAGCTTTTATACGAAAGATCACCGATCCAATAAACCGCCTGTTACTAGGATTACATAAATACCTTAGAGAACTTCCAAAAATAACGTTTCCATTCGACGAAAAGCGTTCACGTAAAAAGATTGCCCGCGCTTTTGACAAACTTTGCTACGATGTCTCTTATATTTCTTTAACAATTATGGCATTTTTTCGAAGTTTTCAAGAATTAATACACAGTTAATGGAGTTTATTTTTTATTATTTATTTCGTTTGTTGTTAGTTTAATAACACAACATCCTCCTACTATTATAAACGTGAAAGTTTGTGAGGATGAAACTTTCACGCAAACTACATCAAAACTACTAAACGGATTTTAATGAAATTTGGTATTGTAGTAGTTTTAACTGGGGAAACGAACACATAGGCTGCTTTAATTCCGGAAAGTAGTGAATACTGTATTTACGCGTGCGGAGCCGCGGGCAAAAGCTAGTGTTCTACAAATAATATAATAAAGTAAACTTTCCTTATCTTACTTTTTCGAAATCACTTTATAAAAATTAGCCTCCTTTTTTGATCTCCTCTCCTTATACAGTATAATACTCAAGTCACTTGGTTGAGATAGAGTAATGTGAGATCATCAACGGGCGGGGATTAACAAGATCATATCTTTTCGTACATTGTTGTAAGATTACAACTTTAACGCGTTTTACAATCATCCATATATTTTGTGCGGAGGCATTCGCGGAAGCGAAGTTATTTTCCCCTCGACGCGGAAATTGAGATTCCCGCTGTGCAAAACACCATACTTTATTAAACGCCTGCAAACAAAAACATGCGCCATTGTTTACAAACGCCAAGTTTTTGCGGATAAAACGCACGGGATCTTAAAACTGCTAATGATGTCACTACATTATGTAACAGTTCATCTGCAAACTTGTGAACTCCTTCCACAATAGCTTTGCAGTACTGTGCGAAACCTTTATAACGACATCAGTTATAACAACCGACTGGATATTGCGACGAAATTGTGACCTGATAGGCATGGTACAATATTAACATTTTAATATTGGTAATAACGACCATAGGCTATTACGGCCATAATTAATAGGTGAATAAAATAAAAAATAAAAATATTTTTATTCAGAATAAAAAACAAGGTTTTGTTTTCTGAACGTTAAACAAAGAAAAAAAAAAGGATTACAATTCGGAAAACCGGTTCGGAACCCGGCGAGAAGAACCGGCGTAAGAAACTCGCGCGGGTACCAACCACCCTTTTAGTAAAAAGCAGAGCCAAAATTGTTCTTTTAAAAAAATATATGTATCATATAATACAACAAAAACAAAAAAATATGTCAACAAAAATAAATAAATCTTAAATTACAATATCTACAATATATTGCAGTACAATTAATGTCGTTTTAACAGATATTCACTGTAAATAATTTTGGATTTATTACTTTGCAATTATTATTTGGTTTGTTTGTTATTCGCAATCGGAATATAGAAATTGAATATCTTTTTTCAAAAATTAATTGATATTATGAAATTATTAAATCATGAGAGACCCATGCTTCGGCACAAATAGGCCAGCTTGACCGGATAAATACCACAGCCTCACAGAATACCGGTGTGAAATAACGCTTGCGTTGTGTTTCGCCAAGTGAGCGAGGCTACCGGAGTCCCAAGAGGGTTGGGGATTTTAAGGACCAGGACCGCAAGTGCGCAACACCAGAGGAGTTACAAGTGTAACTCCTATGATATTGCTAGTGTCCATGGGCGGCAGTCGCTTACCATCAGGCGTTCCGTCTGCTCGTTTCCTGGTCAATTTCATAAAGATATTGAAGGCTCAAATTAAACACGTTACGTATGAGCTACGTGTTTTATGTGAATTTTATATTATTTCCAGTAATAACTTATCATCCATTGATAAAGTTCTATTTTTATTTTTACACAGCATTCAAGGGAATTAAAGCAAATATAGTTTTGATGATGTTTGCGTACTGCCAGTCTAAGTTAGATTGTACTCGGAACACCTCTGAATATAGCCACAGGTAATCAGTTTGCGGGAATGACGTCACAGTGACGCACGTGTATTGTGCACATTAATTATTGTATTTTTTCTTTATTGGAAGCTATTCGATACGGTCTATAAGAGGTTATTTTAGGAGCTGCACTTTTCAGGTTTTCCTTTCGTATAAAAACATAGTTTTGCTTAGTAAAAATAGTCACACAACAAAAATAGTAAATTCTGAGCTCGTTTCGAAATTAAGAATATCAATTCTAATATTAAAAAAAAGTAATCTGTAGTTTTGTTGATTTAGTTACGTTAATTTCCCTTAAATCTTCGTAACGTTTGACGTTAAGAGAATTTTAATTATCTTAATGGTCGTACGCGTCCTGTTCGACGTTACGGAGCTATGTCGCTACTGACAGACACATGGCGAAGACTATAAATCCTCCTGTAATGTAACATGTGTCGTTTCTTAGATTATGTCTGGTGGAATTCCCATTCTTTTGGTTTGAAATTTCTTTAATAATTCTTATAATCTTAAATATTATTAAATAATTTTCCATGTTTTACTTCTGCTAGCCGTCCCATGTCAGCTTATTAATTTTATTAATTTAAATCACTAAATAATAAGAGTTTATTAATTAGAGTTTGGATATTTACAATTTTTTTAGGTGAAACATTTTTAAGGTTATTAAATTTAAAACACATTTGTTCAACTTTTTCTATGTTTAAAACCAAAACAAATTCATATATCAGAATCATGAATGCGTGTCTACACTGTATTTCATTTCAAATCCAGCAAAGCTTCAGCAACGAAATGAAAGGACGTGCGTAGAGCTTTCTGATTGTACTAACGTTTCTATTCGCTTCTATGTCATAAACACTAGGGTTTCAAGTATATTGTACGTAGCGTTGAAAAGAGCTTTGTAATGTAAATGTCACCGTAAAATTGTAAATATCGCAAGATTAAAATATAACCAGCGAAATTGAAAACTGTCGAAAGATTGTGAACCGAAACATACAGCTTATAATTTAACGCGTTATTTTTCGTAAGATTATAATCTATCGAACTGAAACTGTTGGAGTATGGAACGTGATATTTTACAATTTGACAGTGACATATACACAAGCATTAACATAGGCTTAGATACGCGTCTATTCATATAAATTTACGGTCGCCGACAAATCCGGTGTATCGCTTATCGATCTTATTACAATGGCAATAAGGTTCAAAAGTGGTACATAGGGTTTGTCGGCGACTGTACAATGTACATAATATACGATAGTCGACACGATGCGTCATTATTTTGCTGGCGTAGAGGTCGCGTAGCGCTACGACTACTACGGGCTACGAGTTACGACATAGGATCCATATTTTGATCCATATTTTGATCGTATTTTATTCTACTTTGAAGCAACGGACCTCGTGCTTGTATCGTAATATAACAAGAAACTTTCTTGCCATTTTGTTTTAAAATCTCGGGGGTACTTTAAATCTTTACATATATTATAAATTAAATTCCCCCGCTGCGTCTGTCTGTCTGTATGTTTGCGATAATCTCAAAAAATACTGAACAGATTTTTGTGTAGTTTTCATCTATTGACAGAGTGGCTCCTAAGGAAGGTTTAAGTGTAAAATTTGTTAAGGTTTTGTGGAAATTTATTCAAATATGACAGTAATTGTTGAAGGTGTCGGAAGAAACAAGCGGTCATGGAACTTTTATCGATAAAGGCTGCTTATAATCCTATAGAGATAATACAAAACAATTTATGGTAAGATTGTTCCTCTGTATAGGTTTACAAAAAAGTCCGGTATGGCGTATCTATATTTTAAGGATAGCTCACTACACCCATTATAAATTTAAAAAATGAACAAATAATTTAGTATTTTCAAAAGCTTTGCAGACGGATACAATATTAATCTCTATCAAATTAAATACGTTAGTCACTTCAAGCGTTTTATACACATCGTAATAGTCCTGTATACCATAGAGTTTAAATTCATATCTCAGGAGATATATGATAAATATAATCAATTCATGCGGTCGAAGGCGCGCGTCGCGGGAAGACCAATGGAACTCGCTCGAATGCAAGGTACCTACTCTGCCGGTTTCCATTTTACGAATACATCAGAATTACGATTATATATGGCATATCCTACTAATATTATAAATGTGAAAGTTTGTGTGGATGGATGGATGGGTGTTTGTTACTCTTTCATGCACAAAGAACTGAACGGATTTCGATGAAATTTGATATGACAGTAGTTTGGGCTCTGGATTAAAACAAAGGCTACTTTTTCGGGACTAAAACATAGGCTACTTTTTATCCTGAAAAAGTACAGTGTTCCCGTGGGATACGTGTATTTAGGTACGCGGGCGGAGCCGCGGGAAAAAGCTATTAAATTATAAAGATATAAGCTATATAAGCTAGTAAGCAATTAAACGAAGCCTGCAAACGAGTAAATTGATGTCGTAATCAAATTGTTTAATATTTTTATTAAACGTTTTCAGGCGATCGTTTTTCGACAAAATACGGTAGTACCGTATTTAACGTTAAATAATATGAAGTCGTTTCAGAAACAACCGTATAAATCCCGTAACCGTGTAACCGCGCCGGCTATTTATAAACGAACACAATTTGTCACAATATAATTGGAGGAGTATTGTTCTTGTCTGTCGTCATATTAACACTTACACATGTTAATCGCTTAGTCCTTTGTGATATCCCCTTTGTTCGCGTTATATTGCTACACTGCCGTGGCCGTGTTATTGTTCTCTATATTTAGCGAATATACAATTTGCGTATGATGGACGTAGCTTTTGATCCAAAAATTATTTTCCAATATTGAATAAATAGACATGATTTACATACATATTGGTATAGGGTTGGTAGGCTGAGACTAGCGGGCCCCATTGGGCTAGTCAGAGACAACTGATGATAATAATAATAGTATCTATGGACGCTTCACTCCACGTCCATCTGGCCCCGTGCTAAGTAATCGAAGAACTTGTGTTACGGGGACTCGACGACGGGAAGTATATTTGTTACTTTTATACTATACATATATTTAAGTTTTTTATTAAATTATACACACATTTAATACACGTCCATGACCCACGAACACAGAAAAGCTTTTTGTTCCTTCGGCGTGATTCGAACCCGCGAGCTTCGGCTTGAGCACCAACGCGTCATTAAGCCATAGCCATTGAGTCATAGCAAATTTCTAGTAACGTCCGATTTTAAATGACGTCGCCGATGATAATAGAGCTTATGACAATAGGGAATATGCATAGATTTTTCTTGGCTTTTGGAAAAGTACATAATTAGCTGGGATATATTGTCCTTGCTTTGGCATATCTACGATCATACATAAAAGCTTATATGCGCGCGAGAGTGTGACAGTGTGTGTGTGCGATACACACAATCGTAACTATCTATGTGTAGACGCACCAGTAGCGAAGGCTGGTTCTCCTTCATAGGGAAGCCCTAGCCTATATTAGGTAGGGATTTGTTTTATGAGGGTATTCAAAAGGTAAGTGGTAAGTGAAGCCGATAGAAATGGACTTATAGAAACCCCACGCCACTGGGACGTACCAACAAAACTGTATTTACCTATACCCGAATACGGCGAAGCCAAAAGGATAATGATTTTGGTATGTCTGTTTGTCTGTATGTATGTTTTAGCATTGAGATCTTTAAGATACACGTGAAGCTACGGGAAATATTATCTGTATATATATAGATATAAGTTATCAACATACATTAGCGAAGACAAACACCCATGATTTTCCAATAGTTTACACTGTAAATATTTTACACACGTAGGTAAGTGTACACCGAGCTGTGTTGTTTCAACTTAATGTTTTATGATGTTATTTTTTACATAATATTAAATACAAGTAGGTATTTAACTAAATAGACAAAGCAATATACCTACTAGCTAATCCGCGGTAGGCTAGCGTCGTGGACCGCAGCATACTATCCTCCTCAATACACTTTTAATACTTATTTTTCTTTATGTATGTGTGATGTTTGATTTCCTTTATCAATAAAATAAAAAAATAATTACCCGGGCCATTATTACGAATCTATTGGCACCTCATTCATTAAAATCGGATGGAACATACATACAATACATATAGACTGGCAAAATCATTACCCTTCCTTTTGGCTTCGCCGTAGTCGGGTAAAAATACAAGGGACTCGAGCCCCCGTATTGGGGACGTTAGTGGCCGAATACAAAAGTTATATTTGCTAAGGCTGATTTCGATTTTAGTTATTAAAGTAATATTACAAAAGCTTACTCTCCATTAAAATAAACTTATTGTATCACTTTTCTTTCAAGACTCATCTAACTTCTAAAGGTAGCCTTCCGATCTATGCGACCGCGACGCGAGACCGCGACCCGCGACCGCGAGCAACAAATCAGCCAATCAGGTTCTCTGGCCACGCTCATCGTTCGCGCGTCGCGGGTCGCGGGGATTGTTCAGTGCTCCATATAAATTCATAGTAAGCGGTTGCTCGGCGACCCTATTTCGGTCTCGGGTCGCGGACTCGCGTCGCGCGTCGCGTGCACCCGAAGGGCACCTTAAGACTGAAGTACGCAGTACGCACCTTATTTACTAAGTTCCATTTCCATTTAAGATTTAATCTCAGATAAAAAGGTCCTACAAACATGTCGGAAAAGTACTCCAGAGGTCAGTGACCGAGGAGACTCGATATAAACATTATTTCCGAATACACAGTATTGCCGAAACGTATTGTACAGAGTTCGTTGACTAGGATTGTATAACGAAATCACTGAATCGTGTACTTGCGTAAAGCCTATTCTTATATTTTGGCCAGTTTCAATGGAAACTTTGTAATTAATTGGCTGAATTATCCCGGGTTCTATTGTTTGGGGTTATAAATAGCTCTAAACCTAATATTAAGATATAATATATTAATATATCTTTTAATACTTTCCATTTATTAAAGTTCTTCATTTTTTCTTTTTATAGCCTTTTCACCTCAAACAGTTATACATAATCCTACAGCTATTATAAATGTGAAAGTTTGTGAGGATCGATGGATGGATGTTTGTTGCTCTTTCACGCAAAAACTACTGAACGGATTTTGATGAAATTTAGTATGATAGTAGTTTAAGCTCTGGATTAACACGTAGGTTACTTATTATGAAGAAAAAGTACAGTATTACCGTGGGATACTGTATTTACGTGAACGCTGCCGCGGGCAAAAGCTAGTAATTATATAAAACTACCAAATTTCATCAAAATCCGTTTAGTAGTTTTTGCGTAAAAGAGTCACAAACTCTATCTATTCATCCATCTATCCATTCAACCATTTATCCATCCTCAGAAACTTTCACATTTATAATAGTAGTAAAATGCTTTGTCCTGAATGACTGACTTACTGACGGATCAACGCACAGTCTAAACCGCTGATCGCAGAGACCTGAAACTTGAAGTGTGTGTTCTTTGTATAACGTAGGCATCAGATAAGAAAAGGATTTTCCGAAATTCTACCCTTAAAGGGCTGAAAAAAGGGGGACAAAATTTGCATGTGACAACGTGATTCCCCGGTTCAATCTACTTCAAATTTTACATAAATATTCTTCAATAGAATTGATGGAAGACATTTTTTTTTTTAATAAATTTACTAACGTAGTAGAAAAATATTTTTGGGGATGATTGGCTTCGAAGCTGATATCAATACAGTCAGGAGTATTGAAGGCTTTCCATTAAAATGACATTTTATTCAGTAACGTCGAACACGTTACACGTACACAAAACTCACATTTTGCACATATTAGAACTCTACGCGGTCAAAAGCTGGTTACTCTATACAACTATATACAACTCTTGGCTACAATAAATAGCTTACTTTAAATTTTTTCTCGTTAAAAAAATGTTTTTCTTGGCCCAAATCGATGAAATTAGTTATTCTTTTTATTTCACTTTAAAAAGCCGGATGGTGAGACATCGCAAATTTTTATTTTCCTTATTTTGAAACATTAATGAAAGATACCCGATCGCTTCCCGACATTTTCCG
Organism: Phengaris alcon alcon; assembly: GCA_037179445.1. NCBI lineage: Eukaryota > Metazoa > Arthropoda > Insecta > Lepidoptera > Lycaenidae > Phengaris > Phengaris alcon. The sequence continues at coordinate 1,197,698 of JAYRCH010000068.1, read as the reverse complement.
AGTATTTTCACATTTCCTTTTTTGCGCGCCAATTTTTTTTTTTCTTTTTAGGGATCCATAGTACTACAAAAAACCCTTATAGCTTCGCTCTGACCGCCCTGTTCGCCTGTCTGTATCTCTGTCTGCCCGCCCTTCTAGCTTCTGTAAATAATTAATTTAAATTAATAAAATTTGGTATAGTTAGTAACGATTTTGTTTTCGGCATCACAAAATAATTCTAATTTTATATTTCAGTTATGGCTCTCCATACACAAGTGGGGATGATTTTTTTTTCATAGCACCCCATCGTGTAGGGTCAAATAGGTCATTTTAAATAAGGGCCAAGTCATTTCTGAACTATAAGAGTTAGAAACTTGTAACGATCATGCAATTCAGGACAACTACTTTTAAAGTAATTTGAAAAGAAAAACCTGTTGCGCGTTGATAGTTACGGAACCCTGTTTAGACATGTCCTGACATGCTCTTGGTTAGGTTTTTTTATAATGCAACAGGAAGCGCCTGATGTACTTAACGAGTGATGTGAACTGACAAAATATTTGTTAGCGTTTTTTGCACAAAAAGACTTCAGAGCAAAAGTGGCTAACCCATATTTTTGCTTTTTAATATTTATACTTCATAATAATTATGCTATATATATACGTAACTTATAGTTGCTTATACTAAAATGCCGGCTACACACGTAACGATAAAACTGCACAGTTCAGTTAATCCAGTGGACGTCAACGCGCGGCCCGCGGGCCTCCGTTGTTCTATTATTTTTTAATTATCTTAATTTTTTTATACTTTGATGTCTATGTTATATATTAGTTATTCTCTTCATTTTGTCTTGATTGCTCCTTTATCGTCTGTAATAATTTAATACAAATAAATAACTTTTGCATTCTTAATAGCACTTATAGTCCCTACCTACAATAGATAACTAGGTAGATATCAATTAGGTACAAAATTATCTTACAAGTGCGGCCCGCCTTTATTATTTTTTTCTCTTTTCTATATATGCAGAGATGGGCCATAGCCCATCTCTGCCAAAAGGTTGCCGACCTCTGGCTTACACCGTTATATTTAACCGAACTGTGCAATTTTATCGTAACCTGTGTAGCGGGCTTAAGTGTGTAGTGGAAATCATTTGTGATACATTTTTTAAGAAATTAAATTCTTTGAGATTTAATCTGTTACAAGCGAAGACTTCAAGCTGCATAATACATAAATGTACATTATTACGTATTATTATTTATTATTTAAACTGTTATAACTGTAATATATTTATTATTTAAACTGTTTTTCTATTTTATTGCTATGCGTAGTTTTCTTATAATTTTTATCAAGGTAAAACAAAATAAAAAGCAATATTTATTTCTCTAATCTGGTGATATGTCAGACTCACATTTCCGTATGTTACTACCGCGTGGCGCGTAGCTGTATGTAAACATGAGTTTTCTTCGTAATATATTATATTTGTGAAGAGGAAATTCGTATCAAAAGACGAAAATATGTCTGCGATATTTACACAAACATTTTACAGCGAACTGCACAATCATAAAACAGTTTTTTCCAAGTGAATGACATAACAAGCGTAAATACATTAACACAGAAATTAAGTTCAATAAGAAACAAGCCAATGCATTTATTTTCTATAATATGAAATAAAATTAGAAATACAATATAAAATTAAATGTTACGAAATTAACTTACGAAGTAAAGTGACATAACGCAGTTTTTTCAATTTTTGATGATTTGTGTTATAACTAACCGACTCGGTTTGCGGAACAAAATCGTAAAATTTCCTTATGGTTTGTTGTAATATGAACAAGTATTGGATAACGCTCTCGAGTCAGAGACTGTTTACAAATTACAATCATTCCCCACTTTTCTCTACTACGCTGAAACAATGGGTTTATTTTTAGCGTAACACTTTAACTCATTAAAAAATTGACGAGCTTTCGTCCGTTCTATAAATAAATTCTTATTTCTAAGTATAAACGTAACGTTACTACGTAAATGATTTGAAAAAACTTCGGGCGCCATAGCAATAAAAAATTGTAAAACTGATTCAACTTTTATTTCAGTCAATATTATTATTGTTTAAAAATATGTTACTGAGGTATAAATATGTACACACTTACAAAGTAATTTAAAATATGTAGACGCATGTCACTTAGCAGAATATAATATTTATTATTGAATATATAATTTTTCGTATCATGAATATTAGGGCGTTGATGATGAGCATGTTAGATGTAGCATGCTAATAGTTTCTTTCTGAAAATCGATGAAATCCTGAAAAATAAACTTGTAAAAATAGCGAGCAGACATGGCGCCATATTATTTTGCTTGTGAAACAGCGCTCATCAGATGTAATGTTTTAATAACGGCGACCTGCATAACTGTTTTCCTTCAACACGCTATCCTATTTTGTAATGTACACAACATACAAAACTATATTCTGCGGTTTCCAACAGGCCTCGGTCTGACCTAATACACTTTAGACTCCATTCAAAATGAGATCAAAATATTTGGTTTGAATTGATTGAAGAATACGAGTGCTTCCTTTCAATTTAACAAAATATTTCTTTTAATTTCTTACAAAGAAATATAAATCTAAACTTTTATTGTATTCGCAAGTTATATTACTTTTGTTTTGCGGTGCTTTGAAACAGAATGGCTGTTTTAACACTTACCGGCCCCCGGCACCGGCTACGAAAAATTTATGAACATACTAGCTGTTGCTCGCGGCTCCGCCCGCGTAAGTATAGTATCCCTCGGGAACACTACTTTTTCGGGATAAAAAGTAGCCTATGTTTTAATCCAGAGTCTAAACTATTGCCATATCGAATTTCATCGAAATCCGTTCAGTAGTTTTTGCGTGAAAGCGTAACAAACATCCACGCTTTCACATTTATAATATTAAGTAAGGATATAAATATGACATGATTTTTTCACTTATCGGCCCGGCGCGGGCGATGACTCCCACATGTGACATGACACATTTCACCGGCCGGGCACCGGGCAATGGAAAAAGTTAAATACTGTGACCCGACTATGCAAATTGTATAGCCTGTTACCCAGGACATTATTAAGAATCTATGGACACCGCATTCGTCAAAATTTGATAGGTAATTTAAGCGCTACGATGAAACAAACATCCATACACATACATACAGAGACTGAAAAAATCGTTAACCTTTGGCTTCGCCGTAGTCTCGTGAAATCAGCCATTACTTTGAAGTTTCAACTCATATAGAAGTTAATAAAGATTATCCAGCAACACGTTAAACTGCATTTAATACGAGTTGTACAGGAAGTGTATAAAATATATATAAATACATTACGTGGGAGTAACAATGTTTCTGGAAATAGATGTCACGTGTACACCGTGCAAGGATGTAGCGGTAGATATGGATAGGGTATAGTAACGCGTATGGCGAGCCTCGAGACTTGGGCAGCTAGCAGCAGGCCCCAACTTATTATGCCACCCCATGGCGGTGTTACGTAATACACTTTTCATTGCATTTTTCAAGAGTTTTAATTAAATTTTTTGTTTTAAAAAAATATATTTAAATTGCAATGAAACGTGTATCGTCTTGTGTAGTGAATAAAGTTAAATTTTGAATCGCTATCTCAAAAATGCAGCGCCGCGTCCCTTCGCGTCGCGTCTCGGTGTGAACTGATGCTTAAACTTTTAAAGTGGAAAACTTGAGAAACGAAATATACTATATTATAAGAGCGCACTGTATGTGCTTATCTTAAAAATGCAGCGCTGCGTCGAGTTTCGGTGTGAGCTGACCCTCACACCGAACCGCAGAAGTCACAGCAATGGCACGCCTCACTACCCCGCGGCATCGCCCGTGGATTTCGCAACGCAACTATTTACACTAGCTGCAAAATTAACTCAAATACATTTAAAGCATTCCCAACGGTTGTAGCGGTGTCTTCAACCGATAATTGAGTAATTATATTCGTGTCAAACGTGACGCGTCGCTACGCTATAGCACCCACAGTCGCGGACTCCTGCTTCGGCAATAATGGGTATCCGTGACCGTCCACTAATCAAGATTGTGCATTGATGTAGCTTTGATGTTTCGCATTTGTCGCGCGTCCCGAGACGTCTCATTATTTTTTTTACAGAATCCATCATTATTATTTTTTATATAAATAGATTTTTTTTTAGGAATAATACGTTTGGAAATTTTAATAAACATAGCTTATATTTATTAAACTTCTGAATGTGTCTCGTGTCTAGACAGAAGTAAGTATATTAAATAACGATCGAAAATCTTGAATATTAATACCTCGTGCGTCTTCTCACTTCACTACACTTCATCACTTTTTCGTCATCATCAAGCGTTTCATCAACAACGTTGTTTTACTTATAAAATTGCGTCCGTATTTCATCTATATGACAACTTCATTATGTCGCTTAAGCAAGTCTTGGTGCTTTTTACATGCGTAACAGCCAAAATATTAATTCTAAATGCTTGATGCATTTCCTTTTTAACCGACTTCCAAAAAAAGGAGGCGGTTATACGTTCGGCTGTATGTATTTATTATTTTTTTATGTGTTTTTTTGTATGTTCAACCATAACTCCGCCGTCTGTTGACCGATTTTAAAAATTCTTTATACTTCGGGTTTACTTCGAAGTTGGTCGCTTTTTCACAAAAGCCTTTTTCACCTGATAATGGTATCCATGAGGAATCGACGGAACTCCTCGAAATTTATATAGACATATATAGTGATTTTGACTTTTTCAGAAGTAACCCAAGCATATGCTACCTAAAAGTAAGATTTTGCGCCAAGGTATGCCCTGGATTCAAAAGCACCGAACAGAGCTCCTCAGTCTTTATAGATACGCGTTTGGAAATTTCGACATTGTTTAAAGAACTGCAAGCATATGCCATTATGTAACTTACAGTAATCATCATCATTATCTTATATACAATACTTAATGGAAGCTTGGCGCGTATTCAATTATACATTCGATCGTTTATCTTAAACGTCCTTAAAATGTGTTAATAATAATTTAACAAATATTGAAGATTGAGTAGAGAAGTAGTTAAAATTTCAGTCAAATTTAAAAGGGGAATTATTTAGAAAATAAGTTTTATTTCATACTTTTTTGTGCTTTTTTTACTTTGGAAGTCGGTTTAATTTTTTGTTAAAAATAATAATGATGTATAAGATAAATCGAATTGAAAGATCAAACTAAATAAAATAGCGACAACCATAAACCAATTCGTAATATCACAAATAAAAAATTCGTAAAACGGAGTGATTAATTTGAACACGAGGAACACAATGTAAAGAGATGTGGAAAACGGACCTATTTTCGCGTCCCCGAAACACACATGAAGAACAAAAAGAACGCTTTTGTTCCTACTGCAGTGTTTCCTGGTCGCGAGACTTAATCATGTCAGGTATTACACTCGTGTTAGGAATCACACCATGACTTTGGGCGGGGTGCAGGGGGTTTCTCAGAAGTGAATGAAGATCTGGGATGTCATGATTGATTTATCTTTTAAGGTCACCCGTCGGCGTGGGCGAGCGTACGGTTTGTCCAGTGTAAAGTTTATGCATAACAATATGAATGAATCTTCTTCTAATTTTCTTTTGAGTAAGTAGGCCGATGACACTATTTGGTTTCGATAAAAAAAGTTTAATTATAGAATTTACGTTCAAAACCGTTTTTTTTTTCTTTTACAAGATTCTAAGATATTACAAAACTAAGCTCCATTGGTCATCTGTTACATCTACACACCGACACACATTATCATCACAATATCTTTAACGATTTCAAAGGAATTGACGTTTATGGGTTATACTTTGAAACGTAATAAACCTACATACATATTTTATATCCCTGCCGCGCTCGCCGTTGCGGTCACAGCAATGTGCTAACGAACGCACTAACCGATCCTAATAGCCCTAAAAGTAGATATATTTAAGTATATTGTATGTTTTAATTGACAGCTATTCTCTAGAGTTTAGATTCTAGATGGTTCATGACTATATACTAGTCTACGAGCCTCGAAAAATGTTTAGTACTTCTTACACAATGTCTTCATTCGTCACTGAAAGATCGTTTCTGAGCGTAGCATCTAATTTGAAAGCGTTACGGGAAGAAAACAAAAGACAGATGCGATCACCTCGTAAAACTCGAAAAGGTTCACGATCCCTGGCGAGCGATACGTCACCGATTCGGCAAATGTTCTTCTAAAATAAATACGGAAATCTTCCTCGTTCGTCCCATTGTCTCACTATGAGTTACGTCCGAGAAAGTCTAATTGCCAAGTTACGTCAATATGAAGTCAGTCTCGAGAAGTTCCATTGAGACATCTGACAAAGTGTGTAATTATTTTTAAATTATTTATTTAGAAAGGACACCAGCAGCACATTTATTATACATTCAAGCTACAATTAATGTTATTAATACAAATTTCTTGATACATGCACTTTTATAGGTGGCACAACATAATTATAATTTTAGTTTTAGTTAGCTTCTTTTTGTTGTCCTTCGCAGATTAGATTTTGGAGAATTTCTGACTTATTAAGATAAGAGTAGGTACCTACCTACTGAAAATGTTAGAATTATTTCTACGCAAAATTCAAAGAACATCAGTAAATCCCTGGAAGAACTATCTAATACAAAATATTAGGTAATTACATATGAAATTGGCGTTTTGTAAAGAAGGAACATAAAGTTTTTTTTTTAACATGTATATTTATTTAACCAAAGTATATACCATTGCTATATATGCACTTTTACCATCTCATAGGTAGTTCATTGATTCCTTTACTAAAAAAACCATTTGGACAGGAATCAATAAAATCTTTGAAGGCGCTTTGGACTGCCCCATCGGAGTAAAATTTTTTCCCTTGCAATAAGTTTTTCAAATTTCGAAAAAAATAAGTAGGTAATCTGTTGGAGTAAAGTCCGAGGAGTACAGTGGATGTCTTAGACATTGCAATTGAAGCTCCTCTAATTTGGTAGCCGTCTGTTGTGCAGTGTGTGGTCTAACGTTGCCCTGAAGCAGCAGTGGCCTAGAGCGAATGACCAACCTCGGTTGTTTAGCAGCTAGCTTTTCCATCATGATTTCGTACATCATTACATCTGCCGTAATCGTCTGGACAGATTTAAGAAAGTTGTAGTGAACGACATCGGCACTAGTTCACCAAACGCTTTCAAGTAACTTTTTTTGAGTCAATTTTCGCTTGGGGCAGGCTTTGGCTGGTTCGTCAGAGTTCAGTCATTGCGACGAGCGTTTCCAATTATCGTACAGGATCCAATTTTTATCACAGGTAATGTTTAATCACAGGTAATTCGATTTAAAATCCCTTCATTATTGTGCCGGTTGAGTAATGTAACGCAGCAGTCGACGCGCGTTTGTCGGTTTGCTGCACTCAATTCATAAGGTTACCTTACCTTACCTTTCATGCTTTTTCACCTTCCCAGTTTGCTTCAAGTGGATTAAAACAGTTTTATCACTAACACCGCAGCCTGCAGCTAACTCGGACATGGTTTGCGATGGATCCGCTTCCACAATAGCCTTCAATTCTTCATTATCAACTTTGGTCGCCGGCCGTCCACGGGGCTTGTTCTGCAGGTCGAAATTTCGAGAACGAAAACATTGGAACCAAAAACGCACTGTGTTTTCTTTTACGACACCGCCGCCATACACATCATTAATTTTTCGAGCCATTTCTGCAGCACTGGTGCCACGGTGGAACTCGTACTCGAAAATAATACGATATTTTAAGTTTTTCAATTTTTAAACAGAGCGAGCGACGCAAAGAAAAAAACTAATGAATTACGGTTTTCGAAACTGAAATGCATGAGTAAATAGCGGTATTAATTTGAAATTGGAATTCCTAACCAAAGAAGATATATTTGAGATCAAAGTACGAAAAAACGCCAATTTCATATGTAAGGACCTAATATAATATTTTCTAATGATTAACACACTGACATTAGTTAATTAACTTTTGCCCTGCGATCTGATTATTAAAAAAAAATGTCATGCTATAAGTTACGTCGAGTATAATTATTTAATTAATTACCACCGAAATTTATCCTAAATTGTGGATTTATGAATGCACGTTATATTTTTAAATCCCTTCACTCCAGTCGTGAATTCTCCGACCAAATTAAAGTCGGAGAGGATTTAAAAATTGGGTCGCTCGTGTCAGGATGAAAAAGGTGACGTACTGAATCAATGTGTCAGTAGACGTGGTCAATTATTTACGGTGACATTTATGACCAAATGTCACACTTTCCCTTTTATGTCCTGACAGTGCAATATGCACTATATTGTGGTTCCGTAACGCTATTGCGACTATCGAATATATGACTGTAATGTCTGATACACACGTACGAATTTGATCGAATTCACCCGAAATTAATTAAACGAAATGTCGAACCGGCATGAACGTGTTTTTGGAAATTAGACAAGAACGATAGACTCGTGATTCGTAGCATTTACAAAATTTCGAGCTAGGCAATCAAATTCCAAATGAAGTGGGCTTCAATTTGAATTATTTGAATTATTATGTTTTCGCATATATTTTTTTAAATTGGCTTTAATTTCAAATTTGATGCAAAAGTTTAATTCGTACTTCTGCTCTATTTGGTCCACACGGAACCTACTCTACGTGACACTTTTTACCTGACTCCATCATGTGCATTGACATAATTCGGATTTTTTTATCTGCTCCAGTCTTATCTATAGCGATATAGCCTTACGTTGGCCTTTCACGGCAGTAAAAACTCCATTAAACGTACTATAATTTCATGTGCAAACTATAGACTTATATAACCGAGGCAAGTAAATGCAAGGCACAGATAAAATGAAGTATTATTTTTTTATTACTGTCGAAGGCACGTCGAAATCGAGCCATGACGTCACTGCGATCCAAGTGGATCTATTGTGACTCCTTCGCGTTATAGTACCTGCCCCAGGCCTATACTGCTCATAAACTGAACGATGTGGTCGATGGTGAACGTATTCGTGCTGTCCAAGGTACCTGTTTCTGTTCTGTTGAAGTGCTGGACACTTGAGGAGAAGGTGAAGGGGATAGAGTATACTCCATTTCTAACCGACAAAAAATCGGAGGAGGTTCTCAAGTCAACGTGTATTTTTTTGTGCAGCATAACTTTTTATTTTACGTAGCCTAGGTAGTTAAATCTTAGGTAATAAAATATGTGTTTTGGAAACGTCTTTTCTGCTTCGACACGAATCGACCGGAGAGATGGCAGAGCCTCACCGTCCAAATACCACCTTCCTCGAATTCACCTTGATATCTAGTAATAGAAGTCCAAGTATCGTTACATCCACTATTTATTTATTGAACCGATTTCAGTGTCATTGTTATTTTCTTTTCTCCTTTCGGAACACTTAAATTTTATTACGACAATGAATGAGTATGTATACTCGCATACTCACGGTCACGACACACTCGAGTATGAAACAATGAGTATTTCTGTAAAACTCTAGTAGGTCACCGCACGGATCCAAATGTTTACTCTACCTAAATATACTCTTCCTCAATCCCGTTGGCGTAATCTAGAGCTGTTTTATGTACTTTATGTAAATTGTACGATATGTTTATTCATTCACAATATCTTTTGTTTTACATAATATTTATTTATTAACTTAATGACCATACAAAAGATTCTAACGTGGTAAACGAAGCTGGGCCAAATATTTGAATTGAAAGAGCTATAATTTTTGAGAAAAGGATAAGATACTAAGGTATTCAGCTATTACTAACTTTAAAAAAATTACGTGGTAAAATTAAATTTGCATGGTCGCTGTCATGATTTTGGCAGATTTTCATACAACTCTCATTCGATAACGTTACGCTTACGCCGCTGTCAAATGTTCCTAGACCCACAGTCTCTAAATGTAGAACTCTCCATATCTTGATAACACACATTAATAAGCTGAGCGGTAGTGATGTATATTATATTCTTTAATTAACATATAACTTAACTGCATTTAATATAAATAAAGTTTATTCATTTGAAAATATAATTATGACATAGCTTTATAAGTGTTCAAAAAAACAATGCTAGACTAAAACATGACTCGGTACTTTAAGAACTTACCAACAGGTAGATACTTGGTTAGTCACTTATCCCTCATGTCTTATCAGATCAGATAAGTCGACACAACCGACAGATAATTCTTTTTTGACGTCACGCCCTACCACAATATGGGTATACCGTTTTAGTTGTACTAAAAATAAAACCTTATGCAACAGTAAATTATGTTTTAGGACTGAAATAAACAAGTTAAACTACATAAACACTGTATTTTACTTGTTAATAATAATAGTAATTGGGTAATATTATGATAGTTAACGCAATTGTGATAATAGAGGTTGCCCCACAGGGAGATTTCCGACCGAGCGAGATGGTATGCTCGGTCAGGCCGAAGCCCACTTGTATGCAATACAGATGTCGTATATATAGTGCCGATTTTCATAAAGAAAACTTCGATAGCGCGATTCAGGATCGTGGCGCTTATTGGTCCGCCACACAATAATCAGAAGTTAAAAACTATAACCCGACTACGCAAACTATATAGCCTAGATGTTACCCGGGCTATTATTACGAATCTATTGACACCTCATTTATTTAAATCGGATCAGTAGTTTAGGCGATACGACAAACATACGTACAAACATTGACTGCCAAAATCATTACCCTTCCTTTCGGCTTCGCCGTAGTCGGGTAACTAAAAGTCCTTTGATTAAAGAGATGGCCCGACACAAATAAAATCTACATATTATTATTATGATTAGTTCACGTATCTAAATCTTCATTATCTCAATCCTTTTGTCACCGGCCACTGGCCAGCAAGTCGAATCACAAATTAACATATAACAAGTTACTATGGTAGAGTATTGAAAAAATCGAAATTTACACATACACGTATATATTATAGACGAGGCATGTTGAGGCAAAAACTGTATCCACATAAATGGCCCCACTTTTAAAGTTGTTTGGGGCCATTTTGACATTTGAAGTATGGTAAAATCAAGATAGCCGATGGCTGATGGATGGTTGATGGCTTGAGGTATGGTGAAAACAAGATGACGTAACTTTTTCTAGTATGAAGATTTGTTCTGTCAAATGTACGTCATAGCCTATCTTTAGTTTTGACATCTTTGAATTTACATATAAAATGAACGAAACACGTATTTTTTTACATAATATTATATAATATAATACATATTAATTTTTTACATAATTCTAAAATTAGCACATAATACTATATATTTTATGTTTAGCATATAACATCAATATTTTACAATACGTTAGACAGGGTTTCTTCAATATTAATTAGACTTGCAACAATGTCCTATGTTTCCACTTTGACTAGTCTTTTAACATCAGTCTTACGCAATATGCAATTAAATAATCTTATCACCTTTTAATCATCGATGGATTAAATTCGTTAACATCTTTAAAAAGATGATCCATAAAAAATAAACGAATATCGGACGCGAAGATTTCCGCGATATCGAACCACTTGTAGAATCGAAGCGCGGCTACCGAGAAGTAGCGACTAGCCAGAGGGTGTGAAGTGGGCCGATTGTCGCGTGTCGCCACTCGCGTCGCATCGCCCGACAGCTATGTCGCGTACCGCTACGCTCCGTAGCAGCGTTTGATTACAAAATTAGGACGTACCTAATTCATGCTCACGCTACAAATCACGATAGGACAATAACCCGCGTATTCTTGAATTTGAAAATGGAATACTTGCGACCATGATGGAAATCATTAACCTTTTTTTATTTATCGCCCCATCGTATGTTACGAAACCGTAATTCATAATTATTCTTCATTAATTAATGTTTCATAATTCTTTTTAATCTTGTCCTACTGACGTTAAAAAAACGAGTATGTATGTATCATCCATTTTATATCGCACGCTAAAGCTTATAAAGACTAAGGGCCTGTTTCACATGCGCCAAATAAATGACGAATAGCTTATCCGAAAGTTTTGTCTCTGTCGCTCAGTATAAAGTAATCAGCGAAAAAAATAGTTACTGCAGAGTTATTATATTATTATATCATGATTAGATATCACTTTATTTTAGTAGTTTAAGTTGCGCTTATTCGTATTGTACAATTGTCTAATATTGTTTTCCTTTTTTTTTTTCAGGTATTCTAAATTTATAAACACCCAACGCGTAAAGTAAGTACACCATAGACGTATAAATGTTATAGACGAGGCATGTTGAGGTGAAAACTGACCCCATTTAAAAGGCCCCACTATTATAGATTTTGGGGCCATTGTAACATTTGAGGTATCGTGAAATCAAGATGGCTGACATTTGAAGTATGGTGAAAACAAAGATGGCGTAAATTTTTTGTGAAGATTTGTTATGTCAAATGTACGTCATAGCCTATCTTTAGTTTTGAAATCTTTGAAGTACACACTATTACGTTAGATAAGAGTAGATTTATGCGTACAACGAGAGTTTTGCCGGGGAGTTCGATGGGTGACGTTGTGGAATTCGTATTTCTTCATAAATTTGTGTTATTTCGGTTCTTAATGTGTAATATTGGTAGAATATTAACCATTAAATATTCGTTACCGTGCACAAGTGTGGGCAAGTGGTGCAACTTCTAAAAACGTGCTATTTTATGTTTCCCGCCAAAACTCCCTAGGAACTTTCAGTAAAGCTTCTACCACTTTACTGAATCGACTGACATGACTCATGGACTGTACTGACTATATATTTGGACTTTGACTAGACTTTAGACTTGACGATAGCTTCCTATCGGCTTCACTTACCACTTACCGTTTGAAGACCCTCATCCAAATCTCAACCTATTATACAGGCTCGGGCTTTCCTATGAAGGAGAATCAGCCTTCGCCACTAGTGTGCTGTCTATGAATAAGATTATGAGCCCACCCAACTTTTATAAAATCCAAAGGAGCCTTCATTGTCAATTATATTTTTAACACTGTATATTGCATTTGTATGAGTATTGTGAATGTACCAACTTTAGTACAACAACCTATACATCAACGTAATTGAAAAAAAAAAATATAGTTAATAAAAACTAAAAAAATACGCTTTTATAGAAAATCTAACTAAAAAATAAAAAATAAAATTTAATAAATTTGGAATAAGAATAGTGTAAATGAAAAATAAATGTTTATTATTGTAAAAAAGCGTGGGGCGCAGTGTCTTCACCTGTACGTTTGTTTGTATGGAACCGACTCCAGTGGATTTGATTTTGATTCACTTCAAACGGTCAAATTTCGTTTAAAGTGATTTTTAAGATATTATCAAAGTGAAGATCCTTCTCATATCTGCCAATAAAATGTTTATAACTATTTACACTATGCACCCCACGCTTTTGACAGGAATAAACATTTATTTTTCATTTATACTATTCTTAATCCAAATTTATTAAATTTTATTTTTATTTTTTAGTTAGATTTTCTATAAAAGCGTGTTTTTTTTAAACTATAATTTATTTTTTGCTTTTTAGTACGATTTGCCAAAGAGTAAGCCTGGAACTGCACGCATGCGTAGTTCGCGCGCTAGTTCTATCTCTCTTACTCTCATGCAAAGGATGCGGAAAGAAATCGGTGAATCCTGGCGTATTTAATCAGGATAATCGGATATTTTAATCGAATTATTGCATTGTCATCGGTCTTTGACAGGTGTGCAAAATTTGAATTAAATCTCATCATTCAAAGTAGGACAAAATCGAGCCCAAAGGAGTCGGTTACAAACAATCAAATCAAGCAGCAATGCATTTGCATGCAAGCAAGCAAACATACAGGTGAAACTAATAAAAGCGTTATAGAAATACACACAGTATGCTTGAGCGTTCTATATATAAACGATATTCGATTTTCAAAAATAACACGCCGAAGCAATTTTCTTTTTCGATTTGATCGTCGACTTATTTATGCTTCTAAACTACCAGTGCGGGAGGTAGAGTATTGTTTATAGTGTGCGTAAGGGCTTATAGTAGCGCAGAGTCGAGGCGCAGCGAAGCGTCAATCTGAAATTCAATATAGTAAACTCACCCTTATGTCCACAACTGAATGCACATATTCCTTCTCTAAGATAAAAATAAAACGAGCGAATACGAGTGAATTCATGCGTCTGTCACGACTAACGCTTTTTTATCTCCGAAGGAGAGATGTGAGTTACGCTGTGTATATTGTCAATAGTGAATTTTCTATTATGTTTCCAGATTGACGCTTCACTTTGCGCTAGTTACTAGCGGCTAGTATAAATTGATCCTAAATCAGGAAGCACTTTAGAGCACCCAAAGTAAAAAAGCGTAGTGCACCGCAGACTAAAAGTGCCCCCCCCAAACAGAGATTCGTCGCTGCCCCCCTACCCTCCCAATCTGCATGGTTCAAGCCCGCGCAGAAACGTAGTTCGGAGCTAGCGGTTTTCCCCGCTCTCCCCAGTAAGGCCATGCCCTCCGCGCCCGTAGCGCCTAAGGCCACGCCCCCTCCGACTCCCAGCTTCACTGCAGACCTCTCTTTCGTCCAGCAGTTTTTAAGCAACATCGGGCCTATTGACCCGATGGAGCTTTCTATCTTAGCGACAAAGCTAAAAGGTTCGGCCACAGACCGCATCCAAGCTTTGTCAGACCATCAGGTCTTGATCCGTCAGATCAAGGCCCTCTCCACAAACGGTAATTAATGGAGCCCTCGGGAAGGACAAAGCCGCACTCGTTACGCGTAGTGTCGTTCAATACGAACGGCATTAGGAATAACATTAGCGAAATTCGCGATTTTGTAAGCAGCCAAAATGTCGATATTCTTCTAGTGCAGGAGACTTTCTTAAAACCTAGCATGAGGAGCCCTAAAATAGCTAACTACAAAATAGTCAGAAACGATAGAACTCGATCCCGACTCGGAGGTACTCTTATCTACTATAAAAAATCACTACATTGTATTCCACTAGAGCCACCGCCATTGTTAACTTTAGAAACATCTGTTTGCCATATTAGTATGTCCGGCCACGGACCCATTGTTATAGTAAGCGCGTACTTAGCGTGCAACAAAGAACTCCATTCAAGCGACCTACAGGCGCTATTCAATTTAGGTAACGCTGTCATCATTGCCGGTGACTTTAATTGCAAACACACCGAGTGGGGCAATGTTCATAACAATAGAAACGGCACCATCCTTTGTAATTTAACCGACACTTTAAATTTTGCACTATTAGCCCCCACCGACCCCACTCGCTATGACACCAATGAAAACATCAACGGTGTCATACGCGATCCTAGTACGATAGACATAGCCTTAGTTAAAAATGTTTCTCTCAATATCAATATTGAGACTCTCCACGAGCTTAACTCAGACCACAGACCGGTTATGATTACACTTGGTAGTCTTAACCCCAATAATTCTAGTACTAGGAAGATAATAGATTATAAATCACTAGCGGAGAACATTAAAGTCCTTCATTCTAGCCACTTAGATAAAATCCCCGATATTATAGATAGTAAAGAGACAGCCATAGAGGCCGCCTCCCACTTGACCGATCACCTGGTAGCGACCATAGAGAACTCATCTAGGGAGGTGCCAACGACCCCCAAGGGCCGTTGGCCCCTCCCTGAGGACATAAGGGAGTCCATCAGACTCCGAAATGCGGCTAAGCGCACATATGATCGCTACCCGTCGGAAGAGTGGAGGAAAGCCCTCCGTCACTACGAGAGGGAAGTTAAGTTTAAAATCAAACAGCACAAAGCCGAGAGTTGGGATCGACTTCTCAGTGATTTAGAACCGTCTCACGTGGCGTACTGGCCACTCGCGAAGGCCCTCAAAAACAACACGGAGAGCGACATGCCTCCGTTAGATAGACCTAACCGTCCTCCTGCATTCGAAGACATTGACAAGGCCGAGTGCCTAGCTGATAATTTCGAACAACAGTGCCGGCCGAGTACTCTCCCGATTGATCCCGTGCACCTTAGCTTAGTTAATAGCGAGGTCAACAGCCGACTCTCGAGGCCACCTGACGTAGACAGGGTGAGGATGGTGGACTCGGAGGAGGTCAGTGACATTATTAAGTGTATGAATGCCAAAAAGGCCCCAGGCCTCGACGGTATTTCAAACAAAACACTTAAAATGTTACCGTCCGAGCTAATTCAACTCCTAGTGAACATCTTTAACGCCCTCTTAGTAGGATGTTCATTTCCAGACATTTGGAAAGTAGCTATTGTCATAGGTATCCACAAACCGGGGAAACCCCGGAAGGTGCCTGGTAGCTACCGTCCAATAAGTCTCATTAGCTCCCTAGGTAAAGTC
Organism: Phengaris alcon alcon; assembly: GCA_037179445.1. Taxonomy (NCBI): domain Eukaryota; kingdom Metazoa; phylum Arthropoda; class Insecta; order Lepidoptera; family Lycaenidae; genus Phengaris; species Phengaris alcon. The sequence goes on along the minus strand of JAYRCH010000068.1, from coordinate 1,181,399 downwards.
TACGAAAGAGTTATTAAAAGGCGCCTTAATGACGTCATAACCGACAAAAAACTCCTTCCAGACGAGCAGTTCGCCTTCCGCGAAATGCACAGCTGTCCCGCTCAAGTACACCGCTTAACGGAGTACATATTATCTAGCAAAAACGACAGGAAGACGACATGCGCCGTATTCTTTGACATTGCAAAAGCTTTTGATAAAATTTGGCATAACGGACTGTTATACAAACTCTATCAAATGGAAATACCCGATTATCTCGTCTTACTAATTAGTAACTTTTTAAAAAATCGTAAATTTCATTTCCGCGTAGAAGGCGCACTGTCGTCGCCAAGATATATGGAGGCGGGAGTACCGCAGGGCTCGGTCCTCTCGCCCTCCCTATATAACCTGTACACTAGTGACATCCCCAAACACGCTAAGGTGCAATTAGCTATGTTCGCGGACGACACAGCCCTTTATTATTCAAACACACGAGCCCGTACCGCGTCTAAAGTCCTCCAGGAGTCAGTTACCGCTCTCGGTAATTGGTTCTCCAAGTGGAGAATAGAAGTCAATCCCGATAAAAGTCACGCCATTCAATTCAATGGTAATAAATCAGCGGGGCGTAAGTGCCCCCGTAAAGTAATGAGCCCTATTAGCCTGCACGGCAACATTATCCCTGAGGTCTCTCAGGTCAAATATTTAGGCGTAGTACTAGGCAAGTCGATGACGTTTTCGAGTCACATCAGTAACACACTGCGTAAAGCGAAATTTGTACTCTACAAATTATATCCGCTACTTAATTCGCGAAGCAAAATGTCCTTAAGACATAAGCTTACATTGTATAAGGTTTGCATCAGAACGATACTCACTTATGCGTGCGTCTCCTTCGCACAGATAAGCGAGTCTCAAATGGACCGCTTGCAAAGAGTCCAGAACCGGTTTCTACGCATGGCAACAGGCGCCCCCTGGTACATGCGTAACATCGACTTGCATAGGGACTGCGAACTAGTCACCATTAAAGCCTATATCAAGGAACTCGTAGAGAGATTCTTTGATAAAGGCAAAAACCACCCAAACCCCCTTATAAAAAAGGCACTGGACTACAACCACGACGCACTGACTTTCCGACACCCGCACAAACGGCCTAAGCATATCTTAGCCGATCCCGTTGACCCGATCACAAAATACGTAACGTACTGTGTACAGTTACGTAAACACAAATCACACGCACCCGCGTCGCTAGCATTGCACCGGGGTCGACGCCGGCGCCTACCCCGAGGTCCCACATCCGACACGACAACACGTACAGACGTACAGACCGACCCTAACACGGGACCGGACCCGAACCCGAGTTCGAGTTCGCATCCCAGTAGTCTAGGTACACTCCTAAATAGTGTCCGCGACCGCGATATTGATATAGAGAGCTCTACCAATACCGCGAACCTCATCGACATTAGGACTTACGCGCGCGAGTCATCCCGACCGTACGCGGAAGGGGAGAGGGACGGCCCTCTCAGTACCGATATCGATCAAATCGAGAGCTCCTCTATCGCGATAACTCGCACGCCGCTAGTCTCTGCTACCGCGCGCGAGCAACCTCACTCATCAGCGAGTGAGGAAGGGGTCGGACCCCTCAGCAGGAGAGACCCGCGTCTCCCCTGTCAAAATAATAGCTTCTAATCCGTAGCTGTCCCCAATATCCGGTTTGAACATCACCCGGGTGATGTTAGGGAGGGTCAAACCCTCCCATCGTCTACCACCAAACAAACTAGCCACCAGGCTAGTTATAGTCCGACTTAGCTACAGCGGTCTTAACCCGACCCTTAGCATAGACCCGTTCGAAAAAAAAAAAAAAAAAAAAAAAAAAAAAAGGAAGCACTTTAGAGTCATTCTGCTCTCGGACACCGTCCGATGAACAGCTCCGCTCGCTACGATCGTTGCCGTCGTCCCGCGCTCTCTATTTGCGCTCTCGCTCTATCCGAGTGTCATTGCTCACAATAGTGCACCACTGGAAGAAAGAAGACAGGAAGACAGAAGACTCAAGAGTCAAGCTTCAAGACTCAAGAGTGAAGAGACAAGGCGCCACCCAACCGCCTTTGCCGCCCGACCCGTGCCGTACCGTGTCTCGCGCCGCGCCGCGATCGCCGCCTACCGGACGATTCGTGCGACCGCTCGCATCGTCCGTCTCGCTTTTTAGTGCGAGCCTTCTGCTCGCACACCCGCCGCGAAGTTATCGCCGCGTTAGGACGAGCGTGCGACCGGTCGCATCGTCCGTCTCGTTCTTAGCGCGAGCCTTCTGCTCGCGCTCCGCCGCGTCTCGTTCGCGAACACTAGCGCCCTAGTGTTTAGCGCAACGTTAGTGTGTGAGTGAGTTCCAGCCGCCCAAGGAACAATTGTAAGTACCGTGACACGGTTAGGCACACTACACGAGGAGTTTTCCTCACTACACACCTCCCCTCCCGGTCGCCGGGAGGGGCTGTATCCCCCAATATTAATTAGAGAGCAGAATTTCCTTTCACAACCAGGATAAAACTTCCTAATCATGGCCGACGCCTTAATCAGGAAGTTCCTGACGTTCCTTCAGAACGAATTCCCAGATGCCGCTAAGAAATGGGAACGCTTCGCGAGCGCCCATGACGCAGACTCACCGGCGTCGCCCGATTGCGACGCCCCTCTAATCCCGGCCGAAACAGAGGCCTTATCATCTCCTTCAGAGATGTCTTGCTCAGAGCAAGAAACCGACCGTAGTGAACAAGGCGAGTTCACTACCGTCAGATACAAGAAGACGAAGAAGAGGAAGCGCCCAGAAGGCACCTCCTCTCCAGTCTTATCTTCCCCGACCAAATCGGTCCGAAAAAATAGGAAAACCGTGCAGGCTCATGGCTCCGCGACCCCCGTTACCTCGACGGCCCCTCTGGCCTCCCAGGCCCCTCTGGCCACCCAGGCTCCGCTGGCCTCCCAGGCCCTTCCGGCATCTCAGGCCTCCCTTGCCCCTCAGGCCTCCCAGGCCCCTCAGGCCTCCCAGGCCCCTCAGGCCGTCCGTACGCCAAAAATGCCCCCTCCTGTAATCATACAGGAGAAGGCCAAATGGAATATAATTTCTGCGGCAATAAACGAGCAAAAGCTTCGTTACTCTTCTGCGCACACGACCCCCATAGGGATCAAAGTGCAAGTTAAATCGTCGGAGGACCACCGCCTCCTCACCGCGTTCTTACGCGCAAAGAACATAGGCTACCATACCTATGCCCTTGAAGACGAGCGCCTTCTGCGCGTCGTCATTACAGGAGTCGATAAGTGCCTCTCCACAAAAGAGGTACTCATGGACATCCAGTCCCAAGGTTTTCCCGCCTTAGAGGTACATCGCATGTACCACCCTATAAAAAAACACGAGTACAATATGGTACTAGTAACCCTCCCTCTTACACCAGAGGGCAAGGATATCTTCAATATCCGAGCCGTCTGTCATATTACGGGCATCCGCGTCGAGCCCCCCCGTAAAAGGGGCATCCCTGGCCAGTGCCACCGATGCCAACTTTACGGGCACTCGGCACGGAATTGCCAAGCTAGGCCGCGTTGCGTCAAGTGCCTCGGTGACCACGGCACCTCTGACTGTCTCCGTAAGAGCCCAGCTGAGGAGTCCGAACCCCCCAGCTGTGTTCTCTGTAAGTCTAAAGGACACCCCGCCAATTATAGAGGGTGCAAAAAAGCACCCAAAGTAAAAAAGCGTAGTGCACCGCAGACTAAAAGTGCCCCCCCCAAACAGAGATTCGTCGCTGCCCCCCTACCCTCCCAATCTGCATGGTTCAAGCCCGCGCAGAAACGTAGTTCGGAGCTAGCGGTTTTCCCCGCTCTCCCCAGTAAGGCCATGCCCTCCGCGCCCGTAGCGCCTAAGGCCACGCCCCCTCCGACTCCCAGCTTCACTGCAGACCTCTCTTTCGTCCAGCAGTTTTTAAGCAACATCGGGCCTATTGACCCGATGGAGCTTTCTATTTTAGCGACAAAGCTAAAAGGTTCGGCCACAGACCGCATCCAAGCTTTGTCAGACCATCAGGTCTTGATCCGTCAGATCAAGGCCCTCTCCACAAACGGTAATTAATGGAGCCCTCGGGAAGGACAAAGCCGCACTCGTTACGCGTAGTGTCGTTCAATACGAACGGCATTAGGAATAACATTAGCGAAATTCGCGATTTTGTAAGCAGCCAAAATGTCGATATTCTTCTAGTGCAGGAGACTTTCTTAAAACCTAGCATGAGGAGCCCTAAAATAGCTAACTACAAAATAGTCAGAAACGATAGAACTCGATCCCGACTCGGAGGTACTCTTATCTACTATAAAAAATCACTACATTGTATTCCACTAGAGCCACCGTCATTGTTAACTTTAGAAACATCTGTTTGCCATATTAGTATGTCCGGTCACGGACCCATTGTTATAGTAAGCGCGTACTTAGCGTGCAACAAAGAACTCCATTCAAGCGACCTACAGGCGCTATTCAATTTAGGTAACGCTGTCATCATTGCCGGCGACTTTAATTGCAAACACACCGAGTGGGGCAATGTTCATAACAATAGAAACGGCACCATCCTTTGTAATTTAACCGACACTTTAAATTTTGCACTATTAGCCCCCACCGACCCCACTCGCTATGACACCAATGAAAACATCAACGGTGTCATACGCGATCCTAGTACGATAGACATAGCCTTAGTTAAAAATGTTTCTCTCAATATCAATATTGAGACTCTCCACGAGCTTAACTCAGACCACAGACCGGTTATGATTACACTCGGTAGTCGTAACCCCAATAATTCTAGTACTAGGAAGATAATAGATTATAAATCACTAGCGGAGAACATTAAAGTCCTTCATTCTAGCCACTTAGACAAAATCCCCGATATTATAGATAGTAAAGAGACAGCCATAGAGGCCGCCTCCCACTTGACCGATCACCTGGTAGCGACCATAGAGAACTCATCTAGGGAGGTGCCAACGACCCCCAAGGGCCGTTGGCCCCTCCCTGAGGACATAAGGGAGTCCATCAGACTCCGAAATGCGGCTAAGCGCACATATGATCGCTACCCGTCGGAAGAGTGGAGGAAAGCCCTCCGTCACTACGAGAGGGAAGTTAAGTTTAAAATCAAACAGCACAAAGCCGAGAGTTGGGATCGACTTCTCAGTGATTTAGAACCGTCTCACGTGGCGTACTGGCCACTCGCGAAGGCCCTCAAAAACAACACGGAGAGCGACATGCCTCCGTTAGATAGACCTAACCGTCCTCCTGCATTCGAAGACATTGACAAGGCCGAGTGCCTAGCTGATAATTTCGAACAACAGTGCCGGCCGAGTACTCTCCCGATTGATCCCGTGCACCTTAGCTTAGTTAATAGCGAGGTCAACAGCCGACTCTCGAGGCCACCTGACGTAGACAGGGTGAGGATGGTGGACTCGGAGGAGGTCAGTGACATTATTAAGTGTATGAATGCCAAAAAGGCCCCAGGCCTCGACGGTATTTCAAACAAAACACTTAAAATGTTACCGTCCGAGCTAATTCAACTCCTAGTGAACATCTTTAACGCCCTCTTAGTAGGATGTTCATTTCCAGACATTTGGAAAGTAGCTATTGTCATAGGTATCCACAAACCGGGGAAACCCCGGAAGGTGCCTGGTAGCTACCGTCCAATAAGTCTCATTAGCTCCCTAGGTAAAGTCTACGAAAGAGTTATTAAAAGGCGCCTTAATGACGTCATAACCGACAAAAAACTCCTTCCAGACGAGCAGTTCGCCTTCCGCGAAATGCACAGCTGTCCCGCTCAAGTACACCGCTTAACGGAGTACATATTATCTAGCAAAAACGACAGGAAGACGACATGCGCCGTATTCTTTGACATTGCAAAAGCTTTTGATAAAATTTGGCATAACGGACTGTTATACAAACTCTATCAAATGGAAATACCCGATTATCTCGTCTTACTAATTAGTAACTTTTTAAAAAATCGTAAATTTCATTTCCGCGTAGAAGGCGCACTGTCGTCGCCAAGATATATGGAGGCGGGAGTACCGCAGGGCTCGGTCCTCTCGCCCTCCCTATATAACCTGTACACTAGTGACATCCCCAAACACGCTAAGGTGCAATTAGCTATGTTCGCGGACGACACAGCCCTTTATTATTCAAACACACGAGCCCGTACCGCGTCTAAAGTCCTCCAGGAGTCAGTTACCGCTCTCGGTAATTGGTTCTCCAAGTGGAGAATAGAAGTCAATCCCGATAAAAGTCACGCCATTCAATTCAATGGTAATAAATCAGCGGGGCGTAAGTGCCCCCGTAAAGTAATGAGCCCTATTAGCCTGCACGGCAACATTATCCCTGAGGTCTCTCAGGTCAAATATTTAGGCGTAGTACTAGGCAAGTCGATGACGTTTTCGAGTCACATCAGTAACACACTGCGTAAAGCGAAATTTGTACTCTACAAATTATATCCGCTACTTAATTCGCGAAGCAAAATGTCCTTAAGACATAAGCTTACATTGTATAAGGTTTGCATCAGAACGATACTCACTTATGCGTGCGTCTCCTTCGCACAGATAAGCGAGTCTCAAATGGACCGCTTGCAAAGAGTCCAGAACCGGTTTCTACGCATGGCAACAGGCGCCCCCTGGTACATGCGTAACATCGACTTGCATAGGGACTGCGAACTAGTCACCATTAAAGCCTATATCAAGGAACTCGTAGAGAGATTCTTTGATAAAGGCAAAAACCACCCAAACCCCCTTATAAAAAAGGCACTGGACTACAACCACGACGCACTGACTTTCCGACACCCGCACAAACGGCCTAAGCATATCTTAGCCGATCCCGTTGACCCGATCACAAAATACGTAACGTACTGTGTACAGTTACGTAAACACAAATCACACGCACCCGCGTCGCTAGCATTGCACCGGGGTCGACGCCGGCGCCTACCCCGAGGTCCCACATCCGACACGACAACACGTACAGACGTACAGACCGACCCTAACACGGGACCGGACCCGAACCCGAGTTCGAGTTCGCATCCCAGTAGTCTAGGTACACTCCTAAATAGTGTCCGCGACCGCGATATTGATATAGAGAGCTCTACCAATACCGCGAACCTCATCGACATTAGGACTTACGCGCGCGAGTCATCCCGACCGTACGCGGAAGGGGAGAGGGACGGCCCTCTCAGTACCGATATCGACCAAATCGAGAGCTCCTCTATCGCGATAACTCGCACGCCGCTAGTCTCTGCTACCGCGCGCGAGCAACCTCACTCATCAGCGAGTGAGGAAGGGGTCGGACCCCTCAGCAGGAGAGACCCGCGTCTCCCCTGTCAAAATAATAGCTTCTAATCCGTAGCTGTCCCCAATATCCGGTTTGAACATCACCCGGGTGATGTTAGGGAGGGTCAAACCCTCCCATCGTCTACCACCAAACAAACTAGCCACCAGGCTAGTTATAGTCCGACTTAGCTACAGCGGTCTTAACCCGACCCTTAGCATAGACCCGTTCGAAAAAAAAAAAAAAAAAAAAAAAAAAAAGGAAGCACTTTAAGCGGCCCTAGACGTGGGATCACGTGCAGTGGAAATTTAATTGCAGCGGCACTAGAGAGGCTTTTCAGCAAATATATTACAAGTGGGGATTTCCGCAGATTTAATTTTTAGCTCGTAAACATCATCAGTTTTATACAAAAATAGATATGTGCTTTTAAATTAGGTTACAGGAATCGGAATGTTTTTTTTTTTGTTGATAAGAAAGGGTGAAAGAAATGTTTCGTAGTAAATAAAGTAAAGAGTTTCTTACCAACAGTTTTCAATAGTGTGGGGTATTAGTCACTCAACGCTCTACATTATTGCCTACTCACTCGATTTGATTCATGCTTCTTTGCTACTCAATATTTTTGTTTCCTATATTATTATCAAAGGTACCTTCTGCAACTAAGTCTTGTTATTGTTATTCTGTAAGTCGCCGCCGCGGCTGTACCGTACGTGATGTTAATTTTGATGGCCGGCCTTGTACCAGGCAGAGATTACAGAGATTACATCATACCTAGTTACCTACCGAACCTTATCTAATGCTAGTGTAATTGAATAGTTAATAGAGATATTAGGAGCCAGGCTGAATTAGGCTATGTGATAAAATAAATGAAATATGAGATCGCCCTGTGGTCGAAATTCGCCCATAATCATTCGTATAATTTTTAAGTTTAAACTTTATAGGGTATTGCCTCTTAAATAGAAAAAAAAATTGTTTTAAAAGTTGCGACTGATTGACAAACGTCTGCGTGTATAAAATTATAATATCTGTCAAACGCACCGTAGTTTTTGTTAATAATCTGAGTTATGTTGTCGTTATTTTTATTAATTTTATGTAAATCTAAGCATCATTTAAAATTATATTAGTTTACTTACCTCCTTCCACATAAACTTTAACTGTGCTAAATATCTTACTCCTTCGTTTGCACAATTCTTGTAAAACTGTACTGAATTCTAGCAAAATTTTGCATGGAAATGAAGTATCAAAAATATTTACTATTTTTTTTTTAAATATCTACTAATAAAACTTACTCAATTTGTATATGGTGTTGTGTACCTATATTATGTACAAATTGAAGAAAGCGTGTCCCCATTACAGTGCGGCGACAGTGTATTGAGAGACCATTATCCTGTCTTCCTAGCGGCCAGTCCCAAGATATGGCGTTAAAATATATTACCCGCGCATTATGGGTCTTTAATATCAAAGAAATAAAAAGCCCGACCCTCGTATCGTAATTATAAACCCTGTAGTTTACTGTGTAAACGCGATAGCAATACATTCTTGCGCGAATAAAAGAGACAAGTGACGATAAGTCAATGTACGATATTCTACATGCTTCGCGACCGCACTTTGACTGTAAATTGTGGCAGAGCGCGTGGCTCTGTATAAATGGGCCGGCTCGATCGGGTAAATACCACGGCCTCACAGAAAACCGGCGTGAAATAACGCTTGCTTTGTGTTTCGCCGAGTGAGTGAGGTTACCGGAGGCCCAAGTTGGGTTGGGGATTTTAAGGACTGGGTTGCGAGTGCGGTTTTGAGACTGGTGTTGAGAGCGGTAATCGCTTACCATCATGCGATCCGTCTGCTCGTTTTCTCGTTCATTTAAAAAAAAAACACCAATTGTTACACCAATTAAAGAGCGAAGAGTTTTTACGGGCTTGACTTGGCGAAAGTCGATATCTAACCTACCTACTTGACAATATTTTTGCGTAAAACGGAAAGTCTGTTTGTTTTTCATCGCCAGCCCATAAACTCGACGTCAGAGCGCACTAAATATTATTTTATTTGCGCCAGAGGTTCAGAGGTGAAACATTTCATGTCCTCACGTTTCTATCAACTTATGATCAGTGTTTCGATAAGTTTATGTTCGTCTGCTGTTGTGTGCGGTAGATGTTATTTCCGCAGTTAAATAAATATTTACGATTGAAAGTATCACTGCACCTAGTGTTAATTAATGTCAAATTCATTAAATATCCTGTTATCCAGTAATGGAAATATTAATCGGTTGATTATCGCTCGTCGCTTTTTTCTCTTACAAGTCTGTGAGAAATAGGATAAAAGATACCCAAAGGTCAACAAAACGTTGAAGAGCCGTGCTTCCGCACGAATAAGCCGGCGCGATCGGATAAAACTGACGGCCTCACAGAGATTGGGCGTGAAATAACGCATTCATTGTTTTGCCGAGTGAGTGAGTGAGGTGAAATAGACGGCATCGACTTCAAGACCTGGTATATGTAGGGCGAAGACCCTCGACGAAGCGGGGTAAGATCATTGACCTTCATCGTGGTGTTCAGTAATCCTGAGTGCGGGCCGCCTCGAGAGCTGCATAATATTCTTCTAAATAGACGCAAGCATAATAGATCCACGCAAAACATCTGCGCAGATGTTAAACACCGTCGCAACAATAAATCTGCAATTTGCGAACACACACTGAATCAACCTCGCTATTACATAAGATTTGATAAGCCACAAGTACTTGCAAAGGAACACCGTTATCGCCCAAGAATGATACGCGTGGCTATAGAAATTAAAAAGTACCCTAATTTTAACCGAGAAGATGGCTGGGTGCTGCCATCTAGTTGGGATCCAATAATAAACAAAATGAAATTTAATTTAAAAAACACCGCGGCTTTAAGATACTGTTAGTATGTTTTGTGTGGATCGGAACACAAATAATAATTGAAGAATCTTCGGGTAGTTTGAACAACTTCAACAAATAGGACAATTGCCACCTCAGTCCTCCTGTGACCACGGCTGCTGGAAAGTATGTGAAGATAAAATGAAAACATTATCGTGTCCTAGTTAGTGCTCCCAAAATTTATAGGAAACGAACGCCGAGTAGGAGAGATGTTCTTGTAAATAAAAGGTAAACATTGAGAAGTAGGCCGCCAGGTAGGCGTAGGGATTTATATTCTCTTTGATTTCATTCGCTTTGTACAAATATTTTGCAAATTGATTAATTTAAATAATTATTCAAAAATGTAACAAACTAAACACATCTTGATAAATACAGTAGGTAATAGTTATAAATAGGCAGATTTAAATTAACTTTTCTTACAACTAAATGCCAATTCAACCAACGCCTGTTAAAGTTATTTGTTGACTAGATACGTTTTCTCTCTCGTTCTTCGTATTAATGAAAGAGAGGGCATGATATTTAGACAAACGATTAACACTAGTAGGCGTTGGTGAAATTGGGACTAAACCAATTAGTTAGCTTCACGCATTTACAGGGGTTATATTCGATTTCATGAGAATCTTATTTTTCCCAACTGGCGAAGAAATTAGTAATTTGGTAGTTTCTTTAGATAGTACAGGATCACGTCAATGGTCTAACTCTAAACTCCTCTGGCGCAACTGGACAGTGGACACAGTAGCAACTGGACGAATTCCCAAGAGGACGTATTCACAAGAAGACACAATCGCTAGTGGACAGAAATTGTACAGTCTATGATATAAATAAATTATGAGAATTTGGAATTTTTTTTGCAACTCAAACACTTTGATATATAAAGAAAATTAGACGCAGATCTGAGTCATGAGGTACATCAGAAACATCCATCCTATCCTACTTCTATTATAAATATGAACGTTTGTGAGGATGGATGGACAAACGTAAACGTCACGTACGTCAACGTAAAAACGACAATACTCTTTCACGCAAAAATTACAGAACGGATTTTGATGAAATTTGGTATGGTAATAGTTTGAGCTCTAGACTAACACATAGGCTACTTTTTATAAGAGTACAGTGTTCCCGCGGGATACTGTATTTAGGCGGGCGGAGCCGCGGGCAAAAGCTAGTACATTATATTCTCTTTTATTCTATTATGCTTGCGTCTGTTTAGAAGAATACTCTGCAGCTCTCGAGGCGGCCTGCATTCAGGATTACAGAACACCACGATGGAGGTCAATGATCTTATCCCGCTTCGTCGAGGGTCCTCGCCCTACATATACCAGGTCTTGAAGTCGATACCGTCTATTTTTAACGCTCGCTCTAGGCTCCATTGGCTGTTAAGTTGTGAATTTTAGTTTCTGTCCCAAGATTGTAGGTCAATGCATGAACGATAAATATCTTTCACAATATTGAGTACTACAAGTAGTTTTTGATTTGTCAGCAAGTTTCATGTTAGGTCTTAGGCCAATAAACATATGGCACAGTTAAAGTTTATGTGGGGGAAGGTGTGCAGAAAGTTAATATTTTTTTAATAATGCTAAGAAATACATAAAATTAATAAAAATAACAACAACACACTACCTCAGAGGGATCAATTCTGCTAAATAAAAAGGCCTAAGGCATTTTCATCCGTAATTGGATGATCTATACAGTATTCTCCGAGCGAAGTAACCACTCTTGAAATACTGTAGTGCCTGGGACAGTTGTTTTTAAATGTTGTATGGTTGCCCAAGCTCATACGGCATTCTCACAACATAGTCAGTCAGTCCAGAGGAATGACTGGTTAATACGTCTGGGGACAACTATGTGCGGGTTTCCTCACGATGTTTTCCTTCACCGTTAGAGCGTCCGTATAATGTACTTGAGATCTGAAAAATTCTCATTGGTACACGCCACAACCTGGAAATCGAACCTCTCTCTCTCTCGAGTGTGAATCAAACGGTCTACCCACTAGGTCACGGAGGATCCTGCTAAATAAAACCTGCAATAATACAATTACAATCAAGTCCCGATACGCTTGAACTGCCAACCCCGTATTCTCGTAAACGTTAAACTAGTGTCAAACGCATCCTGATTGGCCCAAACTTCACAAAGTCAATTTATAATAACAAGTCTTATAATAATAAGCTATAATTTATATATATTTTATAATTTATAATAATAAGCTTCACTTATAATACAATCAAAGTAAAATGAAAGTCTACTAGTATTAACACACAATTTTGTTACACGCTGATGTTTGTCAATCTTATCACAACATTTACATTTATGCTATCTAGATAAAAATTATATTCATTATTGGGACATGGGAAATTAATAGTCAATAACAAATCAGAGGATAAGCTTTACTTTAGGAGATCTATCGAATAATAGGCAGCAATCCAAGATAGAAGTGATCGTGGATTGAAGATAATAATCAATAGTTAATTAAAAACTATAACCCGACCACGCAAATTATATAGCCTATGTTACGAGCGTCGTTATTACTAATCTATTGACACCTCGTTCATTAAAATTGGATCAGTAGTTTAGCCGCTTCGATGAAACAAACATACATGCATACATAGATTGTTAAAATCATTATCTACCCTTCCTTTTGGATTCGCCGTAGTCGGTTACAATTAAGAGTAAAATTAGCCCCACATAGAACAAACTTAAATGTGCAAATAATTAACTTCTTAAAAGAGTTGTCACATTTTTAGGGTTCCGTCGTACTCAAGGAACCCTTTTTTAGTTTCGATCTGTCCGTCCGTCTATCTGTCTGTCTGTCCGCTCTTCTAAATATAAATTGATGATATTTGGTATAGTTATGTACTGTGTATAGATGTCGGTTTTGGCATCATAAAATTATAATAATTTTATATTGACGTGATAACGTCTTATAATACGATGGAGCCGGCTGCACGCACGGAAAAACATGACTCATGCGTTACCGGCGTTACCTCGCTAAACATGGCTCATGCGGCGTTACCTCGCTCTGTTCCATTTCTTATGACGTTGTCAGTAAACCGACTTTACAGACAACCGATTTTTTTAGGGGTGGCTCTCCATACATGTGAAGTGGGGATGAAGAACATTTTTTCATTCTACCCCACTGTGTGGGGGATCGTTGAATAGGTCTTTTAAAATAAAGGTAAGATTTCATACATGACTTTTTTTACAATGTTTAATTAAATGTAAATTTTAGAAACTTGCAATTTTTCATGCTTATTGATCACGCTAAATACTCTTTAGGAAAATTATTTTGAACGAAATCGGACAGTAACTTTTGAAGTAATTTGACAAAAACTTAATACGCTATATTACTATCAACATATCTACGGAACCCTTCTTAGACATGTCCCAACATGCTCTAGGTAAGGTTATTATATTCAGTCTTACCATAGTAACACACACTCGTCTTCTAATTAGTAATTTATGCGAAATGTTAATATTTTTATTTAAACATAATGATAACTATTCATCGAGATTATATAAATGCACGTAATTGTTATAATATATTATAAAAAATTAAATAAGTTAATAGTTGATTATTTTTACGAGTGTAATGTTATGTAACCGTAGTATTTGTATGTTCGCTTTCCGCTGCATTTCGAAACTGTTATCAGATCGCAACAATCAGGGCAAAACGATAGTTGCAACTATCTTAGTGGATAGTTAACGCAATTTTCATAAAACTATTTTTGCCGGTAAAAAATTCATAGACTTAAAACAACTGAGAGTATCCCGTGTATTTTTAATTTCGAAGATCGTTCGATTGTTTCGATCGATTTACATAACGTTCGCTATGTGACCATAGGGCGCGATGCGTCATAATACCATACATTTTTGATGTCAAACTTCGTCATCGTAATTAGCGAAGGCGTCTTGGCTAAAGGCTCTGTTATACATTCAAATCAAATCTTTATTAAACACACACATAATAATATACAATAGAATAAGTACATCACGTCAATCTAATCCCATGCTAAGTTAGGACTTGTGTTATGGCAATCAGACAACGGATTCATGATATGAAGTTGCCAAAAAAGCCCTCGTACTTATATTATTTTAATGTAGGTATTTTAGATTTTTACATGAATTTATAAATAAAAACATCAGCTGTCCGGTAGTCGGTACACTAGTAATATATATATATATATATATATATATATATATATATATATATATATATTACTAGTGTACCGACTATATATATATATATATATATATACACTAGTATATAATAACTGTATATATGTTAGTCGGTACCGTCGGTATGGTCGGTACCGTCGGTATGGTCGGCACCGTCGGTATGGTCGGCACCGTCGGTATGGTCGGTACCGTCGGTATGGTCGGTACGGTCGGTATTGTCGGTACCGTCGGTATGGTCGGTACCGTCGGTATGGTAGGTACCGTCGGTATGGTCGGTACCGTCGGGAAAATTGCTACAATTAGTTTGGCTCTTTGAGCTGGACTGCCTAGGAATTAGGATTATTGTGTCTATAAATAGTCCTCCTATTGTGTTGTTGCATTGTGCCTAACCGCTAACGTTCTAGAGCTGGGACACGAGACTCCAGTAAGCCATGTGGACCTCTCCACACGGCTATCGTCTACGCGAGAGGTTCCTTAACTTGTAATATAATGGAACACCAAACAAAAACCTTTTATTTCATGAAGCACTATGTGGCTATTGCGATCCGAAAGCATAGGACTGATTTTTATGAATTTTAGCATAAATATAAAGTAGACTACGGGGAAGGACGTTGCTACTTTTTGTCGTGGCAAAATGTGCGGTTCCCGTTCGATTTCCCACTGAGCGCACGAAGTCGGGGGCAACATCTGTATATCAAGATAATTTTTGCGGAACCCTGATGACTAACCTCTAGGTTCCGCGGAATCCGCATAGGATCCATGACCTACGCTAGCCTACCGCGGGGCTGTATTCTCAGATACGCCGCCTACGTCTCAGATATGAGAATAGAAGCTATTCTTAATTTTTTAAGTGTTCGTATAATGTACTTACTTGAGAATACCTAAGGGTGGTATTACACTCATCCAATATTAAATGTAAATTAAGGACCAACATATTTGATAAGTGTAATACCACCCTGATTGGTAAAACCCGGGTTTGAATCTGCACCATCTTAAGTGCAATCCCAATCTGCCACAAGGCCACAAACGCTCGCTTTCCGATAGGAAATCGCTTTTAACAATATTTTCGTTGCCAATTATGTTAATTCGCTTGTATCGCGTTATTTTTCGTTCTCTTGTTAATAAATCTGCCACTGACGGCTAATCACATTACCATAATGAGCGTGGCAACCAGTAAATCAAATGCCGTTTCCAGAGGGCAGGGAGTGTCGTGACCTTGGCCGAGTGGCCTCACCCCGCCTCACCCCGCCTCACCCCAGCCGTCACAATAATTTGCCATTTCCACCATGATTTCCTGAAGTGGCTATGTTGAGATTGTTTGTTATTGAATGCATAGCTAACTTGTTAAAAAACTTAGTACGTACTACCTACGTTCGGTAATTAATTTTAAAGTTTTTTAATTCTAATTCTAAAGAATTCTTAGCATTATTTTAAATTCGAATATATCTGAGACAAAAATTATTCTTTCATCAAATGCATGTCGCAGTCAAATGTCGATATACAGTCTCTTCTCGGAATAACTACTTTATTCTGCCTTCGAGCAAAATAAATTGCAAATTCGGCCTTCGACTTAAGTATTTTTAGTCAAATCTCCTTATAGTTTCCAAAGTTCCTAGTTTTTCAGCCAAACGTCGATAGACAAATATATATTTTTTCGGCGATCTTAGAAGCGACTGGTGGACTCGAGTCAAAGGTCGAAAAACTTTTTTGCGCTTTGGCTAAGACGCCAAGTCAGACCCTGAGCATTGACTAATCACGTCTAGGAGCGCTGGAGCTTCGAGGTTTAACTATAACACATGGACATATTATTAAATTCTACCTCGTCAATTCCTAACGCCTCAAGCCCCCAACCGATCTAAAATAAGATTAAACCTATATTTAGAATTAACTTCATGTAGGAACAACCTGTTAGATTGCCTCGGGTGTCGACTGTCGACTGTGAAGACAGGGCAGGATACGCTATCGGAAATTACCTCCTACATGTTGTCGCACAATGTAGAAATTGTGGAAAGTGTCGCTTGATAAGGATAAGAAAAGCCTCAAAGTTTCTTTTGCTGGAAACTTTTCGCCTATTGACGAACAAATTAATAAGGATTATAATTATTATGGAATACAATTTGTTACTAGTTATTTTAAAAATTAGCTTAAATTGCTTGCCAGGTTTTTATGTACTTCAATAAATGATCCTTGTGTTTTTTACGTGATGTATATTTTATTTAACAACCAAATGTTATACCTAAACATCTAAAAATCGCGTTCAATTACATTTATCAAAAGAATAAATTATTAAATAACTAATGTAATTAAAATGGCATCACACGCATCGGCACCCAGCGCGCCGCACGCAGGCTGTGCCGCTCGCGCTCCCGTGACGACGTCACGACACGCGGCGCAAGTTAGGGCGGGCCAGGCTTTCCCGAGGAAAATGTTACTTACGTAGCGAACGGTGCCGCGGACACACGCACGGCGCTCACGCGAATCCACGATCTAACGATACAAAAAATACACGATACAATAAATTAGACGGTAACATCAATTGAATAAAATATAACAGTGATGTGCTAAGATTGTGAGGATGACTCTGGACCGAGGTGACACGTTCAGTGCCAAAATTCAGCCGGCCGCGTCCGTGTCTTGTTTGTCGCAATGTCAAAATATCTTCGGGAAAAGGCTTAAGCGCTGGGGCTCCACGGGATCATGGGTAAGAAAAAATATTAATTTCACTACTGTGATGTTATTATATTTCAATTTATTTCGAGTTTCTGTCAGAGGTTCCATAGAAGCTAAGATATACGCTTAGGTTACTAATATTTTTATGGACTATATTGTGGGTTTAAAATAAACGCGTTTTATTTATTTTTGTTTATAACAAATGACATAAAAATTACTTAGAATAACTTAAGGGTTCATTGTCTCCAACATATATTCACGCTTCTTAGTATGATGAAGGCATATATTATTATAAGTTACAAAAGAAAGTTGCCAGTCCAATACTAATTACGTATTAATAATGTTTATTGTTTATTCAACAAACGTAACTGTCGACACATATATTGTCCAATACGTTATATCACTAGACTATTATTTTATATAATATAATATACTAAATATAATGTAATGTATAATATACTTAAACTAATATAATATACTAGAGTGAAAGTCTTCGATCGCGGCGAAGGTCACGTTTCGGTTTATCCCAACTTAGTTAAGTTTGGAAATTAGATTTAACACAACTTTGAGGACTTGTGATTATTTAAATGTCAATTGGTTTTGCATGCATTTGAATAAGTTGATCGTTATATTTCAATATAATTGGACTACAGAGTTATAAAATTGTAAATAAATTGATAATCATAAATTTACATCAACGCAGAAATGTAAAAATGTTAAGTATCGCTTTGATTCTTAAGCGTGAGTTGTGTATAAACTCGCTTTAGCGTTTACCGTCCTTTACCATCTATTTTAAATTCATTAGAAAATCGCATCTGTATGCGGTTTATCGCCTGTATTTAAAGATTTAATTAAACATTAAACGATATTTAATGATTTTTTACGACGCGGTAACGAAGCCCGAGTCTACTAGAACCACTGGACCAGTCTATTAATATGAAATAACTGCGTATCTATTGGCCACCGCTTCTGGAGTTGTGTCCTGGGACCTAGTGCGTCTTGCATATAGATGACCTAGCCGCCTGGTTATGTAACATGAGAAAATAGAAATATCTCAGCGGTTCCCTGAGAAAATTAGTTAATGTAAAGACCTTGGACTTTGTTGACATCTTTGTAAAATTAACATACTTCAGTACCTAATATGTTAATCTGAATGATTTGAAAACATAGGATGGACAATAACTTACATTTGACAGAAAAAATCTGCAAAGGTCGAAGAAAAAGTTATGCCATCTTGAGACTTCAGAAGATTTTGTCAATTATGTGCGGACTGATGATACTGCGGAAAGCAAAAATAACAAATATCATACATCGACTGCCCCAAACAATCCCAAAAGTAGGCAGTTTAAGTGTAGTAGACACTTTTTGCCTCGACATGCTGCTTCTAAATATTATATATACCATAGACCATGGTTAAACTTCTTAAAATGAAATGAATGAATAAGTGTGTTCAAGTTCAATTTGAGATCTAGGAGGAAAATAGCTACATAATACATTTATTTATCAATTTATTGCACACAAGAAAAATGTATAAAATTACAATTTAACAAGAAAGATGACACAAAGGTACTGCTTATTTCTAAAAAGAAATTTCTTACAGCAGCCCTACGGAGAGAGATGGGATAAAAGACAGCAGATAGGACGTGCACAATTACAAATACACTACTTACATAATATTATTATATCCTTACTAAAATTACATTACATACATACTACATATTATGTACATACTTAACAAATATATAACACATAGTTGATACGATAAAATAATATTATATTGTACATATAATAGATAAATACTATATGTATATATAATAACGGTATTTATATGGATTGAATACCGAGGTAATGCTCTTTCAGACGTCTTTTAAATACAATAATGTTGGGACTGTCACGAACGGTGTGGGGAATGGGGAGTAATATCTATAATAATAATAATATATATGGACGCTTTCACACCACGTCAGCCATGTCCCGTGCTGAGTTTTCAAAGAACTTGTGTTACGGGTACCAGACAACGGAAATATTTTTAATACTGTATATATTTAGGATTTTTACTTTAAAATTTACACGGTGCACGCCGAAAATGTGCATTTGACTAGGTTGATAGGCAATTTTGCCAACAAAAATGACGTGAGTCGAACGAATGATTCGTCAAGCAACTCGCCGCACGGAGAAAATCAACCCATATAAATCCCGTATAGCATTCGATATAAAAATTCCGCTATTGGTATTAGAGAATACACCTGAATACAACCTTTCGCGCTTACCTAATTTTTACTAGGTATTGTATTACCAGGTAAAAGCATAAACAATAAAGCATAAGTAAAGAACCGGTCAAGTGCGAATCGGACACAATCGCGCACGATGGGTTCCGTACAAAACGGGAAAAACACGTTTGTTTTATTCTGTTTTTAGTATCTGTTGTCATAACGGCTAAAATTTTAATTGTCTAGCTATCATGTTTCATGAGATACAATCCAGAAGGACAGACAGACAGGCGGACAGACGGATGGACAGCGGAGTTTTAGTAGGGTCCCATTTTTACCCTTTGGGTACGGAACCCAAAAAAAATTAATGTCGACATATTTTTCTAACTCCTGACTATAACTACTATGTGCGTGTGATATAATAATATTTTAGTTTTTAGCAATTTACAATTATAATTATTATTACCTACTAGGTACGTCACGGCCGACGAACTCCTCGTCATGGTAATGTGGTCTATTTATAGAGCATCGACAATTTATCACTGTGGTCTCTCTAATATTCGCGGGACGAAAATACTGAACTGGTTCCAGAGGGTATCGATCCCTGGGACTGGGTGAGGCGGCCTACGATGGCCTTGCATTATTTATGTTCAAGATACATAGTCTCCAAACGCATACCGCAAGATGTCTGCGGGAGACTGCGAAATTCTAGCGGTACCTGAAAAGTTAACATTTTTGGTATGAAATATCTATTGTCAACTAGCTGTCCTGACACACGTTGTTCTGTCTCAACTACAATAAATAAATAATGGGTATTATTTAACACTCGAGTGACAAATTGAACACAATGAACAGTTAGTATGGGAAAATTCAATCGTCGTTATTCGTATTTTCCCCCCGAATTGTTTCAATATCGCTCATCGCTAAAACCTTCCTTGAACTACCGCAATTATTTCAAGATCAAAATTAGCCAAATCGGTCCAGCCGTTCTCAAATTTAGCGAAACATTAGAATTGCAATTCATTTTTATACATAAGAAGAAGATATAAGAAGGTAGATCGGTCGCCATTGCAATATACGATAAAGTAATCTAGTAATACCTTATTGATAGTGCGGTTAAATTTGAGCTAATTTTTACTACTAATTAGCGATTACAAACGTTGTAATATTTTATTGTATATCCTCCGGAGTACGTAATTATACTCGCAAAACGCATTTTAACCGCTCGAGAATGTTAAAAATGTAATAAGATTGCGTCAGAACGTATTGCCTTGTTTTTTGCGTCGATGTGCAGTTTCAAAAATTCGTGAAAGCAAATTATCCCTTTCGTACATAATTAAAATTATTGCCTAATTTTATTACTCACATTTGTAAGATTAACGACGAAATTAAGTAAAGGTCACCGCGTGCTTTCCAAGTAGGTAATGACTTTAATGCCTGCCATACACGTTCACATGGTAAATATATGAAATTGCGATTTTTGGTTTCCCTGACAAAAAAAAATCAGTTGTGAAATTACATTTCACACGTGATTTTTGACAAATTTTCATTGATGCATTTTAATTAGATGGGTCCTAATTAAGAGTTACTAATTCTGTTAAAAACATTTGTAAACTAATTGGGGTGTACCTATGTATTTAAATGATTGTAATTTATAATTAAGGGATCATGACAATCTATTTATATGCGATTGAAGGGTACAGATACCGCCCACGCGAACTTCACTATGTCAAGGCTCGTGCTAAAAATGTTTCTCGAAAATTCGTAATTAGAAAATTAACACATCCGTCCCGTCAGAATAAACCAGGCCAATCTTTTTCCCAAGAAGTTCGTAAATAATCATATTTAATTACGTGTATGACGTTTTGAATATTGTGTTATTAAATAAGTATTAATGCCCACTCTTTTTGCTGTTGACTTCAATTATTTATTATTTGTTCTAACTCGTATTATAACTTATCGGCAATAATCTTCTTCCGAGTCTTTTTTTTTTACAATATGGACCAGGAAACGAGCAGAGGATCGCCTGATGGTAGTGATTACCGCTGCCCATGGACACTCGCAACGCCATAGGAGCTACACTTGTAACGCCTCTGGTGTTGCGCACTTGTGTCCTTAAAATCCCGAACCCACCTTCGGCCTTCGGTAACCTCACTCGGCGAAACACAACGGAAGCATTATATCAGTTTTATTTCACGCCGGTTTTCTGCGAGGCTGTGGTCCGGTCGAGTCGGCCCATTCGTGCCAAAGCGTGTCTAATATCTCTTCCATACTTATACAACTTATTTAATTAGTTTTAGCTTTATTAAGACATACTTTTTGTAGTGCTCTATTCAAGGACCATTTAAAAATATTTTCGCGATAAACGAAAATAGACACCGTGTTAGTGTATTTATAGGAAAACCGCCCAAGCGCGAGTCACGCTCGCGCACGAAGGGTTCCGTACAAAACGGCAAAAAAAAACATCGTTACATGCCCTTGAATATTTTTTTAATTCTATTTTTAGTATTTGTTGTTATAGCGGCAACAGAAGTACATCGTCTGTAAAATTTTCAACTGTCTAGCTATCACGGTCAGGAGATATAGCCTGGTGACAGACGAACAGTCACACGGACAGCGAAGTGTCAGTAATAGGGCCCCGTTTTTACCATTTGGGTACGAAACCCTAAAGAACTAGTTAGGACAAGACAAGAGTTCAACAACTGCAATAATTTGACGACCTCTGTCGCGCAGTGGTTAGTGTATTAACGCTCAAGCCGGAGGTCGCGGCTTCGAATCTCGCCAGGGAACAAAAAAGTTTTCTGTGTTCCTGGGTCATGGTCATAGATGTGTATTAAATATGTGTATAGTATAATAAAAATCTTAAATATATGTATAGTGTAAAAAGTATTAGATATATTTCCGTTGGTACCTGTGACACAAGTTCTTCGGACACTTACCACGGGACCAGACTGACGTGGTGTGAAGCGTCCATAGAACTGCGTCGGCGATACAGGGAAATGTGATGCTCAGACAACGCATGCCGGTTAGCGCATTATGTATTCGCAGTAACATAGTAATGAATTGATTTTAAAATATCTACTAGAACATATTTTAGATGTGGTGGGATGAATGAATAAGAACCACAATTCTCGTTATTAACTTACACTTTCATTTTACATTTATTGAATTATAAATTAATTCAGTCTTGATATCGTAACTGATATTTGGAGTTTGGACCAATCGGAAACGGGTTTGACGTTGGTTTGACGTTTATGAGAATACCGTTTTGCAGTTTTAACATATCGGAGCTGTATAGTAACTCTTATTGCAGGATTTTACTAGCAGAGTCGACCTTCAGTTTTAACTGGACACGCGTAAGAATCTGAGTGACTAAATAATGAATGTTAGTTTTGAGCTTAGGCGCACGCAACAAAGCTTTTTAACACCTTACAAAAAATAATTCACATATAATTTAGTGAGGTATTTAAATGTGAGATTAAAATTGCCCGTTTTGATTTAATAATATTATTACACATAAGTGATATTTGCTCCGACCTTTTAATACACCTTTGAGATGGGGGTTGTACATCAATACTGCGAGTATTGCGTCAATCAATCAACAATAAGTGGAACTTGACTGACAGCCAGTGTCATAATGACGGTACCGATACGCCAAATTATCACAGATTGTGGCACCCACTTGAATCGCTAACAATTGTTTTACGAAAGATCTGTAAGGGATTTAGCAACTGATGTCCGATATTCTGTGGTAATGAATGAAAATGTCAGAAATTAATGTCGAGGAAAATACGTACGCTGAGGCAAGGATTGTCCATATATTACGTGCAACGTTTTTGAGGATTTTTAATTGT
This sequence comes from Phengaris alcon alcon, assembly GCA_037179445.1. Taxonomy (NCBI): domain Eukaryota; kingdom Metazoa; phylum Arthropoda; class Insecta; order Lepidoptera; family Lycaenidae; genus Phengaris; species Phengaris alcon. The sequence continues at coordinate 1,158,323 of JAYRCH010000068.1, read as the reverse complement.
TGTTGTATATACAGTCGCCAACAGATCCGGTACACCAGTTTCGAACCTTACTTACAAGAAATATGGTCGAAAAGTGATACACCGGATTTACATTCGACGGTACCCGCTTCAAAGCAGGTGGAGCCGCGGGCAATAGCTATTTAAAGATTTCAAGTCATATTTTTACACACCATACAAACTAAAAAGCTGACCAAATATCGAAAATTCCCGATATTTTGGTATTTGCTTTTGATAACATGCTCTAAGGAAAAAACTTATCACCTTCAAGTTTGGATAGGTGCTGTTTGTGTTGTCTATTTTAAACTCTTGTTGCCTCCTTATTACCATAAATATGAAGAGAAAATATGGTATTAAAGGTAACATTCACATTCACAAAGGTTGAATTCTATCAATTTTAATTTCTAAGTAATAATTCATGAGACCTTACTTACCTTACCTTCTTACTATCACGATAAATACAATAGCAGCTTAAGAAAGTTTTATTATGAATGAACAGTTTGGCAGCCCATTGAATATGAACAAAGAGCTTTATAATACTAAGACATCCACCTATCGGAAAATTCTAGACGTATTATATTGCAGCGAACAGGAAACGTGGTTTTGGAATATGATACGAGTATATCCAAGAGGCATCGCGTGCCTACCGAGTATTAATAGCGTCTAATATGTCTATTTTCATTATTTATTCATAGATTTAATATGCCATAATTCCTATTATTTATTAGACTAGGTGACGAGGTAGGTCGGATTGTTAAGAGTTGGAAAAAAAAACTCAATTCTTAATTAATAATATGAAAAGAAAGAAAAAATCTAATAAGAAATATGCTTTTATACCCGGGATGTGCTCTGCTGGTTTCGCTAGGCTGAAAATTACGGCGGCGGCACGTCGTGTGTACGCACGTAGAGTGACCAAAATGTATGACTTTGTAAAGATTTTCCAACTTTCAAATATTTGAGCCTTGACACAAATACTTTTGTATATATAAAACATGAAAACTAATATTCTACAAGATCCCGGCATTTTGTTTTTCTCGAAATGGGATAAAAAATCACCGACTATACCGGCTTGTGCGTGCGTTTACTATAAACTTTTTACTAAATGCTTCGCGGCTGCTGCGTCTACGTCATTTTACTAAGATTATTTATTGCTAGTAAAAGTCTCTTCTTGGCGTAATATTCTTTACCTACATTGGAACTAGCACATCCGCAGCAAAGCTCATTATAAGTCGTTTAAGCGACATTTTCACGAGGAAGCTCTCTCGTCCCTACCCCGAGACCCACTAACAACTAAAACATTAAACATTAATTAGTTTTTGCTCATCACTTCCGAGAAATCGACGATTATATCACAGAAATCTGTTATAATCTATTGTCTAGATTTTGAATGCATTCAAGCCTTTTTACTCTGTTCTTACTGCATTCCTTTTGCTCTGTATCTAAACTAGTTCGTACGTAATTTTCCTATGTCTACATTCAGATTTGTATGTTCTCTACATTGTAGATAAGGGTCAGTTCACACCGAAACGCGACGAGACGCGAGGCGACGATGCATAATAGCGATACAAAATTTAAATTCCGCGAGGAGTCGCGCTACGCAGCGCTGCATTTTATATATATTATACAGCATCGTCGCGTTGCGTCACGTCTCGATTCTGTAATGACCATTACCAAATTTTAATCTATCTATGAAATATCTATGCATATCAAATGACTTCAACATTATTATTCTGTCACGTGTTCTCGAAGCATCTGGAACAATACCAGGTGAGGGTTCACCGGGTGGAACAGTTCGTTACACACTCAATATTCATACGGCACGAGCCATACGGGCCCAGCCCAAGCGCATACGGGCCATTCAATTATTCAAATTCCCAATTAGACCCTTACGAAATTGGGCGTTTTTGTTTGATATATAAGGCATACGGGCAAGTATGTTTAGGTAATCTTTGGGTTTGAACTTTGGGCCCTCCTGTTATAGCTTGGCCATCTCCGGTGCTTGGCAGAATGACATGGACAGCGTGAGACTTGAGAGCCTGCCCATCAGTAGCTAGGCGTTATACAACTCGACGTCATATTGGCTTCCCTTATGAGTTATCAATGTTACTTAATAGATGGCGCTAAGCGCGGATGCAATAAAAATTATTTTCATGCAATAAAAAATTGCCTAAAAAATTCTTTTTCGTCTATTCGATGTTAGACAACATGTTATTAAACAATCTAGAACCCGTTTTCGTATATCTTAAAAAAAAACGAAGGTACAAACAATTTAAATTGACAGTTAGAAAGAGAGCGATATATCGGCCTGTGACGTCATGAGTTGTACCTGCCATACATATGTCATTACAAAATGTAAGGCGGTAGCAACTTGTGACGTAACAAATTGTTGTCCAAGAAAGAGATGGGCAGTATTTTTACTTGCTTATAATTTTTAATCGCTTCAACCTAATTACCTATTTCTTTTAGATTTATGGATCTTTAATCAACAATTTTAAAATTTTATTTATTAAAATGTGATATTCCTCACTAGTCACTAGGCAACATTCCATATTGGAACTTCGATTTTTTTTCGAATGTGAACTTTTCTCGATTGCATGAGAATCGGGCCCCTGGTTTATGCTGCATCTATTTATAGTTGCCTCTTTCGTAAAAAAACATTTAGGTCAATAATACTGCGGTAATCAATACAGTTATTCAATTATATCCGATTATTATTTAATACAATGTCCGCTAGGGAATTCATATTTTAGATTATTTCAGTGATTATAGGATAGGATTAAATTGTTAAATAGGTATTTGCGTAGGTACCGCGAATTATACGCGAGATTATCACGCGAAACGGAACGAGATCGCAATTGTGAATTTAAATAATTTGCAAGATAATATTTTGAGCGTGGTACGATTTCTTAACTGGTACGTATCGTGGAATATCTGCTGCTAATATTGTAGGTTTTTTGGACAATATTTCTTATCACGATTTTTCATAGAAAATGTCAACACAATTGTGTTGTGAATTGCAGCCTAAGTATATATAGCCTAATAATGAGCTAATACAGTGCAGCAGTGTTGATGTTAGAGATTGTTGGTGCAGAATACTATTACGCACATAATATACTTATTGATAGCTGGTACAGTCACTGATCACGGTGCTTGCGGTGCAGCTAACTGTGCGCGATGGTACGTTACCCAACGATTTAGCGCGGCGATGCTCGATTACCGCGGCCCACTTGACGCACGTGTGTCGCAAGCCTTAGCCGATTGTTTACACCATCATCACCATCAGCGGCACTACGGTGGAAACACCATTTTATAAAAAGCGTGTTGTAATTCGACCCAAGTTCAAAACATTGGCTTTACATATAAATAGCCACTAACCACCACGAAGAAATAAACATTAATTATTATTTCAACCAAAGTAAACTAAATGTATGTAAATATAAGAAACAATACAAGAGGCTTCTTGAACAATTTAATTTGCTTAATAAACTCTTGTACAATTTAATTAACTTAAAAATGGCCGGGCCGCAAAAGCTTAACAAACGCAATAAAATAAAACGCCACAGTAGATAAACATTCGGCCATAAAAATTAATGTCGCAAATAAGAGTTGGAATTGAACCTAAACCACCCCGAGTGCGATGACATTTCGGTGCTACTGCCCTCTGGCGAGTTGCGTAAACTTTAAACTACTAGGACTAGTGCTAAAAGTTTTTCCTTTTTGAGTCGAGAACTTTGCTATAATTTTTAATCGATATCCAATAAAAGGAGGCAGTTAGTTTGTAAAATTCTTAAATTATTGTTTTTACAAAGCTGAGTTCTCTGTTTGGTTTTCTTTTATTACAAAATCAGTTAAACGTCTGAACAAACTTGAGTTCTGCTCACCCACCGTAGGCTAGCATCTAACTCGTGGTTTTTTTTTTTATGGACATTAGTGGTTGGTACTTCGTAGTGATGATGAAACTAAAGTTTAACACCAATAAACATTTTTAACATAAAAGTATATAAAGCGCATTAATAATAATATTCAATATTAAGATATTATTTAGACTCGTAATTTCTACTAGAATGTAATATTTAAGATTTGTAGTCGGATTCAAGATTTAGATACAGACAGATCGAGCGTCTGTCCGCTGGATATCTTTCAAACTGTCTCGTCGAGAGCGACCTACAATTAATTATATTAAAATACCCAAAGTACGACTCTTTTCACTGGAGGCCATCGACCTGCGCTTTTATAAATTGTATGCGCCGCTTAATAGCTTTAATATTGCTTTTGAAAAGCAGAACCATCATGCGAAAATATGAAAAGTGTTTATAGTTGAACGGCCTCTTTGTAAATAGTGCATTTTCGTTGATGGATGAGCTTTTAATGGTGAGCATTAATTTCTATTAAGCTGTATGTCTCGTTGACTAATACCGCCAAAAAAGAATTCGAGTAGACCGTTAGTCCTATAATAATTAATCTTTCAAACATATTACTCCGAACCGTACTTTTACTATGAATAGAAAATACTTTTGTTATTTACTATTATTTATTTATAGATATAATATATATATAAATATTACATCGGATCGTTTACTTATCTCACGGCATTTGCCTATTCTCATAATAAATTATACAATCCTTTGAGTTTACCAAAACGGAAATCCATAATGATATGTGATTAGTTTGTTTGATTATTAGATTTATCATGGGTTTCGCTGCCACCCACCGCTTACCCGCACTGATATTATTAAGTGGTTCTGACTACTGACAGGTGTTTCCAGGCGTTTGATATAAGTTAATCAAAATATTCCCTCATTTTGATATTTCGTGTCCGACATTTTGTTTTTAGGTCAACATTTCATCGTTGATTAGATTCAAAAGGTTATTTTAAGTTTATTTTTTTACTTATCGAACATCGGATGATATCAAAGAGTGTGGTAGTGGATTAAGAAAACGACTGTAATTAAATGTAGCCTAAGTGCAGTGGCAACCTTGGTGCATTCTAAATGTTTGTGAAGGAATTTTTTGAACTAGGACCATTAGATATAATCTCCACCTACTCGCAAACTAACAATAATGCTTATAGACTCCCATCTATGTATTAATTACTATTCATTGTTATATTATGATATTGCTATTAAACGTTCTTAACCAAACATCTGGGGCACGACTCTCAGGCAATAGAACTTCGATTTTTTAAGAACGAACACAGTTTGTTTCTTTTTAGAACTTGACATTCGAAATAGTTGAAAAAATCGTCACTCGAACCAAACGAGTGCTGCGGACCGGTAGAAGTCGGAATTCGTACATAAAATCTTCCGATTAATAGACTAGTTTTCACCGGCTATATTTTATTTTGTTAAGTAACATAATATTATAAAAATAACAGAATACGAGTTTAATGAAACATTCGAAATATTCAGTACAACGGGCGACTTCGTAAACTAATATCACATGGGAAAAAATTATTATGCACGAGATCTGATTTGTTACAAGAAGTTACAAACTTTGTGATAAAATGACTTCTCTATCCCCACCCACATCTAGCTATGCACATTTGTAGAACAATAAAAAGAAAAGCGTTGTTGCTTAGAATAACTGCCTTCAGTCTACACATTACAGATTTGCTCTTGTTTGCTTTGCTCGAGTTAAATGTTTCTCCCCTAACTTTGGATCAGCGCAATACGTTTAGTCATCAGCGGTTTCAGCTGCGGCTTGAGCTGCTTGTTGAATGTAGATTGCGAATAGAGATCAGTCAGTCACTTAGTGTTGCCTTTTACAGACGTATTTATAGGAGAAATTTCTCACGTCTCAGCTCTGGTGTCTCCGGCGCAGTACATTATATAAATGACAATAATTGATTGTTACAGTTTCGCAGTGAAAGTCGCCGCCGTCCCTTCCATTATAATGAACACTTTCTGGGTCCACTCTAGAGATCTGACGGACCTTTCCACCTTCCTTTGACCACATTCTACGTGCGTGTAATTTGTATGATGATCAGACTAGGCAGTTAACTGAAATTTTTTGGCATAGACTTTATCAAGCTCTCATGCTACATTAATGCCCCTGCCATCATCATTATCGTTGTCTACTGATGAGGCACAGGTCTCTGTAGACGGTCCTCTGTAGACGAAAAGTAGGCTGTGGGCCGCGCTAGCCTACTGACAATAGGCTGACTGACTGTTTTATTTTAAGCTATTGCATGGCTTTTATCGCGGGCTTTGAGCGCGGCGACCGAATCAAGAAATTTCGTAACGAAAATAAACCTAACACCCCCCACTCCGACCGGCACAGCGGTGCGGCGTTGAAAGCCGTGCATCGTCTAACGTCGTTTTATTTCGGCAGACTTCGGCACGGTGTTTGTGTGCGTGCGACTAGACGTATGCGTGTAGACTTACTATACAATAGCTTTACCGCGGCAGTCCCCGAGTGCCACACGTATTTTTTTTATATAAATGAATAGTACTCCTAAATATGAGTAACTTCTTAAAAGAAGCAGTATACTAAAAAGTAAAAATCAATGTTTTCATAGGCTATATTTGTTTACAAAATTCCGCAAGTCTCGTGAAAACGCTCCATACATAAGGCCGCAAGAATATATATACCGCATATTTGTAAATATCTCCGAAATTTGTGCGTACAAGTTCATACTTATAATAATTGTTTTTGTATTGTTGTAAGTAAATTAATATTGTAGGTTTTTTTTAGTAATTTAGCAAACAATTTTGAACTTTTTTAATATATTAGATGTATCTTAATTAATAAACTACACAAAAAATATTGCATTTTTTTTTCGTTTATCAAGTAGTAATATCAATACCGCATTATTTCTGAATATATAAATGAAACAAAAAATGTAGTTGTTTCCCCAATTAGTATGTTGTCCTCACATAAGGTCTTCCTAATCATGACCAACTCTGTGTGGTCTGTTTTCTTATTAAATTAAATTCCAATATCTTTACTCTAGACGTTAATAGACTATGAAGATGGATCGTAGGAGTGATTAAAATTTATAGATATTGTGGCCCTTTAGGGTAACCTCAAATATAAATACCGAGCCAGACGGCGGAGAACCTTGCGCGCTGTATTTGGCGAAGCGGCGGTCGTATGACGTCAAACGGTCTTTTTTTTTTAAATTTCAATCGATTGTAAAGTCAGCAATACTATGATTCCTAATATTTTGTGCGGTGCTTGCTGAAGTAGTACTTCTGTTAGTTTTGTCACTTACATAACTCATACCTCAAAATCGTTCTGCCTCTTAATTCGTCGTATTGTCGTCTTTGGTGCGGTGTTCTAAAATCACATCTATTCAATATCGTTCGCGGTTAAACGGTACACAACTCGTGCTGACCGTACGGCGAAAGTACACAGTGACACAACCCAGCTGTCCTGTAACTCGCCGCTTTATAAATGAAACCCCTCTGTAAATATTGTGCCCGATCGCCGCGGCCATGCTGTGTGGCTTTTATCTTCGCGTAAATACAAACAAATGTGATCCAAAAGCACAAAATCAATCGTCTGTATCTTATTTGTAATGTCTAAATTGTTCCGAATAAAGATTTATTTATTTATTTATCGCTGATATGAAATATTATCCTGATTAAACACAAATACCTTTAAGGAATGATCACAAGAATCCTTGGATTTGTATCGTTACATGTTGCGACCATACTTAACTAACTAACTTCACTTGTTTTGTCTACATTTTCCACCAATGAGCCCGGCTACTCCATCGTTTAAATTCCGACATTTATTGGCCGACGTTTTTCCTTAGTAAAAACAGTATAAGAATATACAGTAAGTAATTACCGTTTAAATAATCAACATATCACTGTATGCAGTATGCACCTTACCATCTAAGCTTGCAATTTGAATTGAAGGTGAGCAATTGACGAAAGGATGCCCGAACCTCGGCGCAGACAATGCAAGCATAACTAATTGCCCACACGCCGAAACAATCGAACCCACCTGTCAATGGCTCAATACCTGGCCTTCTACAGGGGTCACGTTAGATGACAGGCCTGATAGGACTGATGGACCTGGAGGCTAGCATAGTGAGTGACGTGACTTGTGGTCAAAAGTCAATGTTAAGTGATGTGGGTTGAAAACCAAAAGAACTGTAAAAACTGATAAGAAACTCCTCTGAGCAAAACAAAATATTTAGTATTGCTATGCTGGTGATGTTTTATATCGGTCCTTAATGGTATATTGTCTTAAACGAAACCGAATATTTGATTCGGCTTCGAGCTCCATAGAGAAGTTTGTTTTTGTGGCTTTTTGGTTTTCTAAAATCAATACTAGTGACGATGCAGAATAAACACAATTGAAGATGCGTTTAGCATAACATATTTATTCTATCACTAAATGAGGAAGAACTGGGCATCCTTATGAGGCTGACGGTTGACAGGAGAGCGGTTCCTCAACTGTCGGAACTAGTGACGCACCGCGTAGCACACGATGACGTATCTTATCGATTATTTTTTTATTATTTTTGAGGAACTATTTGGTGATGCATATGAATATAGTTGTTGATGTATTTGGTAATGTTTCGTGCAACATAAAAATATTTTTTATTCATCTGACAATTCCGATAATGGTACCAATGTGATGTTAAGTTTTTAACGCTTTTACGTAAGATATTTTTGATGTTATGTAAAAGATATATAATTACACTTTAATTTTCATTTGGAGTTTCGGTTAAAACGAGACAAGTAAACATTGGCGAAGTAATTAGTAGATTGTTTTCATTACTCATGTGTAATTTACTTGACCGGACTATAAGTCCAACTTTGGTGGTCGTAGTTACAAACAACATAATTACTCACATTTAAATAATTATTATTTAAAATTACTGGGTTAAGTACAAGTTTCATTTTAATAAAGAAGACTACGCTGACACATACTAAATTATTAAGCTTTTTTTCTTTCGACGACAGAACGGGACGGACGGGACGACCTCGCATTTACTACATTTCTATAAAATAACTATATTTTTTATAAAAACGAAACCGACTACGTAAATTATATATAGCCTGTACACCCGGACTTTTATTACCAATATATTGACACCTAATTTATTAAATTAAACTCGGATCTGTAGTTTAGGCGCTACGGTGGAACAAACTATCTATGTATGTAACATAGACTGCCAAAATCATTACCCTTCTTTTTGGCTTCGCCGTAGTCGGGTAAAAATAGCTATTGAACAAAGATAAAACTTTGATAAAACGTTGGTTTTAGTTAAAATACTAATGAAACAGTAGATTTATCATTACTTTCCCTACACCCTAAACCTACGTGAACTTAGCTAACATAATAGTAAGTCATAACTGACGCCACTGAGGAATGCTGCCAAAAATTTGTTGTAAAAGTGAATCATGGCATTCCATCGATACGTCGATAAGTCTTTTGTTCCCCCGCATACATATGTCGGCAGTACGTCAATTCGGTTACCTAATATAGTTCGGGCCCAACACTACGGTTAAGGATGTGAGCCGCGCGTGATGTACCTGCAAATCGTTCGCGTGCGAAACGATATTCGCCCTTGAATGGCGGCGTCCTGTGAATGTGTTACTCTGTATGTACACGTCAATATTATAAGATAAAGATGTTAAATTGCCAGTTGTTCTTGTTTATTGTTTTGAACGTACAATTACTCATTTGACTTTCTGATTTCGGGGTCAAATATACAAGAAACTGTTGTCTTGCGTTTGTTTCAACTTCGAGCGTTCCGCGTTAGTAAAGTAGCGACGGTTTATCGTCAAATAAAATGTTCCGCTTCCTACTGGGCTTAAGATGCAAAATTTTAGTCATATAGATATGCGCCGGCGCACTTTATATTCGACATAAAGATATTTATTGATTTGTGATATATGACGATTCGTCAACTAGCTGCTGGTGGCCTCCATGTGCGAGGCCGGCTGTGCGGTGTCTGCGTTATGTCACACGACTAGTCAACTATATCGCTTTCATAGCATGTTTAAATGCTAGTTTGTATTCGTGCCTGCGCCTACGATACATAGCAGAGTGTATTGCAAATCAATTGCTATTGAAATAAATATCATTATCGTCAGCTTTTTTACTATAACTGAAACATCGCTGTCCGTCTGTCTGTATCTCGTGAACCGTGGTAGCTGAACATTTGAAATTTTCATAGACGATGTATTTATGTTGCTGCCATGACAACAAATACTAAAAATAAAATAAATATTTCCCCTCCAGCTCTCCTCCAGGGCTCCCATACAACAAACGTGATTTTTGTACCGTTCTTCGCCCGATGTTAATAACGGCAACTGGTAGACGCTTGAAATAGTCACTGAATATTAAGTTGTATATTCTCTTTAAAATTAAAAATAAATAATAAACCCATAGCGTCAATGGGACGGACATACATGTCATCAATCCCTACTATTTTACGTTTTCTAGACTCTCTCGCGCTGATCGTGCTGAAGAATTGAGGGGCAAGCAAGAGCAATTGAAAACCACGTATTCGTAACGTTATCGAATGTCAATGGTATAGGCGCTGTAATAATGTTCATATAATTCTCTTACGCTAACGTTACGAATACGTACTTGTCATTGTTCGTGCTTGATGATGATGCTAGTGTTTGTTTGCATCGAATGGTATGTTAGAAAATCTACAACAATTAGCATGCTAACTATCGACTACTGTTTTTTTTTTTTTTAACAATTTATTGTACACACAGAAAATTATGACAATACAATTAACAAAGAAAGATGACACAAAGGACTGCTTATTTCTAATTAGAAATTTCTTCCAGCAGCCCTACGGAGAGAAATGGGATGAAGTATAGCAGTTAGGACGTGCACAATATTATTTCTACAATTATTGTAGAAATAATAATTCAAATAAAATATAGTAAATAAGCTAAATAAATAAATTAAAAATGATAGCTAGTTAATGTATATAAATACTAATATAATATTATTATAACTATAATATATAAATACTATATGTATACAAAATAACGGTATCTATATGGATTCAGATTTGAGGTAATGCTCTTTCAAGCGTCTTTTAAATACATCGATGTTGGGACTGTCGCGAATGGTGTGAGGAAGAGAGTTCCACAATCTGAACTGAGAGTTCCGCATGAACAGTGAATGAGTAGGAGTAGAAGTTGGAGCGATGGGAGGAGAGCGATTTGTCCTGACAGTGGACCTGCAAGGAATATCGAGGGGTCGAGAAAAATTGAATCGATCAAGAAGATAACGAGGAGAGCGAGGATTATGCAAAATGTTGTAGAGTAAACAGAGGATATGGGAGTTGCGCCGAAGGCGGATAGGAAGCCACTTGAGTTTCGATCGAAAGGCTGAAACATGGTCGAACTTTCTTAGACCAAACACAAAACGAATACAGATATTCTGTAAACGTTCCAGTTTAGTTAACAGCTCCTCGGTAGCGTCTAAGTAGCAGGAATCGGCATAGTCAAGGATAGGGAAGATGAGTGTCTGGACAAGGAAAATTTTGGTGTTTATAGGCAAAAAGTTTTGGAGGCACTTCAACATGTGCAGCGAGTAGTGAACCTTTCTGCTCACTTCACTCACCTGACATACCCAGGAGAGATTACTGTCTAGAATTATACCTAAGTTTTTAGCAGAGTCTGTGTAATTAATAATGGTACCATCATATATAACTCTAGGCACATTATCTAACCGTTGAGTCATGTATCTGCTACCTATGATCATAGCTTGCGATTTGCTAGGATTGACCAACAGACCGAAAGATAGGTTAGGCCCTGTTAGGCCGGGACTATATCATCCGGAATTCGGAAGGCCGTAGAAAATTGTGAGCATTGAAAATAGAACTCTGCACTAACACAATACAGTTGAAAATCGAACACACGAGTGTCGAGTCAAATGTCAATGTCATATTTGACAGCTCGACACTCGAAACTTCCAAGTCCCAGCCTTAGAGTTGCACACGCCTCGCGTGGGGATCTTGTAGGGCGGCGCTGCTGGCTGCCTGTGTTAATAGGCTACATCGATGCCGACATGATACATACAGTGTGGTGAGTGCGAGTTTTATCACCACTCGACGACGACGAAAGTTTACTACAATTTGTATGGCATCGAAACAGCGCCCCTAGTGGCAAACAATGCTAACTAATTCGATGTCATACAAATTGTAGTTACATTTTTCACGTCGAGTAGTGACAGAACTCGCAGTCAGCACATTGATCGGTATTAGCAATAACAATTATGGAATAATGCAGTCGTATGTAAATATAACGGACTTTTGAAGGCATTTTTCGGACATGTTTACCTACTGTTCATTATCACATTAAAGAAATAAGATTATTGGTAGTTAAGTTTTGCGAACTGATACCCTCTGATGCGGTTCTCAGGTCTACGCGAACAACGTCGCACAAAATAGCTAGCTATGTCTTTATTTTTTAATGTTTCCCGCGACTGCGTGCCTTTCGTGCCCGCGAAAGGTAATCCCGCAGGAACCGTACATTTTGCTGCGATACAAAGTAGTATATGTCCTTCCCACTGGTCCACTCTATATCTGTGCCAAATTTCATCAACATCGGTCCAGTAATTTCGGTGCCTGTTCGATGCCAACAAAACAAATCTGTCCTCTTTACAATATTAGTATAGATAAAAGTAATATATCTTTTAGTAACACCTCACTACGAGAAGGCACTTCAAAGCGCATGTTTACATATCAAAAGTCGTCTATAAATTAGTCAGTCGTTATTGGCCTCGTTGTAGCGTAGACCAGGAGACGACTGTGGCTATGTCGCCCTAACAGATAATGGCCCAATAAATTTACAATATGGCCGCCACTCTCCTGCGTCTTTAGTCAAGTCAAGTTCGGTCGTTGCGCTGATTTTGGCGAATACGTTATGTAATGATGCTAGTTGTCCAAATATTTGTTTATATGTTAATTTATTAGTTAATCTAGATTTTTATTGCCTTGGATTTATGTGTTGTGACTACTGGGTACTAATACTATAATATGGCTTTTGCCAACGCGGACTTGTTTTTAGCGGATTTTGCCAGGATAAAATTTACCTTAGTGTCTGAAGCTAAAATGTCTGTGTGCCGAATTACTATTAATTAAATTGATATATGGAGGAATGTGATATTTTCAGTTGCCTTGAGTAGAGATATTATTCCTAGACATGAATCCGTAAAGCCTTTTTAGATTTACGTACCCAAAAAGTAAAAACGGGACCCTGTTACTGAGACTTCGTTGTCTGTCTGTCCGTCCGTCCGTCTGTACATCTGTAACCAGGCTGCATCTCGTGAACCTTGAAAGCTTATAGTTTATATTGTCACAGATTACGTATTTTTATTCTCATTATCTGTTGCCGATATAACAAAAAATACTGCGTGTTTTTTTTTTGCTTTTTTGTACGGACCCCTTCGTGCGCGAGTCCGCCTTGCATTTGGCCGCGCCGTTTTTTTATGATCCATTTCCTTAACCATCTTTCTCTTCTGAGAACTAGCAACGGCAATCCTTCTTGCTATCCGTCAAGTTAATTCTCCAATCTGTGCACAAGATTATCCCCTTTATGCTCTACAGACAGAATCATAAATCGCATGCTACATTGCAAATTCCAGCAGCAAAATGCGGTAGAGTTCGCGTGAATGCCAGTAACCATAAACCTAGCATTTTCCCGCGGCTCCGCCTGCGTAAAAACAGTATCCCACAAAAGAACACTATATGGTGTTTTTCTGGATAAAAAGTAGCCTATGGTTTACTCCAGAGCCTAAACTACTACCATACCGAATTTCACCAAAATACTTTTAACAGTTATTGCATGAAAGAGTAACAAACGTCCATACATCCATACATCCAACCTCACAAACTTTCACATTTATAATACGTACCTACTTAGGAGGATAGACGAGGCATGTCGAGACAAAAAGTGTCCACAATTAAACTGCCCTACTATTGGGGCCGTTTGGGGCAGTCGAGGTTTGACATTTGCCATCTTGACATTTTCTAACCGCAGTCAATACAATCAGTCCGCATATAATTGACAAAATCTTCTGATATCAAGATGGCGTAACTATTTCTTGTATAAAGATTTTATAAGCCCATCCTTAGTGTTGAAGTCATTGCCAGTACACGAATTCACGTCACCTATGATTATGAAAAATGACGTGCAGGTATTTTACCAATAGCTATTTATTGCAAGGCGGAAACCATTTAGAATTGCGAAAATATGTGTAGTACTTTTTGAACTGTTATGTTTATATGAAATGGATATAATCGTTGTGCTCCAAATACGGTTATTTAATGGTTACATTTTTTACGTTTTATAGGTGACTAATGTGTCGGTGATACGAGCAGAGATAGGCGTAGGCCACTGACAGATCCGGCGTACCACTTATGGACCTTATTGCCATAGCATTTTTTTAATAACGTATTTGGTCAATACGAAACTAAAACAAAATGTCTTTTTTTAGAGTATCACAACAAAAAGAATATAAAAAGTTCGGTACCACCGGTGCTCTAAATGTTGAAATCGAGTTATGGAGAAAATACTTGTCTACTGTCTAATCTGTACTCTTAATATAGTTAGACAATTTCAAGTGCTTTGATCTTGTCTATGTGTATATTTCAATTCTAAATCTAAATACATAGGTAATGTATTCAATTTGTACATACTCAGACCTAATATGTGTAGAGCAATAAACTAACATAACAATAGAATTCCTGCGGGACGAGACAATAACGTCAATGGGCGAATACGTATGATAAACTGCGCACCCGGGGCATACAGACGTACACACTACAGAGTCAAACAATATCTAAATTGCTAACGTAAAGAACCGTCATTTAACGTCTTACACGAATGACAGCCCGCGGCTATGTGTGCGCGGCTAGACACATGCGGGGGAAGCGCGGGACGTGGTTTTTTTCAAGCCTAGACTAAGCATACACAAGCTCGTTTTGTACTTTGCCATAACTGACAATAAGTATAATTTCATATTATTTATGATAGATTTGTCTGACGCGACCGTTTGAAATTATTTCAGTGCCAACATGGCTGACATACGCTGGTGCTCGATTTGTCATTTGTAGAGAGTGTCGCCTCTGTGACATAGTAGAGTACAGAGGTCGTGAGCACAGAGTACAATACAGAACTGCAGAGGCCTAACATACGCAAGCTTAGTGCAGTGAATACAGAAATAGAGAGGCGTTGCTCAAGAGCTCAGAGCAGTTAATACAGTAATACAGACGCAAACGCAGAGTAATGTAGAGAGGAGTGCGGGAGTCTGTAATACAAACAACAATATCGCCTTTTAACCTTATCAAATAAGCGAATTCATCGCTGTTTTCAATCGACTAGGGCTGTCTCCAAATTTTTGCAAAATTGCATTTTAGCAAACAAACTGTGACCCCACGCCGGGTATGTTTGTACAATTTCTAAAGAACAAAAGCACATCTTTATGCGTTACTCTACAACAAAGGCTGTAGGGACAACTCAACGACAGACTCTGCTTTCGTAGAGACCAGTTAGTTTACCAATTTTTATAGGTGGTGCTCTTGTGAGATATTGATTTTTATCATATACTCTAATATCTGTCAACCCTAGATACAGTAACGCACATGGCGCTTACTGCAGACTGAGTGTCTGGCTTCTGCGAATCGCCTGCGCCTGCGCATGTCGATGACTCTGTACGGAAATGGTTAACCATAACGTTGATTGTGTTACTTAATGCATATATCTATGTTAATCTATTACTAATATCGTTAGTGACTTATTTGTAACCAGGGTATTGTTACGGAGTGGTTCAGGATTTGGTTTAAAAAAAACTATTTTAATTGACACACAAAAAGATATATTATAAAAAGAACTTAGAGAAAGACCCTGCACCCGACGGAAGTCCAATTCAGTCTGACTGAAAACACTATGTTTTAATTAAACGGAAATAATATAGGTTTCCTATTGCATTAGCAATAATGCAATGGGAAACTCAGCAATTTTACTATACATATGAACCTACTTCTACTAAATCGCAACTTGCGATATAACAGTGTATAAGTTTAACCAAAGGTATCCACTATCCATACATTTAGAAACGCTTAAAATTACGGACGCCTTAAATTACCGGCCGTCTCTCTCTTCTTGACAGAACGATAAGGACGGCGTGGACTGGATAGCCTCTTAACTTTGAGAAGCGTTTGATAATACATTTAGAAACGCTTAAAATTACGGACGCCTTAAATTACCGGCCGTCCCTCTCTGTTTGACAGAACGATAAGGATGACATGGACTGGAGAGCGTCTTAACTTTGAGAAGCGTTTGATAACTTAGACACTTAGACACCGACAAATCCCGTGTGCTACTTTTTGACCTTATTATTTGGCAACAAGGTTCAAAAGTGGCACACCTGATCTGTCTTCGACTGTACGTGTACAGAGCTTAAAATTTAGTAGGGAAATTTTGCAAAACATAATTATGAGCACAATAGAATTCAGACTTTGCTATCGTTATTTATAATTGATAGTTGGGGCCAGATATCGGCATCTATGATTTTGCCTTTCAATAAGCGAACTTATTGTATGTAAATAACGTTCGAGGAAACTATCTATTCAAAGTTTTGATGATCCCACGATCGGGTGTCTATGCGCATACGCACGTTGCAAGCCCATCCGCTGCCGGGGTGAATGAACTCCGTGCAATATTAGTTATTACATACAAACATACACAGACACAGATACTCTTAGACAATAAAATCATATAAATTATTAAATATGCTAATTTATGGCCGTGATTCTCGATGTAGAGAAACATGAAAGATAACGTCGTAATTTTGGAGATTTTTACGTGTCAAGACTATCAGGGGCTAAGAGAAAATTGTATTTGTACATGATTTTCGTATTAGGAAGACAAGTTTTTTTTTTTCTATTATTAACTTATTATCTGTATGCATACACTTAAGAGCCTTATCATACTAGCGAACGAACGAAAAGAAAAATTGCGAGGACGAACACGACGCGTATGCGCGAATTAGTTGCGGACGCGCAACAAGATCGCCGCGAAGAGCGTGCGGTTGCATTGCAGACTTAAGATTTTCATGCTTTGTATGATATCTATCGATCTATATCTAAGATCAATATTGCATAACTCGCTCGCTAATCCCATTTATACCGCATAAATACATTTATGCGGTATAAATGGGATTAGCGAGCGAGTATAATGTATTATACCGCACGCACATTTAGTACGCACGTGAACGCATATTTCGTACGCTCATCTGTATCGCCCACGTGGCTTATCTAGACTTCCGCCATTGAGCTGTACTGACGGGTGCCGATAACTTTCTACTAATTGCACATTTGTGGTCGAAAGTGCATGAATCATACGGTGTTGGGTCTTCGGTTGCATCCCCACAAAATTATAGACTCTTACACCATCTAAACACTCGTTTTAAACGAAATTGAACTTTCAGTCAAGTGAATAAAGTTCTTATTTTGGCACGTAGAACTTTTTTATTGCACCCGTTTTCCGATTATTACGAGTTTTGATTGAAACTTTTCTCGTAAGCCTCCTAATGTGATGTCCTCATCACAATCCTTACACGAAAACAGAATTGTCGAATTAGACGCGAATTTGAACTGTGAAAGAAAGTTACGCAACTGCAATGTGTACGTAATTTTGTGGGTAATAAAATACCACGTAATGACCAGTTGATGGTCTTCATGGGTCGATCTTTTAAAACCAAAGTTTTCTTATGTTTTATAAGCAGGACACACAATTTGCAGAAGCGATTTTGCACTGTTAAAATGTAACATACAATATTAATTTTCATCTTATTTAAATCTAACCTCGATTCGTGCAAGCCCACCTCATTTTTAGTAAAATCTGGTGTCGAATAAATCTATTTTTTTTTGGCTCATTACCGCAATAAATATTGGTAAAATATGTTTTAATTTTGTACCTTTGTAAACCCACATCAAAGGAAGTACATATTGGACGCAATTTACAAAAGTATACCGTACAAATTTCTTGGTACCAAAAAACTCGTGGCCCGAATAATGGCCGAATATCTAGACCAAATCGTAGACCAAAGACTGCGATTGTTAGCTTGCTCGATGACTAACTTTGATAAGGCTAGTTAAGAGGCCCGAGGTTATTGTAGGAGGAGGACATTTCAATTTATTGTATTTTTATAACTATTTATTTTCATCGTTATATCGATTCGCAATCAAACCTTTTGTGCTGAACTAAAATCCTGTAACATAAGATACGTTACTGACACTATCGTTTCATGACTGTCGTAACGGGTTGAATGTTATACTCGCAAGTATTTTCGGCGGCTTCTTAGCAGCATTATTTGCCAAAATTCTTCGTAATTTCACATACATAAAACACATCATAATGATGATTAATTTGCCTGAAACGCCTTTTATATAGGCCTCGTATATAGGTTAATAATACATCATGAGATTAACACCTATGTATTCGCACAATGTCTGTTTGTGTAGTCGGTGTAGTAAACTGACTAATATTAGTGACCCACATGTGTGATGCAGGGTTGACAACGGAAATATTGATTGTAATTTCAAATAGAGGATTTTAGTGTGGAGATAACAGACGATAAAGAATGAACCCCAGTAAACATTTTTCTTAAAACTTTGTTCATACAACAGAACTAACATTGATTTGTCATGTGAATGTTGGGTGCGCACTATTACCGTAGCCCGCAGGTCGTCGAATTGAGACAGGGCCTGTCCTTACGACAGAAATATATATTATGCCAATGGGGAAAAATCGTGGAGCAGGCAGCCCTGGGGTAGTGACGCGCGTATCTGACGTAAGGTGAGCGTCTGCGGGATTAGCTCAATTCGTTTGTACAGTGTGCTGGGGCCATTTTGTTATTCATAAAACAGTGATAGCCCTGTATTAGTAGCCCATAATATGTCTATAATATGTCTATAATATGTCTATAATATGTCTATAATATGTCTATAATATGTCTATAATATGTTAGTCTCGACATAAAAAATACAATAAAATCGTCCCACCTATGTCGTCCTTAGTAAGCCCATCAATGGAACTCCTAAAAAAATTGCAATGGATGTAATAAAAATAAAAGTGTAGGCAAATGATTTTGCATTATATTTTAGTTATTTAATGATGAAATGGAGGTGTAAATCCAAAATATAAAAAAATTGAAGACTGTGTGTCTGTATACAGGCTTTACTAAGACTAATCCTATTAATATTATAAATATGAATGTTTGTGAGGATGGATGGATGGATGGATGGGTGGATGTATGGATAGATGGATGTTTGTTACTCTTTCAAGCAAAAACTACTGAACGGATTTTGATGAAATTTGGTATGGTAGTATTTTAAGCTCTGGACTAAAACATTGTGAAGAAACTTTTTATTCTGAAAAAGTACAGTGTTCCCGAGGGATACTGTATTTACGCGGAGGGAGCCGCGGGCAACAGCTAGTCTTTTTGTAAAATCTTAGTAGACTTTATGTACCGTTTATATGCTAGGTATTGGGTAGTAAGGTAAACAAGTACAAATCTCTCCTAATTCGAGGTCCGACCCAGTTGTGTGTTTGTTCTTCTGTTTACCGCCCGCTGTCTGCTGTGTAACTAACTTATTACAAGACTTTCCGATGACGAAATTCGTATTGAGCTCACAAATCTATGATTTAACAAGTGGACATGTCCAAATATGGTATATTTTGTCAAAGAAAGTGTTTGCCGAGCTCTAAAAGAGGACATGTAGTGGATAATAGAGCTTTAGCTTATCCTAAATATACAATTCTCGTTCGTGGTGTTAGTCAGACCTCCTCCGAAACGGCTCCACCGAGTTTTATATAAAATTTGCAGGTGTATTTGGTTGGTTTGAGAATAGGTTGAAAACTATTTTTATACTCCTAAGTGATAGGTGACCCGCCCAAAAAATTATTAAACTTTTTGGCATATTTTTTTTATTTTAATTAATTTATTAATAATTTGACATTAACAATACATTTAACCCCAAATGTTCACCCTTCTACCACCAACCTCCATTATTTGTTAGCGATACTAGTACTATAACAATCTTCAAGCCTTAGTTATCGATAACTCTTTCACACATCGCCTGTAGGTTGTATGGGTAGGTGTAGGTTTAGGAGTAGATAGTAAGTGTATGTTGTGGGTGTAGCTATATATTTATTCCAGTCCATAGTTAAGACAGAACAACGTCTGCCGGGTACTGTATGATATAAAAATTAAGCTAGCTTTTTTTATCACTTTTACTTTATTTTTTAATCTTTGCAGCACAATACTCCATTAACATATAATATAAATCATTATGTTTCGATTGAACCACAAACAATTAACACCTAATCAAGAATACATTACTAAAAATGTACTGCGAAAAAATATTCAATTCGATTAAAAAACAATTATTGCAAATGTCGTCCTAAGTATGTCTTTAAAGTGCGTTTACGAACCGCCGAGAAAAGTAACAGTAAGCGGCGTTGAGTCATTATATTCGAGATAATCTTTCATTGTTTATCCGTCGATTAGTCACGCAGACATAAGTGCCCAGATAAGGCGATGAACGCGCGTTTTAAAGATTGCAACGTTTGTCTATTACTAGTTCGCTGAAATGAATTATATATAGTGTCTAAATAGTGCACAAATGGCTCGATTAGCTGTACTGGATGTTTATACATCCAGTGTGTTTGTGGCTAGATGTATGCGGGGGATGCGCGATGAGCGCGGGACATAGATACTTTCAAGTCAGTCTTTCGTTTACAGGGCTGGCCGCAGATCGTTTCGTGCTTTGACATAATTGACAATATACCTAATTTCATAATATGTTAGAGAAAGATTTGAAGCGACATTTGAAATTATTTCAATATCAACCTCAGGCTTACGTCAACATGGCTGACATTCGCTGGTGCTCAAGCTGTCATTTGTAGAGAGTGTGGCTACACCTGTCTGCTACACCAGGGAATGTTATTTCCCGGGTGCAGAAGGTGGTGTGCGTAGGCTGTAGACGTCACGAAAGCCGCGCGACAATCGCGTCATCTCGTCCAGTAGTAACATTACAACAGAGGCGGCAATCTTCTGTTGCGTAACGGAAGTGCGGACATGCGGAAACGATGGCCGCCTCAGAGACTGACGTTCTGTCACGTCATTAATCATTTGTGTATGGTCCATAATTTTTCATGGGTAGGTACATCTAGTTGTAGCTTTCTCCTAAACTCTTTGTGCATTTTCTTTATGGCTCTCTAAATAAAAGTCGTACTCTCAGATGGGGTAAGATCGTTTATGGGATTAGATTGACGTGATGTACATTGTATTGTACATTACATATTTATTCTATTGTATATTATTATTATGTGTGTTTAATAAATAATTTGAAAGAATTAAAATTGGCATACATATATAAAATGTATGTCCCTCTAGCCTTAACCAACCTTATGTAAAAAATCCGGCTAAGTGCGAGACGGACTCGAGTACGGTAAAAACGGTAAAAACCACGTTTGTTGTACGCGAGCCCCACTTAGATATTTGTTTTATTCTGTTTTTAATATTATTAATTTTTATATTTACAAGTTTTGCTCTATCGAGATTCGGCTAATTGCAGACTTACACAAAATCAGCATATTAGGTCAGTTTACGATGCGGAGGCAAGTCATGACGTGATCAGAACCATTGACAAAGTTGACAGCACAATGGATCATGACGTGTTGATTCGCTGACGACTTGTGAGTTGTATGTTTGTGGTTAACGGCTTTATTCCCAACTAGATGTTGCCTGCGACTTCGTGCGCGTAAAAGGAAATCCCGCACAAGTTGATGCGACAAACGTAGCGTATGTCCTTCCCTATGGTCAGATCTATATATGTGCCAAATTTTATCAAATTGGAGCCTATTCAATGCAAGTAAGGAAACAAATAAACAAACAAACAAACAAATATTTCCTCTTTATAATATTAGTATAGATAAACATTTCCAATATACATATCATATATAGTAATTTAAACGATTTTTACAGCGCACGCCAGAATGGCTCGCTGATGGCATAATTGCCTTATTTACTTCACATTAATTATCGTTATGCTTTTGATGATAATATTTATAATCACATTATTTTTATAAAATATGGCGTATGTGTTATTCTGATGTATAAGCTATATTATTGTAAAGTTTCATTAAAATCCATTCAGTATTAAATATTGCATGAAAGAGTAACAAACATCCATCCATTCATTCTTTCTCGTTTAAATTATTATTACGTAGTATGCAATTATTTATTAATCGGTGGTAAGGATGAGATGCTGCCTGACTTTGTTCGCATAAAGTTAGTCGTAGCCGTGATGTTCTGTAGCTTGTACCTAATCTATAGTCTAGCTCAATAAACGGAATATCCAACACAGAAAGAACTTTTCAAATAGAACTAGTAGTTCGTGCGATTAGCGCGTTATATAAAATATCCAAGGGCAAACCGTATGACAATATCCGAAAACTTTGTATCTCACAGTTCGAAAGCACCGTTTTAATCAGCATGTATCTCGCGAGCGCTACGAATTGCCCAATGCCCATCATGGTGATTTTCAAAGAACATCACTTTGCCACATTGTGTCTGACACACTTTGCATTGATTGTTCGTTTATTAAATTCGTTTAGTTAAAATAAACTCGTCATACTCGTCCTGAAAAATATCTGAACAAAAAAAAACTTCGCGAACGTCAAGTTGGAAATGTAGCGATGTTTACATATAATTCCTGGATTATCGTTTCAACAGGCTTTAAAGGGAACAAACAAATAATCATAAAATTATCAAGAGCCGGAAACATCCTTACCTCGTTTGGAACGGGCTCGTTATCACAAATCTGCAGGTGATTTCTGTTTAATGGTTCATTGGATTTTTAATTCTTCTCGCTCTACATAAGTTCCGACAATACCAGCTATGTGTGAAAAACAACAGGTATCAAAAATACTGATAACTACTTCGCTCTTCCAAGAAATTGTAATGTATGTCAACAACATACAGGATATTTCAAACGACGGGATTATTAAATTGTGGAAATTATAATCATTTCAATAAATTCAGGCGAGAACGAAATTTGTACGTGGAAACGTGAAGTTTCCCAGAAAAAATTGACAAGGAGTTAATTTTATTGTCACTCTAATGACAAATATAATGATTTATTTTTCAGCTGTTTGTGCCGAGAGATTTGCAGTCAGCAGGCACCAGATAAGCAGACGCCAGTAGACAATAAAAATTACAATTTTTTAGGTCAGTTTTTCAATGAGCAAAATCAGCTGATTGAAAGTAAAAATGTTAATCTGAAAAAAATCCAGATTGAATTTACTCGTTAAAGTACATACACATATTTATGATTTCGCATGAAATATCAATAAATGTTATTTATTCACTTCAGAGTCCCAGTTTTTACGGTGAGTTGCAACATAAGTTGTAAAACGTCTGAAAAGTGATTAAGGTAATGGAGCACCTACATTCACAAAATATCCAGACAAGTCCATCGAAAAATTTTTAAACGATTATTTCAAAGATGAAAGAATTCTATGAAATAAATCCAAGTCGAGCGATTCGGGGAAAATATTATGTTAAAAATGAAAAAAAGGTGCCGCCAAAATGTCCCCAATGTGCCAGATGAGTCGTCCGAAAAATACTATTAATTTCTGCCGTGAAAATGACAATTTGCGCGACGCCGCCGCGTCTGCGCGCACTTTCGCTGCGCACGCGCATGTCGCAGCGTCCGGACCGCAGAGTCCTTCGAGCGGGCACGAGAGACGCATGTCTGCGTGCTTACCGCGAATATTTACATAAGGACATAGCCTTTTTTACCCGAAATAAAAAAGCATTTAATCAATAAAATAACTTTTATTCCTCAAATAAAAAAGTGTTAATTTTTTTTTCTACAAATTAAATCTAGATAATTTCGGTGACTAGTGTAACATTTTTTGGTGATTTTGTCGTGTGATCGTCTGCACGTGATTTGCACAGCAATAGCACCGGTGACCGATGCCAAGCGCTGATGGAGTCGCGTCTCTGGCTGTCATGGAGGCCGGCCAAACGATGACGCTGTGGTACACCGATATACTGGTGAGCGTACAGGTGGACTTACCTGGTGACAGAATGTGCTAGAAGTTTTTTAGAAGTATTCTTGGATTCGCGAAAAAGTATTATGTATGTAAATTGGAAACTCTAATGTAGCCTACAGAAATATTTCACCAATAAAAATTGATAACTCTGCGTATACAGCCTGGGGACAGACATACGGTCAGACGGACAGCGGAGTTTTAGTAATAGGGTCTCGTTTTTACTCTTTGGGTACGGAGTCCTAAAACCAATTATGTTTATGTTAAACATACATAATTGTTAATTGATTAATACTTGATACACAAATACAAAAACAGATTAGGCGGCCTTATTGCCGTATGGCATTTTCTACTAATCAACCTTTAGTGCCGTATGGCATTATAATGCAGTAGCGTTTCGTCATTCAGGTGACGTATATAGTAGGAGCTGACGATAGAGCCCGTCTCACGAGCCACTCAAAATGTCTAAATCGAGTTATTTCCGTAGACTTAAAAGTATTCCTTGCAGTTTTCCTGATAAAATAATAAGGATACGGGTAGTTTACGTCCCACTCGGAGGACACGATTGTGTTAAATGCAATACACTAAGACTGCATAAAACTTTTTTTAAAATAAATTATTAATGGCTGTAGTGAAATCGGCATCGGTCCTCGCGTTAACAGCCGTAGAAAGCATCGGTAGTGACCCACGGGTATTAGCGCCTAAGGCAGACGTTGCATTAGGTCATTTACTCCGCAGGTTATTACAAATTTCTTTCTAAGACTTTCTATATAATTATTGGGGAAATCTGATAAATGTGTACATGGATACCGTGTCGGTCCGTGTGCTCGATTAACTAAAAGAATTAATTGATTTTGTTTTTCTCTCTATAGAAACTTTTATTTTGTGGCGAAGTTGTACCACTTTTCTTTACCCATTTTTGTGCCGTAAAAGTTTTTGCAACTTATGCTACTTCATAAAGCATCGTATGCGGTGTTAGTTTATTTAGACACTAGTTTTTGCCCGCGGCTCCGCCCGCGTAAATACAGTATCCCACGGTATTATTTTTACCCGACTACGGTGGTGCCAAAAGTTGGATTGATGATTTTGGCAGTCTATGTATGTATGTTTGCCACCGTAGCGTCTAAACTGCAAGCGTCCAATTTTAATGAATGAGGTGTGAAAAGATTCGTAATAATGGCACGGGTATCATAGGCTATATAATTTACCTAGTCGAGTTATAGTTTTTAACTTTTGATTATTTTATTTGGCGGATAACCATAGAAAGAGGAGACATGACAATGGAATGATAAATGATGGTGTACAAACTAATCCATGTCTCGTATTGTTCTGTCTAACATAACCCACTAAAAACACTTTCTTCTCAAATCTGTGATGCTATCAGCCCGATAATCAATACTTTTACGATAACATCTATTCTTACTGTACAAGTTGGAAAGTGAACTCACATTGTTAGTCAATTAGGCGGTGAATCACTCAGTCCGATGATTCGGTATTCCGAATAAGGAATAATGTGTTTCTAAGGTCACGATAATCTGCGTTTCACTTGTAGACGGGGCAAGAGAAGCATATATTTTTCCGGATTAACAGGAACAATACTTAATAATATACTTTATGGAACTGGCCATTTTCACCATCACATCTTACCCCATCTAACAATATGTTATACGGCCAATCTTAACGTCTGTCAATGCTTGATAAGTGAGTGAGAAATACAAAATAATAGATTTCGTATAAATTTCGCCAAATCTAGATTACTATAGCGGGGTTATATCTAGAAGTAACTTTAACCTTTGTTTATTATTCCGTTTGGCTGTTCCTCAGATTTATATTAAGCCAATTTTGTATGCAGTTCTAATCGGGAGGCAAATTGTATCAAGCGTGTCTCTTTTAACATTCTATTCTGATTCTATTCTCGTGCCTACGTAAGTCTGTTACGGGGGTAATTTTAATTATGTTTGTGATCGATATTACGTCACTCCTATGCTAAATCAGTTAGCAGTTAGCACTTTCCAGTTACATCAGAATCGTTTTGAGAGCCCATTGACCGAGAAACCGCATTGGTGATAGGTCAAGAGCTCCACCACGATCTTTTATATAGAAAATTTTATGTACAGTGTTGCCGAGCAATTTTCGAGTGTATCGAAACTCGAAAGCATGACTGTTCTCACTTAGACGAAATGCCAAGGACTTTGATGGTATCTTAACATGAAACATTAGACTCAGCGCACACTATTACGATGAATGATAGCGATGAGTGTTTGCGATAAAGATTTTTCATTCTTATCATCAGTAAGATCATTACACAGTCAATGTTAAGTACCTGGGAGACAGCGTGTTGCTATATATATATTATATATATTATAAAAAAAAGAAATAAAAATAATCACTCAAATATTCATGTGACCGGGATGCGAACCCACTTTGCCATCACCGCAAAAAGTCTGATACTTACCAAGCCGCCTACTGAATTTGACATTTAGAAATCGAAATCACTCATGTCTTTTTACGTGACGAATGCAAAAACATATTTATAACTTAAAAATGTGCTATTTCCCAGGGCTAAGACTCAGCTACTAGACTAGCTAGATCGAAAACTCCCTGCATACTAAATTTAATGGAAATACTTGCAACCGTATCCGAGATTCCGATTATATATATACAAGATTTGCTCGTTTAAAGTATAAGATTAAGATTTAAATTTAATTAATGAGATTAAGAAGAAAATTATCTTATTGTTAAGTGCATAATAAAATTAATGTGCTTAAAATACTCACTGTGTTCAGTGGCAGTAATTCCATTAACCGTCCACTAACAAGCTCAGAGTGCGTAGAAATTATAAACATGTGGACAAGAAAGATGTTGTTTCTCATTAATCATTGTAAGTTTGTGGCTTTAATAAATACTAAACCTGGGTAACCGAGCTTTGCTCGGAGCTCTAGTAGATTAAAAAAAAGAATCACAAAAATATTTTACCGGGGTTCGAACCCACCACATTCCAAATTTCCGAACAACGCAAAAATTAATCAAACTGCAAATCGAACTGACAGTCGAAATTATTGATATAATAATTAATTGTTGCACGACGAATGAAAAAATATATACGTTAAAAATGCTTAGTTTTTAGGGATGAAACCTAGCTAGACCGATTTTTCTCCCCAAAACTCCCTGCATACTAAACTTTATGTAAATACTTGCAGCCGTTGCCGAGATTACGATTATATATACAAGATTGTCTCGTTGAAAGTATAAGATACTATCGGACCTTGTGTGTGAAATGTAATTACGTTTTTACGGAATATAGCATTTTCACAGCTATTTGTTTAAAGCCAAAATTAATCAACACCTCGTAATGTGCACCGAGCCTTACACTTTATCGACTAGCGTTCGTTATCGATAATTAAACTTTTTACGTCTCTACGCGATTGCTGTCGAGTGTGGAGTACTGCACTATTGAGGTCGGCTGAAATGCATTTCTCTTATTTTTAACTATTATTCTTGCGCATTAGTAGGCAGTGTAAAAACCTCGGGCAGTCGGCGGCATAAATACATACTTATATTTTTAGTCTTGACACACTTATTAAAAAGTTGGCTTCATCTGCATCCTATTTATTTACATGTATGCACAAGTCGTTGACTGTAATGACTAATGGAATCAACAATCGTGTATTCTGATTTGACACATCTAATGTCAGGTCAGAACTCAGACCGTCTATTTCGAGATGCGGCTACGTGGCAAGTAACGCGTCACCATACCATTGTACCATATTATTTAAATGTTTCGCATCAGCCACCCTCCTTGCACCGGCTCATTGGTTTATTTGTCTATAACTCTATACTAATATTATAACGAAAAGACTCCGTGGTCCAGTGGTTAAGAGCTTGGCTCTCGACTAGGAGGACGTGGGTTCGATTCCCGCGTTGTTACAACAAAAAATATTGTTCGGGCAATGCTGGCTGATCACCTGATTGTCTGACAAGAGAGATGATCCATGCGTCGGTTGGGCGTGTAAAATGTCGGAGCTGCGCCTGATCTCTCGCCAGTCGTGTCGGTCATCCGTCCCACTATGTTTTGAGAGTAAAAGGAACATAGAGTTTTCTTTTGTACTGCGCACACACCTGAGTACTATTTGAATTGGAAAGATTTTAATTTGTGCACAGATATAGAGTAGATCATAGGAAGGACATAGGCTACTTTTATCGCGACAAATGTACGATTTCCGGGATATTTCCTTTTGCGTGCACGAAGTCGCCGGCAACTCTAGTTCTATTATATTTTGCGTGGCCCTTCTGTGAGTCGATACAAAGTGATTCCGTTGCGCTTGCGCAAAAATCGTCTTTGTTCGCGTTGACAGAGATTTCCACATATTATTTATGGTACGGGTTCAAGGTTTGGTTTGATGTATGAGTCAATCGAACAATGTAAGAACTTACATTACAGTGCACGCTGACCTGCGGCGCGTGCCGTACACTGAGCCGAGAGTTAATAAACGTGGTCATACGAAATATTTGGTGAAAGAGAGCAATTAGCAACATAATATATCGATGGATGTTGCTGAAGGTAAAATGTATTTAGGATCTTCTAGTTTTGCTTCCCACGTATGATGTTAGAATCAATAAGCCTGACCGGTGTATAACAACGTAATTATGTCTTATATATCTTCCTTTGTACAATATCGACAAAGTTCCTGCTCGACCAGTTTCTAAAAATTTTCCTATGCAGTAGGACACCTCCAAAATATTTAAACACAACGGAAGAGACCGCAACGGCTGCAGACGTGGTTGAGCTACGTACTCACACGTGTGATGTGGTTGCGTGCGCTTCAAATGCCTGGTCGAGGGGAAACTTGTTCGATAGTAGGTACATTAGCGTTGCGACACATTACCTCTCTTAAACCTAACTAAGCCCGCCGCTTTATTTGTGTTATATCAATAGTATTTCCGATAATAATAATAGCGTCTAATGATCATTGATAATAGTTTTATAGTAATTCGTGAAGCAAGTTAAAAAGGCCATAAAAATCGCCCTTAACCTATGTCGATATAAACATAACACGTTTGCCAGTGAGGCGGTGTGCAGTGAACAGTTATGTGTAAGGCTGGGACTGTATGATCCGGAATCCGGCGGGCGTGGGAAAATTCAGAGCACTGAAAATAGAACTCTGCGCTATTATACAATAGAGTTGTATATATTTTATTGAATAAACAACGCTTGTTGTTTAAGTATGGACAATTATTGCCTCGACATGCCTCGTCTATATAATAGGTACTTATATATAGGACTATGCTTCGTATGCTTAGAGTTTAATGTGTTATGCTCGCGCCGTTTTCTCGGGTTGGTAGACTTCCGCTATTTTTACGTAAAAAATACTTAATACATAGTAATTGAGATCCTCCAGCCAGGGATAGCAAACATTTTTCCCGACTTAACCTTCTCTCCACAGCTCTACAATAAATCTCAGACGTGAATATGATCATCTCTCGCAACTAAATCCCAGACGTGAACGTTATTACTCCCGAGTCACGGAACGTGAAAAGGTTACATGTGTATCAGTCATGATAACGCCATTCAGAATGTTTTAATTGCTTGTACTTTCTCTCGTGATCTACTGATAAGAAACGGATCTAAATTTTTGCGCAATCTCAAAAAGGAATTTTGTCTTTTACCTTCGCGTAAAGCCATTCTGTTCAATTGTACAAGTGTTCAGTCAGGACAGACAAGCATTTACAGTAAAACCATGGTGCTGATGACCCTCGGCAATCTTCGTTTTTTTTTTAATGGGAATGACAGACGACGTAATCGTGGTTTTTCAAACCACGATTGCCGAAAGATATTGAGGTCGTGGTCGTACGCGGATTCGAGATGATATTGTGTCACCCTGTACACCGCAAATAGCAAAATCCTGTTAATTTATTTTTTATTATTGCCGATTCTACGTTATTTCATTGCTAAAGTGACTGAAAAGGCATTTTGACACTATATTAATTGTAAATGTTTAAACAGTAAACGACTAGATTCACAAAAAGGTTGACTACATCTGCTGTATCTCAAAGTTCACAGCAAACGTTGACAATATCTGCAAGAGTGATGTCCCACAATAACAGATACAACCTAATTGCATATGTCTCTGTCTCGCTGCCATTGTCTCGTCAGACTTATGTACCACTTTCTAAATATTAGTGCACCGAGAAAGTCAACTTTATGATTATAATAAAACTAAATACATACAGACATGACTGCTAGCTGTAGTTAGCTAGTAGCTGCCACAGATAACACGGAGTTTGTACGAGAGTGATCCTTATGTCGTCGGTATAAAGGTCCTGTCAGAGGTAAAATAACTCTGAACGGACTGTATTATGTTCCGTTTTCCTCATGTGTCATCTGAAAAGTGATCATTCAACAGTAATTGCAATCGTTGTTTTTGTGGTCAGTCCCCTGCCCTGCTAGAACTATCGACCTCTAAAAGAGAGACTGATGATATTGAACATCGTGTTTGTAAAACGTCAGTCCTAGCTCGTCGCATTATATAAGTTAAAAAGTAATAGGTGCATATATTCCCTGCTCGGTATCCTGTAATTGACGTGCTTTATTTTCATATTAAAATACAATTTCTTCGACGTGTCACGGCTCTGGCACACTTTTTTAATGAAAAAATTGCGTTGTTTTTGTGTTGTCGGGCGCGGGGGAGGATAAATCTTAATGTTACACATGTCGTCTGTTGAAAAACGCACTGAATTACTGCCCAGCGACACACAAGTACACCGCCGACATTTTTATTAGCGCAATGAAACGCATCTGGCAGCCGAGGTTGCTGCTGTTGTTAAGTGGTTATTTTCGCACTTCTGTTTCACTACTTGTGTTTTGAACAACACGTGTTTACATAATAGGTATACCTGTCGCAATTTGTAATAAAGTAGGTAACGGGTTTCACGTTCTCCGGTGGAATACTGACTTACTGACACTATACGATTCGCCTGGGTCGTTTGGTCGATCTTATGCCATTTATTCAGCACGAAATAATTCAGCAACTACACATTGGAAACACTAGACAGTAGACATTATTATCTAACCATCCCCTTTTCTATCTTTCCAGAGTCCAGGCACGGGCAGCGCGGGCGCGGGCGCGGAGGCGGGTCGCGACGCGCTCGACGTGCGCTACTCGCTGGCGGCGCTCGCGGACGACTACACCAAGCGCAAGCATGTGGTCCGCGTGACCACTGCCGCCGGGGCTGAGCTGCTGCTACAGGTACGATGTCCCGTAATATTAAGTCATCAAAGGATATAATTTACCTCTTTTTTAAACAAAGTAAAATAAAAGAATAGAATAGAATGATTCATTTTCGAAAAAATTGGTACCTAATACAAGGATGTTATTATATAATATGGTCCCAATTTCTTCCCTAATTTGGTACCTAATACAAGGATGTTATTATATAATATGGTCCCAATTTCTTCCTCAAGGGCGTGGTACCATAACTGCTAAGTAATTCATCGAAATTGATCAGATTGGTTTGAAAAATGGTTTATAGGCTGATGGAGCGGCGGACGCACAGAGATGGCTGGCAGCGCTACGGCGGCACTCTGCCGAGCCACCGCCTGCAGAGACTGCGCCTGCGCTGCCGCCCGCGCCCGCGTCGGCTCCTGCCACCGTCACCGCTCCACCCGTCAGTGAGACCGCTTCCCCGCTGCCGCCACAGCGTGGCAAGAAAATCGGCAGGAACAGATCGCCCACAGGTACTAATAAATAGCTACAGATTAAATAATACTTTGTACTGCTGCACTTATCTAGATGCTTGGATTGTGATTTTCTTCATGACCTACAACTGTTTACCAATTTTGCAGGTCCGCCAACGCCCACGCTGCCATCGTCGCCTAAGAACAAGACATGGAAGGGTCGTATGGCGAAGCAGCTGCGGCGGATGGGCGGCACCGCGCCGGCCCCGCCCAGCACGGGTTGGCTCGGCGCGCCGCTGGAGGCCTGCCCCGCTGACCCCGCGCACCCGCTCGTGCCGCAGGCCATCACGCTGCCCGCCTCCGCTGTCGAGGTTAGTAGATCTGAGGAACAGGCTACCAGAGGCCTAATTCACGGAAATAGTTTTGTTATAATCCCTGATTCCACGGTGAGCGCTCGCCAAATGGTCCCGAACCCAACCGAGACTATAACAAAATAAGTTACGTGAATTTAATGAACTTTTTAGTTCTCACTCTTAAGCTACAGTTAAGCCCCATATAAGTCCTTACTTTCATCCTGACTAACTTATCTGGCTTAGGGACGGCGGTGCTAAATTAGTTAAATCAATAATAAACAATTAAAAAAATAGATCTCATTGTCAAAAAAGGAAATCGTGAAAATCGATAAAAGTAAGATTTTTGATTTAACTTTTACTACTACTTACTAGGTCAGAAAATTTTATCAGGGTCGTAATATGATCATCTATCTTGGTAGGGATGTCACGTTGTAGTGCGGTCCTCATATAGCATGCATAATAATATTTGCCAAGTAGGCTACAATGTGTAATGTTGTTAAACTTTTTTTAATTATTATTTAGGAATAAACAGTTGTTTAATAGAAATAATTTTATAAAGTAATACATAATTAAGAAACATAAACCTAGAGTTCCATAAAAAGAAGTAATAAATATATAAAACTTAAAGCTCATGCATTCGGATATTTTTTATACATTGTTTGTAACACGTCCAGTGTTAGCCAAACTTTGTATATAATAAACCAGAGTGTGTTATAATATATTACATTTATAAATAATAAATAAATGTTATTCGTACGTTCCAGGCGTACGGCCTCCGCACGGTGGGCGTGTACCGCGTCCCTGGCAATGCCGCGGGCGTGGCGGCGCTGGCGGGCGCGCTGTGCCGCGGCGAGGCGGGCGACGGCGACGCGCGCTGGGCCGACGTGCACGTCGCCTCGTCGCTGCTGAAAGCGTATCTACGTCGGCTCCCCGACCCGCTGCTGACGGCGCATATGTACCCGGCGTTCATAGGTATGCAGTAAATTTCTGGTGTAAATAATCATATACATTTCGCCATAGAAGTAGACCCAAACCCGACCCTGACCGGGTTTGGTCCTTTTTAAACCTAGGCAAAATAACTATGAATGTTGAGATTAGCTGAATACTTTTAATTAATGCATATATGTATTTATATAGCATTCTAAATGATGATGATGTGACTTCGTGCGCGCAAAAGTTATTCTTGCGGAAACGGTACATTTTTCCGTCGCAAACAAACAAAATGTCGCGGTGGTCTACTCTATATATGTGATTTCTTCAAATCGGTCCAGTAGTTACGGATCCTATTCAATGCAAACCAGAAAACAAACTTTTCCTCTTTATAATATTAGCAAGTAAAGATTAGCATAGATAAAGCGTATAAATGGTCGTGTAATTGCAATCTTATTTACAATAATTTACTATAAGGCACTGTTATAACTACAATTGCACCAATTCCAGCGGCGGACCGGTCCGCAGACCGCGCGCGCGATCTACGTCGACTTGTACACGCGCTGCCGCCCGCGCACTACGAGACGCTCAAGTACCTCGTCCGCCATTTGCGGCGCGTGGTCGAGCACGCCGCCGTCAACAAGATGGCGCCGCGCAACCTCGCCATCGTGTTCGGCCCGACGCTCGTGCGCGCGGCGGGAGATGACATGCTCACGATGGTCAACGATATGTCCAGCCAGTGCCGGATTATCGAGTCCTTCCTCAACCACGTGAGTGTCTTTTTTATGATTGCTTGTCCTTAATGGCTTGCTTTATAAATTATAATGTTAATCATACTTAAAGACCTACGCATTTATCGACATCAAAAAATTTACGTCGCACATAGTCGTAATATTATATTCTAACATTTTCAGTACGAGTGGTACTTCGAAGACGAGGAAGGCGAGCCCCCCGTAGACCCCCCGCCCGCCGCCGAGGAGCTATCCGCCGCGCCGACGCCCTCCCGCGACCTCCTTATACACAATGTCAAAAAAATTGAAAGTGAGTTCTGTCTGTCAAATAATTCTTTATTATTTATTTATTTTAAGAAAGTTTGTGGAGCTTTTTATAAAGTCGTTTGGACTTTAAATCCCAATTTACTAACGAGCTAACGTTCCCACAGATAAAGACGTGACGACGCGCGACATCGTGTCGTCGATCATATCGGCCGCGAACCGCAAGATACAGCGGAAGCCTCGTAAAGGTGACAAGAAGTGGGAGGAGAAGTCGCGGTCGCCGCCTGCGTCGCCGCCGCGCTCGCCGCTGTCACCCGCACCGCAGCCCGCACACAAGTACGTATAACACGACACTCGTGTGTGCGTGCACAAACTCAAGCGCACGCGGGCAGGCGTTCTAAGAAAGAAGTGAATCAAAAATATATATAACTATAAAAATATCGTATTATTATAAAGTGACAGCGCAAAATCACACCGTCCATAATCGTACAAACGCGCGATGAGTGCGTACCTGCGTTTATCATCTATAAAGTTGTGTCAAATATTTCGCAATTGCAATAAAACTTTGTTTTTACAGAATTGAAATGGATTCTGTGTCAGTAGTCAGTCGCAATCGGCAGGAGATATCGTCGCACACACACACGCTCAACAGCTTCTCTATAGACGGTAAGCACTATTCGATCATTTTATTCGTTTGGCACCTAGCTTACTATGTACTGTTGCTTGACGCTATATGGTACTTAAGGAATTTACTATGAGCGACCATATATATATATATATATATATATATAAAGATGTAAACTATTTCCTCCATTAGGTGTGCGGTACTGACACCAGTGAGTAGATACGGCAAACCATTTCGTAGCCCACATTCACAGGTATAGGAATGTGAGCGTGCGTGTGGCATCTGTGTGCGTGTCCGAGCGTTATGTACCCGCTCACCGATTAAACGTTTTTGTTGCTTTTCTGAACTCGTTCTCATGTTTGACATCATCAGCGGAATGAATATCATCGTAATAAACTAACAAACGCTTGCTAGGCGGCTCCCGAGGCCCGGTCTCGGCCGCTCGACCATAACTCCTAGCGGCCGAAACGCATCAACGTATATCCCATCAAGCCAAATCATGTTTTTGTATCATATCACTTATCGTAGCACCGAATTTAATCCGCTTTAAATTTCACCACAAAACGCGGCCCACTTAATAACATGAATACGTCGTTACAGGGGCCGGTGATTTAGTATCGTCTCTCACGAGAAAGTTCGATCAGAAACTTCGAACGCTCAA
This sequence comes from Phengaris alcon alcon, assembly GCA_037179445.1. Taxonomy (NCBI): domain Eukaryota; kingdom Metazoa; phylum Arthropoda; class Insecta; order Lepidoptera; family Lycaenidae; genus Phengaris; species Phengaris alcon. The sequence continues at coordinate 1,123,028 of JAYRCH010000068.1, read as the reverse complement.
CAACTCGTCGCCGCTGGACGACGGCAGCATCCCGTACGCCGACGAGTGCCAGGACGACGACGAGGACAAGTCCAGCGGCAGCTCGCCCTCCGGAGGGTCCCTACACTCCGCCCGCGCCGGCGGTTCCCCCCGCAGCGAAGACGCCGAGGGTTCCCCACAAAGCGGGCGCGCGAGCGGCTCTCCCCGCAGCGCTGGGGCCCGCGCACACGAGTTAAAGGCAGCGTGGCTGGCGCGCGACCAGCGGCACTCCTCCACCAGCAGCGACGACGCATGGCCGCGTCCCGCGCCCGATACCGACGACTCCGAGAAGGAGAACTGCGCCGCACCTAAGGAGGCGATACCCGGCGCGCGCGCCGACGACGACAAGGACGTGGACACGCGCTCGCACACCAGCGGCGGCACGCTGCCCGACAACGACAAGCTGGAGCGGCCATATACCTATCGCGTGCCCGCGCCGCCGCCCGAGCCCGCCAAGCGCAACAGCGCCGCCATCGACGAGACCGACGCGCGCGCCGACAACGTCGACGCCGACGCCAAGCACAAGCGTTCGGAGTCGCTGGACCGCGCGCGCGTGCTGCGCTCCGAGTCGCTCAACTGCCGCACCGAGCGCCCGCAGCGCTCCGAGTCGCTGGGCAAGGAGCGCAAGGCGGCAGGCGAATGGGGCGCGCGGCGCGCCGGCGTTGGCGCGTGGCGCTCCACCAAGCTCAAGCGCAAGAACGGCATGCCGGAGCGCGGCATCAAGCGCCGGCACACGGTGGGTGGCACCAAGGACTTCGACAAGGACGGCTGGGCGGCGCGCCACACGCGCACGTCGTCGCCCGACCTGTCCGCCTGCCCCTGGCCCGCGCCGCTCGTGCCGCCGCCGCGCCCGCCGCTCGAGTCGCACGTGTGAGCCCCGCTCTCTAGGACTCTCTCCGACGCCGCAACTTAATTAATATTAAAAGTGAAACGTTAGTAGTGGCAGTATCTTTGTAAAATTAAGGGTAAACGGAGGGCGTCGCTAGTGATTATCGTGCGAGTTCGCTCGCGAGAGGCGGTCGCCCGCGAGTGGGGAGCGGGCGGCGGAGAGATGTTACTGATGAACATCGATGCTAAAGATCACACTGGAATTGAAATATCTATCGCCTCTTTGAAAGCCGATATGGAACTGTGTACACTATTTCTTCTCTGTATATCGTTCGTCACCTGTGCTACTGATCAACATTGGTGCTCATAATGGATGCGTTTATGTTATATTTTCATCGGTGTGTGCCGGACGCCGGCTGCAGTCGGTCTGGACGCCGGCTGCAGTTGCGTCTGCTCACCGGCGTCGCGCTAGAGAGGCTATTTAAACTTTTGCTCCATACAATCGACTGAGTAGATTAGTTCTCAAATATCAAAATATAGTATTTTATAAATTAACAAATTATAATACTCAAAATTTCTCGGAACCTGTCGTGTTCATGAGCATTTAAAATCTTATGATATCGGTACCTAAAAATTAGATAATTATTTTTTTTTATCAAAACGTTCGCTAAGTTCGTTCGTTAGAACTATTATATGCAGTGCAATATGGTATAAAAGATATAACGAAATATATATTATAAGTGGAGGCGACGATGAACTTAGCTCACTATATAATGCCAAAGAATGAAATAAATTGAGAAATTTTAATGATCGTATACAAGCGTAGGGGCTCGGAGCGAGCGACAAGGACGGAGCGAGCGACACGCAGTCGTGCGCAGTCCGCGTGTTAGCTCAGTCGTACTCGCACGTTGAACGTTTCGCGTAGTTCCCTTCGTAGTACCTTCGAAAACTTTACATGAACAATATTTTGGAATATAAGAAAGTGCAAACGAGCATAATATCAGCTAGTGCTACTTAGATAATGTACAAGTTCGACTCGAACGTCACTCGGAGCCGACGGCGTAGTGTAAGGTCGAGCCAGGAATATAACACCACGTTAGTTAAGGTAGAGTAAGTTAGGAGCCCGAGGGGTCGTGGCGTAAGTTAGCATGTATACAATTTACCGCGACACGCATACACCTACTTGCCTTCGCAACATAGAGGAATCGAACCTTGAGCACAATTATATATTACGTGAATATTAAAGTTACCTTCTAGTTTGGCGAGACGTTGGAAAAATATTTTTAGATTTTAGATCTTTATTTTAAGTCGCATGTGTATAATGCCTTCGAATTATATATGTTTACCGAAAGGCTAGCTAGTATTGTAAGTAGTGCGGCGGTGCGCCGGCCGCGCGCGGACGGCGGGCGGCGGGCGGCGGGCCGCGGGCCGCGGGCTGCGGGCTGCGGGCTGCGGGCCGCGTAGGGGACTCCTATTATGTTAATGTAACACTATGCAGTGATAATGACGAAAGTGATGTCTTATACTTGTATAAATTGTACATTTCTTTTAATATTAATTTATATTAAATTTGTTATATTAGCTTTGTTGAATACAATTATTTTTTATTGTTTTTGTTTATCAAAGAAGTATTTTAGGCTAAATTCAATTGTTATTTATTTTCGACGGATGTAAAACGTGCACGTCAAATTGACATTAGGATTGTAAATATGACATCGCGGAAATGTTTTTTTTTTTAAATAACATTCTTTTATCTTTTAACTTTTTAAACAATTTTAATACCATCTTTACATTAAGACGATCTCAAGTTTGTTGAATGTTTGCAAAGCGTTCCTTTTAAAGTTTTATCTGTAAATATATCGTTTATATAGGAACAGTGAATTTACTAATTTTACATCATACTGTAGCAGTTAGCCGGCGGCGAGCGCGCGCTCGACGCAATAAAAGACACCTGTAGTTTCGATGTCTTCAAAATGATTTGTACGCCGTAGAGCTCCTTGTGTATCCCGCTATGAAATCTAATTCACATTAAAGACACTTAGCAATGTGGTTAAAACAGATTTATTTGTCATATTATTTGTCATTGTGTATATTTTGGAGAAATGAAAATAAAATTTAAAGAATTCCAACTTTTGTTTTACTATAAAATATATTCCTGCTTTCTATCGTGTTTTACTATACTATGTACCTACACTCGGTACTGAAATACGTTTAAGAACGAGGGGTATTTTTGTATGAAGCCCGACTACACCACTATAAAACTACCACACATAATAATAATATATCAAATGAAAGGTCTTGAAGACTATCATTTAATCCTATAAAGAAACATATCTAAGCCATGGGAGTAAAAAGAAAAAAAAAAACCTGTATTATTGGACCATAGTATTATGATAGTGTTGCTAGTAAGGAACGATTTCTGGAAAGTATTGGTATATGGTGCTTATGGAATGTGTTTGTACAAGTAGATTTTGGATTTTTTGTCCCTTCTGCTTAATGTCCTACTACTATGTATAAATTTGAAAGTTTGTGAAGACGAATGTACGGATAGATGGATGTTTGTTACTCTTTCACGGAAAAATTTGTGATCATATTTTGATGAGATTCGGTATGGTTAGTAGTTTAGGCTCTGGATTTAAAACATAGGCTACTTTTTATTCCACTTTTTATCCCAAAATAGTACAGTGTTCCCGTGGGATACTGTATTTACGCGCGCCAAGCCGCGGGCAAAAGCTAATCTGGCTATAAGAAACTATGACAGCCAAGAGAATATCAGTGATCGGTGTCACTTACACTTATTCCCCCCTTGACTATAATATGATTATTATGCAACTAAAAAAAGTTTGAAAAACGTTGGTATAGCATACATTTATTTCAATCAGTTAAAGCCTTAATTACGAATTTTATAGTAACTTTTGTTTTATTATGGTGTTTTATCATTAATTTCGCCGCAAAAGCCACAAGTTTTTTAATGGTTTGGTACTCTTTTTTGTGTTTCTTCTCTTGTGTTGTACCTATGCAATTCTGTTTCAAAACAATAATATTAATCATAATACATAATTAAAAAGTTAAAGTTACATTTATGATGAAATATATGCTTACGGGGGCGGCGGCGGCTTATGAATTCAAAACATTTTCACTAATTTTTGAGTAGGACACACCCTTACCGAGACAAGTACAAGCAAATTATAGAATAAAATATAGCAATGTTGTAGAGTCTAGTCCAAGGTACGAGCGATGTAATGTGTGGAAAATTGGAAAAATAATGGATTTTCCAATTTTGTTTTTACTTGTAGAAAATCTTAGGTTACGGGGTTGTGTTCCGATAGAGCACGAAATTTTCACTATTTTTTCAGAAGGACGCAACGTTTCCGAGATACAATTTCTCAGAAGATTATCTTAATCTTCTTCTCTGAAATATAACTAGCTTTATCGCGCGACTTCCTCCACATGGATCCCCATTGCACCCCCGAGGGATATGTATTAAACCATTTTTAACGGATATCTGCGTCATAATAACTGCGATACAAAACTCAACGTAATTCGACCAGCGGTTGATATTTCACTATATACAAACTTTGGACCCCCCATTTCACCCCTTTAGAGGACGAATTTCAAAAAACTACAAAAAACGTACACTATAATTTATTTTCTCTAGTATTCAATGTCATGGAAATCGGGACATAGGTATTTAAAAAAAAAATCATACAAACTTTCAACCCTTATTTTACACCCTCAAATGGGGGATTTTACCAAGCCCTGAAACACTATTTATGTCGTGTATTTAAGAGCATGAATCTCAATTTTCATCGAAATCGTTGCATATTTAAAGATTTCCATACCTACAAATTATCAACTCCTATTTCACCCCTTTAAGGGTGGAATTTTTCAACTTCCCTTCTTGGTGCGCGTGTACATTGTAAATTAAAACTACTGTCAAAATTTCACGTTTCTACTATTAGCGTTTACGGCTGTGCAAGCGTCTATACGTCAGCCAGTCAGTCAGTTTAAATATAACTAAGTATTATGTATATAGAAAAAATGGAATTAATTCCAATGTCTCGCTAAAACTCGAGAACGGCTGGACCGATTTGGATAATTTTGATCTTGAATAATTGTGGAAGTTCAGGGTTGGTTTACCGTGAGAAATATTGGAAATATTGCAGGGAAAATACTAAAAACAATGATTGAATTTTCTTATACTAAATGTTTCACTGTGTTCAAATTGTCACTTGATGACAAATATTTATAGCCTGTTCAGTAGATGTTAGTTTAGGTTGTAGGTAGGTGTAGTTATTTATTTTTTCCATTTCATAGTTAAGACAGAGCAACGTGTGTCGGGACATCTAGTCACATGAAAATTAAAGTTCTGTTCTGCCTAAGATCCAATTTTGAAACAAATATGTTCTTTTGAAAATTAGAGAATGAAGGTACGAAAAATTTTCCTCTCGACTAGACAATTCACGTCATTACTTATGTTTTTTTTTATTTAAGTTTGCATTTAAGTTCCAGTGTCAGCACATGCTGTCTCACTTGCGCTTCAATTTGACTTGATTTGGTTTCTTAAATTCCATTCTTTCTTCTAAGTTGTATCAGATTTATTAACTTACACCACATGTCTATCATTATAGAAAACTTGATTCAATAGACAGGAAAATTACTAACTGCTTTAGTAAAAATTAACAAGGTTGGTTTTTTGCACGATAAACTACGCGAGAGTGCGGGCGCATTGCGAATGCGGAATGTCGGTACATACGAATACGTTCATATGCGACCGCAGTTTGTAACTGGCTTTGTCTGTGTCGTGTCGCTTAGTTGCGCTGCCGTGTAGTATGTATGGCGGGTGCAACTCGTGACGTCACAGGCCGATATATAGCTCTCTTTCATATTATAAATTTAAATAGTTTGTATCTTCATTATTTTTTAAGATATACGAAAATGAGTTCTAGACTCTTTATTAACTTGTTGTCTAACATCGAATAGACGAAAAAAATTTTTTTAGACAACATGCCTATTGAGGGAAACTGCTATTTATGGAGGTCTTATGGCAAAAAAAGGGTACGGTATATTATATAGCGATTATCTGTTGAAAAAACCTAAAACAAACAAACATTTAGGGGTTAGTAACTAAAATATAATTTCTTAATATTTATGATAGATTGGTCTGACGCGACGTTTAAAATTATTTAAACTTAAGTCAAACTTAAGCTTACGTCAACATGGCTGACATTCGCCGATGCTCGAGCTGTCATTTGTAGAGAGGGTCGCCCCATTGATATAAAGTAGGTCGCCCCTGTGACGGGATAGAGGGGGAGCCAAAACGTCACACGGAGTGTCTAAAAAAAACATTTTTTACTTTGAAACCATATTTATTCATTCAAGCAAATCTCTTACACGCTTTAATATTATGGAATAGTTAGATCATAAATAACCTTGAGAAAAAGTAAAGCTTTAGATAACGGAGCGATAACTACAGTCTACAAGCATACATCAATATGATAAAATACACCGACATTCTACCGGGCAGGGAGCTGGCTACTGGAAAATATTGATAGGGTGCGCACCATGCTTCAAAAATTGATTAATTCTTTTCAAAGATACAATGAATTTAAATTATTACGAATCTTCAGATAATGTAGCAGTTCTTATACTTTGCAACAATTAAATTCTCCCGATTATTCGCCAATGTTTTAAACTTCTATTTATTTTTATATAAAATAAAATAATAATTTACTTGGGTGTTTAGGTGTACACCCTATCTTTTACATAAAGAATTCCTTGATTACTTATCTATATGTATTTAAATTATGACTCCAAAGATATTTCTATAAAATCGACATGTCACCTGTAGAAAGAAAAAAAAATCTAGACTGAAAAGCGACTTATTAATTAGGCTTACACCAGACAAGAATGAACTTTATTCCTTAGGCCTCTTGCCTCAAATTTGCGAGGCAGCGGGCAACGAACGGTGCACAGTAGGAGCTTAGCAGGAACATTATATAGGGCAGCTGCGTAATCGAATGATATTTGTATTGGCGCTGATATGATTTTGACAGATTTTCATACAATTCTCATTCAATTACGTTACGTTTTCGTCGCTGTCAAATATTCCTGCTAAGCCCAATGGTCGCGTTGCTTGACGTAAAATTCGAGGTAGAGGCCAAAATTAGTTATCGATGAGAACTATGATAAAATTTATTCTTCTTTGATTGAACCTTTCTTAAAGAACTCATGAAAATTACAATAACAAAGGCAGTAACATTCCCTGAATAAAGACCAGAGCCTTTTGCCAAATGGCCATCGCTAATTACGACGAGGTTCAAATAATTCAATATCAAAAATGTATGGAATTTTACCTATGCGTCGCTATGTCACTTAGCAATGCTTATGTCAAATCCCATGCATCTTCGTTTTCGAACTTCGTCGTTGTAATTAGCGACGGCAACTTAGCTAGTGCTCTGCTTAGTTGTGCACAAAATGCGAACCGTTAATTTTTTTACCTACCGCAAATCACAAGCTTACTTTTTCAAATCTTTGTAACGTGTGTTTTCTACATAACTTGCCAAGAACTATTAGTAGCTAGTAAGGGGTCTTGAAGATTCCCCCAGTTTGGCGCAAAGGAAATATATGTTATATGTAAAGGAAATATATTATGTTATAACATTACTGGCATTAGGATACGAATGCAGATAAAAAGCTTTACTCGTCGCGAATAAACTTTGCAAGTTATAGAAAAAGGCGTAATTTCATCCAATAGTGTAAGTAGTGTATCCAATGTGAAGTAGGAAGCTTCCCTAGGTATTAACAAATTTCTGTCACGGTAGCCCAGAAAGGTAATTTCAGCTCAAACGCTCAAATCACACACTGGTCACTACCTACATCTTACACAGTCCAGTCAATCTGAATCTAATTAGTAATATCAATGTTGGACATTTTATATATTTTAATATTATATTGACAGGACTGTATCAATCAGCACCACACATATCTCACACTTGTTAAATACTTGAAAAAATCCAGGCGCAAATCGGCACAGTATTGTGATCAAAAGTGGGGTTTCAAAAGTCTCCATACACTTTGTATGTATTTCTGCGTATCCGATACACAATAATGACGTCACACAACCGATAACCATATTATAATACATTATACATGTGACGTTTGTATGGCTGCACGATGTCATCCGTCGCATCGCAGTTCTGTATACGAGCACTGGGCTTGCGAAAGACGGTGAGAAAATTATTTTCGGTCACAATTGGGTATTTGACAGCATGTAAAATTGTCTTTTTTAATACAATCGGAAATAATGAAGTATTACAACTTTACAACTTGATAAAAGTTAGTTGTTTTGAAATTTCATGCATTTGAAAGTTACTAAAGTAGGACTTTTATACATATTAATATAAGAAACCTACATAATTAGTTTACTTACATCAAATACAACAAGATTAACGTAAACGTAAAGGCACAAATGTCGGAGGTACTGGTAATTGCAGTGCGCGTGACTATGGTCGTACATTTCGTAGCGACTTACGAGATGTGACGCCACAATCGCAGTGGCTTTTGTATGGGACGTTTTTACAAGACTCGCAAAAATGCTTGAAACAAACAGTTTCTCTAAAAATATTGATTTTTGTTAGACCACTCCTTTTGTAAACTTTTTATTTTCTCCTATACTATTCATTTATGTAAAAAAAAGTAACAGTCAGGAACCCAATTACTATACAGTGCAAAAATACGCCTCGATATTTTTCATCCCGCATCGCCTAAACCTCATTTCAAAGATCCATTAAAATAATAACCACAACTTAAAATACTTAAAAACTAAAATAATATTAACGATACTTGTTTACATAAAATAAATTCAAAATATGAGACCCTCGTTGTAAAATCTCCAAAGGCTTTTGAAATTTGATGATTATTAATTATAAAAAAATTAACCTCGATAATACTGTAATAAATAATATAATTTATCACACATTACATAAAGAGAAAATATTTTTGTACATATCAATTTAACCATATTGTTTAGTGACAAATCTAAGAATTCGATGCAATATGCAGTTGTTAGCTTTAACTTAGAAAATATACTTACAACAATAGTGAATAATATTAGAGCGGTGACAGTCCATATAACTCTATTGGAACAATAGTGTACTAATGTTTAAATTAATTTTATTTATCTTTTTCTTTGTTTGATTTTTATCGCGCCATCATGTTTCATTTTGTGAATATTGCGCACTGTTATGTTTTAGGCCACTATTGTTCCAGCAGCATACGAAAACACTTAGGCTACTCTGTAATTTGATCAACATCGAGACACCTAAAACGGTTTGGCAACATCAAAAACCTCTACTTCTAAACACATCTGAATCTAGTTCTAATAATATATCGACGCTAACACCGAGTCAAAAGCCTCAAGTGGCAAAACGGCTCCGGAAAAATCAACAAAATTATGAATTCCCAAAGTTTATAAAACAATTTTAAAAAACAAAATTATTATTATTAGAGATCATATAGTGGATATCAGTCAATAAATTTTAATATCAAATGAGTATTTTTGTCGAACTTTTACATCAAAATTTTTATCAAAATAAATTCACTAGAATTTTTATAACTAAACTCGTAAAATTTAAAGTTGTATGCTTTTACAACACCTACATAGGGTTAAATTCGTAAACACGTAGAGAAACAACAATGTGATATATAGACACCGACTTGAACTTTGACAAATCGCATTCATCAAAACGAAATATAATCGTCAGTCACAACGGAGTCTTAGGGTCAAGCGCTGCAACTAAATGCTGAGAATTAGAGACATATTCCGATTATTCAAGTTATTCATTTTGTTAATTTATTTATATTGGTTTATAATATGAATAAATTTGATTTACAAAATTTGTTCTCATATGGTAGGCATCATGTAGGGCAAATCTATAAGAGTTACTTGGTAATCTACATGGAAATAAAAAAAATTGTTTTTGAAATGCTTTAGGCCTTTTGTTAAGAAGGCCCCGTTTGCGACAAATCACTGGCACTCTGTCGTAGCCTAATCGTTACAATTTATCTGTACTTCAATTCAAAAGCTGCCAAAAACTAAAATTTATTGAGAAAATTAAGGCATCTGTGCTATCGTGTCGCGGGGTGATGTCTCATGTCACGTAAAATAATTGCAAATTGAAGCTCGATGTCACATGAACTCGCACTCGCTTTGGCAAAACATGACCGTATGCGATATATTATCAACGTTCACGTACGTTATGTTGACGACGGATAACGAGCATAGTAAAAGTAATTTGTAAACCAGATAGATGACTTCAATATCCACAGATGATAGTCGAGTCTAGACTTTGTTCACATTATTTATGTCGAAGTGGAACTATGCTCTGGTCATTTCGCTCACAAGTATCCCACATCTGCGGGGGTGAGGTAAACGCTAGTGTATGCGGGGATAAGGTGCGGGAGGTCTTATTGGTGGTGCACGCGCAGAGGTGTCCGCGGGGTGCGGGAGGCGAGTGCGAGGGTGCGGGACGCGGCGCGAGGGGAGCTAGTGCTGGTACTCGCGGCGCGGGCGCGGTCAGTCGCGCGTAGGCGCGCGCGGCGGGCGGTCGGGCGAGGCGGGCTCGCGCGCCGGCGACCATGGCTGCACCGGCGGCGCCTCGTCCTCGCCGCCCTCCAGCGACAGGCTGTTCAGCAGCATATCGAACAACGTGTCCTGTAAATATATTACATTTCAATAAAATGTTTTCATATCTGTACTATATGACATTTGGACTCGACGCACACGCCTGGGAACAGAAAAAGTAGTCTAAAACACACATTGAAGGTTGCTGAATCGCATTCCACTACTAGACGGACACACGCTTGCATCGAGTCTAAACTGCTATCAGTAGTAGGTTTTCACCGGCTCTGGCTCGATGGCAGACCCGGTGAACCCGGTTTGCTCCAGATTTTCGGCATTCGATGGGCATCACCAGCTAAAAAAAAAAAAAAAAAAAAAAAAAGTTTGGTGTCAAATTGGGGGTTTTTGCCCATGCCCGATCGATTGCGCTTATCCTCTTTTCAATATCTCTAACGGTTACAAAGATAGACTTTTGCAATTACTAGGTTCATTAAGCTCTATTCATTATTACTAATTACGTCATGCAGCGGTAAACAATGGACGGTGATAAACTTAGGGCCATTAGTGGTTAAGTCAAACAATAATGGTATTGTAAGTGAGTCATTTTATTGGTAAAATAACACAATTTCAAATCGTTGTTTTGTCAGGAATCGAGCAGATGGATCGTCTAATGTTAAGCGATTTCCGTCGCTCATGGAAACTCGCAACACCCTACTCTGGTGTTGTAACCTGCGTTCCCAGTCATAAAAATCCCCAACCCCTCTTGGACCTACGGTAAATCCGCACACACACAGCGATAGACAACGCAAGCGTTATTTCATATCGGTTTTCTGTGTGGCCGTGGTATTTACCCGATCGAGCTGGCCCATTCATGCTGAAGCGTAATCCATGACCAGGAACACAGAAAAACTTTATGTTCCTTCAGCGGGATTCGAACCCGCGACCCCCGGCTTGGGCACCAACACATTCAATCAACTGAGCCACAGAGGTCGTCATTACACTTTTGTTTACACACCTGTACCCTAAAGTGTATCTACCTAGGTAACACTGAAAGTTTTTAGAAAATGAAAAACGGCTTAATGTTGAAAGTTGTCAATACTTTTATTGTTTTTCGAAGTAATCTCCGTTCCTCTCTACACATCGTTGCATTCGATGGAACCACTGAAAAAAGCAGTGGACCCATTATTCCTTAGGGGTCTCTTCTATGGTATTTTCGTACTCTTTCACCACATCTTCAGGGCTCGTAAAGCGAATACCTCGAATTTTATCTTTAGTTCTTGGGAATAAATGAGTCACAGGGTGCCAGGTCAGGGCTGTATGGTGGATGACTCATTATCTCGACACCTGCCATAGTCAAATATTCAACAGTCCGTTTTGCGGAGTGCGCTGAAGCATTGTCGTGGTGAGGGAGGATCCTGCTTCGAGGGCACTGCTGTCGAATTTTTTTCCAAGACAACAGGTAAACAGCGATTGACATACCAGTCTGCAGTAACTGTAAATAGTGGCACGAGATGAGGCTTCATTAAGAAATGCTAATCGCGGTCTATCATAGCTTTGTTGTTGAGTAAGCCCACAACGAAAGTCATAATAAATCATTGACCGAAAATTTTTTCGCGTTAGGTTCATTTTCACGTATAACAAGAGTTTTAGATTTGCCGCCAATTCATAAAAACAAATGACAAATGAATGCAATATACTAAATACATTAGGTTACCAAAGAGTTCTAAAATTGAAATTAAAAAAAAAAATACATTAGCAATGTTTCTAACTGGCCAGTTCTAAACATTTTCAGTGTCACCCACGTATTAGGAAGCACTACACTGGTTTTTAAAAAGTGGATCTATAAGGAATAAAGGTGAACTTTTTTTCAAAGTGTATCTACGAGGAATAATTCTTTAGCAGAACCTCATAAAATCTCCAGTTTTAGAAGAAAATTAAATAGAAAATTTATATATTTTAAAGCAAACCTCATGTATATTTGACGACCTCTGTAGCTCAGTGGCCAATAGTTGCAAAGTGGAGGCGGTGCGAGTTTTCTATGTTCTTAGGTCGTGGATATGTATTCAATACTAGTATTAATTGCCCGAGACTTCGCCCGTGTGAAATTAGGTTTTAAACTTTCATCACCTATTTTACTCACCTAGGGACTGAATTTTAGAAAACGCTGAAATACGTAACTAATTTTTTTTTTCGTTCTCAATTCATATGAAGTATCATGTAAATATGTCCAAGGAATAAGAAGATTTATACAGGGATAAAAATTTTACCCCCTTGAATGTTTAATTTAGAAAAATCCATCCTTAGTGGTTGCATACGCTACACCAGAAATACGTGTGCAAAATTTCAAATTTCTGGTCTTAAAGGTTTGGCCTGTGCATTGATACATCAGTCAATGAACTTTTCTTTATTAAACTTTTCGATGTGCAGGTCCTTACTGGCCCTACAGATACAAATGTATTATTATCGATAGGATGTTGTTGCCGAAATAATTTCCAGCGATAGTTAGGAATGGAATTGGTGTCCCCATTAATCTAATGATATTAGTCGTGATGAAATACAATTAACATTCTCTAAGTTTTGTTGTTATAAATAGTATTCTCCACTAACCACGGTATATTCATTTTGTACTCTCAAGATTTCAACAGTTTATTCACGGTCACCGAGCGAAGCCGGTGATGTACTAATATTAATACTAAAGTACTAAATAATTTAGATAGAAATAAATGTTAAAGGATATCGTCGTGGGAGTAGAAATCGAAAGGGACCAAGAGATTCCGAATCAGAGAGCTGCATATTTTCTCATACTGAACAACTGTATATTTGAATATAAGCCTTTGAACAATATTGTAAATAAGACATCATGAATAGCGATACAGTTATCGTTGACCTTCAAGGATTTAAGGATATCAAAAATAAATTTATCGTAAAAGAATTTTCAATTGCAACCAAAGACTACACAGAGACGTTTGTAATTAAACCACCATATCCTTATAATAACCTTACAAGTGAAGAAAAGAAGCAAGTTCGATGGTTAGAAAAAAATCGTGGACTACGTTGGAGTGAAGGATTCATTGACTATCGTGAATTTCAAAGGCAAAGACTACACAGAGACGTTTGTAATTAAACCACCATATCCTTATAATAATCTTACAAGTGAAGAAAAGAAGCAAGTTCGATGGTTAGAAAAAAATCGTGGACTACGTTGGAGTGAAGGATTCATTGACTATCGTGAATTTCAAAGGACGATTATTCCCTACTTAAGCGGTAAAAAATTCTAACAAAAGGAATGGAAAAGATTAAGTGGATTCATGAGCTATGTCAAGACTGTGAAATAATAGAATTAGGGGAAAAGGGTTGTCCTAAATTTTTAATATTGTATTATAAAGAATATTTTGAGAAAACGAAGAAAAAAGAAAATGACATATCGAATTGTGTTCATCACAAAAATATATGTGCTTTTAAAAATGTACTCTGTCTGAAAACATGGTATTGTGAAAATGCTAATTTATTTTAATATTTTTATCAAATAAAAAATTTACTTTCTTAATAAAATATGTCTATTAGAATATAATTTTCTTTAATTTCCTTTTATTCTGTTATAATAAATTAAACTAAGGAGAAAAAATCTACACTATTTAGTTTTTTTTATTTGTTCAAATTTTTTTATATTATATTATACTAGCTTTTGCCCGCGGCTTCGCCCGCGTGAAATAGTATTGTTGGAGAAAATCTACTTCGGCGAATAACTCTCTACTTACAGCAATATACTTCTGATACAATATTGAAAATGTTTTTAAGTTTACCCAATGCAGATGGTTTAAAATGGGACCCTATCACATCGACACGACATGCGCGATCGTTTGATATACATTTATCGCGCTTCAATATAAATTTTACGATATCTTAATACATATTAAAGACTATTTAAAAAAAACCCACATCATAATCCGTTGCGTAGTTGTAAAGATTTAAGCATACATAGGGATAGACAAAAAAAAGAGACTGTAATATACTATGTAATGATAATGATTATACCGACTATAGTAAAGAAAGAAGAAAAGAAAATAATGTTTTGAATTGTGTCCATCACGAAAAGATATGCGTTTAAAAATGTACTCTGTCTGAAAACATGGTATTGTGATAATGCTAATTTGTTTTAAAAATTTCATCAAGTAAAAATTTCACTTTTTAATAAATGTGTATTGAAATATAATTTTATTTCATTTCCTTCCACTCTATAATAATAATTAAACCAAAAGAACAAATCGACATTGATATTTTTTCGAGATTTTTTATTTGCTTAAAATCTTTAGTAAAAATTTTACTTTTTAATAAGTGTATATTTTGAATATCATTTTAGTTTAATTCCTTTTTCTCTATAATTATAATAATGGTAATTTGTTTTAAAATTTTAAAAAAATGTATATTGAAGTATCATTTTATATCATTTCCTTCTACTGTATAATAATAATTAAACCAAGGGGATCAAATCGACATCGATATTTTTTAGAGATTTTTTTATTGGCTTAAAATCTTTAGTAAAAAATTTACTTTCTGATAAGTGTATATTTGAAGTATCATTTTACTTTAATTCATTTTACTCTATAATAAATAAAGCGAGGCGAAAAATCAACACCGGTTTTTTTTAGAGAATATTTATTTGTTCAAAATTTTACTTTTAAATGAATGTATATGTAATTGGAGTATCATTTTATTTCCTTTTACTCTATAATAATAAATAAACCAAGGGTAAAAAAAATCGACACCGATTGTCTTAGAGATTATTATTTGCTAAAAATTTTTGATATTATATTATACTGGCTATTGTGAAAAACAAAAAAGCAAATAATATTTTGAATTATGTTCATCACAAAAAGATGTGTTTTAAAAATGTACTCTGACTACAACAAATTCACTGATTTTTATACAAATTTTTAGCAAATATATAATCTCTAAGACAATCGGTGTCGATTTTTTTCAATGTCGAACTTTGAAAAAAAGTTCACCTTTATTCCTTAATGAAGAAAATGTTTAGAACTGGCCAGTTAGAAACATTGCTAATGTATTTTTTTTTTAATTTCAATTTTAGAACTCTTTGGTAACCTAATGTATTTAGTATATTGCATTCATTTGTCATTTGTTTTTATGAATTGGCGGCAAATCTAAAACTCTTGTTATACGTGAAAATGAACCTAACGCGAAAAAATTTTCGGTCAATGATTTATTATGACTTTCGTTGTGGGCTTACTCAACAACAAAGCTATGATAGACCGCGATTAGCATTTCTTAATGAAGCCTCATCTCGTGCCACTATTTACAGTTACTGCAGACTGGTATGTCAATCGCTGTTTACCTGTTGTCTTGGAAAAAAATTCGACAGCAGTGCCCTCGAAGCAGGATCCTCCCTCACCACGACAATGCTTCAGCGCACTCCGCAAAACGGACTGTTGAATATTTGACTATGGCAGGTGTCGAGATAATGAGTCATCCACCATACAGCCCTGACCTGGCACCCTGTGACTCATTTATTCCCAAGAACTAAAGATAAAATTCGAGGTATTCGCTTTACGAGCCCTGAAGATGCGGTGAAAGAGTACGAAAATACCATAGAAGAGACCCCTAAGGAATAATGGGTCCACTGCTTTTTTCAGTGGTTCCATCGAATGCAACGATGTGTAGAGAGGAACGGAGATTACTTCGAAAAACAATAAAAGTATTGACAACTTTCAACATTAAGCCGTTTTTCATTTTCTAAAAATTTTCAGTGTTACCTAGGTAGATACACTTTAGGGTACAGGTGTGTAAACAAAAGTGTAATGACGACCTCTGTGGCTCAGTTGATTGAATGTGTTGGTGCCCAAGCCGGGGGTCGCGGGTTCGAATCCCGCTGAAGGAACATAAAGTTTTTCTGTGTTCCTGGTCATGGATTACGCTTCAGCATGAATGGGCCAGCTCGATCGGGTAAATACCACAGCCACACAGAAAACCGATATGAACGCTTGCGTTGTCTATCGCTGTGTGTGTGCGGATTTACCGTAGGTCCAAGAGGGGTTGGGGATTTTTATGACTGGGAACGCAGGTTACAACACCAGAGTAGGGTGTTGCGAGTTTCCATGAGCGACGGAAATCGCTTAACATTAGACGATCCATCTGCTCGATTCCTGACAAAACAACGATTTGAAATTGTGTTATTTTACCAATAAAATGACTCACTTACAATACCATTATTGTTTGACTTAACCACTAATGGCCCTAAGTTTATCACCGTCCATTGTTTACCGCTGCATGACGTAATTAGTAATAATGAATAGAGCTTAATGAACCTAGTAATTGCAAAAGTCTATCTTTGTAACCGTTAGAGATACTGAAAAGCGGATAAGCGCAATCGATCGGGCATGGGCAAAAACCCCCAATTTGACACCAAACTTTTTTTTTTTCTTTTTTTAGCTGGTGATGTCCATCGAATGCCGAAAATCTGGAGCAAACCGGGTTCACCGGGTCTGCCTTCGAGCCAGAGCCGGTGAAAACCTACTACTGCTATCAAATAGCACAGACTGGAAAACGTCCATTATACAAAGCCAATATGTAAAGTATGTACATACAGTATGTAGAGAAATACGATTTTAACCAAGCTTTACAAATTACTACAAAGCAAAATTGTTAGTGTTAGAAATCATTTCACAACGTTGCAATCACCCTAATGAATTGAATTATTTTATTTGTGGAAACGGTTAGTAGTGTTAGTATTACTGACGTTGTAGTCGAGCATGACCTCGACGTCGTCGGCGTCGGGTCCGCCGGGGGCCCAGTACATGTCGCGGCCAGACAGGCCCGACGCGCCGGACGGGGCCGAGGTGGACGCAGCCGACGCGGGGGACAGGCCCGTAGCCGCGCCCGGCGATAGCGAGCGGCGCTCTGGCGTGCCCGGCGGCGTCGCCAGTAGCGCCAGACGGGACGCCATCGAACGAGCTGCGGAGACAAATATTGTCTAGTAAGACTTATTAGGATACCATTGTAGCTCGGTGACTTTTTTGGTCAGAAAATCATAGCCAGTGTCAAATTTGACTCCAAACTGACAACGGATGACTCTGCTTAAGCTTACATTTTGATGATTGAGCTGTCCTAGTCGGCGTGACCTGTTTATATATTAGACTGTCAGAAAAAAATATTTTTTTTGAGTAAATACATGTAAAAAGTTTCTTTGATAGACAAAAAAAAATCTTCTAAAATTTGAGCTTGATATCTCAAAAATTGAGCTGGCGCATGGGGGGTCCCCTTTCCCATTTAAAATGCATTGAAAAAAAACTATTTTTTTAATTTTCAATATAAATCATCGAAAAAAAATTTTTTTTAATTTCCGTTTCCATTATCTTATAGGAAATTAAATTCTCTACAAAAAAGTTCTCTTACAATTTTTTGCTCAGCCTCATAGGAAAAAAGTTACAGAGTGTTAAAAAAGTGGAAAAAAATGAAAATTACAAAAAGTTAAAAGTGATATATGTTTTCAATTTGATGTCAGAAAATTATTTTATTTTGTAAAAATAATTACTTTATTATGCCTATATTCGGTCTGTCAATCTATTTTATCTACATTTGATTTATGGACAGATATCAATATTCAAATACCACAGTCAATAAAGCAGTTTTTTCAATTAGTGACATCTAGTGAAGATCATATTAACTTCTAAGCAGTAATATAAAGATTGTGATGAAACGCTGATTCAGTCATTTCTATTCTCCCCATGAAACTTGTCTTCTCAGTGGTTGATTCAAAATTCAAAAATATTGCTTTGAGAATCAAAGCAATATTTTTGAATTTTGTTTGTGATTTGTTTATTTCTCCGAGGATTAATAATTATTACAGTGTTTTTTGTAATGTTGGTAGTTTATAAATAATTTTGAGCTATCCTTACTTCCCACCATAACCAATTTAATTCTGAATCATTTGCATCTCGATTTTAGGTTATAGAAGAAATTAATTTTGATCTTAAATAAGTAACAGCTATTAGTTATTCAAATTAATACTACTTTTTTTAAATTTATTTAATACGTTGTATTAAATAAATTTATATAATGTCAGATAAAAACAAATTTGTATATTTAATCTTTGGTCTTTGTAGCAGTAAACTTAGTTGTCGTAAGCTACCATGTAACCGACAAGTTATGAGTTTATTTTTTCATAAATATTTATATTAAAAAAAAAATTCGTGAAAGTGCTATTGACGTTAGTAAAGAAGTGATTAATATTTGGAGCTCAGCTGGAATAATAATTATTCATTCCCAATTTATTATTGGCAAAATAGAAAAATTGTATTACGAATGGAAAAGTTTAAAAAAAGCTCTTCAAGAAAAAATCTCCTACTCAAAAATGTAATGAAAAGAATTATTGCGAAAAACTGGAAGAATTATTTGATATACGTTCAAAAAATAGTTCTAATATATTAACAGACAATCAGAACCGAATGTTGGAGTATAAAAAAAATCAACATGTACATTAAAATGGTGTATAAATGGAAAATATAAAATAAAATTACGAATAAGTTGATAAAAAATAATATTATTCAATTTAATGAAAAAATTGATACGCACTTTTTGTTTATTTTACTCAAAAATATATTTTTTTTCTGACAGTATTATATATCTGTAAAGGTATGCCCTATTAGGAGATACATTAAAAGGTTTATATTTTTGGACTTCATATATTATTAATGGTGCCGGCAAGGCGACATACCTGTTGCATATTGTCAAAAGTAAGTGTCAATGTCATTTTTGACATTGACAGATGTCATGAAGTAAATCCTATCTAGTTTATTTTAGTTGGCCAAAAGGCTATACATAGTGTAGACGTATATTTTGTGTTAGGCATATCTCATATGTAATACGTATCTGTGTTAAACACCAATAAAGGAGAATATAAGAATTGTTGCTGTATTATTAACATTACCACTCAAGCGCAAGAAGGACATACAAATCAAGAGGTCGTAGCTCGCTACAATTCCCTTACGGATAGTAATTAATAACTGTCCCTACTGAACTAACTCTTAAGACTAACATGTTTTATACATGCTACATAATACATGTATACAACAGAAATGCATATGTGCATAATTGATTATGCTGCACGTTACATATCCTTTATAAAGGTAGCAACTTAAATTCTTAATAAAAAGATGAACTAAAAGATAAACTTTTAAGAAAAACTTTTGATGCTGTTTTTCATTATCACTTATTATTACTGATTTATCTATCAAATATGTGCTATTTTGTGTATTCCAGTAAATAAGTAAATAAATAAAAAATAAAAAGCCTTTTATTTCATTGCAGTTTACAAATATTATATAAATACAATAGTTTACTAGTAGATAGCTAGATATATATTATATTAAAACTTGTTTTTAATCTGCAAGAACCCCTCTACGGGTAAAGGCCTCCTCCAAGGATTGCCAGTCGTCTCTAGATTGGGCTACTGGAACCCACTTGTGGCCGGCTATTTTTTTCAGATCGTCGTCCCATCTAGTTACACGTCTACCAGTTCTTTTGCCCTGCGGACCTTCCCTTGTGTTGACTCCATTTTATCCATCTCTGGTTTTTGAATGGTTCACTTTTTGATTTTTTTAAATATTTAACATACTAAGCCCTATTCCACGCTGGCATGAGATTATTTTTTAAATTGTTTTAATGTTGAATTTCCAGGTTTGGGATGCATAAGTTAGGCACGGTATAAGGCACGAATTAAGGACCTTAATTTTAATTTTTGTTGGCATGCTGCTCTCCTTCATTGCCCAGTATTTATTCCACGTTAATTGTGTCCTGCGTTCTACTTCTTGTTCAGTACTTTTTTGGTCAAAGCAATTTGTTTACCCAGGTAGATATAGGTGTCTGTATATTTCAGGATCTCGGATCCCACAGATATTTTTTCTTTATGCTGTTTGTCATTAACATTGTTTTGGATAAATTCATATCTAAGCCCACTGTTTCACTGGCACGGTTGAGTGACTCTATCATGTGTTGAATTTCAAGTCCTGATTCGGATAGGAGGATCAAGTCATCTGCAAACCGCAAGTGGCTTAGGTAGTCTTCTTTTATTCTTATACCTTTCCAATTAAGCTTGTTAACAATTGACTCCAGTGTTGCTATGAATAGCATAGGAGAGAGGGGGTCGCCTTGTCCTTGTGTTGTTAAACTTTCCCATATACTTCTGTGTTATTTACAGTCAAATGCTTTTTTGTAGTCAATATATGCAATATATAGTTGCCTGTTTATTTCTCTATATTTTTCAATGAGCAGCTCTATGGTATGAATGTGGTCGATCGTAGAATCGATAACCTATATAAGGTAACCTTTCCTAAATCCGGCTTGTTCTATTGGTTGACGTCTTTCAAGAGTAGAGTTTATTATTTTGTTTATTATTGAGGAGATTAGTTTATAGATAGTAGGTAGCAAGCTTATCGGTCTGTAGTTTCCTATGTATTGGGGTCCCCTTTTTTGTATATAATAATAATATCCGATTCGGACCACTGGGTGGGGGAGTCTCTCCAAATTCTATGATGAGGTTGAATAGTTCAGATAGACAGGCGATAACCTCAGGTGGTCCTCGACTTTTTTCTGGCTTTAAGTCTTTGATTGCCCTTGTGACTTCGCTTATTTCCATCTGAGGTACTAATGAGTTTCTGTCAATGTAGTCTGTGCGTTGGTCCATGTGTACCCTACTCTCTTCTTCCGCACTACAAAGATTCTTATAAAGGTATATTGCAATGTCAATGATGTCCTTGCGGTTGTTAATAATTTTTTTGCCTTGTTTTAGTCCGTCAATCCACGATTTGCTCGTTCTGAACTCTTTCTAAGATTTCTTTGTACTTGCTGTTTATGTAATATGTTTTTCGATTAAGTGTTGTACCTGTATTTGTGTAGTATTTTTTTATATATTTACTTATTAGCTTGTAGAGGGCAGAGATCTCGTTTTTTATCGCTCTAGATTTGTTTTTTATACTTTGCAGTTCTCTTCGTCTTTTCATTACTTGTAGTGTGCGCTCTGACAGAATTTTATGAGAAATATTTGTTTTATTTTCGTTTTGGATCGATTGAAGACTTCTGTTGATTGATTTAATAATGTAGTCGTAGTAAGTTTGAACTGATTTATTTGGCGCTGTGTCCAGCATTTCAGTCAGGTATTTATTAAATTTTGAGGTGTCTTCTTCCTTTTTTTCTGATTGTTACTGTATTTTATGCGACTTTTCTCTGAATGTGTAAGGGCTATCGCAGCTTTAACAGGTCTATGATCTGAAGGATAGTTTACATTTAGTACTTCTATATTTTGGAACATATCTCATTTTTATACTTTTTATCAGGAGATATCCACGTCCATCTCCTATTTAGCTTTTTCTTAAAAAATGTGTTTAAAATTGATAAATTGTTTTCTGACCTTTGTGTTGTTTGTTTTTTGACCTTTGATTTGTCCTCTCTCGTTCCTCTCACCGTAACCGTTCGGTTTTGTTATAAGATATTCGTCTTTTTTTGGTATTCCAATTTTTGAGTTCCAGTCTAAAATCAAAACCAAGTCTTTGTAGGATATTTCGATAGCTTTATTAAGTGTGCTATAGAAGATGTCTATTTCGTCTGTGTTTGATTTTTCTGTAGAGGCGTAGACTTGTATGATTGATAGTCGGCTTCTTTCAAATTTCCTGTTTAGGATGGCAACTCTATCGGTGAAACCAATATAACTCTCTACATTGTCTTTATAGCATTTTTTTATTATAAAACCTACTCCATATAAACCTGGCGTCTGTCCTGTGTGACAAAGTATACAATTTTCGTACTCTTCTATTTTATGTCCCATTCGTCTTGTCTCAGCCAATCCGATTATATCATATTTAATATCTAATAGAGACTCGTTTAGCTCTATCAAGCGTTCACATGTTAAGAGTGTTCTGACATTAAAAAGTAAAGTAGTATTAAAAAGTAAAAAGTATGTTAAAATATAGAGCTTTATACATTTATTTTTAGTAATTTTAAAATTATTTTTGCTTGGAGGGTTGTAGTCAAAAGAGGAATAGCTAGTATTCTTCTCACCCACGGTGACCAGCCGGTTTGCGTTTTGAGGTGGTAGAGGGGGCTCCGTTGCTTGCTAGGCACTGGTTGTAGGTATATCATTATCTGTTAGAATTTCAAGGGATTTTGTATGTCTCATGATGTCAGTAATTTTATTTTTCTTTGTTGCTTGATATTCTTGGCTTTTCTTACCATTTTCTGGAGAGATACATAAATTTCGTTTCTTCGAATATTGTTGTTGTTCATTTCGTTTTATTAGAAAATATGTATGTGCTATTTATTTCAATACCTGAGGACGCGTGCGGTGCAGGCTCGCGGCGCAGCTGGCCGGGCGACAGCGGCGGGCGCGGCGCGCGGGGAGCGGGGGGCGCGCGCGCGGTGCGGCGCCGCCGCAGTCGGTCGCACTCCGCACCCGTCTGAGATGTAGACCACGTACGTTTCGGTCCTACAAATGGTATGAAATAAATTAACAAACAGTCCGCCAGCTGGCTGTACAAATAACATGTAGGTATATGAAGTACGTTTCAAAGCCTCACGACCGAATACTGGATTCTGGAACGATAGTTAAATTAGGTGACACTCAAGTCACATGCTGTCCTTGTCGTTTCGGCTAGCAGAGACAACGACAGCCTGTGAATTTTACAGGCTTTTAATTTTAATTAGCGTTTCAGAATTCGGTCATTAGTCAGTTAAATTAATAAAATAAGCACGATAAGAAGAAATAAGAAGAAATTTCTTATCAAAGATGGTAATCTTTCTTTAATCTATAGGAGTGATAACATTAAAAGATACGTCGTATTAGACACTTTGGACGCAGCGAACGGTAGTAATATCGGCAGTTTTGTGTTATATTGCATACGTTATATCAGTACCTTTCCTAGTGAGCGAGCACTTGGGCGTGAGGCCGTTGATACGCATGAGGTTGAGCAGCAGCATGTCAGTGTGCGCCGCCGTCGACAGCTGCGGGTCCTCCAGACGGGACGCGCCTGCTGAAATCAATACATCAGCATCAAGTATTCTAAATCATAAGTATTTCTTAATTATAACTACTTAAGAATTAAATTAAATGTTATGTCACTTCATCAAAATTTAATATCAGTACTCGAGAATTTATTATTACGAAAACTCGAGGAGAATTATTGATCACTACCATGACTATTATTTTCTTAGATAATCTTCTCACATTCCCATCCTTCGCTTCGCTTCACTTCGCTGTCTATCGCTTTCCTCATTTCTCTTAAGTCTTGTAATCTATCTCAATATAATATGGGAGTAGTAATCTACTCACAGTTGTGTGCGGCGGAGTCGCCGGTTTGCGCGTGGCCGTGCACAGCGCACAGCAGCTTGCACAGGAAGTCGCCGCCGCCCGCGCCACCGCACGCGCCGTCTATGTCGTTTTCGCCTGACAAACCATTTGTCTATTGATTTCTTATGTTCAGGTGAAAAATATAAATGCATTTGGAATGGCAAATAATTTTACGTTTTTGCTTGTAAAGTATTCGACACATTAGTAAAACTTATTTAAAATTAAGGTGCGATAAAATCTGTAAAATTATAATTATACGTTTACAAACGATTTATTATCAATGTGGAAACACTTAAAAGAAACTTAAGGCAGAACATAACCCTGGGGTCCTCCAGCTCCTTACCCATATAATTGATAGCGTGTAGCGGCGCTACACGACGTTACACAAATAATATTGTTTGTATAAAATGTTCTGTAGATCTAAAAATAAAATTAAAATTGGGTTTTGGAAATATTTATTGTCGAATTTTGAGTAAAACACAAAGACATATTATTTCGATGTCACAAACTAAAAATTATAGTTACTTCGAATAAATACAAAAATATTCTAACCTACTGAGGTAGGTTAATATTATAAAATTATAACCTACTAATACTATTAGTAATTTTGTCATTGCATAACAATAATTTTGGTGTTTAACTTCTATCAACAACTTAAAAACAAAATATGAAAAACAAATCGTACAATGGTCTCTTATACATTGCTTCTTTTTGCATCGAAAGTGACGCGCGACTACATCACAATTGTATCTGTCGCGTTACTATGAGTAAAAAAGAACTGGGCCCCAATTCTCGTACCTCGAATCTCGGTTCGATTGTCAGACTGTCCCACTCGCGCGCGCTTGATTTGACGCCTAATGCGAATGAGTCAGCGTGTTAATCGAACCGAGATTCGAGGTACGAGAATTGGGGCCCTGCTGTATCGATGCTGCATCGCAATGTCGTAACAAAAAGTTGCATTGTGTAAACAATATTAAGAAATATAAATTTTAATTATTTAAAGCTAATAAAAAAAATCTAGTTGATGGATTTATTGATAAACAGTATGGTGGTGTCGTGTGAGCGGCGGCGGTAGCGGCGGCGCAAGAGGGGGCGAGTGTAGGGGCGCGCGCGGCGCAAGCGGCGGGGCGGGGCAGGGCGCGGCGCGCGAGGCGTAGTGGGCGAGACGGGCGAGACGGGCGACTCGGGCGAGCCAGGCGACACGAGCGCGCACCACGAGCACGCCGACGAGCCCTCTGGGAGAGGAAGTGGGTCAGGATCGGGCGGGACGAGGAAAGTATGGGACACCACTATCAGCGAGTCAAATACTCACGTGTATAACTAAGCTTGCAAAATATTCTGCAATACTCACCGGACATCTCCTCCTCGTCCACGTCGTTCTCCTCGTTGGAGTGGTCGTCCGGGTGACCCGGGTGCGGATCGTCCACAAACGCGTCCAGCTCGTTGAACAGGAGGTCCTGAACATAATTTTAAATCTTAAGTTATATTACATCATTACTATTGTCTGTATGTTCTCATGTAACTGTAACTCATTACAGTTTCTATAATAATTACATTATAATAATTTTAAATTATATGAAGGAAGTCGTAGTGTATGTCACACTTACCCCGGTGTCGCTGCTGGCCTCGGAGCGAGCGGGCGGGGAGCGGGCGGCATCGGGCTTGGGGCGGGGCGCGTCGACGCACACGCCGTGGCACGGGCCCGCGCACGCGTCGCTCTCCGCCACGCTCGCCACCGCCTCGGCGCGCAGTTCCGGCGACGACGCGGACGCTCTCAGTGCCGCGCTCGAGCCAGCATCCGCTACCGGCGAGCTGGACGCAGCTAATATAAAATTATTATTTTAGAAGAGCATTATCATATATTTTAGATGCATAATATACTAAAGCCCCATAAATATAGAAAACAACGTTGCGAGCAGCTGTTTTCGGCATGTTTATTTTTTTTTCTCGCTCACCTTAGCTCACATCTGCTTAGCAATGTGTGTTATACTTTGTCACTGATCTGTACAAAATTTACCGCCAAAATATTTCTAGCAAATCTGCATCAACTGTTGCAAATTTTTACTGTTAGTACGCTTTATATTTTTCCCATTATTATAGTAAGTCTCCTGCACCCGTAATAATATCCCATTCAATTAATTACCAGTGAGCAGCGACGGCGGCTGCGTCGGGACGTGACGCTCGCGGCGAGTGCGCGGCGCGCGGCCCCCGCTCAGCAGGCTGTGGAGGCTCACCAGCGCCATCGTGTCCACGCCCGCACCCCCCGACATCGACATGCTCGACCTGCTGACCGAACATCTTAATACTACTTAAATTACTACTTTAATTTTTTTAGAATCTATGTAGAAATTCAAGAAATAAAGATACTATCCAAGTATGATTCCGATCCTCCGATCTTCGGAACTTGGCGCTATTGCGGCACGAAAATGCCTTCCCAACGATCATAATTGATTCACCTGGAGGTTGAGGGCGAGTGCGCAAGCGCGTGCGAGTGCGGTACGTGCGGCGAGGTCAGCGCGTGCTGCGCGTGCGGCGAGAGCTGCGCGTGCGGGGAGTGCGGCCCGTCGAGTGCGTGCTGCAGGTGGCGGCGTTCGGGCACGAGCAAGTACTCGCACGGCCGGCACGCCGCGCCGCACGCATCCTCCGCTGAGCCGCCCGCACATGCCGCGCCAGCACCACCTACACAAACACAATTTAAGTTTATTTATTATTCGTCGCAGCGGGTAAATAAAAAAACAGCCATAATAAGCAATGTCCACAGGGAAACGTTTTGGTAGCACATAAGACAGTGGTAAGTTCTATTATATTGTATTCTCAGGTTTGTAACCAAACACGGATTGACCGATTTTGGGATTTTTTTGTGTATATTCGGTAGCACTGAGCATAAGTCGAAAACTATTTTTTATACCAATGAGTGATAATTTAGATGGCAGAACAACATTTGCTGGGTCTGCTAATAACATTATACTAAACAATAACATATCACTCACTCGGGCTCGTCAACCTGGAGCCGCTGGCGTGCGGCGCGAACTTCCACTGCGCGTTGAACAGCGGCGCGTCGTTGCCGTCGACGGGGTTGTCCTGCGCAGGCCCGTCGTCGCCGCTCGCCTGCGCGGCGTTCGGCGACGCGCGAGTCGCGGTTATCGAGTTGCGCGACACCTCTAGCAATAGACGCTGAAATAATAAAAATGTATTAATGTATTAATTCTCTCTCTAACTCGACTACGACGAGGCTTAAAGGAAGTGTAATGATTTTGGCAGTCTATGTATGCATGTATGTGTGCGTCCAAAAAATCCATTTTTTTTTCTTTTTTCAAGTGCTATTGTCTCAATCGCTTCTCTTAGATATAAAAAAATTCAAAACGCAGCTTGATATCTCAATTCTTTAAAAAGCTCAATCAATTTCTATTATTCCATTTAAATAACACGTAAAAAATAAGTTTTCATCCGGTAAAACTACGAAAAAAAATTCTGAATTTTTCATCAATTATTATTCTTGTAGGAAATTCAATTCTCTGCAAAAAAGTACTGAAGTAGTTTTGTCGTAAGTGGAGAATTGAGATATCAAGCTGCGTTTTGGAGGAATGTTTTTATACCTGAAAGAAGCTTTTGAGATGATTGGGAAAAATACTTTTTTTGTTCCACCGTAGGGCCTAAACTACTGATCCGATTTTAATAAATCATGTGTCAATAGAGTCGTAACAATAGCCCGGGGAACATAGATTATATGATTTACGTAGTCGGTTTATAGTTTTTTATAAATTATTCTTATCAGAAAGTATATTGTGTCTGTTACAATACATAAGTAACCTATCTGCCACGCTCACTCGCTCGGAAATTAACAAGACCTACTAAGGTCTCGCTAATCATGGAATATTCAAGGAGTTTTTTTAAAGCGCACCATTAAAAAGCATATATCGGTCTCGCTCACACCTTTTACTTGTACAACACTACTTACCTCCTTGAGATCGTTGATCTGCAGTATGTGCTGGTTCTGCAGGGTCACCAGCTGGTTGATGTACCACTGCTGGTCGCGGCAGCGCTGGTAGAACGTCGGCGGACGCACTTGGAACCTGTCACGAGAATGAAGTAGGTACTCAATAAAAAATACATTTCAAAATTTGAAAAGCTATAAATGCCAAGTGACAGCGAAAAATGTTACATTTCGTTATTTTCGCTTCCAACACGCGTACTTTAATAATATTATCTCACCTCAGTATGAGCGTGTCGGTGTCGGGGTTGAGATAGCCCTCGCTGGCCAGCAGGTCCAGGCGGAAGAAGCGGTTGTAGCCCCAGCACTCGCCCACCTCGAAGTCGGACGCGAACTCGCGGACTATGTTCTTGGACGGGTCGCGCGAGACCTGGTGCAGCATCTCAACGCGGTACTCGTACCTACGAGGAGTATAACCTCAAAAAAAGTGAAGCGCCGCCATTTTGAAGTCACTTGCGTAATTGCGTATTCACGTACAATAATGGCGGTATTCATGATACCTGCCACAACACGTTTCTTTATCTAATACCTTTAAATAAAAAAAACGTCATCTATCGTCCTAACAGATTGTATAAAAATAAAAACTATACACAACAAGATCGGGAGTTTCTTGGAATGTTCGTTTTGTACTTATTACACATATTTTGATGTTTGAAAACTTAAAATGTCTATTTTAAGTTTTCAAACATCAAGTAAGCTTTAACAATAATATATTATTTCATACTTACAACATAGACTTATGTTATCTTTTGGGTCAATTCACACCAAAACGAAACTATACGCGACATAGCGCTTCATTTAAAAAAATTATTAATTAGGTATATTAATTATAATATTCAAAATTGAACTTTAATTATTACACAAGAAGATACACGCGTTTAATTCTAAGAGTTCGCATATCAAGGTGCATCGCGCTGAACAGCGCTTGTGCATTGTATGACTAATGTCATAATATGAAATTTTTATCTTTTTGTGTAGTGAATAAAGTTCACTTTTGAATAGCTATCTTAAAAACGTAGCGCCGTTTAAAGTTGCGTATCGTCGCGGTGTGAACTGACCCTTAGTCCATTCGCACAAATAATATAGCGTGTTGTCCCCGTTTCTCGGTTTAGACTCTCAAAGAAATTTAGAAAGCGTTTAATTCTGTACGACCCAGCAACAATATCCACACAATTTGCTTACGGCGAATGAACTACATAAAAGAAAACCTTTATTACAGAGTTAGCAAAGCATAAAAATATCTGCGAGTTTTTATTTTTATTTTACATAATAAATCTTCAGAACTAATAGATTTAAAGAAAATCATATTATCTTTTTGATATTTACTTAGGCAAAGTCGCAGTGTACATCAGTCTAGGCAGAATAATAATTTCGGCACAGAATGTACATTACTTGGAATCATTTTTTAAATAAGTGTACTTTATCCGCCTTACTAATAAAAAGATTTACACAATGGATAACATAAACGTTGCTGTCTTTGTCTGATGCGTTGGAAAAGTCACTTAACAGACAAAGACAGCAACGTTGTTTAAGTTATCCATTGTGTGAATGTTTTTATTAGTAAGGGGGAATATTTTTAGGATCTTTGTGAAAATATGTTGCTATTGTTCTGATCACCAAAATGCATCTTGCAAAAGAATTTGGATGCTAAACACATGCTTTTGGTGTTCTAGTTAATGGAAGAAAAAGTAAGTTTAGTATCTTGACTACATCGCCACATCTAATAAAGTCTTAACCATAAGCGAAAGCTATGAACCTACTACTATTATAAATGTGAAAGATTGTGAGGATGGATGGATGGATGTATGTTTATTACTCTTTAACGCAAAAACTACTGAAAGGATTTTGATGAAGTTTGGTACGATAGTAGTTTAGGGTCTGGATTAAAACATAGGCTACATTTTATCCCGAAAAAGTACAGAGTTCCCGTGGAATAGGTACTGTATTTACGCGGGCGAAGCCGCGGAAAAACATAGTGTATTATAATTTTTATTGAATGAATTAGTGTATCTTCCAAATCACTTCTATTGGATTGTCGAAAAACTTTACGAATGTTAAGTTGTAAATATTAATACAATATTTATTTACATAGATATTACTTAATTATTACAAAGAGAAAAAAGTTCTTAATGAATTTGTTCAAGGTTTTTAGAGTCACTGTGTAAAGCAATATTGGCTTACAACCCATTATTAAATTTCTTTGTATTACATCAATATTTTAATATCTTGCTTTCCTTGATAGGTTATAACAATTTACACTTGTCATTAGGTAAAAGTTGGCCAGTATTACTCACTACTCAGTGACCATAGTATGTATGGTTCAGCAATTTGAGCACACAGAAGGTAAATTGTCATGCCGCCACGTTTGCTAAGTGTAAGGTAATCTCTCTGGACACTTACCTCTTCCCTACTCTGAACGACGACATGCTTGCAATAACGAAATATTTATTTACTATTCATAAAGGATAATCCACATTTGTATAGTTACGGAATTACTTTGTTTATGTAACATACCTTGCAATTTGCAAGAACACAAAATACACTAATTTCAGATCAAAATTAATTTTATATTTACATTTCTTGCATAATATTATTAATTGCATCCCTTGTCTGTAATAGTGGAGGTATTTTTCTTTTTTTTGTCTGAATTTATGACACAAATATGTAATGTTGTAAACATAAGTGTAATACTATATCTGCCAAATATGCAATATATTATACTATTTTATTTTGTTAGTTTACGTGTCTGTTTGTGCAACTACTCCATCGTGGTCCGCTTTGATCCGCCATTACGTGTAGTAAGTGCGTGTGTGCACTTTTATGTGTGAGTGCGTATACGTTAGCAACTCACTTGGAGTTCTCGGGCAGGCCGGCGCTCAGCTCCAGGAAAACGGACAAATAATTCCCCCGGACTACTCCGTTGCCGTCCGGGTACACTTTGAGCCGCCAGCACAGGCCGTTGACGTGTAGCGGCGCGGAGTACACGGGCGCGGCGGCGTGCTGCAGCTGCGTGAAGCCGGCGAGAGGGAACGTGCTGCTGACGTACGATGGCACGATTTCACTGCGGGAGAAACACTAGTTGAAAAACAATTTCATATTTTAAAAAAATCTTCAATCGATAAATTATATAAACAGGTGAGATGTACTATGCTGTGAGACAGGTAGAGTGCTTCTACCACTGTGGATAGCTACTCATAGATTATCGTTTTAATTTAAAAGATGTCCATCCTCTTCAGACGCTTGCTATAATAACGACTGGTAAGACTTTAAGCTAGCACATTCGGGTGGACCTAAAATCGTTTTTTTGTATCTTTCTGTGGATGCAAGTATCACTTCCTTTTCATATTATTTATAACAGCGAGATATGTGGGGGCCTGTGTGGGCATAGTTCGAAATTTTTATAGCAAGTGCAACACTTTAAGTATGGCAAGTGTGGTGTAATAGAAGGTGATTTGCAAATGTATCACGTTTGATACAAAGTAACAAAAAGTCACTAAATTCATCAGATAAGCGAGTGTAAAAGCACCTTTAGATGTTCAACACTGTTTTGAAATTTATATTTTTTCTAAAAAAAAAGTCTTCTTATAGTAATGTAAATGTTCTGTGTAGTGTTGTTATAGAGCCGATATGATTGTATAAGTTTCATTTAATAAATGAAAGTGCCTAAAGCACAAAAACAAAATTGTCAAACAGTGAGTAAGCTGATGATGATGAATGATAGCCAAGAACACTCTCGATCGTGTTAGATTTCAAACAAAAATAACAAGATCAAAATTTGGTAATCCATTAGTGAGCTGCGATGCCACAGACAGACACGTCAAACTTATAACACCCCTCCATTTTTGACATGGCTAAAAATTCTCCTATCACAGTGTTTGTAATCAAACTCCTCTGTAATGGCTTGTTTCTGTATAATATTTTTTCAATCTGTTAAGTGTGTGAAATCAAAACAGATGAATACTTTTGGACAGAAGAGAGTAACTGAGTAAGACTAAACAAACTCCAAACTATACTAGCCTGTGGAAATCTGCCGGTACTGGTGCTGTCACGAAGCTGGCCATAGGTTTCTTCCGTACCTGATGGATCATCTTAGACAGCTCTCCTGTTTTGGCTATCAACTCTGATCTGGAACATTAAAAATTACTTGTCCTTGTTAAACAAATAATATCCATTTAAAAAAAAACTTAAAACAATTCTTTAAAACGAAATAGATTCTTTAAAATGTTCCTGACATTATCCTTACCTGGTACAAGTATGTAACTGATGTTCAATTTCTTGAAGCAAGTGCTCCAATTGTTCAGTTTCTTGAGTCAGGCTATTCTTCTGTGCCATCAGGGTGAGGAGTTTAGCTTTCAGAGCAGAGTCCAGGCGGGATATCATCAGCTCAACTGCATTTCTGATCTCCCTCACTCTCTCGTCCTTTGCAGCCCTTACAGACTCAACATTGCGCTCCTAAAATCATAGTAATTTAGAATAAGAGAAAACCTTTTCAATTTTACTGTTTTATTTATTAAAAAAAATCAATCAGTCTACATACTTTACTACAAACTGGATTTGCAGTATCTTGGGAAAAAAAAAACATACCACATCTTGCACAAGACTGATAAGTTCTAACAGTCTCCTTCGCAGCTGTGACACCTCATCCCTGATTTGGGCCAAGTGAGTCTCATACACCTCTTCCAGAGGCTTAAAAGTGTGTCCTGAATGGTTCCCACCCCACAACGCACACTGGTGACAAATGCAACGTCGGCATGTCCAACAGTACACTGTCAGCTTCTCATGGTGGGTAGAGCATCTAAAATAATATTTAATTCAAAAGTAAGACAATCATAACATATACAATTAATAAAGTAAATAAATAACTATAATAAATAGTACAGTATTGCTATGTACTTTTTAAAGGCCTGTATTTAAACTTGCGACAAAACAATCAAATTTTGGGTGTGAAAAAACCGAATATTGAATACTAAATTGGCGAAAGAATATAATGAAACAAACAAAAAATTTCAAATCTGGTGAGTAATTAATACCAGTTTTATTCACTGAATATTCCAAACTGGCAGACAGATATTATTTTAGCAATCAAATATCCATCTTGGCGAAAATTTGAGAGTACACATTTAATTTAAGTAGAGGCACATATATTTTCCCTGATGTAGGTAATTCAAAAAACATAATAAGCAGCAAAACGAGCGCACATAAAAACAAAGTAAAGGAGTGTACAAAATTCCCATTTTTAATTTTTCTCGGTTTCGGGGGGTTAGGTTATTGTAGATAGTGTGTTGATTCATTTTGAAATTTAAAAATGGCGAGTATTTATTTTTCGTATAATTGATATGGGTGTCGTTTACCGAAAATTACATTCATTTTAAAATTCAAAGATAGAGTAGACATAAAAAAAATGGATATAGGTAAATGGATATATTATGTCCTTTTCTAGGTTTCTGGAGTCACTGATTACAAAAATTTATTGATTTTGAAATTTCAAAATGGTGAATATTTATTTTTCTGTAAAATTGATACAGGTATCTTCTGGGTTTTTAGGGGTGCTGAGTACAAAAATGATATACATTTTGAATTTCAAAGATAGCGGACATATCACAAAATAGGCATTGCCATATTTCTTTCTACGATCGCTTCTATCTCGGAAACAGTTCATCCTACTGAAAAAATCATGAAAACTACCTCCCCCTTAGTAACCTCGCAACCACATATTTTCTTCATGATAGGTGAAAAAGAAATTTGAAGATCCTGAATTTTCCAACATTTCTTGTATCTCAAAATAGGCATTGCCATATTGGAATGAAGTTCCTTATCGCGCGTTGCGAAAGGGGGCTAGACGGAAAAAATTAAGACTGTAACAACACTTTTTGCTATAGTTGTAAGCCGTGCGGCGTGCGCGTGTTTCTCTGTCTGTCTGTCTCTCTCTCTCTCTCTCTCTCTCTCTCTCTCTCTCTCTCTCCCCCCCCCCCCCTCTCCCAATTATTACTAAAATTGAGCCTACTGATTAGGTTTATATTACATTATATTTGTTAATAATAAAAAAATATTATTATAACTTAAAAAAAATAAAATTTTATTACAATTCCTTCACTAATTAATCGAAAGGAACTTCAATCCATCCGGGTGTCCCTTGACACCTCTCAAGTTTTTTTCTTTCTATAATCACTTCTATCTCGAAATGGATTTAATTTTCATATTATTCTGCACCCCCAAAAACTTTGAAAACGACACCCATACCAAAGGTAACAAACTCCCAACAGTATCAAAAAATGCGACTTTCCATAGCCCGCAAATTGAATTTTTAGCAGCCATTAAAAGTCACCAACTCGGAAATTAAGTCACTAAGATAACTTTTGGTGCCAATTTGAATTATATTTACCCACTTTTTTCTGCCCATTTTTGTATTTTTTGTCACCTGAGTGCTTTCGCCAGTTTAGTAATTTAGTCGCCAATTCAGTAATACAGTATGCTCATGTGCAGTCGCTAACTTATTTTTTGTTCGCAAGATTAATTTTATGCCCTTTTCAAATACTGTTTTCTAATTAAGAAGGAAAACAATCAATATTTTTGCAGATAAATGTACCTATCACGGAAAGGTTCCCTCTGGCCTGGTGTACCAGTTTGCTGCATACTTTCTATCTGCTGTGTGACCTCCTCCACCCATCTGCAGTTCACCAGCTCGTGAAGATGTAAAGCCGCGCGGCAGTGAGGGCATTGTGGCCTCTGCTCGATGAGCCAGCGCCGAACGCAAGCGTAGCAGCAGAGTTTGGAGCAGTGTGGGCATAGGTGGGCATCCACCAGCTTTTCCATACATATAAAGCATCGAAAAACCTCCGCCAGGGTCTAGAATAAGCATTTTAGATAAATAAATCACCTGGGTCAAGTTTAACTAACTGTCGATTGTCACAGAAAAGTAGGGCAAAGACAAATCGATTTACCTCAACAATCTGCTCCTCGCCATTTCCACTTGGCTTATCCCCTCTTGAAGCCATTCTTTGTGCTATTAGCTAGCAGATGAAAGATAGATACATAGAATTACATCCCTGTTAATTTAGTAGAAAAACTGTTTAAAGCAAGAAAACAAAACAAGTTCCGCATTCGAGTTTCAATTTCAATACAAATAAATCTTTATTCCATTATCTTTCCCCACTCTTCGGTGTTACCAGCGCAGTATAAAAAGTAGCTATGCAGCTTGCAGTTTTCAACAAAATGCAGCAGGGACTCAATTTTATTATCCGAACTAATGTTGCCGTTGAGCAATCAGATAATCGAAAATCTGGTTACCTATTCGAGTTTTACCAAAAGTTCTTTGAGCGGTTCCCAAGTATGGAGAGCAAAGATATTAGAATGTTTAATAATGAATACTTAAATCTAGTCACCAAATAAAATAAACCTTATAGCTCCGCATTTAAGATTCATGCATAATAGCAAAACACGTGAAAATTTGGAGCAGACTTTTTATGCTTTTTCTAAATACATTTCTAATATTTTTGTTTCTTGTAGAAGTTGATTTCTTGAAATAGGACTAAAATAAGCTAAAAAAAGTATCCACTGTCCACTAATTACTAGGCACTATCCAGGGTTAGATGATTGTGCTGGAAGGTAGAAAAAGCCATTATAGCGGAGGTGGGAGAACTTTTATTTTGATGGGACCAGAAATCTAGGACAATAATTATTTATTTGCTTCAATTAGGTAGTGAGCAAATATGTCATCTTTAAGGTTGAGATCAAATCTTACTACTGCAGTAGACGATCTATTTCTAAGGATACTAATTTTAAAAGTTTAATGGAGTTTCCTCCTTAAGAAACGATTTTCATATAAAAGTCCGGGGTATGAAAATGTATGGGAGTAAAATTCACGATGTTTGAGGGTCACACGGTGATGTCAACGATGTTAGCCAAAGATGTCACATTTTTAAGTTTTCCGTTCAATATCAAAAAATATAATTTAAAAAGTAGTCAACCTTGAAAATATAAACAAATCAAAATTTATGTTTTTAGAAATATGTTAGTATGGAGTACAAAATAATAAAAAAGGCTCTTAAACTACGCTATGTACACACTACAGAGATTTTTTTTATTTTTGAGTACACTTATTATCTTTGCATTGCACACCAAATTTTACTTTTTACAGTAAGCTCCAGTCGTGCGTCGGAACTGATCCATACACTTTTTTTTAATTTAGATAGACTGTTAAAGTCAATACTTTGCTGTATATTACTGGGATACTATTATAATTTATATATTCAATAATCAATTTTATAATGATTAAATTAAAACTTTTTCCAACATTTTGTGGTAAATTAACTAGAACGGCAACTCAAAAACCCTGGATGTTCAATGCTGTATTGATGTTGGAAAAATGTTACTAGTCGAAAAAATAAGCCAAGGATAGTATTTTTATTTTGTATTTTTATTACTGGTTTAATTTATATTTAAATCGTGGTGTACACTTTCTTTATTTTTTACCTAAATTCCGTACTGTGCTTATTTGTGCATGCTTATTAATTTAATAATAATAAGCCTTTTCGACATCGTGGACAAGACTTTATCCATTGACGTTTCTAAATTATGTAATCCAACAAGCGACTTTTCTATTTGTCTCTTTTGGTAGAGGTGAAACGTGTGTGGAAAAAACGGGATACATACTATTTTACCTTCCTGGTTTGATCGAATGTGTGCTATCTAATCTCTAGTCTTTATGTCAAGCGTTTGGTATGAAAATATTAGATAACCTCTTGTTTTGTGTTTTTCAATAAATCTAGTGGCAAGATTATGTATAATATTTTCGAGTAAGTGTTATTGATTATAATAAAAATTTAACAAGTAAGTAAGTACATAGAATTTCCAGCTTAATCTAAGACTTTATTTTGAATTTCAGGATGGCCACTTAAGAGCTTTAGAATATTGTCCCCTGAAATGTCCTACCTTAGAGTTCATTGCATATTATGCCTGAAACATGGAACTATTGATGTTTCCAAGAAGTCCTTCTCGATAAAACTAAACGTATGTACCTATAAATGCTATACTTTTTACTTATAAATAATGAGTCAGATTTTTCCTGTTTACTGATTAGGAATTATCTATTATTATCTGGTCAAAACTGTATTAAAATTGCTTTTAATTCGTAGAATGTATTTCCAACACAACATGTAGCTAAGATCTCCACGTCTCATTACCTGAGCAGTACTACACTAACAAAACAATCTATAAAAGAGAAGAAGGGCAAAAATGTACCTCAAGATACTAGAGTGTGGAAGGAGACGCCAATACATGATGTTAAAAATAATTTAGTTCACTACAGCATGATGCTCTCCAAGTTTAGATTGACTTGTAAGTTATAAATTCTCAAGTTTTTAATTTGTATGTAACTTTATCAATTTGCCAACTTTGTAATAATTTAAATCATTATTTGTTTGCACTTAAACTATAAATGCTTATTTAAGTTTCCTATTTTATCTTCTGTGTGGTGTACTCATATTAAGCAACAAGTTTAGGAATGTCAATTCTATCTCTACATAAAGGGCACTTATTTGTGTAAAAGTTATTGTTATTATTATTCAGGCAGGCAGTTAAGACAACTGGCATCTCTTGTATCAAGTTATTATTTGTGTTTTTAACAGTTTTTTTTTCACTGTTTTAACTGATTGACATTTTGGGCTGCATTAACATCTTCTGATAGTATTCACTACTCCACACTCTAACAACATGGTTGCACAAGAAGTGGTTGTGAGGGTTGTTATTTGAGAACCTAACACAGAGTTTCATATTATAGCCTTTTAGATATGTGTTGTCAATCATCATTCAATGTAAATAAATTTTTGAAGTCCATAAGGGCATAATGTCCATTCAGGATCTTGTAAGTTTCTATTAGATCTCCATGCATTCCTATAAAGAAGTAATTCTATAGAATTCCAAATATCCTTCATACAATAGTGTTTTAAAGTATCTGGGTACTTTTGTAAAGGAATGCTGTACCTTATCAAAGTTCAATATCCTTAACACAGTAGGTGAAGGCTTATACTTTAGGTGTGAATTACAATTACCAATGTGAGATATACATTTCGAGGAATTCTGATTTATAAGCCATTGCTTAGTCCAGTTAGCTATTTTGTTATGGTCATCCCAAATATAGTAATAGTTAATAAGTGTCATCAGCAAAGATGCTTACATTACATTGGTGACAATGAGGAAGATCAAAAGTGTATATTATTATGTAAAGCACTGGACCTAGTACTGAGCCCTGAGGCACACCACTGCTTATTTCTATGTCATCTGACTTTGCCTTGCGCACTCGCATTTGCAAGATTCTTGGTCTTAAAAACGCCCTCAATCCATGCAAATAGTTTTCCATGTACTCCTAAAAATTCTAACTTTTTATAAGTCTTCTTATCTAAAGCTTTTTCGTAGTACTGTTAGATAATGTCTATGGGTTATTTTTATTAAAGTGCTCAGTCCATAAAGCATGACAAGAAGATAAGATTGATATTGTGTTTCAGAATAAAAGTATGTTTTATTTTTTTGCAGCTCTAGTAGTAATGACATCTATGGCGGGCTATGCCCTAGCGCCTGCGCCTTTTAACCTCACAACCTTTGCTCTATGTGCTGTGGGAACAGGTCTTGTGAGCTCTGCTGCAAATTCCATTAACCAGTACCATGAGGTACCTTTTGACGCCCAAATGTCCAGGACCAAGAACCGTGTTCTTGTTAAAGGACTGTTAGAGTAAGTAAATAGAACTACAAAATAGATAGAAAATGTTTAGAAACTTTTAGAAAAAACATTACTTAAATAAAAGCATATAAAATAAATTCCTCACACGACAATAATTATTATAGTGAGGAATTTATTTTATATGTCTGATACTGAACCACGCATACAGTCTATACAGAAACATTTCTCTATATAAAAGAATAATTCATAACTCAGCTAAATGTAACCATTAATTTCTGTTAAAATAAAAATATTCTATTACAGATTTAACCATATAATACATTTTTTATTTCAGACCCATCCATGCTATAGGTTTTGCAGCAGCTACAGGTTTGTCAGGGCTCAGCTTGCTGTATTTTGGAGTTAACCCTCTCACTGCAGCACTGGGAGCCGGAAATTTGGTCCTTTACACATCAATATACACTCCAATGAAGAGGATATCCATCCTTAACACATGGTTAGGTTCAGTGGGTAAGTTGTATTTTAGTTTCAATAGAAATTTCATATTATTAAAATAGTTAATCTCGTTAAATGAAAACTGTAACTTGTTTGTTATGTTTATACTGGTTTCATAAATGTTATTGATTGTACTGTAGGTTCTTGGTGGAAATTCATGTTTCACAGTAATAATATGCAGAACTTCTGTCACTATTTCCTCTTTAATAAGTATTTTACATTCATTTTAATATATTTCATGACCAGTTTCGATAGATCATCAGGTGTAGGTAGAATTAAAATGATAAATAACTAGCTTTTGCCTACGGCTTCGCACACGTGGAATAGTGATCTTGGAGAAAAAACTGCTTCAGCAAATAACTCTACATAGAATATTGAAAGTGTTTTTTAGGGTTTCGTACCCAATGGTTAAAGCGGCCCTAAAACCTCAATGCGACGAGACCGCTTGATATATTATATTTTCGCGTTTGAATATACATTTTACAATATCTTCTAAATATAAGATATTAATTTAAACTGTATGGTTTAAAGGGCTCCTACAATGTGTATGAAATGCAAGTGAGTAACGCATTTAATTTGATAGGGATCATACTGTGTAGCGTTTGCAATGTAAGCGCAAAAAATGTGTTTATTTACGACATTAGAAACTTTAAAAAATATCGGTCTTTCTCTACTACATATATTATGCACGTTATGTACATATAAACCTTCTTCTTGAATCTCGATCTATTAAACCGGCATCAAAATCCGTTGCGTAGTTTCAAAGATCTAAGCATACATAGGGACAGACAGAAAAAACGACATTGTTTTATACTATGTAGTGTTACGTAAACATTGTGTAAATGAAATTAGGGTTAACAGGATCATGATTTATTTACATTGAAAAATTACAATTTTGTACAATTTCATTTAATTTTTTATAACAAATAGTTCTTTTTAATACAAATTAATATTAGTTTAATGTAACACATTAGATTGATAAATTAATAAGTTTACAAATATAATATCGTGTTATATATTAAAATTAATGTAAAATACTTATTAAAGTGGAAATGGTGCAAGAAGTTCTGTGTATTACTACTGTGAAACATGAATTTCCACCAATAACCTGCAGTACAATAACATTTATAAAAGCAGAACAAAAACAGCTTGTTAGTAATCATTTTTGATGACCGCGTTATTGAATATTGATACATGTTGGAAGGGCCGAACTCTTTTATTAAACCATACATTTTGTAGGACTAATATTTTTTCTTATAGTTTTGATGATTATCTTGAGATTTAACAAAAAACAACCAGTTAGTAATGATTTTGAGAGTCCTTAAATCGACATATTTTATCCCTGCTACCCCTGTTAGCTACCTTCATCGAAAGTTGTTGTAGGAGAATGTTGGGCGTCATCAATATGAACGAAGTCTCACAGAACTCACGAAAAATTTGCTTGACAGTAATCACTTTAAAAAACGTTCCCCGTACTCTGGACTATTTGTCCGGCTATAAAAAATAATAATATTTAAGTATGTAATAACTTATACCTCAGATTAATAACTATAAATAGTGTTGTACCATGTGAAAAATGTATATATACGAGGGGCGACTGAAAAATTTTGAGCCTAAGGTATTAAAAATGCTGATAAAAATGTACAAAAAATTTATTTTTCAATATAGTCTCCCTGTATTTCAATGCACTTCTTACATTTATTGTAAAGAGCTTTTAACCCAATGAAAAAATATTCGCCGTTTTTGTCTTCAAAATGTTCATCTACGGCCATCTTCATTTCTTCGTCATTGGAAAATCTCTGTCCCCGTAGGTCTTTTTTCAAATTTGAAAAAAGATAATAGTCACTAGGAGCCAGGTCAGGACTGTAGGGTGGGTGGTTGATTTCCTCAAATCCTGTCTCGGCGAGGGCACGCCTTGCAACTCGCGCAGTGTAGACGGGCGCGTTGTCTTGCAAAAACAGGACTCTTTTTGTCAGTTTGCCTCTCCGTTTCTCAACAACCACTTGACGTAACTTGGTCAGCAATGCGGCATAGTAGTCTCCGTTCATTGTAGTATTTTTCGGAAGGTAATCAATAAACAAAATACCTTCACAATCCCAAAAAACAGTGCCCATGAGCTTGGACGCCGATCTTTCCACTTTGAACTTCCGTGGCGGCTTTTCTCCCTTTTCTATCCACTGCATTGACTCCTGTTTTGACTCCGGATCGTACTGTCGAATCCAGGTTTCATCAACAGTAATAAGGCGAGAAAAAACGTCGTCTGGATTATCGCCACAGATGTCGAAAAACTTCTGTGAAGTTGTGACTCGACGTTGCTTGTCCAGCGGCGTCAGCATTTTCGGCACCCATCGCGCGCAGACCTTTTTCATGTGCAGGTGATCATGCAAAACATTTCCGATTCGTTCCTTGCTAATGCCCATGGCTTCAGCTATCTGCCACAACTTGATTCGCCGATCTTCCAGAACAAGTTTTTTTACTTTTTCAATGTTTTCTTCGGTAACAGCGGTGTTTGGGCGTCCTGACCTGGGGTCATCTTCGAGTGACTCCCTGCCAAGTTTAAACTGTCGGTTCCAACGTTTGACGGTAGCAAATGAAGGTGCAGACTCCCCATAAACAGCTGTCATCTCTTCAAATATTTCCGTCGGTGTTTTATTCTTCTTTGTTAAGAATTTTATCACAGCTCTGTACTCCAATTTCGTGCAAAGTGCGGAAGACTCAGACATTGTGACGTTTACGATTCAATTACTAAAAGCGTAATGATGGAAATGACATGAAATTTGACATTTATGTTTCTAAGGATACCCGCAATTAGTGGTATGATGCGCGAGTAATTAGTTGTACTTTAAGGTACTTAGGCTCAAAACTTTTCAGCCGCCCCTCGTATATGTAACAGACGATTTTTTACTAATTGTTGTGCTTATTTTGCAGTTGGTGCCATTCCACCTCTGATGGGCTGGGCGGGGTGCGCGGGTGCCCTCGACGCGGGCGCCCTGGTGTTGAGCATCATCTTGTACTCCTGGCAGTTCCCACATTTCAACGCCTTGTCCTGGAACCTTAGGCCGGACTATTCGCGGGCTGGTTACCGGATGATGGCTGTAACTGATCCGGGTAAGCAATAGACAATAGGGCTAACAATAACTTCTTGGATACATTGTGGTGTATATAAATGAATTTTTGACATACAAATATACAATGCAAAAAACTCCAAATTGGCTTTCCAATTTCATGTTTACCCACACTTAGTAGAATCGTCGTAGTTGTCGCCATCAGAGATATTCTATTTTATCGCTCGCAATCATATTGCGACTTTATATGACTAAACCATATAGTAAAATAATATGACTTTGTTAGCGTAATCACTAGTCTTGCCATAGTCAAAGAATATATATTGCTAAGTACTAAAGTACCACGTAACGTAGTGGCGATAGTTTCAAAAGGAAAATGACACCACATTTGCAACCAATTTACGGCGCAGCGTTAACTTTTTTTTGTACAAGTCTTTGTAAAATTATTTAATTAACTTACAACTGTTACATAGCCCTAACAGTTGTAATTTAATTAAAAACTTGAGAGATGTCAAGGGACACCCGGATGGAACGAAGTTCCTTTCGATTAATTAGTGAAGGAATTTTTTTTTTTTTTTAGTTTTTTTTTAGTTTTTTTTTATTATTAACAAATATAATGTAATATAAACTTAATCAGTAGGCTCAATTTTAGTCATAATTGAGAGAGAGAGAGAGAGACAGTTTCTCTGTCTGTCTCTATCTCTCTCTCTCTCTCAATCTCACGCGCACGGCTTACAACTATAGCAAAAAGTGTCGGTACAACTTTAAGTCTTAATTTTTTCCGCCTAGCCCCCTTTCGCAACGCGCGATAAGGAACTTCGTTCAAATAATTTTACAAAGGCTTTAAAAGGCTCTATCTGTGTCACAATCTACTGATAAGTGTCAGATAGATTGTTTGAATGTTTTGTCCCTGTCGCTCGATATAAAGTAAGCAGCGACAAAACTTCCGAATAAACTATCCGACACCGAAGATTGTGAAACAGGCCTTTAATATATTAAATCACTTTCAGCACTGTGCCGACGCGTGGCGTTGCGGCACAGCGGAATTATAACTGCCACCTGCCTCGCCTCTTCCTACCTCGGAGTCACCAATATGTGGTTTGCCGCCGAATCACTGCCACTTAATTTATATTTTACGTACTTAGGTATGTCCCATAATTTGTATATTATAATATACTAGGTTTTTCCCGTGGCTCCGCCCGCATAAATATAGTATTGGGTATCCCATAGAAATACTGTACTTTTTTGGGATAAAATGTTTTAATCCAGAGCCTAAACTACTACCATACTAAATTTCATCGAAATCCGTTCAGTAGTTTTTGCGTGAAAAAGTAACAACTATCCATCCTCATATATTTTTTAATAGTAATAAGATTTAATTTATTTTTTCCTTTTTTAGCCTGGCAATTCTATAAGAAATCTGACAGCGGCAGTTCGAGAAAATTATTTAGGTTTTCGCTAATACACCTGCCTGCACTCATGCTCCTCATGCTAATCAACAAACAGTACTGGAGCACCGGTGAGACGCTCGAGCTAAAGGACTCGCAGAAGACTGCCGACAAGACACCAGAATCGAAGAGAATTACAGTATTACCACGGGGGCCTTTTGTAGCCGCACAGGACTCGGAGGAACACAATATTACCACGAAATAGACAATTTAATGTTAAATAGCTTATCTGTAAATAATGTATAAATATATTTTTTTGTGATGTTATTTATAGATTTCAATACGAATTGCGATCGAGATTCGTTACTATTAAGTAAATTATTTTTATTTGTTATTGCGATGTTCCTTTAGACCGGAAATAAAAAGTATCAAATAGAAATCTTATATTTATTTGTTTTGTGTTGGTATAAATTAAAATTACAGATGGAATTATTAAATCTACAAACATAACGACATTCTGACAATTCTTATAACAATGGGAATCTTCGACATCATAAATTTGGGCTTAAATCAACAAAGTCCAATTTTACTTTTATACATTCTTGAGACGTGCGCCGGGGTACTTGATTTCTTTATTCAAAACTTCATTTCCTGTAACAAAACATATTTTAGGGCATACATAAATTAATAGTTTTACACGCTATTGCTGGTTGAATAAGATTAATAGAAAATAGATTTATTGTAAAAAAAAAGCCTTAAATATATTCAGTTGCTTTCGATACGTCGCTGAAACTGCACGTGCGCCTATTGATTGCAGTATCGATTACGCGTGTGATACCTACGAGTGCGCCGCGCGGCGCCCGCGCTTATCGGTTCGAGTGTTTACTCGCTCGGCTCAACATCGTTTCCGACTACGGGGACGATGGAACCAAAACAGTTATTCGTCTGTTACCCAAACGTTTTCTTTTCCCACTAAAGATCAAGCAGTCGTAGACGCGGTGGATGATACGCAAATTAAAGATTATGCCTACGCTTTCGGAAAAATTATTGACCCCTCAAAGATTAGGTTTTTAAGCAGAATGTCCAACAACCGAGTGTGTTTATTTGTGTCAACGACAGAAGTGGCTGAAGAGTTGACTAATGCTCATCGGTGTATTGTTTTGAACAACATTAAAGTACCTATTCGACCACTTATAACGAAAAACAAACGTATTATTATATCTAATGTGTGTCCGGTAATACCACATAATCTAATAGATACGAAGTTAGCAGAATTGAAGATTAAATTAGTTTCGCCGGTGTCTTTTATTAGAGCCGGTATAACCGAGCCTGGATTTAGTCATTCTTAGTTTTCGTCGACAAGCTTACGTACCACCAGAAGAAATCACAAAATTTACCCGAACGAATACCAATAGAATTTGATGGTGTTTCTTATTGGATTTACGTTTCTACCGATTCAATTACCTGCTTCCTATGCAAAAAAGGTCACGTGGCCAATTATAAGTGTCCTGTTAATATGAAGTTAATATGAGATTATAGAAATACCAGATTTTCGTCCGC
Organism: Phengaris alcon alcon; assembly: GCA_037179445.1. Taxonomy (NCBI): domain Eukaryota; kingdom Metazoa; phylum Arthropoda; class Insecta; order Lepidoptera; family Lycaenidae; genus Phengaris; species Phengaris alcon. Next base: position 1,078,032 of record JAYRCH010000068.1, on the reverse strand, counting down.
CAATTTCATTTAAAAGACCGCACCCGCCTACTACGACCGACTCCTCGCAAAGCGTTCACGTTCCCGCTGAAATATCGGATGGCGAGGCTATGAGTGAGTCCGACTCGAGCGAAATTTCCGTAGACAACACTGGATAGGCTAAAAAAAAATGGTCAAAAAACAAAAAACAGCTCCCTCACTTGAATTGCAACCCTCGGAATTAATAGAGATTGAAAAGATTTTGGACAGTAGTGATTACCCAATGACAATTAAAGATTTTATTAGCTTCCTAGATGAGTCTACGGTAATGAAAATATTCTACAAATAAGTCTCACCTACACAGAAGATATAGGCCAATTAGTTAAAATTTTAAAAGTAATACAAGAAATTTCGTCAAGAAAAGTAAACAATCGCATAGCTCGTATGATCATAATACGTATAATCATAATATAATGGAACTCAAAATTATTCAATGGAACAGCCGCAGTCTTATACCGAAGAAAGTTGAATTAGAAACGTTTCTAAATAGGGAAAGTGTTCATATTTGTATTTGTTCCAAAACGTGGCTTTGTGAAGAAAGAACTTTTAATATATCGGGCTACTGCTGTTTCAGAAAAGATCGAAATGATGGATTTGGTGGTTTGATTATTTTAGTTCATGTATCACTTCCGGTTAGACTAAAAAATATTAATTTACCTTTTAATAGATTAGATATTTTGTGTATAGAATTACTTAATCAATCCTCACTTAAATATGTGTTAGGTATTTATTCGCCTAGTAATATTCGCACAAGTTAACGTGATTTTGATGATTTGTTTTCCCTTTTTAGCAGGAAAACTGTGATAGGAGGTGACTTCAATGTTCATCATGTCTCCTGGTCTTATACTACTGATGGCAGAGGTCGCTTGATCGCGGAAAGTTGCTCGGATCATAGTTTTTCCTTTTTAAACGATGGTAGCCCAACCCGTATTTCAAAATTACAAGAGAGGATAGTTTTCCCTTCTCCCGATATAACATTTGCCAGTTCTGATTTGGTGCTTTCGTGTTCGTGGGCTGTTGCTAAAGAAAATCTTGGTAGTGATCATTTAATTATTGAGATAAAAATTAAAAATCACTTGTTATGTGGAAATTATACAACACGCAATGTTAAAAAAGCAGATTGGGAAGGGTATAAATCAAATATTGAATCTAAATGTAACACATTTTTACTTGGTAATAATGTTCAGGAAAATTATGATAACTTTTTGAATGTTATTAATATCGCAGCAGATAATTTCATTCCCCTTACACGAATTAATAGAGGTCCTTTGTCTAAATTCAAACCTAAACCCTGGTGGAATCAAAATTTATCGAGAGCAGTAGCAGAAAGGAGGCTCGCTCTTAAGACACTTCGCAAAAATCGTACGACAGACAATTATTTGGCTTTTAAAGATAAGGTAGTTGCAGCTCGCAAACTAATACGGCAAGCCAAATTGAGATTCATGGCAAAATTTTGTGATAGCGTGAATTATAAAACTACTTGCACCGAGATGTGGCGAAAACTTCGATGGATTAAAGGATATCCCAGTAGATCAGTCACTTTAACAGAGGAGGCACAACAATTCGTAAGAAATCTAACCCCTGACAGTGTTGCTTCACCACCGCTTAGTTTGAATAATACCCAAGATGAAATGTTTTCTCATATTACAATGGCCGAGTTAATTTACGTAATCAAGCGTAAATATATACTTCTGCCGGTCTCGATTGTATATTTTATTCTATGATCTATTACCTCCCATTAAACGCTAGAAATATTAGGTTAAAATGTATAATATGATATACACCACTTCAACAATACCTCATCAATGGCGAAATATTAAAGATATTGCTATACCTAAGCGTAATGGCTCCGAATTGAAGTATCGTCCGATATCACTTATTAATTGTCTATGCAAAATTTTTAATAAAATTATTACAAAAAGACTAGAACTGTTCTTCGAAAGAAATAATTTATTTCCAGACTATATGATAGGCTTCCGTCGAGGACGCTCCTGTTTGGATGGCCTCTCTCGTTTCGGCATGGATGTAGAACTCAATTTTATTAAAAAAGAATACCTTTTGTGTGCATTTACGGACATCATGGATGCATACAACGGTGTATCGGTCGATGTGCTTACTGAGCGTCTTGTTGAATATGGTGTGGATATGCATATTTACAAATATGTAAGAGAATTTCTTAAACATAGATTTATTATTTTTGGATTTTTGAACGGTGAGGAGATTGTTAGAATATGTCGTGAAGGTTTGGCACAGGGGGACCCGATGTCCCCAATTTTATTTAATATTGTCACCGTTAAAATGAACAGTTTAGCTTCTCCTACTTTAAAAATAATTCAACATGCAGATTATTTTATATTTTATTGCAGTAAGTGAATTTGCAGAAATTGCAGAAAGGATATAAGTGAATGTACATTACTCATGCAGGAAACCCTCAATAATATTGAAAAACTTTTACACGAAATTATGCATTTTTACCAGGAAATATCGTGTCCCCTCAGTCACAATTAACTTATATAATGTTACCTTAGTAATTATAAAATTTGTAAAATTTTTAGGTGTTTGGTTTGACCAACGATTAAATTGGAAAAAAACAAATATAATGAAACGCACCAAAAATGTTTCAAGTACAGTAATATTTTAAGTTGTGTCAGTAGCTACAAATGGGGGGTTCATCCCATAAACCTTAGAAAATTATATATAAGCATTATCAGTAGATTGGAATACGGGTCTGCTGTATTTGCCAATCAAAACATTCTCAGAAAATTGGATTTAATTCAAAACCAGTATTTAAGGCTATGTGGTGGTTTTGTCAAATCGACCCCAGTACATATTTTAGAAAATGAGCTTCGCATGCCGCCATTAAAAATTCGAAGAAAATTCTTATTAGACAAATTTTTTATAAAAACTTTCTCGCGATGTGATGACAGTTTAATTAAGCTTATTATTGACTTCGATAATATAATTAATTCAGGTGTAACTTACTGGAACAAACATGGTTTTCCTATAATATTTGATAGTTACAAAAATCTTAAGCAGCTAATAATTTCTAAATATGATATTTGGCCTTCATATGAACTTAATATACATAATTTTGCGATACCATTTGAAGACTTATGTTTCACTGATATTCCATTCGTACACCAGTCTAAACAAAATATGTCACCAATTGAACTTAAAACAGCTAGCGTCGAACTGCTCTGTAGTAAGTATTCTAATTATGTACACATTTACACGGACGGTTCAAAGTCTACTGGTCCCGGGGATGTGCATTTTATGATTCTCGATCTAAGACTAAATAGCAATTTTTAATTAACAACAATGACATCCCAATTATGAGCATTGAAATTATAGGGATATTTAAAGCACTAGAATACATAGAAACCACTGATTATCAAAATGTTGTGATCATTATTGATTCTAAAAGTGGACTGTTACACTTAATCTCATGTAGTAAAGGTAACATGGGTAGGGGAGGCTTTCCTCGTTATTAAATGTATTTATAGTCTAATACGTAATGGTGTTAACGTTCGCCTACAATGGGTGCCTTCTCATGTAGGTAATGCAGGGAATGAGACTGTTGACGCTTTGGCATGTGCAGCACGATCGGAGGGTACAGCTATTAATGTAACTCCTTATTTTACTGATTTTTAGGATACATTAGAAAAAATTGTTTTGTTATGTGGGATCAGTATTTTCAACAAAAATCTGTAAACTCGGGTATTTCGTATAGGACTTTAGTAGACAAACCACCAAAACGTCCTTGGTTCGCAGATGCCAACCTCAGTAAGAGAGATTTAACTCTCTGCTTCCGTATCCGTTCCAATCACATTCCGTTAAATAATTTTACTTTCCTCATGGGCAAAAGAGATAATCCCAATTGCACCGTTTGTGACCGACACGAGGACCTGTATCACGTGCTTATGGAATGCGAGAGGAACGAAAGTTTAAGGCGTGAATTTGTTCAACACACTAAATGTACCAACTTGTATTTTTTCGTACATAGCGTTGCATCGTCAAATTTTAAAATAGAATTTAGTGATATATTTCTTATGTAATTAATTCGTCACATTTAAGGGAATTAGATTTAAGTTAATTGTTACCATTGTTAAATTAAGGCTGACATAGTCATATGATGAAGAGCCTTTAAATAAAGAATAAAAAAAAAACCTTTAATAGCCCAGTCACTTGGTCGAGAAAAGGGAGGTTACCTGGGAAGTTCTCCAGGAGTTTTGAAAATTGGTAGTTGTATAGATTTTGATGTTTAAAGTTACAAAAATTAAAATGAATTTATAGGAAATTAAAAAAACATTTTGAGCAAAAAAATTAATTAAAATTTAATTCAATTGTAGCAAATTTTCTCAAGTTTAATTTTGTACGACACATTTTAAGTGTGGTGAGGTGGAAAAGTTGAAATTCGAAAAGAGGACATTAAAATATATAAAACCAATTTCCAAAAGTCCCGGAAAACTTTCCAGGTAAAACTGCTAAATTACTGGGGTATGAAGTGCAGTCTCCAATGGAACAAAATAACTGAGTACGAATATAACGTCCACAAGTTTCCACAAAAATATACTCACTTAGTTTTCTTAGAGCTGCGCTCATGTTCGCGACTATCATCTCGTGAGCGCTTATGAGATTTATCACTGGAGGACTTCTTGTGGTCGCCGTTGGACTTGCTGTGCGAAGATTTGTGGTCACGGACGTTATGCGACGACTTGCGGTCGCTGTGTGACGACTTGTGGTCGCGGCTGTGCGACGACTTGTGCTTGTCGCGACTTTTTGAGGGACTGAAGGAAAAAAACTATTTTAATACCTATCATATCAAATTTAGTACCTGGGACAAAAAATTGTAGCGTCCTTAAATCCATGATCTACAAATCAATGTTGTGGATTACGAAGTTTAAATCTGTACTTTCATAGTTATTGTATTTTAATTAAACGTAAAGCCGGTGTGAATCGTGTTATTGCAAACCTCGCTACTGTTATACACTGCATAAACTAACGGATACCGTTTCTCAGGCGATCTATTAACACGCAGCTTAATAATTACTACAAAATAAAAAAAAAACATGTACATAAACTACACGATTAGAAAACGTCAGCATTTATTTACAATGTCATCATCCTTTTGTGTTTGGAACTATAATAATATATAATACTAACTGACCAAGCAAATGTTGTTTTGCCATTGTATGTATTTATTTTTTAATGCCACATTATACAAAATTAAAATTAAAAACTTCGAAAAATAAAAAAATATATTTAGGGTGAGTCACTCTTATCATTTAAGTTGGGTTGAAATTGTTGAAATAGATTACGACCGATTTTCAGACCTACCGAATATGCGGTACGGAGAAGTGTGTCCCCGGACACTATGACACGAGAAATATATATATCAGATATGATATTGGATGCTTAACACAATCTGGCCCCGTGCTAAGTACTCGAAGTTAAAAGGTACCAGACAACGGGAAGTATAATTAATACTTTTTATACTAAACATATTATATTTAAGATTTATATTATATTAATACACATAACCCAGGAACACGCATACAGAGTGAATTTTTTAATGTGTTAGGTGGAAATATAAAATACCTGCTGCTGCTATTGTGTTTGGAGGGACTTTTGTGGCTGGAGCTCTTGTTGCTAGAGCTCTTGTGTTTCTTGCTGTCGTGGAAGTCGCGGTGGCCGCCTTTCCGCTTGCGCTCGTAGTCGTCGCCGCCCATCGCCCGCTCTTTGTCCTCCTCAGCCGCTTCTCGCTCCAAATCGGACCAGTCCTTGCCGGATTCTTCGTCGTCCTCGTCTGTTTTATTTCATTACAAATAATTTATGTTTTTGTGTTAATTATTTACAGTTACGATCCCCTCCCCTTTAAGCTAAAACTGCAATATGGCAGGGGCGTGCGCTCCATATAGGCAGAAATGCAGTGCTTTACTTGTCATTCACAGATATTTTAATAAAACGTTCGTACGTTTTAGATTACTTTAATTAATAGTAAATAAATTAATTAAAAAAATATAATAACTTAAAAACGCCTAATATTTTATAAATAGCAACTCATGCCGGTGTGTGCTGCAAACAAAGGACAAGTCATCGCATGTGTGTGTAATTTTCATACTTCGCAAACGCACACACCCATGAATATCGACATAAATAAACAGCAAAAGTCATGCGGCGGGAGATGGCCGAACCGAGCCGAGAGCTTCGGTTCGGCTATCCGATCGCTTCCGAAAACCGCCGAACTGGCTTGTTGGAAATTATTCGTTGCCTATAATCCGAGTAAAAACAATACGACGCGAATCTAATGAATCATGTACGCACAATATGCATTTTTGTTTAGTAAGGTATTATTTGTTTAAATAGAAGAAACGTTTTGTGTTTCGCGGGGGCCATATTGCATATTTCATGTGATAAGCATTGTTCACAATTTAATCGCTCCAGTTTATTTATAGTTTTCGTTAAAGATTTTTCATTTTAACATTTGAAAGTGTGTACATTTAACAGTTTATTACTGAGTTTCTATAATAATTGTAGTGATTAGCTTTTACTAGTGAGTTAGTCGATTTTTTTAAAATGTTAATTGACTGTGAGGTTTTGAAAATGTGTGTTTATTAAAAATTAAAAATAACAAGTTCTCACAATTGTCATGCAATGAAAAGATTCAAATTCTGTCTAAAGGTAGGTGTGTACCCGAGTTACAGCAATTAAACCAGCAAAAAAATAATGTAACTCGAAAATTTCATGTTAAAAGTTATGAAACGTATAGCTGGCTGTGTGGTTGTGTACACAAGATTAAATTATATTGTTTTCCTTGCACATTATTTAGTAATTTACATCGGGATATAGTAATCTCAAGTAACCGGAACCTTTAATATGTGAAAATTGAAGCAGACTGGTGAGTAGTTATAATATTTTAAAATATGCTTATTATTTTACTTATTAGAATTTCTTCCGCCGCGACGATCGATCGCTGTTTTGTCTGCGTTGCCGTAGAAGATGTACATGAATAGTAGTACATCTAAGACTTGCTCTGTTGGCATGGTTTCGACTTAGAAATCCGTCGCTTGGCTGTAGCTATGCTAAAAATCTATAAACGAAAAAGTTTTTGTGACCGAGTACTTCGCCGCATGCCCAGTGTCATAATCCTGTGCACGCCACTGCAATATGGTATTCTCTCATCAGTCAAACAAACGTTAAACGCGTTTTGATTGGTCCAAACACTAAAAATCAGTTTATAATATCAAGACGATTCTTTTATAATTCAATAAAAGTAAAATAAAAGTGTAAGGTTATTACGAGAATTGGGGACCAGAATCTACGAAGATATTGCTGGACATAAACTATTCTATAAATATACAATATGGTGTAACCGTCAATTTTTAGAATGGTTTATCTCTACATTATTATTTTTATACATATGTTTATATACATACAAATAAGCGGTAAATGAACAAATGAATCGCCTGATAGTGAACTATTACCACCGCTCAAGGACAATCGCTACACTACCCACCAACACCCTCTCCAAACGCTTATTTTCTGTGATTCCGTGGTATATCTCTGGTCAAAGTTACTCACGGTAAATTACAGTCCATTTAGTTACTTTACCTCTGACTTGACCTTTACATCAACGATATAAGGATCACTCTCCTAGAAATTTCGAGGTAAAATAACTCATAAGGGACTACACAGGCTGTATTTTTATCAGAATGAAATAGTTAACCCAACACTAGGCTACAATATTACATAAGTAGTAACAGTATGCATAACTAATAATTAAAAGTTAAAAACTATAACCCGACTATGCAAATTATATAGCCTATGTTACCTGGGCCATTGTTACAAATCAATGGACACCTCATTAATTAAAATCGAATTAGTAGTTCAGGCGCTACGAAGGAACGAACAAAGATACACACAGACTGCCAAAATCATTACCAGGGGGCTGAATCATAAAACATTTTACTGAGCACTTTTGACAGATTATGATTTTAAAGTCAAGTGGTATAGAAATTGCTGTTTATTATCCCTGTACATGTGATTAAAAATGTTGTCGTATTATATTCCGGATAGCTTCTGCGCATAAAATGCAGATGGCGTGCCAGTTATGATAGTCCGTCTAAAAATCTTACAAGCAGCTCAAAGCTCTTTGGCATCAGTACCTACTCAATTCTTACCTACTGTGTGCGAAATTTAATGTTGCCGCTTAACGTAGCAATAAAAACAATTGTGCAAAATAAGTCTTGAACATCGTAAAATTTTTATTGCTTCTAATTTGCTATTTATAGTTAATAGGTATTTCGTGCAAATATATATTTTATTCAATAATTGCTAAAATAACAATTTTGATAAAGTAGTAAACTAAAAAAACAATTTTCTTTTCGTGTTAATTAACTGAAATAAAATAGCAACATTATAGAAAACTCAAAAACACTGTCAGACATTTTTTAATTTGAATAATTGTTTTTTTTATGGATTTTGCTACACTGTTTTGTTGCTCCGTATTGCTGTAAAGATTCCTTAAAATCGTCAGATCTGCGTTGATCCGGATCACGTACAGTGCTAATTTGTGAAAGACAGAGACTTCGTACTTTTTAGTGTGTGTATTTAATCTTTAGAAAAGAAGGGTTAAAAGGTAAAGAATAATTTTAGACTTTTATGTGCTAAGTGCTTACTTTATATGCTTATTTACTTTAGGCTAAACTAGGCTAGTTAGGTTAGTTATACTTTTTAGTGTTATTGTGTATTAAAATTATGTAAACGATGTATTATGAAAATGAATTGTAACGATATAAAAGTTAAAAGCAAAATAACAATTATTGTAAACCCGCAAATCGCTTCTCAAAAATAAATCATCAAAATATTTACATTCTTTAATTGACATTTATCCTTACAGACTTAAAACATTGGTTGCTATGTGGATTATGCCATGGTTTGTAAATAAATTGTAGCTATAGTTATGTATCTATATTATTATGGATAACCGCTTTTAGTTCTGTGCATTAAATTAGGGCGGCTCTAGCGTGCTATGCCTAATTTGGGGCTCAAGTTTCATCTCTATTTCAGTATAAAACAATGTACTCTGTGATCTTTACCCTTCCTTTTGGCTTCGCCGTAGTCGGGTAAAAAATTACATAATTTACAGAAAAATAGCATGGCTAACATTTCCTGACAACTCGCACCACGCATGGATACTCTCACCCTGCCGTACACGCGTCCGCTGCCGCGAAGGTACCGGGTGCGCGGTTATGAATATAATTTAAGATTTTATAGGTTAATATGGTAAAAGTTTAAGGTCACATGTTATATATTTTTGGAACGAGAATCAAATACTGTTTCGCTTTCCCGAATATATTTTTTTTAACACATCCTGTATATTACCTTCGCTGTCGCCGTCCGAGGCGTCGGACGCTTCAGAGTCGTACTCGGAGTCGTCGTCTGACTCCTCCTCGGACTCCGCGTCCGTCGGCTCGTACGCGTCGTCCTCCTCCTCTGAATCCTCCTCCTGAAATCAACAAAAAAATGTATCAAGTTTAAAATAAAATTCACAATAAATTGAGTCAAGGCAAAGCAGTCTCAATCAGACTCTAGAATTAACTTACTTATATTGCGATGATAATTCGTGCGTTCGTTTGTTAACTATATTATTTTTAGAGCTTTCGACAGTTATAGGTATGAAAGTGGTATGTCACAAACCTGGTGCTCGTTTTCAGCATCGGACTCAGGATCCAAGAAGGACCAACCTCCATTATCGAAGAATCCCTCAATATCGTCGGTAATGGTTTTCATTACTTTGCCCCAGTTCAAAGACTGTATGCCTTCCGAGTAGCGGATGTCGCAAGAGCTGTAAAATTATAATTTAATTTATGAGATAGATAATACAATTTTAACTTCAAAATAAAATTGAGAATTTATTTAATATTGTAGTATTTAATGTTGCAGGAATACAGGATAAACTTTCAATTTACAATCAGCATATAAACTAATTTTGAAAAGTGAATTGTTTTTTATCAAATAAATGTTTCTGCCGTATTTCATGTATTCATGAAGCATCACATTGTTTAAACTAGATGTATTTGAGAAGTGGCGCGTGTAATAACTTGCTAATGACGTATACATATACATGTGAATGTATACTACCTACGCCTTAACATCACTAACAGTTGAAACAAACTTACTTGAGCCATTCTTTCACATGATCTAGCATGTTCATGGGTACAGCGTTAACCATGGCCACTTTCTTCGCGTAATCTTTAAACACAAACACCATATCGAAGTTCTTAAGGTGGAACTGGACTCGCTCGAAGTGCACCAACTCTACGTCTTCCAGCGCGATGACAAACGGAGGCCACTCGGTGAGGTTGACCAGCGCTCCGGACGTTGGCTGCAGTAGCACTGTGCTGCGGTATGGGGCACCGGGGAAACCTAACTCTCTGTAAAGAATCAATAAAATGATTAGTAAATAGATATAGATAAAAATAAAACCATGTCTTATGACTAGTTCACTACAATGGATGTTATTGATAGAAAATTTACTGCCGCAAGCTTGCGCAATTATCATGAAAACTATGTTACGATAATCGCGCAAATAATTCCAAGAAAAACGATAGACAAGTAAACGATTTCATACGCAATGCGGCATTCCTGGGGGGAAAGCCGCATTGCGAATGAAATTCACCCGTACTTGTAATTGCAGATTGAGCGGGTAACATTGAAAGTACAAGTAGATACATCACAAACTGCGCATAAATTATCGCGTCTGGATAGAGCTCGAGCCACTGCCGTATCCAATCCATTTTAAATGTCTAACAAATCTAGGTACGAATTCATTTTTAGTTTTCACTTTTTTTTTCTCAGACCTCAACAACAAGAAACATTTCAGTATCGTATCAACTTTTTGTTTTGACAGCGTTTGCGCTTGAGCAGCGGTGCGGTTGCGTCCCAACTATCTGTCAAAACGTTAGCGCGATACCGAATCATTCAAAAAGTCGAGTAACGTTCACGTTTCGTTTGCGGTTCAACTGAAAAAACTTAGTGCGATTGCCCTGCTGTTTAGGAATCACATTATAGTAGTAAATCAAAGTTACAGCCATATACTGAAACGCTACCTAAGTAGCGCTCAAGTCACATGCTGGCCTTCATTCTGGTGGAGAGAAGAAAGAAGAGGAAGCCCGCCGGTCGCAACCATCGCGGCACCGCACCCTACGTACCCAAGCTACGCTTACGGTGTGAGGTACCCGCAACGCAGCTGTACGTGTCCCGCCTGCACTGGTCCATGCAGGTCGAGGACGTCGTGATCTACATCCGTGAGAAGACCTCCTTTGAGGTCACACTCGACACTTTGAGGGTCGAGCGTCTGCAGTCTCGTCACAAGGTCAACTTCAGTTCCTTTGTGGTGAGTGCCGACACCACTTTTGTCCACCCTCGAGGTGGAGGCGTCCGGACCATCGGGTGTAGTTTACCGAAGATTCCGGGGGAGACTGCCCAATGAAGCGTGTATTACGTCACAGAAAAAAGACAATACGTGATAAACTATTTTTAGTGTGTTTGTGTAGTGTGACAGTGTGTGTAATAAAATACTATAGTTTAAAATCGTCAAATGTATATCCGTTGTCTGATTGCTATAGCACAAGACTTAACTAAGCATGGGATTAGATTGACGTGATGTATATTACATGTTTAATCTATTGTATTAGGCCCTTACATATGAAATTGGCGTTTTGTCGTACTGACCACTTTGATCTCAAATATATCTTCTTTGGTTAGGAATTACAATTTCAAATTTATACCTCTATTTACTCATGTATTTGTGTTTCAAAAACCTTAATTCATTTGTTTTTTCCTCTTTTGGTTTTTTCTTTGCGTCACTACAAAATGGAAAACTTGAAATATCGTATTATTTTCGAGTACGAGTTCCACCGTGACACCAATGCTGCAGAGACGTCTCGAAGGATTAATGATGTGTATGGCGGCGGTGTCACAAAAGAAAACACTGCGTTTTTTGGTTCCAACGTTTTAGTTCTGGAAATTTCGACCTGCAGAACAAGCCCTGTGAACGGCTGGAGACTAAAGTTATTAACTTTAGAATTAAGAATTGAAGGCTATTGTGGAAGCAGAATCCATCGCAAACAACGTCCGAGTTAGCTGCAGGCTGCAGTGTTAGTGATAAAACTGTTTTAATCCACTTGAAGCAAATTGGGAAGGTGAAAAAACTTGAAAGGTGGGTGGGTACCTCATGAATTGAGTGCAGCAAACCGACAAATGCGCGTCGAAGCAGCAGCCGGTTGAGTTACATTACTCAGCAGGCGTTACATTACTCAACCGGCACAATAATGAAGGGATTTTAAATCGAATCATTACCTGTGATGAAAACTGGATCCTTTACGATAATCGGAAACGCTCATCGCAATGGCTGAACCCTGGCGAACCAGCCAACGCTTGCCCCAAGCGAAAATTGACTCAAAAAAAGTTACTTGTGAGCATTTGATGGACTAGTGCCAGTGTCGTTCACTACAGTTTTCTTAAATCTGGCCAGACGATTACGGCAGATGTCTATTGCCAGCAACTGCAAATCATGATGGAAAAGCTAGCTGCTAAACAACCGAGATTGGTCATTAACTCTAGGCCAATGCTGCTTCTGGACAACGCTAGACCACACACTACACAACAGACGGCTACCTAATTAGAGGAGCTTCAATTCGAATGTAAGATATCCACCATACTCCCCGGACCTTGCTCCAACAGATTACCTTTTTTTTTATATTCGGATAACTTCTCGCAAGGGAAAAAATTCAACTCCGATGGGGCAGTCCAAAGCGCCTTCAAAGATTTTATTGATTCCTGTCCGAATGGTTTTTTTTAGTAAAGGAATCAATGAACTACCTATGAGGTGGCAAAAGTGCATAGATAGCAATGGTAAATATACTTTGATTAAATACATATTTTATGTTTAAAAAAAAATCGACTTTATGTTCCTCCTTTACAAAACGCCAATTTCTAACCTAATATATTATTTTGTATGTTGAATAAAGAATTTGAATTTGTCCTTCTGCCGAGCAATGTCAGTGACAGCCTGGCGGCCCGTGATGATTGTGATGACGACATACATGATTTCATGTAGCGTTTCAGTATTCAGCCGTTAGTCATGAAACTTACCGGAATGGTGTGTCGAATTCCACCTCCTGTTTGGTGATATTCTCGACTCTCTCGCAGAAGCTCTTGAAGGCCTGCTTCAGTTTGTGTCTGAGTTCTCTTTCACTCTGCTCAGCGGCCAGATCGTCTCTGTCGTGCATGTGCTGATGTTTACCCAAGTCGGTAGTAATCTCACCCACTTCCGTGTAGAATTGGACGTCCACATGCTTCTTTTTACCTAAAAGAGATAATATAGAAATAAAGGGTAATTACATTATTTTAGTAAGAAAAGTATTGTCTAAAACTATGGCATTAATTTACGAGATTTTAGTCATTACATTGTTTATGCTAAACAAAAAATAAATTGGCTAACAATTATGAACCCGTGAGGAGACACGCCTAGCTTTCTTATACGAATGGGCGCGCAAAGGAGTTTGCTCACGCTCCTTCAAATGTCTGAGGTTTTCATATACATATTGATAAAAAATATATTTTTTTATCAAAATGAAAACTAAGAATAAAGATAATTTATTGAAACAATGGAGAAAAAATGCAAATTTTACTGCAAATAACAAAACAACTTATGTTTCATCATTATTTTTTGCAGTTTTTCTCTTTCAATAAAATCTCTTACAAAATAAAAACTAGAAAAAATATTCAGTAATATTCTACACTTGTATACTTCTCGAAATATAATAAGCATGTTCGTGTAGGATGCTCGGTGTGAAGTAATTGCCTGCTTGAAATACACCCTTCTTTTTGGCCTATTTTTCATACAATTTGGACACATTGCACAAAATAAAAATAAAAAATTTCATAATTGCAATTAAATTATTACTTTTGTGTTTATATTAAGTATTAATTTACGAATAAAAATCAAATTTAATAAATAATAAAGAAATAAAACATATTCGTTCCAAAAACCTTAAAATTAACAACAACACGGATAGGCGCATAATGAGCAAATTGGCGCATAATGAGCAAATTGGCGCATAATGAGCAAATTGTCGCAAAATCGTAAGCACTTGGTCATCAATAATGTTTTATTGAGCAGTGAGCAGTTGCATTGTATCTGACCAGCACAAAATTTATGTAACGGGAAACAGGACGAAAAATTAGGAAGCTACCTAGGATCTTGAAATGCCGTGATCAAAATGCTCGTAACGCACTCCTCGCTTACGGGTTAAGAAAATGTTTAAAGATGTTATACTTAATTGACCTTAATTTTAAATATTATATATTGGAACTTAAAATACTGACCAAACATTATTGCATGTTTCAAATGGAAATGAAGTAGAATGATCATTTCTCCATCGCATGGTTGGAAGAATGCATTCTTGATGTTGTTGTACAATATATCCACCTTGTCACCTCTGACCGAAGTAAATCGGAACCCATTAGAATGTGCCTCCAGAGATCCACTCATTCTCTTTGTAACAATATTGGGCCTAATGTACAGATCTTTCAGTTTCGGATTGCCTTTGCTTTGTGACAGCACAAGTGTGTCTTGCTTGACTAAATCTTCCTTTTCTCTTTCCTCTGCTTCTCTCGTCTTGAATTTCTTCTGAACTTCTTTGATAAGTCTGAAGCCTGTATTTAGATTTGCCGATGGAGGTGATATTTCACCGGGTTCCTTTGTATTAGTGCTTCTGTAGGTTCTGTAAAGACATGAGAGAATAATTAATATAAGCTATACTAAATAGCTCCCCACACCGATTTCGGCGACGGTGGCCGGTTTCATTGAAACCAGGCCAGCTGTGCAGGAGTTATTTTTATAGTGCCCAAGTATGTGCGCAGTACACAAAGAGCACTCTCTTCCTTTACCTCGAAACCTACAGGCGCAGGACCGACTTTTTACATGTCCATCCGACGCATGGACCATCTTTCTTGTCAGACAATCAGGTGATCAGCTTGCACTGTCCTAATCAAACTCGGAAACAACATTTTATGTTGTTCTAACCCGGGAATCGAACCCACGACCTCCGACCGACAGTCAAGCTCTAAACCAATGGTCCACGGAAGCTGTTAAAGTTATACTTATATTGCCCATGTCAAATAATTAATAATAACAATAAATGATGGTTTTTAAATTCGTGACAGCTTTTTCACACGACAAGGACCGTCGTGCTACCAAGCGCCGCTTGGTGACAGAAATAGTATCGAAAATTCTTATTGACTGTTTTTGATACCATTTACGCCACCAGATGACGCTTTGTGCGAGTTGGGCAATGGCAAAAAAACCCCTCATTGTATTGAAACAATACTAGGACTTCTTTGCAAGTTTGTAATTAATGAATAACATCATTCCACACAAGGGATAAAAATCACTTAACTTGCTAATTCAAAAAAGTCAAGATGATACACAACCAATTACTTTAATACTTTAATACATTATTGTAAACTATTGTGTTGTTGTAGAATGTATATGATAATATGTTTGTGCACTAACTTACACTTCTTTAACAAATGTGGCATCTGGCTGTGTATTATTACCACCCTCGTTCCTGCCCATAGTCGCTCCGGGGTGGAAGAAGTTTATTCTCAGGTATGTGTAGTCTCCCTCCACCGACTGAGATATGTTCTTTATCGTTGATATATGGAATGGTACTGGTACACCGAATATTGGCAGTATAACTGTTTCGTATTTACGATCTGAAAATACGAAGAAAAAGTATATTTCACTAGCTGTCCCGGTAAACTTCGTACCGCCTTAGAATTAAATCTGTTGACGTACTGACAGCAGCGCCACCTACCGGCAAATCTAAACCATTATCGAATCCACTTTTCGAATACACACAAAAATTTCATCAAAATCGGTCCCGCTGTTTAGAGGTGCGCGTGATTGGAGCATACAGCGGCGCACGCCCCGTGAGGCGGCACCCCGCCATCCCCGCGGTAGGATAGGCTAACTTAACCTAACTTCACGATCTTTATATATATATATATATATCTATATATATACATATTTTGATACTTTCTCTCGAAACGGAATAAAAAATCATACATTGTAGCACTAGCTTTTGACCGCCGCTCCGCCCGCGTAAATACAGTATCCCACGGGAACTCTGAACTTTTTCGGGATTAAATGTAGCCTATGTTTTAATCTAGAGCCTAAACTACTACCACACCAAATTTCATCAAAATCCGTTCAGTAGTTTTTGCGTCAAAGAGTCAAAGACATCCATCCATCCATCCTAACAAACTTTCACATTTATAATAGTGGTAGGATTGACATAATATTATAAATTTTATAGTAGCAGAAGAATAATTTGATGTTAAACATCTATTAGGGTAAGTCAATCTGTCTGTGAGGTGTGGCAAACACCAGCACAAAAAAATAATGTAGAAAAAGGTATGTAACTAAATTATTATTGAGGCAGAATAAGTTGCACGCGAATATTCTTTTTTATATAACTTCCAAAACATATTTTTTAAACATAAATAAAAAACAAGTAACTCACCAACATACAATTTCAACTCCTTCACTTCTACCTCTCTGGGCATTTGACTGACGCTTTTGTATGAGACAGTGTTTTTTCTCACTTTCTCGCTATCTTTATTACTGGACTGTTTGGCCAATCGCTCCTTAGCCTTTTCGTTGAGAGCTATTGCTAGTTCCTTTTGATGTTCCTTACGTTTTTCTTCCGAGGAATGTTCCGTACGAAGTTTGGATTCAATAACTGCCGTTCTTTTGCCTCTGCCTGTATAGTTTACGATTATTTATAATATATAAACGTACCAGTAGAGAGCCTCAAGTTAATTGACTTAATTAATTCTATATCAGGAAATTCTGTATTTTAGTCTATAATATTACTTTAAAAACTTATAAACTCACCTCCATTTTCTACTCGTCCGCAATTGCATGTAAGTAAAACAAAATATATTATGTTACATGAAACATCACAAAAAAACAAATCGAATCCATAGAAGTATTATGTAAGTAATTCTAAGTAAAGCCAGTTTTTTAATGTCCCTATGTCATAATAGGGAATATGCATGTATTTTTTTTTTCATTTTTTTTACGTTTCTACTTGTTATAAGTTAACATTACCAAATATATATATTTATACATATTTATATTTATATATAACACATTCAAAATATTATCCATAACACTGGAAAAAATGTTTTAAAATCACAATAATTCTATTGTTTTTATATGACTGATGATGATGTTTTTCTATGATGATAAACGACAAAATTAAATAATTATTCTTCTTAATATTACTTTTGATTCTAAATTTATCTGATAGTTATATAATTTAATAATTTATTTTAACATATTTAATCAACAAAATATACATACTTTATTAATAGTCAAAAGTTAAAAACTATAGCCCGACTACCCAAATTATGTAGGCTATGTTACCCGGGCCATTATTACGAATCTATTGACACATCGTTCATTAAAATCGGATCAGTAGTTTAGGAACATACATACATATTAATGTAAAAGCTTTATCATATTATTATATCCTTCGTTTATATCCCCTGTGTATTTATAGACTAAGTTGGAAGTTATTTGTAAAAGCATATATGATACAGCATTTATATAATTTAAATATACGATGCTTTTATGTTAGTAAATAAAAAATTTAACATTATTATATCTTCATATTACAAAATACCATATGAAAACATAATCTTATACCAAATACTTAAATACCTATTTTTCTTTATTGATGTCTAGTCACCAACAGTCTGTGTAGACATAAAACATTCTAGAAAACTGCTCCACTGTACTTATAGTAGTGGCGAAGGCTAGTTCTCCTTCATAGGGAAGAACTATATAATAGGTAGGGATTTGGTTGAGGGTCTTCAAAAGGTAAATGGTAAGTGAAGCAGATAGGAATGGAGTTATAGGAAGTCCATTTACAGTACGACTTGTTTGAGGTCTCCGTAACCGCGAAGTGGAGGAGTGCATTTTTAGAATGGCTTATGTCTCATTTTGATCTCATTACTATATTCCAATTTTTTGTAATTTGCATTAAATTCCAGTTTGTGTTATCCTCTAGCCTAAACTTAATTAAAAAATTATTAAATTTAAAAACAAACTTACCAAGTATTTCAGTCTTGTTCTCCTTTTCTTCTTCCTCCTCTTCATCATCATCTTTCAAGAATATACCAATGTTTTTTATTTTCTTCTTAGACTGTGTCAACAGAGACGCCGGTTGTTCATCATTTACAAGTACCGTATCACCAATGAACAATGCGTATGTCTGAAATTGTATAAGTCATATAAGAATTTAAATATAAATTCTTATTTTATTTTAGCCCTTCTTTTCCGAATTTGTTTTTGGATATTGTTTGTTATGATATATCACGTATTCCAGTGTGCCTTCTGGCATAGGCCTCCTCCATCTGTCTCCACAGAGATCTGTCTTCAGCTACTCTGGTCCAATAAGGACCAAGAGTTAGACATATGTCGTCACACCATCTTAATTTTAGTCGCCTCTTCTTTCTGGTTTCTCTTGGGTACCATAGACTAACTTGTTTGCTCCATTTATTTATTTTTGAGCGAAGCATGTGTCCAGTCCAACTCCATTTTAGGTGTTCCATGCGTGTTATTATATCTGTAATTTTAGTTTTCTTCTTATTTCGGGGTTTCTTATTTTGTCACCAAGCCTAATTCCCAGAAAGTTCCTTTCCATTACTCTTTGTGTTTTACCCAGTTTTTGTCCGTGGTTGTTTTACAGCCGTGTGTCATACATGGAAGGATGCACGTATTAAATGTCTTTCTTTTAATATGCATACCTAGGTCTTTGTTCTTCATTATTTCTTAAAGAGACCAGTATTTTTTCCATCCATTCTTTTATTATCTTCTTTGGACATATAATAATTGGATGATATGATTTGGCAAAGGTAAACATGTTCTTTGACATATTCTATCTTGTTCCCAGATACTTCTATGTTGATTTCTGTTGAGTTGGTAATTAGTTTTGTTTTGTCTGCGTTTATGGCTAGACCGGCCACTTTGCTTCTCTCTTATAGGTCTTTGAGCATGTGTTCTAGCTTCTGTCGATCTTCTTCTAGTAAAACGATATCGTCAGTGAATCTCAAGTGATTTAGGCGGCTTCCGTTAATGTTGATACCATAATTTTCCCAGTCCATCCTTCTTAATATGTACTCTAGCACAGCATTAAATAGTTTTGGGGAAAGCGGGTCTCCTTGACTCACACCTCTGTTTATAGGAAAAAACCTTTTGTTACCAGTTTAATGCGACTTTTGCACTTTTCGTAAAGGGATTTGATTATTTTTATATAGGCCTTTTCCAGGCCTTGCTCCTCTAGACTTTGCCAAATAAATTCATGGTTTAGGCTATCAAAAGCTTTTGAATAATCTATAAAGCATACCTACAGGGGTCTGATATTCATTATATTTTTCCAAGACTTGTTTGATTGTGTGGATGTGGTCTATTGTGCTAAAATGCTTCCTGAATCCCACCTGCTCAATAGGTTACTTTTCATCCAGGACAATAATTGTTATTCTCTCCAAAATTATTTTGGCGAATACTTTGTACACATTTGATATAAGGCTAATCGGTCTATATTTGTCAATGTTTCCTTATCGCCTTTTTTTTGGAGGAGAATAATATGTGAATCGCTCCATTGCTTCGGGATGGTGTTCGTTTCTAAGATGCCGTTGAAAAGCTTGGTTAGAATTGGCCTAATTTCCTCTACTGCGTGTCTCATTAGTTCATTTGTTATACATACCTGGAGCTTTTTCTAGCCTCTGGGTCATTATCGATTACTGAACTTCTTGTATTAGTATTGTCGGAACTTCTCCGCACTTAATGACTGGGTTGGTTTTGGTATTGTTTTTCTGTTCTCACATTGCGTCATTAGAGACATAGAGATTTCTGTAATATTTGGTAGCCAGTTTCCGGATTTCTTTACAGACAGTTCTTTTTTTGACTTGTTACTTTTTAATTTTGGTATCCATTCCATCCCATGCTCCCTAAGTCTTCGAAGGCTTTAAGTTCCCCCAGATTTTTTAAGTTTTTTTCTAGTTTTTTCGTTCTCTTTAGTTTTCTGTCTTTTCTTATGCATTCTCGAACCTGTTTGCTCAACTTTGATATTGTGTTGCGATTTTCTTTTCTTTGTCTTGTCTGCTATAAGTCATTTTTTTTCTTCTAGGAGCTTTAATGTCTTCTCACTGAGCTTTGTGTCTATGGATGTACTTATCTTTATATTACTAGTTTTAGTTTGTTAGTCATATTTTTCAGGAACGCTTTTATCCGAATTTACTATTTCAAATAAGGGCTTGGTAATTGAGATATCAATTTTATAGTGCATTTGAATCAATGGTTCGTTATATAATTTGTTTCTGCTTCTTAAAGATGCTACTTTTTTTAAGCAACAACATACCTTTTACTTTGACTTTATATTACATAAATAAAACAAATAACTAAGTTGTAAATTTTAAATATATACTAGGATATGTATATTTATATTTATTAGTATATTTGTTTTAAGTTAAATAATATAACTAATTTACAACTAGCATAAGAGCAAGAATATTAAACACTTCCAACTTCAAATTGCAATTATCAAGGCAGTACTAATCAGTGGTGAAGGCTGGTTCTCCTTCATAGGAAAGACCTAGCCTGTATAATAGTTAGGTATTTGGGTGAGGGTCTTCAAAACGTAAGTGGTAAGTAAAGCCGATAGGAATGGAGTTATAGGAATCCCACACCACTGGAAACAATTTAAAGATATGTCCTTACCTTTCCTTCTTTCTCTGTTGCTGCACTATTTGTTAAGTTTGCCAAGCCAATATTGATGTTAAACACCATGCCTTTCTTAGCCACAATAGATGTTTTGGGTCCAATCACTATGGAACTTTCTCGGAATTCAATGCCCATTGCAAATCTAATAATATAAAATATAATCTATAGTTCTATAGTAATATTATAATAAGGAAACATTTGCTTGTTTGTATTGAACCGATTTTGAAGAAATTTGGTACAGACATAGATTATACCACATTTTATTGTGGCAAAATCTAGGGTTCCTGCAGGATTTCCTTTTGCGTGCACAAAGTAATACATGTTATAAAATAAGCGAACAGGCAGTCACTGGGTGGTGGTCCTGCAAGTGCATTAAAGGCTGGTAATAAATAAACAAATTCTGACACTTGCTACATATGAGTATTTGTTTTCTAATCAACTTTTAAAGGATCATTTCTTGGTTTTTCCTTATAGTTTTCAAACAGTTGGAAGTATTTTCGAGAAATTATTTTCTGTTAGACATAAGTAAAATATGCAGCAAAACCAAGTTACTTTCTCCTAAACAATATTAAATAACTCTACTACAAAACAATTTAGAATACAGTCTTACCCAAAAGTTTTAGTAAGGTTGTCCACAAGATCAGGTTTTTCTTTTTTAGCCAACTCCAGGCCAGCTTCATAAACCGCAGACAGCTTTGCTCCAGAAACTAGTCGTTTCATCACCTCTTCTTCCAAGTTCAATAGAAAATTATAATTACTTTGTACTTCATCTGTGGGATTAACTAACAATGTCCTTACAATATTTGAACAGTACGATTTGTATCTTGCACCGAGAGAGCATATGATTGCGCCAAAATGTAAATGGTTCTTGTCGGACACCGCACTGAACTTCAAACTGTAGTTGCCACCAGACTGTATGATTGGGGGATAGCACATGTCTACTTGACTAGTGTCTACTCCTGTTACATATTTCTTATCAGATATTGCAGCCTCTACACCTTCCGCTAGTTTTGAGTGTTTTACTTTCTGAAATAGATGAATAAAAAAAAAATGTCTGTTATAGTAAAGATAGGTCGTTTTACAGTAAATGTATTTCAAGAGCATTAATGACTAATAGGGATGATGATGACATCTAAAATATTTAGTTTCATTAATATACTCAGAAATATTGAGGCATTAATGCTTGGAAAATGTAAAAAAATATAACATTTTATGTGTAGTTTAGTAATTAGATACATCTTAAAAGTACAAAAAAGTTTCAATTTTTTTTGCTAAATTAGTAAACACATCATTAGTTTACTTACATCATATACAGAAACATTCATTATGGTAAGTATAACCTTAAACACACAAATATCGGAGATATTTACAAATATGTTCCTGCAGCCGTATACTTCATACACTTTAACCTAGGTGTGACGTCACAGCTAGGTACGAGGCGACTTTAGTATGGAGCATTTTCACGAGACTTGCGAAATATTTGTATACAAATCGCTGTACCTTTGAAAATATTGACTTTTGATATACTGTTTCTTCTGAGAAGTTACTCATATTTAAGAGTACTATTCATTTATCAAATTTAAAAAAATTGTCATGCCTATTATTACCTTGTCTGAATCTATAATCTCCATGATTTGATCTTTTAAATACTTTGTAAAAACATCAACAGTGACCATGCAGGCTTTTTTCACTGTAATAATCTCAGGGTCCTCCTTCGGCGCCATTAATAAAGCAGTAGATGAACTGATATCCAGATTTTCAAACTTTTCCGATTTCATTGTGTTTTTCCAACTCTCACAGAATTCTCCTGGATAGTTGTCTTTAGCAAAAACACCCAATGTTTTACCAGATTTGGATTTTTTAATTTCTTGTATAAGTTTATTAAAGTTTTCCTTGTCCTTATCATTCTGAAACATAAAAAAAAATTGTTTTAAACATTCATAAAAATCATCATCAAAATGTTTTATTAGGAAATTATTTGTATTTGAGGCAATATTATTTTGATTCTATAGTTATTTTTATAAAAATTACATCTAAGTTAGTTTTGGTATTTTTTCACACACAATTTATTACAGTACAGACATTACACAAAATATACACAACTAACACTTACTCGATCTCTGATAAGAAGTTTAACTGGAGGTAGATCACTCTCTTCTTTTCCATTCTCAATTTGTCTCAGAAACTCAATCTTCTTTTTGCTAGCAAGAAAACACATACTCTGTTCTGTAAGTACTGTAATAGTGTCTGGCAACTCATATCCAAATAACCAGGTCTGAAATCATATCAACATATAATCATGTAGGTATTGTGTACCGACTAACACACAAATAATAAAACGTGCTAATTTTCTAGCAACTCATCTACATTGTTACTGGTATTTTTAAAATATATGAAAAACACATGCATGTAAAGCAAGTTACGAACCTGCAACGCGGTGGATTTACTGTACAGTGTATCTTCATCAACACCGACACATGAAACTAAGCAGTCTACTTTAGCCAATGCATCATCAGCTTTGGAATCGGCTGCAGCCGCCTGTGAAAAACGTAATAGTTACAAATAAAAAATAAAAATCCAAATGAAACTCCGCCGCAATCCTTTTCTATAGCACTACCTTCCAAGCTGCGTAAAGCCTTTTTATTCGTCGATAAAATGTATCCTTGTCTAAAGATATATTAGACATTGTGCTGTAAAAAATCTAAAACCTTATTACTTTAGGATTTTAACGTGATTCAACGAAGGTGAACGAAAAGTGTAAGCACGACTTCACGACATTACAAATTACAATGTTTGCAATTTGACAGCAAACAATAATGGCGGGTAATATTGTCTGTGGATACTTGGCGTTTTTTTTTTAATATATGGCGTCAGCTTATCTTAAAACTATTTGCCAGTGTCAAGTAGAAAAGGCGGGAAATAGAACTTTCGTTTCAATTTTTCAACACTGTATTCCTATATCGTCAAGTCTCGTCAAAGTCCAAATAAATAGTCAGTACAGTCCATGAGTCATGTCAGTCAGATTCAGTAAAGTGGTAGAAGCTTTACTGAAAGTTCCTAGGGAGTTTTGGCGGGAAACACTAAATAGCACGTTTTTAGAAGTTGTACCACTTGCCCACACTTGGGCGCGCGCGCGTTAACCAATATTTAATGGCTAATATTCTACCAATATTACACATTGAGAACCGAGATAACACAAATTTTTGAAATTTTACAAATTCCACAACGTCACCCATTGTACTCCCCGGCAAAACTCCCATACTTGGTGTTTGTCAGAAGGCTTGTTCCTCATGGCAGCACAGTCATGTCGTCGCAACTTTTTTCAGTGGGACATTTCCTTTAGCTGCCTCAAGTTAGCGGGCGCGAATAAACATGTTGCTTAAAAAAAATTTCGTCTATTCGATGTTAGACCACATGTTTATAAACAATCTAGATCCCATTTTCGTATATTATCATAAAAAATAACAAAAATACAAACAATTAAAATGCACAATATGAAATAGAGCGATATATCGGCCTGTGACGTCACGAGTTGCACCGCCATACATTTGTCATTACAAAATGTTAGACGGCAGCAACTTGCACCGTAACAAATCGTTTAGCGAGAAAGAGGATATTTTTTATTTGCTTATAATTTTTAATCGCGTCAATGTAAATACCTATTTCTTTTAGATTTAAGTATCTTTAATCGACAATTTTGAAATTTAATTTATAAAAATGTGATATTGTACACTAGGCAACATCTCTATTGGAGTATAAAGTTATTTTCTTTTTCTGTAGCTCAGCAGTTTCGTACTAGCTTTATGAAAAAAATGTTACTTGAAGTGTGAAATAGATCACTCTATAAGTCTTATCTATTTATATTTATTTTAAGAATAATAATTATGTATTAAGCTTTTGGTTTCGTAACGTGAAAGTGACATCTATCATAATATATCTGCTATCATATTGCGTTTCCAAAAAAACTAGTGATTAATTTAATTAAGTAATTGATTAATAGATATCGCTTTCCACAAACCGCTACTAGATCAATATATTGAACAAATGGTTAGGTTATGTTTAATTAATTAACTTTTATCCCCCGAGTTTGGTGTATAATATTCACGGAATATAAAACAAATATTTTTGCTATTTTTGTTCCTATGTTCATAAAGTACAACTTACAATAAATACTTTTTGTAGCCTCGTATTTTAATTACCAGGCAGTAAATGTATGGCAACTTGCCGATCTCCTTTAGGCTGGGACTATATGATCCGGACAAGGCAGACAAGGCATCAGCGTATTTCTTCCTCACTTCAGGATCTTTTAGCTTATCTACGTTCAGAGACGCAAGCTTTTTAATTGAAGATCTAGTCGGGTGACGAAGGCGGAGTCGCAACTTAGTGACAATAAGCCGGTGGTCAGACCAACAGTGAGCACCACGCATGACGCGGGTAACTTGCACTTGGCTGACATCACTCTGCCTAACAATAGCATAGTCAATCAGATGCCAGTGCTTGGATCTTGGGTGCATCCATGTTGTCTTGTACTTGGCTGGAAGTCTAAACATAGTGTTTGTAATCGACAGCCTGTATTGAGCACAAAGACTGAGCAGTAACTGACCATTACTGTTCATGTTACCCACTCCATGTCTACCCAGAACTCCAGGCCAGGCCTCATAGTCCCGACCAACCCTGGCATTGAAATCGCCCAGCAATAAGACCTGCTCTTTGAAGTTAATGCTATCCAGGCAGAGAGTTAATTCGTCGTAGAATTTTGAATGTTCCAAATCTAAAAAAATGAAGTTTAACACTTACCTGTGAAAAGATAATCCACAATCCGGATAATATTCACTTTTACAAGCTTCCACATTGCATATTTTCACCATTTTATACGTAAAATTAAAAAAAATATATAGAAAGAAAAAAAAAATGTAGAAATAGCTCTGTGAAACCTTTTACATAAAAATGACGTTTTGTGTTGCAACTATTCTATTTTCATTTCTTCCAGTCTACTCAACCAAAATGCAAAAAATAAATAACAAATATCTAATTATTGGTTAGTACGTAGGTTCTAAATTACTAGCGATTTTTGTTTTAAATTTCCCTCTCAGATTATGATTATCATATCTGGTAGATCTTGAATCTACGTAGCTGAATGGACTGTATAAGGGAACAGCCTCCGTGGTCTAGTGGTTTAGAGCTTGGCTCTCGATTCGGAGGTTGTGGGTTCGATTCCCGCATTGGAACAACAAAAAATCTTGTTTCCAAGTTTGGTTAGGACAATGCAGGCTGATCACCTGATTGTCTGACAAGAAAGATGATCCATGCGTCGGATGGGCATGTAAAAAGTCGGACCTGCGCCTGATATCTCACCAGTCGTGTCGGTTATTTGTCCCACTGGGTTACGAGAGTAAAGGAAGAGAGAGTGCTCGTGTGTACTGCGCACACACTTGGGCACTATAAAAAAACTCCTGCGTAGCTGGCCTGTTTTCAATTAAACCGGCCACCGTCACTGAAATCAGTGTGGGGAGCTATAAGGGAAATTTGATATTCGGAAGGATTCAGTGAACACTAACCTCTTGTTCTGCGGTCCAGATACGTTGACGGACCTCCTCACACACAGTTAACCGTTACAACCAAGGAAGATACGAAGACATCGTATCTTCCTTGGTTGTAACGGTTAACTTCACACAAATTTCTTATTTTCTTGCGCGGCGCTGCGCTTTTATAACCTAACCTAACCTAAGCTCTAGAGTCTAAATACTATAAGCTGTCAACAGAAATGTCGACAGATTATTTAAACTAAAATTAAAATAACAAATTAAACATTTAGATAACTCTATTGAGTTGGCAGAGAGCATATTCGTATAATCGGGCGTTTATAAGTACCGCCTTTGGTTATTACCTCCGCGACCTGAGTAACACCATCCTTACCCGGATAGACATTAGTGACAATTCCCAAAGGCCATTGTAACGGCGGAGCGTTATCCATGTTTAGTATAACTATTGTACCAATCGTTACAGGATTAGATATAGTATTCCATTTTTCGTGCTGTTGCAAATTATGTAAATACTAGTAATGAAAACCGGGACAACAAATTAGTGCATTCTTTGGATACATCCGCCGCTGGTAGGTAAACATTCTAGCGGAGAGTTAAGCAGAAAATGGGCCGGCGTTAGAGACAAGGGTTCGGACGGGTCAGAGCTAAGAACGTACAAAGGGCGACTGTTTAATACCGCCTCAATTTGTGCGAAGACATTTGACATTTCCTCAAACGTGAAAACTTGTTTCCCGATTGTACGAAATAACAATGACTTAGCGCTTTTGATATTCGCCTCCCATATACCCCCAAAATGTCTAGCCGTAGGCGGGTTCACCTTCCACGTAATACGGTGTTTAGCGAGCTCATTACTAAAGCGGAAGGAGTCGAGCGGAATTTATTCAGTATTTAGTTTTTAAAATGCTAATTAATAGCTGCGGTCCTGCATGAAAGTTCTCGCGGTGATAATGATAAATTAATAATTTAACTACGTGACCTTGTTTAGGTAGTATAATTGGGTGTTTTGACGAATAGTCTAAAGACGAGTGCGATAACCTACCCCCGACACGTAATATAGGTACCGTTCACAATGAAAGGAAATAATTTTTGCAACTTACCTAAGTGAACATTTTAAACCATTTTTAATATATTCGGAAAAATAAACAGATTGCACGGCTCGTATCAATTCGCGTTCCGCTGCAGATAAATCATCAGCCGTTATAGTGTCATTACGGTTAAGATTTCTCGCGAAGCGAAGAGCATATACAGCTGCTCGAAGCAGCTTAGTCCAAGAAGAACAGCGTGTTGCTAAAGCTAGCAGCGGGTGCTCAATTTCGTTAATTTTAACGGATACATGTACTATGGTTTTTTCTTCTGGCAACGATAGACGGCTAGGCACAAACTTGCGTACCGGCCACCAAACCGGTCCCTTGAACCACAGTTCATGTTTGATCAACTGACTAGGCGTAAGTCCTCGTGACACGCAATCTGCGGGATTTTCTGAGCCGGCCACGTGATACAAATTGTTCGGAAATATGTTAGATTGAATTTGTGAAATACGGTTAGCAACATAGGTGTCAAACCTATGTGGCGAGGCGATTGACCAACACGGCGCGACCTCAGAGTCCGAAAACACGAACACATTATTTATTTTGTGTCGTTTTGAAAATGTGTTATGAACTTCCTTCAGAACGCGGGAAAGTGATAATATTCCGTTTAATTCTACACGAGCGAGCGTAATTTTTGGTTTAGCGGAGGCGACTCGCGATTTCGAACATAATAATGTAACGATCGGCGCCTCGTTATTATTTACGACGTGTAGGTATATCACACATCTGTACGCGGCTTCACTAGCGTCGGAGAACCCTACAATCGTTACCTCCGAGTTAATTTCCACTCCTAAATGACGAGGGAATGAAATGCGAGAAATTTGAGGTAATTCATTTAAATATTGTTGCCAAAGATTTACAATACGATGCGGCGGCCTATCGTCCCAGTCGATATTGAGAAGCCACAGCTCTTTAATAATTAATATAGCTTATAAAATAACAGGCCCTACTAACCCTAGTACATCGTATAAGCGCGCGGTGATAGAAATAATTACTCACTTAGTACAAATCGACGGCGGGTTAGAAATATGAAACACAAAGGTATCTTGTGTCGGTA
The DNA here is from genome assembly GCA_037179445.1 of Phengaris alcon alcon. Classification (NCBI taxonomy): domain Eukaryota; kingdom Metazoa; phylum Arthropoda; class Insecta; order Lepidoptera; family Lycaenidae; genus Phengaris; species Phengaris alcon. Next base: position 1,049,463 of record JAYRCH010000068.1, on the reverse strand, counting down.
GCCAACGCAAACCTAACACCATGGAGAATAGAGGTAAGGAGTACCATCTCCATACATGAAAAGTGTCCGTAAAATGCGTTAAATAGGCGCTACAGACGCAGACGGGAGTAAAGCGGCAAAATTTAAACGGATAATTAAATCTTAGCATCTTCTTCGGTTTTATATATAAAAATATTTTCGACTATTTTGGACTAAATTAATCCTAACGGCAATACGATTATTAAGTAACATCAACATTTAACATCATAGTAAAATCATTGACTTGCGATGAGGCGGCCATAAACATTGCAACATATTTAAATTTGGGTTGTAATTTCATTTTTCCAGAAACAATAACTTGTTTTAAGCATCCCTGCCGCGATTTAAAAGTATATTGTATTTTTTGATCCTCCACATATTATGCTTAAACTAGCTCGAAACGTCTTTGCCGAAACAAATTTAAGGGGAAATCAATCAGATAAAGGGGAAATCAAATTTGAATTTGTAAAAAAATTACACGAAATACAACAAGAAGAGGGACTTCGTTTGGCGAATAAACTATGTGATGCACATATTAATTTTTTTAATAAAAAATGAATGTTAGATTAGCGAGCCAACTACTTAGCAGTTCAGTTGCCAATGCCATAGATTTTATGAGAGAAACCGGTAACTCTAGTTTTACTAATATTCAAGCTACCGTTGAGTATATTAGAATGCTTGACAGAATATTTGACTTAATGAACTGCAAGGATCCTTTTGGATCTGGGTATAAATGCCCTCTAAGAAATGAAAACAAAGAGGTTTGGATAAATGTTTTGAAAGAAACTAAAAAATATTTGATGTCTTTGAATATTGGCGGTAAAAATATTTTTCACCATAGACGAAAAACACCAATGCTTGGATTAATTGTGAACATCGCAAGTTTTGAGAGTTTGGTGTTAGATTTATTGCAATCTGTAGATTTCAAATATTTCCTCACTTACAAAATATGTTCGCAAGATCTTCTAGAAATTCTTTTTTCCTTGTGTGCGAGCTAGAGGTGGTAGCAATGATAATCCTAATGCATCACAATTTCGTTTTACATAGCGAAAATTGTTGTACAAAAACAGTATACAACCTAGCATTAATGCAAACAGTACGAGCAATGATTATGAAATTACACAAGTGCTAGAATTTAGACACAAGAGAAAGGTAATTTTAGAAGTATCTGAAAATGATGACGATCAGTCGATTAATATGTTACTTGGTCTGATAGAAAATGTAAATATGAGTAATTTTAAGATAAATATTATTTATTATATAGCTGGTTGTATTGTTAGTAAAGTGGTGAGCAAAATCACTTGTACACATTGTCATTCGATTTTGTTGAGTAACAAAAACACTGATCATGAATACGGCGTAGATATATTCAAATTCTCAGCTTTTATCACATTTGAAGATCGTGAATGTCTTAAATATGCATCACGCTTTGTACCTATTCGAAATTTTAAAATATTGTGAAAAAGTATTTACTACTATGTCAAGCGATTTGTTGAGAAATTTAAATAAAAGTAAAATGATTTTAAATGTTGTTCAAGAATTTCACAACAAACTATTTAAAGGGCAACATAGGATTGCGACAAAAACTTTACTTGTAAATATATTTTAAGAATATAATACTATTAATAAAACGTTCAATTAGATCAACTGGTTTTAATGAATATCTATATAATTATATACTAGCTTTCCGCCCGCGGCTACGCCCGCGTAATTCAACTCAAACTATCTCCATACCAAATTTCATCCAATTACAACTACATCTTATTTATTTAATTTAATTTTACACTAATTAAAAGTCACCGTAAGGCTGACTCCACATTAGGCGTGCGCGTTCCTTGCGAGCATGCTGCGTGAGCGTCGCGTCTTGCTGCTCTGCGGCGTGTGTGCAGGGCGCACGCGGCGCGCATGCAGCGCTCGCTTCACGTTCTTATCCCTTCTCCCACTGGTCACAGCAGCGCCCGCATCGCTCACACACCCGAGGAACGCGGACGCCTAATGTGGGGGACGCCAATATATCAGCAACTTGTATTATCAATTAAAATATGGGCTCATGTTGTAAAAGATTATACTATCTACCTAACACACTTCAACTAATTTGTCCCCAAATTTTAAAATATTGTTGTCACCCTTGTTATAAGGAGACGGAGCGGTTTGTATTGTATCTCCCTCTCGGCAAAGATTTGCTGGCAAGAGCTCATTCCAGTTGTTTACTTATGAATTCCTTGGGACGTACATACGTAAGTATATATTTTTACTCTGTGGCAAAACCGTGGAGATTTGTCGCATCGACTCGAATACGATTTTGTGACTTAATCAATCGAGTAATTTCATTACCTCATTCGAGTCATACTCACTCGAAGAAACTTCTCACTCGAGTTGCAAGTTTGCATTAATACCTATATTAAAATAGTGTCGTTGTCATGGATGGAGTAATTATAGAAGCTCAGGGAAGGTTTTAGCTGTGAGAAATATTGTAAAAATTAGGAGGAATATATCAAAAACAACAATTAAACTTTCCCATAGTGGGTACTATGGGAAAGTTTAATTGTTGTTTTTGTAACCGTCTATCGGGTCAGCTAGTCCTACTATATAAATATGAAAGTTTTCTTCCTTTATGACCTTCATACTACCAACATCCCTCGCTCTATCGATTTTAAATCTGTTTTGTGTGATGTAGTTATATAATATATAGACGTGTAATGTATTTTCAACTAAAATACTCCTTTTATTGAATTTTATGTACCTACATAACATATTCGTTCTAACACTATAGAACTGTGATGTTTTTACTAACCCTTAGGTATTGTATTTGCAAGTAACGCTTTAGCATTAATTTCACCATAACATATTTTACTTCCCTTTTGAATTTCTTATGGTTTAGTACTCTTTACTGTGTCTCTTATGTTTTTTGTACCATAACGGCAAGAGGATCAACTCGATGCGCCGAGTTAACTGGTAATTCAAGTGGATAGATGTTGGCGTAATTTTTTTTAAAATCTAATACGAGTTTGACGAGTTCACTCGAGTGACTCGAGTAAAAACGGGGTTCGAGTCGCATCACTAGTGGAGATGGACGTAACCATGGAGAATAGAGGTAAGGAGTACCATCTCCATACATGAAAAGTGTCCGTAAAATAGCGTTAAATAGGGGGCGCTACAGACGCAAGGGTGTAAAACGGCAAAATTTAAACGGATAATTAAATCTTGGGATCTTCTTCGGTTTTACATATAAAAATATTTTCGACTATACGAGTAATTAGAATATTCATGATTTACTGAATTAACTACTAAAAACTAGTCATAGTCATCAAAAATTCTAAATTCATAGCACACACCCTTGCCACTCTAGCGCCTATATGGCCAGTTTTGGAACTATTATTTAATTACTTTTGTCGGACACTTTAGCTTTTCTGCCTTAGAGAGATGGTACTCCTTACCTCTATTCTCCATGGATGTAGCTTTTCGAGTACCGGCCATAATGAGCAAAGAATACAAAGGTGAATGGACTTACCATAGCTATGACAAAAACGTGTCCAATTTATCACGTACGTACACATGTAACTTACATGTATACGTAAATAAAAAACTATTTTACTAACGACATTGTACATTCAACTACTTTTGTCAATCGCAAGTATCTTAACCGACATCCAAAAAGTTTTCGATGCTGAGGATAGTTTTATTCTGTTTGTTCATCGATCACTCCAAAACCGCTAGACCTCTTTTAAAAAAGGAGAGTGTGTGCTTAAGACCGCACGCCAGAAGTGAAAACTTCATTGGCAATCGAAATTAATTTACGTATATACAGGTGGTCCAACTAGTGACGTCAATAATTTTTTTTTAGATACCTCACACCTTGGGGTGTACGAAAATACCCCATGTATGTTCCGCGATTTTTTGTAATTTTCGAGTTATAATTTTTTTTGTATTTTGTTAATGTTTTCTGCCAGCGAGGTTCCAAAAAATCATATGATTTTTTGTTGTAAGTATTTTGCAGTTTTTTTTCTGTAAAATGATTGTCTTAAATGTTGTTCAAATAAAAAAAATCTCAGCTTCCTAAAATTAGTTAAAGCTACTCAAAAAAGATTTTAAAGTTAGAACTTTAGTATTTAGTAGGATTTACCAAAACATTCGACTTCACTTTAAAAATACAAAAAGAAGTTTCCATAGCTTCTAGCTAAGTTTAAAAACTCCGCAGGGTTCTCCGCTACTAAAATAATAAAAAAATAATGGTACTTAATTAAACTTTTTTCGTTGTAATAGGCATTTGAAGGCGGATAGGCTAAAAATCGTTATAACATGATTTAAGCATTAAACATTTTTGCATCTACTTTTTATTATTCTTATGGTAAATTGAACTCAAAAATGTAATTAAAAATTAATTTTAATTAAAACTCGTGTAAAATCTTGATTTTATTTAGATTTTACAAGTAATTTTACAATATTATTGGTCTGAGCACTATGGCTTAAAATGTGATCTTTGTAGTTAAATGGGCTACGGACATTCTATTGAATTCCACGGCCAGGTAGCAATGGAACCGGTTTTTACCCTCTCCTTGACTCACCCCTTGGTTCTACTATTCTAATCAAAGGTTCAAAGTTACGTCGTATCAGTCATTTCTTGCCTTCGCGCGTGTTAAGACTGCTCTCGTTGACGTTATTTTCTTTCCCTTGAACTACTTACGCTGTGTTAACTGGACTTTGTTTTGCTTCACGATCGTGCTTGTGTTTCGGGCCCTAATTTGACTAAGAATAACCTGTGTTTGAGTGTTGAACCTTGATTTGCCTTAAGAACAATTTGTGCTTGAGTTTTGGATTTTGATTTGGCCTACGAATAACCTGTGCTTGAGTGTTGGATCTTGATTTGCCTTACGAACATTTGTGCTTGAGTTTTGGATTTTGATTGGCCGTACAATAACCTGTGCTTGTCACTCAGTTATTTGGATTGTATTTGTGAGTACTATGAGCTATTCACTAAGCCAATATGCAGAGATGCATTATTGTTATGGCGTTTCCCAAGGTAACGGTAGTGAATCTGCAAGGCTTTATCGAGAGGCATTAGAGTGGCGAGGAGAAGTAATGGAGCATTACCCGGATCACAGAGTTTTTATTAATACACACAACACTTTGATGGCTGGACGTATCCCCGGGCGAAATCAACCTCGCGGAGCTGTACCCCAGGATTCGGATCGAGTGGAAGAAGTCTTGAAAGATATTCAAAGAGACCCGTCTACAAGTTCAAGAAAAATAACGAGACGAACTGGAATTCCACGAACTACCGTTCTAAGAATTCTTAAGGAAGGTGAGTCATAAAAAGTAGGTACCTAAGTTTTCAATATTTTTTTTTAATCAAATCCATTTTGTACACACCACGTTGTAACCAGTTAACTTGTGATAGGTACTTATCGGTGTTTTTTGTTTGTTCACAGAAGGTTTCCATGCGTACCTCATCCAACGCGTTCAGCAGCTCCAGGAATCAGACTACCCAAGAAGAGTGGCTTTTTGTGAAATAATGATCCAACGATCTGAAGAAGATCCTGACTTTTTTAATAAAATACTATGGACCGACGAGTCCCGATTCGAAAGGGCTGGAGTGTTCAACCTTCATAATTATCATGGCTGGGCCATCGAAAATCCACATTTGGCAAGAGCGTCAAACTTCCAAACGCGCTTTAGTGTCAACCTTTGGTCTGGGGTCCTAAACGGAGAGTTAATTCAACCCTTTGAATTACCAACTAGGTAAATAGCCAGGAATATTTAATTTTTTTGCAAAACAATCTTTGTGAATTGTTAGAAGATGTTAACCTTTATATTCGACGAGAAATGATTTTTCAACAAGATGGCGCGCCCTGCCACTATGGAATACAAGTAAGAGAGCATTTGAATACCACTTTTCCAGAAAGATGGATTGGGCGTGCAGGGCCGATCGAATGGCCTACGCGTTCGCCAGATCTCAACCCCATCGACTTTTTTGTTTGGGGATTTTTCAAAGAGCTGGTTTACGCGAAGGAAAATAACAATGAAACAGAATTAAGACAGAGAATATCAGAAGCGGAAAGAAAAATAAAACAAGAATATTCGAATAGCTTCAGGCAATTAAAGCAAAACTTTTTAAAATATTGTCGGTTATAATATTATAAATAATAATAATTATTTATTTATTTTCAATCACATACATATAAATGTTTACAGATTAGAAGAACATAATAGTGCAGTTTATGTAATTATTCAGTAGTTAGCGTTGGGAGCTGTACTAGTATAAACTGTGACACAGCTCCCAGCGTCCTCCATTCTGTTACATATAATATACCTACTTAAAACAGAAAATCAGATGGTAGACAAAAACACTCCAGTTAGTACTACATAGTTTAACTGAATAATTTAAAACAGTTAACACTATAATATTTGGTAACGTATATTACCACGACACATAAAATTTATAATAACCTTTGTATGACAAAAAGCAGGCATAATTTGATGGTACTCCCTAGCCCTACGACATAGTGTCTTGGGATCAGTTTCAAATATTACTACTAGGGAGGCAGCTATGCATATAATATTATCAGTCATCAGGTGTTTGCCTGTGTGTGTGTGTGTATGTGTGTGTGTGCGCGCGTGAGTGAGTTTGTGCGTACGTACGTATTCAAGTTGAAGGAATTAGTTTTGAAAATTTGTTATAATAAATAGTTTTTTTCAGTAAATTGTTCCTTTTATTTGTTATTGAAAAACAGGTAATTTCACAACTAGCAATAATCATTTCGAATAACATTTTGAATTTTGAGTGGTAAGACCAAAATTATTGTAAGAATTACACGAGCTACATTTATTTTACGAGTATTAAAACTAATAAAAAATACATCTTAAAGTTTAATTTACCACAAGAAAAAAAAAATAAAAAAAAAAACATTTATAATGCTTCAATGATTCCTATCCACCTTAAAAGGCCGATTACAGCAAAAAAATACCAATTAAGTACCATTTTTTTTTTCTATGATTTTGGTAGCTTAGAACCCTGCGGAGTTCTTATACTTAGCCAAAAGCTATGGAAACTTTTTATTGTATTTTTAAATTGAAGTCTAATATTTGGGCAAATCCAGCTAAAAACTAAACTTCTAACTTTAAAACCTTTTTTGAGTAGCTTTAACTAATTTTAGAAAGCTGAGATTTTTTTTTATTTGAACAACATTTAAGACAATCATTTCACAGAAAAAAAAATTGCAAAATACCTACAACAAAAAAAGATATGAATTTTTGAAACCTCGCTGGCAGAAAACATTCAAAAAACACAAAAAAAATATAACTCGAAAACTACAAAAAATCGCGGAACACACATGGGGTATTTTTGTACACCCCAAGGTGTGAGGAATCTAAAAAATATATTGACGTCACTAGTTGAACCATCCTGTATATACGTAAATAACACTTCAGAGCGTGATAGATCAGCCTCACTCACAGCATATATAGGGGCTTTTGACGCACAGCGTAATTTAGTCCCATCGTAACCTAATCTTATACCTAATGACAAGATGATTTATTTGGTGAAAATATGGTTTCGTTAAATAGGTGCTATATTTTTACAGCATGGCATTTAAATAAGTCCTGGTGGCGTTGACAGATGGAACTAAAAACTTTTTGAACTATCTAAGGTGGAATAGAAATAAAAAACAAAAAAATATGTCCAGTGTCCACTTATATTTATCCAAACGAATAAGCTTACTCATTTCTAAATGAAATTAGTTTGTTCAAAAACTGTCTATGCGATTCTCTTGACGAGGATTAATATTTTTTTTCCAGCTTTCAACAATAATTATCTTATAAAAAAATAAAAATAAAAGTATGTATTATTTTAATAACATTTGTCAAATAATTTTGGTAAGAACAATAATGACGGTGTTTTACCTGTAAATAAAACACATATTAAATACTTACCTTACTTGAAGCTTGCTGATATGAGATGGCGCTAGCGTGCTCGACCTCGTCTTGTCTCTTTCTTTCTCGTACCCTCTCGCTCGCACAGCTACCTTGAGAACCCCACCATGGCGACGCCACAAGCAGTGGCCTAATTTAATTTCAAATCATTGAGTCGAATATCACCAGGCAGTATTAAAAATGTAAGCTTCAAGTAAGGTAAGTATTTAATATGTGTTTTATTTACAGGTAAAACACCGTCATTAAATACTGTACGCATACTTGAAACTTACTGATATGAGACCTGTCTGTTATCGCCTGGTGGGAAAAAGACGCCAATGTGAAGGCATATTATACGTTAGAAGAGCTTAGAAAATAGAAATGTAAAAAATACCTTACTAAGATCAATAGATTTATTGATTTGTACTAATTAATAAAGTATAAGTAAATATAAAATCAGTTTGTAGGGCTAAATAATTGAGCTAAACTTGTTGATTTACCTGTGCGAGACGACTTTAGTTCTCTGCGATAAAAACGCGAGAAAGTATTACTTGATCGTCAGTTTCCTTTGGCCAATATTTGATCAAGAGGTAAATTATCAATCCAGTTTTTAGACGCTACGGCAGAGCGAATACTTCCTGGAGGGGCAGTAATACCTGCTTCACGAAATACAGTTTTTACCCAACCAGCAATAACCGTTCTGGAGGCCGGCTTAGGGTTTCTTCTTAGATTAATGAAAAGATTATGTAAATTACATTCTTTCCGTTTTTCTTTTAATAAACCAATGGTCCGCTTAACCGAAAAAACAGGATCTAAATTTCTGGAACTATTGTTTGAAAATATCTTCCATCCCGACTGTCTGTAGTTCGCACTATCAGTTTTAGATCCGTAAAGAGGCCAAAAACAAATCGAGTCTTCATTTACAGTGAAGTGTTCTGAATCAACCGCTAATAATGTCAAGTCATGGACTCTTCGGCCTGAGCATAAAAGGAGCAAGGTGGCTGTATGTCGACAAGTTTGGAAAACATTGATTTTATCGATAATTTGCTTTTCCAAATGCTTCAATAAATCGTCTATATCCCATACACTTGTTTTTCTAGAGACTGGTTTATTTACAGCGATCGACTTAAGCATATGATTTACCAGAACATATGAAGATAATTTGCCCGCATCTTCAACACTGCACAATGTCGACACGACCGATTTGTGTACTATTGTAAGCTAGACCATCAATAAGATGAAGATCAGCTAAATATTCTGCCAGAACAGATCCCGACGGATGAGTGGCATTTTCTTTATTAGTGCGGCACCATCTGAGCCAGCGGTTCCACGCCACTTTGTAAGTTTTTAGTGTCGATGGACGTCAAGAGTTTTTTAGGAGATTAAGGTGGTTTATATTCCAGTCCTCCAGCTCCTCTGTTCACCCTTACATTTCCACACCTGCAATTCCATGTCTTGGGTTCATGCTGGGGGACGACCTGTCGCAATGTCTATTAAATTCAGGTGTAGATTCTGTATGGTGAACGGGGCTGCTACTGCTCAGGTTCTTAGGTCCGCCCTCCAAAATACTCGTTCCCATCTCGGGACTACCAACAGATAGAACCCTGTTGCCTTGTTCAAGTGCATGAGCACCTTGGGAACTAGATCAGGTGGCGGGAACACCCAAGCGAGGGAATAATTCCAGGTTCGAGAGAACGCATCGTGATATATCGCCTCCTGATCCGTTTGATCCAGACTCACATAATTTACTTTCGACATTTCGCTTGCTAAGAGATCGATCATCGGTGTTCCGAATTTCTTGAACAGGTTCTCTGTGAAATGAGGCAGTAAATGCCATTCCGGAAGACTCAGATGTCGTGATAAATGATCTGCATGACTGTTGTACCTTCCCGGTAAGTGGTGTACCTGTAGTTCTATGTGGTGTAAGTCTAAAAGGTGAAATATTTCTTTTGTCAACTGGAGCAACGCTAATGACCTGGTTTTTTAAATAAGACACAACAGTCTTGTTGTCGCACTATAGGAGGACTGTGGATTTCTTTATCTTGTGACATACTTTGGAGTGCCTTTAACACCGCTAACATTTCTTTTTGGTTGCTGTGCAAATTTTGTTCTGGACCTGTCCACATTCCACTCAAAGATATTTTCTCCAATTGGGCTCCCCAGGCTACGTCCGAGGCGTTCGTAGTTAAGAATATTGTTGGAGATGGAAAATGAATTTGTGACGACAGGTCGCAATTGGCCATCTACCACTACAGTTCCATTTCTACTGTGTTTGGCAACTGATGCACGGCAGTAAGCGGGCTCTTCATGGCAACGTTTAAGAACATGAGAGTGTCTCGAAAGTGTAGTCGTCCCCTCGGAATCACAAACCGAGCAAAATTGAGGAGTCCGACAAGACTTTGCAACACTTTTAGGTGTATTTTTTGGGTTTGAAGGATTACGGAAATCTTTCTTTTTAGGTTTATCACCTTCTCTAACGGAAGAGATTTTACAGTGCGCCATGGGTCCCATTGCAAATCCAGAAAGGTCAGACATTTGTACGGAGTCTGCGTTGACTTTTCGAAATTGATTTTAAGGCCCAGATATTGAAGTCTTTCCACTACAATTTGGATATGTGATTTTAGTATATGGTAATTTTGATTGACCACCAAGAAATCGTCTAGGTATACTATGACGCGTATACCCTGTTCCCTTAGAATTTGAGCAATTCAGTTGCTTAAACAGGCAAAGACCCTTGGGGCCGTGCTGAGGCCAAAGGGAAGACACGTCATTTGAAGAATTTCCTTGTCGTAAATCAGGCGTAGAAATCGTCTGTGAGAACGAGCGATTGGTAGATTGAAGTAGGCCTGGGAAAAATCCACTTTGCACAACCAATCGTTCGGTTGTAGGAAGTCTGGGACCCTGTTCGCATTTATTAAGCTGAATGGTTCGGTTAGTACATATTCGTTCCAACTTGCTCAAGTTGAACACTGGACGGTGCGAGCCGTCTTGTTTCGAACGAGAAACATGCTCGAAATGAAGCTGGGGGATGATCGAACTACTTCGAGAACTTTCTCGTCCTTCATCTTTTGAATTGCCTTTGACATTGCTTCGCACTTTCTTGTCACTAGGCAGGTGCGTGTCATGTCGGGGAGGCGAAGAGGAGGTTTCTTGTAAAAGGGTATGCGATAACCTTTTATTATTTTTAAAAGAAAACGTGGTGCCTTCAACGCCCTCCAATGACTGTGATACACACAAAGTCGGCCCGCTTGGAATCTCGAGTCAGAATCTTCTTCTCTTACCTGAGTTGGATTCTCTATTAATAGGCAGTTTTCTATTGTCCTTCGCATGCTCAAGCCGTACCGCTGGCTGCCGGTCGACTCGTTTTCGAAAAGAACTACGGTTAGCTTTATTGCTACGCCATGCGTTAGAGTTTTCGTGAGAACCCTGCAAGGGATAACTTGTGTTGAGAGCCACAGCAACCTTGAGATGTGCCCTGTGAGGGCGCATGACTATTTCCCTGCGGGGGATGATTAGAGCCACTATTAACTACCTGCGAGGTAGTTCCAAAACTTTTTAGTTTTATCAAAGGATATAAAGGTTTCTTAACACCACCTGCCTTATCAAGAACTGCCGATAGCAATTCAGAATTAAAAAAGTTTTTATTTGAAGAAGGGATTTTGCGTAAATATGATTTGGTTAGTGGATCACGTGCATATTTTATGATCCCATCTCGGCGCATCTGTATCACCTCAGCTCTGTGACCACAAACGAGCTGTAAGAGGTCAGCAGAAACAGACGCATAATCGCCGCTTGTAAATAATTCCTTAACCTTCGTATGCAAAGAGTCGACATTTAGGTTTACCTCATCTTTAGACCAAGATAAAAGTTTAGAGTCTGTTGCAGAGCATCGCGCTGTTCAGTTCATCGCCCTTTAATTTAACTTCAATATCAAAATTAAAATCTAACTTGGCATTATTATTATGCTAAAAACGAAACCTAATATTAGGATTCCATGCAAAAAGCTTGAAAATGTAAGATTTGAATGACAAACAAAAGTATTCCTTGACGGTAGTTAAAAATATTTGAAAACCATAGAAAGATTTGTGTTTTACTAAAAATACGTACTTAAAACTAAAAAGGAAGAATGTAAAAAGCATTATTATAAATAGTTCTAATTATAAAGAAATCTAAAAAATAAGTACAAAAAGTCTATCTGAAGGTAGATAAAAATTTCTAGAAAAGTGGTAAAATTTTCTAAATTTTCTTATAAAATTACTGAATTCCTTTAGAGGGTATATTTAACTTAATTATATATAACTTAATTATTATAGATACTATAAAAATAATGATCTATTTATAGAAATATTTTCAATACGAACGGTAAAAACCGTTAGTTGTATTCACTTTGTAAGGAAAATAAAAATGAGCACTTACATGAATAGCTGCTATATCAGGCATACACTTATAAAATAGAATAAAAACTTAAGCACTTATTACAAAACGAACTGTTGATAAGTGCAGACGGGTCGAAAATTCAGACGCCAATGATTTGAAATTAAATTAGGCCACTGCTTGTGGCGTCGCCATGGCGGGGTTCTCAAGGTAGCTGTGCGAGGGAGAGGGTACGAGAAGGAAAGAGACAAGACGAGGTCGAGCACGCTAGCGCCATCTCATATCAGTAAGCTTCCAGTATGCGTACAGTATTTAGTATATTAAAAGCTGTTATCTTATTTTAAAACCATATAAAACACATTCAGAATGCCTTTTGTCTTCAAAGATTACATGACATCACGCCAATGTAATGATTATAATTATTTGTATCTTTAGCGATAATTAATAACTATTATAAACGGTACAACACTTTTCAATTACGTAAATAAATCTGTTAACATAAAATGCAATTTAAAGGATGTTATAGTGAAATATACGGGGATATAGATAATAATAAGTGAAAATATCTAATTGCGTTGCAATTATTTTATGAAATAATTATGTTATTGCTTAAAACCGGCTAATAACCTGTGTAAAGACAATTGAGATAGATTTTTACTCTTCAATGCATCTCACCTTACATTATAACATTTAGGCCTGTTAATTATCACTTTTACAATATTCAAGAAAAAATTTAAAGGTTAACTTCTTTTAACTCCTGGAAATTCATAATTAAACAAAACTTATACAACCTTTTGACAGGAGACCTACCACAAAAAGTGAGCTGAGAATGGCGGACCGTGCCACAAATGCCACAATTTTTTTATATAAATATATGGCGTCGGTTTAAAACCATTTGCCAGTGTCAAGATGCCACAATTATGTTATTCGTGTAGTTTTGCCTGGGAGTTCAATGGGTGATGTTGTGGAATTTGTGAGTGTTATTTCGGTGCTTAATGTGTAATATTGGTAGAATATTAACCATTAAATATTCGTTATCGTGCACAAGTGTGGGCAAGTGGTACTACTTCTAAAAACGTGCTATTTTGTGTTTCCAGCCAAAACTCCCTAGGATCTTTCAGTAAAGCTTCTACCACTTTACTGAATCGACTGACATGACTCATAGACTGTACTGACTATATATTTGGACTTTGACTAGACTTTAGACTTGACGAAATAGGAATACGGTGTTGAAAATTGAAACGAAAATTCTATTTCCCGCCTTTTTAACTTGACACTGGCAAATGGTTATAAGCCGATGCCATATATAAAAAAAATGTTATTCGTGATAGTTCAAAGCACAGATTAAGAATTAGTTACTAGATTCAGTCAAATGTTTCCAAAATGAGGAACAGCAAAACTATTGCTATTTCTTTTATCACTGAAAATTATTGCATTAGATAGAAAGAGACCAAATGATATTTCACCCTCTGTGTCATAGTTACATCATATTTGTTTATGCCGTTTGGTTTATGCGTTATTATGTATAGAGGGCTGGACATCTTAAATATTTTTAAACGTCGATGATCTGCCACCGCCACTTTTTGAACTTTAAAAAATGTGTTGTGACTTGTGATCACAGAGTACAGATTAATATTCACAGAGTACTGTGACATAGGTACTGAAAGTTGTGATTGTGAAATATTAATCGATTTCCATGATTTACATCATAAAAACTGGGTATTTATCAGTAAACACAAGAAACTGCATGGAGACTTATTCTTCATGTTCCACTATGATAACTGACTACAAACATCAACACCACATTTGTAACAGTCAAACCCACGGCATTTAAGATGAATAAAATAACAGCCGGAGATCATCTTCTAGTAACGAGCAGTATACAAAAAGTTCTCTCACAAAACAATGTTACTACTACTTTAGAATTTTTAAGTGAAGACGCAGAAAAATTATCAATTATAACTAAATTACCCTTATCACAAATAGTGGAGATCAGAAATTATTATTTCACTACCTATTCGGCGCCTATACAAAATGGTACAGAGCTATTTTTGCAGCGTGTAACATTAAAAAATCACATAAGCTCAGGTATAATAAAGTGAGTATTATTCTCTAAGCGAAATCATTTTTAATGTAATGTAAGTCATATAGAAATGTTTTATTGTTGTTTTTTTTAAAGATTGGATTCAATTTTATGTGGTGGGTTCCCAGTAGGACAAATTTCTGAAATATGTGGCTTAGCTGGTTCGGGTAAATCACTAATATGTATGCAGATTGCAGTCAATTGCGCTAGGAAATCACACAAAATGGTACTTTATATCAATACTAAAGGCGATTTCTCTGCAATTCATATTCAAAAAATGCTAGATTCATCTGGGTTGTCTTTTAAGGTAGGTTTTTCAAGTAACATAATTAACTATATTTCAGTAGATAATTTTCACTAACATTCACTTTTCACCAATCAATTTTAAACAGAAGCAATTTTAAAATTTAATAAATATTTGAAAATAAATAAAAAAAAGCCTTAATTTTTTTATAGGAAATGGCAGAAGTAATGCTGAAAATAAAAATAGTCAACATTTGGACTCTGAAAGATTTGGTCCATTTTATGAGAAACTTGAGTACTGAGGTGGCTGCTGTGAATAATTTTGCTGTAATAATTGTAGATTCTTTACCAGCATTAATGTTTCAACATTTTGGTGATAACAATAAGATAGGTAAGATAATATACTTTTGATTTACCTACAAATAATTTTAATTTATTTGTATTAAAGCTGTTATAGGTTTTGTATATTAAAAATTAGCTTATATATTTTTTTAGGTTTGACATTCCTTAACACTTTTGTAACATATTGCCATACACTTGGGAGAAAGCTACAAATTGCTGTTATTTGTGTCAATATTGAGACAAGATGGGTTGAACTGGATACGAGAGACATTGACGGTATGTAACCAAACTTTTTTCAGAACAAAATAAAAAAAAAGATTATAAAATAAAACTGGCATGTGAGTCAAGTGGCAGTTGATCTGCCTCACTATTTTTTAAAGCACTAGCCCAAGTATCGGAGGAGTGTGACAAGTGTGTTCTCCATTCAGATGACAGATCTAATCTGTATACTAAAGGGCCATACTGACCTTCCAGCCTGCAAGCCCAAGGCTGCAGACTTGTAATCAAAATTTATAAATGATTGACACTAATGACGGCTATTAATCCGGTGCTGGATTTGCTGGATAGACCGCGAGTATGGTGCTTAAGATTATTATGAGAATATAAATAGAATATACATAATATAGTTTTTTTTTTAGATGTTGAAGTAGAAACAGATGTTAAAGAGAATGTCTATGTGGAAAGAAGGACCCGTTGTTTAGGCAAATTCTGGCAACACATTCCGGCTATACTAATTCATGTAGAAAGGAAAGTAGACACCGGAAGTGGTCATCACCTCATAAATATTAAAATAAATAAGTATAATATTTCACAAATCGTTGTTGGTGAATGCACATTGTGTGTTGAAAACACGGGAATAACATAATAAATATGAGTCGTTTAAAATAATGTTTTGTTTTCATTTAGAATATTGTCAACTAGTATTAAAAATGTGAAAGTTTGTGAGGATGGATAGATGGATGGATTGGGTTGTAACTCTTTCACGCGAAAGCTACTGAAATTCAGTATTCATCAAAATCCATTCAGATTGAATGGAAATATAGTATGGTAGTAGTTAAAGCTCTGGATTAACACAGGTTGCTTTTTATCCCGAAAAAGTTCAGTGTTCCTGTAGATACTGTATTTACGCGGGCCGAGCCGCGGGAAAATGCTAGTTGTCAATAAAAAATTGTATAGGTGTCATTGAACCACAAATGTATATAACAAAAAAGTGGACGCAATCGCAAATTCGCAAAGGCTGGGACTATTAGTATTTATAGTGTACCAGACATCATTATTTTTGCCCAAAACGCTAAGATAATTTTTATCACAAAATGGTGTCTCTTTAGCGAAATGTTGAAAATTTCGTTTTTATTGTGGAACAACTGACAAGTGTCCAGTGTTGCCAATATGATTTCCCAAATTTCCCATTTTCCTTATGTATTACGGAACCCTAAAAAGGACGGTTGGCTTTCTAAAAAGGTACCATACCTTTAACTTGAAGGTACGGTTTTGCCAATCCGTTGAAAAATGCTATAGTCTTCTAATACTGAGTTCCAGTAGTACAGAATTAACTTACAACATTTTCATTATTTTCTATTTCAATAGCGCCACTATTGGTGAACTATATTCACAATTGTTCATGGATTATTACATTACTCCGCTAGTCTCCACGTTCTAGGGCAGGGATCGGCAACATTTCGGTCGGTAGAATCACAATTACAATTCACAAAATTTCTAAGTTATTGAAGAGCCACAATTTTTTTCTTGCCAGCAATAAATAGGACTAACAGAAATAAGATTTTTGATAAAAAACGAACATATAAAAAAAAACGAATTTTCATAAGAACTGGTAGAGACGCGTTGGTACCGCATTAAAACTTACATAGAAACAACCGATTCTTAATTATTATAATGCGAGCGAGCGAGCAATAATTTTTGTCTAATTTACAGGATAAACTTTAAACCCCGGAAGACGTATGTACATTGTACGGTAGGTAGTAGGTACACTTGGGAAAATACAATAAAATCAACATCCTAAAACAGTGTTTATTTTCATCAAATTTCGTATTATTTGCAGGCTTATCATTCCAATACCTACCAAGATATTCGAGCAATAATGTAGAGATGGCCATAAGTATTGGCGATGAGCAGATTCCCTAGCGGAAAGTCGCAGAACTAACTTATGATAGATAAAAGTATGGTTAGACCATGGATCAATAAAACTATAGACTGACAGATCTCATACATTAAAACGTACCAGGCCTATCCCACTCCCCGTGTAGGTATCGAAAATGAATTACGTGCGGCGGCCGACTCGAGCGGGCCAATGAGTTGTGCCAATGAGTATGGACTCACGCGCGAGTAATGAGTGACGTATGCGCGAGATTTGTTCGTTGCATTGTTTTATGGATTGGATTGAACCATAGATCGATTTAAAAAGTCATGTGATGACAAAAGTAGCTAGAGTAATAGTAAGGCGGCGTCATTAAACATCTTTGAGTAATATCAGGCCTGTCTCACTTTCCGTGAAGGTATCGAAAACGTAAGTATGCGCGTATTTATTGGAATTAAAGTACTATTAACATCTACCTTAGGTTTATTTGGAAAGTAATTTTTTCACTAAAGTACAGTTGGTAGGTACTAGAAAAAAAGTTCTAATTAAATATTGAGATTAAATTATTTTCTATAAGGAGATAACCCCGATTTCATTAGAAAAGATAAGAGTTACGCAATAGAAAGAGATGCAACTTCTAGGTAAATATAACCGTAGGCAATCAAGCGCTGGGCGATCTAAATTGAACTTAATCGTATCGTAGAGCCCCCATTTCTTTAATTACTTTAATTACTCTTTGGAGTGAGTCTTCTGTACTTCTGTACTTGTACTATTATATAAGCATAGATGATAAGTATAAGTAATACTACTGAAGTATATATAAGTATTCTGTGAATGTACACAAAAAAAGGTCCGATTTCTGCTTAGGTCTAGATGGCGTTGGTAATAAATAGTAAAAAATCAATATATTGCACAAATTAGCGAAGTAAATCAATTATGTTCTCTTTTAAACAATAAATATTATTTTTCGGTTAATTTCCAGTGGGATTTTAAAGTTCAAAGGATGATATTTGATAATTTTCTCTAAATCCTAGAAAAATAACATCAACAGCTTGTTTCTAGACAATTATGGTAGATGGCGTAGTATTAGGGTACCACGTGTGATCACTAGATGGCGGTAAAAGTGGCGGCGGTGGCGGCCAAAAGTATCGGATTCCTCATAAAAGTACTTAGTTAAACAGGTAGGTACAATGTTGTATGTATATTATTGATTATAATCGTAACTAGGTATTGCCCGCGACTTCGTCCGCGTGAATGTGGGTTATCGCGGTTGGATAAAAAGACAACGTTAATTATGAAAACAAAATTAAATACCCATCTTAAAAAATAATACAACTCTTGAAAAAATCAAGAAAACTTATTTTGCTTCAAATATTAAATAGAAAACTACTAGGAAATCAAAGTGTAACTTAATTAAAAATATTAAATTAAACGTTAAGTAATCGCAATGAAATTTTTTAAAACTACAATGCGCTAAGTCAAGTGCAGTCGCGGACAGATCAGGTGAACTTTATTTTGAACCTTATTACCAAGCAGTAAGGTTGAAAAGTTATACACCGTATCTGTCCGCGACCGAACATACATAGCTACGTTACGTTGCGGTCGGGACTTGGGAGTGACTAGGGAGTACAGCGTTTTCACACTACGCGACACAGATATCAGATAAAAAACTTGAAATGCTCTTATATCTTTGGCAGTCTTATGTCGAGCTGTCATATTATATGACATTGACGTTTGAATTTTGACTCGACACTCATGTGTTCGATTTTTAACCCTATTGTATTAGCACTGAGTTCTATTTTCAATGCTCTGAATTTTCACCGGTGTTCCGGATTCCGGAGCATAAAATATAGTCCCAGCCTTACACTAATAATTATCTTTGTCATATTTCATATTAAAACATAGGTATCTCTGTCTCTTTATTATGTGAAAACGCTCGTCGGGACTGGGACTCGGGGCACAGTACCTACACACACACAACAAACACGTCACAGCGCTCGTCTGACGCAGAAGTATGGCTAACCAATATTTACCTTAATGTAGGTGATTCAAAAAACAATAAGCAATAAACCGAGTACACATTAAAAAAAGCTAACATCCTAATCAAGAGCATGTCGGGACATGTCTAAGGAGGGTTTTTTTTTTCAAATTACTTCAAAAGTTACTGTTCGATTTCGTTCAAAATAATTTACCTCAAGAGAAATGAACCCAATACGTTATAAACTATTATTCCTTGTTCAAAAATCGAGTTAAAAGATTGTTAATAAAAAAGCAAAATGTGTGTTAGCAACATCTTCTTCTTATTATAAGAACGTCTATGTTTACAAGTTTTAAACATAAGTGTTTAGGTTAAGGTATAAAGATAAAGGTGTTTCAAATTATTAAAACGCTGTAAATAAAAACTGGTCATTACAGAACCAAAATAATATCATGTCAAATACATGTACACTTTATTTATGCACATAAATTTATAGCTTATTTGAATAAAATTCCAGAATGTTGGGTATCTATTTTTTATGTATGGCAACATTAATTCGCCTTCTACAGGCGCATGTCTTATATGTCAAAACTCAAAATGTATCCAACTGAAGGACTTTGTATCCATGGTCATGAATAAATTAAAAAATAATAATAATAATTCTACAGGCGCACGTGCGAAAAAACAAATTTACAAAAATATAGAAATAAAGCCTGACCAGAAAAATAAAAAACCTGTACTGGAGGCGCTTCATTTTTTAATTGCAGCAACACTAAGAATGGCTGGGATGTGATTGGTTAAATGTCAAACATTTGACATTTCGTTTTAGTGCCGTGATTTCTCGCAACATGGCGAGATTTTTTATTTTTCCGGTCATGCTTTAGTACGCTAATTGGCTAGGTACCGCTAATGAAAAAGCAGCTCTAAAGCCTTAAGTTGTTTAGCGCTACCTATTGAGGTTTTTTTAAATATTAGATAACCTATGACGAAGTTCAAACATAGTCCTAGAGATGGCGTTTTTATTTTATAATAAATGGTTAATATTGGAGATTTGATACACTCAGCGTCATCTAAGGGTCAGCGAGAGAATTAAAAAATGATGTACGTTTTAAAGAATGTGCATTGTAACTCTATAGTACTAAATCATCCATGGTTAGACGTACGATTTTAAATGATTTTGAAAATAATTTGTAATTATTCTAGAATATAAAATGAACTCAACAAAAAACTGAAAAAACATGATGTGCTATGATTTTAATTTAAAAAATCTATAAATCATTGCCCTGCAATTCCGCCAAGTCTTCATTTGATAACTCATTGCTGAGCTCAATTGTGAATGCTCCATTGTCAAGGACGTGCTCACCGTAATAGCTTTTGGCCTGTTTTAGTTGATAAACGCCCAGAGCGAATAAAAATAATTCGTTCTCATCCATTCTTGGAAAATCTACGAACTCTGGCATATCTGCAGTCATTAAAGTAAACTGAGCACGTCTGCGATTGTAGTTATCAAGCGTATTACAAGATCTGCCAATCTATTTGGCATATTAATTCTTTGGTGGACAATCTCTAAAATCGCAGCAGCATTTGGATTATCTTCAATCAAAACATGAAAACGATTTATGATCGCCGCTGCTATCTTGAAATAGTCGAACATGCTGGGGAGGGCTCTGTTATTATATACATTTCGCAACAGGCGAAAATCTCTTTTGAACGTTGACCACTTCAACCACCCAACGACAGATTGTTATCAGTCTGGACTTATTGGCCTGATCCGTGGTTAGCTGTGTCTCATTTGGATACTTTGTTTCAGGCATGTGTTGTACGTATCCGCAAGATTCCAGATTTCTTGCTGAGTCTCGAAAACCACGGTCCAGAATAAAAACATCTCCACTCCTATAAAACCAGTGGAAGGCACTGTCAGCATTATTAAGCATGTCATTCATTATATCAGCGTCAGACGTGGTGGCAGCATATGGTCCGATGACTTCGATAATGTGTCCATCACAAGAAACCAAGAGGAACGGTTTGAGGAGGTTTCTGTATTTGTGATGGCTGTAAGACTTGCGTTGGAAAAAATAATTTCCACTTTTTTGTAGATAGATGTACGTGCCATCACAAATCGTGATAGCTTTCCTTTCATTTTCTGGGCTCGATGGGTTTCCAAACAGATTGTTGGGTAGAAAAAGGTTCCTGTGTGCTACATCCTCACGAGAAATATGGTCAAACCCAACATTTAAGGGCACAAAATCTTCTAACAGAGCGTTGCGTCCGATTTTTAACCACGTATGAAACGTTGTTTCGCTGCATTTAAAAATATTAGCAAGCCGCACGTTCGAGTCACCTGTTCTTAACTTGACTAATACTGCCGCCAGTCCGGTTCTTTTATTCTTTTTAGTTCTCAGACTTGGTAAACTGTCTAATAATTCAGTAAACTGATCTTGAGTGAGTCCTGTCCAAGTATGAAACTCGGCCGGTGCTATATTTTCATACTGCTCAAAATCAAGTATTTCCTCCGTAATATGTCTTTGTAACATCGACACGATAGTCATTATTTGAGCTGCGGTAAATTCCTCAGAAGAGTTGTCTTGTACAGGAAGTAAATGGCACAGATTTTGCTCCATGTGTTCATTACAGACACGCGCGCTTTCTGGCACGAAATAGCTGTAGCGGCAGACCATGCGAAAAATTATGTTCTCTGGAACACGACGGCGAGATTCATTCGTATAATGTTGGAAAATGCAACTATTTGCGGTGTTTGGAGCACGAAGAAGACCTGGCAAAATCAGCGAAATTGGTCTTGGATTTGGAACTTCCGATGGATCACGGTCTTGATCAGGTTGCTGTTCAGTCTCCCGAATAAGTCGCTGGTGCGTTCGTTCCGTTCTTTGCCAACATGGTCGACAAATGAACGCAGTAGGCTCCAACTGAAAAGTAAATAACAATAACGATAGAACTAGAGGTGGAAAAAACGGCTTATATTTGATAAACGTTTAAACGTTGTACTTTTTTACAAAAGCGCGCTTAAATAAAAAAGAGCTTTTGACTTAAAACTATTTTTTGACGCTTAACACAATTCGCTAGAATAGTGTTTTAGGGCAACGCTTAAACATGAAAACATAAAAAAACGTGCTTATACGCTTATATTAAAAAGCGGACTTTTTTTAAGTGCTTTTCGTTTAATTGGTCACCTCTATATAGAACGGACGGATTGTATTTAGAAAGGCTGTCGCAAAAATCATATAGGTAAATAACATAGATCTGTTCTTACCTGTCGAGCTACTATATCTTCTATCACTATTTGGGCGATATCAAGATGTTGCATTTCTCTGGAAACCCAATCATATCTTCGCCGATTCTCTGTCGATACACGGCACGAGATACACAACTCTGCCATGATTCGCAGCAATGTTCAAACTTAACAACGAAGATAACAAAAACAAAACAAATCAAAGCACAAGAACTAGTGGGCATCACACGGACGTACACGGCAGCGTTGCTTTCGGTACTAAACAATACACGCGAGCAAACGAATGAGCATGGCGCGATGGCGGTGGTGCGCGAGAAAGAGAGGGGCGAACAATGGAATACAGTGCTGCACCGTATTCCATTGTTCGCGTGCCTGCGCGGCCATTGTTATTGCCATTTTTTAGGAAAAAGTCCCGGCATCCCAGCCGATTATGCAGTAACATTAGTGGTTTAAATGAGATATATTATGTTATCTTGTCAGAAATAGGTTAAGAACCACTGCATCTTACTAAAAATGTTCAAATGACAAGGTATGGTAGAACAAATCATTTGTTCTTGTTAGTTTAAATTCACTTAAAATGTATGAAGTTGTTGAATTTTTGAACTCAAATAAAACCAAGGACAATGACCGCTTTGGTGCCATAATAATAAATACTCAGAGGGACAAGTTTTAACAGAATACAGCATTATTATTTCTTGGCCGGCACTTTTATATTTGGACCAAAAATGTATGAAATCCCGATGATGTCCTTTGCTCGCCACCAATATGCCTGCATACACACATAACACGGCATGTTGCCTAAATTTTTTTTTGTCGTCTATTCGATGTTAGACAACATGTTGATAAACAATCTGGAACCCATTTTCGTATATTTTAAAAATTGACGAAGATCCAATCAATTTAAATTTACAATATGAAAGAGAGCAAGCAATATATCGGCCTGTGACGCGGATGTAACAAATCGAGACGAGAAAGAGATGGGCAATACCCATCTCTTTCTCGCATAACGATTTGTTTTATTTGCTTATAATTTTAATCGCGTCAACCTAAATACCTATTTCTTTTAGATTTATGTATCTTTAATCAACAATTTTAAAATTTAATTTATAAAAATGTGAAATTCCACACTAAGCAACATCCGTATTGGCCATTGGTTATGGCCATCATGTTGGCCAACTTAAAGAGAGGGGAATCTGTGGACTCTGTGGTATCTATATGCATGACAGGTCGAAGTCGATAGTGTCAATTTTTTTTTGTAAATCTAGAAATTCGATCTTTCATTTCGATGCGCGCCTCTCAGGCGATGCGCAGAGAATTGTGATGGCTCTTTTTATCACTTTTATATATTTATTATTTTTATGATATTATTATTATCCCTGGTATAGCTGGGTAGTGTAATTTAGTATTAGTGTTAATTATTATTTTCAAGAAAGATGGCAAATCAGTCTCAAAAAATTGTGTATAAACTGGTACTAACTGGTGGTAAGTAAAATTTTAATCGTGTTAATTAAATTTATATCTGTGCAGTGTTATATAAATTGTCTGAAAATGATTGCTGTAAAATAATAATGCGGTTTTATCCACGTGGAAACTTGACACAGATTTATTTATATACTTTGTGTATTTTTTAACCTAAACAGGACCTTGCGGTGGCAAAACAACGGGTCAATCGCGTTTAAGCACGTTCTTTGAAAATCTAGGATGGAAGGTAATTAATTTTTTCATTAATATAACTAGTTTAATTAAAAAATGTACATAAAATCAAAACCCACAATATGTTGTTTTGTACTTTATTCAGTGCAATTATTTGATGTTTCGCTTACGTACGACAATTTTGTTGCGTATGTATTATGCTTTTAATCGCTATCCAAATGAAATTTAAAATCTAATATTTCTCTTCTACATGGTTTCTCCAGCCGGAGATCCAATGAAACATTGTTCCACATTGTGTTTATTTCCAGGTGTTCCGGGTGCCGGAAACGGCTACTGTCCTTCTAAGGTAGGATGTGCAACTGACTTTTGCTTACTCCGGTTGCCTGATATCCACATAGAGCCTAGGCCATAGGTATTTTTTGTGGATGTTTATTTATTACTAAAACTCAAATAAATGTCCATAAATATTGTTGGCTTCTGTTCATCAGGCAACAAGGTAGTAAAAGGTACTTAATGTTGCCAATTATGATTAAGATATAATTATTTAACTTAATGATTATGCAAAATTCAGAGAAAATTTAAATTGAATATTTATAAGTAGCTATGTCTAACATTTTTTAGAAAATAGTTTTCTTTTCTTTTGCAGTGGAGGCATCAAGTTCACAGATCTCAGTTCAGATGAAGGTAAGATTTTTATTATTTTTTATGTGGCAAGTAATATATATTTTTTTTTACTTTCAATCCCGGATATTAAATCCTTAGTTTAATTAATTTGTATTATGTTGTAGGTATAATTACACACTATTTTGAAACTGTATGGTGTAAGCACATACTGATCAGCTTTATTTACACAATGTAATTACATCATTAAAATTATTGCAGTAGTGCATTTTGAATTTATAGGTTTCCAAACAAGTTTATAATTTTATTACTGTAGACTGTAGATTATTATTACATACTAATTTAATTGTAAATGAAATTTAATATTAAATATGTTTTATGTTTTTTTGTTTTTTTATGTTGTTTTGTTTTTTTTTTGTTTATATATATAGAATATCTCATGACCATAGTTTGACCAAAATTAGTTTTTATTTAACTTGTGGTATGTAAATGGGCTAAAAATTGTATGTTAGTTGCTTCATGTTCATTTTTAAATAAGTAATTTTGTAGCTCTAGACCAGGGATGGCGGCGAATCTTTATGCATCAACGTGCCATTTTTGTATATAAATGTTTAATGAGGTCAAAGACGTGTCATCATTTAATTTAATTTTTCTATTACTGATACTAATTAATTTAATAAGTTAGCGCGAGCGAGCGGAGCGAGCAAGCAAATTTTTTTTTCTGTTTTACCTGTTTAAACTTTAAACCCTAAAGGACTGCGTACTTTGGAAAAATACAATTTAATCAATAGCCTAACACTGAACGTCTGTACTAAATATTATAATATATTATTTAAGTCAAACACGAGTGAGCGGAGAGAGTGAGATTTTTTTTCCCATTTTTCAGTTAACATCTCTTCAAACTGAAACATGGTGAAGTTCGGAAAAACAACTGGCTAAAACAGAACCGCGGTACTTAATAATTTAATATGTTGTTATTTTAAACGTGAGCGAGCGAGCAAACTTTTTTCCTATTTATCAGGTTAAATCTGTTCAAACTTTATACCCTAAAAGACTGAAAATAGGATCATTTTGTAATTTCTGATGTTGAAAAATAGTTGACAAATAATGTCCACTATGTAAGCTTTGCCATATAATACCTACTTTACATTTTTTTAAGATAATAATAACATTGTGTTTTTGTTGTGTAATGGCCTCGCAATATAATATGATTATTTATATCTCATTCTGTTTCAACACAATCATCATCAGCTATTGTTGGATGTCTTAACTCTCATGTGACTAATATTCGCTATCTCTTTCTCGGAGGCAAAAGACCTAAAGTGTCACGTGTTTTTTTCGTCAGTTTTTCCTAATGAAAATCCCCGCCTACCTAATATGTGATGTGAGGTAGGTCAACAATCCACTTGCCAAAACTCATTACGTCTTTACTCTTTGAGCTCCAACTCCCAACTATTGTTTGTTGTGTAGCTGCTTGTTAATAGCCGTTTACAGTTTATGAACTAAAAGTAGAAGCTCTTGAAAGGAAAAGGCTAATTTCGGGTCAAGATCTAAAGTAGCCGGCCAACGAAAATAAAAGTTATAGGTTTGTAGTTCGTCGTCGAACTGAATATTTTTTACTATGGAAACAATTCTCTAAGATCACTGGTTCAAAAACTATACAAGGAGAAACTTTTTTGAGTGGACTTGTAAGGCGAAGTCTAAAACTATGCGTTTTAGCGAAAAATGCTGAATGGAGTTTCATTTTTATAAAGAAACGAACTCGTTGGTGCTTAGAAAACACAACCTGTAATATTTGATAGTGGTGCTGATAAGAAACTATACCGTGGCCCAAACTTGTATCGAGCGTGAACCCTACTATTACTACTTACTTATTGTACAGCTGACCCCAAACAGTATTGAAATTTTACTGACGAATTTCGGTAATTTTCCTGATCTGTATCATGTACGATAAATAAATGGCCTTCCAGAACTTTCAACTTTTGAAGGCCATTATTAATGGACGCTAATATTACTTCTTGCTATGTAATCTTGTCATCATTGTTGATTCCTCACGGTCACGACAATCTACGTTATTATTCGGTGTCTAGTGGTCAGCACGCCTGGCATAACCGCCGTTTGTCTACACTAAAAAATACATACTGACAGGTTTGTGACATTTTGCCTATTCATCCGTGGAAATAAACCAATTCTACGGTGGTTTCATGGAGCCCCATGGGTGGTTTATGGTTGCTACGTGTGCATTGTTACCTATTAATATACTAAACTAGATATTGCCCGCGACTTCGTGCGCGCAGAAAAAAAAAATCTCGCGGGAACCATACATTTCCATGCTGCTATAAAAAATAGCCAAAAAATATCTGTGCCAAATTTCATCAAATATATCGGTCTAGTCGTTTCTGAGCCTAATCGATGCAAACAAACAAATATTTAATAAACAAATTAATATATTAGTAATATTATTATAAAGAGAAAATAAAGTTATAAGTCATTAGATCGCGCATTTATTTTGCCATTTATCATATCAAGATGTGAATATTAAAGTCGACATCAGTGCCAAGTTATATCAGGTTTGGACTAAACAGAAACGATTCGTTAAATGGACAATATAAATATAATTAGAATTCATAATATCTCATTCATTAGGAACACGTCTTGTTCTGCGCATCTGCTGAAATAATGCATGCAGCATGTTGCTCATAAACTTAGATAATATTGATTAAGTAGCTTTAGTTAAGTTTAGTCTACAATATGACAATTGAAAGAAATTTAGGTACCTATTTACGTAGCTGCAATGTTGATTGTATTCCATTCCGTTTATAGACCCTCCGCGATTGGCGATAAAAACGGACGCAGTGTCCCAACTCCCAAACCAAGCAAAAAAGGATACCGAGATCGTAATAGATAAATGCAATAAAATAGATAATATTATGTAGGATTTGTATTAAGTTTATAGGGCTTCAGGTCGTCATGATGTTGCAAATCGTGATTCACTATACGCCGCATGCGTCAGTGTTCATGGCCACCTCAGATTTACTTAAGAATCGTAAAAAAGTAAATTATAACTATGATTCTATAATCATCGTGCCTTAAGTAAATTGCCTGCATACTATAGCACTGTTTTATCGCCAATGGAATGTTCGAAAATATTATTCGTAGGAATCATTTCAAAACTAAATCCTAAAACAGTAACGGCAACATTCAGTTCGGAAGTAGTTCTTAGTTCCTATTTTTTGCAGCCATAACTAACGTGACCATTAGTCCCGCTTTCGGCGGGACAGTCCGGCTTTCAGACCGTCCGTCCCGCTGTCCCCAGCAAGGCTGAAATTGTCCCGCTTTTGTCGACAGACCAAAAATAAAATAAAAATATACGTGAGCGTTTGTCCTAGGATGTCGCTGAATATTCTACATGCTAATAGATGACGTTTTGATTGCAGGAATTTAAAACTTAAAACCCCCCCCAAGCAAGAAAAATAAATGGTCACATTAGCCATAAATAAGTCCATAACCAATAAGCTGAAAAGGTGATATGGAAATATTACAAGTTGAAAAGGTTACAAACTAAATGGCTGTAAATAAATTTTCTTTTAGTTCCACCTTGTCGACGCACCAAGGAAGTGTTTTTACCTTTGTAATGAAAAAAAAAGTTTCTACAGGACGGGTCTTAGTTCTAGAAAATTGTAGTTTCGTTCTGTTTCGACTGGGTATTTCGTTCCTTCCAATGGAAACGTTTCTTGCCACTGCATCCTGATTGAACAGGTACTCGAATGAACTGATTGTATCCTATTGTCTTCGATCGTCCACAGGCCACAGCTTCAAGTTTGACGTCAGCGCTCGCTCTTTGATTAACATTAATAAGTGACTCACAACTGTTTACATACAAGCCACCTACACTCTCTGTATGTAAATAATAATTATGATCGATAAGGTTTTAATTATTAGACACGTGAATATCAAATATATTATCTTTGATTATATCATTATTGTCAGGCGTCAGAGGTATTCAATTATTATAGAACAACAATAAAAATGAATCCTAATTGTTGACTTTCAAATAATATTACTTTATGATAGCCCGACGCCGTGAACCAATTACGGCAACAAATATTTGACGACCTTTGTCAGAATTGTGGCGCTTTCGATATAAATTACTCACCAAAAACGCCAGCCCTGGGCTCGTTCATATCAATAGATAATTCTCATTGTTCGAATTTAGATCAATGTCTAATTTGATCGACATAAAAACCTGCTTTGTGATATTGTAGCAACACCTCGGGTAGATGTTTCCGAGGAGAATTGTCGAGGCAATTGCAAAAGGTGTACTGCTGCAGCGTTAGTGAAGGCGAAATTTGGTAACTCTGGTGAGTTTCATCGTAGTCTTGCTAGATCACTTGCAATCTGTAATGAGGGTAGACTTGATCATGTTGACAAATTTTTAAATTGGCTTTTTTGTGGGAGAGCGGTCAAATTTTAGATTTGACTCCGGTTAATATTTACTTACTTTTGTTTGTAAATTGCGCCCTGACTCAGTCAGCATTGTGAACTACGCTAAGAATCACTACTTAGATGAATTCAGTTTGGCGGACATTACTTCTTCATCATTGTGAGCTCTATAGAGACGATAGAACTGTGTGTTTGCTAGGAGATTTTCTTGTCATAATTTATATGATTCTCGGTCATTGACGAGCTTATTTATAAGACGAATATGTTTTTGGACTCTTTTAAAAAATTGCACTTAGAAATTGGGACTAACTGTACTGACTGGTTCACAGTTAAATATTAATGATTATAAATATCGCTTATGGGATAAGACATCGAACTAAATACGTTTTATAGAACTTTTTACCACTAAACACACGAAAATTATGGCACGAAAGAACGATTGATTTCCGTTTAAATGTAATTATGTTTATTGTCTTTAGTCATGGTCTGAACTTTGTAAATAAATACTGGAATAGATCACGCGATTCTAATTCGTAATTTACATGATCACTGTCATTTTTCGAATTCTGACTTGTTCATGAATCGTAAATTGTTTCAATCCGATCACTCACTTCGGTAATATGCTCACGAGTCTCTTTAATTCTTTACAGAATACCTAACTTTTCTATTAATCGATTTGTCATTCAGCTGGAATTCCAATTCAAAAAGAATAAAGAAAAACCGCTTTAATTGGAATGATTCATGTGTGGACGTGTAAATGACTGTTATGCAATATATATATATTATGTGAACAAGGTATGTCTGACCATGCCAGGCTCACGTGTTAAATGTTCTCGCTTATATTATATTTATGGAATAATCGTCTGGTAATTGACACCTTAAACATCGTTCGATATAACGATCAGCGCCGAGCAATTAAGCTTACTCGAAACCACCTGAAAGATAACTTCGTATCAAATACCAAGACACTTTCTTTACGCGGGTAAAATTTAAATATGTAACCGACTCGCTCCAAAATTGTATTGCTAATAATGTGTAATGTTGAATGCAATTCTCGTAATGCAGTTGTAAATTTAGTATTCTTTAAAAACTCCTTTGTGGGAGTAATCACAGGATCAGTGAAATCACAGGATACTTCTGTTTACTTTAAAAATATTAGACTAGAAACTAGATTGTTCTAGTTATATATTTAACTGCCGATTGACAGATATTTCAGGGCCATCAGATGCTGGACAACTACATATTTATTAACCTGACTACCCTCGCAATTTGAATGCCTTAAAGATTAAAGATACACCAAAGCACACATGGCTTTTCAAGGCCGTCTTTCTTTCTATAGAGCTGTCCTTCAATATAAAGTAATTACAGGGCTTGAGGCTAAAAGCTAATACAATTTACATACAGTAGGAGTTGACGTTTTATTGGGTCGTAAAAGTTTCCAACTCGTAAATATTTGTCGTGACTCGTAAGCTTGAACCACATGCTCTACATTTCTCTGTCAATACTATGAAACTGTTATTACTTTATACATGTTCAAAGTGTTCAATATGTTAGAACAGAGTGCTTAGTGTGAGTTTTTCTTTTCGCATTCGATCGTGAGCGCGTTTGGCGTTTACTAGGAATTTGTATGTGATTTGTACAGCGCCACCTAGTTGTCGTGTTTACAAGTAGTTACAACTAGGTGGCGCTGTACAAATCACATACAAATTCCTAGTAAACGCCAAACGCTCTAACAATCGAATGCGAAAATGCAAATCGAAACAGCACTTTGAATACAAAAACTTAAATTCAACTCCCAAAAGTCTAAATTCTTATCTTCGCCTTCGGAGAAAAATGAGCGCGATACGCTAAACGTGCAAGTCGCAAAATGAACAAATCGCAGAACGTGCAAAAGCAAAATTGGCACAACACGCAAAATGAGCACATCGCAGAATAAGGAAATAAGCCTATGTTCATACATATCATTTACTCTTAGTAAAGTACGCATTATGAGAATGCTCTCAAGGACCGTCACTGTCACCGGTTAGTGTGGGACTATTGCAGGATATGCATAACTATTGATACCGGGCTATCGGGGTCAGATAATGACCTGCCCAATTATTCACAATGCGTAATTTCTATTTAATTATTATTTGTTCTGTGTCCTACTTACTCTCTAATAGCACGAGGCTCCACTCTGACCGGCCAGTGACGGCAAGCCGGAGATGGAGAAAGCAGAGCCGTCCCCTAAGGCTGCGACTAT
This sequence comes from Phengaris alcon alcon, assembly GCA_037179445.1. NCBI lineage: Eukaryota > Metazoa > Arthropoda > Insecta > Lepidoptera > Lycaenidae > Phengaris > Phengaris alcon. The sequence continues at coordinate 1,018,216 of JAYRCH010000068.1, read as the reverse complement.
ATGATCCGGAATCCGTAAGGCCGGGGAAAATTCAGAGTACTGAAAATAGAATTCTGCGCTAATACAATAGAGCTGAAAATCGAACAGACAAGTTTCGAGTCAAATGTCAATGTCATATATGACAACTCGACACTTCGATTTTCAACTCTATTGGATTAGCGCAGAGTTCTATTTTCAGTGATCTGAATTTTCCCGGCTTTCCGGCTCGTAATATAGTCCCAACTCCCAGCCTAAGAGTACTCAAATGCGTGGGGTCGCCACTCGCCAGCGGCCCTGCGGGCTTAATTTTGTTAATTATTATATAACTTACTCTAAGGTACAGTTTATGTACCACAGACCACTTGGCATATGTGCAATGTATTATACATATAAACCTTCCTCTTGAATCACTCTATCTAATGTTGGAAACTGCATTAAAATCCGTTGAATCATGTTGTAACGTAACTGTAACTAACTTAACCTAACGTGAAGAGCACGTTTTTGCTTAAAAAAAAATGAATCACTAATTTTGTTCTTAAAATTGTAAAAGTTCAGGGAAATTTTAAAGGGTAAGAAATATTGTGTCCTAATATTTATATAAGTACCGTATTATATTGTTACCATATATTGTAACACATTATTGTATTATTTACGGCCCGTTTCAATAAACTATCTATCTATAACTATTTGTTAAAAACGTCGTCATTCAATCGTTTGACGGTTTTTTCGCGATACAAGTTTGACGTTTCTAACAAATCTAGTTATTGGTAGATAGGTTCATGAAACGGGCCATTATGCTATAACCCAGAAGAGGTCGTTACATTCTACTCAATAATCACGTATAACACACGAATCTAAAACTTCTATCAGGAATGATTTGGAACAAAATATATTAACTACCAATACTGTGTAACAAGTCATATTTGAATCGCTTTTGTAAATGCTTGATTTAACATTATCTTCTTAGCATTTAACCTTGATATTATTGTGTATTTTATTGACATTAAAGCGATGTACGCATCAGTGGCGAAGGCTGGTTTTACTTTAGAGGGTAGTCCTTCCTAGTCGCTAGACGTGAGGTGTGCAAGTTTTTTTGAAAGGAAATTTAGCACCATAATGTGTATGATAGTCAAGGTCGTAACAAGCGTGTAGTTGTGCGATGTGTCGTGTCCGAGAGAAATTGTAAATACTTAGGTTTATACTTATAGTTATACCTACCTACGGTTCCTATTCCTATAGTTATATATAAGTACGTTATTCATATACCTACAATTAGGTATATTTCAAAATACAAAATAGGTATGTACTTGATAATAAAACGTTTTTCTGTGTATTAATTAACTATTGTAAGATAATCATAATATTAAAAAGGGATATAATTAATCTTGCCAACAAAAAATAAGTTGGCGAATGCACATGAGCATACTGTATTACTGAATTTGGCAGCGTATTAATATGTTGGCGACTAAATTACTAAACTGGCGAAAGCACTCAGCCGACAAAAAATACAAAAATCGGCAGATAAAAGGTGGCGAAATTTAATCCAAACTGGCACCGAAATTTATAAACTTGGTGACTTAATTTCCGAGTTGGCGACCATTAAACGATGTAAGCAGCTATAAAACCAGATTGGGTTGATAAATTAATGCCTGCTAAAAATTAATTTAAATCTATTTTGAAATTCCAAAATTTGCGTACATTTTTTATTTAAAATTAATATGGGTGTCCGTTCTAGGTTTCTCGAGGGGGCGCTGATTACAAAATTGGGTTTCAATTTCAATTTCCAAAATGGAGAATTTTCATTCTTCGTAAAAATTACATGAGTACTGATTAAAAACTTCTTGGGGATGCTGATTAGGATTGATTATTATTATCACAGCATGTTATGTAGCTATGTTAAAGCTATAGAATTTTTTGGAAATTCAGGATTAAAAAAAAATCTTATAAAGAAAATACGTGGTATAGGATTACTAAAGGGAAGGAAATTTTAATTATTTTTTCAGTAGGATGCACCGTTTCGGAGATAGAAGTGATTATAGCAAAAAATGGCAATGCATAATTTGAGATACGAGCGATATACATACGCCATTATGACATTTCAAAATAAATGTTTTTTTTAATTAACATCCCCTAAACCTAGTAAAGGAAACCTAGATTAATTTTATTAAAAATAAATGTCCGCTATCTTTGAAATTCAAAATATATATCATTTTTGTATTCAGCACCCCTAAAAACCTCGAAGACGACACTCATACCAATTTTACAGGAAAATAAATATGTCCGCCATCTTGGAATTTCAAAATGAATGTCAATCAGTGAAATAAAAATATATGTGCCTATTATTAAATTAAATGTGTACTCTCAAATAGTTGCCAAGATGGTTATTTGTTCGCCAAAATAATATCTGTCTGCCAGTTTGGAATATTCGGTAAACAAAACTGGTATCAATTAGTCGCCAGATTTGGAATTTTTTGTTCCTTACATTCTTTCGCCATTTGGTAATTTAGTATTCCATAATCCATATTCGGTTTATTCACATACAAAATTAGATTGTTTTATCGCAAGTTTAAATACATGCCATGTTAAAATACTTCCATGGTACTACCGCCTATTAAACAATAATACGAGTATATAATATGTATTATGATCGTCTATTATTATGATATCTACAAATTAAAATTGATAGTAGGTACGTATCCGACTGTCCGCTTAACGTAAAAGACGATTTATTCAAACGATTTATCACTAACAATAAACACAAGAAGTCTCACATTCAATACTCACGTATAAGTACATAAACACGTATTAGTTTAAACTTTACGACGAATTATATTTATCACTTCTCACTGCTCAATATAATTTCAAAAATAATTATTATTAACGTAATAACATGATTTTACATCCAAGGACGCGCGATTGTGGTACCGCCAAGCTACTTTTCAAAATTCATTCGTCTCATGATGCACGTGATATTATCTAATAACGACTCCTCATTGGTGAAAGCTACAAAATTGCGGGTTAATGTCACAGAAAAATTACTTCGAACTGTCATCTTACATACCAAGCTGTGGAAGGTGCATTTTTAAACTTTTCCGTTTTTTACCCATACTACGAAAAGTGCGAGTAACGAAGTATATTAGTGTGTAACGTTAGGTTACTCGGTACTAGATGGCGCACCCGTTACTCAGTACCGAATACCTCCAGTTTGCTACAGCTCTATTAAATAATCCTGTCTTATGGATCGCGTATTGCATATAAGTGCTCTTTGTGACTTGCGAGTTGTCACAGTATTTTGACTCGGCAAGCACCTGGGTCTGGGTAACCATTTGCCAAGACGATAATATGTTGGAAAAGGGGAAGGCTTTGCTTCAAGCAAAACCAATATTTTCTTCGTGAACTATATCTGTAGAAGTTTGTGGCACGCCATTCGACCGTGGCAATTTAAATTTATGCTCCAGTGATGTGGGGTTCCTATAACTCCATTCTTATCGGCTTCACTTACCTTTCGTAGACCATCATCCAAATCCCTACCAATTATACAGGATAGGGCTTCCCTATGAAGGAGACCCAGCCGTCACCACTATTATGCTCTTTTGCAATGGTTGTTACAACTAGGTAGTAACTGTGTAGAATATCATCTGAAAATAGTAATTCCTCCGAAGTAATTTCCAAGGACTCCGCCCTTTGGTTCAATCTTCAAACGTAAGTAATTACTGGTACTTCCATCATCAACGATTCAACAAATCCCAAGGATTTCTTCCGACGCTGACGGAAGGACGTGTGATTTTCGTTAAAAAGCTATCAATGTCCTTTTTTAACAGAGAGTACTAAGTAAATAAATTGAAGTATTATTGCTTACACCACACAAGTTATCAAGACAAGGTACCCTACAAGTTATCAAGTTCAGGGCCGATGCTGTCTGCTTCTATTAATTGTGATATAATGTTACGTGGTCGCGTAACGACGCGTGTATCACCATCTAGTCTGTTGTTTCTCGTTAAATGTTTTAACTAATAAACATCATCATAATTACACGCTTCTAGCGTGATTACTTAAAATGTTTATGTAAACAAACATTTTTTAAACTAAGCCCATTATTGGTTTAAACTCATAATATTATGACGTAGTCTCCCATAACGATGTCATATGAAAATATGAATGTAAAAGCTATATTTATCTCCTTTGTAATGCAAATAAAATATGCTGTACCCATACCCATGTATAGACATAGATTTCAAAATTAAAGATAGACTATTACGTACATTTGACAAAACAAATCTTCATACAAGAAAAAGTTACGCCATCTTGTTTTCACCATAATTCAAATGTCAAAATGGCCCCCAAATAACTCCAAAAGTGGGGCCATTTAAGTGGGGGACAGTTTTTGCCTCAACATGCCTCGTCTATAACATATGCGTCTATGTGTATAGAACACCATGACCTTGAACTTTGTCGCCCGCATATAATGCCATATTTTTTGTGTGTGCGATTTAAAATACTCGTTCACATTTCACAAACCGCCAATTGGAGAATTTTGTGAAACAGTAACTAAAATCTTTAATTTTCTATAAACTATCCAGATGCGTAAGAAAGAATTAATATTCTCATTAATAAAGTAGAGTTAAATTTAAAACACTGTAAATTTATAGTACATAAACAGGTGTAAAATATGTTTGTTGTAATAACAAATCTTCTGAACACGTGCCAGATTTGTAAACTGTAATATTTTGACGTTATTTTCTCAACTCCTCACGTGACTGTGATACTATTTTTCTCTGTAACAAACAAGGACATTTACAATATTGCGAATGTTTTAAATCTTGCCTACCTACTTCCCCCAAGTCTCAAGGTTTTATAATTATTTTCTTTTCTTATAGATCTTCCGTATGAGCTTTAACTTTAGAGGCAGGGCAAATATTGTTTTAGAGTTCCGCTGAACAGAAACCCTTATAGTTTCCCTCTGTCCGTCTATCTGTCTGTCTGTCTGTCCGCCCTTCTAACTTCTGTAACTAACTAACGCTTTATGAACGACATAGAACCCAAAACAATGATTTTTAGAATTTTTTGTCTGTTCGTTTGTACGCGCTAATCTCAGAATCTAATCTAAAAATTTGATATGGTAGTAGTTTAGTCCCTGGACTAACACATAGGCTACTTTTATTCGCAGCAGAAAGTGCGGTTATGCGTACGAAGTCGTAGCAAACATCTGGACTATACTAATATTATAAAAAGGTAAAGTTTGTTTCTTTGTGAGTTTGTGACTTACCGAGATTGTAAGGGGTTAATATCTGGATCTTTAACCAACAGAAAGTCACACTATTTGTGAGTGTCATAGGCTATATATTATTAACCCGAATAAAAATGCACAAAAAAGTATGAAATAATTCTAATTTTCTAAAAAATTCCCTTTTAAATTCGGCTAAAATTTTAACTATTTCTCGACTCAATCTTCATATTTTTGAAGTCGGTACCAGCAAACTAAGGGAACATACGCGAATTATTGAGAAAATAAGAATTATTTCATACTTTTTTGTGCATTTTTACTTTGGAAGTCGGTTTTATTTTATTGTTCAAAATTTATAATCTTTTTTCCCTTTTTACTAGTTTTTGCCCGCGGCTTCGCCCGCGTGGAATAGTGTTCTTGGAGAAAAAACTTCTTCAGCAAATAACTCGACTCACTGCAATATACTTCTGGATACAACAGTGGCGTGGGGTTCCTATACTACTACGTGGGGTACTTCGTTCCCATCGGCTTCATTTACCACTTACCTTTTGAAAACCCTTATCCTATCCCTACCTATTATACAGGTTAGGGCTTCCCTATGAAGGAGAACCAGCCTTAGCCACTGGGATACAATATTAAAAAAGGTTTCCTACCCGCCGGTACCGCCGCGCCGCAACCGCTATGTCCCTGCATTTTAAATCTGTAATATCTTCGAAAATATTCATTTAAATTACATGCTGTAAAGGGCCATATTGATATATATTAAATGCACAATGTATTTAAGGCATTTAATTGGATAATGATTAATGCTGTATAGCAGTGGTTCCCAGACTCTTTTGTTTCATAGACCACTTTCAAAATTTTGCTCTATCCGGTGGACACCCTGCATCTACATTACTACCAATTTCTAAATCTCGAAAAAAAAAGTGAAGATCCGATCTATCTATCTATGGAAACTTGCGTTGTGGCAGAGTTTCAACGACGAATTAACAGTTTTCGAAAAAAAGGTTAGAATTGATTGCTGCATAGGGTTAATTATTTGATAATAAAGTAGGTACTAAACAAATTTTCAATTAAATTTTAATTCAGTGTGTTGTGAGTGGATGTCAAAAAAGCAAAGTTGGCCAATCGAAAAAGTGACTCCATCCTCAATCATCAACTTTACTTATTTGAAATCTACAATGACTCAGCACAAGGACCAATCAATTCTCACAAATTTTATTTAGAAAACGTCCCATTCGGAGTGGTAAAAAGAAATATAGAATATTTCCTTGTGTTGTAGGTATATATATTATATATTCAAATATATAAAATTTTACACTAATAAATTATTATTGTTTTAACAGTCGTAATATAATCAAAATTAAACACTTATTTCTAACGTAATGTAACTTCTACCATGGAAATTACAAAAAAAAAAAATTTAATGAGATGGATGTACTTGATGGATTGACTGCAAATTATCAATATTTGGCTTGAGTTTTGTAAGGAATAACCGCAAATCTCCCCGTTCTGTGATATTCAATCTGTTCCTTTTTTTGTTAATAAGTTTGTAACGGCACTAAAACTTTTTTCGATATATGACTAGGGAAACGCTATTAGAAGCTTTTGCGCGATTCCCCACAGTCCAGGATATTTTTCAGGTATTTCTGCCTGCAGCCAAAATTTTTGATACCCTCTTTTAATTGTCACTTTCAGCTCCTCATTAGTGCTAAGCTCGAGTAGCTCTTGTAATATTACATTCTCCACTTCCGTTTCATCAAATGGATTTATGATCCATGGTGGTGTGTTTCCATTGACAGTCATCACATTCTTTTCATCATTCTTTCATCAGTCTTTCGTGATTTTAAAATCCTCATGCAGGGCAATCAAATGTTGAACGTATGTCTGAATATCGTCATCAAGGCATTCTACCTGCGATAAGTTTGAAAACTATGAAAATTCGCGCCGACCAATATTTTCCTTCATAAATTTCAATTTACCAATAAAAGCTGAAATTACACTCTTTGTTTTTATTAAATTATGGCTGTCCCCTTGTAATTATAAGTTGAGGCTATTAAATTTTTAGAACAAATCTGTCAAATACGTGATTTCTGCTTTAAAATTGATTAGGTTTTTTTTTAAATCAAGATCTTTACTTTCCAGAAATTCTAAAACTGAGTCAAAAAGTGAATAAAATCTTGATTAACATGCACCTTTCGACAACCAGCGTACTTCGGTATGTAACAGCAATCGTTGGAAGTTTTCATCATTTTCATCGCACAATTGTGCAAATAAGCGCGTATTCAATGCATTACTTCAAATTTTGTTAAATGGATTAATCACAAATTGAAGCTATTGGTGCAATCTATTACTCAAATTTTTCGCTACTAGATGTTGTCGGTGGAAAACAGTGAATTGCAGTTACCTCTGGTATAATTCTTTTAAGATGACCTATAAACCCAGGATATCGCCCGACCATGGCAGGAGCTCCATCTTTTGCCACCGAAATAACGTTTGTAAATGGAATCGATTTTTCTTTAAAAAAATCACTCAGGACATTAAATATTGATTCACCTTTAGTGTCCGTCTTCAAAGTTTTCGCGAATAGTAGCTCTTCATGAATTTCTTCGCCCATAACAAATCGAACATATGCCAATAATAATGCTTCATTGCCAGGTAAAGTTGATTCGTCCAGTTGAATAGAAAAATGAGTTGTTTGCAGATAATCACACAAGAAACTTTCAACATCAGGGATCATTTCATCAATACGACTTTGTACAGAGTTGTCACTCAAAGGAATTCTTTTGAGTATGCCAAATGAAGATTTGTGCAGAACAGTTTTTAAAACCCCTTCAACAGCAGGTAAAATTAACTGTTCTCCAATGGTGTGCGGTTTTCCAGATTTTGCTATAAGTAATGAGATATTGTAAGATGCCCGCAAGCCAACATCGTTGCTTTCAGACGTTGAAGCGAACATACTGTGCACGGTGGGTCTCTTTTCATATTTTTCCTTTAATAATTGATAATATTTTAAATCTTTACCTATTTTATCAGGATGACACCTTCTTAGGTGATTTTCCAGCTTTGATGGTTTTATAGAGTCATTGCTCAAAACTTTATTGCATAAAAGGCATGTGATGGAAGAAAACCAAATGTTAAATATTCAACACTGTACTGACGACACTTCTTCTTAGATTCGGTCATGTTTCGTATCAATTACCTACCTTTAAATAATAAATAAAAAATTCAAGTTTTAATACAAAATGTTGAAAAATGCGCCCTTTTAGCATTAGGCACGCGCTTTTATATTATATAGGCAGGTAGGTAGGTATACAAATAGGCAGGTACTTACTTTTCCGACACTGGTAATCACTAATATCGATTCACTTTCCTTTATGAAATTTCGGAAACAAATGAGTAACGTTTATCCTTGACATTCGAATTTATATTGGTGAAGAATTAAACACGTTCATACAAGATTGCAAGTACGTATGTACACAAGTCGTATTAATTTGCACGTTTGAACACACATTGCGGACGGGACGGCGCGGCGGCGGCCGGCGCGGCAACAAGTCTCGACGCGTTGTACTGAATATGGAATATGCAAGTTTTTACAAGTAACAGTCGCTGAGCTTCTTAAAATATTATCTGCCTATATTAATAGGAGATAATTGTCTTATTGAGAAGGTTTAATTTAGGTATCATATTGTTTGTGTTGTTGTATTACCGTATGATGGACGGTGTGGCTCGAATAAGTTATAAATGAAATTGAAAAAGGAAAGTGGCATAGGGCCGGTAGCTCAACTGGTAGAGCACTCGGCGCGATACCGACATGGTCTGGGTTCGACTCCCAGTTCGGAACTATCAATTTTTTTCTCAATTTATGTATAAATTTAGAATAAGAAGGTTTAATTTAAGTATCATATTATTTAAAATAACAAGCCAACATTTTAGTTCTTCACTATTGAAACCAAATTAATTTTCATGCATTTTGTCACATACAACGTAGACCCCCCGTCGAGTCTCCGTGGACCCCTGGGGGTCCACCTGGACCACTTTGGGAATGACTGCTGTATAGCTTATAGTCGCTTCGTAAATAAGCCTTTATTTCTCGTAAAAAGTAAAGGATAAAAAACGGTTATTGTGGGTTATATATAACATCGCGGACTTTTTTGTAGACCTTTTTAACCCTTAACTGGATTCGCAAAAAAGGGCAACTTATTTGGTGTCGGGGGTAAATTGTGACCCCCCGTATAAATTAACTAAAAAAAAAGAATCATTTATTTTTTGGTTAATTGTATACTATTATTAAGTCAAACAACTTTAATCTAAGTAAAAAACAACTTTTATTATACTTTTAACCAAAAAATTAACATATTTTTAAACAATTTTCAAATATATATTCAAATATATTTAAAAATACTTATTTTTTTAACAATATTTTTTACGATTTAAGATTAGGTATCCTAAATTCTATAAAAATCTAACAAACATGGAACAATAATTATTGGTACTATATTCTTATATAATCCTTATAACAAATATAGGAACATTGTATGAGATCAACATAAAACTAAAAAAATGACAACATTAACAAAATATCTACAAAGCGAGATTTACACTACATAATATTTAGCATTTGGTACATGTAATGACATTTGCAGTATGTTCTTTACATATGAAAATGGAACATTTGCTACACTTTTTTGTACACTTTACGTCCTTTTTGCGATCACATAAGTAACACCTTCCTCTTTTACGGTTGTTTATTTCAGAGTCATCAGCATGTACGTTTTGTTGCTGATCCAATTCGTCCGTACGAACATCTTTCAAAAAATTTTCAATCCTTTTCTTTAGATCTGCAGAAAAATTTGAGCTGTCCTTCTGTATAACTTCAACTAATGGTTTAATCAATTTGATGCCAATATTTTTTATGTATATGTTCCTCTTGAGACGCTCTTCTGGATTTGATGCTTTCCACAAAATGAAACCATTTACCATCGAAATGTTTAGTATTGCTGAAAATATTACGCAAGGCCAGCGTTGGGTTCTTCGTGATACGGAATAATTTGCACATTTTTGATCTAAGGCATCTACTCCCCCCTTAGTGCTATTATAAAATTCTATAATTTCCGGCTTACCACTGTTGCAATCTACTATAGATTGCAACAGTTGCATACCACTGTTGAAATCTATAGTTTTGTCATGGTGCATAGTGGAAATCATCACAACACTTTGATTTTTTTTTCGGAACAAACGAGGCTAATGTCTTGTCATTTGTAAATTCAAATATAGTAGAACCTATAGCACGAGTTTTATGAGGCAGAAATTCTGGTGGTAATTCTCGCTTATTTTTTCGTACAGTTCCAACATAAGTCAAACCATTCTCTTTTAGATTGTCCACGAGTTCGATCGACGAAAACCAGTTATCTCCAGTAATATTTCTAATGTCTTTATTACAGGTTGTGCCAATGTCAAAACAGTCTGTGTAGGTATAGAAAGTGCATCTCTTATATTTGTTTTTGCCTTTCCAGTATATATAAATGCATTATACAGGTAATGCGTTTTGGCGTCACATAAACACAAAATCTTTATACCATACTTAGCTGGTATTGACTTCATATAGATTCTAAAGAAGCATCTACCTCTAAATGGGCACAGCATTTCATCTACAGTGAGGTATTCAGAAGAACTATAGTTTTTCTGGCTATTTTCAATAAATTTGTTAAATATTTCAGAAATAAGAGCAGCTCTGTCTACTTTCTTTCTATCTTCTCTTGTCTCAATATCATCAAATCTCAAAGCCGTTAAAAGAAACAAAAACCTCTTTAGAGACATAGTAACCCGAAAAATGTCTCGTCCTGTTCCATCCGTTGCCCACAAACTTCCAACATCCTCATGTCCAGACTTAAAGACTCCGGCAAGTAGTAACAGCCCTATAAATGCTTTCATTTCTAGCAAACTGACATGACAGACATGAGCTCCTTTGCTTGTGTTATTTTCAATAAATTCGGTAATTTTTTTGTTTGTGTGAAGGCAAATAACTTCTAACAAATCATCAGGTAGCAACAGTTGCCAGGAATCAAGCTCGGACATTTTCATTTTATTACGGGCTTCTCCTTTTAGACCCGGAAGATGTGTAATAATGTTATGTTGTCTTACACGCGACAAACTCGGAGGATTCATTGACCATTTGAACCTATTTTTACCCCTATAAAAGCCAGAAGTTTGCCTATCTTCTTCCTCACTGCTGGAACTTGATGAGCCGGAATCAGAATTAGCTTCTAATACGCTGTCTTCAGAACAGCTAGCTACTTCTGGTTCTTCGCAATCACTTATTTCTACGTCACAAAGAGCTGCTGTTGTGGTTTCATGGACGGTCTCTGGATCAGATTCATAATTTTCGTCTTCCAATAACTGTGCAATTTGATACTCATTCAAAAACCGCCCATGACTATGGTTATTTGCTGAAAAAATAAAAATACCTTATAAATATTGAGTCCATGTAAATAACCATTCTTGGTGTCGGGGGTAATTTTTGACCCCTACAGTGTACGTACCTCTGTTCCCAGTAATGTTAGAGCGACAATCGTCCGTCGCCCGCCGCACTCCGCGACGTAATGAGATTAGCTAGATGCGCCGGAGTGTAAGTAATAAAACTGCAAAGCTATGTTAAAAAATATGTAGCACTGAGGTGAAATTTGACCCCCGATACCAGTTAGGGTTAAGGTGCACAATACTGTACGTAGTACATTATTATGTAGGGTTCAGCCAGCGATTGCAATGTAAGCGCAAAAAAATGTGTTTATTTACGACATTAGAAACCTCTAAATTTATCAGTGTTTCTCTTTTATATTATGCATGTTATATACATATAACCTTCCTCTTGAATCACTCTATCTATTAAAAAAAACCACATCAAAATCCGTTGCGTAGTTTTAAAGATCTAAGCATACATAGGGACAGACAGAGAAAGCGACTTTGTTTCATACTATTTATTGATAATATTATTAACACGTTTTAAGAAAGTTTTAACAAAAAAGTCTCCGGTATTCTCACTCCCTCGGCAAAACAAACTCAAGCGTTATTTTATGTCGGTTTTCTGAGAAGTCGTAGTATTTCCCCAAATAAGCATTACCGATCTGTGGACCTCAACAAAACAATCACCAGTTATGATAATTATTAGATACTATAAATTAAAAGAATTTTTATTATCGTAGTAGTCGGCGGATAAAATGTAGCAGTAAGCATTAAATACAATATTATAGTGATGATGATGATCACGTATATAATTTTGGCAAAAACACAAATTAAAAAAGATATTCATATCAGTGTACAAACCTATGAGGAGTACCTATGTCATCATAAAAATATATTGGTATATTGTGTGAAGATGGTAGTGATGATGATGATGATTACTGTAAGTAGGATGATGGCATATGCTTGCAGTTTTTTAAACGATGCTGAAATTTCCAAACGCGTATCTTTAAAGACTGAGGAGTTCTGTTCGGTTCTTTTGAATCTAGGGTATGCCTTGGCACAAAATTTTACTTTTTGGTAGTATATGTTTGAGTTATATACTTAAATATAAGTCAAAATCACTATAAATATGCCTATAAATTTTGAGGAGCTCCCTCGATTCCTCATGCATGCTAGCATCAGGTCTTCACTTTGGTGAATAAGGTGTGATGATGATGATTACTGTAATTGACATGTGGCACATGCTTGCAGTTCTTAAAACTACGCCGAAATCCCCAAACATGTATCTATAAGGACTCGGGAGTTCTGTTCAGAACTTTTTGATCCAGGGTATATCTTGGTGCAAAATCTTACTGTTTGGTAGCATATGCTTGGGTTACTTCAGAAGAAGTCGTAATCAGTATATGTGTTAAACAAGGAGTTCCTTCGATTCCTCATGGATCCCATTATCAGGTCCCACCACCTTGATATCAAAAGGGCCAAATTGGGATTATACCCTATACAGAAAAAAAAGAATATTGAAAATTGGTCCACAGACAAAAAGCAGTTTGGCAACACCACCAACACCTTTTTTTCATTTTTGGTCCTGGTCGGAGTAATCCTTGAACATACGAGAAAAATAAAAATATATAGGTACAGCCGTACGTATAACCGCCTCCTTTTTGGAAGTCGGTTAAAAATGATAAGTCGTTTCCGTGGTAGTCGGATTTGCAAAATAAATCGAAAAAACAACGGGCGAACGAAATCGTGTTTGAGAAACGCTGCCTTATCGATGAGAGATTTATTATTGAGTTCTAGAAAAAAGGTTTTGAGTTAGATAGTGCCTGCAAAAAAGTTTGCGACAGCATATTTAAATCACAAAAATATGATTTTTATAAAAAAATATATAATTAAATCGTAAGGTGATGTTTATTGGTCATATTATCAACAATTATGATTTTTTATCAAAATAAGATAATTTATTGTCTCAAGTGTTTTTTTTATCTAGTTTTTTACAGAGGCTATTAATACTTCAGTGTTGATGCCAGCCTCATAGGTTCAGTCATTGTTCCCTACACAAGGGTCTGTCCCTTGTGTAGGGAACAATGACTGTATATTTTGCTTGCCTCCATAAAATCCATAAAATTGTATATTTTGGTTGCCTCTGGGGACAACGGCTCAGAAAGGATACAGTTGGTCTGTCCGTTGTGCAGGCAACCCAAATCTCCTAAAATCCTAGACCTCAAATCTATTGTTCGAGTACACTCCAGCAATACATGTATGTAATCACAATTAGGTGAAGGCTTAATCCCGACCAAATGACAAAACTTGTTTGCTGGAATGTTTCTCAAGTGTTTAAAACGTGTGATCTTTTACTGCACAATATAATTTGGACTAATGGTTAAAAACAAAAGGCTGGGGCTATATGATCCGGAATCCGGAAGGTCGGTGAAAATTCAGATCGCTAAAATAGAACTCTGCGTTAATACAATAGAGCTGAAAATCGAACACACAAGTGCCGAGACAATGTCATGGCATCTCGACACTTGACACTTTGATTTTCAACTCTATTAACTTAGCGCTGAGTTTTATTTTCAATGAGGATTCCCGGCAATACAGTCCCAACCTAAGGTCATGTTATGTAGCGTGACGGGTCCGAGCAAGCAGCGGACTGGGAAAATTAAAAATTTTGAAACGCAAAACGCACACTTTCGACTTTTCTCTAAAATTTATTATAAATTAAGTCCCCCGCCGAGTCTGTCTGTCTGTATGTTCACTTTTGTCCGCAGCTTCGCCGGCGTGGGAGAGTGTATGTTGCAAAAAACTTATTTAGCAAATATACCTACTGTAATATAATAATAGCACAGAGTAATTATTATTCCTTGAGCCCACATGTTCAGATCAGTGAGTTTCATGGCTGGAGCATTATCGTCAAATTAAACCTTATCAGACCTTTTCAATACCGCAAACCATTTCCTGATTCCTGTAGGTTTCTAATTTGTGTGCTTCTGCCTGTTTCTTTTTCTTATATTTTATAAAGGCCATACATTAAGCAGGCAAGATTAAGCCGGCCTTAATTACATCTTTACAAACTTAAATCAGGTACACAGTCTAATTCTCTTAAATGTTACCTATGTTTAAAATCATTCAATCACAGAGCTAATTTAGCTGGAATTAATATATCAGTAGCGAAGCGGTAGGCTTTTTTCTACTCTCGACGTGTAAGTAGATATAAATTGGGCTAGAAGTATTAAAAATTCTAAATTGGTGCTCATTTCGTGAATCCAGTAAAATATAATAAGTAAATATTTAAACTAATCAACATAGTGTCTGTTGTGCTAATTATTTGCACGGATCGATCGTGTATTGTGATTTTATCAAATTGTGTATCAACACAAACAACATGGCGCCTACGCAACAAATGCACTGTAATTTGTAATTTTCGTTGGTGTCTTGACTGACGCTGCGCTCGAGTTTCTGTGCTGCTGCTCTTACCGACTAATACTTAAAGGATTAATACAAAAGGACATATTAAAGGATTAGACGACACAATTCATATTTCTGTTGATTGTATGCCCCATACAATCAACAGAAATATGAATGGTGGCACGCACCTCTTCAAATGATAACTTGGCGGAGGAAACTTTCATATCGCCTGTGTCTGATGGCAAAATGTCGCCTAATTATGTGACCCGTGGAAGAGACAACCAGAAGAACGAATTTAACACGCTGAGTGTGTAGCTTAAGGATTTCCAAAATAATATAACTAAACAGAAAAATGGTTTTCTAAACAGGAAAAAATGATGGATCGAGTTGATTGATGAATTTGAAGAAGTTAAGAAGTCGGTTTTTATGTCTGATAAATATGAGGAATTAAAGAATAAAACAGCTCAATGTACTGATAACTTAGAAAAAATGAAGAAAAGATTTTTATCCTTAGAAAACCAGTACCATCATGTTCATCATCTAGAAAATCGGATTGACTTTATGGAACAGCATTCACGGCTAAGTGATATTGAAATCAGTACCATTCCTGAGACACGAAACGACAACTTAGTGAAATTAGTCACCGAGATCGGGTCTGTTATAAAACAAGCAATTTCAGCAAGCGAAATTGTGACAGTACATCGAGTACCTCATGCGGACCCAAAAAGTACTCATCCCAAAAATATATATAGTACATAATATTATGGTGCTGCATAATTTGGTTGAGTTGGTGAAATGCATAAATTCTTGTAACTTGTACCATAATTTTTGCATATTCTACATTCACAATAATTATAGTGAATTATGAACATAAGATATAAAATTTGTGTGA
Organism: Phengaris alcon alcon; assembly: GCA_037179445.1. NCBI lineage: Eukaryota > Metazoa > Arthropoda > Insecta > Lepidoptera > Lycaenidae > Phengaris > Phengaris alcon. The sequence goes on along the minus strand of JAYRCH010000068.1, from coordinate 1,002,254 downwards.
CTATTTAATTAACCTGTTTTATGTTCTTATTATCAGTAATTTGTATATTATGTACTTGTTGAATACAAAATTCTTTAGAGCGATAATATGTAATTCACATTTGACAATAAACCGCTAGTAACCCTACTGAAATTGCAATATGTTCTCTAAATATTTTAATTCAGTCTATGAACCATCTACTATTGGACCATCTACTACATGTCTGGAAAATTGCTAACATTACTCCTGTGTACAAAGATGGTAATAGATCTCTGGTAGAAAATTATCGACCGCTATCCATATTGTCTGCCTTGTCAAAACTGTTTGAGAGGTTAGTGCATTCTCGATTGTACCCTGCTTTCCATAACCAAATTATTGAAGAACATCATGGCTTTACTGAACATAAATCAACAGTTACTAATTTATAGTTTATTTGAACATATGTATGACAGGGTGCAGGTATACTGATTTTCGGAAAGAATTTGACAGGTAGATCATGATTTACTATTAATAATAAATATGCATTTAATGGGATTAAAGAAAACCTTGTGTTTTTTTTTTGTCCATCCACCTAACAGTATCAGGGCTTGTTTTTATCTTTTATTCTTTCTCTTTTCTTTTGGATTCTTTTTCTATTTTTTACAAATCTTATAACTAGTTTTTTATATATACATTAGATGATTGCACAGTTTATGCAATGCAAGATTTGACTGTCCTCTACTTCCTAGTCAATTGTCATTCCTGGCATCAAGTAGGCCTCATCGAGCTACTTGTAAACGCTCGCTTTTTGCTTGTAGACGTTACCCCACTAATGTTGGTAAACGTACCCCGCTACGTCGCATGGTACAAACCTATAACGATGAATTTATAGGGGTGGAGATTTCGCCGACTCGGCCAATATTTTCAAAAATTCAATTAAGAAAATTATAAAATCTAAATTGTAAACTCTTCTAAATTGCCCAAAATAAGAAAGTTCAACAAAAAAACTTGTATTATGTATTTAAGAGTAAATGTGATGCATCATTGGTTTATATGAGTTACTTTCTTTTCGATGTTCTGACCTATGAGATTCCATGACTGAATTGTTTTGTAAACTCACAGGCCACAATATTTATTACGACTGAAAAGAACTAAAAATCAAGAGACAAGAATATTTGCGATCGAAGTAGCTCACAGAGTAGGTACCTTTCTATGAAGCACAGATTAATAAATTAGTAATATGAAATCCACATAGAATAACCGCCTCCTTTTTTGTGTTAAAAATGTCGAAGCCGGGAGAACAATAGGTCCCTGCTTCGTTTGACAGTTCTCATTTCATGTCTTATGTCAAAATGCACTACATCACACAATTTGATTGGTCTAAACTCTAAAGGGCGTTTCATTCGTTCTCTGAAGTACAAAATGGCGGACTATTTAGTTGGACATGCCCGTAGGCTTGCGCAATATTTTTTGACATTTTAACTTTTCAAATTGTGTTTTTAAAAAGTTTGTGTGTTTTTAAAAATACCAAACCAACTAAAGTTAAAGTTCGTAATAGCCCCGCAGGTCGTAGGGCTACGGTGCATATACACCCACACACAGACACACACACACACACACACACACACACACACACACACACACACACACACACACACACACACACACACACCTCATGATGTGTGATGTAATGTATATTTTTGGAATTGTTCTTCAAATCCATATGCGCAAGAATTTTTTATGTAAGCATTCTTTTCAGAATTATTATGATTATGTTGAAAGTAAACAACTAATTTGTATCTGATAATGTAACTTATATATTTTTTCTCTTTCGAGTAAACAACAATGTGTAATAACGATGTGTCACATTTATTAATGTGTAACTGAAGACTAGTTTTTAAGATTTTGTATTTGTGTGATCACTGTTCGTTGTCCTCAATAAAGAAAAAGAAAAAAAACATTCATGCTAAATAATAAATACCAATAATTATTACCCGACTGGGTTTTTCGCGCGTATCTTCCAAACGGCTGGAAGGATTTTGACAATTAAGGTATCGGTAGATTTTTGTCAAAAACCCAAGTGTCCTTAGATAGCTAGTTGATTTTTTTACCAAACCTATCGAGTAGGGTATCAATATAAAGAAAATTAAAAGGAGATTTAAAATATACATATGTCATGTATTTAAAATTAATCAGGAATAATTACAATAATTTTAATTAAATCATTCGCATAAATTTGTAATCAATGCATTCAAATAGTCGCATTTTTGCTTTAAATCGACCAAGTGTGTGATGGATAACCAAAAAATCTAAAATAAAATTAATAATTTAAAAAATAAAAAAACCCGACTGAAAAAAATGACAGATACCTTAGCAACGCACTAAAAATACGGAAACAATGAGCTGATGCCTAAGTGCAATAATTGACATTATGTTTGGTAGCAGGCGGGACCTATTAAGAATATGTTTTTTTTCCTGATTTTTCTCTATGAATCGCGCAGAACTGTCAAGGAGAAAACTGTGAGCAAGATTTTAAATATTAAATATTTTATTGCATCTAACTGAAACCTGATAATATACGTATTACGTAAAACAATAAGTAAATAAATATTCATGTGGGTAAATTTACTGATAAGATATGTCACAAGTGCATGTCACGAGAATATCGTCTCAAGGGCAAAACGAAAGAGAAACTCAACTTAAAACAATGCAAAAACATGTGACGCATGCAAACAGTACCTACCTATAAAGACTCCGGAGAATCGACAAAATGACGCATTGAAGAAACATTTGACTTTTGACAGCTAAAGTAGAAACGTTTTCTTCATTCAATGTCAAATAGTCTTACAATAATGTCAACTACTCCACATCATGGCGCACTTATACAAATAGTTTCTTTACGTTCATTTTTGACAGCAGATTTCGTTCGTTTTTGACAGAAGATTTCCCGGCAGCCATTTTAAAAATATGGCTGTTTAGAACATGAAGTATAGAGATTAAGTCTTATATTAGGTACACAGGTACATATGAAATTGGCGTTTTGTAAAGGAGGAACATAAAGTTGATTTTTTTTAAACAATATATTTATTTTTCCAAAGTACCAAAGCAATACCATTGCTATCTATGCACTTTTGCCATCTCATAGGTACCTAGTTAATTGATTCCTTAAGTAAAAAAACCATTCGGACAGGAATCAATAAAACCTTTGAAGGGGCTTTGGAATGCCCCATCGGAGTTAAATTTTTTCCTTTGCAAGAAGTTATCCAAATTTCGAAAAAAATGGTAATCTGTTGGAGCAAGGTCCAGGGAGTACGGAGGATGTCTTAGACATTCCAACTGAAGCTTCTCTAATTTGGTAGCCCTCTGTTGTGCAGTGTGTGGTCTAGCGTTGTCCTGAAGCAGCAGTGGCCTAGAGCAAATGACCAACCTCGGTTGTTTAGCAGCTAGCTTTTCCATCATGATTTGCAGTTGCTGGCAATAGACATCTGCCGTAATCGTCTGGCCAGATTTAAGAAAGCTGTAGTGAACGACAGCGGCACTAGTCCTCCAAACACTCACAAGTAACCTTTTTTTTGAGTCAGTTTTCGCTTGGGGCAGGCTGTGGCTGGTTCGCCAGTGTTCAGCCATTGCAATGAGCGTTTCCGATTATCCACTTTTCATCACAGGTTTGATGTGATGATGATTCAAATGATTCGATTTAAAATACCTTTATTATTGTGCCGGTTGAGTAATGACCCTTTTCTCATTTGATTATATCTTGTCTAATTTTGCCGCTTTCTTGAAAATTTACACTAGGTGCAGTGGCGCCACCCTTATTCGATGCTTTTAGCGGACATTTTTCTATCTTAGAGATTGCACTCCTTAACTCTATACTCCATGGTTTAGAAATGTTGGTGGTTTCTACTCTTTCCGGCTCCTATGGGGCTCGGTGGTCTCTGCCTGTTAGGAAATCGCCGTGAGCATGTGCCTAAACAAAGGTGGAATCTAAAATAAATAGTTGTCTCCGCAACAAAGCCATGTACATGTTAAAATATAATATGTTTTCGCACAGTAAAAACCCGACGTAGCACATTGGCCTTGGATTTATGGCGATCGCATCCCATTCCCAGTTTTGTATTTGGCGTGACTCCAAGACGACCTGTTCATACGCTGTGCCCGTCTAATACAAATTAATATGAGCAATAATTATACTTAGTTCGTTTAACGTTAATCGTTTTTAGTTTTCAATATTCGTCTCCCCTGGTATAGCCATCCACAAGTGGACCATTTGTCATGAAATGTGGCCAGAAAATGAATACGAACAAGTCATAAATTAAAATAAAATATATAAAACCCCGACTACGTAAAAACGAAAAAAAAAAAACAAGAAAGTCTGAAAAAGAAAAGTTTTTTTATAGAATATAATTGAATAACTAAACCTACCTATATAGTTTCTTGATCGATATATTATAGTAGGGAAAGCCGGATTTTGATGGGCCCCGAGTCCCGACTGTTAAAATCGTAATGTTCCATTATTTGAAATTTCCATAGTTGAATTTTAGGCTTATTAGGAAATGTAACTCGTACCCATATTTTGTGGCCACTTCACTTTTAACTCATTTTTACCCTCCTCCCTGCTGTTTAATCTATACTTACTACAGATACTAAATAGTTGCTACGTAATCTATACGTATAAAATGCTTAGTCGATTCCTGAACCGCTGATCGTAGACCCAGAAACTTGGAGGGTGTGTTCTTTGTTGTATAAGAAAGTCCCATAATATGGCCAATGCCAAAAAAGAGGGCAAAGTTGTATGGGACAGCGTGATTCCTTCGAGTGTAGTAAAGTGAGAAAGTTGTATGGGACGAAGATGCGGGCAAATCTAGTCTATTATTTAAGCTATGTCTATATGCATAAATTAATCGCTATCTTAATTTTTATCATAAACCCATCGTAATAATTTCATTATATGCTTATCTCACAAGTTATGACTATGAGTTATTTTATGTTGATTTGTTTCTTGTTATTAGTGTGTTTATTTTTCACACGTGATTATAATATATTTATGGAGTCGTATCATACGCACAAGAGCTTGATGTGGGTAACCAATAACCATGGTCCATGACCCTCAACTTTTGTTGAACCTGATTCGTTCTAGATAGAGAACGTATTATCGTCAATTTATTATGGTCAGTTTCGCTGTTGCGAGTTATTATATTTTTGGGATCTGGACACATTTTATGTGCTTCGAATTCAGAGACGTATTCCATAAAGTGATGATCAATGAAACTTTGTATCTTGTATGTTTGTTTATCAGTAGAGGTCGCCCTGTGGTCGAAATTCGCCCATTATAATTCATATAATTTTTAAGTTTGAACTTTATAAGGCTGGGACTATATGATGCGGAATTCGGCGGGCCCGGAAAAAATCAGAGCTCTGAAAATAGAACTGTGCGCATAAACAATAACGTTGAAAATCGAAGTGTCGAGTTGTCAAATTTGACATTGACATTTGACTTGACACTCGCGTGTTCGGTTTTCAGCTCTATTTTATTAGCGCTGAGTTCTAATTTTACTGCTCTCCCAGCCTTAGGGTTCCTTTACTTCTTAGAAAAAAAAAAAAAATGTGACAAATTATAAAAAATATGTCAACGCGTAACAAAATTGTATCTAACGCACGGTAGTGTGAGTTTACTAATAATATGTGGTTGTGTGTGTTGGCGTTATCTTTAATAACTTTATGTATTTTAATGGTATTATTTAAAAAAAAACTGCACACTTTCCCCACATAAACTTTAACTGAGCCAAAATTCAAACTCCTCCTTTTCGTTAGAAGTGGTCAGAAGTTTTCGCTTCACGCCTTTATGATGATGATGAAATTCATGTATATTAAGTACCTACATTACGTATTATTCTTCCTTTGATCATTTATTATCCTTTAAAACTTAGGATGCATAACACAATTGGGTATTTGACGACATGTAAAAATTTTGTTTTTTTATAAATTAAGATATTTTTTAAAACATTATTGTATAAAACCTACATAATTAGTTTACTTGCATCAAATACAAAAAGATTTACTATGGTATGTATTAACATAAACGCGCATAATTACGAGATATCAAAAAATTTTGTGCATATATACATTTCCATACATACATACATTTCGTAGCAACTTCCTAGCGTGTGACGTCACTTATTACTACGACTTTTATATGGGGCGTTTTCACGAGACTCACAAAAGTGCTTCAAACAATCCGCAATATCTTTGAAAATTTAGATTTTTAGTATACTATTCCATATCCGTATTAGTCTCATGGATTTCACACTGAAGATGAGCTCGATAACTGCGACCTTTCGGACTGTCATTCTTAATAGGACTATGCAAAAGGCTGTTATTTGTTTAGTCTACATTTCTTTATTTACTTTATTAATTGTTACGTTTTATTGTTACAGCTGTGAAGTTTCAAGAGAATTTGCTGAAGACCATGATTCAGATTGAGAACACTTTCTTCGAGCTGGGGCGCACATGCCAGAGGAATTGCCTCATCATATGCGACCGAGGAGCCATGGACGCCAGTGCATGTAAGTTGCAACTTTTTTGCGACTCCCAGCATTTCAATATCAGCCAGCCCTAGCGGAACTCAATAGCAGGACTCAAATTGGGTTTGAAATTCAAGAGACTCAACACCACCTGCACTTTAAGGACATTAAAACTTAAATTCCCCTAGATTTATGGATATTCGAAAGTGCGGTCGCGGAGCACGTAGATGTTACCTGCTCCGCGACCGCACTTTAGTTAGACTTCAACCTTAGATTTTTATATGCCTACAATCTACAAGCTAAAGCTACAGTTTGTTTACGAGTTTTCAGTTATTGTGTAGTTGCGTAATAGCCAAAATATTTTAATTATTCCCAGACTTTGCATCTTCCGTAGTGTAAATGAATTACTTATATTAGTGATTGATTAATGGTTTCTGCCAAATTCTTAAATTAGGCTCCTTGGATTTCTTATTTTTACTATCTGACTATTGCGTTTACATAGACAATTTACGTATATATTATTAATTATTATATTCATCAACAAAGATATTTTATCAACTTTATTGAATGATTAGTCAGCAACTTGTCATTGCGAAGCTTGTACTCATTAAAATCACCATGACTCAATGACATAAGCTTGCCAACAAGTAATCGTTTATTTACGTTAAACTTGTAACTTGTTGCGAGAAAATGATTGGCACCATTTCCGTGAACGTGACGTTGCATAATATGGTACATGATAACATGAAGCGAGAGACTACGGTTGATTTCAGTTCAAAATAAACAAAAACATTACTCTTTTTCTGGCGCAGTCGGGTAAAAAAAAATATTGTCTTTGAATGTTGTAGACGAGAACCCATCAAAAAAGTAAATGTGAAATGAGAGCCGAAAAGTTCTGTATTTAAATGATAATAATATATGCCTCGGTTGTTGACTTTGACGACAAAAGAAGTGAGATCTAAATGGGTGCCAAGTACAATGGTCCGACCTGAAATATTTTATTTAAGACAACTTAAATAAATGTGAAATAGTTTTTGAGTTATGAGGGGGTCAAACGTGATGGTTCGTGTCATATTACACACGGCGCTGATCGCCAGCTCTGTTAGCTTAAACTTGGCTTGACACGCTACCGCGTGTCTAGATAGTGTTTAGATAACCTCAATAGTATCTTCACATCACCAGGGGACCAGTTAGATGAGGCGCTAGAAAGCCAAACACCAATTTTCATTATTTTAAGAATAGTAATACGCCACAAAGTACAAACTAATAACAATCACCAATCAAGTTGGGTGAGCGTTGTGCACTAGTCGATACAGCTCAATTTGCTATGAACGAAAAGTTGTTATTCTTGTGGTGATATCCTTACTAATATTATAAATGTGAAAGCGTGGATGTTTGTTACGCTTTCACGCAAAAACTACTGAACGGATTTCGATGAAATTCGGTATGGTAGTAGTTTAGACTCTGGATTAATAAAACATAGGCTACTTTTTATCCCCAAAAAAGTAGTGTTCCCGAGGGATACTATACTTACGCGGGCGGAGCCGCGAGCAACAGCTAGTAAATTATAAACGCGCCCTAGGGATATTCATCGAGAGTATAGTATACAGACAGATGTTGTCGCCTGATAATGATGATGATATCTTAGACATGTGACTGAATAATATGTGTCGCAATTATCTACAACTCTTGATATTACTGGTTTAACCGTGTACCTTTGATCCGTAGATTGTTACAGTTTAAGGTTTAAAGAATTTATTCTCATAAAAGACACAATATCCACTTACATGAGAATTCGAACTTATACAAATTACAGATTATTATATATTACCCGAACTACGGGAAAGCTAAAAGGGAGACAATTATTATTTTAGCAGTATATGCGTATGTATTTATGTTTGTATGTCTGTAGGTATGTATATTTGTTCCATCATAGCTATTAAACTACTGATCAGATTTTAATGAATGAGGTGTCTGATGTGAATTGACGTCGGGTTGTAGTTTCTAACTTTTGATTATACTAGATTTAAATTATAAAATACCTACTTATGAAAATAATTATTAACAAAAACAGTCTTAGGTTGTATGAAACAATTTTATATAACATAGTTAAATAATTGGCGTTTGAAGCTATTAAATGAGTTTATATTTTTAATATGGTCGGGTAAACTATTATAAAGTTGTGCTCCTTGAAAATTGATGCTTTTCTTGGCATAGTTAGTACGTATTTTAGGTAAAACTAATAAATTTGGCCGGCGATTGCTTCGAGAACTTACTTGTGATTTTACAACAAAAGATTAATTTTACCGTCTATTATTTTTCTAATTAAGATACAAGTGTTATAGGTGTAAAGTTGCTTAATATTCATAATTTTCGTATCATTATAAATTTTGGCTGTTGGTGTTAAGTATGGGTATCGAAAAAATATTTTTATTATTTTGTTTTGTAATCTTTGTAGTTTGTTCAATTTAGTTTTATTTGCACTACCCCAAACCTCAGTAAGATAATAGTAGGTGTGACTTGACGAGGGAGTTATAAATATTAAAGCGTAGTTTTGTTGGTATACATTAGTTAATATTAATCAGTGAGCCTATTATAGATGATTAGAATCTATTTGGTTATTCCATGTAAGATGCCTATCCATTCTCAAGCCTAGATATTTTTCGCTGTATTATTGTTCGATCTGGGTGTTGTCTATAATTATTGGATTATGTGTTGGGATGATTTTGTTTTTTGAACTAAAAATTATGTAACACGTTTTAGAGACATTTATTGTTAGACGATTGTATGTAAAATATTCAGAAATAATATTTAAATCACTTTGTGCTTGTTTGATGCTATCGTGTCAATTAGCTCCAAAGTAAAACAGACACGTATCGTCTTGCAAATAAAGTTAAGTAACCACGTAGTCCTAGTTTTTCAATATTGTTTAAATAAATTAAGAAGAGAAGTAGCCCTAAAAGCGATCCCTGCGGGACACCACAGGTAATAGGGAGAGGTTTACTTCGGCAATTATCAATTTTAACAATTTGTAATCTGCTTTTTAAGTAGAATTCTAACATTCTTAATTCTTTGCCTTTAATTCCTATAATTTTAAGCTTTTCTATTAGTAATTTATGGCTGACAGTATCAAAGGCTTTTTAAAATCAATTAAACCCCCTAATACAATCTTTTTCTTATCTATATTTTCTTTTATTTTAGTTACTAGATCAATTATGGCTGCTGTAGTACTACTTTTTGTTCTAAAACCGTCTTGTCTTTGTGAAATGAAAGAATTCAGAAAAGAATGTGAAAAGAAATCCAAGAAAAAGACTTCAGATAATTGGTTAGTCGCAAATGTAAAAAAATTTCAAAGATTTTTTATAAAATCGGTAAAACTGAAATAGGGCTATAATTTCCGGGATCTGTTTTGGGCACTTTTGGGACCTGATTTGTATATGGGCGTCACTTTGTCAATTTTTAAACTGTCTGGAAATTCCCCATCTGTCAATAGTTCATTAAAACATTTAGCTAATTTATTTCAAATGTAGTCCTGTAAGCATTTTATACTTTTAGTATTAATTTAATGAATGCCACAGCTTGTATTGGAGTCAAGATTTTTAATGATATTAGTAATTTCCTGGCTATTACACAGAGGAAAGTTATGAAGTTCATGAGCGGTTACTTCATTGCAATCTGATGATCCAAGCCCATCGTGGTACCTTTTTAGTATTTGATCTGCAAGTTGAGGTCCTTTATTATATATAGGTTATTATATATAGGTCATTAGTTATTATATAATTATTATTATTATATTATTATATTATTATTATTATTATATTATATTATTATTATTCACGTTATTATATATTTATTATATATAGGTCCTTCAAAGTAATGATTAAAAATTTTTAAAAATCTCGGTAAATTAGTAAATTAGTAACTGTTTTGGAGTTGATTATGATTTTTGAAGGAACATAACTTTTTACAATTTTGTTAATGTAGTTAAGTTATTCACAATCACAAGGGACCAAATTTTCTTTGGATTATTAGTATACTTTGTAAATAGTTATTAATAGTATGAATTCTTTTTTTCTTGAATTAATTTAGCTACTAAGTTTCTAATTTCTTAAAAAAAAATTAAATTCTTTTCTCGTCTCTATTTGACTTGTACTGATTCTCGAGGTAATTTCGTTCCTTTATCGCGTTTATTATATCAATGTCAATCCAATCGTCTTGCAGCCGATTGAGCAGCTTTCTTTTATTTTTTCATTATTAATCTGTATACGCCATTTTATTTTTTCTTCTAATTGATTGTAGTTGTCGGAGATATGTTCAAGACTATCTGATGCGATGTTTTTTTTTTAATTTTATGTAATCTATACACTCGCAGTTGTAGTATACTTTTTGGGGGGTTTAAATTTATTTAATTGTAATAGGATTTGTTTATTATCAGACATCGAGCTATTAATCAAAGCCATATGAAAGCTTTCTTTGATTAAGTTAGTACTTACGTGGTCGATAATTGACTTCTTAGTAGTGGCCTCTCTGGTACAATATTTGTTACATATTTTGTTTAGTAAAATATATCCGGATTGATTTACGATTTGTTTATATTTTTTTACAGTATTGTTTTTCGATATCAGATCAATATTAAAATCGCCGAATACAATGGCTCTCCTGTGCTATTGAAGTTGATCGTCGTATGATTCCAGAAACTTAGTAGTATTCGTGTAACCAGGATTGTACACAACTCCAATATTTAGGTCGAATTTAGGTAAGTATATCCAAAGATAGTTATTTCCACCCTCATGTGATATGTTTAAGGTTGTCGCGGCGTATCGTAGGCGGATAATCCTCCACCTCCAGAATCTGTTCTGTAATAATTGTAGTAGTGAGTGTAGTTGACTTTCGTTCCGAATCCAAGTTTCAGTTACTAAAATGAGATGCACAGTGGTCGGTATAGATTCTAATATACATTTAAGTTCGTCCAGTTTTACTTTCTTGCAAAGACTTCGTGCATTTAAATAAAGAAATGAAAGAAGTGATTTGTTAATCTGTATCTGTTGATAGTCATTAACAATTTGATGAGTTATAGAACTAGGTAGATTATAATTTAAGGTTGTTGGTTCAGGTTTTTTGGAGAGCTCTTAACAATCGTTCTCATTTTTGATTCTCTGTGTGAGTTTAGGTTTTATATTTTGAAAATATTTTTGCTGAGAAGGGGTTTGGTCCGAGTATATTTTAATATTAGAAGGGAAATTTTCTTTCTTCCGTAGTAGGTGAAAAACTGGTTCTGGTGTGCCGAAACACACTTTTACCCTTCTTATTTTGGTAGGACTGTATTTACCAATGCGGAAAACTTTGTGGGGTGTCGGAATGAAATCGCTAACACTAATGCATCCCATCAAAAACATAAGCGTGAAATGAGAGCCAAGTTCAATATAACGATATATCATATAGGTACATAATATTATGGCTTAATATAATGGCTATTGCCTTGGTTGTTGACTTCAACTAACGCCCGAAATTAATAATCAATCTTAATCTCATTTTAGCTATCTGTGATCAAGGTTTCAATACATTTCAACGATCTTAGGATTGACTTAGGATTGAATAAATTTACTTCAATTTTTGTTTGAGAATCTAAGATTGAAGTCAATCTAAGATTTTAGATACGTTAATTAATAACGTATCTAAAATTTCGGCCGATAGTGCGATCTATAGGTGTGCAAAGTTCAAAGTTCAGTCCTGAATTTTTAATTTATAACAACATAAAATATTATATAACAACTTAAAATATCATTACTTCATTATATAAAAATATATATTGAAGCCTCAGGTCTAACTTGGCTAGTTCTCATATATACGAATAATTATTTTAAACATACATACCTACTACGAGGGCGGCACTGAAAATTTCGGGAATCAAGGAAGTGACACAACATTACTAATTAAAAATGTATTTATTGCTTTTCGAAGTATTCTCCGCGAAATTTGACACATTTTTCCATACGATGGAACCAATCATTGAAGCAACCATTCCATTCGGAAGTTGGGGTCTCCAAAATGGCCGTTTTGTAGGCGTCCACAGCTTCTTCAGGTGATGAAAATCTCTGACCACGCAATTTATTCTTTATTTTAGGGTAAGTATAGAAATCATTAGGGCTTAGGTCGGGCTGTACGGCGGATGGTCTAATAATTCTATGATTTCTTGCTCTAAAAACTCTTTAGTTCTGTGCGGCGGTGTGAGAACTCGCATTGTCGTGATGGAGGATGATGCGGCGGTTGCAGTTCTCTTTACGGAGTTCAGAAACGACCTGTGGCAAACAAATGGTAGCATACCATTCTGCATTAACCGTTCTTTGGTCCCTCAAGAGGAATAGTCGCAACATGGCCGTTTGGGAGACAAACGTGGCCACCATTTTTTTGCAACACTCCGTGAACGAACAATTTTTGTTGCTTTAACTCATTTTCGAACACCCAAACTCGTGACTGGTTTTTTGTTTCGGTTCGTACGCGTATATCCAGGATTCGTCACCTGATACGATGTTGTATACAGCAATTTGAGGATCCTGCGTGGAATCTTTCGAGAGTTCTGACGCACCAAGTAACGCGAGCCGCTTTTTGTCTCTTCACAGAGCAAATGCGGTATCCATCGGGAAAACAACTTTTTTACACCTAATTGTTCATGCAAGATTATTTGTATTTGACTCATGCCAATGTCTAAAGTTGCCTGAATTTCGTCGGTATGTCACATGTCGATCTTCCTCAATCAGCTTACGCACAGCATCAACGTTTTTCTGGGGTGACTGCAGTTTTTGGACGACCTTGACGGGGATCATCACTGAGCTTGACACGTCCACGTTGAAATTCAGCAAACCAGCGATAAAATATGGTTTTGGATGGGGCTTCATCACCAAATGCAGAAATCATCCGGTCAACACACTGTTTTTGTGTTAAACCACTTCGAAAGTCATAATAAATCATCGCTCTAGAATTTTCTCGAGTCAATTTCATTTTCTCAACGACTAAACAAGTTTGACAAGACCTTGTGACAAGACCGAGAATCTTTTTTTAAATAAATAAACGGTATTCGATTTTTAAAACCAAGGAGTTTTAAATTAAAAAGATTTTAATATGACAGGAACAGTGGAAATATTCCATTCCCGATACTTTTAGTGGCAGCCCTCGTAAAAGAGTGTACGCAGAACTCAGAAGAGTGTTGTTGTGAACCCTATATTCGATGGCTAGTTTCTATCAGCAAGCCGAAGTTTCGGAAGAATAAAATAAGATCTTTACAGCTTTAGAACTTGCGAAGGCTACAAATTCATGTTATATGTGTACATGTTAAACTGGCCTAGTCAGACCTTAGGCAAAATTACTAGGTACTTTATTTTTTTTCCTTTGTATTCACCAAACTACCTATCTGGGTGCCAAATTTGAAGTTTGCAGGTCATCTGGTTTAGAGTTTTGATCCATAGACTATAGACCAGTCAGTGATAAAAAGGACGATTTATAAAATAACACCGTTTTTGTGTGTTTATACATGAAATTTGGTGCACATAATATCTATCTCGCAAGTAGTTTAGTCAATAAAGTATTTGTAGAGTGCGTGAGCGGGAACCTAAGCGATTTCCTCAGAAACTTATTCTAGGTGCTTAGGGAGAAAACATACTAAAAGTCCTGACGTCTAGGAGGCGAGCCGGGGGGAGGAGGGGGGGGGGGTATCTCAAAAACGGTGCTTTGTAGCAAAAAATGTTTTTTAAGATAAAATAAAAGCCTATAAAATTATCTATAACTTTCGATTCAATAAAAATTTTTCATATTCCAACCGTTTTTGAACTACACGCTCCAGAAGTGTAGACAACAAAGTTCAAAATTAGCGTCAGTAGTAGGTACGTTCATTGATAACGTATTTTAAAGCAGTAAATATTTATTTTAAAAATTGAAATATATATAGTGTATAACACTTTAGAGAATTGATTCCCGTTGGAAATTTAAAATTGGCAATAAACTTAAAATTGAGACCCCCCTCCCCCCGGCTCGCCTCCTAGACGTCAGGACTTTTATGCGTGTCACACATTATGCAGATACGGTAAAAACTTAACTTATCTGAAAGTATCATACACATACATACGAAATGATACATTCCTCATTCACGCAGAATCCTTCAAGCTGACTACACTTGTTTTTGGTGCGAATCGTATTATACACATGTTATCTGCCGGTATATTTGTATACACAGATAACTTCTAACCATCTTTTGATATAATAAGTCGGTGCCCACAGATGCTTAACGGTAAAACATAAGTCATCTGCGTAGTGTGTGTTGCTCCGTGAGTTTAGTATAGAGAGCGATATGGACAGATACTCGCTCAGATACAGATAGATAATATCTTACCGTATATGCGTAGTGTGTGACACACTTTAGTATGTTTTCTCCCTAAGCACCCTAAATACGTTTAATCGCTCCCGCTCGCGCACTCTATTCCCTCTTTTGAGTCATTCATTGACTGTAGTAAAGTCCTTATATATTATAAAAATAGTTTTTGAGTTTTAGGGAGGTCAAGTGTGGCTGCAAATGGTTTGTGTAATATTACACACGGTGCTGCTCGCAAGCATCACCTATTATCATTACCAATATATTAACACCTCATTTGTGAAAATCGGACCAGTAGTTTAGACGCTACGAGGGAACAAACGTACATACATACATAGACTGCCAAAATCATTACCGTTCCTTCTGGCTTCGCCGTAGTCGGGTAAAAAACTAGTTTTATTCAGAATATTTTTGTAGGCATAATTTTCTGAAGACTCGCAGAAAATGGACGTATTTTCCGCTGAAAATAGAAACGCTCAAGTAGAAAGATTCATGAGAAATTATATTTTTCAAGACAATTATGTAAATTGGCTTTGCATTAGGTATTCAGACGCTATTTTTCATTCAAATGCGCCTTAAAAATGCAAATTATATTCTCGGGGATTCGAATCCCATAAAGTTTATGCACAATACATCTCGAGATTGTATTGTGCATAAATATTATTCTGAAATAATAAGCAAAGTTGCTATTGCTTAACGAAAATCGAATAGATTTACGGCCAAAATTAATAACGTATCTAAAATATTAGATTGACTTCAATCTTAGATTCTCAATCAAAAATTGACGTGAAGTCATTCCTAGGATCGTTGAAAAGTATTGAAATCTTGATCTCAGATAGTTAAAATGAGATTAAGATTCATTATTAATTTCGGGCGTTAATCATCATGAGATGAATTTTCTTAGCTGTAGGCCAAAAATAATATTTATGTTATATCCTACATAACTAGAAATTAATCCTTTTACTGTCTAATAAACATTAGGAGACAATTCGACCTAAGTTTTTGCCGCGAAGCCTTTACCAGCTCCATAAGTAATTTATTCCCTTTAGTGCCCTTTACTTAGTCTCTAACATTTTATTTTAAACACCTTTAATATCTACCTTTTAAGAAACAACATATTGTTATTATGGTATAATATATATGGTTAGGCTGCGACTATAATGTGATCCGGAATCCGGCGGGCCCGGGAATTCAGAGGACTGAAAATATAAATCTGCGTTAATACAATAGAGTTTATCTATTTAGTATATATATATGTATATAGTTTATCGAAGTGTCGTGTGTAGAGCTGTCATAAATGACATTGACATTTGACTCGACACTTTTCATCGGCATCGGCTTATTTGCCAGTGTCAAGTTAAAAAGGCGGGAAAAAGAACTTTCGTTTCAATTTTCAACACCGTATTCCTAAATCGTGAAGTCTGAAGTCTAGTCAAAATCCAAATAAATAGTCAGTGCAGTCCATGAGTCATGTCAGCCGATTCAGTTAAGTGGTAGAAGCTTTACGTAAAGTTCCTAGGGAGTTTTGGAGGGACACAAAATAGCACGTTTTTAGAAGTTGCACACTTGCCCACACTTGTGCACTCTAACGAATATTTAATGGTTAACATGTTACGGGTGAAATTAAAATAAAAGAAGTATTCCCGTGACAATATATATTAAAAAAATATATAAGGGCGTGAGCAGAAGGCCGAGCGATCTGGTTTAGCTTCTTTGGTGTCTTTGGGTATCCAAGGGGCTTAAAACCACGTGGGAACTTAGCTGAGTCCAGGAGCACGTGGCGAACTGGGACTGCAACCTCTGGTAGCGTCTATCCGTCACCGCTACGTCCGATCGTCTTCGATAGATCGTCCAAGGGTGGAGCCCGATTCCCAATTCGGTTGTCCGGTCCGGAATATCTAGCGGCCTCATAAATCCGGTAGTAGGAAAATAGCCAATCGTCTTTGATAAGCCTTTATCCGGTATATAGATAGCGGTGCTTGTGCCCGAAACGAAGCTCCCTGAAAAATTCACGATGAACGTGTAGGTAGGAGTCCCGTCACACAGCCAGTGTGATTTAAACCCCAAACGAATCAAAATCACGGGCTGTGTGGCCATCACAAAATAAAATGATGATATACAGAATAATTAAGGCATGGATACAAATCTCCTAATATTTCAACAATGCAAGAACATAAGATGAAACTACAAATGATAGCACCTGGTATGGCTAATCAAATAATTGACAACTAATTTTACCAAGATGATAGTTTACATGAAAGAATAATGCGTTTTTAATTACATGCGTGATTTAGCAAATATTCACAACACAGATATTTAAAATTACTCACCGTGAACACGGGGTTAAAATATAATTATTATAAACTTGTATCTAGAAAAACTTGAACAATAAAATTCGGCAGGAGAAAAAGGGCGCTGTCGAGTCGCGACAACCCTTATATACTCCTCCTGACATTGATTTTTTTATAACCGACAATTAGCGGTAATGCGTAATCCAAATGCCACAATAAAGAAATATTAGAGATGAAGCTCTAGTTAGAATCATTTGCCAATAGATGGTGTTGTCTAGCACAAATTAGCTATTATTAATATCAACAACTGCTAATAGATGACGCTATACGCATCGTTATTAGCTATAACAATACGTTAAAAAATATAGCTATGCTACAAACATTCTACCAATATTACACATTAAGAACCGAAATAACACAAATTTATATATACAAAAACCACAACGTCAACCAATGAGTTTCCCAGAAAAACTGGGAAATAAAAAAGACTCACTAAACGTTCCGCCTGCATCGATAATGTTGCGGGTATGGACAACACTGACTGCTAATATACTCTCAGTATGGCGCAATATTTTGTAAACCCTTGCTACCTACAGTTTTTGTTTAGGTTATTTTTATGATATTTAAGAAGTTAGTTTGAACCATGGTTTCAAAATAGGAGTTTTAATTTTAGCTCATGATTTACTTTTTATCCAAAGATTTGTAATTAATTATAGTATTACAAGGAGTAATCCTACTAATATTATAAATGTCAAAGTTTGTGAGGATGGATGGATGGATGGATGTTTGTTACTCTTTCACGCAAAAACTACTGAACGGATTTCGATGAAATTTTGTATGGTATTAGTTTAGGCTCTGTATTAAAACATAGGCTACTTTTTATCCCGAAAAAGTAGTGTTCCCGAGGTATACTGTATTTATGCGCATATTATAATTTTTAAAATTCGAACTAAGCATGTGGCTGGTATATTCTTTAAAATATTAAAAATTGAACTTTTTTTTTCAGTTATATCAAAAGAGACTTGGGAGTCGATGCTGCACGCCAACAACTGGAACTCCGTGGAGCTGCGCGACAACAGATACAACCACATCGTGCACATGGTCACTGCGGCGAATGGCGCTGAGGACTTTTACTCCACTGAGGTGGGAGTTTGAAAAACTTTATCATATATATTATCGTTGTTTGTTTTTCGCAAAGGCAGCTATGAGCTACAAATACGATAAAAAAACTATTTAATAGTATAGGTAAATATAGTTTTTTTGGCACGTCTACGCATAGATAGTTACGTTTGTGTGTATCACACACACACTCTGTCACACTCTCGCGCGCGTATAACCTTTTGAGCATGAAGGGAGACAAATATTTTTTGTTTTTGCTCAGCTTGTGAGTTCTGTTTATAAATTACAGCATGATAAATATATTTTTTAATTTTTTAGTTAACTTCACTTTTTAGTTTAGGTCACTTGTGAAATCGATACTTTTTATGTGAAGGTTTGCATATAAAATGTCTTCTGAAAGATTGGTTCCGGCAAAATATTGACAGGACAAAACATTTATTATACTGTATAGTGAAATTGCATGACAAATATATGGCATCGGCTTATAACCATTTGCCAGTGTCAAGTTAAAAATGCGGGCGTTTCGATTTTCAACACCGTATTCCTAAATCGTCAAGTCTAAAGTCTAGTCAAAGTCCAAATAAATAGTCAGTGCAGTCAATGAGTCATGTCAGTCGATTCAGTAAAGTGGTAGAAGCTTTACTGAAAGTTCCTAGGGAGTTTTGGAGGGAAACACAAAACAGCACGTTTTTAGAAGTTGTAGCACTTGTCCACACTTGTGCACGTTAACGAATTTTTAATGGTTAATATTCTACCAATATTACACATTAAGAACCGAAATAACACAAATTTATGAGGAAATACAAAATCCACAACGTCATCCATTGAATTCCCCGGCAAAACTCCCCAGTACGTTTTTAGTGGTCGCGGCAAAAAATTGCACTGTAAATGGATGCTGTTATGCAATACTGTGTCAACCCTCTAGATCGCCATTTTGAGAAAATCGTGTTTAAATAAATTTATTTTATAGATAATTTCAACTATGTTTCAAAAGTTTTTATCAGTTTTTCAGTACTAAAATGATTTGATTCACTTAACACTTATATTGTATTTTATCGCATGATAAAGCTATTAGTATCAACATATTGATTTTAGTAATTTTGTTGGTTGACACAGTATTGCATAACAGCGTTAAAATAGAGCTCTGTGTCAGTGCTATAGAGCTGAAAATCGTGTAGAGTTGTCAAATCTCGTGGGTGCGAAGGCGAACATGCCAACATAATTAAATATACCTATATTATAAATATTTTAAGATAAATCTACTCCATAATATTTTTGCTTTGCTTGTTACGTACTTGTTACGTTGTTACGTCGCGTCGTCGTTACCTATTAGATATGATTTATCTGAAGATAATTTGTCGGTGCGACAAAAATGGATTTCCCAATGCGTTTGGGTTTTTAATTAATGTTTTATACTTATTTACGTTTGTATCGTATATAAATGATAAAGTTTCTACTTATCTGATATGAACAGTATTTTTGTAAATAAGCTATGTGTTTAGTGTTTACCTCGTGACCCGTTTTCTCTACGTTGTAAAATATAGATTGTAGATCATGAATATGCTTACATAAGGTTTTCCACAAATGAACATGATTGGTCTACGTGTAGGCCAATAGTTTCGAGACACTTTCGTGAGCTTTTTACATGTTTTTAACAAGTCGTTTTCTTGTTTTAGGACCACGCATGCCGATCAGAGGGCATGGAGCTAGCACGGGAGTTGGACTACAAAGCGGCCGCGGCGTGGATCGGCCACCCGTACTTCGACGTGATCGACAACTCCAGCGACTTCGACAAGAAGATGAACCGCCTCATCGCATGCGTGTGTCAACGCGTAGGCATCGACACCGGCGACAGATTGAATGTCAACTCGAAGAAGCGCAAGTTCCTCGTCAGAACACCGCTCGCTCTCGACTCAGAATTCCCGCCTTTCCAAGACTTCGACGTCGTACACAATTACCTGCAGAGCGACTATCGCAAAGCTCAAGTCAGGCTGCGCAAGCGCGGTCAGAAAGGCCACTGGTCGTATATCCATACGCTAAGGAAGCTGCATCCCACCAACGGCCAGTCGGTAGAGATCAGGACGCAGCTCACACACAGAGACTACTTAAACATGCTGCCGCAGCGAGATGACGCGCATTTCACCATCTTCAAGAAGCGCCGCTGCTTCATACACGAGAACCAATACTACCAGCTCGACATTTACAGACAACCTACACATCCCAGGTGCGTCCATGTTTCATATCAGTTCGTATCTTTGTCCAATTTGTGATATGTGCTTTATATTTTTTCGTCTTTCGTTTTTTGAGTTCGGGTGCGCAAATAAAATATTACAATCTTGTAGCAGAAACAGAAGCTAAATTAATCAGACTAATGTTATAAATGCAAAACTTTGTACGTATGTACTCTGCCGAGCTCGGAGCTGATATAAACTAAATTGGCGCACAGTATTAGCTATTATAGTTATATATAGTTTGTAGGTATTTACTCACAGGATACTTTTTATCCCGGAAAAATAATATATGGTGACTGCAGGATAGAAAATTATACTCACTTGTGATTTAACGCTAGTAAAAGATTCGACTGTATTAAATTCTATGGACTCAGATCCCAGGCCCGCCAGACTACCCATATATTTTTACTGATAAATGTATATTATATTGTAGTATTAGCGTGTACAATGAACGTATGCATACCTGCTAGTTTGCGCTCCACCGCGCAAAGTAGCAGGTATTCCAAATTCTCAGGTACAGGGCGCCAAAGGTACAAAAAAAAGTACTTACAGCCTTTGAAATTATTCTAACGTATGTAATAATAAAATAATGACAATTAAATATTATAAAGTGAAATTTACACCAATTACTTATTTTTATATTGCAATTTTAATAAAAAAAGGAAAATCATCCACGTAGAAATAAATTCAATTAACTTCTAACCTTTATATCTCTGTCCATACCAAGTTTAGAGAAAAATGGCTTTAACAAGTTTTGTTCCTTACGTTATTCTAAAACCAAAAAATAAGATTGCCTGAAAACTTTAAATTGGTATGTAAAGTGAGAGTTTCCACGACTTCAGCGCCTTGTGGCTTATACCTAAATGCATACGTTAATTGTCCACACTAATATTACAATGTGATATACATTTTATCAGTAAGAATATAAGGGTAGTCTGGCGGGCCTGCGATCTCAATCCACTAGTCCTTGACATAATATTTATGCCACTAGGTGCCGGGGTTTAGTACTGCTAGAGACGTACAGTGCAGCATATGACCAAGACATGCTTCTCGCAAGTTTACCCAAGTTCCTAGTTATTGAGAAGGAGGTAACTGGTGATCCCGCATACTCGATGTACAATTTATCCCTAAAGGAAGACTGGAAGACGTCGACAAAGTACTATGCAGGCTCAGATACCAATGGTGAGATTTATTTTATATTTTATTATCCTTATCATATGGCTATAAAATATAAAACCATGTGTGTGAGTGTTATAAACAGTGTTCACGGTAAACAAACCCTACCTTTTTGAATATACAAAGTGTTTTGTATATTAATAACACTATTTATTAAAACAAGAGACTTCTCAAGTCCATAAACCTCTTTTAAAAAGCAATCTAAAATGGCGACACCTGAAGCAATATCATTGAACTTCTTGCATTGAATAAAAATTATAAATTAAACCAACTTCAGTATGGCCGGCCATATTAGAATGTTCATCCTGCATGCATGATACCTGTTTCTTCCTACATATTTTCTTAGCTTAACAATTTTCATACAGTTATAGAATAGAGATGTTGCCTAGTGACGAATATCACATTTTTACAAATTGAATTTTAAAATTCTCGCATAGAAATACATAAATCTAAAAGAATTTTTTTAAGTGTGATGCGATTAAAAATTATAAGCAAATGTTGCCCATCTCTTTCTCGCAAAACAGTTTGTGACGTCAGAATCTAGCAGATAGCCGCCATATATTGTTTATTGACATATGGCGGTAGCACGTCGTGACGTCATAGGCCGATATGTGGCTCTTTCATAATGTAAATTTAAATTGTTTGTATCTTCGTTATTTTTAAAGATTAAAAAAATGGTTTTTAGACTGTTTATTATCATGTTGTCAAACATTGAATAGACAAAAACTATTTATAGTCAACATGCCTATTAGTGAAATGAGTACAAGAACCGCCCAAGTTAATAATAACTAAGCTTTGTTGTACTAAATGAAAATTGTTAAGATGTCTGTCTCTGTCTATACATACCGCTGTTATATTATAAGTTTCACAAACTTGCATGTATTTTAGTTTAAGATTTACTGTTGTGTCACTGGCGTAAATGTTATTCATAACCCTTCACTAGGTATTTGCTAATTATTTTTAACTTGTATGTGTTAGTACATTTTGTTGTTGTCTAGTGCCACATTCGTAATTAGCACTGCATTGTGTGTGCCATATGTAACAGTAGTGACTTGGCAGTCGTAAAAACAAAAATGTATTTACAGATTCAAATGGCGATAATCTGGTGGGATGCTCATGTTCTGATAAACATACAAGTGACCATTGAGATTTTAAATAACACTTAAGTGCTTGTAGAATGTGGACTAACGTAAATTCTATGTGTTTAAAATTTATGCCAGTGTTGTAACATTTTAGCACATAGTGTAACGGAACATGTTTCATTTGTCAGGGCGGGGTAAACACATTACCAATGGTTATAGTACACACCAATGTAACGGACATGCCAAAGTTAATGGCCACTCAGGAAATCAGAATGGCCATGTTGACAAAGAAGTAAATGACACAAACGGACACAGCTGCAACGTGAACGGACATGCAGTGGTCAACGGCCATGGACCAGTGAACGGAAACAGTGAAGAAGCAAAATCATCTATAGAAAAAAATGGACATAACACTGTACAGCTTACCAACGGCATTGATGCCAGGACGCCTTTAAAAACGTAATTTACACGTGATGTAAACTATCTCTTTAGAATCCTACTTTTTAATGTTCATCATACACAAAATTACATGAGTAATTATTGTTTAAAACAGAGAAAACCTGGTTTATAAAGCATTAATATCTGTGACTATCAAAGCAGGTGTGTAAGAAAATTAGGTTTTTTCTATTTTGGTATTTACTTGTGCGATTTTTATTTACTCATGTAATAATAACTGCAATTTGGAATGTATTAATGTGATTTATGATTTATTAAAATATGAATGCCAAATAAAGCAACTATTTTTATAGTATTCCATAATTAAATATTTTTATATATATGCGTCAATGAAATATGCACATTTAATAAGTTTGATAAATAAAAACTATGTGTATTTTTTGTGCCTTCACACAGTATTTTGTATTAAAAATACATTTGAATAAAGTATATAATGCAATATCACTATGGATTTCATGACATTTGAATAGGGAATTTTCAGAATTATATTTTGACTTCATATGAATTAGTTCACGAAATGTGACTTATTGTATTAATTGTAGGTACTGTTAAAGTGCAGAATATTTTGTTGCAAAGTAATGTTTTCACATTCTTGACATATAACTTTTAAATGTTAAAAATTCACAGTGTTCTTTATTGTCATTGTAGAATCAATGTAAGCTTAAAATTTTATTCAATTAGAATTAAATGTTGTCACGGTATCTAGATCTTATTAAGTACTTATGTATTTTAAGTTCACTAGTACTTATATCAATTTTAGGAAAATTATTTATAGCTCTTTCAAATGTTAGTGTTAATAGTGATAAAAGAGCCCTCAGTAGCATATTAAATGGCTGTGCTTATCGTAATAGAGTTAGTTAGAGATCTTGTTGCAACTTCTAAAAATGATTGCACCCATAAAAATTCAAACTACATACTAATGTAAATTTTTGTGGTTGTGTATGCTGTGTAGTATATACATACAAATAATCATGATCAACAAGGTGCAATCCAAGTTTCGTTTAAAAAATCTCGATTTTCTGTATTATTTATAACCATTGTAAAGCATAATAAACATTGTTTTGAATGAAGACGAATGTGTTTTAATTAATTAAAATACAGGAGGATCTACCAACAGACAACTGTGAATGCAATATGACCATTCATTAACATTTTTAACCATTCATAATAATGTTATGTAATCAAATCATTCAGTAGAAAGCAGACAGACTCCAAAGGCCAAAACCACTGCAGCAGTAGAACATGAGTAGAACACAATTATTCCCAGGGCTGGATCTACCATAATATGGTTTTATGGGTTTTTGCCCAAGGCCCCTGTGGATTCAAGGCCAAATCGAGTCAAAGTTTAAAATAGACGATAATCGGAAAATATCCATAATTTTATGAAATTAAACAGATTGTATCTTATTTTTTTCCTATACTTTGAGTAATTAGGTGGGCCCCTAAGTAGTTTTAGCCCAAGGCCCTCTAAACTTACGGTCTGACTCTGATTATTCTACTAGGTAAAGTATCTAAGAAACTACTACTAGAAAGAACAGGGAGGTAAATATAAGCCCAAAACTTTGGTCATATGTGTTTATTTCTTGATTATTTCCTTATTCTTCTGCTGCTTGTAAATCTTAATGACTTTCTGTGAGGGAACCAAGCCTGAGCTGAGACCTGGTCGTTTTTTCCTCTTCCCAAGTTTCCCTTCCCATGCCTCATCATCAGTTGGTGCTATGGGGTCTAGTGCTATTTGAGGCGGAGGGGTGGCAGTCATTGTGCCAGATCCTTCACAAACAACTGTTTTCAATTTCTAAAAGAAAAAAGACAAATGACAATGAAATGTCTTCTTAAATTTCAACAATCATATTTCGTTCACCACTTAAGCTCTCAAAAATTGCCAACCTGTTTATCAGCCTCTAATTCTTCTAAGGACTTTTGGATGTCAGAATCATGTGCGTATTTACAGTTGTGACCGAAACGACACCTTCCCTTTCTGTGATTCCAGCAGATTTTTTTACCGTTTATCATTTGTATATTGTCTTTACCTGGAACCTTAACATTCACGGCCTATGTACTTGACGATTGTAAGTGAAATTAGATATTTAATCAGTTATTAAGAAACAGCACAAAAAATAACTAAAATAAATGCAAACTTTCTCACAATCCATTACTTTTTTTAAATATGCTTTGATACGTCCAAGTATAGAAAAATAGTAGTGTACTTAAAATAGTAAGAACTACGAATCCAAATATTTGATTTTATTCTGCAGTCTTGTGTACGTGGTATTCATTGCTTAGGTGGTACTGGAAAGATTCATCAAATAATAAGGACTAAGATGTTTGTTAGAAAGTCAACATATACCATTTTCACATGTTTTTCTAGTATTGCTGCTTTGGCCTGCTCGGCTGCTACAAAGGGATTAGAAAACACCGATGTTGTAGTGTTTACATTATTGTCGCCAAGTGCCGGCTTCGGTAACTTTGGTTTCCCACTATCTTTAGTTGATCTGTAAAAAATGTTTTGCCATAAATAGGTTCCGGAAATATCACTGAAGCTTTAAATACGGATTTAACTTTGCTTACTTATCATCATCATCACTTTCTTCTGTGCCACTCGAAGACGAACCGTAATCCAATAATGCATTCATAGTACTTAAGAATTGTGTTTTTAACTTGTGTAAAAAAGTAATATATAAATTAATACTTTTTCTTTAATTATTATGGACAGACAGTGTTGTAAATTTATAATATTTTTATGAAAATTAATACAAACAAAATTAGGTCTTCACTCTCAAAATCATAGATGATAAGTCATAGACACAGATTAATTTTATAGCAAGTCATAGATCCTAAGTATTAACATAGATCATGGAGAATAGAGGTAAGGAGGACAATCTCTCTAAGGTAGAAAAGCTAAAAAGTGTCCGACAAAAGTAATTAAATACTAGTTCCAAAACTGGCAATAATGGCGCTATAGTGGCAAGGGTGTGTGATATTAAGTTAGCAATAAGAGATGAAGTAAAGTGAGTTGAGTTTAGTTATTTAAAATTTTTGACGACTTTAGTAGATTAAAGGTAGTTAATTCAGTAAATCATGAAAATTCTAATTTCTCATGTAATCGAAAATATTCTTATATGTAAACCGAAGAAGATGCTAAGATTTAATTATCCGTTTAAATTTTGCCGCTTTACTCCCGTCTGCGTATGTAGCGCCCCCTATTTAACGCTATTTTACGGACACTTCATGTATGGAGATGGTACTCCTTACTTCTATTCTCCATGAACATAGATGTTATGTATTACTCTGCTTGGTACGTAAATCTATGGCCCTATAACCAGACGATAATATAGGAATTTGAAAAAAACGGCGGGAAACTCGAACGCGGGCGGTCTTGTTTTTTCTCAAGCCTTAAATTTATTTTCTTATAAATAGTTCAGTGCGGGTGTATAGTATACATTTTTAATTATTTAGCTTGTTTTCTTATTACTTTGTTTTTTCTCTAATTTTAGGTAAGTTTTTGTAATTTATACCTCTAACAATGAATCGGCCTCCGGACCCGGGAGGCGGGAACCCTTTATGCACAGTTCCGCTGCCGAGTAATTTTGTTACCTACTGTAGATTATGACGGTTCCAGTATGGACACGGATCAATCAAACAAAAAGACATTAAAAAGATCTC
Organism: Phengaris alcon alcon; assembly: GCA_037179445.1. NCBI lineage: Eukaryota > Metazoa > Arthropoda > Insecta > Lepidoptera > Lycaenidae > Phengaris > Phengaris alcon. The sequence goes on along the minus strand of JAYRCH010000068.1, from coordinate 975,395 downwards.
GTCTTTATAAGATTTGTAAGCATTGTAACAAAAGAGTAAGGAAAAACGCGGGAAACCAGAAGGTTGGTTGCCAATGCTGCTCAGGGTCTGATAAATCTGAAGAGAACGGGGAAGTTGCCTCGTCTTCGATACCACACACGCAAAGCGTGCCTAACGTGCCTGCCTTGTGCGAGCCTACAAAACATTCTATTGGTAGAAATTTGTACAATGAGAATGACGTCATTCATAACGTCATTCTCATTGTACAAATTTCTATATAACTCTCTATAAAAAAGAGAAAACAGGCTGAAAATATTTATAGCAACAATGTCTCTAGAAAACTATTGGTCTTTAAAAAATATTATAAATAGTACCAAATTACTTTTCAAAAGGAAAAAATCAGAAGGTTGGCGAAAATTTTGCTCATCATTATCCCCTAACACTCCTCCATCTGATGTATGGAAAAGTATAAAAAGATTTAAGTCAGCATATATAATACCACCCATTCTGTATCACTTCCCAGTAGTATAGCTAATGATTTTCTAGACAAACTTGCTCCTCCAACAGTTAATTTTAATACCAACCTCTTATACGAAGATAGTACAAATGAATATTATGAATCTTCGGAATTAAATTCTCCTTTCTCTTTAACAGAAAAAAAAAATGTTTTGTAATATGTATCAGATTCTTCTCCTGGACCTGATGGTATTTATTATTCATTCATTTCTCACTTAAATGATATTAATCTACTAATTTATCTAAAAATAATAAACTTTATTTTTGAGTCTAGCAATATTCTATCAGAGTGGAAATGTCAAATTATTATTCCTATCCTAAAACCAAACAAGGATCCTTCCCTCTCATCTTCATATCGTCCAATAGCTCTTTCATCAGTCCTTTTAAAAATAATTGAGCACCTAGTTAAAAATCGTCTAGAGTGGTTCGTTGAAAGTAATTGTCTTCTTTCCTCGTCCCAATACGGTTTCCGGCGAAATAAAAGTACATATGACAGTTTAAGCCTTTTTACCACAGACATTAGATCAGCTTTTTCTGTAATTAAATTAGTTCTTTCCGCCTTTCTTGATTTGTCGAATGCTTAAGATAATGTCAATATAGCAATACTTAGACAAAAATGAATAAAACTAAAGATTCCCAAAAAAATATTTATTTTACAATTAATATGCTTTCGGATAGATCTATAATTTTTTATAATGATTTCCAAAAATATAAGAATCCTATCGAAAGGTTTTCCACAGGGTTCAGTTTTGAGCCCTTTATTGTATGATTTGTATAGCTGTGATTTAGAATTGTCCATTTATGAGGGTGTTGGTGTTTTGCAGTATGCGGATGACTTACTTTTATACATTATAGAAAATAATATTGATTTTGCATCAGCAAAATTAACAAAATCTTTGTTCTATCTTAAGCGATGGCTAGACAACTATGACCTGGATTTATCTCCAGCTAAAAGCTCCATAGTTCTTTTTAATCGAATGCGTATGTCTCCACAAGTCCAAATATTTTTTGACAGTACGATTATTCCGCAAAATAATCATCATAAATTTTTAGGCGTTATACTAGAGGAAAAACTTTCAGGGATACCTCATTGTGATTTTATTGTAAATAGATGCGAAAAAAATGTAAATATTATTAGATGTTTAGCAGGTGTTTGGTGGGGTGCTCATCCTTTTTACTTAAAAATGATATATAATGCTTTGATACGTAGTATTATAGAATATGGCACATTCCTGCTAGCGCCCGGGTGTAAGTCGGGATTTAAAGCACTATATAAAATTCAAAGTAAATGCCTTAGGATTATTTGCGGCGCCATTAAAATCTAGCCCGATTAACGCTTTACAGGTTGAATGCTGTGACCCTCCTCTGTATTTGTGTCGTCAGTATCTATCAGATAAATATCTCTTCCGATGCCTGCAACTTAATGATCATCTAATTATTGCAAAGCTTCAACAACTTGCTTATTTTGTGTCTAACAATTCGTATTGGTTACATAAACAAAATCCGTGTTTATTGTAAGTTACTTTTTTAAATCGCTTTCTGCTCCTGTACATAACTCTTGTAAATTACCAATTTTTCTTCCTCATACGAGGCACTTACTACTACTCCAAATATTGTTTGCATTGGTATAGAAAAAAATTCATTGAGGGATAATTCTAAATTCAATAGAATTGTTGAAACAAGATTTAGGGACTATCATTATGTTTTCACAGATGCGTCAAAACATGAAATTAAGGCCATGTCGGGGTAGGCATTTTTCACTCTCAATATAATATAGTACAAAAAATCAAACTTCCTTCTGAATGTACTGTATTCTCTGGGGAGTATTTAGGTATTTTAAAGGCTCTAGAATATATAACACTAGCAAAACTTAAAAAGTCCATTGTCTTTACAGATTCTCTAAGTGCTATTCAAGCCCTTATCAAAAATCCATTTAAAATGAAGCAACAGCATCGTGTTATATTTGGTATTAGGCAGTTACTAACAGAATGTATCAAGAAAGATTATTTAATAACATTTGCTTGGATCCCTAGCCACTGTGGAATTGTTGGAAATGTTAGAGATGATTCTCTTGCCAATGATGCGTTAACATGTGGAGATTACTAAATCTAAATCTAATAAAAGGAACTATCCTTATAAAAGGACATCATCCGTTTTTCATACATTTTTGCTGCAACATTGAAAGTGCCGGCCAGAAAAAAAAATGGGTTATTCTGATAGAAGTTGTTCGTCTAATCATTTCTTACTATGGCACCAAAGCTGTATCAGCATTGTACTTGATTTTATTTGAGTTCGAAAATTCTATTTTTTCATACATTTTCGAAAAAATAATTAATTTAAAACAAGTGAAGTAGCTTGACAGAACATGACTTTCGATGAATAAAATCATTAAAAACCAAACAATTGTTCAGCCATGGATCCTAGTCCATAGTTAATGTTGGATGGGCAGGGAGGGGTTCTAATAAAAATGAAAATACCTTTTTTGTATAAGTAAGTAGGTTATTTATTGTGAGTTAAACAATAATATCACCATCATTTGGCAGAACAATAATATTTTCTAATCCTAAAGCTGGGGGAACTATACTTTGTAGATGCCGAGCATAGCTCATGTACCATATAATGCACAAAATATGAGAACATCACCCAATCGTCATTTTTCCAATAATACATGTACAGTAATAGTGGGCGATTACTCGTCTTCCCGAGAGTGATTTATCTACCACAATATATGTATAATATGTTCTGGCTCTGACATGCCGGGATTGTAATCGCCCACGAATCATCCATAAATCATTTCCTTGTTCCTGTTACTCAGTCAGGTGTTCATCACTCAGATCAATGTTGAGCACAATTCTAAAGGATCCGTTATCAAGGATGTGTTCCCAGTAATAGCTTCTTGCCTGCTTTAATTGATATATGCCAAGAGCGAACAAAAACAACTCTAGCTCATTCAATCTTGGGAATTCTGAGAACTCTTCCATATCAGCTGTCATCATCCTGAATTGAGCACGTCTTCGGTTGTAATTATGCCGTTCTACGAGTTCTGACAATCTGTTTGGTGTATTATACAGAGACATCTTGGAGGTTATACTTTCATGTATAATCTCCAAGATGTCTCTGTGATGTGATGTGTGGGTTGTCCTCAATTAATACATGAAAGCGATTTAATATAGCTGCCGCAATCCTAAAATAATCAAACATGCTTCTAAGAGCTCTATTATTATAGATGCTACGCAGCAGTCGAAAATCTCGTTTAAATCTTCCGTTGACCACTTCAACTACCCAACGACAAATCGTAATCAGTCTTGATCTGTTAGCCTGTTCTGTGGTTAACTGAGTCTCATTGGGATACTTTGTTTCTGGCATATGTGTTACATAACCACACGATTCGAGATTTGCCACAGAATCGCGGAATCCACGGTCCAAAATAAATATGTCTCCACTTCTATAAAACCAGTGGAACGCACTGTTTTCATTATTTACTAAGCCATTAATTATATCTGCGTCCGAAGTAACTGCGGCGTATGGTCCGATCACGTCGATGATATGTCCATCGCAAGAAACCAAGAGGAAAGGTTTAAGTAGATTTCTATATTTGTGATGGCTATACGATTCGCGTTGAAAAAAATAATTGCTACTTTTCTGTAGGTAAACATAAGTGCCATCACAAATAGTGATTGCTTTCCTTTCGCTTTCTGGACTTGAAGGATTTCAGAACAGATTATTAGGCAATAATAAGTTCCGTTGAACCACTTCCTGCCTTGTCATATGATCAAACCCAAGGTTTAAGGGCACGAAATCTTCCAAAAGTGCGTTGCGTCCGATTTGTAAACATCTCTAGAATGTCGTTTCACCGCATTTTAATATATTTGCAAGCCTTGCGTTCGAATCTCCCGTTCTTAACTTAACCAATACTGCGGCCAATATGGTTTTTCTTTTGTTTATTGCCAGGCTTGGTAAGGCCGCCAGTAATTCTGCAAACTGGCTTTGACGCAAACCTGTCCAGGTATAAAATTCATCTGGTGCCATATTTTCAAACTGTTTAAAATCAATGATGTCTTGAGAAATATGTTTTTCTAGTATTGAAAAAATACTTGTTATCTGTGCAGCAGTAAACTCTGTAGATGCATTGTCTTGCAAAGGCAGTAAATACCACATATTTTGCTCCAAATGTTCACTACATACAAGTGCACTTTCTGGTATAAAATAACTGTAGCGGTAGAGCATGCGAAGAGTGATGTTTTCGGGAACACGACGTCGAGATTCACTTGCACAATCTTGGAATATACAGCTATTCGCTGTATTAGGTGCGCGAAGAAGACCCGGAAAATCCAACGAAGTAGATGTTGGATTTGGATTTTCGGGTGGATTGTCTTCTTTGTCAACCTGCTCTTCAACTTCTCGAATACTTCGTCGGTAAGTTCTTTCTGTTCTTTGCCAACATGGTCGGCAAATGAACTCAGTGCGCTCCAACTGGAAATAAAAAAAACATAAATCGTCAATACTGAAATCAAAAACCATTACACATACAAGTATATATGTACATAGGTATATATATTACGTGACCACAGTCCACAACACATACTTTGAAACAGGTATCTATACAGATGAAAACACACGAAGAACAATAAACACATCCTTAGGTACCTTTAATATATTCGGTTTAATGACCTTACCTCAAGGAAGAGCAGCATGCTTTGTCTTTGTTTTATCTATTATTTTTCGTCGAATAAATGACTGTTGGTTCAAGATTAGTTTAGCATAAACATAGAAAATAAACCTTAAGATCGAAAGGACCGGTTTTGGTTGATCGTAAACATACAACAATAACATTATACAATGCTGTCATTTGTTAACAGGTAGTTATATGTATATAGGAGAATGTGTTATTTACCTGTCTATCCACCAATTCTTCAATCACTATTTGAGCGATATCAAGATGGTCTCTTTCTCGGGAAGTCCATTCATATCTCCGCCGATTCGCTGTTGGTACACGGCACAAGATACAGTCTTCCATGACTCGTATACGGAACATTCAATAACAAAACGTCACAGTCAATATTAAAACGTAACAAAATACGATAACAAACAAAAACAAACGACGGGAGCGAGCGAGCAAAACAATGAAACCAACGTACACGGCAGCGATGCTTTCGGTACTAGTCAGTCGCGTCGCAAACGGCAAACGCTGCACGCGGTGTCATGTGCGAGCGAGAGGAGCATATTGCGCGCTCACTCTTGATGCAAATACATTGTATGCGCTAGAGCGGCGGGTTGCAAGAGCAGACAAAGGGTTTTGGCGGTTGGGGCAGGGGCGCGGCGGTACTATGTGTGGTGGCTTTACCGGCTTGTCTATTGTAAGCGCCGTCATTATTATAATATACTAACCGTGATTCCAAGAAATGTTTATGCTAAGTCAAGTTGCAAGACTACTTTTTATTAGGTTATATTGGTTCTGTGGTTTGCCCTTTGGGTTGCGGGGTTCAAACGGCAGTCGCTCTGAGTAAAAACCAGTAACCTTGTCAAATCACCTAGATTAGATAGCGGACATCGACTTTGAAGCATTGTTGCTGAGGTTGCAACCGAGAATACGCTCCTATGGATGAGGAAGTTAATATTCATGTTAAGTATATTGTATAAAGAAACATCCAAAATGTAATGTTTTGTCAAGCTACTTCATTTGTTTTAATAATTATTTTTTTCGAAAATGTATGAAAAAATAGAATTTTCGAACTCAAATAAAAAAAAATTCAATGCTGATACAACTTTGGTGCCATAGTAAGAAATGATTAGACGGACAACTTCTATTAGAATAACCCACTTTTTTTTCTGGTCGGCACTTTCAATTTTGGACCAAAATGGATGATGTCCTTTACTAACTATTTAGATTTATTAACTTTGCCCAAAAATTATTTAGACGCATCATGGAAATTGTCTTATGATCAAAGTTGTGGGAAAAAAGGAGCGCATTACAATAGACTTCAGCCTGAAATTTTGGAAAAACCATGGTTTTATAAGACGGATTTCAATAGAAAATGTTGTAGCATTATATCACGATTAAGGCGCGCCCACACTTGTTCTCCAGACCATCTCGCTAGGTTTAATATCATTGCCAGTCCCGCTTGTGTGTGTGGTACTGAAATTGGGAATATCAACCATCTGCTCTTTACTTGTCCAGTTTACAACCGCACCCACTTCCTTGATTCATTGATTGAGAATAAAACCCCTTTTCCTACATCAGTAATTACTAACATATTTATATATATTTATATATTATAACATATTTTCTAGTGAACAATAAACAAATTTGTTTATTGTTCACTAGAAAATATGTTATTTATAAAATACTATCTGATTTTATTTTTTATAATAACATTGAGATATAATTTTTATCTATATATGTACTTATGTCTTTCTGTCCCTTCCTTTGTAAATTGGTATTTATTTTTTTCTGATCCTGTCCTGAATTCATTTTCCAAATTCCTCGTTCTCGCTATATTATTGTTACATACGTTTTTCCCGTTCGTCATTGGCTATGTACAGAGTGCAAGCAATTAAAAAAATATATAGGAATTTGACATTAACATTTTAGTGTTGCTATTATCGAGAGCTGGAAATTCTATGTCAATGCCTACTGCCTAGTCTTAATTTTAACGAAATAATATGTATATATAGGAATATATATAGGAAGTCATTCATTACTAAATAATATATCTTATGACATAATAAAATAAGAAGCAAAATATTTATACTGTAATATTTATATGAAAACAAAACTTGACCCAAACTTGCTTTAATATTTCAATTTAATGAATCAAATATCATGTATGTATCTCATATCAGAATTATTTCAATATAATTAAATAAAAATAAAAATTTATTAAAAATAAAATACTTTCTACTCATATTCACTTAAGTTTTAAGTTTTTGGTAGATACTGTACATTTGATTTGAAGTGTTTGCTTAGTAATTGATCAAAATATAAAAAAAAATCACATGGCAAGATAAAAAGGAAAGAGAATATTGCTGTCACTTTTACGTGCTAGTTCTTCGTAGTGACGGCGGCATCAATTTCTGAATTAATTACCATTTGTCGCAAAAAAACTGCGCGTCCTTTTCCTTTTCTAGACTAAAAATTATCATTATAACTTTAAGTTGTGTTAAAAAGTACCTCAATGGCGTCTGACGAGGAAGTAGACGGTTCTTTTGCAGGTAAGCCCCAATTTTATCACTAGCATGTCATAGGTAAGCCGCGAATAGCGGTATCATATGTTTACTTGCGGTAAGCAATTAAAAATTCTTATCATTTTGATTTTCAATTTAAAGTATATGCTAAAATGTTCATAAATAATGATAAACAACGATGTGATAATGTTCTTGAATGGGTTTTTGTCAGTCCTGTTGATTTGGTAATGTAAATATTTTTATGTGGCATTTTATGACAGAAAAGAATATGCATTAACCCCTCATTACTATTTAACAAAATGGACGCCACCAAACAAAGGGATTACTGACCTTAGCCTAGGAATGCGCGTGTACATTGAAAAAATGCCACATATAGTTACGTTTTGTAAATGACTGGAGATAAGGAGCCTGTAACTGGTTTGACTACCGACATAAATTCGTTTTAGGTGATGAGGATGTTGAAGAAGGCGAGGGTCAGAATGAAAATTCTGGAGAAAGCGATGAAGCACCACCAAAGGTATGTGCTTTTATCCTTTATAATTTTATATTTAGTGTTGATATTGTATATCAATATTAGTTGTGTGTTTTGTTTATTTATTTTCTATGCTAGACCTTGCCTCTGAATGTAAGGTGTATTAAATGGATGTTTTTATATAAATTGATTGTAATTTTCATAAAGGTACACTATTATATGTTATTTCTTAATACAGTAGAGTGTTGATCATCTGAACTCATGACGGCCTGATTCAGACGTGCCTACCTCTTGTGGGCTTTTTTGTGTCAATAGTAACATTTAATTCAACAAGACTAGTTATAACAATAACAATAGGTTATAACAATAGGCATGATGACTGATTATTTTTATTGCATAAATGAATAGTACTCTTAAATATGAGTAACTTCTCAGAAGAAACAGTATATCAAAAGTCAATATTTTCAAAGGTATAGAGATTTGTTTACAAAATTTCACAATTTACAGGTTTTGTGAAAACGCTAAATTCGTACCTAGCTGTAACATCACGCCTAGGCCGTATACTTCATACACATTAGTGTATGAAGTATACGGCCACAGGAACATATTTGTAAATATCTCTGATATTTGTGCGTTTAAGTTCATACTTACCATAATGAATGTTTTTGTATATGATTTATGTAAACTAATGATGTAGATTTTGTTTACTAATTTAGCAGAAAAAATTTTTTTTTGTACTTTTTAGATTTACCTATCGAATTACTAAAGTACACAAATTATTTTTTTTACATTTACCAAGTAGTAATGCCTCAATATATCGGAGTATATTCATGAAATTAAATATTTTAGATGTAGTCATCATCCCTTTTATACATCCTTATTATCTTTTTCATTTGCCTGCACTTATAGTATCTCAAAGTTCATGCAGTTCGATTAGCCTAACAAATTCATTATCCAAACACCTATGTAATTAGTATGGAAAATCGACATTCTACTGTAAATGCATATAACACTAGCCTGCAGACATATGTCATATATAAACTATGTGAATAAAATATAGCCTGTAACCTATTCTGAAACATTGTATTTTTATACTTTGAAATCTTTTTCTATATTTATACAAATATTTTGTAATAATTGGTCTAGTTGTTTCAGAGGAGTTTTATAAGAAACACTGTTATTTTTATATATTAATTTATTAATTTATAGGATGATGGTGACTATTCACCAGAAGATGGAAGAAAAAAGAAAAAGGGCAAGAAAAGAAAAGCCAAGGGCGATGAAAAGAAGGGTAGAAAGAAAAAAAAGAAGCGCAAGAATGAAAGTGAAGAGGTAAAGTTTGTTATTTTTATTGTTAATTAATTTTGCCAATAAATATTTATGAATATTGTTTACAATTTATAATATCTCTCATAGGATGAAGAGTTTGGTCTTGAAGTTGGAGGAGATGCAGAGGGTGACAGTGACTATGCTCTAAGTGCGGTGTCTTCGAGTAAGAAATCCCGCAAGGCTAGAGGGAGCAAGCACAACACATCCACTCCTGCTTCATCATCCGATACTGGATCAGGTAAACTTTGGTTAAATTACAAAATATATCTATACTGCATTTATGATGAATTGGCCATGACTACGTGCATGGGCTATGTACTTTTTACATGTTATCCTCTAAATATCGCTTATGATAAGCAGCCTGTGCTTTATTTATTTTATCAATTATTTATGTCTTAATAGTAAGTAATTGATTACATAATATTAGGTCTTTACCTATGAAATTGCCGTTTTGTATGAAAAAATTTAAACAAATTTTTTAAATGTATTTTTTATTTGTATTAATCGAAGTAATCACCCATTCAATCAATGCATCTTTGCCAATGCAGTGGCAGTTTATTGATGCCCTTCTTAAATAAATCAGCTGGCAACAAATTCTTCAAAGGCATTTTGTACTGCCTCTCGGGTATTGAATTTTTTTCCCGTCAAGAAGTTATCCAAATTCTGGAAAAAGTAGTAGTCTGTAGGCGCAAGGTCTGGTGAATAGGGCGGATGACGGAGAGCTTCCAACCCCAGTTCTTGCAACTTGGAGACCGTCTGATGTGCAGTATGAGGTCGCGCGTTGTCGTGCAGGAGCAGCCGAGACGAGCGATTGACCAATGCTGGTTGGAGATGTGCCAGCTTCTCCATCATTGTGTTCAGTTCTTCACAGTACACATCTGCAGTAATGCTCACCTCATTTGGTAAGAAGCTGTAATGAATCACACCGGCGCTAGACCACCAAACAGTAACCATCACTTTTCTAAGGGGTAAGTTTTCGTTTAGGGCATTGTTTAGGTGCTGAACCAGGATCCAACCAACTTGCTGAGCGCTTGCGGTTATCAAACAGAATCCATTTTTCATCGCAGGGAACAATGCGGTTCAAAATTCCTTCATTTGTGTGTCTGTTGAGCAGTGCAAGACACGTCTCGACGCGTAGTTCGCGCTGGCGATCATTGAGTTCGTGGGGCACCCATTTGTCAAGCTTTTTTACCTTGCCAATTTGACGCAAATGGACCAATATTGTTTTGACGCTAACGTCGAAAGCTGCTGCTAATTCAGCCGTAGATTGTGTATCATCAGCTTCCACAATCGCCTTTAATTCGTCATTGTCGACCAAAGTCGTCGGACGACCGCGAGGTTCATTTTTAGGTCGAAATTTCCAGAACGGAAGCTAGCAAACCAATAACAGGTGGTGCGTTGGTTTGTAGTGTTAGCTCCGTAAACGTCGTTGATGTTGCGTGCCGCTTGTGCCGCGTTGCTGCCACGACGGTACTCATATTCCATAATTACTCGAATTTTTAACGTATCCATGATGACGAAAAAGATTGAAATGCGATGAAAATGTAACACTAATCAATAAACAAATGAATACTTTTGGAAAAAGAATTCCATGTTTTTAAAATAAAATTAATTTGAAATTAGAATTCTTAGCCAAACAAATATTATTTTGATTTGAAATGGCCAGTACTGCAGAACGGCAATTTCATAGGTAAAGACCTATTATATATATATACAGCCGAATACATAACCTATTATATTTAGACCTATTATATTTTGCGTAATGCTCAGGTCATGAAAAGCTATTTCCGTGGTCTAGTGGTAAGAGCTTGGCCTTCGACTCGGAGGTCGTGGGTTCGATTCCCGCATTGGAACAACAAAAATGTTAGATCCAAGTTTGGTTAGGACAATGCAGGCTGATGCCTGATTGTCTGAAAAGAAAGATGATCCATGCTGATGATGGGCATGTAAAAAGTTGGACCTGCGCCTGATCTCTCGGCAATCGTGTTAGTTATCCGTCCCAGTGGATTATGAGAGTAAAGGAAGAGAGAGTGCTCTTGTGTACTGCGCACACACTTGGACACTATAAAATTACTCCTGCGTAACTGGCCTGGTTTCAGTTGGTGGGGAGTTATTTATTTATTTATAATGCTCAGGAATGCCCACCGTGGAAGAAGTTTGTTCCTCGTTTGGCCTCACAGATGTGGATATACAGTATTCAGACGCTGACTTAGAAAATTTGACAAGCTACAAGCTGTTCCAACAGCATGTGCGCCCATTGATTGTGAAGGAAAATCCAAAGGTAAGCACTTTAGAAAAAAATATAATTTTGTTTGATTAACCCCATTGGTGCAATGATGGGGTATTTAAAACCAAATTTTTACAAACACAAAGTTTAGAAAATGGAAAAGTTTAGTTTATTTGTAAGAAATACTTGAAAATGTTGACAACAATGTTTTAATATAATAATTTCTTCATCAGGTACCAGTTTCAAAGTTGATGATGCTGGTAGCTGCCAAATGGCGACTATTTTGTGAAACAAATCCCCACTTGGATGGTGGTACTCAGAATATTGGGTCGGAAGAAAACACAAACACTTCAACTACATCTGACTACACTCCTAAACGCTCAGCCCGCTCAACCAGGGAGAATAAGGTACTTATATGAAAATGTTTTGTTAATTAAAGTCTAAATATGTTTTCTTTATTATATGCAAGCTATTAAGTTCTTTCATAACTTTCTACTTGGTCATTAGGACTTAAATTCTTGTTACTTTTAAATTTCATATGCTATTACTCCGAATTAATCTTCTTTTCTATTTGTAAAGAGTTAGAAACAAACAACCAAACTATGTTTTTTTTTCTCTTCTTATATCTTGCTATCAGTCTTGCTAGTAAATATTAATGATAAAAAGCCATTCATTTCATAGTAGTATTTTACAATTAAACATGCGTTTCTCAGTTGGACGAGGGCTTGGACGAAGGCGAAGAGGAGGAGGACGAGAGCTTGGTGAGCGATGAGGGCACGCCCATCGCGGCCGGCCCCCGTAAGCGCGGCCGCAAGCCCAAGCACGCGAGCTCAGCGCCCGCGGCGCGCGGCAAACCCGGCCGCAAACCCAAGGTTCCCACGCTCAAGATAAAGTTCAGCAAGCGGAAGAGGACTAGCAGCGTATGTATTATTGTATTATGTTAAAAATCGCATTCTTATCGTGCATATTACACCCTTAGAATGAAAATAAAGTCTGGTAATTTTTGATTTTGCTATAACATTTAAAAACATTAACCAATTAAATATGATGTTACCAACCCCTGCATAAAGATCAATATGTCATTCAACAGAAAATAATCATTTCCCATAAAAAACGGAACAGAATTAATTAATTTTGTTTAATTCTATACTTTTTTACTTCGGTCTTTTGTTTTTTTTTTTGTATTTTTTTACTTCGGTCACTATCATTCTAAGAGTGCATATCCTTCTTCAATTATTTGGGAATACTATCGTAAGTATTTGATTTCTTAAATTTAAGAAACCACATCATTTTCGTGCGTCAAAATGTCAAAAAATTTTCACTCTAAGGAGATTATTTGAATTGACGTAAATAGAAAGTAATATTCATTCATTTTTGTATTAAAGGAGGAAGAGCACGAGGGTAGCGGTGGAGCGAATACTGACTCTGACGCCGAGTTCGAACAGATGCTGGCCGAAGCGGAGGAACCCAAACCGACTGCAAGCGCCGCGGAGGAACCTGCGCCTCCCAAAGAGGAGGACCCTAATGCCCCGGTATGCCATATTTATGTCCCACGCCCTACTGAAGTAGCAAAGCAATCACCTAACTAATGTATAAAGATACTTAAAAGTGAATGTGACTCTAGTTGCTTCTATGTGCTGAACCTTATTTACTCAACAGCCAGTGCCTAAGAAGAAGGCAAAAACAAAGATTGGCAACAAGACAAAGAAGAAGAAGAAGTTGAAGACAACAAATAAATTCCCTGATGGTACCGAAGGTGAGCAAGAGCACCAGGACTACTGCGAGGTCTGCCAGCAGGGCGGGGAGATTATACTCTGCGACACATGCCCTCGAGCCTACCATCTCGTATGTCTGGAGCCAGAACTGGAGGAGACTCCAGAGGGACGGTGGTCTTGTCCACACTGCGAGTCCGAAGGCAATCAGGATCAGGACGATGATGATGAACATCAGGAGTTCTGCAGGTACTGTAGATATATATATATGTTTATTTGTTTATCGGAAAGAAATAATTTTATGGAGTGTCTTGAATATATGGGTTATTTAGATTTTTAATTTAAATTAGGCAAATTAAAATATATCTCATAATTTATGTAACTTTTCAGGATTTGCAAGGATGGTGGTGAACTTTTATGTTGTGATTCCTGTCCATCAGCTTATCATCGCTTCTGCTTGAATCCACCGTTAGAGGAGGTTCCAGATGGGGAATGGAAATGTCCAAGATGCAGTGTAAGCATTTAAAGGCAATGTAACTCAAAAGAAAGCTTTTTGAAGTTAGGCCTTAGGCCTTATATCATTATCATAAGTTACAACATTGAACCTACCAGTAGTATATTTAATTAATCGAAAACATCATGGTTGTTCTTTATTATATATTATATATTTTAGTTTTACTCAAGTATTTTATATATTTGCAGTGTCCACCATTAGATGGAAAAGTGGCAAAGATTTTAACATGGAGATGGAAGGAGCATCCGGCAAAGACAAAGGCGCCTCGTTCACGGGAATTCTTTGTGAAGTGGCATGAGCGGTCATATTGGCACTGCAGCTGGATTTCAGAGCTGCAGGTTAAAATAGAAATAATTTTTACAATATATTATTATTATAGATGTTAGTACAGATCATGCTTGACCAACGTGTGGCCCGTGGGCCTTTGCAATGCGGCCACTGAGTTAATTTTGCAGTCGACTTGGTAATCGAGCAGTCGGCTTTTATATGGCTCGGATTTTTCTGAATAAACCTCTAACCATCTAATCGGGATTGCTTACAAGCACAATCTCGAAAAAACCGATGTTTGCACACAAACGGTAACCGACCCTGTCTATAACGGTACGGCCGATGTTGACCTGATGGCCGAGCGTATTATAGGAGGCGTTCACAGCTACAAGTGCTACAATGCAACATTGATGTTGATTTTTTTTTTTTGCGCGCTTTTTTCAAGTCGTCGTGTGTCTTGTGTTTGTGACAATATTTCGTAATGTTTGAAAAACACAGATTTTTGGGGTTTTGTGGTCGAATTGTGGATTTTTATAGATGTGCCCGATGGCCCGTTAGGGTTTTGATAAAATAAAAAATGTCACGCAGTCTTTTTATGTGTTGTTAAATAAAGTTTATGTTTTCAGTTGGATGTATTCCATCCTCTGATGTACCGTTACTACATGCGAAAATATGATCCTGAAGAACCGCCTAAAATGGACGAAGCGTTGGAGGAGCGAGAAGGTAGAAGGAGACAGAAGAAGGGACAACAGGCGAATCAAGACGATTCAGATGAAAAGATGCTAGAAGAAAAGTATTATAGGTAAATATCCTTTACAAAATATATAATATACTTATGAATGGTGTATTTTTTGGTTCATGGTTAATTTCAACTTTGTCTTGTCAAAGAAATAATTTCCTTGTTTTGTAATAACACTGTAGAAGTTTGCTATATATTTTTTACATTTAAGGTATGGAGTGAAGCCAGAATGGTTGATTATACATAGAGTGATCAACCATCGCACAGCGCGTGACGGCACCACATACTACCTTGTTAAATGGAGGGATTTGTCGTACGACCAGGCCACATGGGAATCCGAGCATGAAGATATTGCAGGTTTGAAGAACGCTATGGAATTCTATCAGGTATGTAAACAACTTTTGTATTCATAGTTCTAAAATTGAGATTGAAAACCTTATTATAATATAAGTGACAAAACTCAGACACAATTGAAATTTTCAGGATATGCGAGCATATATAACATCCGAAGGCAAAACTAAAGGTAGCAAGGGAAAGAAAGTCGGGCGCAAGAGCAAGAATCGCGAAAATATTGACGAAGACGAAAGCAGCAGTGGTTTACAATTTAAGGGCAAAAAATACAACCCACCGCCAGACCGCCCAACTACAAATCTCAACAAAAAGTACGAAGATCAACCACAGTTTGTTTACGAGACGGGAATGCAACTACATCCTTATCAATTGGAGGGTCTCAATTGGTTGAGGTATTCATGGGGACAGGGGATCGACACTATTCTTGCTGACGAGATGGGTCTCGGAAAAACTATTCAAACTGTAACATTCCTGTACTCCCTCTTCAAAGAGGGACACTGCAAAGGACCATTCCTCGTCTCTGTACCACTTTCCACGATCATCAATTGGGAGCGAGAGTTTGAACTGTGGGCTCCCGACTTATACTGCATCACCTATGTTGGTGACAAAGATTCAAGAGCAGTCATAAGAGAGAATGAACTAACATTCGATGATGGCGCAAACAGAGGTGGTCGACCCTCGAAAATTAAATCCCAAGTCAAGTTCAATGTTCTATTAACATCATATGAACTTGTTTCTATCGATTCTACATGTTTGGGCTCTATCGATTGGGCTGTACTCGTGGTAGATGAAGCTCACAGACTTAAGAGCAACCAGTCGAAATTTTTCCGGCTTCTTGCTGGATATCACATCAACTATAAACTGCTACTCACTGGAACACCATTACAGAACAATCTGGAGGAGTTATTCCATCTTCTGAACTTCTTGAACAAGAACAAGTTTAATGACCTTGCAGCTTTCCAGAACGAATTCGCTGACGTGTCAAAAGAAGAGCAGGTAAAGAGGCTTCACGAGATGCTAGGGCCGCACATGCTGCGACGTCTCAAGGCCGACGTGTTGAAGAATATGCCAACAAAGTCCGAATTCATCGTGCGTGTAGAATTGTCGCCCATGCAGAAAAAGTATTACAAGTATATCCTCACCAGAAATTACGAAGCTCTCAACCCTAAGAGCGGAGGACAAACGGTGTCACTTCTTAACGTCATGATGGACCTTAAGAAGTGCTGTAATCATCCCTATCTCTTTCCGGTGGCTGCCGAGGAGGCGCCTCTTGGCCCTCACGGTAACTATGATACTCAAGCCTTAGTGAAGGCTTCAGGAAAACTCGTATTGATGTCCAAAATGCTTAAACAGCTAAAGGAACAAGGGCACCGAGTACTAATTTTCTCTCAGATGACAAAAATGTTGGATATTCTTGAAGATTTCTTGGAAGGAGAAGGATACAAATATGAAAGAATTGACGGTGGTATCACAGGTACGATTCGTCAGGAAGCTATCGATAGGTTTAACGCACCAGGCGCTCAGCAATTTGTATTCCTTCTGTCAACCAGAGCTGGTGGTTTAGGTATTAACTTGGCTACTGCAGATACTGTGATCATTTATGATTCAGATTGGAATCCTCATAATGACATTCAAGCCTTTTCTCGCGCTCACCGTATCGGTCAAGCAAACAAAGTAATGATATATCGTTTTGTAACACGTAACAGTGTAGAAGAAAGAGTCACACAAGTGGCTAAAAGAAAGATGATGTTGACTCATTTAGTCGTGCGACCCGGAATGGGTGGAAAGGGTGCAAACTTCACAAAACAGGAGTTGGATGATATCCTTAGATTTGGTACAGAAGAGCTGTTTAAGGAAGAAGACGGAAAAGAGGAAGCTATTCATTACGACGACAAAGCCGTTTCGGAACTGCTAGATCGATCTAAGGAAGGTATTGAACAGAAGGAGTCCTGGGCTAATGAGTATCTTAGCTCATTTAAGGTGGCCTCTTACTCAACAAAAGAAGGCGATAACGAGGAAGAGGTTGATACTGAGATTATCAAACAGGAAGCCGAGAATACTGATCCAGCATACTGGATAAAACTTCTCAGACATCATTACGAACAACACCAAGAAGATCAAGCGCGTACACTGGGCAAAGGTAAACGAGTTCGTAAACAAGTTAACTACAACGATGGAAGTGTAGCACAAACTGAAAACAGGGAAGATTCCACTTGGCAAGAAAATGGTTCTGATTACAACTCAGACTTCTCACAGGGTAGTGAAGATGACAAAGAGGATGATGACTTTGACGAAAAGAACGACAACGGCGATCTCATGAGCCGACGTAGCAAGAGGCGACTGGAGAGACGCGAAGAGAGGGATAGACCACTACCTCCGTTACTAGCTCGAGTAGGTGGAAATATGGAGGTCCTTGGCTTCAATGCCCGTCAAAGAAAGTCGTTCCTTAACGCTATCATGCGGTATGGAATGCCTCCACAAGATGCGTTCAACTCGCAGTGGCTAGTTAGAGATCTTAGAGGAAAGTCGGAACGAAATTTCAAAGCGTATGTGTCACTCTTCATGCGCCACTTATGCGAACCGGGCGCCGATAACGCCGAGACATTCGCCGACGGTGTTCCCAGAGAGGGCTTATCGAGGCAGCATGTCCTAACTCGTATCGGCGTCATGAGTCTGATAAGGAAGAAAGTGCAAGAGTTTGAGCACATCAATGGTTACTACAGCATGCCAGAATTGATACGAAAACCAGTGGAACCAGTGAAGATTGCGGGCGAGAGCGCTGCCCCCAGCCCGGCCCCGTCTACAGCGACTCCTATCACCTCCGCAGCACCGTCGCCGGCTCCCACACAAATCACACAGAACTCCGCACAGGCGCCCACGCCTGGAGGCTCAGAAAAGGATGAAAAAGAAGAAGCAAAAGAAGAGAAACCAGAAGCTAAAGAAAACAAAGAAAAAGAAGAACCAATGGATACTAGTGATATCAAGGAGGAGAAACCCGAAGAAAAAGAAACGCCTAAAGAGGCGAAAACCGAAGAGAAAGAAGAAAGACGCATGTCCGTAGACGAGGAGCCACCTAAAGAAGAGGATAAGGCGGAAGAAAAGAAACCGGAGGAAAAGGATGTGAAGGTAAAGGATGAGGTTAAAGAGGAAGATAAAAAAGAAGACTCCAAGAGCGACAAAGCTGAATCCGAGGGCTCCGAGAAGAAAGATGAGAAGAAAGACGAGGATGACGACGATGTTGTCTTGGTCAAGGAAGAGGAAGATCTCAAGGTCGAACGCCGCAAGTTCATGTTCAACATCGCCGATGGAGGGTTCACGGAGCTCCATACTCTGTGGTTGAATGAGGAGCGAGCGGCCGCGCCGGGTAGAGAGTACGAGATCTGGCACAGGCGACACGACTATTGGCTATTGGCCGGTATCGTCACGCACGGGTACGGCCGCTGGCAAGACATTCAGAATGATCTGCGATTCGCCATAATTAACGAGCCATTTAAGATGGACGTCGGCAAGGGCAACTTCCTTGAGATTAAAAACAAGTTCTTGGCGCGGCGATTCAAGGTAAGATATTTTATATTTTCAGAAACGTCATTTTTATCAACAATCGGCACAAAAAAAATTGCATTCAATTTTCATGGAAATATTTGTTAAATCTCTTTAAACTAAGTGTGGGCCATGCCATTTTTTTTTAAACCCATAACGCTTAGGCCCGTATTAATAAACCATTCTCAAGACCTTTCTTGGCTGAGACGGTCTCAAGTAACGATTAGCTTCTCAAGATGGTCTTTAATTCATAGTATGATCTCAAGACCGTATCTTGATAACGTTATTGAGATCACTTACTCAAATTTTAAGCGTGATCTACACGACAAAGAACGAATGAAATAACGTTTCGTTTACACTTCTACAAAGAACGGATTTATTCATCATAGATTCCTTCAATATTTATTTAAAAAAATGAAATATTTAATAATATAAATACCAAAAAAGTTTAGTCTGTATTTTTTTATTTTGTAAAAACTGATTTGTCATTAATTTATCACATATATATTAATATTTATTATTTTCTAACATATTAATATCCATATTTTTATAACAACTACGTAAAACGGAATGCGGATCATTGACATTCGAAAAAAGTTCTTATTCTTTAAAATGGCTCCTTATTATTATTATTCCTTAAAAGTGATTCGCCAATGTCAGAGTGTGTTGACGATAAACTCTGCCTTATGAGTGGGTTATATGAATAAAATTAAAAACAAGGACACAGTGTACTGGATGAAGTCTGTTGAATAATCTAAAACCTAGAACAAACATTTAGGGTCAGTACCACAGTTTTATTTTGTTAGTATGAATATTATATTATGTAGGTACATAAAGTTTCAATAAAAGGAGTACAAAACACTGAACAGATTTAAGGTTGATAGGGCGAGGAATTGTAGGAGGGACGGAAATCATACGGATAATAATAAGTAGATTAGTTACTATGATTGTTTTTGTCAGACAGTACCGTCAAAAAAGGCTATTTTCCGAGGGTTCAATGAGGAAGGGACCTCATTGTGCATTGTTAAAAATTTAAGTTACTTTAATATTTAACAACCTGAACTGTATAAGAATGTGTCTCTAATTATATCCCAGTTACAGTTTATTGATCAATCAAAACAATATGTACTATGTCAACTCTTATTCATAGTAATTGTAATTAGTTTGCTCCAATTCTTGTTAGTACAAGCTGTTTTTGTATTTAAATTTTATGTATAATAACCTAACCTAACCTACGTAAATAAAGCAAATTTAATTATATACGAACATAAATGTGTCTTTAGTTGAGATTTGAAATAAAGTATGAGAAAAAGACGCTTCTTGTGTTTGCATCAAGATTCCTTTTATTAAATTAGTATTTTAATTCTAGTTACATCATCACGTAGGGAATTTATTCTACTTTTTAAATAATATGCATAGGTTTTATTTACAATAAAACAATATAATTTTGAAAAAAAAAAGCGGGAATCGCGCGCGTCAGCCATATTTCATAGTAGATAACTGTAATTTGTTTTATATCTATTTAAATTTTATGTATCATGTATCCACCTACGTAAATAAAGTAAATTTCATTATAAAGAAACAAATATAGCTTTAGTTGGGGCTTGAAATAAAGAATGAGAAAAAGACGTGTGTGTTGTTTGCACCAAGATTCCTTTCATTTTTAGCGCGTTTTTTTATGGCGGCACGCTCTCGCTCACGCTCTCGGGCGCCCCATCACCGTTGTACGGTTGAATCGGCGGTTGAATAATGTCAATAAATAAATGAAATCGAAAATATTTCTATAAATACTCGACACTGGCAGAAGGTGCACAACCTTTGCAATCGCGATTGCCAAAAGAAGAAGAAGTATCAACAAGCGTCTTTTTATTCATAACTTTATTTTATGTTAGTATGTAGTGTAAATTCTGAGTTTGTTTAATCGTAAGTATATAGATTTTAATTTACATAATAATTGTAAGACAACCAAAAACACAACAAATGATATTGTTCTGTATCCAAAGCCGTACGGCTTGTCAAGTCAAGGTTTGACTGAACTAACGAAACCGCGTCTCAAGTAACAGTTGACAGCAATGACAGCGTACTCGTTTAATAAACGTTCGCACTCACTTGAACGCCGTACCTACAGCTGTACTTAAGTACGATCTATTAATTGAAACAACATCTTGAGTACTTTATTGAGAATTGTCTTGGCGATAAGAAAGGTTTATGAATACGGGCCTTAGTTTGGTGGGCCCTTAATCTTATCAAAATTAGTTTATTCCTAAAATATTTTCTGTACAAACAAGAACAAATTAAAGTAGCCTATATAAATCCAATTAGAAGATACAGTCATACCTACAACTTTATATATATACTCAAAACTTATTCCTTTCAGCTGCTCGAGCAAGCGCTCGTCATCGAGGAACAGTTACGTCGCGCGGCGTACCTTAACCTCACGCAAGACCCCAATCACCCAGCGATGTCGCTAAACGCGCGCTTTGCAGAGGTGGAGTGTCTCGCCGAGTCGCACCAACACCTCAGCAAGGAGTCGTTGGCGGGCAACAAGCCTGCCAACGCTGTTCTGCACAAGGTACAGATACTTAGCTACTAAAACTGCCGTCGGAATAGTAAAAAGTAGTATAATCACTGCAAAAACTTAAATTCAATAATCATATAATTCATTAAACTAACGCCACTCGGAAAGTGCGATGTGATTTTATCAGTGATCACTCTGTTATAGGTTCTGAACCAGCTGGAGGAGCTGCTGTCGGACATGAAGTCGGATGTGTCGCGGCTACCGGCCACACTCGCGCGCATCCCGCCCGTCGCGCAGCGCCTGCAGATGTCCGAGCGGTCCATCTTGTCGCGCCTCGCCGCCACCGCCGGCAACCCCGTGCCCAATGGTACGTAAACATAATGTGTTTGGTTTGCTGTTTGGTACTTGCAGTTTTGGTACTGACACCATCAGCAATACAAACCCGAGTATACATGAAGGGACAATAGCTGCCAAAAATATTTTAATTTTATTTGCGCTTGCCCCAAAAACTTCGTTACGCACATAATATATTAGCCCCGATTTTACGAAACTTCTTTAAACGCGCTTAACGCTAAACCCGGATTCAATCTCTCTCTCATTTAATGTTAGAACGGGATAGACAGATCGAAAGCTTAGCTTGGAGTTAAACGTCGTTTTAATACGTTGGTGATGACCGTCATGGGCATTATGCCTGTAGTTTTTATTATATAAAATTAAAAAAATACGTTGGTGAAATTGAGGCTTAATGTTATTGGTATATATTTACGGTTCTGCGCATTTATGGACATTTTCTCGAGATGTCTACCGGCTATAATATAATAAGAGTATAATATACGAAAAATGCATATACCTGTCCAACATGTCTTCGTCGCGTGCACGGTACTGTGTACCCAAGTGCGTCCTATACACAGCGATACGTCCACATCGGCTTCACGTGCGCGACGAAATATAAAATCTGTTATAGGGATGATGACTACATCTAAACTATTTAGTTTCATCAATATACTGAGATATATTGAGCATTACTACTTGGTAAATGTAAAAAATATAAAAATTTATGTAGTTTAGTAATTAGATACATCTAAAAAGTACAAAAAAGTTTTTGACGTGATAACGTCTTATAAATCGATATAAATCGATGGAGCCGGCTGCACGAACGAAAAAAAATGACCTTTACCTGTTACCCGTTATCGTTACCAAGTACCCAACTACCAGCGTTACCTCGCATTGCCTTTACCCCATTATTATTATTATTATTATCGTTGTTGTTGTTGTTGACGTTGTCACGTTCAACTATCGTCAGTAAACCGACTTTACAGGCAACCGGTATTTTTTTTTTTGCTAAATTAGTCAATCAAATCTTTATCATTAGATTACTTACATCATATATAAAAACAATTATTATGGTAAGTATGAACTTAACGCACAAATATCGGAGATATTTACCAATATGTTCCTGTGGCCTTATACTTCACACCACTTTAACCTAGGCGTGCCGTCACAGCCAGGTATGGAGCGTTTTCACGAGACTTACGAAATTTTGTATACAAATCGCTGTACCTTTGAAAATATTGACTTCTGATATACTTTCTTTTCTTCTGAGAAGTTACTCATATTTAAGAGTACTATTAATGCAATAAAAAAAATGTCATCTAGCCTATTTACATATTCAATATTACATATTTTCTATAACCTACTGACTACCTATAATGTATTACCAAAGGACCACACATTTTTGGTTTAACTGTAATAACATAAGTTCTGTGTGTTACAGCTCAACTGGCGCAATTTCCGGGCGGGTTCGGGTCGGGTGGCACGCTGGCGGGCTTCCCGCCGTCCGCCGCCGCCGCCAACTTCACCAACTTCCGCCCGCAGTACTCCGTGCCCGGCCAGCCCGCCCCGGCCGGCGCATCCACGGTGAGCCGACGCAAATGATCACTCATTGAATGAGCTTCATCCCTCATTTACATAAAGAGGCATTAATTTTGCCAAAAAATTGCAGTTTATAGTAATACCAAAGATTTTTACTAATAACTTAATTGAGCCTTGGTCTCACAAGACAATCAACAGGCACGTCATTAATAAAAAAAAAACATTGAAATATTAATTATTTTAAATGTATTTATTGTTTCAGAAAACATAAGCGTATTAAAGCCATGTCACAGCTATTAACAGTGTAAGTTTTTATTTATTATAATAAAATGTATATTTAATTGATAATAAATATTTAATTTTTATTATGTATCACAAAGTTTTTGAAGTGAAACTACTTTATCGACGTATGGGAGAAATTTTATAGCAATGTAAAAAATTTGTAACGTTTTTATGTTACGCGCCATCTTTATTTCCAAAGTCACATTTTTCCGTTACGCGCCATATTTATTCATGTTTTTTTTTCGTCGTGATACAAGATATGGAGTAATTTAGAATTCTAATGTCAGACATGCGTAGCGCTAACTGCGCTGGCACTTGGATTTTTGACCAATTGATCTCGGGTTCGAATCGTCAGACGAAATATTTTTATTTCTTTTTATTTTATAATTTTTGAAGTCAAACATTTTTTTTAAGGATTTTCTTCAGGCACGATGAGAGTATTTTTGGATATTAATTAATTAATGATGTTTCACTTCTTCTACACACACTCTGTACATGTCATTTCTTTCATTTGTATTTATTTACAGGTGACTAATTTGATGTTTTGTTACAGTGAGCCGATTATGCGGACGCATATAGATCAATATTTGAAATTTTATCGTTTTAAGATTCTCGCTCCACCTTGGGTTTGAAGTGATATAATTAGTGTTTAGTACAGTGCAGTTATGTTGGGTAACATAAATATAATGTCATATTGCAATAGAACTTTTACAATATTATTTATTTCAACCTGATCTGTATGAATCTTGTTTTATTGCATAAGTGATTGTGGACTTATGAATTATTTTAATTTACCAAAAATGAGAAATTGAATTAAATCTTAGTATTAAGTACAATGTGTTTTATTTTTACATTTTATGTAGACAGAGTACGAATGTATTTTAAATCTATTTAACAATCCGTAACAATCTAAATAAGAAATTTTGAGACAGATGTGTGATGAGGAATAAAAGTGATGTTTGGTAAAAATAAATTTAATTAAATTCATGATTCACATTAGGCATTGTTTACACAACATACAATATCACTATTCACCAGGTATAAGTCCCGTCTTCGTTACACTTGACACTGTCTATTGACTGTATTAATCTGGGGTCGGACGAGCAAAATAGTTTGAGCATTTCCTCGCTCATGCCGCAGTCTGATAGGTTTTCCTTGTTAAATGCTTTCGAGAAATGATTTGGTTCATTTTCTTTTGTGGATTCTTCTGAAATAACGCATATTTTAGTAATTAAAATGTTGCATACAGTATATTTTTGCAAATGCTAATTGGACGCTGAAAAGCAATGTGTCAACCCACTAGATCGCTATTTTGAGAAAATCGCGTATAATTAAATTTATTATATAGAGAATTTCAACTACGTATAAGCTTTTATTAGTTTTTTGAAAAATAAATTGATATATTTAAAACTATTTTAAAAATATGTATATCATCTGAGAAAATGATTAGTATCAACATCTTGATTTTAGTAATTATGTGGGTTGACACAGTATTGCTTAACAGCGTCCAATTATGTTATTTGATATGCATTATTACTTCTAGGAACTACATTTTTTTATAAGAAAACAATAAAGTCTTTTAAATTCTTACATTAATTTCGTGTACAAATACCATGTTTACCTATAATCAATTTAATAAACTGTTTGAATTGAATAATTATTCGTTATAATTGTAAGAATTATAACAGTTTATTAAATAAATGTTTGATGTTTCCTATTTTTTTTTTAAATCTAAAGCTAGACTGTACCTTCAGCGAGCACACGCGCCGCCCACGAGAACGCCAACGTGGGCGCGTGGTGCGCGAACGTCGCACTGAACTGCGCCGCCGCGGACGAGCGCAGCAGCCGCAGCAGAGCGTGTAGCGCAGTCGGTAGGATCGGCCCGCGAAGCTCGATCGAGTAGTACTTCTTGCTGTCGCACGTTATTGTGTTCTCGCGTACCTTAAATGAAAATAGTCGGGGGTTAAAAATAGATTTCGTGTAGGTTGAAACGTAAAACGGAAACATGTCAACTGTCAGCTGCTTGGAATAAGAAATCAGCTGATCTGAATCCGACATATTTTATTTTGACTGCAAGTCCACCAATCGGAGGATAAAATATATGTGTATGAATTCCGATGTTCCGAAGCACTCGTTTGGTTCGAGTGATATTCAAATCTGAACAATTAATCTGTTCGAGTGATATTCAAGTCGCAACATGGCCGGTTTTGGAGACAAACGTGGCCACCATTTCTTTTGCAACACTCCGTGAACGAACAATTTTTGTTGGCTTTAACTCATTTTCGAAGACCCAAACTCGTGACTGGTTTTTTGTTTCGGGTTCGTACGCGTATATCCAGGATTCGTCACCTGATACGATGTTGTATACAGCATTTGAGGATCCTGCGTGGAATCTTTCGAGAGTTCTGACGCACCAAGTAACGTGAGCCGCTTTTTGCTCTTCACAGAGCAAATGCGGTATCCATCGGGAAAACAACTTTTTTACACCTAATTGTTCATGCAAGATTATTTGTATTTGACTCATGCCAATGTCTAAAGTTGCCTGAATTTCGCGGTATGTCACATGTCGATCTTCCTCAATCAGCTTATGCACAGCATCAACGTTTTCTTGGGTGACTGCAGTTTTTGGACGACCTTGACGGGGATCATCACTGAGCTTGACACGTCCACGTTGAAATTCAGCAAACCAGCGATAAATTGTGGTTTTGGATGGGGCTTCATCACCAAATGCAGAAATCATCCGGTCAAACACACTGTTAAACCACTTCGAAAGTCATAATAAATCATCGCTCTAGAATTTTCTCGAGTCAATTCCATTTTCTCAACGACTAAACAAGTTTGACAAGACCTTGTGACAAGACCAAGAATCTTTTTTTAAATAAATAAACGGTATTCGATTTTTAAAACCAAGGAGTTTTAAATTAAAAAGATTTTAATATGACAGGAACAGTGGAAATACTCCATTCCCGATACTTTTAGTGCAGCCCTCGTATAAACAAGGGTCACAATACCTTGAGCGACTGCAGTGCGGCGCCGTGGAAGGCGGTGGGTGCGAGCAGGGTGGGAGGCACAGCGGCGAGCGGGCCGGCGGCGGCGACGAGCGACCGGCAGTTCAGCAGCCAGTTGAACAGCGCCTGCGCGTCTGAGCTGCGCGCCGCCGCTAACGACGCCGCCGCCGCATCCACCACGCTCTCCGCCGCCACCGTCACACGTGTCTATACACATGGGATTTTAATAGAAAAAGAGGCAAGAGAGCAACAGGATTGTTTCCCAAATGTCTTTACAATTGCTTCCACAGTATTGGTAGCATGCGTAGATCATTTTGATACTTAACAGGATTTCCATATTGTATTACATCTTATAATTATTGATCCGTGGTATTATGTAGTTCACTTTTATTTTAAATACAATGTACCTGAGCGTGATTAATTCTCCTAATCTCTTCGGTCTCGAGCCCCATTTGTGAGAGGAACTCATCTGGGTCCTCCTCATCTCCAGAGCAGTCTTTGTTCTCGGATCCCTCCATGGTTTCGTAGCAGCTGTCGAACGAGGAATTTCGCCCTCCGTCGTCAGATGTGTTCTTCTTCTTATTATCAGGCCGTAGGGGCATTGTGAATTCAACATCTGTAAGAAATAATTGACATGTTATAATATTAGATATTCAAAAATCAATGAAAGCAAAGCATCGATTAATTAAATCTTAACTTATATATAAAAATGGATTGCAATTCTAATGTCGCGCTAAAACTAAAGAACGGCTGGAATCATCTGGCTAATTTTGGTCTTAAAATAATTGTGGAAACTCTCCCTGAGTTTCCAGGTTTAAATGGTGAGAAATATTGGGAGGTTTATCGTTAAGACAAAACAACATGTGTCAGAACAGCTAATATAATAGTTTTATTATTGTACTTACATTTAAGACACCAATAGGTAATAATATGTCTGGCCGCATTATTCACGTAAATGTCTGAGTATGTTAAAAGTGGTTAAAATTCACTTCACTACTTGCAATGACTACATTATAGCAGGCCCAGAGTCCACAAGCGGTACTAGCTTACTACCAAGCTCTACTACTACCTACCCTCCTGCCTCATTGCCCGGCGCAGCCCGCGCGTCGTGGGCGCTACAAGCGCGGTGGGCTCGGCCGCGCCCACGCCGGCCGCGCGGAACAGCACCGTGAAACTGTTCGCGCACACGTAGAAGTACGGGCAGTGGCGTGCGCGCAGCAGCTGCACATATAATCAGTGTTGATTCCTAGACTACAACATCCAGTTACTGCCTCAACTCTCTAGTAAAGTCTAGTACTAGTAGTGTTATAATATTATTATTAACAGACAGACAGGTCCACAGACTTTTAATATTTATATATTTTGCAGTATCAAAGTGTATTGTCAGGTCATTTGACTATAACAATGTGTATGTTAGTGTGTTATGTATGCACAAGGACAGACGACACTCCTGCAAGAGCCAGTTGTCTGCCTACCACCACCTAACGAGGGTGCCTCAATAAAGTATGAAGCCTTAGAAAGTATTTCATTAGAAGAACCAGCCAAGGCATCTATTATATATATATTGGTGACCCATACAAATAAACTTTTGGTGAACAGTATGTGAGTGACAAGAAAACATTTAGCTGGGTAATGGGTTATTATACTGTGAAATACATATTATAAAATATTAAAAGGGTGTGGATATGCTGTTATTAATAATATACATAATGCAATTACATCTTACATACACAAACCCCATGCTACACATTATATAGCTTGTAGATCTGGTGTGTGATACTCAAAACATTATTGGTTGTTCAATTATTAGAACCAGAAAGAATTAAAGATCCTAAAAATTCGTTGTGACTATAAAATGGCTTTATAATTATTAATGTAATTTTAAAAGTAAACAGAAAACTTACTTGAAATAATGACCTAAAGCTTTCCGTCCATTCAGTCATGAGAGCTTGTTTAACTTCTTCGTTAGTTGCCATAAAGTTAGTGGCTGCAACTTTTCCGGAAGACCGAGGGAACAGGTTAAGCCACGGTAAGTGTGGATGTTGCCAGTAAAGGCAGGTCTGGTGGAACCTCGCTTTGGGGGATGTATCTAAGGTGGGGGATGACGTAGTGTCCAGACATCTCACAAATCTGAAAAAGTTGAACAAAGATGGTGATATTAACAACTTATAAGTCGTAACCCATAGCATATTAGTACTTAGGATAATACGACAGAGCAATTTAGGAATCAATGCTCAATTTGTAATGTTTTAACGACTGTCTTGTGTAATGTGTAAAGAATTCCTTTTAGAGGCAATTCAAACTTATTTTCTTAACAAGTATACCTAGGTTCTAGTACGATGTAAAGTTTTCAAATACATATTCAGTATTTGACAACTTTACTAGTTAGTTGTGTAATAAGTATTACAACTTTAGATTACCTCATTAGCTTCAATCAATAGAAGAGTGGTACATTTTTTTACATACAACACCAAATATATTATGAATACAAATAGTTTATTGGCCATAAAAAATTACATATTATTTCACAAGTTACGGTTCCCAAAGCTTGTCCTATGAGGGATGTTAAAAGAATACAAGTATAAAAATTATGGCTAACAGCAAACAGAACCAACAAAAATAAATTGTAGTCGGTATAATGAAAAAAGTTTTGAAATCTTTTCTCACCCTGTAATCCCTGAAGCTTCTTCACTGGCTTTGAGTTTTGATGTCCAGGGAAAAGGTTTGGGAGACATCACTCTCAACTTGGTTTTTAACGCCCAATCTATTGCTAGGTGGTTATACTTTGGTTCAACAACATGCTGAAATATTGTTTTATTTTAAAATCACAGTTAACAGTGTCTATGATAATTATACAATGTTGGCTAAAAATTTTTTCTTCTATGTTAGACAACATGATAATAAACAATCTAGAACCCATTTTCATATATCTTAACAAATAATGAAGATGCAAACAATTTAAATTTACAATATGAAAGAGAGCTATATATCGGCCTGTGATGTCACGAGTTGCACCCGCCATACATTTGTCATTACAAAATGTATGATGGTTGCAACTTCTGATGTAACAAATTGTGTTGCTTGAAAGATATGGGCAATATTTTTTATTTGCTTATAATTTTTTGTCACGTCAATCTAAATACCTATTTCTTTTAGATTTATGTATCTTTAATCTTCAATTTTTAAATTTAATTTATAAAAATGAGATATTCCACACTAGGCAACATCCCTATTTAAAGCTATTTATTTTATATATGTACTGAATGCAATTTATTCAAAAAAATCTATGTTAAAATTAAGTTGATAGAATCTTATTTTAGTTTTTCAAATGAAACTTTTGAACAGAATATTTAATGTGAATAAACAATACACAGCTTACAGTTTTCAAAGTATGATCTGCTGTATATTTCTGTAACAAGTTAGAGAAGGTAGATAGTTTCTCTGTATCCACTTCTTGAGGGAGTTTATCAGGTACTTTGGCTGGCAGCTTTAAAATTTGAAATAGTGTTTTGTCACTTGACTCTTCTAAAGCTGTAGGATTGTCTAATTTGATTTTTTTACTATCCTGTTCACTGTTTGATCTAAAATATTAAAAATTATAGTAAGAACATTGATAATTATATTCAAAAATTTATTTACCTATGTAGAGAAAGATATATTTATGAGTACTTTTACTCTTACTTTAAAAATGGATTTCTTCTTTTATCTCCATTCAGTATTCTGGAAAAATCTAAATCCACCTGTTTTACTGGTACTTTCTCTTCGCTTATGGTGGATGATGGTTGTTTCATACGCTCCTAGGTGATAAAACAGAAATTACTGTGTAAATAAAGGATAAAACATTCTTCAAAACTTTAACATGATGTTAAAGTTCCATGCTTACCTGTAAAGCTTTCTTTCGTTTCTTTAACGTATGCAATCGCATTACTTCCTTTGGAGTTTTCCATGGTGAAGGTGGATCCATTAATTAGTTGTTTTACTTAGCTTCCCTAATTATTAAGATAAAAAATAAATATAAAACTAATCGATTCAATTCAGACCGTTTTCATTTATACAGCATCGTTCTTGACAGATGTAAACAAAAGGTGAGAGAATAAACAATGCCAGTATGTTTTTTTTTTTAAATATGGCGATACAGCTTAAAGTCATTGCCATTGTCAAGTATAAAAGACGGGAAATAGAAATTTCATTTAAATTTTCAACACCGTATTTCTAAATCGTCAAGTCCAAAGTCTAGTCAAAATCCAAATAAATAGTCAGTGCAATCAATGAGTCAAGTCAGTCGATTCAGTAAAGTGGTAGAAGCTTTACTGAAAGTTCTTAGGGAGTTTTGGAGGGAACGCAACATAGCAAGCTTTTTGAAGTTGTAGCACTTGCCCACACTTGTGCACGTTTTATGTGTATTTTATTACATTTTATAGTGATAAAATACACATAAAATGACTTGGGAAATTATATAGAAATAGGCATTGAAGAGGACAATAATCTTAATGTATTAGGCTGGGACTATATGCTCCGGAATCCGGAACACCGGTGAAAATTCAGAGCACAGAAAATAGAACTTTGTGCTCATACAATAGAGTTGAAAATCAATCAAATCAAGTTGAAGTCAAGTTAAATGTTAATGTCATATATGGCAGCTCGACACCTGACACTTCGATTTTTAACTCTATTGAATAAGCACAAAGTTCTACTTTCAATGCTCAAGATTTTCTACGACCTTCCGGATTCCGGTGCATATAGTCCCAGCCTTAGTGTTTAATTGAATGTAAATGTTTCATTTTGCCTTAGCTGAATGTTCTAAGAACGCGAGACCTCACTCATAGTTGAATTACTCATAAGTGAAACAATTTGATCAAATCGAAGTTTGTATAGTGTAATTATTGGGGCATCTACTCTCCCACAAATGCATAAACAAAACTTACTTTATCCGTAAGTGCGTTGGGCTCGTGGTTATGGGTCGGCATGTTCTTTATATAGCAGTTCGTGTTGTTTGTCCAAGTTTAATCTCGAAATCAGTCGATAATTACAAATATTATAATTGTTATTTCGTCTTAACTCGCACACCCAGTCGAATTTATCATTACTTTGTCTATTTATGTTCTCGTAAGTGAATCCGTTAATATTTAGCTTTATTAGTAATAAAAGTTTTCAATTACCCATTTGTAAGATAAATATTCACTAGTTTAAAAGACAAACTAATCAAATACAATTAATGACCCGTTTCAATAACCTATCTAGTTACAAATAACTATTTTTTACTAACTAATTAAAAAACCGTCAAATGATTGAACGTCGGTGTTTTTAACAAATAGATATTAGTTAAAGATAGATAGGTTATTAAAACGTTAGTGACACACGATAACACTCAGTGAAAGGCTTGTGAAATGTCGGTAGGAAAAAAAATACATACCTACAGCCGAACGTAGCCGCCTCTTTTTTTTTGGAAGTCGGTTAAAAATAATCAACGTCATTCTACCCAATATGTAAACCGCCTACATAATATTATTTCGTTAGAGCAATGCAGTAAAGTTGTGTAATAATGCTTATAATAATTTAATCATGCGGCGTATAAATATTATATTTTTACATTTATATGCTAATAAAAATGCTACAAACAAGGATGCGCAAATATATTAATATGCTTAAATCTCATTATGCGAAATATCCCAGCCTACGGAATCCTTCGTGTGAGAGTCCGACTCGCATTTGGCCGGTTTTTCATACTTTGTCTGTAATTTTCATACAAAAATGAAGAATCTAGTTTCTTAAAGGTCTAAAGCAAGTACAGCCAGCAGCATTATAAACAGTGTGAAAAGGTGAAGTGAGCTGAATAATTTGCGATGACCTGTCGAATCTCAGCGTGTTACTCCCGCGCGCTCGAACGCGGCAGTCACATGTCACTCTCGTCCGCTCCATCCACGCGCCCGGCGAAAAATAAAGTTACACCCAAATTGTATTAAAAAAAATGTAATGATGCGGGAAAATCATAAAAAGTTTTTTGTAATCATGTTCCAATTTTAAAAAGGCGCTGCAATTTACCGATATTTTTATTTTCGCGTAAAATTAAACCGAAAATGGCAAGATACAGTGACTGCTGTGCATTTATAACAAATCGTATTTATTTGGTAAGTGAAATTAAATAATAAATCATAATAATTAAACAATAATTTACTTTTGTAACTTTTCCAAACATGTCCTACTTTTTTTCCTTATTTCACTTTTTGATTTTTAAATAGCTTATAAGTTTTCCTGAATTACCATTTATCAAACACGAATATTATTTATATTTTTTTTGGAAACAAAATTGTTTTGTAGTAATATGTATAAAATAGTATGCTTTTTTATGTTTAAAAATGTAGAGCTAAGAACCACAATAATAGAGAAAAGCTTATACCTAATCAAAATATAATAAATAACGAAAACGTTAAGTATATTGATCATAATTCATTAATATTGTTATCAAAATTCCAGGCAAGACGACTGTGAGGACATTTTTACACATTACTAATTACTAAACAGAAAATAATTCTTTAAGTAATCTTTCTTTCATAACTCCTTAATTTTGTGTTCCTACCTACAGAAAAATTTAAATTTTATGACTCTCGTGACCTTCGCTACAAAAATGAAACTAAACAAGCTACTTTAATCTCATAATGGATAACATATTGTAATTTGTTAAGTTAACATCCATACGTATTAGTTACCATTCTACGTTGTACCCTCTTTTTTACTTACCTAATAAGTACGTAAGTACCTACCTACTCTACATTATGTTTCTACCTGCTGCCTGTAATACCTGCTCATTTTATAGAAAAAGTTAGGAATTATATTTTTGTAGTTCATCAATATCGTACCATGAATTGTAACATTTTTAAATATTATTGCAAGTAAATGCAAAAAATGAAAGACGTTTAGGTACTTTGTGCTAAAACTATCTATGGAAACGCAATGATGCATGCTTCCCAGAATTACTACAATGTCGTCATCGAAATATCAACTGTTATACACACATATTATTTATTTTGAACAATGCTGCATTAGTTTACATAGATAAAGGCTTCGTAGGTTTAGAGGAAAAGAGGCAATGTATTCTGGAACTGAGTCATGGTTACCAATTTTAGGCCGGTTACACGGTTTCGAGTCTTGGTTCTCTACCATAGAATTATTGAGGCAAAGAAATGGCACATGAAATACCTCTAAATTTACCTAAAAATAAACAGTTAGGTACTGAAAGATTCATAAAAAGTTAAAATCTATTTGCAAGATAGGTATGCCGAATCTGGCATTTTAGAATTAAGTTGGCTCTTTTTATAAACTAACTTATAACTAATTTAGGTCGTCACTCGTACTTTATGAAAGCTTTCTTTTACTCCAGAATCTAAATATTGGTACTTTAATGGAAATGGCAACTAGAATACTATAATATTAGCTTGTGCTTATATTCTGCGATCCTACTTACTACTAATCGCTTTAAAAAAATCCAATGCAAAATCGTATTTGAAAAACTTATTTCTCAGAAAATGTTGATATATATTTTGAAAGGGATGGCCAAATACTATTTTTTTTCAAAACAAGGCTATGAATAAACTATAAATAACTATATAAATTTGTAAGTTTGTTAGTATGGATGAATATTTGTGACTCCTTCACGAAAAGTTTAAGAAAAGCGAGTTTCTTACGCCGGTTCTCCTCGCCGGGATAGTTCCCGAACCGTACACCCGGACAATTCCGTAAGTGTTATTATTAACTTATATGGAAATAAAACTTTGAATTTGAATTTTGAATTCTGGATTAACATATTATATGCATCTTTTTATCGCATCAAAATCTACGGTTCCCGCGAAATTTCCTTTTGCGCGTCCGGAGTCGCGGGAAATATCTTAATAATTATATTTTACATGGCGGATATTACACTCGTAACTTTAGATGGCTAACTTAATAGCATACATTTTAAGTTATAATATATTTTTTCAAATGAGTGTCCTGTCTACTTGTTCCTCCTTCCTCGATCTTCGCCGACTCCTGTTGTGATCGGGTTACGTGAATCACACTCGTAGTTTTATTGCATTCTCCTCTGAGAAATTCGCGGGGCAGGAATTTCGTAAATCGTGGGTGTTAATTAAAAAAAAATCAATAGATGTAGCATAATTAATTAGCACGATATTTAGCTTTGTAGTCTGTTTTAATTCGGTAAAATGTATTGTGCTAGTTAGCAACTTAACCAACAACACGTACCTAGTTCAAATTAAACTAGGTAAATGAATTACTTGAATATACTTGAATTACTTGAATGCTCATACTTGAAATTTTGCACCGAGTTTGTGAGTTTTGATGACATAAAGTCGTAACTCGTGACCCGTATCGTAGGTATTCGCAAAAGATTTTGTAGCCCTTTTTAAGGGTTCCGTAATACTCAAGGAACCCTTATAGTTTCGCTTACGTCCGACGTCTGTCTGTCTGTCCGCGCCTTCTGTAATTATGATTACAAGTATATGAAATTTGGTATAGTTAAAGTCTGTGTATAGATCTCGGTTTTGGCATCATAAAATAATAATAATTTATCATTTTAGGGTTGGCTCTCCATACATGTGAAGTGGGGATGAAAAATATTTTTTCATTCTACCCCGTCGTGTGAAATATCGTTGAATACTTAGATCATTTAAAACAAAGGTAAGATTTCATACATGACTTTTTTTACAAAGTCAACCATTTTCGAGTAATCAATCAACCTTCCCTGGCATTTCAAAACTATGAGACTTAGAAAATTGCAATTTTTTATGCTGATAGATTATGCTAAGTACTTTTTAGGAAAATTATTTTGAACGAAATCGGACAGTAACTTTTGAAGTAATTTGAAAAAATGTCCTAACAAGCTCTTGGTTAGGTTATTTACCGGATGTTTATACTCTATGTCTTAAAGAAAATATTATCCCACAAAAACATTTACCCAATGGGACGGAAGGCCGACACGACGACAGAGCTCAGGCGCAGGACGGATTTTTTACATGCCCATCCGACGCACGGATCATCTTTCTTGTTATACAATCAGGTGATCGCATCGATCGATCTGCATCGTCCTAAGCAAACTTGGAAACAACACTTGTTGTCCTAACGCGGGAATTGAACCCACGACCGAGTCCAGAGCCATGCTCTAAACCACTGGAGGCTGTAAAAAACAGCTCAATAAGTACTTACAGATATAAAGTAGCAGCTAACCTTGACAGTGTACACTGTGCAAGCTAATTTTCAGCTTCAGCGATCATCGATACGTAATGTACTAATGCGTACCAATGTATTCAAACCATTGACTGTCAAAGGCGTGAACACAAGCTATTGTGGCGGAAGATTGTATCGTGAGAGCCAGCCGGCGCGGCAGCCTGGCATCATTTCAACCGTTCCTCTTTGTTCCTACGGCTTTACGTGGAACTTGTGTGTAGTCATAAACGTATCGACGGGCATTGTAAACTTGTGTAGTGAGAGGTAATAGGTAATAGCATAGATACGCGGACTATATTACTTATACCTAGTACTGTGTGTTAATGATACAATAGGAAATAAAAATTGTATAGGCATAAACTTTTGTATAATTGACTCGGTAAACAAAAAAAGTTAACGCCGATCGTAGCTGCAGTTGCGCATCACTTAGTTGTTGAAGAGTTCTAGGTTTATTTCCTAAGATCTTCATCATATCTTGAAACGTTGTATGGCAATAACTTCCCCGATAAATGTGATATTCAATGGTGAAAACCCCGTCCGAATAGCATTGTTTTTGAAAAATTATCGGACAAACA
This sequence comes from Phengaris alcon alcon, assembly GCA_037179445.1. Lineage (NCBI taxonomy): Eukaryota > Metazoa > Arthropoda > Insecta > Lepidoptera > Lycaenidae > Phengaris > Phengaris alcon. Next base: position 939,090 of record JAYRCH010000068.1, on the reverse strand, counting down.
TACATACGAATCCCCCTTTTTTATTTGAAGTAATTTAAAAAGTAACGCCAACTGTTGAGAATTGATCGGACTACGATGTAAGCGAATGGATTGGAATTTAGAACCATTTTCGACTTCTACGCGTACGAAGTCGCGGCAAACAGCTAGTAAATTAATAAAATTCGTGACACATTTAAACCATTTCTTATTTATGCGTGTTTCTTAGTTTGTCCGAAAGCACCTTAACCCACATAAATTAAATACTTGTGTTTTATCAGGCAATTAATTTTATTGCTGGAAATATAATTTATATACCATTAAAATTTATTAAATTCAAATCATGAAAAAGTAATAAAAAGTTAGTGGAAATTAATTTCTAATTAAGTTAAAGCGCTTTTCCCTCCCTCGTTTGGTTATAAAAAAGAAAGTATAAGGAAGTAAGAATGTTTTATTTTACCTATATAGAATATTTTTCTCCCTCCATATTCTAGTATTTAAAGTCAAAGTCAATTTTTTTTATTCAAAATAGGTATTTTCATACACTGAACGTCGGTCTACATGACGCCTATCACCGGTTCGGGAACTAGCCCGGCGAGAAGAACCGGCGTAAGGAACTCGCGCGGGGCCATCTTTTATCAAAAAGAAGGAAAATTGTTCTTTTAAAATATAAAAAAGGCATATATAACAATGTTATGACTAAAACTACATAACAAGAGTACAATAATATATGTAATTTAGAAGTAGCCTTGCAGGGGGTCACCTCATTCCCAAGGTGTGCTATCATTCATAAAATCATTAACTTTATAATAGGCTTTAGCACACAAACGTTCTTTAACTACTTTTTTAAATTGATTGATTGAAAAATTTTGAACACTTTCTGGGATCTTATTGTATAGGCGTATACACTGGCCTTTAAACGAATTCTTTACTTTACTAAGTCTAGTCACTGGTACATCAAGCTTATGCTTATTTCGGGTATTTCTATTGTGGTTGTCACTTTTCTTTTTGAATAGGTTTAATTTTTTTTAACATATAATACATTTGATAGAACATACTGAGAAGCTACAGTTAAGATTCCAGTTTCTTTAAACTTCTCTCTTAATGACGTGTTGGGGGCCAGCTTGTAGATTGCCCGAACAGCTCGCTTCTGCAGCACAAATATAGTATTTATATCGGCAGCATTTCCACACAGTAGAATGCCATAGGACATTATACTGTGGAAGTAACTAAAATATACAAGTCTTGCTGTGTTTTCGTCTGAAAATTGTCTTATCTTACTTACTGCAGTAATTTTCACATTTATGAGTTTCAAATTTCAGACATTTCAAATTTATGAGTTACATGTAAAGAGTCAGGATGCCCTACTTCTACTTACTCACACATAAAAGTCTTTTCTTTTCTTTAAGCAGAAGTAGAGTCCATAGCACGTACCTGCTCTTATAGATCTAGAAAGACTATGTGATATGGAAAATTATTAGACGTTAGCAAAAAATTTATATCGACGGCTAAAAAGGTAGTAAATAAACTAATCAATCTTATTGTTAATAAATAAATTTATTAACAATAAACCAAAATTAATACCATTTTGACTGACAAAAAAATGACCATGACAAAAAATGATCCAAAATTCGGTCGGTTATACAAAGTGACATTTGAATTTAGCAATCTTTTGTCTGGACATAAGCGACAAACAAAATGGTCTGTATTACTCATGTTCGATCAAAATGACGCCTGTTTGTCTTGCCTTTTCACCGTCGATATACACGTTAGTACAGTTAAACCGTCTTGGCCCTCGGCAATCATCGTTTTTCAATGAAAATGACAGACGATGTCTGTAAAACGACGATCGCCGAAAGGCATTGAGATCGTGGTCGTACTGTACCTCGACATATTTTGATATGAAATAATTATATCAATATGAGCTGTAGCTTATAAATTGGCATTATTTAACGAGAACAGTTTGAAAATAGCTTTACTAGTTGTGGCTTTCGAATCTACCCCAACTGTTAAAATACCTACTACCTACCCATAACAGTTTTTATTTGCTAGAGTGCTAAAACACCCTTACATGCTACAAGTGTCTGTAAAAACAATTACAGAAACATACACAAAACGAAAATATTAAAACAACTAAACGTTTCATAAACAACACCTGGGGCTTCACGAGTACGGAAGCGGGAAGTTGTCATCTCCAATCTCCATGATAATGTTCGTCCATTAATTAATGCGAGTCCACACTCGAGCGTTGTCATCGAGTCCATTCAGGCCGTCAAAGGCGTTGTCGCTACGCACAACTCCGCACAGCGTCGCACAACGTCGCACAGGCCGTGAATAGCGTCTGCCGTCAAGTGGCAACGCTCTAAACTTTCGACGCACGAGATTAAATGTCCTTTTTCAAGCTCCCGCCAGCCGTGAATGGAACGCTACAAAGTGGAACGTACCATCATATTTTAATTATAACATAGTTTTACACTAACGCCTACACTAATGTAAAGAATATCTTGAATTTTATAGGTTTTGTTAAAAAAAGTAGAATCTCTCTGTAAAATCTTTAAACGGAGTTTACATATAAAAAGTTAAGCTAGGTTCTTTACAGCTTTTCATTTATTTATGTGGATACCTACTCTATTTTTAGAAGATTAAAGATTCGACGATTGATTTTCAGCATTCGATTTACATAAACTAGGCAAAAATATATAAACACGATACGATACTATTTAAGGTAACTGGTGAAGATACAACAACTTGAAAATAAACACACACACCTAAATTTTGAAGATATTAATCGTATTTTTTTTTATTGATTAAACTGTTTGACGCCGATTATGATCAATCGGCTACATCTACAATAAAACATTTTATTTCAGTATATTACTTTAATTAATTATTATCAGAAAAACGGATGTAGCACTTATCACATTAATTGATTTTAAACTGCTAATTGCCACTACCATTTAACATCATATTGACAGATTCCTACTAATGCGTGTAAGCAAAACATGAATTAAATAAGTTTCTAGTAAGTACTTTAAGCAGCCTTATTGATTCGTAGAACAAAATTAATAGTAGAACGACTTTTATTTCAGATATCATGGATCTCACTAGTCATTTATATATTTTACAATTCGTATATTTATTACATGAGTGGCCGTCAATTTTATTATTTAAGGGAGATTTTAGGGGTAAGGATGAAATTTTCACGTTTTTCTTTTTTAGTAGATACTTTTATACTCCAGTTTTTGTTTTACAGATAGGTTTATGTGTATCCCGAGGCACTGCAGCTGTTTTGAACGTATGCTGTGCTGTAGTCCTACTGCCTATGTGTAAGAAACTGAACCTGGTGCTATATAGAATACTCTCGAAGCTGTGTCCTGGACTGTTCTTCCTCTGGTTGGAGAAGATGAAGACCTTTCATATGACCGTTGCTATTACACTCGTCGTGTTTGCTGGTAATTGTTATTTTATTTATAATCTGCTTCTTCAAACTGCACTCTATTCAAGGCTCTTCCGAGTATCCATAATAGAGTTAAGCTATTAAGGCATCACACTTTAGAATATTTTAAACTAAAATCAAAATCGACAAAGTTAAAGCACTAGGCACTAGCAAGGTTAGATATTAAGGAGAATATAATATAGATATTTAATTGATCCTACGCTTTCGCCTTTCTCATCAGAGAATCGCACAAAAGATAGAAATAAATAACTTGAACGAAATAAACATATAAATAATAATAAATCACATAACTTGAATGCTCTTCTACGCTCTAACAAAGTTAAGTAAACTGCAAATGAATCATCAACATGAACTTCCCGTTCAGATGATAGCTATAAAATTGAATCACGAAGATTGTAGAGCTTATGATTAACTTCCGGTACTTGGAAGATGAGAGATTCTAATAAAATTTTATTTTTCAATAGAGAATATTCTGCATATGTTTTAAATTAGGAAAAGTCGTATATTTTCCGAAAGATAACTTAAAAGTATGGATCGAAAATGCAAAATGTACAGTAATCAGTTGCGCCGAAAAAACGTTTTGTTTTGCTATAGTTGAAGACAAAAATTACCGTTCAAATCCATTTAATAAACCCAGTAGTATTCATCATCGTCAGCCCGTAGTCGTCCGCTGCTGGACATAAGCCTTTCCCATTTCGCGCCACCATACCCGGTCCTCTGCCTTCCGCATCCAACCGCTTCCCGCCACTCTCTTTAGGTCGTCGGTCCACCTCGCGGGAGGTCGTCCTACGGGGCGGGTTGTTCGCGGTCTCCACTCTAAAACCTTTCTGCCCCATCGGCCATCGGCTGCTCGACAAATATGCCCCGCCCATTGCCACTTCAGTTAGCTTATCCTGAGGTCTATGTCGCTGACTTTTGTTTTTAGTCGGATCTCCTGATTCCGGATTCTATCCTTCAAAGAGACTCCGAGCATAGCCCTCTCCATAGCTCGCTGAGCGACCTGGAACTTGTGGACGAGGCCTTTTGTGAGTGTCCACGTCTCGGCTCCGTAGGTAAGGACCGGAAGGACGCACTGGTCGAAGACTTTCGATTTGAATTCAGTAGTATTAACATAAATAAAATCAATTTTATGTTAATCTCTATACATTTTCAACTGTGGTTCTGACCAGGGTGTTTTTAATATTTTCCAATGTAATTAATCTGAGTTTCCAACGATCTCACTTTTGTGATGACTCTTCGTCAAGTCGTAATTATATGCCATTGCAAGGACAGTATTTCCCAGCTTATTAGGTACTTTTCGAAAAACCAATAAAAATGCATATTCCCTATTTGTAGTGTTTACGTTTAGTTTCCAGTTAATTCATTGAGTTCACGATTAATTTATATTTCATATTTTCTTGACTACGGGCGGTGAAAGGCCCACTTGCGCAGATCTGGGTTATAGTTAGCCCTGGGTTAAAATATCATGCCTTCTCTTTCATAAATACGAAGAACAAGAGAGATAACAGGATATTAAAACCAGGGTTAACTTTAACCCCGATCTGCACAAGTGGGCCTAAATGATTTTCTGTTCAAAGGCGCACCATTTATGTTCTTGAGACAAAGGCTAATGACTACCTCCGCAGTTCATGGCTTTATTGCGTTCAGTCTAGAGCAAGGTTTTTCAAACTTTAAGCCTCCACGAACCAGTCCGGATAACAGGGAACCCCTTGACTAATTAACCCGCCTCTCCCCTTTTATGTTAGTTACAAACTGATCATCAATAAAATATTACTAGGGAGTAGGATGTAGTAGCGAAGGTATTGCGTGACATATGCAAATAAAGCATGCTCATGCAGATATTAATAATTGCGGTGCAAACTAACCTCATTCGACCGTGATGTCTGAAAAACCGTCATTACGCAATACTTCCATGAAATATTACGGCAATTTTACTTTCCTAGAAATTAAAAACATTATTCAGGTCATGCGAAAAAAATATACTTATTTATTTCGACCATAATAACAATGCCCGATGGTTACTTCTGGAGCACAGGAGTGACTAGTGGGCAGTCTCCTCAGTACGAAGAGGTTAAGACTCAGGGCCCAGTTAGACGAGGCGCACGAAGGCCGAGTACCTGTTTTTAATTAATAGCAAATCGAGCTTTATCAACGTAGAAACTAATAACAATCACTTTAATTCTTTGGTTGGGTGAGCATTGTGTCCTAGTCGATAAAGCTCAATTTGCTATGAATTAAAGTTATGATTCTTGTGATCATATACAGTATGTTTCGCTTTCGACTTGAGGCTAAGATATTAGGTCATTACATATGAAATTGGTGTTTGTAAAGGTAAAAGTAAAACATAAAGTCGATTTTTTAAAAACATAATATATTTATTTAATCAAAGTATATACCATTCCTATCTATGCACTTTTGTCATCTCATAGGTTCATTGATTCCTTTAATATCAATGTACAGGACTGTATAAATTCACAGGGGTTCAACCGCCGGCTCAGATTAGACTCGAAGATAGCAAGGTTACACCGATTTGGGCAGAGCCGGGGCGATAATAAAACACTTATTTGAGGAGAACCTTTTTTCACTTTTTCGATTCGCTTACCTGGCTCATGGCAATGCCGTATAGAGAGCCCCGCCCGTACGCCTCTTTCGGGCCGATCTTCCATTTCATTTTTACCTCTCTATACGGCTATTTTCCATAATTTTCCCCATTTTCCATGAGCCAGGTGAAGCAAAACGCGTTGTGTGAAATACTTTATTATCATAACCAGACATATAAACCCTTATATACTAAACATCTTATTCTATAGAAAAGTTATTTACATTTTAAGGTTCAACTTATATGAAATGTTGTACATTTTTACCACTGTTTTCGTAATAATTTCTTAACCATTTATTATATAACCTTAAGCGCTATACTACACGTTATGTACTACGTTTATTTATATAAATCAAAAGAAGCTACGTTAAAATTAGCTTTAGTTAAAAATATATAATCAAAATAACCCGCACTTGATAAAACACCATTTTAACACTATTTTTCCACACTGATGCCATATAAATCTATACATATAGTCACTGAGTGTCCACTATTCTAGCTTTACGTACCGTTTTAATTACACGTTTATTGTTCACATTAAAATTCACTCATGTTTTTCGTTACGAGGCCGCTGTCCTTAACATCCTCCCCCCGGCGCAGTAGCCAGGGTCTACGCAGCCTCCTCAGGTGACTGCGGGCTCGCCGATCCCGCCGTGGACTGCTCCGGTGACTGCGAGCTGCTCGTGCTCGCTGTAGGCTGCTCCGGCGGCGACTGCGGGCCGTCCGCGCCCGCCGCAGACTGCTCCGGCGAATGCGAGCTGTGTGAACTCGCTGCGGGCCGCTCCGGCGACTGCGAGCTGTCCGTGCTCGCTGTAGGCTGCTCCGACGCTCGTTCCGCGCCCGGCGCCGTTCCCGGCGTCGTCCGCTCCGCTCCCGGCTCCGTCTGCTCCGCCAGCGGTCGCAACTGCGACTGTGGCGCCTCCTCCAGCACCGCCAGCTTCGACGTCGGCCTCCGGAACACGCCACTGCGCGTGCGAACGTCCGCACAGCGCACTTGTCCGTCCTGGCCGGGGTAGACTCGGTGCACGACCCCCCGCGGCCACGTATTACGCGGCAGCGTCGGGTCGACCACGACAACCAGGTCCCCTGGTACAAGGACTCGGTTGCTCAGCGGGGCCCCGTAGCGTGGTGTGAGCGTGGGAAGGTATTCCTTCACCCAGCGCCTCCAGAACTCGTCGGCAAGGGCTTGCGCGACCCTCCATGTTTTTTTGTCCGCCGGCACACACGGTCCGACGTACGGCAGTCCGGTGGACGACCCGAGGAGGAAATGATTCGGTGTAATCGCCTCCGGGTCGTTGGGGTCCACCGATACGTGCACAAGCGGTCGAGCGTTCACTGAGTACTCCGCCTCGGCCATCAGTGTCTGGAGTACCTCTTCCCTGGGCGACTTCTCGTTCAGCGTGGCTAGCAGGGCGGTTTTCACCGACCTCACCATTCTTTCCCAGGCACCTCCTTGACTCGGCGCCCCGGGCGGTGTAAACTTCCACTGCATCCGATGAGTGAGGCCCAGCTGAGCCATAACCGGCGCCCACTCGGCGTACGCCTGCCGCAGCTCGACGTCCGCGCCTCTAAAATTTGTCCCATTGTCGCTGTACATGACTGACGGCCATCCTCGCCGCGCAGCCATTCTTCTCATTGCCATCAGTGCAGAGTCCGTCGACAGCCAAGCCACCAGCTCCAGGTGGACTGCCCGCGTCGTCAGACATGTGAAGAGAGCTCCCCACCTCTTCTCGTGACGTCGGCCGATGGTGACCGTCATCGGGCCGAAACAGTCGAGACCACAGTACGAAAATGGTCTCTGGAACGCCCCCAGGCGCTCGGCTGGCAGGTCTCCAGTTGGCGGGGTCCTCGGGTGTGCCCGTCGTAGCCGACAGAACGCACATCGGCTCATGATAGTACGCACCGTCGGCCGCACCTTCAATATCCAGAATTTCTGCCTGAGGTCGTTCACGACTCTCTCGCGGCTCCCGTGTCCCGCTCTGGCGTGCTCCCTTGCCACCAGTAACCTTGTGAAGCGATGTCTTCCATCCAGGATGATAGGGTTTTTCATTTCGGCCGGCACCTGCGCCGCTTTGATCCTTCCGTCTAGTACGAGCAGCCCGTCCTTGTACACCGGGTTGAGCCGGTACAAGGAGCTCCATCTAGGCACCGTCTTGCCACTTGCCATCTTCTCGATTTCTTGTGCGAAGCTGTCTCGTTGTGATTTTTGATACCACAACCTCTCGGCCCTCTCCAGGTGTCGTACGTCGAGGTGGGCCCGACGATCTCGGCACTTCTCGACGAACAGCAAGACCATCGCCGTGCATCTTACGAGGCGCTCGTAGTTTGAAAAGCGCGTCACATCTGGTAGACAGCTCAGCTCGCTCGCCTCCGTGGTGTGGAAGGCGACGTATTCTTCTTGATTTTCGATTCTAGCGGGACTCTCCGCGGGCCACTCGTTCATCGGCCTGCGCAGGAAGTCCGGCCCCCGGAACCAAGGGTCCTCGTCGCTCTTCGGAACGTAGCCCGTTCTGGTGGCTAAGTCGGCGACGTTGCTCTTCGTGCTCAGCCATCTCCACTGGTGAACGGACGTCAGCTCGGCAATCTCCCCTAGCCGATGCGTGACGTACGGTGTGTATTTGCGGCTGCCGTTCTGTATCCAACACAGAACCACTTGTGCGTCGATCCAGTAGAAAACCGTGTCCGTTTTCCACCTGTGTTCTGCTGCGACTGCGTTTCCCAGCCTCGCTCCGACCAGGGCAGCCTGTAGCTCCATCCTTGGTATTGTCTGTGCCTTCAGCGGCGCCACCTTGGCCTTGGCGGCGGCCAACACGACTCGTACTTCCCCATTTCCTTGCAATCTGCAGTCCGCACGACTCCCCCCGCCGTTCTCTGGGGTTGTGACACCTCCCGCGTGCCACTGGAATCCCGGTCCCGCCCTGCAGATTGTCCGGCTCCCCCCGTTGTAACCCCGGGGTAATGTGACGCCCTCTTTGCGCCACTGGAGCCCCACTTCGAATCGACCTTCTTCCATCCGTTTGGCCGTTCTGCCAAAGAGGTCGATGACTCGCTGATCTTCTGGTCAGCTTTGCCTTGGACGCTATTCCCCGTGCGTCTGTTTCGAAGTGTTTCTTCACCATTTCCTCCCGTCGTTCGCCTCGGGTCTCGATCGTAGACACGTGCAGGATGTTCTCGTGTTCTTCCTGCTTTATGAGGCGTCTGGGGATGCTTCCATGGATTACCCAGCCAAGCTTCGTTTTCGAGGCTGCAGGCTGGTTTCTCTTGCCGATCCTCAGCTCCCTGGATACAATGAGCTGCCAGTTGTCCGTGCCGATGAGAAGTTGGGGTTTCTTGTCTTCATAGCATATCTCTTCGTTCTTGAGATCGTGCAGGTGAGCAAGTCGAAACAGTGATTCCGGGACGGACTGAGTAAGTAGGTTCAATCCGGCCACGGTTCTCGCAGTGACGTCATATCTGGTACCGTCGTGACCCCGTACGCCAAGTTGTACGAGTCGGCTTTTTTCTTCCCTTCTCTCGGCATTGATCCCATGCATTCTCAGCACCTTCGGTGGGCCGTCTGCGCCGATAGCCTTCGCGACGTCTTCATCCAGTAGTGTCACTGTCGAGCCCTCGTCGAACAGCGCGAAGATATCCGCTTCGCCCCGTGGACCGACAACTTGAATTCTTCTCATCTTGAGTTTCACCGCACGGTCGGAGGTGACCGATGCGGTAATCACGGCGTCCTCTGTCTGTGGGGCGCTGCCGGACCTGTCTTCGTGCAGCAGCGCATGATGAGGCAAGTTGCAGCCCTTGACGCCGCACGGCTTCGCCCTGCAGTTGTATCTTCTGTGCCTGCTTCGTATGCACCGGAAACACAGCCCTTCCTTTTTGACCGTGTCCCATCTCTTTTGCATGCTCAGTTTCTTGAAAGCAGCGCAGCGAAATAGAGCGTGATCTTCGGCACACTTCGGGCACTTCGTTGACTCTTCGCGTGTTTTCTTTGGCTGGCTGCGACTCGGCGAATCCCTGCCCTCGTCTGCTATCGCGAAGACTGGCTTCCTCGTTCGGGCTTCGTTCTTGTTAGGAGGTGGACGCGGTGTTTCCTTCTTCAGTGCCGTGCTGAACCCGTAGCGCAGCGCCCTGTCCGCTTCTCTCATTAAGAATTCAGAGAGAAGGACGACATCGGGCTCGTTCCTGAAGCGCGACGTCTCTTCTGCGTAGTCGTACCACTTGCTCTTCTCGTATGGGCTGAGCTTCTCGAGGATGTCTCTCGTGAGCAATGGGTTAAAGAGATACCCGTGCCTCAGCTTCCTCAGGATGGTTACCATGTTCTGAATCTTCACTGCAAATTGGTTGAGTTCTGCCGCCGAACCTCCGAGCCTCGGTATCTTCTTCAGATCTTCCATCATGCGATCGACCATAACCTCGGGTCGACCGAAGCATTGTTCCAAGGTCTTCATAATTTGTTCAGGCGGCGTCGCGACGCTCAGCAGTGGTGCCACGGCTTCTCTTGCTTCTCCCCGTAGGCAGCTTCTCAGACGAGCTAAGTTCTCGATCGGCTTGAGCTTGTAGAACGCAGTGGTGTCTTCCATGGCTGCTTTGAATGGCAACCATTCAGTGGGAGCGCCCGAGAATATGGGCAACTCCGTAGTGTGGCGCGACTGGCGTTGGTTTAGCAGTTTATCCAATGTTTCGGCAAGTTGTTCCACTCCATTAGCCCTAGACGTGGGCGGTGTGGGTGAGCGTGGGCGGCGTTGCTGCGGCCACTCGAACCTCGTCTTCTGGGCTCCCTTCGGTGGCATGTCTTCTGGCTTCGGCGTCTCTCTTTCTTCCATTGATGTCGGCTCTTGTCTAGCCTCTTCGGGTTCGGGACCCTGTTCGCTTAGCCAGGCTCGGACACGTTGCTCCACCTGTTCTGATGGCTCGTCGTCGTCGGGGCTGCTACCATCTTCTGCAGCGGCGACGTCAGCGGCGAGCTTCTTCTTTATAAGTTCTGCTTCGATCTGCAGTTCCTTCTTACGAAGAGCGGCGAGTTTCTCCTCCGCCTCGTAATGCATACGCGCGACGACACTTGCTGTCGATCGACGCGATCTAATTGAAATAGCCTTCTTTCTGGCTAGGGTTTGTACTTCCGAGGATGCAGGCGCCTTGCTGGTACCTGGTCTCGGTTTCAAAATAGTTTGAAGCAGATCCGCTCTTCCCTCGGTCAGCGGCGGCTGGCTCGTAGCGGCAGCGGACGGCGATCGTGGCGGATCCGGAAATCGATGTGGTTGCTGCTGGTTCTCCTCGGCCCCACTCTGACTTCTTGTTATAACCATCTTCAAATGTTAATCTTCAAATGTTAATCTCAAATGTTAATCTTCAATGTTAATCTTCAATGTTAATCTTCAATGTTAATCTTCCATAATAATCTTCCTTTTCAAGAATCTTCGGGAGGTTTTTCCGATGAAAAATCTGCGAATCCTTGCCTCCGTTCGCAGCGGTGTATCCTTGTATCCTCGAGTCCGATCTTCTGAGTCCAATCTAATCCCTGGCGTTGATTCCCGTTGATAAATCTTGATAAAGTTTCCAATGTTCTGACTTAAATCTTCAAAAAATTTCTATGTTCAGAACAGCTGACGAAAATTTTCTAAGTCCAGTCTTCAGTAAAAATTTCTATCTTGATTCTTCGGAAATTTTTCTATGTTCAGAACAGCTGACGAAAATTTTCTAAGTGCAGTCTTCGTTATTTTCAACTTGATATGGACTTCAAATTTTTCTTCGATCTTGAAATTCGGCTCGCCAAAGGACCACGCACTACTGTACAGGACTGTATAAATTCACAGGGGTTCAACCGCCGGCTCAGATTAGACTCGAAGATAGCAAGGTTACACCGATTTGGGCAGAGCCGGGGCGATAATAAAACACTTATTTGAGGAGAACCTTTTTTCACTTTTTCGATTCGCTTACCTGGCTCATGGCAATGCCGTATAGAGAGCCCCGCCCGTACGCCTCTTTCGGGCCGATCTTCCATTTCATTTTTACCTCTCTATACGGCTATTTTCCATAATTTTCCCCATTTTCCATGAGCCAGGTGAAGCAAAACGCGTTGTGTGAAATACTTTATTATCATAACCAGACATATAAACCCTTATATACTAAACATCTTATTCTATAGAAAAGTTATTTACATTTTAAGGTTCAACTTATATGAAATGTTGTACATTTTTACCACTGTTTTCGTAATAATTTCTTAACCATTTATTATATAACCTTAAGCGCTATACTACACGTTATGTACTACGTTTATTTATATAAATCAAAAGAAGCTACGTTAAAATTAGCTTTAGTTAAAAATATATAATCAAAATAACCCGCACTTGATAAAACACCATTTTAACACTATTTTTCCACACTGATGCCATATAAATCTATACATATAGTCACTGAGTGTCCACTATTCTAGCTTTACGTACCGTTTTAATTACACGTTTATTGTTCACATTAAAATTCACTCATGTTTTTCGTTACGAGGCCGCTGTCCTTAACAATCAATAAAATCTTGGAAGGCGCTTTGGACTGCCCCATCGGAGTTGAATTTTTTCCCTTGCAAGAAGTTATCCAAATTTCGAAAAAATGGTAATATGTTGGAGCAAGATCCGGGGAGTACGATGGATGTCTTAGACATTCCAATTGAAGCTCCTCTAATTTGGTAGCCGTCTGTTGTGCAGTGTGCGGTCTAGCGTTGTCCTGAAGCAGCAGTGGCCTAGAGCGAATGACCAACCTCGGTTGTTTAGCAGCTAGCTTTTCCATCATGATTTGCAGTTGCTGGCAATATACATCCTTGAGGCACCTTTCAAGCTTTTTCACCTCCCCAATTTACTTCAAGTGGATTGAAACATTTTTATCACTAACACCGCAGTATGCAGTTAACTCGGACGTGGTTTGCGATGGATCCGCTTCCACAAGAGCCTTCAAGTCAACTATCTACTACTATCAACTTTGGTCTCCGGCCGTCCACGGGGCTTGTTCTGCAGGTCGAAACTTCCAGAACGAAAACGTTGGAATCAAAAACGCACTGTGTCTTTTGCGACACCGCCGCCGCAATACACATCATTAATTATTCTTCGAGCCGTTTCTGCAGCACTGGTGCCACGGTGGAAGTCGTACTCGAAAATAATACGATATTTCAAGTTTTCCATTTTTTAATAGAGTGACGCAAAGAAAAAACCAAAAGAGGAAAAAACAAATGAATTACGGTTTTCGAAACAAATGCATTACTCATGCATTTGTGTTTCGAAAAATAGCGGTATAAATTTGAAATTGGAATTCCTAACCAAAGAAGATATATTTGAGATCAAAGTGGCCAGTACGACAAAACGCCAATTTCATATGTAAGGAAATATTTTAACAGTAAATAATAGGTTATCTTCCTGCTGTAGTCTTTACTTCTATAATCTACCACGATGGACTTCCTTGGGCCACCGGATTCGGACTGATATTTCATCGTACCGTAAACGTAAAATTGTAAATTTTGTTACAGTGATTCACTCTATATCCCACTTTGTAAACCTTTGGAACTTCTCAAGAAAATACGACGAAGTTAGATTGGAGATCAACATGGCGAAATATAAAAACGAGGTAAGTCATTCATAGCACCAAATATTATCAAATTCGTAGTCTAATATGTAAAACAAAAGTTATGTCCATGAAGAAAATAAAATAGCTTTGCATAATATCATACAGCTTTTAAAAGGTATATTTAAATCAAAGTTCATACAGCAAAACATAGATGTATTATATTAAAATTATATTTTCCAACTACCATGGAGGAATTATGGTTTTATTGGTCCATGCTACTACTATTATTTTTGACAGACAAAGACAGCAACATTGAATCGCTAATCAGTTGTATAAATATTTTATAAGTAGGAGATTAAAAACTAATTAGGTTAATTCCTAGACTCTACTCATAAACTTAAATTGGTGGACGAAATAGCAATGAGGCATATTCTCTCCTGCAGGCCTAGCATGCGCACCCTAGAAACACGGAAGAATCGACAAAATGACAGATTGAAGAAACAGTACAAAAAGTTTGTACCAAAATAGGTCTTATTGTAAAGCAGCAATGTCGATGCATCGATCGTTATGAGAAACAAAATTTCTTTTCTTCCCGAGCATGAGCACACAAAATGGCCTTTTTGACAGCTAAAGTAGAAACGTTTTCTTATTTCAATGTCAAATAGTTTTACAGTAATGTCAACTACTCCACATCATGGTCCACATCACTCATCAATCATCGGTCCAAGACAAATAGTTCCTTTATGTTCAGTCATTTACTTGAAAATTTGTTTGTTTTTGACAGAAGATATCCCGGCAGCCATTTTAAAAATATGACTGTTTCGAAATGTTGAATTTATTGACGACCTTGTTACCATGGATTAACTAGCCTTAGGATTAACTACCATGGAGAACTATTTTGCAACGAACTATTTTGGACACAATAACAATTCTTTAAAATACTTCTTCAGATCGCCATGCTAAGCCCGCTGGGTATGGTCTACCCAATACCCATCTAGGTAGGATTGGTTTCACCCACGATTTGGCATTTAAGCCGGTGCACACCGCAGCCTTAGTAATCGTGTTAGGTATATGTATAGCACAGCCAGACTTTCAACGACCTTTGATATATTAGCATTTAACACTATAAGATTTTGTCCGTTTTGTCACAAAGTGAGTGCTACTACATAGGTATATTTCTAATGTTGCCCGCGACTTCGTGCGCGCAAAAGGAAATCCTGCGGGGACCGCACATTTTCCGCGATAAGAAGTAGCCTATGTCCTTCCCCGTGGTTATGCCAAATTTAATCAAAATCAATCCACTAGTTTCAAACATACAAATAAATCTTTCCTTTTTATAATATTAGTAGGTATAGATTAGTAGGTATTGGACTATAGACAATTAGTGAAAATTCTGCCGTGTTAAGGTTTTTAACAACAAAATACTCAAAGTTAATAGGCTCTTAAGTCACATGCTGTCTTTGTCATTTTCCGAGCAGAGAGAGTGACAACTTGTGATTTAAGAAGCCCTTAACATTTGAGTATTCGGCCGTTGTTAAGAATTGGCATTATATGACTTTGCATAATGCATTCGTTACTCCAGAAATCTTATCTGATAAACTGCACTCACGTACAGACCAATCCTATTTATTTTATGTGGCAGTTTTCAGGCTACTCTTTTGTGGTTTACTTTGCTTGCGTAATAGAATAGTTTGCAGCATTCTGTAATAGGTACTTACAGTCTATCTACATATTCAATATTAATTTAGTAGTATGTTGTCAATTATTAGTTAATATTGACGGCGCCTACGTAATTTATCGAAACTGAAATAAAGCAATTTTTATTACTGTTTTGGAGTGTCTATAAACTTTTAAAAATATAAATAAAAAAGTGTAAGTTACCTAAATATATTGTTGTGTAATAAATAATGGGCGTTTTTAATTGTTTTACCTGTATCAAACATGTTTCAGAAATAAAGTATTGAATCACCCAGAATCGTTTGACTGTGATATTCTTACAGTAACGTAAGTGACGGTTCTGGCAAAATATTCCTGATTTAAACCAAATTAGACTATCGGAATCGTCTGATCCGATACATTTTTGTTAATGCAGTTCCCTGTAAATAATCGAAAGTGCCAGTTACGATTAAAAAACAAGTTAATTTACGTGGTATACGATCGTAACTCAATTTTCAATAAACCCATTTAAAATTTTGGATTTATGATTTAATGCACTAATTTGTAATCATAACACAAAATCATGAAAATTTTCATAAAAATTTAAACATTAATGATAAAGTCATGCGAAAAATAAACTTTCAAATGCTCTCCTGAAAAGTAGAATTCTTCAGTTCCGATAAATTACGTAGGCGTCGTCGATAATTATATATTGAAATGGATAATTCATCTAAACGTATGTACAAGGCTTATACCACGCGGTCAGGCTAAAGCTTATCTCTGTGTGTCCAGAAATGACCTCATTTCGAGGCTCGTTTAATTGGCTGTGCTGTGTGCATGTATGCAAAAGTAATATTAATTTTAAAACTATGTCAATTTATTCGCATACATTTTAGCTTTTTAGCAGCTTTGGTTTTTAAGTTCATGTTTGGTTGGATTTTATTTTCTAATCAAGTAAATCTCATTTCATTAAAATTTCTTACGTAAGTAGCTACGTAAAGTTTAGGTTGTGTGGAAGAAGATACTGTAACTGTAAACAGTAAGACCGCCTTTTTGTACAGTTCCACACACGCACACTGTGCGTGTGCACGTGTGTGCGTACGTGCGTGACTGTGCGTGATTCTGCGTGTCTGTGTGTATGTGTCGCGCGTGAGCGAGTGAGACAGTACGCAGACCATAATATGATTATGATCACAAACAGTAACGAGAATTAGGCTTATGATTGAAATCTAGCCGGGATTTTTATGATCGTATAAAAGTACTCTACCCAACATCCAGCTCTATAAATAAACCATACTATATATATACCTTAAGCTAATACCTTTAGGATCCCAGATCTCAAACATATGTTTGAGATGTAACAAGATCAGAGTAATAAATCAAGGGCAGATTTAGCCGTAACATAGACAAAGTCAACACTAACGGTATAATTAGACGAGGTAAACACTAATTTGCCTTTGATTGATTAGGGCATTGACATTTACATAACACACTCAACTTTTTAACCGACTTCCAAAAAAGGAGGCGGTTATACGTATTATAGATCGGCTGTATATATATATTTTTTGTGTAGATGTAAAGGCTTCGAAGTTGGTCGCTTTTTCAAAAAAGTGGTGACCTGATGATGGCATCCATGAGGCATCGAGGGAACTCCTCGAAATTTATATGGACATATATAGTGATTTTGACTTTTTCAGAAGTAACCTAAGCATATGCTACCAAAAAGTAAGATTCTGCACCAAGGTATACTTTGGATCCAAAAACTCTGAACAGAACTCCTCAGTCTTTAAATATACGCGTTTGGAAATTTTGACATTGTTTAAAGAACTGCAAGCATATGCCATTATGTAACTTACAGTAATCATCATCATTATCTTATATAGAATACCTAATGGAAGCTTGGCGCGTATTCAATGATATATTGGATCGTTTAATTTAATCGTTCTTAAAATATGTTAATAACAATTTAACAAATATTACTAAAAAGGGAAAAATTATTTTTATTTTATTTTATTTAATAATTTATGTGCACATAGTAAACCTTTGACATTGACAACTTGAAAACAGAAATCAGTTTTGTACAAAGGCGCTACTTATTCCAAATTGGAATTTCTTCCAGCAGACCTGATACAGGAAAGTTTAGTTATAAAAGTAACAATAAATGGTGCGTACTACTACAATTTACATATAACAATAATAATAAATGAATGCATATATATACGAATACTTACATACTGTATATATTATTATTATTTTTAAAGAAAATAATTCCACCGACTTCCAAAGTAAAAATGCACAAAAAAGTATGAAATAAAACTTATTTTATAAATAATATAATATCTATATAATATAATATAAATATATTATAAATAATTATATTATAAATAATATATATAAAATTATGTCGGGATAAAAGTAAGCCTATGTTTAATCCAAAATCTAACCAAATTACATCAAAATCTGTTCAGTAGTTTTTGCTTAAAAGAGTAACAAACATCCATCCAACAGTCCATCCATCGATTCATCCTCACAAACTTTCACATTTTTAATAGTAGGACGATTATAGGACTCTACCATGTCTCTATCAAAGGACCAGTCGATCCTTAGTCGTTGTAAAGTGCCAAGTTTAAAATGTTTCAGTAATAAAGTAGTTTATACCTTTTGCTAGCTTTGATTTTGGTACACCTTCCATGTTTTGTTTTTCTTTCTAGGTCACTTTACAGTTACACTTTTTAATTTTACTATCTAAGAGGCAAAAGAACCCTTATGAAGTTAAAACTTAAAAACTATGAGCTAACTTCGACCACAGGGCGATCTCCAGTAATCACAATTCTGTAAACCTCTCTTTAGCTCACGGGCGTATGCAAGGGGCTCATAATAAAATGGTTTCGAATTCGACATAATAAACACAATTTTCCAGAGTCCATTCCTGCTGCTGATGAGTGTACCGGGCGTCACGGGGGTGAGTATGCTCGCGATTGTACTGAGCATGGGCGTGACGTCATCGCGCATCTTGCGGCGGCGACTGTACAACGTGTTCTGGTACACTCACCAGCTGTACCTGCCGTTCCTGCTGTTGCTGATGATACATCCTTTGAGGTGAGGGATAAAATGTGAATGATAAAAGAGCAGACGGAACGCCTTATGGTAAACGATTGTAACGAACAACTTAGGTACCACAAGTGCGTTACCGGTGTTCTGGGAAATAAGGGAACCGGGAACGGGAAAAAAGGATATTAGGTATGATATAAAATCTTTGTGTGCCAAATATTTTATAGAAAATCGTTTCTAGCGACTTAGGGCCTTTTGTAGTCGCGGCAGAAAAAACTCTCGTGGGAACGTAGCCTTAGGCGTAAGTAAAAATATAAATAAACAGTAGTGCCTACACACATAATATTACAATACATTTTTAACAATTTCAGCGGTGTTCTCAAAGAGGAGGTACTAGATAAAGAGAATGAAGACTCTACCGTTTTATATGAGGCTAGTAAATTACCAAAATTCATTGCCATACACTCTATGGTGAGTTTCCACAGAATTTATCCACTTATAATATAATTTTCTGATAATATTGTAGGTTTATACCAGAATCTTCGTCATAACAATTGACGTTTATAGAACTCTCTCTCTCTCTCTGAGTTCTTCGTATACTGCAGAGCTTACTGTACAATTTTTTTTATCTCTTTGCTGATAATAATATAATTGACTTCCTAGTAAGTGCTTTGCATGTGGATTTTGTAATAATGTCCTTAAGTATATTTTTTACCTGTCTACTACGAAGCCAAAAGGAGGGGTAATGATTTTGACAGACAGTATGTATGTTTGTTCCGTCGTGGCTCCCAAACAACTGGTCTGATTTTAATTAATGATGTGTAAATAGATTTGTATCGCCGGTTTTACATAGGCTATATAGTTTACGTAATCGGGTTATGGGTACATAGTTTTTTACTTTTGATTATTCGTAGAATCCTTATAGAAATTCTGAATGCTGAATGCATATTCTTAAAGAGATTTGGGTTAGAGATTTAGTTAGTGTTTTTCAATCGCCTAGTAAGTGTTGAATAGCTTATCCGGTTTTGTCACTGCTTACTTTATACTGAGAGACAGAGACAAAGCTTGCCAATAAGCTATCTGACACTTATCGGTAGATTGTGAAACAGTTAATCAACTTTCTCAGACATTTCTCTCTTCACAATATATAAATTTTCTGTCAACTCAGGGAACCTTGGAAGTCCCCTAACTTAGGTAGTACATATTGTACCTAGCATTTCCTGTTTTAGGCACCTACTCTAAACAGAGTCTAGACGCACTCACATTTACATAAGGTGTAATAGGTTTTAATATTAAATTATGTACCCGAGCACTTCAGTTAAGGGCTCTTACAGCGACATGTCTTTCAATTAGACTTCGTTAAAATTGATTGTTGAATTTTATATAACGGGCTTGGGTACGTTATGATTTATGAATATTAATTGGGAATTTCAGGGTCATCTAATGTCTTAAAAAATATGAAGAATTAACAACTTATCAAGTGCATAAAATTTTCTTAAATTACAGATACTTTAAAGTGAATAATTTAATTTTGAAAATTCGGCCTATTCCGCACTACTGCAGGCTTAGCCCACCCTAGACACCGGAGAATCGACAAAATGACAGATTAAAGAAACATTCATACCATTCGGAGCAAAATAGTTCTTATTGTAAGGCATCAAGGTCGATGCATCGTCGATATGAGAATCTACATTTCTTTTCATCCCGAGCTCACAAAATGGCCTCTTTTGACTGATATAGTAGAAACGTTTTCCTATTTCAATGTCAAATAGACTTACATTAATGTCAACTGCTCCACATCATGGCGGTCCATCACTCATTCATCAGTCATTTACTTGAAAATTTGATCATCTTTGACAGCAGATTTCCCGGCAGCCATTTTAAAAATATGGCTATTAGAAATGTTGACTTCTATTGACGACCTTGTTACAATGGATTAAGAACTATTTTGCAACGAACTTTTTTGGATACAATATTTCTTTAAGAATAGGAAATTTCTTTGGGAATAGACGAAAAAATCCTTATGTACATGTTATTTTTTTTAATGTTAACAATTTGTTTTTAAACTTTACTGTTTGTAGATGTCGTAGAATTATTGGAAAATTAAGATCTTGAGTTTTTGAGAAGATCCGGAAAATTTTTAGGAAGATGGATTTTTTTGTCTCCGAATCAAATAATCCATCTCTTAATGCAATAATACTAGTATCCAAATTTTCCAATAATTATCCTACGACGTACATAAAAGTATCCTGTAATTTCTGAACTCCATCATTATGGACTGACACCACAGACAGAGTATATAAATTATATCCGTTACGTAGAGTTTCTGTTTCTAGTCAGAAATACTATTCATTTTTGTTTATAGACTTGGCTGTGGATGGCTGTACCTATGAGTTGCTTCTGTGTGGATCTGTTGTGGAGGATATTTGCAAGAAATCTCTCCAACGTGAAAATATTAGACGTAAGTTTTTTCGTCTAACGTAGGTTTTGAGTTTAAGTTTAATTTAAAAAGATTTGATCAGAACATGACAAGGGCAAAGGACAAGGGTACCAGGAAAATTGGCGAATTTTATTATACTGTAAAAAAATATTTCGTTTCAAGTAATCTCTCCAACGTACAGTGTTTTAAAAAACCCAAAAAATACATGTACAGTTTCGTAAATGTGAGACAATCAAGATGTGTTCTATTCTGGACTCTCGCATTTATTTTGACGACCTCTGTGGCTCAGTGGTTCAGCGTGTTGGTACTCAAGCCGGGGGTCCCGGGTTCGAATCCCGGATGTGTATTAAATAAGTGTATAATATAAAAGTATTAATATCTTTCCGTTTTCTGGTACCCGTACCACAAGTTCTTCGAGAACTTATCACGGAACCAGATTGACGTGGTGTGAAGCGTCAAAAGATATTATTATTTTTAAAATCTATTTTGATCTTTACGAAACTGTAATAAAAAAAGGACATGTCACTTCTTTTGGGTTTATAAGCCCGTGCGAGTTAAAATATTAAACGTTTTATCCGCTCTACCGTGAACCTAGTAAGTAGTCGTATTCAGTTTGAAACTGATCAGAACATTGTTAGCTGCCAAATATATTATTAATTATCTCTAAGATACAATTAATTACTGTAAGCGACCTGTATTTATAGTCGGCGCCATGGGCGGCGCATATACACCGGGAGCCACCCAGTATTAATTACAACGACCGATTATGCCGCGTAATTACATTATGAATATTCTTGGCTCGGGAACAACGCGGCTTATCATAACAACGCAAATGGGATTCTCGACCATGAAGATCTTAATTTAGACGAAATTAAAGGTCTTTGTCATACCTATGAGAGCTTAATAAGCAATGATCTAAGTCAGACTTAAGTGTTAAGAGCAAAAAGGATCCGGACCTGGCGCTCTCCATACGTCACTCTTGACTAAAGGATTCAATCCCCGGATCCCGGTCGTATTTCAATTCCGTAATTTTCTGTATTAAAAATAACAAATCCCGAGATTTGCGGGATTAAACGTAGCATACGAGTTTTAGTAGATTTCATTTTGTAAGCTATCTTTATTGACAGAAAAGCTTTTTTGTTTAATTTAGATTTTTGTTTAACTAAAGGGTTAAGTTAAACCTGCTCCCTGGCGTTTGAAAAGTTACATTTAAGATAGATAGAAATTTTATTTTATTTAATAATTCCAAGTTCGAAATTTTTTTCAATAAATTCACAATCGAAAAAGTTCAAGCAATTAGCAAACGAACGTGAAGTTTTCTCTCTCGCACGAGAATCGTGCCCCTGGCGTTCCACCTCCTCGTCATTCCCCTGCATGTACCAAAATATTTTTCTCTTCAGGTGAGCCACATGTCGGGGCGCACTATGAGCATCAGCATGAGCTGCCCCGTGCAGTTCCGCTGCCGCATCGGCCAGTACGTGCTGGTGCAGTGCGCCAACATCTCCGCTATGGAGTGGCACCCGTTTACTGTTGTTAAGGTAAGAAGAGAGCAGTAGATTTAAGGAGTAGAGTAAATAGTATGAGCTGCTGAGGTAGAGAGCGAGGTGTATGGGATACACAATATATCTTATCCAAGTCTCATCGGTGTAGACAAACAAATAATATTAAGTATTCCATATTAAATGCTAATGTACTTATTACAACTCATTAAGAGGTTATTTAGACTTACGTAGACTTTTGTATGAGCTCCGTCATCCGTGGCCTAGGTAGACTGTTTGATTCGCACTCGAGAGAGTGCAGGTTCGATTCCCAGGTTGTGGCGTGTACTAATGAGACTTTTTCATATCTCAAGTACATTATACGATGAAGGAGAACATCGTGAGGAAACCAGCACACGGTTGGTCCCAGACGTGTTGACCAGTCACTCCTCTGGACTAGGCTGACTGTGTGGTGAGAGTGCCGTGCGTGCTTGGGCAACCACACGACATTTAAAAAGCCAACTGTCCCAGGCACTACAGTATTTCAAGAGTGGTTACGTCGCTCGGAGAATAACGTATAAGTCATCCAATAACGGATGAAAAAGGCCTAAGTTTTTTAGGCTTTAGAATGTAGTAAAATTCAGTTTGTGAACTCCGTCCTCAGCGGTAGGAACAATTTATCTGTCAGCGCGTAAATTGCTACAGCCGTGGTATTTGGTTACCCTCCCTATAGTGTCCGAGTTACTATGTTATACTATGTTATGCACAGGATGTTTGAACTGAAAATACCTATACTTTTTCGATATCATCTAGTCTTAATAATACAATTTTTGGAATTGTTTTACGGATATTATCCCACAAAAACATTTTCACGTGAAATGATAACAAGACGAGGCCAAATGACTCGCACTGTCGAAAAGTTATCAGATCTCATCTAGAGACAAGCTCTACACGGCCGAACTCGACTAGGCCTAACTTCACAAGGTGAAACACCCGGGGTGACCCCCTTAGGTGGGCAAGTTTTCAAAAATCTAACACTTAAGGGGTCCCTAATAAAATGTGGAAGCTCTATAGACGACTATTATATATGGGGGCACAGCAGTGTCCCCGCCAGGACGAGCCAAGCAAAGCGCAAGGGTATTTACTACTCAACCACCTTTGCTCCAAGCGCTTCGTCGATTTTTTAACCCTCACAACTTGGGTTTGGATTATACTGGCGGGTTTAGCATGGCGATCCGAAGAAATAATTTTAAAGAAGAAATATTCTATCCAAAACAGTTCGTTGCAAAACAGTTCTTAATCTATGGTAACAAGGTCGTCAATAGAAGTCAACATTTCTAAATAGCCATATTTTTAAAATGGCTGCCGGGAAATCTTCTGTCAAAAATGATTAAATTTTCAAGTAAATGACTGAACGTAAAGAAACTATTTGTCTTGGTCCTCCATGATGTGGAGTAGTTGACACTATTGTAAAACTATTTGACATTTAAATAAGAAAACGTTTCTACTTTAGCTGTGAAAAGAGGCCATTTTGTGAGCTCATGCTCGGGAAGAAAAGAAATGTTGTTTCTCATAACGACGATGCATGGACCTTGCTCGAGTAGTGGACATATTAAACATATACATCATGAATATTATGACTTAAAACATCCCCATAATGAATTTCATAGATATATTTTTTTGTATTTTTAGCTACCCACA
Organism: Phengaris alcon alcon; assembly: GCA_037179445.1. NCBI lineage: Eukaryota > Metazoa > Arthropoda > Insecta > Lepidoptera > Lycaenidae > Phengaris > Phengaris alcon. The sequence continues at coordinate 915,193 of JAYRCH010000068.1, read as the reverse complement.
AGTGAAAAGAGAGATTTCACAGTGTGGATAAAAGTGAAGGGGGACTGGACAGAAGCTTTGGAAAAGTGTTTATTAGAGAATTGCAAAAATGATTTAAGGTTAGTGTCGATGTCTTTACAGTGGGTATTCCATATTTACCAATATTTTATATTACCTTTCGTGCAGTTGAAAAATAAGATCATTAATGAATAATCAAATGGATAGGTTCTAGACTTGCGCAACAACCTAAATAAAATTGAGTATTGTCACATGATGGTCTATGGGTAAAGTGCTACACAAAAATATATTCCCCTTGCCCCAAGTAACCTAAAAATACCTACCTATAGTGAAACCAATCGCTTATGAACCCACAAAAGCATCACTGAGCAATGAGCACGATAATACAAAGTTGAAATGTTTTAGTGTACTTATAGATGGTCCATACTGCAGCCCCATGGAGGCGGTGTGTGCGAGCGAGACAGCGATATGTGTGGCCGCCGGGGTGGGCATTACACCGTACGTCGCTGTACTGGAACATATTTTAAGGTCGGTAATAGGCATGTTGACCAAAATTAATTTTTGTAAATCTTGAAAATAATGAAGATACAGACAATTTAAATGACATCTCACATGGTCCAAAATTCATACATAAAAAAACCCAGCGTCGACAGCAACGAAATGTTTGCGAATGGGTTCACTTTAAATCATATTCGATGTCACCAAAAAGGCAACCCTGAAATACGCCGGGTATAGAAGTTATGAGCAAGAATAAAATCCAAAATCTAAAGACTGTAAATTGTGACAAAGAGATGGGCAACCTTTTTTATTTGAAATAGATAAAATAATAGAGAAAAAAAGAATAGAGAAAATAGAAAGTTTGTTTGGAAAACTAAAAATCTGCCCCGATTTTTACGAAATTGAATGAATTTAATATTCAAAGTAATAAAAACAAATCAATAATCACGTTTTTTGTCGTTTTTCAAAATTCATCCTCCTTGGGAGTGCAATGGGGTCCAAAGTTGTGGTCAAGTATCAACCACTGGACGAATTGCGCTGAAATTTATGAAATTATGTATAATACTATGGACCATGGTGCGCTTGTTCTTAATTTTAAAGAGGATCAATTTAATCATACATGATTTTAGCGTCACATAAAAAAAAATGCTGGCTCGCTTCCCTCGCTCGCGTACAACATAAAGAATATTATGTTATATTATTTAGTAATTTAATTGTTTTTATTTCCGAATTTAAAAGTCTCACAAAAATAATTCTTCAATTCAAACCAGTACCAGTTCCAGAGATTAGCGCGTTTAACGAAACAAAAACAAACATTAACTTCAACTTTATAATATTAGTTTAGATTTAATGTTAGGGCGCGTTACACAGAGGGTAAAATCTTCAAAAACTGCGTTACGTAATAATTGAACGCTCCCTGATCCGATCAAATTTAAATTTCAGATACCCAAGAAACCGTTTGCCAGGCAGAATACACCTCATATGGATAGTGAGACATGAATCCGAAATAACTTGGCTCGCAGACTTAGCCGAGAAAACCATCGCACAAACGCGAAGCGCGAACCGACCAGATAGACTTCATTTGGAGTTCTACATCACTCGCAAAACAGCCCAAGTAGCCGTAGACGAGAAAGGCAATAATCAGATAGTGAGTGACGAGAGAAAAATACTTTTGACCCCCAATTGGGGACGAAAAATGGACGAACAGGGTGAGGTGGTAAAAAGATTTCCCCTAGTTGGGTGCAGACTGAAACGCGGGAGGCCACATTGGGACAGGGTATTTGGATATTGGGTGCATTTATATCCTAGGTGAGTTTTAATGGTTTCTGATTTTTCGGGTTCCGTAGTTCACGTTTCGGAACCCTTATAGTTTCTTCATGTCCGTCCGTTTTCGGCTTACCGTCTATGCCGTTGCAGACGTCCCGGTGCCGGGTAGTCGGTCGCGAAGTGTATGGCCATGTACCATAGCTTTCACACGTGCCGGCATAATTATTCGTCCGGTCCAGCGCTGGGTGCTCGCCGGGCCCCCCCACTGTGCGTCCGATCGCCGGGTATCGGATAGCCGGCGGCCGGACTCACTGTGGTGTATGGAACACGTAGGCTTTCATACGCACCGGCCGGGAGGTCAGACGTCCAGCGGGCTTAGCATGGCGATCCGAAGGACGACGCCAGGACGAGCCAAGCAAAGCGCAAGGGTACTACCCAACCACCTTTGCTCCAAGCGCTTCGTCGATTTTTTAACTCTCACAACTTGGGTTTGGATTATACTAGCGGGCTTAGCATGGCGATCCGAAGAAATAATTTTAAAGAAGAAGTATTCTATTCAAAACAGTTCGTTGCAAAACAGTTCTTAATCCATTGTAACAAGGTCGTCAATAGAAGTCAACATTTCTAAATAGCCATATTTTTAAACTGGCTGCCGGGAAATCTTCTGTCAAAAATGATCAAGTTTTCAAGTAAATGACTGAACGTAAAGAAACGATTTGTCTTGGACCGCCATGATGTGGAGTAGTTGACATTATTGTAAGACTATTTGACATTGAAATAAGAAAACGTTTCTACTTTAGCTGTCAAAAGAGGCCATTTTGTGAGCTCATGCTCGGGAAGAAAATAAAATGTTTTTATTTTCTTTTAAAAGACCTATTTTGCTCCGAATGTTTCTTCAATATGTCATTTTGTACGTCGACTGTGAACGCTACTGGAAACAAAACCGGGTCGTGTGAAGCCGAATGTCGCCCGGACCGATACCGGACAGTCGGCACCGACTGCCCGGCAACCGGTACGTGTGCAACGAGACTCCGGCTTACCGGTTAGTGTTAGAAAGATGAAAGATATGTGTATTTAGCACGTCAAGAAAGTGATAAAATAAAATTATAAAAACACTAAAAATATTATTTTTTTTGGGTACCTCCCCTACACATAAATTGAGGATATTCTTTTCTCGCGCCTACCCCATAGTGTGGGGTAGACGCGAGTGTCATTAGATAGATTTTTTTAAACATGGAGAGGTTGTTAAGACTATTTTTTGATTAAGGTATCCTTTTGCGAATGCATTTTTATGTTGAAATATCCTAAAGTCCCCTGAAAAAATTCATGATGGTAGTATATGTGATAAACTTAAAAGCAAAACTATGATAGATTTTATAACTTTGTTAGTTTAGAAGTTATAGCGACTTAATTTTTAACTGCGCTTACTTGGAAAACGACGCGACGCCGCGAGTAAAATCTAGTTTATGCCCTAGAGTACTTCTCACCATTCCGTGTAACGCAAGTGCTCGCCAGTAGAGCGTCCCCTTCAAATTATTTTTTTATTAAAATTACAAACATTAAGCTCCTGAATCGAGCGTACAGCGGCGCCCCGTAGCCTTCGCAGTAGGGCAACCTAAATTCACAATCTTCCTAAGATTTTTCAACTCTCAAATACTTGAGCTTTAACACAAATGCTTGCGTATATATATTCTATTTTTAATACAAAGCATGCCCTGTTTCTATCTAAATGGAATAAAAAATCACCCGTATTTCTTTATCATAATTTCAGGCATCACCTAAACCTGTATTGCTGCGGACCGAAGAAACTGGTAAGGCAACTGAGAAGCCACAGTGAGTATACGTCACGAACCACGAGCACCAAGTTCACCTTCGTCCACGAAGCGTTCTCCTGAGTCGTCAGGAGAGTACTGCTATAATAAAATAATGATGTCTATAACATTTTGTTTGTTTTATTTCTATATATCCCATAAGGCTGGCTAACAGCTAGATATGTAGCACCTGATAGTAAGAATATTAGGTACGGGATTCGATATTCGACGTACGGCGGAAATCGTGCAGCGAAACTCGACCCATGTAAAAACCCAACAATGCGGGATTTACACGGGTGCAAAAAGCCGCACGATGTCCATTTTCCGCCGCACGGCGAAAATCGACCGTCTAAGCCGGGGACTATATGCTCCGGAATCTGGAACGCCGGTAAAAATTCAGAGCACTAAAAATTTAACTCGGCGCTAATACAATAGAGTTGAAAATGGAAGTTTCGAGTATCGAGCATTTATGATACATTGACATTTGACTCGACACTCATGTCTTCAATTTTCAACTGTATTGTATTAGCGCAGAGTTCCTGCTGAATGCTCTGCATTTTACCGGCGTTCCAGATTCCGGAGCATATAGTCCCAGCCTTAATGGCCATTCGGCTAGGACCTAGGACCTCGGTCGCCTAACAACCTTGCCAAGAAAAATGACCAGGCGATTTGACAAGCGACTCGCCGCTCGGCGAAAATAGACCCATGTAAATACAGCATTAGGTAGGTATATCGTAAGATAATAAATGCATAATATCTCGGAGACCAGAGTTTCTAGTAGGCAGTATGTACTAGGTAATGTAGAATTACGTAGATAATTTTGTAGAACTGCTTTCCTTGAAGTGATTAACTTTTGAAAATTTTACTAACTTTTTCACAATCAAAGGTAGTTAAGTAAAAAGTTTAAGTACTAAGGCTTACGTAATTGATTCGCTATTTAGAGAGACAAGCTTTTAAGCTTTACGTTAGTCATAATTGAAAATGTTTACAGAAGGTGAATTGTTTCAATTTAATTTAGAATATTTATTTTACGTGGGCTTATGGCCGAAAGAGGGTTGGACGGGGCGAAAGTGGCTGCTGTATAAGACATTCGAATACTTTACTCATGCATTGTCTCTTACATTTATTGTACTGACTTGCATTGGTTCGTACATGGTACGTCATGATTTACCATTGTTCATGTCTAATTTGGATAAGTCGTGTGTTGCATTCAATTTCGTCTTCAAAGTTCTCTTCTTTATAAAGTCTCGGGAACGATTGAAGAGATTGATTAAAGAGATCCAAAGATCTGGAGACCGAGTTACCGATGAACGGAAGAGGCAAATGGCGTTTTCTTTGATCCTATTAACTGTATCATCTACAGCCCTTACGTCAGTTTTTGGAGGGATTTCATTACTAAAACGAGAAATGATCGTCGAAGCATGGGTCCCGTTTGATGTGACCAAAAGTTTTAAAAATCTATTCCTGAGTCTTCAACTATTGTCTGCCAGTTTTATCGTCCCCTGCTTGTACCGAGGGTTCGGTATGCAGGGAATCGTATGCAGCATCGTCATGTACTTCTGCGATCAATTGAACGAAATACAATGTAGATTGAAAGGGTTAACATATTCCGACCGAGTCAGCGATGAAATGAAAGAGGAGATTAAATGGATTATTCAGAAACACGTCCGAATTATAAGGTAATACCTATATAAGATGTATGGGCTTTTAAGTTTTATAGATAATTGATAACGGCAAAATGTACATGTCAGCACTCAGCACCATATACAAATAGTTAATCAGGATCAGGTAGGTACCTATAAGCTATAAGTATGTATCTGCCTCTTAGGCTAATTAAACTATTATCTACTTACTTAAGTAGTTACAAAGTAAAATACAGTTTGCACTAAAACCACAAAACAGTGGCTAAGTAGGTACGTATTGACTAAGTACATTATTAGTTAATTATTTAGCCCCAATTTCACCAACGCGTTAAACCGACGTTCAGGGCTGAGCTACGGTATAAGATCTGTATATCCCGTTCTAAAATCTAACATTGAATGAAAGAAGGAGAAAGAAACCGGAGAAGTTTGGTGCAATCGGGGTGCAATAATTAGTCTGCGCGTCGTCGTTAGCTAGTAAGTGTGTACAGTTGCGTATAAAAAAAAACCCTTTTAGGCTGGGACTATATTATTATCCGGAATTCGGAAGGCCGGGGAAAATTCAGAGCATTGAAAATAGAACTTTACAAAACTACACTAAAATCGACACTTCGATTTTCAACTCTATTGTATTAGCGTAGTGTGAACAGTCTTATACCTATGACATTGACATTTGAATCGACACTTGTGTGTTCGATTTTCAGCTCTGTTGTATTAGCGCAGAGTTATATTTTCAATGCTCTGAATTTTCTTCGGCATTCCGGATTCTGGACCATATAAACCCAGATCTAGTAAACTTAACATCTTGTACCTAATATATATTTTTTTATGAAATGAACCAGGAAACGAGCAGACGGATCGCTGATGATAAGTGATTACCGCCGCCCATGGACACTCGCAACTTGCGTTCCTGGTCTTTAAAATCCCCCATCCTTGGGCCTCCGGTATTCTCACTCACTCGGCGAAACACAACGCAAGCATTATTTCACGCCAGTTTTCTGCGAGGTCGTGGTATTTATGCGGTCGAGCCGGTCCATTCGCCCACACAAATAATAATTAACAAGCAGTAAACTTAATAATATTCTAAAAACTATTGTGCAGATATGCTAATACTCTCAAAGGAATCACCAAAGAATTTTTCCTGATACAAAATCTGGCTATGACTTTTGAATTGTGCCTGAACGCAATTATGGTGACATTGGTAAGTACCTATTAGTACCTAACCACCACTACCACTTCCGCAGATCTGGGTCAAAGTTATCCCTGGGTTAAATATCATGTTATCTCTCTCGTTATTCGTATTTATAAAAGAGAAGGCATGATATTTTAACCCAGGGTTAACTTTATCCCAGATCTGAGCAAGTGGGCCTTAGTAGACAATAACTATTAATTAAGGCTATTTATAAACACAAATTAAGTTTTTCGCACTTACCTACCAATGACGTCTCCAGTGAAAATGTGTATATAATCGCTCTCCATCAAGCGATGCGTCTGCTCGCTGCCTAATAATAACTACATTCTACAGTTGAACAGGTCAGACATCAGAAAAAAAAAAAACAACAAGGAAATGTTTGCTTATCCCTTACTTATTTACTTGTGTGATTAATGTTAATGGCACCATGGCAGCGAGCACCAATAATGGCAGTCAGCCAAGGCTCAAGCTAGAAAGAACTATGAAGTTTCTTTTAAAATGTAATTTGGAATACGTATAGGTCATACATAGGGTTGCCAGATAGTTACTTATCAAATCAGGGACAATAATTCTAGAACTACAGTGTCGGGTCGTGGCCATAGTAAAAAGCATCTTGTTTTATTTTATTTTCAAAGGATTTATATTTGTTTTTGAAAAGGAAAATGCCATTTATTTTTAAATACATACTTTTAGTAGAAAGGTATCCTACTTACGTAGGTACTTTTATTAGGTAGGTAACTAATTAACGCCAGTCATAATTTTAAGATGCAGCTTAGACTTAAAACTTTGGTAGTAAATTAACACGTTAAATATGAACAAAATTGAGCACTTAGGCTTAGAAAACTATATTATAAATGAAATCGTAATAAACTGAAAAAAAAATAACATTACAAATCTAGTAGGTTTTCGGAATCCGGGACAATAAGGTCTAATACTGAACACGGGACAAGAGCCAAAATTCCGTGCGCACAGCACACCTTAAGTAACATTTTTACTCTGTGGCACCTTGGTAACCTACCAAGGTGCCACCAGGTGTAATACCAGTACCTTGGTAACCTACGGGTTATAAATATGTAGGTTTAAACTTATCTACGATAAAAATTTAGCGCCCAGCGGTCCTTATTGGGACATATATTTTTACCCGAATACGGCGAAGCCAAAAGGAAGGGAATGTTTATGAAATGTTTTGCAATAGTAATTATTTGAAATTTTGGCAGTCTATGTATGTATGTATGTTTGTTCCACCGTAGCGCCTAAACTACTGATCCGATTTTAATAAATGAGGTGTCAATAGATTCGCAATAATAGCCCGGGTAACATCGGCTATATAATTAACGTAGTCGCGTTACGTAAGTATAGTTTTTTTTAATAAAAATTGTAGTTATTATAATGAGAAGAGCTGCGATAACTAATCATACAAAATAAGTTTTAGCTGCGTAAATGATGGACATAATGAAACTAAGCCGTTGTACAAAACTTTAAAAGTACTTAAACAAAAGCGGGTGATAAATATTATAGGTAATTACTTACGATTAGGCGACCTAGACGTTATTAGTTATTACGTAAGCTACCATAAAACCAGTTTGAGTCAATACAATATTGATTTGGCATCTAAAATTATCTTTTATAATATTGCGTTTAATGTTTACGAGCAGTTAACGTATCATTGTTGGCGCACTGATTTAACACCTGCAGCATGTAAATTGGCTCGGGTCGTTTAATGGGGGCGGGGCGCCGAGACAAGGCGACTACGCTGTTCGGCGCTGGCGGGCCGCCATTTTGTCGTTCATTTAGTATTCGGACGCGTTTGGCTTACGTCGTTTCTTAATGTGGCGGACTTTTACACAATAACTTGTTTTATTTTTGTGTGGCGATTGGCGTATTCTAATTATTTAACTGAAAACTTATTAAACTGATTGTACTTTTAAATTTAGTGCTTAGGTATTATGCGTTAACATGGAAGATTATTGTTTTGAAGTTCCAAGAGAAAACATTATTAATGTAGTTAAAATATGTCGAGAATCGAGTGAGTCTGAGAGTGAGGAAGAAGAGCACTTAGTAGAGAAAACAAAGCAAAGAAGGGGTAAAAACTGGAAAGTTCTAAAACAGTTCCGGAATGCAGAAGAAGCAGAAAGTTTTTTAAAATCCGAAAATACTTGGTCACGTATTTACAGACGACAATGTGAAGACGGTTCTAAATGTTATTTTAGATGCAATAAAGTTAAAAAGAGAGGACCACAGTGCGACGCTGAGCTTTGTTTATTATACGTAAATGATGGCCCTAAAGTTATCGCGTATCAAACTAATTTTGAACATAGCCATGATGCTATTGGCACCCGGCATAGTTTTGGAATTCACTATGGTACTAAGCTTGAAATCGACAAACTATTGGATTTTCATTTTAAGCCGAAAGCAATTTTTTCCGCCCTTGGTAAGATTGAAGGATTAAAAATGCCAACAATGAGACAACTAAATAATTATTTATTTAATCACAGAGTCTCTAGGAAATCCGCTATTTGTTTGAATGATTTAGAGCAGTGGATACATAGTCATACTGCTATTCCAAACGATTACAATGAGGTATTCGTCATTAGTTATCAAAAAAACGAAAAAAATGAGCCTAATTTCCGGTTTGTTCTATCTACAAAAAAGCTGCTAGGTATGGTTCGTTTCACGGATATCATACATGTTGATGCTACATATAAACTAAGATGGCACGACTTTTCAGTACTAATCGTTGGCACTACGGACAGAAATCGTCAGTTCCATCCTCTCTGCTTCGGAGTGGCGAATGATGAGCAGCAAGAAGATTTTCAGATAATATTTGAGGGGCTGAAAGAGAAGGTCATGGTAATTTATGATTTCGTCATGAAACCAAGGGTTTTGGTTTGCGATGGTGCGCAAAGCATCCAAAACGCATTTAGAGATGAATTCGGTGAAGAACCGACCATTCGCACGTGCTGGGTTCATACTAAGAAAAATATGCAGAAGGAGATAGAAAAAGTCGTAACAAAAGAATATCAGAAAAGCGTGTGGGAGGATGTAGATGCTTTGCATAATGCTTCTTCGCCCGAATTATTCTCTGCCGCTGCGCAAGCCTTTCTTTTAAAATGGCAAAACGAAACCAGACTGGTGAAATATATTCAAGAGCATTGGTTGAATAGAAATTCGAATTGGTTCTTAGGAGCAGCCTATTCGTCGCCATCGACAAATAACTCCTTAGAAATCATTACACGAAGCACTAGAGACATTTTACGTGAACGATTGCCTTTGTCTCAATTTCTGACAAATGTTACGGATATGGTGACCCAATGGTCGCAACAGACAATTTTACTGCCGGATACAGTAACTATAGAACTACAAGAATGGACGGAAGCATATGATTGGGCCAAGAAAAACATTAAGATAAATATAATATCTTCAGATTCTACAACTACAACATATTTAATTTACAATGAAAACGCAGAAACCAACGTTGAATACAATCGTCCTTGGAATAATTTTGACGAATATAAAAAACAAGCTGCTGCTTTTCAGAAAACTACACTGCCAGGTTCGGAGTGGTTAGAAGGCACCTGCGATTGTCCCCAATATCTAAAAAAATATATTTGTAAGCATATTCTGGGTCTGGCGATTCGACTCAAACTGACGAAACCACCCATATCAGCAAAAACTACTGCAATAGGACAAAAAAGGAAACGAGGACGACCCAGCAAACCCAAGCCAGCCTTAATTGTGCAATAAGTAAAGCTCACATTTTATTTTGTTGATTCGTCTGAGATTAAGATTTTTTTATAAAAAATTCTCGTGATCGAGGTGCTTTTTGTTTTTTTTATTTTCTATAACTGATACCTAGTTAGTTATATTACAACATAAAATAATACTTTTAAAAATGTGTTTTATTCAATAGCCTTAGCCTAGGCAAGTACTTAAGTAACAAAAATTTCTTGAGACTATAATTAAGTCATTGCGAATTGTAATTCGCCTCACTGTAATAGCCTCTATGGAGAAATTAAAACCTGAACTCCATTTTTTTATTGCAGCAAAACCATGAAAAGGTGGGATGTGGTTGGTTAAAATTTTGTACATTATTTGTAGTCAAAAGCTGGTTTTAGCTCTTAACAAAGTGGTTCATTTCCCTATAGTCTATACCATATTTGAATTTATACTTAGCCCATAATCCCATATAGAATACCTTTTATAAAGCACGGTTGAACTAAAATACCGAATTTGAAGTAAATTAAACTGACCGTTTTGAATAAATAGGTACCCACTTGTTTTAATTTATCGCCGCTTATATTATTTTAGTCGCTCATGATCTGTCCAGACCCAGGCGAGCACGATTTATCGTCCAGGCTTTCGAATAGATCTCCGAAACGGCTTGACCGATTTTTATGAAATTTTGCAGGTGTATTTGGTAGGTATGAGAATAGGTTGTAAACTATTTTTATACCCCTAAGTGTATGCCCCACCCCAATTTTTTTATTTTTATTATCTTATGATTTAGCATTAAAAATAAGTACATACAGCTCTAAATTTGTCTCCTCAACCCCACCCCAACCCCAAATGTTTTCTAGCGATATACCTATTTTGTTTGTACTGCTTCAACCCTCAGTTATTCAACACTTTTGCACATCACTTGTAGGTTGTAGGGGTATTGGGTAGGTGTAGATTTAGGAGTAGATAGAAGGTGTAGATGTAGAAGTAGATAGTAGGTGTTGTTGTTGGTAGTTATTTATTTATTCCAGTTCATAGTCAAGATATAAGAAAAGTATAAGTAAATACTTAAGCTTTTATGCGACGAAATAATTTCAAAAGTTGCTTTAGCGCTTTATTTAGTCCTGACTCCAGCATTTTAATATGTCCAGTAGATATACAGAAACAGCAGACCGAGTGTAAACATGCATGATGCAAGCCATAATAAATCATGAGTTGATGATAAATGTACTTTGTGTGGGCGACAAATCAAAATACCATACAGGTATTTCGTGAGACAGCGTCATCACCATTTCATATTATAAAAGCTATGGACAATGACGCGTCGTACTACGCTGTTAAGAAAAAATGACCTGAAAACGAAGAGACGGATTGCCTGATAGTTGGCAATTCTGAAGAAGCAACACCAGAGAAGATAATTATTATGAGTGCGTCCGGTCCGCACCATCTTCAGTTCCGACTTCCGACTGAATGGATGCAAAACCGATTGAAATATCGACTGTGTGCAATTTGGCCTTGAGGCTGATCGGTCGGACTGAAGCGATTCGTTGATCGGACAGAACGTACCGTGTCGCTTCAGTTCAGTATTACATGTTTTACAAAGTGTATAAAATTAACATCGTAGTCGTACATTTTGATTTTGAGTTTAATTAAACTAATTATATAATTCATTCTTGTCTTTGTTCCGCGACTTTACAAGTTAGAATTAACAGCTTGCACTTTGCAGCAAACTAGAACCAATCGTTTATTGGTAGCTCGCAGCAAATCAAAACGAACTGAAGCGATATTGCGTGTACTTATGTGCACGAATCCGTTCAGGCCGAACTGCATCAGTTGATGCGATCGGCCCACCCGTATGAGGTACGCTTTAATGCTCCCTCGGGTCTCGTTTCAAACGCGAATCGTGTATCAACTTATGTTTTCAGATGGGGTCAGAGAACAAGACAATGTTCGCTTCTTTCCTAGCCTTTTTGTCCCTTGCCCTGATCAACGCCTACATTTTCTGTTACATTGGAAACGAATTGATGATTAAAGTAAGTACCTAAGTATGTATGGCATATAAGTTTTTGTGTCTCTCTATTTTTAGCCCCCAACGAAAACAGTGGGCCTAGCAGGAACATTTGACAGCGGCGTAAACGTGACGTTGACGTAGGTCGATCATGCTAATTAAATCTTACAATAATAGTTTGGATAAAGTCTCGAATTTCGATACATAAATGCTAAAACATGGTATTCTGACGTCAAACCAACGTCAAACGCGTTTTGATTGGTCCAAACTACAAAATCAGTTTACGATATCAAGACGATTCATTAATAATTCACTGAAAGTAAATTGAAAGTCTAAATTAAATAAGAGAATTGGGGTCCAGATTGTAGAACCAGTGTGAAGAATGGTTTGAAGTGTTTGTTTGTCTGTCCGTGGCATCGTAGCGCACAAACAGATGAACCGATTTGAACTAGTTTTTTTTGGAAACTGACAAGATAGAGAGTGATCTTAGCTATAATTCATCATCATCAGCTCGCACACTGTTTAATTTTTCGGGGGTTACTTTTTTTTTTTACACTGATATAATTTGCGATACTAAATACCTGTTAGATAAACTCATTTAAAGGTGCGCGCGGCGTTATGTGTGGGTAACGCTAGTAATATACGTTACTCACACATAGCGCCGCGTACGACCAGTGAGTCGCAAAGCTGCAACAAGCGCTCGCGTACATAGCGCCGCCGAGCAAAAATGAGTTGAGCTATCTATCACAATACAATAATAACAATGACCATGATACCTATCGATTTTTACCCGACTGTCATGAAGGGTTGTTTTTTTAGAGTATTGGTGTAGCGAATGCCGCGTACGAGACCAGCTGGCCACAGTGGCCGGTGCCCATGCAGAAATACGTACTCACAATACTGACGGTCGCGCAGCGCCCGCTGGCACTTAGCGCAGGCGGTATGAAGATTATGTGCATGCAGACGTTTGGCCATGTACGTAAATATAATCTATTCGCGTTAAGAAGGCAGTAACTATGCGTATAGGGGAAAGGGGACACTTGATCCCTGCCTATGTTTTAACTCTAATTTTCTTCATAAGGCTGGGACTATATGATCCGGAATCCGGCGGGCCCGGGAAACTTCAGAGCACTGAAAATAGAACTTGGCGCTAATACAATAGAATTGAAAATAAAAGTAGGTATCGAATGTCGTGTTATCAGATTTGAGTTCGCTTATAGCGCAATGTTCTATTTTCAATGCTGTGAATTTTCCGCGGCCTTTCGGAATCCGGGTTATAAATAGTCCCAGCCTACTCGTCCTCCTTGAAAAAAAATTTGCACTGGAATACGTGGAATTTATCTGGCTACTATGACAACCAACAGAATTATATATATTGAAAAAATACTAATTTACCAACTAAAACTAAAGACAGGGAAATCGTCAGCACCCTCGGTCCTATAAGTACAATTACTGTGGAAAATGAAAGCTTTAAAAAAAGTTGAAATTTGCTTAATTTATTCCTCTATTAACTGAAAACCTCCACTGAAAGCCTAATTTAATATCATTGTATTCCCATGCGGTGTTTTGGCATTAAGTTCACCATATAGTTTTTTCACGCAACTTTTTTATGGTTTGGCACTCTTTCTTGTTTAGGTACTTAGGTTTATGGCAATATTCATTAATAAGGACAAAGCCACTATAAAAATAGGTATTGCCCATGACACAGGCTGTAAATTGTGTGTACCTAGTCGCCCGTAAGGATCAAGTGGGACACTCTCTCCTCCCAATATGTCACAATGGATTACTCCTTTTGTATTTGTAATATACCTTAAGGCCTACCCCGCATTAGGCGTGCGTGTTCCTCGGGCGTGTCAGCGATGCGGGCGCTGCTGGCGCCACTTACTCGCCCGAGGAACGCGCACGCCTAATGTGGGATCAGCCTAAGCATACGGCTTTCTTATATGGCTCCTAGCCTTAATTGCCCGCGGCTTCGCCCGGGTGAAATTAATTAGGCTTTAAACTTTCATACCCTATTTTACCCACCTGTGCTGAATATTAGAAAACGCTGAAGAACGTAACTCATTATTTTTTTCGTACTCAATTCATACGAAATATCATGCAAATATGCCCAAGGAATAAAAAGTTTCATGCAAACTTTTATCCCCTATTTCACCCCCTTGGGGGTTAAACTCTGAAAAATCCTTCCTTAGTAGATGCTTACGTCATATGAGAAATACGTGTGCAAAATTACAAATTTCTAGCCTTAAAGGATTGGCCTGTGCGTTACTACATCAGTCAATAAGCTTTGCCTTTTATACATAAACTAGCTGGTGCCCGCAACTCGTTTGCGTGGAAATAGTAAATGGAAACGGAACCCTTTTACCCGACTACGGCGAAGCTAAAGGGAAGGATAATGACTTTGGCTGTTTATGTATCTTATTACCTGACTGCAGAAAGTGTTTGGTATCAAAATAAATAGCTTGAAGAGACCATTAAAAAATATACAACACATATTATAGTAAAATGGTCAAACATTATTCTGACTCTGGAAAAAAGACATTCATCCCTTTAGGGGTTGAATATCGAAAAATCATGAAACATGTGCTAAGTTATTTTCTTTTTCTAGGACTACATTTACAAAGTTCCAATCCGAAATGCTCATTTAATATTTTTTCCACATACAAAGTTTAGTAAATTTTAAATTAGTTTTAGTAAATCATACCAAAGAGCAATATTACGAAATTCCAAACAGATCTGACCACAAACAAAAAAGTTACATAAAAATGTTGATAACCTTTTTCGAGGTGAATTTCGCAAAATCCCTTCTTAGTGGACCTATATGTCACAAAAGGAAGCCACGGTCCAAATATTACGTTTCTAGCTTCAGAAGTTTTGCCTCGGCGTTGATGTTACTTTATATATAATAGATAGAAGCTAATTAGTAATTCCAACGCAATTAGTTTAGTGGTTTGAGCTGAAATAAGTAAATGATAAACTCTTGTTTCAGGCGCTGTACAACGCATATTCTCTGTTTACGCTACTCAATGATATGATAGACTAAAAAGTAGTCGTGTATTTTTTTAGAATATCTGTGTGCTAGTTTATCACTACTCGCCGTGAAGAAGTTAATTACAATTTGTATGGCATCGAATTAGTTACCATTGTTTGCCACCAGGGGCGTTGTTTCGAAGCCATACAAATTGTAGTTAACTTCTTCACGGCGAGCAGTGGCAGTGACATAAACTCGCACTTAGCACACAGGCTGGCATTTAGAAAAAGTAGACAAGATACAAAACCTCGTACAAAACAAAGAAATAAGAAGAATGAAGTTTCAAATAATTTTGACAATATTCTGTCTGCTCCTACAAATTGTCAGATGGATGTGAATAAAATTTGCAACAATAATGTTTTTAACTAAAATCCGATAAGTATGATAACTTGAAGTATTTGATTTGGAAACTAAAATTTTTGGTTATGTCTCCTCCTGCAAAGATAAAGTCTGAAAAAAGAAAATCTAGGCATGAAAAACAGACTGGAATTAACAAAGTACGGATTTCTTTACTTCTATTGATCTTTAAATAAAAATATTTCTTAGAGTAATTAATTTTCCATTCTTTCTTCTTCTATGAATACTTTTACAAAAGTACATACACTACATTGCTTTCAGTAGAAAACAAAATCAAGAAGACGTTTTCGGATAAAATGTCCAATATGCTTTGATAAGCTGACCCAAAACAGTGTACTATCAACGACGGTATGTGGACACATATTCTGCACAGGTTGCATTGAACGGGCCATCAATCTGAATCCTAAATGCCCACTTTGCCGGAAACGGCTGAGGAAGAAACAAGCGCATCATCCTATATATTTACTTCCTAATTAAAATATTTACACATCGGATAACTTATACAATGATGCTGTATTTGTCTGATACATTGTGAAAGTCACTTGACAGACAAATAAATCAACATTGTTTAAGTTAACCGCTGTGTAAATATTTTTATTAGTACGGGGTTAAATAGACATTGATTAAAATGTTTGTAAAATGTAAAACAGTACTTATGTTGAAAATAGAAAATATATTTGCTGTAATATACAGAAGAGAAGTATATTTCCTTATATTGTTGGGTATGTAGTAAAAAAAAAAATATTCATTGTGCCTTTACACATGTGCCGCTGCACTATGGATTTTGTGACGCCGCGGATAAGAGACTACTAAGCTGGAACTGTAATTCAGTTGGCTTATCTACTATATTTCAGTCAGAATGTAACATAAATTAATAATCTGTAGCACCATAGAAGTATTCTTTAACTTGCCACTTGTTAAAAGTATCAACTGCATAATGATACAGGTTACTTATTCAATTGAGATCATGTCAATAGTTTCACTCTTATTCGTAATGCGGGAATAAACCTATATACATAGGTATACCTAGAAAGAAGTACCTGCAATAGTAAATTCTTATGTCACCTTGATATATTTTGTGTTTCTTAAAGTATACTATGAATTGGGATTACAAATATCTATTTCTTCGGGAGCTTTCGCTAGGCTGCTTAGCAAAATCTTTAATTGGTTACAACTTAAAGTGTATATGATAACACATCTTCCAGCTTGAGTTGTATTATTTTAGCTGAATAATTTCTTCTTCTTGATGGCTGAAATGAAAAAAATGTGAATTTAGTGGTTGGTATAATTGCACTCTACTGTCTAGCAAAGACATAATATTAGGTCATTACATATTTGATTGGCGTTTTGTAAAGGAGCAACATAAAGTGGTTTGTTTTTAAACACAATATATTTATTTAATCAAAGTATATACCATTGCTATCTATGCACTTTTGCCATCTCATAGGTAGTTCATTGATTCCTTTACTAAAAAAACCATTCCGACAGGAATCAATAAAATCTTTGAAGGCGCTTTGGCCTGCCCCATCGGAGTTGAATTTTGCCCTTGCAAGAAGTTATCCAAATTTCGAAAAAAATGGTAATCTGTTGGAGCAAGGTCCGGGAAGTATGGTGGATGTCTTTGACATTCCAATTGAAGCTCCTCTAATTTGGAAGCCGTCTGTTGTGCAGTGTGTGGTCTAACATTGTCCTGAAGCAGCAGTTGCCTAGAGTGAATGACCAACCTCGGTTGTTTAGCAGCTAGCTTTTCCGTCATGATTTGGAGTTGCTGGCAATAGACATCTGCCGTAATTCGTCTGGCCAGATTTAAGAAAGCTGTAGTGAACGACACCGGCACTAGTCCACCAAACGCTCACAAGAACTTTTTCTTTTTTTTTCTTGGGGCAGGCTTTGGCTGGTTCGCCAGGGTTCAGCCATTGCGATGAGCGTTTCCGATTATCGTACAGGATCCTCTTTTCATCACAGGTAATGATTTGATTTAATATCCCTTCATTATTGTGCCGGTTGAGTAATGTAACGCAGCAGTCGACGCGCGTTTGTCGGTTTGATGCACTCAATTCATTAGCCACCTATCAAGCTTTTTCACCTTCCCAATTTTCTTCAAGTGGATTAAACAGTTTTATCACTAACACCGCAGCCTGCAGCTAACTCGAACGTGGTTTGCGATGGATCCACTTCCACAATAGCCTTCAATACTTTATTATCAACTTTGGTCTCCGGCCGTCCACGGTGCTTGTTCTGCAGGTCGAAATTTCCAGAACGAAAACGTTGGAATTAAAAGCGCACTGTGTTTTCTTTCATTAATCCTTCGAGCCGTTTCTGCAGCACTGGTGCCACGGTGGAACTCATACTCGAAAATAATACGATATTTCAAGTTTTCCATTTTGTAAATGGTGTGACGCAAAGAAAAAACCAAAAGAGGAAAAAACAAATGTATTACGGTTTTCGAAACACAAATGCATGAGTAAATAGCGGTATAAATTTGAAATAGGATTTCCTAACCAAAGAAGATATATTTGAGATCAAAGTGGCCAGTACGATAAAACGCCAATTTCATATGTAAGCACCAAATATATACATTTCCTTATTCTCTCTCTTCACTCTTCTTGTGACACACATATTTTATTGGCACAGGAATTAGAAATTACAGGAAGAATTGAGACAGCAGAGCAAAAAAGAAGTTCAAAATCACTTACCAATTCAGCATCCTTAAAGGACGCTTTATTAAAAATAATACTATTATTGTTGACGCTCAGTCCATAATGTTTGCAAACCGAAGAGGCTTCCTCCTCATCACCAAACATCAACCATTTCTTGACTATGCTAATGGGGACAGACAACTGTCTATTGTTGTATGCATGACACATTATTGATATAGCTTTTCTGAAAAAAAAAAGTAGTACACCTGTCTGATGTGAAACAACCAATTTATTTGGTACAACTATGGAGGGTAGAGGAAAGGAGGACTATCTTCATACATGAAAAAGTGTCCTTAAAAAAGCGTTAATAGGGGTGGCGCTTCGGTCGCAAGGTAAAATAAATAAAAATAAAAAAGGAATATATTATACCTGAACACTGTATAGTTTGTTTTGAGTTGTTATAAAGTGACTTACTTCTGCAATGTAGGTAGGTGTGAACACAAAACTGCATACGAGAGAGGGCACAGTCGTTTCGACAGTTTCATAATCCTCACAAAGTTGCCTTTATCGATTGCTAGTCCAATATTGTATGCTAACTTCAATGCGCTTACACTGGAATTACATTAAACATAAGTTTAAAACAGTAACCTAATAAATTTAACAGTTAATAAAAAGTAAAATAAAAATAAAACACACAATGTTAAAACGAAATTTTAAACGGACAAAATAACTTAAAACCCCCTGATTTGAATATTTGAGCTTTTTGTAGAGTTGATATCTAGCAGAGTTGATCATATAAACAAAGAGAGTATAAAATAAAGTAATGTTTTAATGTTAACCTTAAGGTAGGTAGGTAATTTATATGAAACACTAAACAAATTCCTCAACCCAGTCATGCGACTGGTGGGTGTGGCCAGAGAACCTGATTCACTGGTTGCGGTCACTAAGCTTGGAAAGCTATCTTTACAAGTATTTAAAATAAAGTTTTCGAAATTTTATTGCTGAAATATTACCTCTTTAAACTTTCTGGTAATTGCAGATATCTGTGCAATGGGTGAGTATCATTTAAATTGGACAATATATACAAACTCTCCACTAACACTCTGTCTACAACCAGTCTCTGTTTGCTTAAATCTAGCTGCTGAATTCTCAGTGCGACATTGTCTAAGGGTGAATACTCCTTTGTTTTGTCTAATATACTACAACAGCTAAGGAACCATTTTAGACATTCTAGTAAATGTTTCTTGTTTAAAACTGGATCATATTCATTTGGACCGCATTCGCATAACCTGAAAAAACAAAACAAAAATAAGATGTCATTACATACTTATAGAAATTATATCTAAACAGATATTTTAATGAGGCAAGATTTGTTTGTTTGCATTCAACAGACTCCAAAAATACTGGACTGATTTTGATGAAATTTGGTACACTTATAGCCCACAGGAAGGACATAGACTACTTTTTATCACAGTGCAAAATATACGGCTACTGTGGGATTTCCACTGACACACAAAGTTGCTGGCAATATCTATTTAATAATAAAATAGCTACCTGTAACTGTAGTAAACATAAAATCGGATCATTGGCTCAAGCAACTCAAAACATTGTTCAGGTGGTAGTCTCTGTATGCTCATATCTTGCCGCACAGACCTCAGGCGATCTTCAATGAAATCATACACAAACCACTTTTTCACGTCTGTCCTATTTGATACACTGTAAAAGTAAAAACAAAAATATATAAAACCTATATATAGGTAACAAGATTTGTTTTTTCATTATTAAAGGTTGGGTTATGCAGTGGAAAGCGGAATTAACAACATTGAAGTGACCATAATATAACTTTGGACAATATGTCCGATAGTTGTTATAAGAAATGTATTATATAAATATAATCACATTCATTTGGTTGGTCACTGTTGCCAATGAATATCATAAAGTTTTGCCGTTTTAAGCCATATGTCGGTAAGTATATCCGATATTGTTATAGGCAGTAAGTTTACTTAATACTTTACATAGGGATTAGGCCAGGAACTTGCCATTCAATTGTAATAACAGATTGGTAAACGATGTTGTTATTTTTTTAAATTATTTTATATTACGTATAATATATATTATGCATATAAAAATAAGTTGGACAGTTGACTATAATATTATTGTATTACTGAATTTGGCAGCTAATTAATATGTTGGCGAATAAATTACTAACTGGCGAAAACAATCGAGCACAAAAATTAAACGATTTTTAAGAAAACGACAGATTAAACGTTAAAACTTACTCAAACATCAAGTAGTGCACAGTTTGTAGGAGCACTGGGTAAGGTCTTAAAAGAAGAGGATTGGCCATATTAGCATCAGCTGCTGATCTGCTAAAGCACTTTATTAATTTGAGACCTGTGTCGGTAGCTTCCAAGACGTGTACCATTTTCTCTCTTGTTCTCCTATAATAATTATTTTTTCAGAACAAAGTTTTAAGAGGGATAGGGTTTTTGTAATTGTACGTTAAGGTTAATGATTTAAATACGTACGTACATATTAACTTCTCGTAAGGGACAAAAATCCATACATGTTCCTTCTATTAAAATATTTTCTTTCTCATTTTTGAGCTCGGACATGATTTAAGTTTAAAAAATCCTTTGTGTAGCCTGTAGGGTTCTCCTTTTTCGTCACATGTGTTTAGGACTGAAGAAATGTTTATTATTAGATTTAAATGTTAATTCAAACCCATTAAACGACAAAGAAATTATAAAAATAAAATCCAAAAAAATGTATGTACCTATTTAGGTACCTACAAAAACAAATTTTAAATTTTTTGCTTGAAATTTGTTTTGAATAATTTCTTCTTCTTCGCATTTTTTATCTTCTTCTTAAACCATTGTTTAAAGCCTGGTGTTTTACCGAAATTGCATATCCTATGCATTTTCCATAGCAATTATTTATCACCGCAAAGTATTTTTTATAACCTTTTTATAGGTAATTGCATGAAATCATTGAGGAAGTCAATTTCAACTTCTGAAAATCATTTTTGCTCAGGTTTACCTACTCTTCTTCATCTTTTGGCTTAGGCCAGGCCTGTCCCACTTGCCGTGTGGGTATTGACAATGTAAGTACGTGCGGCGGCTGACTCGAGCGGACCAATCAGTAGGGACTCACTCACGCGCAAGCAGTGAGTGACGTACGTGTGAGATTTGTTCGTTGCATTGTTTTATGGATTGGATTTAATCATAGATCGATTTGATCATGAAAATCATTTGTTGACAAAAGTACCCAGGGTAATAGTAAGGCAGCGTGATTAAACATCTTTGAGTAATATCAGGCCTGTCTCACCTCCCGTGAAGGTATCGAAAACGTAAGTAGGTATGCCCGAAATTATTAGAATTAAAGTACTATTAACATCTACCTTAGGTTTATTAGGAAAGTAATTTGTTCACTAAAGTGCAGTATTAAATTATTTTCTAAAAGGAGACAACCCTGATTTCGTCAGAAAATATAAGAGTTACGCGATAAAAAGAGACGTAACTTCTAGGTAAATATAACTTTAGGCAATCAGGCGCTGCGCGATCTAAATTAAACTTAATCGTATCGTCGCAAGAGTCCATATTTCTTTAAATGACTCTTCGGATCGAGACTTCTGTACTTGTACTAATAAGTATTCTGCGGGCTTAGGCCCACTTGACAGGAAACCTTCGTCACTTAAAAATTAAGTGACGAAGGTTTCCTGTCAAGTTGCGGGTGGCGTTTTGCCCATAGTTTTGCCGGGAATGTCAATAAGCGACGTTGTTGTATTTGTATTTCGTTAAAAATTTTGGTTTTTAATGTGTAATATTGGTAGAATAACCTTTAGATATTCGGTGACGTGCACAAGTGTGGGCCAGTGATACAATTACAAAATGCGTGCTCTTTTGAGTTTTCCTCCAAAACTCAGTTTCACTAAAGCGTCTACCATTTTATTGAATCGACTGACTTGACTCATTGACTGCACTGACTATTACTAGACTTTGGACTTTGACTAGACTTTGGACTTAAAGATTTAGAAATACGGTGTTGAAAATTTAAACGCCTTTTTAACTTGACACTGGCTAATGGTTGTAAGCCGCAATACAATATAATAAAAAAAAATTGCGGGTGACATCTCAATGTTATTTGACAGTTGAAATCTGTGTTATGTGCTTCAGTCTTCAGTTATAGTACTACTTATTATCTATGGTTATGTGTGGTGATATGAAAGTAAATGTTTAAAAAAATACAAAATCGTAATTTGTAAAATTATTTCCAATAAAATAAGTACGTAATAAAATTAAAATGGATGTAAATTCAGAATCGTTTAAATCTGTATTTAAAAAACTAGAAAATCCAGATGTTACGTATCAAATTTTTGTCAAGAACTTGGCCAAGGGTCACTTTTTAGTGAAGGCTATAATTCAGGTAAATATTTACAGAAATCTTAATATTTTCGTGATGATTGTTATTTGTAGACCTAAAAATTAGCATTATTTATATTCAGGATATATTAGAATGCCAAGACTCAATGGAGACTTTGAACGAATTAAACGAAAAGGGTCGCACAAAAATTGCTGCTATTAGAGAAGAAATGGAAAATTTAGAGTCCCACGCTAACGATTCTGGAGACCAGAAGTATTTCCTTGAATTAGAATCGCAAAGACATCTCTTTGCTAGGTGTGTATTAAAATTAGATTTATTATTTATTACTGTCTAACATTACAAACGGTAACATATGTTTTATGCCTGTGTTTAGGGCAATTACTTTTATAAAGTATATTGCAAGGCCTTGACAATATTAATCTGTGAGGTTCAAGTTGAAAATAGCTTTTAAAATGTTTTTAGTCTTTTAAAGGAATTCAAGGAAGCCAATATTAGCAGCCTGTTTGCAATTGAGAAAGCCCAAAGAGAGGATCTTTTAAAGACAGACAAGGATGATGCGGGTGTGAGAAGCAGAAAGAAAAAAGTTGACAGAGATGGCTTGTTAAAAATGTCTTCAGGTACATTTAGACCTGTTTATTAAGTAGATGACTACATCTATATGTAGTAGTATCATAATAATCAATCACAATGTTTTTCTCTTATATGTGTCTGTCTCTACACAAAATGGCAAAAAGAGGCTATTTCCACATGGAAGAAGTCATGGTAAAAATTTCTTGAATAAAAATAACCCTTAAACACAATAAAATTGTTCTCTTCAAATCTAACTTGAATAATTTGCCTTTAAATTCATATTATACTTATTTTTACAGGTGTAACAGAACAGCTTCTGTCTATAAGTCGACAGTTGGCCGCCACAACACAGAGGAGTCAGGACACACTTGACAATCTGGTTTCTTCCAGTACAGCTGTACATGTAAGTTTTCATCAAATTTATTAAGCTTATATACAAGCTTTTCATTCAACATAGTTAATTGTACATATCTAGCATCTTCTTCTCTTTTAATATACTATTACTATTATAAATGTGGAAGTTTGTGAGGATTGATGTTTGTTACTTTTTCACGTAAAAACGACTGAACGGATGTCTATGAAATTTGGTATGGTAGTAGTTTAAGCTCTGGATTAAAACCTAGGATACTTTTTATCCCCAAAAAGTACAATGTTCCTGTGGGATACTGTATTTACACAGGCGCAGCCGCTAGTGAGTTATATTATAAATTTGAATTACAATTCCAATGTTTTGCTTAAAGTCAAGAATGGCTGGACCGATTTGGCTAACTTTGGACTCGAAATTATATTGGAAGTTCAAGGAAAGTTTAAATGCTTAGAAATTATGTAAAACTACAGGAAAAATATTAAAAACGACAATTGAATTTTCCCATACTAACTGTTCACTGTGTTCAATTTGTCACTTCACTGTCAAATATTTATAGGTGTTTGTTATGTTTTTTACTTGTTTGGTTTATTAGTTGTAGGTCGTAGGTATAGGCATAGTTGTAGGCATAGATGTAGCTGTAGGTGTAGGTGTAGGTGCAGGTGCAGGTGCAGGTGTAGGTGTCGATGTTGGTATAGGTTGTAGGTGTTATTTATTCCAATTCATAGTTAAGGCAGAACAACTTGTGTCGGGACAGCTAGTATACAATAATTAAATAATCTATTTTTGTCTTAAATAGGATAATTTTAGCTGGACTGATCTATAAAAATATCATTTTATGATTATAAAGTTTTGATTATTTCACTTTGGAAGAGTTTAAGGGAGACCTATGCCAAAGTACAATCATGTTAAAATAAAATTAATAATTAAGTTAATGTAAATAGTAATGTTAGTCTGAGTAAAGACTTATTTTATTCAATTTATTTTATTTATTTCATTTTATGTTTTATCGTTTCAGGGAACACAATCGGAGCTGTTAAACACAGGATCAACAATTCAACAGTCAAGCAAACTATTGAAGAAATATGGCCGCCGCGAGTTCACAGATAAAGTTATTATGTTCTTTGCATTCCTTTTCTTTTTGGCTGTGTGCCTTTATATTGTACAGAAACGTCTGTTTTAATCATCTAAGTGATAATTAGCATGAATTTGTCATATGGCCATTATTTGTAAAAATATTTTAGAAAACATTTAAGAGCCATGCAGTTTTACATTGCCTATGTCTGCTGATATAGTAATGCACTAAGCTAGTAACTGGTACAGTGAGTAACAGTTTTAAATAAATTAGTTCGTGTATTTAAGCTTATGAAAATTTCTACAAATATTCTTCCATACTAGCTATAATATTATAAAGAGCAAAGATTTGTTTGTTTGTTTGAATAGGCTCCGAACCTACTGGACCGATTTTGATGAAATTTCGCACAGATTTAGAGTAGACCGTGAGGAAGGACATAGGATTATTATCGCGGCAAAATGTGCGGTTCCCGCGGGATTCCCCATTTTGCGCGCACGAAGTGTAGTATATACCATAAACTAAAAAACACGAAAATTTAACTTAAACTTAAATGTTAAAAACTTAAAAAGTCCATGGTTTTCAGCAAAATTCAAAATATGTAATGTTTTACTACAAGTACTCTGTAAATACTGTGTTGTCGATCTCTATTAATGTACATTTTATTGTATGTATTTATTATAATTTTATAATGTTTTATAAATTAAGAATAAAAATATGAATACAATAAATGGCATTTAAATTGTTTTACTTTATGGCCTATAACGTTGTGGGGGTTGTGGGGGTTGTGGCATTGTACACGTGCGTTGAACGCGTGTATGCCGTATGACGAGTCGGTATTCTTTTATTATTATCGAATATCGCGTAAGATTTCTGCATTTATTACTGGAATGGAATATTTACGAACAATACAATAAAACTACAATATCCGAGAAAAGCTCTAACGACCACATGTTCGACACGAAAAAATCTCTGTTGTATATTTTTTACTTAATCAAAATAAACAAAAGGAAATGTGATAGGTATATCCTTGAAGACAATTCGTAAAATCATAAATAATTTGAACCCGCGAGCATCCAATGCAATGACCTGTCGCCGACCTACCGCAAGTGTCGGCACGCTCGCGCCAGTGCCACGCTATAAATACTATGGCCTCCGGGATTATATTTCAGCCAACGCATGTGCATATCAAAAGGGTGCCGTAATCGCTTACCATCAGGCCGACCCGTCTGCTCGTTCGCCCCCGACGTGGCAAACGAAAGACGCTATAGGGTTGTGTGCATTTTTACAAACAATAAACAACAAAATTAATGGCATACCTACCTGAGGCATACCTATAATATAAACAAAACTTGTATAGGCTTGCATTGTTATGAATGTTTGGTTCCCACTGGTTAAAACCACTCATTAACTGACCACCTTGAGATATCTAATTACAGTTGATGGATACACACTTGATCTGTTGGGTAACAGTACCGATACAGTTACACAAAAAGCGGTGTCGAGGCCGGTCGTCCACTGCCTTTCACCGTCACTATGTCTTTGTACATCAAATTAATCCTCGTGTTTTTACTATGTCAACATGCGTGTGCGCTTAATATTCTTGCCATCGTGTCTCTACCTCTGCGAAGCCATTACACGGCATTCCAGAGACTTTTCGAGGAACTATCCAAGAGACATTCGGTAACCGTCATGAACAATTATCCCCAGAATGAGACGGAAACTTTGAAGTTCGTGGATTTGACGGTGGATAGGCCTAGTATGAAACCTATCCCACCTATGTCGGAGTACGAAAATATCGACCCGAGTTATGCTCACATCATGAATCTCTACCACCACATAGTGTGGAGTCCACCGATCGCTGAAGAGGATTGCGAAAACTTATTTACGAATAAAAACGTGGAAGCGTTACGAAAAAGTGGCAAAAAGTTCGATGTGATTTTCGTGGAGCAGTTCGTAAATGACTGTGGCTTGGCATATGCAGCAGCCATGTACGATGCCCCCATTATTGGTATAACATCACACACTCTACTACCATGGACTTACTCCAGACTCGGTATACCTTTCGACCTCGGATCCGATGCGTTCTATTTCTCCCCGGCCGGATCGAATCCATCTTTGTGGGGAAAGATTGAAAACTTTGTAATGCACAAGCTAATGGTTTCTATCGGTCGATGGTACATACAAATGAATTTGTATAAGGTGTTCAATAAATACCTACCGAATGTTCGTATTGACGTGGAGAGAATAGGGGAGGAGAGAATGAAGATGGTGTTCGTGTATCAACATCACTCGATAACCGGTGCCAGGCTTTCGAGCCCGCAGTTACTCGAGATAGGCGGCTCACACATTCATCAATCGAAACCTGTTTCGATGGTAAGTACTTAGTGCTATAAAAATTACTCAATCATTGACCTCGTGTGTTCAATTATATAGGTAAGTACTGTTAAGTGTTAACGGTTAGTAGACGTCTGTTGACCGATTTTCAAAATTATTTTTTTGATGTAAAGGGTATGCACTGAAGTTGGTCCCGTTTTCACAAAAGTGGTGACCTGATGATGGGATCCATGAGGAATCGAGAGATAACTGCTCAAAATTTATGCGGACACATGTAGTGATTTCGACTTTTTCTGAAGTAACCCAAGCATATGCTACATATGTAATCACTATATTGTGTCCATATAAATTTTATAAATTTTAAGCATAAAAAGTATGATTTTGCACAAAAGTAGGTATACCCTGGATTTAAAAGTACTGAACAGAACTCCTGACTCCTTATAGATACATGTTTGGGGATTTCGGCGTTGCTTAAAGAACTGCAAGCATAAGCCACTATGTCAATTAAAGTAATCATCATCATCACCACACCATAAATCATGACATAATGATGATATAATAGGTACCTACTTCTCATAGTATTTTACACCAACACGGATATCTTTGAACATTACTCTGCCGTTTATGGACCGATTTTCAAAATTCATTTTTGATGTATTGGGTATAATCTGAAATTGGTCTCGTTGTCACCAAAGCGGTGACCTGATGATGGCTACGATAAAACTTACTTTCATGTTGGCTGGTACTGACTTCAAAATTATGAAGATTGAGTAGAGAAATTGTTAAAATTTTAGCCAAATTTAAAAGGGGCATTATTTAGAAAATAAGTATTATTTCATACTTTTTTGTGCATTTTTACTTTGGAAGTCGGTTTAATTTTTTGTTTAAAAATAATAACTCCAAATCTTTTCATACCAACTTACCTACCTGAAATTTTTATGGAAAAAAAATATTAAATTCAAACTTCTTTTTAGGAAATACAAAACTTTTTATCAAAAGCAAAGGATGGTGCAATCTATGTCAGTTTTGGATCCAATCTCAACGCGAACACCATGTCGAGCCACAAAAGGCAGCAATTTCTGCACTCGTTCCAGAAAATTCCCTAGAAGGTGTTGTGGAAGCTCGACAACGTTACGCTCCCGACGAGTTACGACAAAATATACATCAACAAGTGGTTTTCTCAGCTGGACGTTCTTTGTCAGTATGATAATAAAAATTATAGAACATTGTAAAATTACATAATATAAATTTTTAAAGGAGGATAATGAGGCTCGAATGTCGATCCAAAAACATCCGTCTCTACTTACCAGCCTATTGTTCATATACAAATAAGAAATAGATAAGAACTACTTAGGTACCTATAGTAGAGACTTTTAACCTCTTATAAGTTTTTATAACTTACTAGATGTTACTTGCGACTTCGTGCGCGAAAAAGGAAATCATTACATCATTACAGTACATTTTGCAGCGAAAAAAGTAGCCTATGTCCTTCCCCGTGGTCTACTCTATATCTGTGCCAAATTGCATCAAACTTGGTCCAGTAGTTTCGGAGCCTATTCAATGCAAACAAATAAACAAATCTTTCCTCTTTATAATTATTATTAGTATAGACTATAATAATATTATGAAGGTCTTCAGGGTCTCAATCCCTTACCTTACCCAACTGCAAACGTATAATTGGCCATAAATGGTCATGAGTCATGAGAGAGCATGGAGGAAGTAAAAACGGATGTCTCGTGTAATTACAGATGATCTACATCTAAGTAGAACTTCAAACGTGCAGAAAAAAATGCAACTTCTATGCTATTGTGATTTGTGTTTATATACCTACTTAGGTACCTAATTCAACAATAATTTCTTACCTACTACTTAGTATTTACTACCTATTACCTATGTGATATGTCATGATAATTGTAACTCAGTACTGTAATCATAATATTATTAACATAACGGTACCTAAATCAGTAGGTATCTGTATCAGTGGCGAAAGCTGGTTCTTCTTCATAGGGAAGCCCTAGCCTGTATAATAGGTACCTAGGGAATTGGTTGAGGGTCTTTAAAAAGAAAGTGGCAAGTGAATCCGATAGGAATGGAGTAATATTTTAATTTTTTTATAAAGAGTATTGTTTTAATTTCAGGCCACCCAAAAGTTCTAGGCTTCATATCGCACGGTGGTATGCTGAGTCTGTCAGAAGCGGCGCACTGTGGCAAACCGCTCATCACGATGCCATTCTTCGGCGATCAGTTCTCTAACGCAGCTGCTGCTTCCGAAGTTGGCATCGGTGTTAAAATTAACTTCCAAGACCTAGATGTAGATAGCTTAGTCGCAGCGATAGAAAAACTAACTTCTCCGGGGTAAGTGTCGGTGCATGCTATTCTTATTAGAAATTCATTCACCCTGAACTTTAACTAATAAAAAACCTATCCTATAATATTTGCCAGGTATTTTAAATAAAGATTATAATATATTTTTAGAATGCAGCAAACAGCAAAAAAGATTTCCAAGCTATGGCACGATCGACCAATGGATGTTTTGGACAGCGCCATCTATTGGACAGAGTACGTAGCGCGGTACAAAGATTCCGCGCCGTCGTTACCTAGCAAGAACAGTTCATTGTTCCAATTTCTGCTACTAGATGTCTATAGTGTACTGATTGGATTATTCATTATTGTATTTTTGTTCCTGTATTTTGTTGCGAAAAGTATTGCATTACTACTAAAGTTTTGTTTAAATAATAAGCATAAAAAAGACTAAATGCTACAGAACATTATAAGCTACACTTAGATATATAAGCTGTAAATAAACAAACATCTTTCTACTGAATACTTAGTCGGTCTTTATATTTTTACCCGACTACCGTAGAAGAGAGGGTTATTCATCGGCTTTCGTATCATACTTTTCACCCCCGACGAAAAAAAGAGGGGGTTATTAGTTTGTCGTATGTCTATGTGTCCGTAAGTGGCGTCGTAGCTCCTAAACGGAAGGTATCGGACCTTTCGTTCAGGAGCTACGACGCCACTTAGAAGGCTTTTTGAAGACCACTTTTTTTGCATGAAAGCTGACATGATCGAAAGTGTTCTTAGCTATAAATTATAATTAATCATCATCAGATGATTAATTATAATTTATAGCTAAGAAAAATAAAATAAATAAATAAATAAATAAATAAAAATAAATACTAACTAAATAAATAAAATAACTAAATAAATAAATAACTAAATAACTACTAACTAAATACTAACTTTTTTTTATCAGCTCGCTCACTGCCCGAGTATACGGGGGTTATCTAGTTGATGAAAGGTTGTAAGTAACTTCCACTAGTCTGAACGGTTCAATATATCCTGGCACTTTAACAATATTGCCTACACTTGGCAACGTCAAGCTGCCTTATATTTTGTCGGTTTTTATGTCGCTTCTTCAGGTGGGATATGAGATAATCTTTTGGCGTGAGTTAAAAGAATTGCCTTTCCCCCCTAAAGTGATATATTCTTTAATATTATTCTACTATATATAATATATATACTATAACTTACTGAGGTAAGGAAGTGCGGGTATTAAAG
This sequence comes from Phengaris alcon alcon, assembly GCA_037179445.1. Classification (NCBI taxonomy): domain Eukaryota; kingdom Metazoa; phylum Arthropoda; class Insecta; order Lepidoptera; family Lycaenidae; genus Phengaris; species Phengaris alcon. The sequence goes on along the minus strand of JAYRCH010000068.1, from coordinate 884,750 downwards.
AACAGGTGGCCAGGTTTGTGCTGCCGACGATAACATTTCAGTATAATTTTAAAGGGATTAGTACTTTTCATTAACGAATTCGTAATATTCCTTAAAAACTATCACAATTTTTTTTCAAAATTTAGCCATCTGGAAACACTAAAACTGACAACATTCTCAGAAATTCGTTGCAACTTTGGTTGCAGTCTTGGATTTACTGTGATAAAAGAATTGAGTTTGCATTTTATTCAAACAACGTCAAATCAAGATTACTGGAATTTGGAACAATAACATTTTGCGAAGTGTATTTCCCATGTATTTTCCAATTGCATCAAATCTGAGTTTAGAATGTTTCAACATTTCGTTTCAACGAAATAAAAATCTTATAAGTACTTTAAACAAGACAATATTGTATATATAATCGGAATCTCGGCAACCGTTGCAAGTATTACCATGAAATTTAGTATGCAGGGAGTTTAGTGGGACAAAATCAATTTAGCTAGGTCTTAGAAACTGCGCATTTTTAAGCAATATATTATGTTTTTTTCTTTCGTCGTGCAACAGGTAGGTAGGTATAAATAATTTTAGGTTTAAGGTAGGTATATCTACTATCTACTGTAAACATTTTAAAATTATGTGGTAGGGAGGTAGGTATGTACTAGCTGTTCCGACACACGTTGTTCTGTCCTGACTATGAACTTTTAAAACTATTAAAACAAATAACTACACCTACACCTACAACCTACAGCTACACCTAATCTACATCTACATCTACACCTACCAAACTTCTAGATCTGTCCGAAACAAACAGGTAAACTAAACGCAGCTATAAATATTTTACAGTCAAGTGACAAATTGACACAGTGACCAGTTAGTATGGAAAAATTCAATCCACGTTTTTAGTATTTTCCCGCAATTTTCCAATATCTCTCGCCGTTCAAATCTTCCAAGCCTAAAATTAGCCAGATCGGTCCAGCCGTTCTCAAGTTTTATTTTGTAAACGCGCCCTTATGAATTATTATTATAACAACGGATGACTAGAAACTCATCTTTTTTATAGAAACTTTATAGCGAACTAAGTCACGGGAAGCTAATAGCTATAAACTGTACTGCACCGGGAAGTGTTGCCAATGCCAAAGTGATTTTTACATAAGCGATACCACGTTAATCGCCAAAACACTGCGACCTCACGCCAATACAGGTTCAATGCCGGGCCGCTGATAGTTCAAATCTGATCACGTCACATATTACGGATATTTCCGGAGACAGATCTTATGTAAGGCTGGGGCTATATTGTCCGGAATCCGGTAGGCCGCAGAGCATTGAAAGTAGAACTCTGTGCTTGGAGCTGAAAATCGCACACACAAGTGTCGAGACTCGAGCCAAATGTTAAGATCAGAAATGACAGCTCGACACTAGATACTTCGATTTTAAACTGTATTGTATTAGCGCATACTTATATTTTCTATGCTCTGAATTTTGCTTGAACTTGCTTGGCTTTTTGACTATATTAATAGGTAAATTACACCTATTAATATTGTTCCTGAATAAGTCCGAGAAGACGGAATGCCTACTTACCGCCCGGATGATTTCCGTGGCGAAATGGAGTTATAAGTTGTCGGTCTTTTCAACAACATTTAATAATATAATATTTTCAATTTTCTAACAATAAAGTTGTACTTAGTATCATTTTTACCTCATGTGGCCTTATCGCCAAAAATAGGCCGTGAACAACATCGGTAGTGGAGGGTTAAGTTCTTCAGATAATAATTATAAATATTATCTTATACTTATAGATATAGAATCATAATGAATAATAATTATTATAACGATGATTGCGTGCGATTCTCGTTATAAGATCACGGTCGCTCGGACCGTTTAATTTGACTCGGAAGTGTTTGGTTTTTGGTAGCAGGACTTACGAATATTACAATACAAAATATAAACAATGTGTTCCTTAAAATAATAATCATTGGATTTTATGATTGTATCTTCTGTTAAATTCCTGAAAAATACCGTGTGGAAAAGTAGGGACAGGATCATTTGCTCCAGTGACTAATAATATGATAATATAATAATATCTATGGACACTTCCACACCACGTCAAACTGGTCCTGTACTAAGTATCCGAAGAACGTGTATCACAGCTCAGGTACCAGACAACGGAAATATATTTAATATGTTTTATACAATACACATATTTAAGATTTTTACTATACTATACATATATTTAATACACATCCAAGACCCAGAAACACGGAAAACTTTTTAGTCCCTTCGGCAGGATTCGAACACGCGCCACTGAGCCACAGAGGTCGTCCAATACATATATTGTTTAAATAATAATAATAATAGGCCTTTTTATTTCCAACAACCTTAAAACAATTTTTTTCTTACAGCTATTTAAATACTAATTAGTGTCTATTATTGGAACCCCACTTTGGGTATAGGCCTCCTCCAGCTTACTGCATGTTTTGCTATTTTTTGCCTTGGTTCTCCAATCTTTTCCTGCAATTTAAATTATTTTATCAATCTATATGTTCCTTGGGTGACCTCTATTTCTTTTACCCATTAGTCCTTTCCATGTTGTTGTTTCTAATGTCCATCTGTTGTCCTGATACCTCGCCAAAGTCATGTCCTGCCCATCACCATTTTTGTGTACAAGCATATTTAAGTGCATCTATTATGTTGGTTTTTGCTCTTATGTGTTCACTTCTTATCCTTTGCATTCTTCAACTTATTATTCTTTGGAATAAAAGAAGGGAGCGAAGAAGAATCGAATATTATGAAGGAAAAAATAAATACTCACCTTTCGCTGGACCTCCAGGAACATGAAATCGATAGAGCTCATAGGATCGGACACAAAAAACCCAATGGACCCCGACCTACAACTATTTCTTTCATATCTAGCTGGAGACGAAATACAATTCTTAAAAATAAAAATAATTTCCCCCAAGGAATATATATAAAAGAAGAAGAAAAACAAACTTTAGAAATAAGAAAATATCTGCAACCAAAACTGAAAAAAGAAAGAGATAAAGGCAATATTGCCTATATACGAGGAGAAAAACTTATAGTAAAGAAACCAACAGATAATCACCGCGAAAAAAGGAAAAGGGAATCATCTTTTTCGGATAACCAGGAGTCCAAAACACAGAACCTTACACCATCCTCATCAGGTCCTAAGAAAATTGCTATAAAGAATGCATTTGATATTATTACCCGTCCTAGAAGTAACTCACTAAAAACAGAATAACAAATAGCAATTAAAACTACCAGCAACCGGAAACAAGACAAAGATAATAACAAGAACAACTTACAACTAATAACCCGATCAAAAACTCCCCCAAGCCGGCTGGTCCCCGTGGGGGAAAGAGACTATAACCCTCTAGCTTCTATAAAAAGAACAGACAAAATAGATAAAACAGTTATAACGCAAAAAATTGGAACTTTCAATGTCAGATCCCTAGAGTAAGAGGAAATATATATATATACAAACTACAAGATATAAAAAGAGACATACTCGGAATAGCGATAGTTAGAAAAATGGGATGCATTATAGAAGAACATGACAATTATATTCTATGTTATATAGGAGAAACGCTGGGCTTGTACGGAGTAGGCTTTCTTATAAAAAAGGAATATCAAAGAAACATAGCAAACTTCACAGGTCTATCAGAGCAGGTAGCTGTGCTACAAATGAAATTTGAAAGTGAAACACTAGCCATAATACAAGCATATGCTCCCACGGAAAAAGAATCTGAGGAAGAAATTGCATCGTTCTGTAAAACTCTGGAGATGGCTTTAAACCAGGCAGGAGAACATGTCCTTCTCATTGGTGACTTCAACGCTCAAGTAGGGCAAACAAATACGAACGAAAGCTTAGTCATGGTAAAATTCGGCTATGGAACTAGAAGTGAAAGGGGTGCAAAGTTAGTGCAATACGCTTTAGAAAACAAACTATTGATCATAAACACCTTTTTTAAAATAAGAAAAAGGCCGTAAATGGACGTGGCTTTCCCCGAACCGAAAAACCAAAAACTAGGTAGACTATATTTTATCAAATGAACCCTAAAAATAAGGAACATAGAAATTCTACAAAGCTTAGGATTGAAATCAGATCACCGCCTAGTGAGAGTCACATAAACTTAGGCCTATTTCATCCGTTATTGGATGATTTATACAGTATTATCCTAGCGATACACCACTCTTGAAATACTGTAGTGAGTGGGACAGTTGCTTTTAAATGTATGGTTGCCCAAGCACATATGGCATTCTCACAACATGCCTAGTCCAGAGGAATGACTGGTCAATACGTCTGGGGTCAATCATGTGCGGGTTTCCTCACGATGTTTTCCTTCACCGTTAGAGCGTCCGTATAATGTACTTGAGATAGGTCTGGAAAAGTCTCATTGGTACACGCCACAACCTGGGAATCGAACCTGCACTCACTGGAGTGCGAATCAAACGGTCTACCCTAGCGATAGTATATTATATATATATATATATATATAATATACCCACGTATTTCTAGCATGTATCCGAGGCCTAGTGGCCACGGAGAGCCACATTCTAATTAGTAACACATAAAATATTTTTTTTTACGTTTGCCAAGTAGTAATGCCTCAATATATCTCAGTATATTAATGAAACTAAATAGTTTAGATGTAGTCATCATCCCTATTATACGACAAGGCGTAGTTTAGACTGGCCTCACTTTGTGGTTCTGTCTTCACTTTTTTATTTGGTATGAGATACGGCGATCAAAACTGTTGAAAGCAAAGAGATGGTCAGTAACTATTACAGTCATAACGCGAACAGTCGTTTTATGAACCAGACACCTTTGGCATTCGCGTGAAAACGGTTGCAGTGACAAATAACTGAAATATCAAAGTGTTGAAGTCAAACATGGATTTAATTTATTGAGGATTCAGGAAATGAATTCGGCCCATACGTGAAGTAGGATATTTCTTCTATTATACAGGAATCTGTACAGATCTAAGGTAAGGTGTTGTAAAAAAATATTTAATGCTATCCTACTAATATTAAGTCCTTACATATGAAATTAGCGTTTTGTCGTACTAGCCACTTTGATCTCAAATATATCTTCTTTCATTACGAAGTCCAATTTAAAATTTATACCGCTAATTACTCATGCATTTGTGTTTCGAAAACCGTAATTTATTTGTTTTTTCCTCTTTTAGTTTTTTCATTGGGTCACTCTGTTTACAACTTGAAATATCGTATTATCTTCGAGTACGAGTTCCACCGTGGCACCAGTGCTGGAGAAACGGCTCGAAGGATTAATGATGTGTATGGCGGTGGTGTCGCAAAAGAAAACACAGTGAGTTTTGTGGTTCCAACGTTTTAGTTCTGGAAATTTCGACCTGCAGAACAAGCACCGTGGACGGCCGGAGACCAAAGTTGATAATGAAGAATTGAAGGCTTTTGTGGAAGCGGATCCATCACAAACTACGTCCGAGTTAGCTGCAGGCTGCGGTATTAGTGATAAAACTGTTTTAATCCACTTGAAGCAAATTGGGAAGGTGAAAAAGCTTGAAAGGTACCTCATGAATTGAGTGCAGCAAACCGACAAACTCGCGTCGACTGCTGCGTTACATTACTCAACCGGCACAATAATGAAGGGATTTTAAATCGAATCATTACCTGTGATGAAAAGTGGATCCTGTACGATAATCGGAAATGCTCATCGCAATGGCTGAACCCTGGCGAACCAGCCAAAGCCTGCCCCAAGCGAAAATTGAGTCAAAAAAAGTTATTTGTGAGCGTTTGGTGGACTAGTGCCGGTGTCGTTCACTACAGCTTTCTTGAATCTGGCCAGACGATTACGGTAGATGTCTATTACCAGCAACTGTAAATCATGATGAAAAAGCTAGCTGCTAAACAACCGAGGTTGGTCAATCGCTCTAGGCCACTGCTGTTTCAGGACAGCGCTAGACCACAACTGCACAACAGACGGCTACCAAATTAGAGGAGCTTCAATTGGAATGTCTAAGACATTCACCGTACTCATTACCATTTATTACCATTTATTTTCGAAATTTGGATAACTTCTTGCAAGGGAAAAAATTCAACTCCGATGGGGCAGTGCAAAGTGCCTTTAAAGATTTTATTGATTCCTGTCCGAATGGTTTTTTTAGTACAGGAATCAATGAACTACCTATGAGATGGCAAAAGTGCATGTATATACTTTGGTTAAACAAATATATTATGTTTGAAAAAATCGACTTTATGTTCCTCCTTTACAAAACGCCAATTTCATATGTAATGGCGTAATATTATCAATGTGAAAGTTTGTGAGGATGAATGGATGTTTGTTACTCCTTCACGCAAAAACTACTCAACGGATTTCGATGAAATTTAAGGTATAGTAATAGTTTAAGCTCTGGATTAAAACATAGGATACTTTTTATCCCGAAAAAGTACAGCGTTCCCGTGGGATACTGTATTTACCCGGGCGGAGCCTCGGGCAACAGCTTGTAAGCTATAGCTTGTAATCCTACCAATTTAAATGCCACTTATTTACCTTTCGTGCTTTATAGGATTACAATGATACATTAATTTGGTCGTATTTATATTTAAGGTTTACAAAAAGATTATATAGAATATTGAAGGTTTAAAACTGTCGATATAAATATTTAACTGGAATGATTGATCGTATAAAAATGGTAACAATGGTTCGGTAGAATGAACCACGTAAGCAAACGTAAGCTTTTCGATGACCTCCGGCGAGGGTACATAATTTTGACCCTTTCACAAATGCGGGACATTTGTAACACCACCTAATACTATATTTTGTCCTACGACTTGCCACATCATCGGGTCAACCCTGGCCCATTCTTTACCTCAATATGACGTCATCAGTAAATTAACATGAGTCACCTACTGCGTTCGCGACGCGAATTCGGCTCTACGCGATCTGTGGGCCTAGCAGGGACATTTGACAGCGGCGTGAACGTAACGTTTACGAATGATAATTGTATGAAAATGTGTCAAAATCATGACCGCGCCCATACAAATTTCATTTGATATAGTCACGCTTACGCCGCTGACGTATGTTTCTGCTAGGGCCCTGAAAGGTAGGTAAGTGTGAATTATACATATTATTATAATGTCTTGGAAGTTGGAGTTGGGACGTGAGGGGCGTGACAGCGCTTGATTTATTCTAGAACAATCTTTTGTCTTTTAAAATGTTAGATTTGAATTGTGCAGAATATACATACATGTTGAGATCTATAGTATTCCCCGTTTATAAGCTACGTTTAGTTTATCTGTACTCTATACATACTCCATTCAATAATCTATACATATAAATAAAATTGAAGTGTCTGTTTGTAATTTCAAATTAACAGCTTTGCATTAAATGCACATGTTAGTATATACGGTACCTATATCAAAAACTCAATTTTTTTAATTGTTCTCTGTCTGTCTGTCTGTCTGTTTCGACTAATCTCTGAAATGGCCAGACCGATTTTGAGCGGAATCACTGGCAGATAGCTGATGTTATAAGGAGTAACTTAGGCTACCAGTGGCGAGGGGTTCCTATAACTCCATTCCTACCGGCTTCACTTACCACTTGCCTTTTGAAGACCCACATCCAAATCCATCTATTATACAGGCTAGGGCTTCCCTAGGGAAGGAATCTTCGGGTCCCGTTTCCATTAATATTTCTAGGCAAACGAAGTTGCGGGCACCAGCTAGTAATCATTAAGACATCTCATGTCTCAAAAGTAACTCATTTGCACCTCGGTAAAAACTTCCAGAACAGAAACAGGTACTTTGGGCACTGGGCAGCACGAATACTCCACCACAGACGAAATTCGTAGCACCAATCCAACCATATCGTTCGGCTTATGAGCAGCATAGACCTGGGGCCATGGGATCCACTTGGGCCACCAGTGACGTCAGGGCTTGATATTGACCTCGATTTCGACTCAAAAAAAAACTCGTTAAAATGGCAGACAAAAGAACTTTGTAACTTATATTATCTGATATTGTCAGTTGAAGAAAATAAAAATGTAATTTTACTGACGGAGATTATAAATCGAACTGTAGTGTTTTTATTTCGCCCAACTTTTACGAATTGCAATAGAATTTTCGTTCGTGCATTTGATGGTAGTCAGACATTTTTCACACGTTTTCGCGTGATTCTTTTATTGGAAATGTATGCTGACACGGGCATTTGTCAGTCTTTGTTTGGACTATTTCCTAAACTGAAAAAAGAAAGAGAGAGAGAAAGCTATTCTCTAACCATGGGCAAATTCTAAGATCACCATTAAATAAGGACCTGACTATATTGACCAATAGTATGAGTAGCATAAAAAATATCTGAAAATATAAAACATTATCTAATAATAGTCTTCCCTCTCTGAATTTTAAAATTGCAGCAACAAAATAAGCCATTAGGTGGAGAACGATTGGTCTCTGTTTTCACGGCTCGTTATTTTCAACTTGTAAATTGACATTGTTTTAATTTGAATTCTGATATCAGATTCTCACTGTAACGTGTACACCTGATACACTAATAAAATAGTCGCTATATTCTATCTTGTAACTATATTCTTTGTAAAAAAAGTTTAACTTCACTAGGTACGTAAATTCGTAATAGCAGCCCGGAACCCGGGCTACTAATACGAATTATTTAAAATACTTATCTATTGACGCCTCATTCGTTAAAATCGGATCAGTAGTTTAGGCGCTACAAACATACATGTAACACAAACACAAAATATATTATGTCAAAATGTGTTACTTTAATTGCTGTGGGCACGTGTTAATGTGAATAGACTAGAGTTATATTTTTCTATGCTCTATTAGGGTTCCGTAAATCCGTACCCAAAGATTAAAAACGGGACCCTATTACTAAGATTACGCTGTCTGGTGGCAGCCTGGTGGCAGACAGATGGACAGCGTCTGTTACCAGGCTGTGTCTCATGAACCGTGGCAGCTAGAGAGTAGAAATTTTCACAGATGATATATTTATGTTGCCGCTATAATCTGTGGTTCAGTCAGCCCGTTCGATCATGTTATTAATATGATATCCTGCCATGTCATTAACAATTATTGTATTGTGACTGCATGCCGTCATTATAATACAAATAAATTATGAGAACACTTTACCTGCTTATGAATCAGATTCCGTGATGATACACACGTCCACTAGAAATTAGAATAATATTATGTAATTGGCATTTATATATGTTACCATCTACTGTCTTCACTATGAAGTAATAGGTACAGATACGTCATACGATACATCGATAAACAAGACGTGATTTGGTTAAGTGTGTTGGGCTGCGCACTACTTAAAAGGTTTCGTAGTTTAAGTAACTAGCTTGAGCCTCCATTTTCTATACATATCTGGAACTACATAGACTTGGCATTACATCGCATTTGTTTTGACATTTTACATAAAAGAAACTTTAAAACACGATATAAATTTAGAGCACGCGCAATGTTTAGTTGACAGATCGCAAGACTATTATATACTGTATTTGCCGACAAATCTATACTTAATAATAAATGAAATTGAAGTGTCTGTTTGTAATTTTAAATTAACATCATGCATAGGTACCTGATGAAAGCTAAAATTAACTAAAATCTATTTAAAATATTTACAAACTATAAAAGTAGGTAATTACTAAAAAAAAAAATAACTACTCCAAAACTTAAAATGCTACAAAACAAAGAAATCTCCCAGGTCGTCCCCATCAGGCAGAGTACCTAGAAGGCTCAAAGAGTTTCCTCGCTGGATTGCGATACTTATTCTCTGGGCCAGGTAGGTGCCTGATGAAAGTATAAACGGTACTTACAATAAAAAAAACAATTTTTAATAATTTTGTCTGTCCGTCTGTCTGTTTGTTCCGGCTAATCTCTAAAAAGGATAGACTGATTTTCACAGGACTTTTACTGGCAGATAGCTGATAATATTGGGTATAACATAGGCTACTTTATTTTAGGGTTCCGTTTAAAAAAAATAGGGTTCCGTTTCGTTAGTTCTATGCAAGCGAAGTTGCGGGCTCCAGCTAGTTATTATTATAGTTGAATCGAAATTGCTTAATGTTTCGTAACAAGCGTTGAGTAAAATTTATCTTTATATAACGCTGCAATACGCTTGTCCGTTTATTTTATACCCTGATCCATGATTTACATGTTGAGTAAACCTAGATTTATTAAGTTATTAGCATTTAAGATACAATGTTAGATTACAAAGATACAATGTGTCTTGTAAGTAGACTGTTTTACTTTCTTCCAGGCAGGCATCGTATTTTTAAACAAAAACACATCACATGAACTTCAACTGATAAGTGGGAATAATCTTAATTTTAACGTTTGACGTTAAAACTTCAAACTTGACAAAATGTTCACATTTTAAATTTTTAAATTGTGTTTTAAAAAGTTCAAACGTCAAAATGAAGCCTATTCTAACTTGTCAGTTGAAGTTCATAATAGCTGTAATCAGTAGGCATACTATATTGCAACCAATTTTAAATGTCACTTATTTACAGCATCTCATAGGTAGTTAATTGCTTCCTTTACTAAAAAAACCATTCGGACAGGAATCAATAAAATCTTTGAAGGCGCTTTGCACTGCCCTATCGGAGTTGAATTTTTCCCTTGCAAGAAGTTATCCAAATTTCGAAAAAAATGGTAAACTCTTGGAGCAAGGTCCGGGGAAGTACGGTGGATGTCTTAGACATTCCGATTGAAGCTCCTCTAATTTGGTAGCCGTCTGTTGTGCAGTGTGTGGTCTAGCGTTGTCCTGAAGCAGCAGTGGCCTAGAGCAAATGACCAACCTCGGTTGTTTAGCAGCTAGCTGTTCCATCGTGATTTGCAGTTGCTGGCAAAAGACATCTGCCGTAATCGTCTGGCCAGATTTAAGAAAGCTGTAGTGAACGACACCGGCACTAGTCCACCAAACGCTCACAAGTAACTTTTTTTGAGTCAATTTTCGCTTGGGGCAGGCTTTGGCTGGTTCGCCAGGATTCAGCCGTTGCGATGAGCATTTCCGATTATCGTTCAGGATCCACTTTTCATCACAGGTTTTATTTTAAAACCGATTATAATTTTATTAATATTTAGATTATAAACGATTTAAAATCCCTTAATTATTGTGCCGGTTGAGTAATGTAACGCAGCAGTCGACGCGCGTTTGTCGGTTTGTTGCACTCAATTCATGAGGAACCCACCTTTCAAGCTTTTTCACCTTCCCAATTTGCTTTAAGTGGATTAAAACAGTTTTATCACTAATAACTCGGACGTGGCTTGCGATGGATTCACGATAGCCTTCAATTCTTCATTATCAACTTTGGTCTCCGACCGTCCACGGGGCTTGTTCTGCAGGTCGAAATTTCCAGAACGAAAACGTTGTAACCAAAAACGCACTGTGTTTTCTTTTACAACATTGCCGCCATACATTTCATTAATCCTTCGAGCCGTTTCTCCAGCACTGGTGCCACAGTGGAACTCGTACTCGAAAATAATGCGATATTTCAAGTTTTCCATTTTGTAAACAGAGTGACGCAAAGAGAAAATTAAAAGAGTAAAAAACAAATGAATTATGGCTTTCGAAACACAAATTACATGAGTAAATAGCGGTATAAATTTGAAACGGGAATTCCTAACCAAAGAAGATATATTTAAGATCAAAGTGGCCAGTACGACAAAACGCCAATTTCATATGTAAGGACCTAATAGAAATACCTACAATGAAACTTTAATTTAGTCGAGTTTTATCTTTTAATTGTTTAGAAAAATATTAAATTGGATCCTGGATAGAGTATAGTGATCTTCTGAATAGGCACAATTGTTATAAATGTTACGTAGTTAAATATTATTATGTCACACAGTCCACACTCATGAAAATATATATTTTTGTTGTATATAAATTGACGATCTCTGTGGCTCAGTGATTCAGCGCGTTGGTGCTCAAGCCGGGGGTCGCGGGTTCGAATCCTGCCGAAGGAACAAAAAGTTTTTCTGTGTTCCTGGGTCTTGGATGTGTATTAAATATGTGTATAATATAAAAAAAATCTTAAATAGATGTATAGTTTTCTGGTACCTGTAACACAAGTACTTCGGTTACTTAGCACGGAGCCAGATTGACGTGGTGTGAAGCGTCCATAGATATTATTATTATTAATATTATAAAGAGGAAAGGTAAGTTTGTTTATGTTTGTTTGTTAGCATCGAATAGGCTCCGAAACTAGGTACTGGACCGATTTTGATGACATTTGGCACATATATAGAGTAGACCACGGGGATGGATAAAGGCTACTTTTTATAGTGGCAAAATGCATGGGATTTTCTTTTCCGCGTAGTAAGTCGCGGGAAACGTCTATTATTTTTATAAAGGATTATATTATACAATATATATGTACACAAAAAGGGGAGAATAGATCTTATAAAACGAAAATCCTATTAATAAATGGTTATGAAAAAATATACTTACTTCTCCTCTGTCTCTTGTACAATATCTGATTCATTTTCATATCTCTTTGAGCCCGGTGCCGACTGCCCTGCCTCGGCCGCCGCGCCGGTCACTTCAAGCCTGGATATATAACACTTTTCATCATGGCCGTCTACGGACGAGAAAATACTTTGCCTATTTTATATCGTGGACTAGCGTTTATAACGAAGAAAAACTGATCTACAAAGGATAGCTTGGTTTCCTTTGATCTATGTCTAGAGTTTAATTTGTATAGCTAGATGAGTTATGGACTATATGAAAAGATAGTCACCTCTGCAGCATCCGTGCGGTAATGAAATACATATTATATACGATATAGATACGTTATTTTGGTCGAATTTTATCTGAGCAGGGTATAAGTGGCCCCTAACTTTAAGTAGCGTTTCATTATTCGGCCGTCAGAACTCTATAAACTTATTATTTTTAAACAAAAAATTAAACCGACTTCCAAAGTAAAAATACACAAAATAGCATCAGATAAATCTTATTTTCTAAATAATTCTCCTTTTATATTTAGATAAAATTTCAACAACTTCTCTACACAATCTTCACAATTTTGAAGTCGGTACCAGCCCAAACAATATCCTGATAAATCATTAAGTTGGCTGGTACCGACTTAAAAATATTTTTATCCAAATTTAAAATGGGAATTATTTATAAAATAAGATTTATTTGATACTATTTTGTGTCTTTTTACTTTGGAAGTCGATTTAATTTTTTGTTTAAGAATAATAAATTTCCCTTTTTTGTAAAATAAACTATCGAATGTATAATTGAATATTGAATACGCGCCAAGCTTCCATTAGGTACTGTATATAATAATATGATAATGATTACTGTAAATTACATAATGGTATATGCTTGCAATTCTTTAAACAATGTCGAAAAGACTAAGGAGTTCTGTTCAGTGCTTTTGGATACAGGGTATACCTTGGTGCAAAATCTTGTTTTTTGGTAGCATATGCTTGGGTTACTTAAGAAAAAGTCGAAATCACTATATGTGTTCATATAAATTTCGAGAAGTTCCCTCAGGTTATTTTGGTGACAACGGGACAACTTTGGATCAAAAAAAGAATTTTGAAAACCGGTCAACACGGCGGAGTTATCTATGCGAGGGAATGGTTTAAATTTGTATTTCTAATATTGTATTTCTTTTAAATTATTATTAAAAAGACATTTGCACGCTTCTTAAAGCAGAATGTTGTGACACTATATTTAAATATACGAACCTTTGTAACCTACATTCTATGCAAATAAACGATTATTATTATTATTATTATTATTATTATCGTTGAACATATACCGTAACAGTAACAGAAAAAAATATACAGCCGAACGTATAGCCACCTCCTTTTTTTGAAAGTTGGTTAAAAATAGACCAAGCTCGTAAGCTACGGTCCAATTAATCTCCTACTGTTGTTTATTCTAAGAACTCTTCGGTAACAATTTTGCGGTTAGCCGAAATTAATGTTGGCACCCCTGGGCGGAAATGGATGGCTGTGACGGAAGTATCCACAACTAATCAACAAGTTTGTGGATTAGCAAAAAATATAACGATGTTCTCGGATACCTTGTTTTGGTCTATTATGTACCTACATAATTTTTCGTTATATTATAAATAACAAAAAATGTTGTTTCCTAGTTTGGTTAAGACAATCGCCGACTTGAGGCTGGTCACCTGATGGTTTGACTAAACCTTGACAAAAACCTTGTCGGTCCTGCACCTGACCTCCCGCCAGTCGTGTCGGTCATCAGTCCCACTGGGTTTCGAGAGTAAAGGAGGAGAAAGTACTTTTGTATACTGCGCACACACTTGGGCACTATAAAATAACTCCTGCGTAGCTAGCCTGGTTTCAATGAAACCGGCTACCGTCACCGGTGTAAGCTAAGTATTATATTATAATAAATATGAAAGTGTATATAGAAGAAATTTTTAAGTCCAAACCAGTAAGATAATTTTTGGTAGGTAAACAATCCCCTTTAGGCAATTATTAGGAATTTGTACGTTGCGGCCTAGTCAATAAAGTTCAATTTGTGGCGGCCGCGGTGTGATTCTTGTGGTCATATTAATCCCGGCCAAAGTGTTCGTTCTGTTACGTTTAGCCGCAATATTTTGCGTTCTAGTGACCCGCTGCCCGTATCTTCTATTTAGCGTAGCAGCGCGGCAGCGTAGAGCTTAGCGAGCTAAGCCACCTAAGTGTCCATCCACATATTACGTCACAGCGCAAATTCATACTAAACGTAGGGCCGTCCACATTACGTCACGCAAAATTTCAGACGACTACATGTTAAATATTTAGTTTAATTTATAATATTTATTTTATCAGTACCTAACTGATAAATATTGAGGTATTTATAGTTTATCAATTACATATATCTAAAATACCAAAAAATGGGTAAATTAGTAAAAATATACCGGTTGTCTGTAAAGTCGGTTTACTGACGATAGTTGAACGTGACAACGTCAACAACAACAACAACAACAACAACAACAATAATAATAATGAGGTAAAGGCAATGCGAGGTAACGCTGGTACTTGGTAACGGGTAACAGGTAACGTATGAGTCATGTTTTTTCGTGCGTGCAGCTCCATCGATTTATAAGACGTTATCACGTCAAAACCTACATCATTACTTTACTTGCAAGAAGTACAAAAACATTCGTTATCGTAAGTAAGAACGAAAAAATTTTTTTAAAAAACAAATTTCCGTGATATTTACAAATATGTTCCTGTGGCCCTAAGTATTTCATACACTTTACCTAATCGTGAGTCGTGACGTCACTGTTTGGCTGGGTCTACAATATGATCCTAAATCCGGGAATAATAGAGGCAAGTTCAAGTGTATTTTACTGATTCCTCTTAGAACTTACTCATATATTTTTAAGAGTACTATTCATTTATGCAATAAAATAACCTAACCAAGAGCATGTCAGGACAAGTCTAAGGAGGGTTCCGTAACTATCAACGCGCAACAGGTTTTCTTTTAATTACTTTAAAAGTAATTGTCCGATTTCGCTCAAGATAATTTCCCTAAAGAGTTTTTTTTACTCGAAAATGGTCGACTTTGTAAAAAAGTCATGTATGAACTATGAAACCTCACTTTTATTTTAAAAGACTTATTTAACGATACCTACTAAAGCTACCCCACACGATGGGGTATAATGAAGACATATTTCTCATCCCCACTTCCACATGTTCATACATGTGAGTATATACAAGATATAGAGATACATACAAGAGGAGCCACCCCTTAATATAAAATTATTATTATTTTACGATGCCAACAACGAGATCTATACACAATCTATAACTATACCAAAGTTCATCCAATTATATTCATAATTACAGTAGCTAGAAGCGCGGACAGATAGACAGATAGACAGACAGACCGACGGCCGGACAGAGCGAAACTATAGGGGTTCCTTATGTATTACGGTTACGGAACCCTAAAAATCATACGTAAGCTAGCCTATTAGGTGATCATAGTTTTAAGGTTCGTTGAAATTATTTGGAAGTTGTTTCGTATACCTTGTCACTTGGAAACTTGTTCAAAATTAATGACGCGGTTTTAAATTCTATTTCAGAGTAGGTAGCTATTTTCTCCAGTTTAAAGGATTACATAATACTGGGGCCGAGCAGTCTTGGTCTATCTTTATTATTTTCACCCTGGCCTGAGGTCTACGAAGAAGGTCGTGTTTACATTATCAGTTACATTGGAATTATGCAATATACAAACAGATATATAGGGCACCGTCATTATTTTAGTATTTGACAGGCCATTTTTCAATCGAGCCTATAACTGGGCAGAATGAGAGCAGCCTTGTGACCACAATAACCCATTACAGCCAATTTCCAACTTCTAGAATGCTTTTTAAGTGTTGTTTTGGGTATTTTAATTAATTTATTACTTTAGCATTGCAATAGCAACTTGGTAAAACTGAAATAGGTATATTTCTGTAGTCTAGTAAAAAAAAAAAACATTTTCATGTTAGATATTTTAGAAGGTAACTTAATGATATATGAAATTAGAATTCTCGACTACCAAGTCTAGGCCTTACCACTGGACTACCGATGCATTATTAAATGGTCAATCTTAGTAGAAATACCTACTTATTAGAAAGATTGGAATACTTTATAGAAAAATATGAAATGAGTGACGCGATATGCACTTAACTATGCTGATATTACGGAAACGGATATGCTGATGCAATGCTATAAATTATTGGCTTGCCGAACGGATATACAAAATTTCATTGTTACAGGATATCTATTTTAATATATCAAAAATTGTCACAGAAAAATGCTTAACTTTTCCTCATTTCGCTGCGATTTTTGTGCGTTTTCCTCATATTAAAGGGCATGGACCGCTTAATGCAATGTATCGAAGTCAAGTTCAGTCGTGCAGTGCGTTCAACTCTGGCCGTGAGTGCGTTTGTAAACCTGTTGCTGACGAGTGACGACTGACGACCACTTGTGCTAGTGTTATTTCGCTAAATGCCCACCGGCTTTCATGACAAATGTAGCCCTTTCACTTGCCCTTACGATGTTTTCAGCGGACGTTTATTTTTCATCAAATGGTACGTATTTGATGTATTTGATGAAAAAATAAACGTTTTAAAAACGAATATATAATCGGTGCAGGGACTTTTGCGGAAGAAAAATCGATCTAGCTAACTCTTATCCCTGGAAACTGCGCATTTTTTATGTCGTTCTACAATTTATCAATAATTTCGACTCTCTTACGTCAGGCTAATTGGCAGCTTGGTTACCTACGTATAATTTTCTCATTGTTTGGAAATTTGGAATGTGGTGGGTTCGAAACCCGGTAAGATAAATAATTTTTGTGATTATTATTATTTATTTTTCTTTTATATATTTTTAAATTATTTTATCGTTCTACTAATTCACCGGGCAAAGCTCGGTCTCCTAGGTACTTAATGTATTAATACGTGAAGCAAACATTTTCAGTACAGTTTAACAAGAATCGTCCGAACGGATACGCAGTGGCACGGCATGGTGTATGGGCAGTGGCTAATCCACTCAGTAAAAAAAAATGCATTTTACGTAATTCACCTCTCTCTTCCCTTCTTTGTCAGTTAGTGGAGACAGTTTATTTACTCGACAGCGCCAGAAGGAGGGTTACGTTTTTCAAGTGTATCTATGTATGTAGGTATGTAATTACATATTTCTTTGGCACGCTCTAGACCGTAAACATCTTGTCGCATTTCAACTTGAAAGGTATCATTAGATTCGTATTCTAAATCGTGAGTGATACTGGTAGTGGGTACCTACATTAAAATTATTTGACGCAGTCGGGCTTTTGTTTTTTAATTAATGGTAGTCAGTATTTATTTGTCAATTCACTAGCTGAGATTAAACATAAGAATATAGGGCGTACAACTCTATCATTAATATCCGATTACTCCATCAATTATAACTGGAAGGAAATTACTTCCTGCGCCTAACCGCGAAGGCTGTGAACTGTGAAGACAATCAGTTGAATATATTTTACCGTTACTAGTTGATCTAGAAATAGAATTTACTTCGGGACTGTTTAGCCAATTTAGGGCTATTCGCAAATAGAATGTTGTTTTTGTGAGATTGAATTAATGATTCATGAACCAGTATTTCAGCTTTTAAATTAGCTATAATGTATTATATCACCTATTTACTTGGATGTTAAATGCTTAGAGGCCCCCATATACGGGGAGGCCGATCGAATCTGTTAGAGCTGATGTCAGTTCGGCCTGAACGGATCCAAGTGCGGAAATATCGCTTCAGTTAGTCTGGTTTGCCGCGAGTTACTGTCCATCCGGCCGAATGACGCGCTTGCTTTAAGGCCGAAATGCCAAAATTTCAAAGTGACGATACGATTTTGCATCCGTTCAGGCCAAACTGAAGGTAGACCGGGTAGTATATAAGGATACCTAATTCGCATGGGAAGAGAGAGAAAGAGAGACAGAGAGAGATGGAATCGTAGGAATAATTGATAACGCAATGATGTTAAAGTATAGTAACACTACGCTGAAATGACGCTCAATGTAAAAAAACTAAAATTAGAAAAAAAAAAAAAAAAAATAGACAAACAGAATTATAACCTTACCTATCATGCTCCATGTAGTCTACAATTATTCTAGACGGAGAATACGACAAGACAAATGTGAGCTTAAATTGTATAACGTGCTCCTATTCGTACTTCAGCTTAGTTTATAAATGTATGAGGTTTTATTTGAAACAAGTTTGTTATTTACTTTTGACTTTTTAGTTCTATAAAACAGTTCTAACGCGTTTACATAAAGAGTAGTTTTGAGACAAATGAAGTCTATGTTGTAAAAAGTCTACGTAATACAAAGATTTCAAAACTTAAAGATAGACTAAATTACTCTTTGTAAAAACGTTAAGAACCTGTATCAACATTGTAAACAACATATAATGTATAGTGTTAAAATAGTTAAATAGAGAACTATAATAGTGGGGGATTTACATTGGTGACTAAAATCGTCTGAAAATTGACCGTCTTGTCAATGGCAATTCGGCGAGGTCGCAAGTGACCTTATTGCCATTTAAACGGTCAATTTTCGCCAAGCGTCAAAAGTCATCCGTGTAAATCCCACATTAGACTATGACATCGAATCCATTTATTTTACGGAAGCCAATTACAATATTATTAGTAATGATTTTTTCAGTGCTAATTTATAATTCCAAGTGTGTATTTACAATATGGAGATATATTATTTTGACTCTCAAGTAACACTCATAGCAAATACGGATTAATTTTATTTTATTTTAAACATCGCGCGGTTGAACCTGCGCATTTAAAAATTATTGTTATTCTAGTCAAATATAGGACTGTATTGTTTGATATAATATATTGTAAACACGATCATTACTTTAGGTATTATATCTAAGTGTGTATATTTATATGCTGGTCTGGCAAGGTCAGGAACACTATCATGAGCACCAGTAAAGTTGAGACAAAGGGGGAGTCCCGAATAGGAAATCATGGTAGGCAGAAGTTTGCGAAAATTCTGCTCTAGCAGCCTTTTAGCCTAGACTAGTTAATTTACAGAAATCTTATACTTTAAACCTCAATTTGAACGAGAAATTCTTGTACATATATATGTAAATATATATAATCAGAATCTCGGAAACGGCTACAAGTATTTCCATGAAATTTAGCATGCAGGGGTTTTGGGGGAGGAAAATCGATCTAGGTTATCCCTGCGAAACCACGCATTTTTAAGTTATTTAATGTTTATTTAAGTAACTTTTAAGTTTTTAAGTTTTAGTGCAACAGTAATTATGTCAATAATTTCGACTCTGTCAATGGCAGTCCGAATAGCAGTTTGGTTTGCGTATGGAAAATTGGTGTATCGGGTTCGAATTCCGGTGACATGAATATTCTAGTGATTCTTTTTTTTTTTTTAATGTCATATAAAGAAGATTTACAAGGTCAGTTATATCTCTAAGAACTAAATCATAAAAAAATTATGTAGAATTTATAAAATAACCCAGACACAATAGAAGGAGAACCTTCTATTGTGTCTGGGTTATTTTATAAATTTAATATATTTTATAAATAGAAATTCAATCCTTTTGTTTCCGTACTATGTACTAGAATTCCATATAAAGCAGAAAGCTCAGGCTCCTCTCCTCGGTACACATTAACGGAAAATGCCGTTGATACTATGTGAACATTGAGCGTTGGTTAATGGTAATAATAAAAAACTTTATTGGCACAAAAATCATATTGTCGTACAAATGTTTCTTAAAACTAGGCATAATTTTCGTACAATCTAGTTACTGCTGTGGGCGAAGTCCTTATTAGTGAGTAAGTATTTTTTTTGTATGTTCAACGATTACTCTGCCGTCTGTGGACCGATTTTCAAAATTGTTCTTTTGATGTAAAGTGCATAATCCCAAATTGGTCCTCTTGACATCAAAGTGGTGACCTGATGATGGGATCCAAGAGGAATCGAGGGAACTCCTCGAAATTTATATGGACACTATGGATATGGTGATGTCGACTTTTTTACGTTATAATTCAAAATTAGTCCCTTGGCCACCAAAGTGGTGACCTGATGATGGGATCTATGATAAGTCGTGGGAACTCTTCTTAATTTATATGGACACATATAGTGATTTCGACTTTGTCTGAAGTAGTCCAAGCATATGCTACTAAAAAGTAAGATTTTGCACCAAGGTATACCCTGGATCCAAAAGTACTGGACAGAAATCCTGAGTCCTTATAGATACATGTTTGGGGACTCCGGTGTTGTTGAAAGAACTGCAAGCATATGCCTTACAGTAATCATCATCATCATCTTCACACGAAACACCAACATATTATTATGATGGCATAGGTACTAAGTAAGTACATCAGATTTTTGTGTACCGATATCAATATCTTTGAAATTTGCTACTACCAAAATTATATTCGTGATCATCATCATCACTATATATCACTATATTAATTAATGCTTAGGTACTGCTACATTTTTGCAGCGGACTATAACAATAGATAATAATTATTATTTAATAATATAGTATCTAATCATTATCATCACTGGTGATTGTTTAGTAGGGCCGCAGATTGGTAATGCTTATTTGGGGCCTCTCAGAAAACTGGCTTGAGTTTGTTTTGCTGAGAGAGTGAGAATAGCGGAAGCTTTTTTATAACTTTCTTAAAATGTGTTCATAATAATATAATAAATATAACTAAAAAGAGAAAAATTGTTATTTTTAAACAAAAAATTAAAACCGATTTCCAAAGTAAAAATGCATAAAAAAGTATGAAATAAAACTTATTTTATAAATAATTCCCTTTTTAAATTCGCCTAAAATTTTAACTATTTCTCTACTCAATCTTCTTAAATTTGAAGTCGGTACCAGCAAATTTAAAAGTGAGTTCTATAAAATATTGTAGGATATTGTTAGGACTGGTTTTTGACTTCAAAATTGAGAAGATTGAGTAGAGAAATAGTTTAAATTGGAGCCGAATTTAAAAGGGGAATTATTTAGAAAATAAGTTTTATTTCCTACTTTTTTGTGCATTTTTACTGTAGAAGTCGGTTTTAATTTTATGTTTAAAAATAATAATCATCCTAGGTTTTATTTTGAAGGTAAAATCGGACTAAATTTGCAAGTGAAAAACGACGATCCCTTTTTTGGTTGACTTAGGTTAATTTTTTGTTGAGATCTTAACCTAACCTTAAGTCTTAAATATAATGGGAATGCATTCTTTTTTTATTAGCTTTTCGAAAAGTTCATAATAAGCCAGTAAATATTGTCTATGCAATGGCATATCTACGACTAACCATTGACGACATACATAAATACAAAATTGATTTTACTAACTTAAATACTGCGTTTATGTATATGATCGTTCAAACAAAAAATGTCACAAATAACAGTAATTCTCGTTTTTCAATCGAAGCAAAAAAATCGGTCCATATTTATGTTGTCTTTCGGAAAATATAAGAATTTTTCTGATTTAAAATAAATGGATGTTCCCACAGAAAACTAGTTAACAGCGTTTTCCAGCCCCTACATAACGTGACATAAGAAGACGCTATACTCAGTCCCAACTATGGCAAAGGTCTCAAAGCGGCACCTTGAACATCTCCATACAAACGCAGTAGACTGGATGCATACTTTCGTGATTCATTCTCATTTGTTCGCGACAGTCCACTAGCGT
The DNA here is from genome assembly GCA_037179445.1 of Phengaris alcon alcon. NCBI lineage: Eukaryota > Metazoa > Arthropoda > Insecta > Lepidoptera > Lycaenidae > Phengaris > Phengaris alcon. The sequence continues at coordinate 862,582 of JAYRCH010000068.1, read as the reverse complement.
CACCTTTGAAACCGTTAGATTTTATAATAAATCATTTGCCTCTAACATGAAATTGAGGGATATCTGAGTACGAGCCAATAGGTGCTATGAATGGATTAGATTATACAACAGACTTCCTCGTGTGACTGTTTCCAGTAATTGTTTACGGTTCCCGGGTAGGACCGTGAACTCGGTTATCAGCCGGATGGTCCGAGGCCGATATATAACGGGCGGCAGAAGATCCCGCCAGCAGTCGCCCGCACACCACCGCCGAGGCCGGAGAATTAGCACAATTGCCACTTAAACCCTTCCGCGATGTACCGCCTGCTCTTCGTCCTGCTAATTGCCGCGAGCGTCGGCGCCGCGCCCTTTTTCGACGCGATATACGACGCAATCGCCGGCAACGGGAGAAGGTCGTACGGGTACGATGGGTATCGTGGGTACGACAACGGATACCGCGGGTACGACAGCGGGTACCGGAGTCCGAGGCCGAAACAGGGAAGGTCGTTCAAGCAGCTGTGCAGAGTTCACTACCCGGATTCCTTCGGAGGCCCGGGTGCGGCAGGGGTGGTGTGCCCCTACTGAAGTTCAGATCGCGTGTTCTACGCAATGGAACGCCTGCTGCGCCGCAGGAACATCATGAGAATGGGGTAGCTCCTTCAGTTTTAAGTTTAAGGTCAGATCGGATAAGAGGAACGCGGTCACTGGCCCTCTTGCCTCGCATACCATTTTACCCCATCTGACAAACATACGATAAAACATAGGTATTTGTTTATGTTGTGAAAGTGAATCTTGTGTGATAACCTTGTGATAAGACTTTAGTGATAAGTACCGAACACTGCCTAGAACACGCGATATTAGTTTAACAAATATTGGCTTCTTGTACTTACGAAATTTTCTCAGTGCCCTCTGTATGTCGTAAATTTGCCTCAATCATAAATATAGAGACCCATTTAACAATTGCAAACAAGTTACATAAAATGTGCTAGATGTAATTATCATTATAAGATACCAGCTATTATTATTATTACCTATTATTATTTTGCGACTATTTCTAATCAATTCATTAGTTTTATTAAAATGGTTTAATATGATTAGGAATATTTAGGATTAATCCTATTATCCTATTAGGAATATCCAAAATTGTTTGAGAAACAAAACTTAAATAATCACTAATAATAACAATTTGAATGCCTTCAGATTTCTTTATTCTTTTAAAATCACTTTCAAAGTAGCATAGATAGTATGTGAAATTGAAGAACTATGTTTATTATTAGTATATAATATACAAGTTCCTAAAACTCAATCATTAATTTTAAAGCCTTTTAAGAGTTGTGATTAAATAATAATAATTAATCTGTGACTAGATGGGTTCAATTAATCCTTTAATTTAGTTATCAATTTCTAATTTCTATATTTCCCTTTAAGTTATGTTTAAGTATTTTTGTTTCACTATGTAACCTGTAAGTTAATTTTGCAAATTCAGTTGTAAATAAAACATGTCGAAAAAAATTGTGTATTAATTAAAAATGTTATATATTTTTCATAAAAAATAGATTTTAGTAGAATAGGTTCTACTATTTTATATGTTAGTGGGTTCGAATGCCAGTGAAATAAAGAAGAAAATATCTTCAATTATGTAGCTTTTTCTAAACAGACCTGTATAAGTTTATCAATACATTGTTTGGGTTAGTTTACAAAATGACCAATAGATGGCGTTATACTCCTATTACATCGCGCTCTAGGTACACCGTTTGGTCTTAATAAGACACAACATGTTATTTTTTTTTTTGAATAAATGAACTGACCTATGAACTAAAGTAAATACTTCATATATTTTATACTTGGTTGCACTCCAGTTGCCCTTAGGTACTATTGTATAGTGTATAGACAGAAACTCCTACTAAACGACAAATAGTTCTTGAATTTTGAAATATTTACCACACTCGCCTAGCTTTTCCCGAAGACGCTTCATCCATCTGTATCGTAAATACATTGTGTTTAATGACTTGGTAGATTGGAAAATTGTTTGCTTGTAAAGTTAATTTCAAAGCAAGCTTGTGAGAGAATATGCTTTTACAGGGTTATCGTAGTTGTTAGAATTCAAGGATAAACACTTTCTTTAAAATAAAACCGTTGACATACATAAGGAACTCATTACTCTACGTTGCGAGCTATTGGGTTTTAGCCGTTTTATACAAAATGCGTATTAAAAAAACTCTGATGAACCGTGACCTGATATAATTGTTCACTAATTTTAAATAATAGAAGGCGCTTTTCATAATATATATAATATAATGTCGCTGAATATTACGAAATCATATTTTGTATCATTTGTAATAATATTTAATAAGAGCATGATAAAATTTATTGATTCATCCTACATTCCCGCATTTACATTTCTGTAAGGAATTCGCTGTGACTAATATAACAGATGACTTATAAGTCTGCTTTACTGCTTACTGCACCTTTTGATTAAATTATTCTATACTAAATCTTGGTCATTGCCCTAACATTCCTCGGTTTTATTCCATGTTCAGCCTCTAGATTTCTACCTTTATCATTATTACGACGTTACGTAGGTCACGGATTGAAAATCTAGAGGTTGAACGAAACCTTTCCACCACGTTAATATGACAGTATTTTGTCAACACATACTATTTGATTAAAGTAGTTACTTGCGCGGGATTTTTCTTATAACTCATATCATATTTACTCATTTAATTTAACAATTATTTAAAGTCAATTGAGTATTTTATGTAGTAGGTATTCTGTAATTATCTGACTCATTAATAACTCCAAATATTAAAATACTTTATGTATAACGTCGTATCTCGTATGTCCAGTGAATCACGGTTTAAAAGTCCCGAGGTTGCTCCTATTAAGGTCAAAGTCAATCCGTTGAGATAAATACTGCAGAAATTCTACGTAAAAACAGGAGAGCGAATAGGAAAGATACATTTGATAAAATATTACAAACAAAAATTGTGTATTTGGAAACAAATAAAATGTTCTAATTACAAAACCGAAACCTAATAAGGTAAGGTTAAAAACAATGGAATATATACACTATACATTACCTACGAAACGAGCCTCAGGAGAAAAGCCCACCCCGCAGCGTACCGGGTTAAAATGTACCTATGACGCTAGCCTCTAGTTATAAATATTACAAAAGTAGCTTTTAAAAAGCGTTGTCTGTTTTTGGTGTGCCAACGTCGAAACATGAATTTTCAGAAAATCTAAGACTTAAAAGGTTTCGTCATTGTCGTATTGTCTTCATTGTTTTGTTAACCACAAGATGTGAAGTGCTAGACGTAGGTGACTCCAATAGTATCCCACCTTTGGTATGTTATTTAGTAATTATTATACTTGTGTTTAGAATTATAGATGGAGACAACAATCAACAAAATGAATAATCAACATTATCTCGTAATCAAAATTGCGCGCGACATTGCGCGGAAATGTCATTGTCATGTCTGTCATTTGCGGTTAGGGCTGCCCTCTGCCCTCAGCCCTGACTAGATTGAAACGACCATAAATTGTGCCCACATTCTAAACAAAAGAGAAAAAAGTTTGTTGAATGGATCAAATCATTAGGGACCTTATTTTTGATAAGGCTAGCCCGAATAATTGTACCGTAATTAAAAAAAAAACAGAAACTCGACTGCGTCAAATTATTTTGATGTACCCAGTGTCACTCCTTAAGACTCTCAAGCCGTTTAGGATCTAGAGCGTGCCAAAGAAATATAGAACATACATACATACGCTCGAAAACATAAAGTTTAAAATATCTAAACTCCTAATTTACACTTAATATCTCAGTTAAATAATGCCATGAAACTATTAGGTTTGTATAAGGAGTAGTTTTTCCCAAATTTCCTCGCGAGTTTGTTATCGTAGAACAAAGCATTGAACTATATTACTAGCGTAATATAGTTCAATGGAACAAAGATCCAAATTGTTGAGTCCATGACATCCCGTGTTAAATACCACGGGATGTCATGGGATCCCATAACGTTTAGTACTACATAGATATATTGAATTAAAAAGATGACTACGAGTATGTAATTTAGCGTGGTAATCAATTATTATTATAATTTAAAACAAGCCTATAAATACCTAGGCTTAGTTATTTTAAGATTACAGGTTATTTATATCGTTACTGAGAAATGCGAGATGGGGAATGTTAGTCCATCAAAATATCAGGTTCGTATTTAGTTTCTTGGACAATGTTACGTAACTTGCAGTTTTAGAACGTGAGAGAAAAAGCGCTGTGCGGTTCCTTTAGTGGATCTAGGACGTGAACTTAGCTTTGCCGCGCATAAAGGCTTTCCGCTAAATGACTCGTGTTTATGAAGGAGGTAAACTCTCTGCACTGGCAGTTAGTACTGCTTTAAAAGTTTAAAGAATATTTACCGATTTCAACGATGGTATAGAAGATTTCATTGAAATCTATCTGATGGCGGGGCCGCGCTAGTGCCGTACCATCTTTTTTCGAAGCATTTCGCGGCTTTTTCGTGCCCCATATTTTCGTCTTATTTTATGCAGATGGTAAACTAGTGATAGGTCCTGCACATTACAATGCAAGATATGACGAACATTACCACACACTATGCAACGGATTGTTCTGACTCAAACAGAGAGATACACAGATTAGAGAGAGATTTTCAATCGCTTGTTTTTTGCTTTCATCGGGCGACATCTGCCCGTTTGTCGATCGCATATTAAAAAAAAAATTCAGCACAATCGCCACAAACAACAAAATAGAAACAATAGTGATGGACCAATTTTTATTGCAATACTTATGTAAACAAATTCAGTACCTGAGACATGCGTAATACCAAGGAACTGATTTAATCGAGAAAAAATTTAAGTAATGAACATAAAAATAGCTACAAGTTTATCATACACCCTTGCTTTCTACATAAGGAAATCCCTACTAAGTATTTAATCACTATATAAGCGCTCACGAAATTGTGCAGGCGCATTCGACGCAAGGCATCTCACGCGAATTTCGCGATTCAAATCGAACACTTTTATCTTCCGTCAATCGTCATGTATCCCATAAGGGTTTGTTTCGTGCTCCTGATAATTGTAGTCGCGATCGACGCTGCGCCCTTATTCTTGTCATTACTCAGTGCTATATTGGGAAAGGACAACGAGAATGGTAGATACCACGGCAGATATAATGACAGATATTACGGATACGACAGATATAATGAGAGATATAATGATTATGAAACACCATCTCCAAGGAAGGGAAAGACGTGGTCGGACCTCTGTGGTGTTCACTATCCGGACTCGGGTAAAGCCCCCGGGGCGGCAGGCGTAGTGTGTATTTAGAGCAGCAAATGTGTAAAGGATTGTGTATTTAAAGTATGAAGTATTTAAAGAATTGTGTATTTAGGGCAGCAAGATTTTGTTGTAGTATGTATTTGGTGTATTGTGTGCAAATTCATAAAATACGTGCAAGTTCTTTCCTTTAAGAACTTTGAAAATTAATGTGTTTGATTGTTGAATGAGAGACACTTTGACACATGATAGCAGTTTGTAATAAGTTTGAAGTAGTGAATGTAATTTTCACAGAAAAGTTCAATAACATCATGAGGTAAATTATTTAGACTTGAGGTTGGTTAAATCGCTTCTAATAATTATTGTTCGGCAATTTTATCACAATATTAGGTTTAGTGTTATTTAAAACACTTTTCCTTTTATTTAAGTGATTGTTTTACATGTTGGGTCTGTATTGTTATTTTTATTTTATTGTTAATATTTTTCACTTCGAAGTGTCTTAGTTTTAATACTTTTTATTCTTTACAATAATGAGCTTAGAAGTTTAGACTGATAAAATAATATTTAAGATTAGTATACACGGCAAAATGATAATGTTAAAAATATGTGTATAATAATAATTATGTAAATAAATTATTGTTATTAAACTGTGAAATAAAATTGTTAAATCTTGAATAATTTTACTGGTAACACTTAGTAAATAGATCGTGAAATTTTTGACCACTGTGCAGTGGCTGCGCGGTTTTGTCCAAAGTATCTTTAAGCGTTTCAATGATATAATATAATGCTTATCGAATTCGACATATCATTAAAAATATATTATAATCAAAAATATTTCTTACAGCAGATAGAAAATATGATGTATTTTCTCTCAGCTGTAAGAAATATTTTTGATGCGAATTCGATAAACATATCATTGAAAATATATCACTCGATCTTAAAGATGCCTTCATTGGAAACAACTAGTACCCAATACTGGTAACTTCAACGGGTTTTACGAGTGTAATAAAAGAATATTGTAGGGGGCTAGGGGCTGTAGTTATGTAATAATTTAGTAAGCCCTTCGCTCTAATGTCGGCTGTGTTGCCATAGCGAGCACGTGCGTCTGACCTAACCGCTTCAGAGTTTACCGCCATTTAGAGAAAGGCCGAGAGAAATATTTGACCAGAACTTTAGTTGTGAAAGAACAATATAGAATCTAATGTTCGATATTTTATAATTCTTAACACATCCTAAGCAGGAGCAATTGACAGGTACGTATTCGTAGGGTTATCGAATGTCAATTTTATAGACGCTGTCATAATTTTCATACAATTCCCCATCGATAACTTTACGAATACGTAGTAGTCAATTGTTCCTGCTAGCCCTACAGTATAGTTACTGATTCAATAATTTGTTTACAGATCGCATAGCTGCTCCACAATATGGTTTCTGTAATTTTTTAGTACATAAATGTATATTCATTTATGTAAAAACAATGAAAGTGCTATGAAAAATAAGAAAGATCACAAAAGGAATAGTGTACTAAAAAAAAAAAAGAATAAACTACGCATTGTTTGAAGCACTTTTGTAAGTTTCATAAAAACGCCCCATGTAAAAGTAGTACTTGCAAGACACACGCCTGTAGTAGAGCTAGAGCGCGCCGTCGAAGAAGGAGCTCATCGCGAACAAGCATTGGACCACTGCAGATCGCTAGGGGCCCTAAAAAAAAAACTGCCGGTCTGGCGGTACTAAGCCCGGCAGATGTTTTTTATTGACCAAAATGTGTGTAAAGTAAAACAAGCTCATAAGGAACAAGAAAACTGTTCTGATACACGGCTGCGCGTTATATGTGTTGGTGATATTTATATAGTCAACTATAATCTACTTTTTACGCCCTTTCTGATGACCTCATAAAACTGCCAGTTTCATATCAAACTTTAGGGCGCCTAGCGATCTGCAGTGGTCCAATCCTTGTTCGCGATGAGCTCCTTTTTCGACGGCCAGCTCTAGCTCTATGAGTTGCTACGAAATGTATGGCTATGGTATATATTATATTATGCACAACATTTCTGATATCTCCGAAGTTTGCACGTTTTTCCTTACCATATCAAATCTTTTTGTATTTGATGTCAGCAAAGTGCAAACTGTATTTTACACTAATTATGTAAAAAAGATTTTACATAATTAGTGTAAAATACCAAAAAAATTTTACCTTTTTATAACTTTGAAATGCACGTAATTTGAAAACTACACATAATCTCTTTTATTTACTTTTTTTTTTATGTTGTGAATTGTGATACCTTATCATCTCCGAATATAATATTATGTAGGCAAATATCCTATTGAATCTTTATAAGACCTTTAACTGCACTCTTCAATATGCAATCAGCTGATATGCAGACACGCTGACTGCTAAAGATATGAGTCATTGTATGCAGTTACGTAGTTATGACCTTGCATAAATGAAAATTCTCGCAAAACGAGCTCTTATTTCCGCCATAACACGACCGGAATAACGTGTTAAATAACAGGGGAAGTTGTAGTACAAACTTGTTTTAGCTGTCTCACTAGCTTATATACTGTGGCTCTGCTTGTGACTGTACATCTTAATAATAATAATATCTATGGACGCTTCACACCACGTCAATGTGGTCCCGTGCTTAGTACTTAAAGAACTTGTGATACGGGGACCAAACAACGAGAAGTATATTTAATACTTTTATTATATTATACACATATTAAATACACATCTATGACCCAGGAACCATGGAAGGATCCATGGGCGACAGTAATCAGGTGATCGGTGGCCCCTAGTTTTAAAAAAACAATGCGCTCATTCACTGAGCCACAGAGGTCGTCTCTTTAAGTCTTTAAGTTGAAAGTTAAACATATATATATATATATATATATATATATATATATATATATATATATATATATATATATATATATATATCAATGCATCTTTATTGCCCTTCTTAAAGAAATCAGCTGGACGGGGGGCAACAAATTCTTCAAAGGCATTTTGTACTGCCTCTCGGGTATTGAATTTTTTTCCCGCCAAGAAGTTATCCAAATTCTGGAAAAAGTAGTAGTCTGTAGGCGCAAGGTCTGGTGAGTAGGGCGGATGACGGAGAGCTTCCAACCCCAGTTCTTGCAGCTTGGAGACCGTCTGTTGTGCAGTATGAGGTCGCGCGTTGTCGTGCAGGAGCAGCGGAGACGAGCGATTGACCAATGCTGGTTGGAGATGTGCCAGCTTCTCCATCATTGTGTTCAGTTCTTCACAGTACACATCTGCAGTAATGCTCACCCCGTTTGGTAAGAAGCTGTGATGAATCACACCGGCACTAGACCACCAAACAGTGACCATCACTTTTCTAGGAGTAAGTTTTCGTTTAGGGCATTGTTTAGGCGCTGAACCAGGATCAAACCAACTTGCTGTGAGCTTGCGGTTATCAAACAGAATCCATTTTTCATCGCAGGTAACAATGCGGTTCAAAATTCCTTCATTTGTGTCTGTTGAGCAGTGCAAGGCACGTCTCGACGCGTACTTCGCGCTTGCGATCATTGAGTTCGTGGGGGGACCCATTTGTCAAGATTTTTTACCATGCCAATTTGACGTAAATGGACCAGTATTGTTTTGACGCTAACGTCGAAAGCTGCTGCTAATTTAGCCGTAGATTGTGTATCATCAGCTTCCATAATCGCCTTTAATTCGTCATTGTCGACCAGTCTTCGGACGGCCGCCAGGTTAATTTTTTAGGTCGAAATTTCCAGAACGGAAGCGTGCAAACCAATAACAGGTGGTACGTTGGTTTGTAGTGTTAGCTCCGTAAACGTCGTTGATGTTGCGTGCCGCTTGTGCCGCGTTGCTGCCACGACGGTACTCATATTCCATAATTACTCGAATTTTTAACGTATCCAGTATGACGAAAAAGATTGAAATGCGATGAAAATGTAACACTAATCAATAAACAAATGACTACTTTTGGAAAAAGAATTCCATGTTTTTAAAATAAAATTAATTTGAAATTAGAATTCTTAGCTAAACAAAAAATATTTTGATTTGAAATGGCCAGTACTGCAAAACGGCAATTTCATAGGTAAAGACCTATTATATATATACAGCCGAATGCATAACCGCCACCTTTTTAAGGAAGTCGGTTAAAAATATATACGGGACTATCCAGGGTCCAGGAAGTATCCAGTAACGAGGAAGGTGCAGAACTTCAAAACTTTAAGAAGTTTAACTTTAATAAGTGTGTATGTAATAATGTTAGGTTTTAGGGTTAGGCCAAAGATATGAAAGTAGATATGAAACATACTTATAATTCGTTGGAATATTATTGATGTAAAACATCTCTTAACAACGAAAGTAAGCGACAGTTCACGCCGCGAAGCGACGCGACGCCGCGCAGCATTTTTAAGATAGCGATTCATTTTACATTACACTCTTGAAATGAAACGTGTATAAATAGTGAATATAGTATAAAAAGTTCAATTTTGAATCGCTATCTTAAAAATGCTGCGCCGTAATATGTCGGGTCTCATTTTGGTTTGAGCTGACCCTAAGAAAAAGAAAGGAATATTTTTTATAAAATATTTTCGATGCTTTTATTCTGCAGCAAATATATCTACTTAAGTTGTATTAATTGCACATTTTATATACTAACAACTCCCGCTTTGCCGGGTTTTCTGCTGGAGTCCGGGTACAGCACTTTGCACAGCTGCGACCACGTCCTTCCTTTCTTCGGTGATTTTCCAGGAACAGGTTTCTTGTAAATGTCCTTATAGCCTCAGGGGTGATTGTGGTACCCTACGTTTATAACGTACCTGTTTTCGTAGTCATTTTCTTGGGGGTAAAAGTCGTAAAGTCTCTCTTCATTATGGGGATAATAAGTGTAATCCAAGTATTCATCTTCTATTTCCGTCTTAAATACACTTTTGAAAACAGATAGGAACGTCACAGCTTCGGTAGTAGCTAAGATTAATAACAGCAGATATACTTTTTCCCTCATCTCGAAGTTAAAATTCGACAGTCGAGATTTGAGTAAACCGAAAGTGAGTCGGGATTGTCTCGTTTAATTTTTTATAGGCAACGTATGAATGGGCTTTCTAACGTGTTTCGCACGATAATAATTATTATACATACAAGTATACAAACGGACAAAGAAGATGCATTACATGCAATGATGGTGATAAGTTGTACAGGTGTTAAAGTATTATAATGAGCTATAATTATTATTATTTTTATTTATAATCATAAAAACATAAAGGAAAAAACACAAAGTCAAAAATACCGTTATATTATTGTCATCACACTGTTGGCAACATTAATACACATATAAGATAAGTATCACTATAATTAATTATAAACATTAATTATGTTATTTAGCAACCATGCAAAATGTTTCTCATTTGAAATTTTCTAGAAAATATAATATGGTGACTGGTGAGGTCTATTCAAATCGATTAGCTTGTAGTAGGTACCTAATAATAATATTTTCACCAATTTTACTCTTAGGAAAATTTTCTAGCTTGTTTTTATAACAAACCTATGTTGTGGTATATTTTTATTAGGTACCCAGTTGAAATTTCCATGCTAATTTTGTTTCATACGAATAATCATTTCTTTACATAAAATATTCGTTTTTTCTTGTAATACTATTTTTAGATTGATAATGTATTTAAGCGGATAAAAATAATAATTATAGACACACTACCCCGGCTTTGCCTGGAGCTCCGCTGGAGTCAGGATAGTGGACTTTACACAGCTCAGACCAAGTCTTCCCTTGTCTAGGTGTGTCTGCACGATGGTAAATGTCATGGTATCCGCTATAATATACACGGGGGTAATATTCACTGTATCCATTATAACCACGGGGGTATCCAGTGTATCCAGCATAGTATCTACGAGGGTATCCGTTGTGTCCTGTATAATATCCACGGTCGTATCCATTATATTCATAGTATCCACTGGGATATCCATAGTATCCACTGGGATATCCGTTGTGTCCGCTGTAATAGTATCCGTTGGGATAAATACAGTCGTCTCGAGTGTGATAGTCGCTAGTCTCGAGTTTGTTGCTGTCTTTGCCGAAAATTGCTTTTATTAGAGGAAGAACTGTAGCGTCTCCAGCAACGACCATAAGGAGGAACACAAGGGATATTTTCGCGGCAGACATCTTGAAAAACTATCTCCTACTTAGTCTCCGTTAAAACTTGACGAAGAAGACACTATTGAATGTGCCAGGACTCTTTTGTGCGGGCTTTTATATAATGCAGCAAACAAATTATTCACGTTGTTGTGCGTTTTTTTTTAATTTATTTTATAGGCCCAGTGCTGTCCGAGTGCACCGAGAACAAAGAAACGCACAAACATCCTGTATGGACGCTACTATTATGAGCTGACTGGATTTTTAATCGATTGTAAAGATATCAGACTCGTCTTCCGCATTCATCTTTTAAATACTTTCACTGACTAAAGAATATTTTCTACATAATTTTTTGGTTAATGCGTCATAAGCAAACGAACAGACACAAAGTTTCTATATTGTAATATTTCGATGTTTTAAGATCAAATAGTTAAAACATTTTTCAATGCACACACAGACTAAGTTAAATCTTAAAAAGTGCTTTTGCTTTATATAAAGAAAAGTAATTTAAAATACTAAGTTATTCTTGCATTTCTATATTAGAAGAAGTTCCAACGTACTTAGTTACAATTTTTTCGTCAGCAATTTTTGAGAATTTATTTTGTTGGACAGTGAATTTATGGCGGCGCGGAGGAGCACGTAGGACGTAAATGTAATGGAGACATTTCTATTATCCGTACTCGGATACGTTTACTGTCCACTACACACTACACTCGTTAAATAATTTCGATTTCGTGTGCAAAAGATCATAAATCATTCTGCAAATGACATGTTGGTTATACCTATGGAATTTATACTCTTTGTATATAAGGCTATTAAAAATCAATTACATATATTTTGGGCATAATATGATCTACTGCTTATCGTCGCCTCAATGCTTGTTTGTTCTATGTACCAATTGGTATAACTTACAGGAGAATATTTTTTCTCTAATTATTTAATTAATTCATATTTTCTGGATTTAAAAGTTTTTCCTAATAAATGAGTATCTTATGCAGATATATTTATAAGTTTCGTTAATAGTGGTAATGAAAATAATATTATTTTAGAAACTTCTAGTTCTAGTTCTTCTAGACAGAGAGTTCTATGGAGATAGAACAAAATAAATTACGAATGTGGACTTTGTCCTTTCTCAATTCTTATTATGTTCTAAACATAATAAGAATTGAGATAAGACAAAGTAACTGTACCATTTTTGCGTGCTTGTTTGGTTTATTCATCATATTCGTACATCTGGCATATATACAGAATGGTCTTAATAATGACAATTTATTTCGAATTTATTTTAACTCCGAAGGAGTAGATTTAGATTTAGTTTACGGAACTGGCATTATTTAGTCGTCGGATTTGGTATTTTTTGCGCCTTGTATTCTTTCGTCAACTTAGTAATTCAGTATTATATATTCGGTTATTTCACACACAAAATTTGATTGTTTTGTCGCAGGTTTTATTAAAATCGGACCAGTAGTTTAGACGCTACGATGGAACATACATACATACATACATAATATATACATACACACATCAACTGCCAAAATCATTAACCTTCCTTTTGGCTTCGCTGAAGTCGGGTAAAAATATCACAATTTTAAGTTTAAATAATGATTACGAAGAAACTGAATCATAATACCGAATAATCATAATCTATATTTGAATTTCGTGGGCAGATCTAACTGTATGAAGCTCACAACTCTCATAAAATTTGTTTTGATAAGCCGTAATTATACTTAATAATAGTTATCAATACAGCTTAGCTCGGAGGATGTGCATCATGAAAAAATCTACTCCTGTAGCAAATTCATAGCTAACTTGATGAAAACTTAAAATTACTTACCACTCAGTTTGTGGCTGCGTCTGCACATTGTTACTTTTTAACCGACTTCCAAAAAAGGAGGTGGTTATACGTTCGGCTGTATATATATATATATATATACATATTTGTATGTTCAAGGATTACACCGCCGTATGTGGACCGATTTTCAAAATTCTTTTTTGGTGTATTTGATGTATGATTCTTTTTGACATCAAAGTGGTGACTTGATGATGAAATCCATGTGGAATCGAGAGAACTCCTCAAAATTTATATGGACACATATGATGATTTTGACTTTTTCTGAAGTAGTCCAAGCATATGCAACCAAAAATAAGAATTTGCACCAAGGTAAATCCTGGATCCAAAAGCACTGAACAGAACTCCTCAGTCTTTAAAGATACGCGTTCAACATTCTTTATGGTTTAGGAGTTGTATGTTGTATACATAATGGATATTTTTACTAAGACGATTTTTTTTACGTGATGTCACACTTTTAATTTATGAAATAATTTTTTTTGTTATTTTTTAGGAGAAAAAACTACTAAACTTTCTTGACCTGCAGGATAGCCTTTACAATATTGCATGTAAAGTTAATTAAAAAAAAAATGGCACATAGAACAAACAAGCCCTGAGGCGACGTTATGCCAAGACGTTTAGGCTGAAAAAGAAATTAAACATTTGGAAAAGTTCATAAAATTACATTACGCTCTTTACGGTGCTGCAGCTGTTATGTCAGTGATCTCACACAACTGATTCTATTGAAGGCAAAGTCTTTGCTAAACTTTGCTCCCACATTAAATCACCTGTTTCTTTGAGGTTAATGACCTCAATGCATTAGAGAGTGCAATGTATTTCTATGTAATCGAATTTTTAAATTCTTTTTTAGCCGAAACGTCTTGACATAAGCAGTAGATTATATGCCAAAAATGTCAAAATATCCGTAATTGATTTTGAACAACCTTATATAACTATGAGACCTTTAGTGACATGTAAATAGGTATATATATTGACAAAAGAATTAAGTAACCATAAGTTCAACTACTGATCAAAGTCTTCGGTCGACTCCCTTTATCAAATCGACATGCAAATGTACCTATTGTGATAAGTATAACTCGTATAGACAGGGACCGAAACAAATGAGAAGTACATACAAAACAACTTATAAATCGATTAGCAGTAAGTAGGGTTAAGAAGTTACATAGATAATTCACGTATCTTTATCCAAACCATAAATACAATTGATAAATATTTGCATAATTTCTCTGTTTCTCTACTTCTCTACTTCTGCTCTTAATTTCAAGCATAGGTATTAAGTTCGTTCTAAGTAACAAGTTTAATACCAAATACTTTTAAAGGAAAAGGTTGGTATAAAACACCGACCGGACAAAAGAATTCGCCCGTGAAAAGAGTTATTTACTTTAATTACCTTTTGTTTATCTTATCGAAATCTTTGCCGGTATCTTTTGCAAAGTATTATTCATTTTCATAGCCGACTCCTAAGTCCTATTGTACAGCACTAGCATTTTAATTTAAGGTTTTTGAAGACAAACTTAAAAAATGTCTTGGTTGCATTGATTTAGCTACTACACGGCACCTACGACTACCTACCTATTAAAGAGTAGAAAAAATATTACTACTTTTCTATTTTCGTAGCAAATTTGCCTTTTCAGATTGTAGTAATATTTTATAATTATTTAAAATTGAGATGTCAATAGAATATAAATTGCATGTTACGATGAGGCCGACATAGCCCAAAGGTTTACAAATAAAAGAAGAAAAAATAATGCCTTATATTATCTTCTTCTTTATGGTAATATCATCATATAATATATTAACTTACCTACGCGCTACGTGATGAAGAAACTTTGTACTCCGTTTAAAAAAATAAAAAAATATAATAATATACAAACGGAGGAGTATAAAATTTGGCTCAGTTAAATTTTATACGGAGGAGGAGCGTGCTGCAAATTTTTTTTTCAATTGCTTCAAAATTTCTTTGTTCAGCCTTGAAAAGTTCGAGCTGTTGAGAAGGTTAATTTAATTCGAGCGGTAAAAATAGGTTAAAGCTATAAATAATTCTGTAAAAGAATTCACTAGCGCATAAAAATTCAATCATAGCAAAAGGTATCATCGCCAGTACGTGAGAGGTGCCCAAACTGCTTAGTCTGTTTTAAATTCAACGAAATGGCTAGTCCTCTAACGCTGTGGCCGCACAAGCAAAATAAACGCAGCGTTCTTTTTCAAGCGCAAAATTTAACGGACCAGCAGAAATTACGCTGTGTTTCACGAAGAGCAGAATGGCCGTCGGCCATCTGCTGTTTGGTTTGATGAATGACCTGAAAAAGAAGGCAGGATGGTTGGACGATGGCTGCAAGCGACCTGCCGCGCCGTAAGACTGGAAGCGGTTCCAAAAACATGCTTACAACATCTTCTGAACATAGGCCACTCATAAAAATACAGTCTTAGCAAACATTGCCCGTCTTTGCTACTATTAATAACCTAACCAAGAGCAGGCAGGCTGACGGACATGTCTAAGGAGGGTTCCGTAACTATCAACGCAGAATAGGTTTTATTGTAATTACTTCAAAAGTTATTGTCCGATTTCGCTCAAAATAATTTTCTTAAAGAATTTTTAGCATGATCTATCAGAATGGGAACTAAAAAATTTCTATCTCCTATAGTTTAGAAATGCCAGGGAGGGGGGTCCAACTTATAAACCACTTTGGAGTCGGCCTCCAAAGTGGTCGACTTTGTAAAAAAGTCATGATAATTCATGATTTAATAACCTTACTTTTATTTTAACAGACCTATTTAACCATACCACACACGATATACCTAGGCTATATTCACCCTATATAGCCTAGAAAAAAATATTATCGCATTTGAGAAACGATAACCCCCTTGCCGACTTGCGATTTTAATTTTCCCATACAAGTAACAAGGGGACAACCATATGACCTGCAATTAAATGTTTCATTTGTCGTTTCATACGTGGGTTTTTAAGATTATTGCGTACCTAAAGAAGTGTGTAAAATTCAAGAGTGATAAAAAACTACTGCCTAGCCACCAAATAAATGATGCAAAATCAACACATAATCGTCAAGCTTTGGCAGGCAGCTATTTTAAGTGTATTTAACATTATTTATGAAGTCAAACTGACAACCAATTAAAGAAACGTAATAATGATAAGATTATATATTTTTAATAAGAATATAAAACACATTATGACAACTTGAAAAAGATTACAATTGAGGAAGACAAATCATTTTCAAATAAACAAAGACATCAAGATCACCCAAACCATTGCTCAGGTGATTTAGACAAAAAAATTGCGGAGAAAGAAAAAAACTAAGACAAAACCTATTAGAAGAAGAGGAAAGAAAGTTTACTTCTTGTCCTTTTCTTTATTATTTCATATTTTTTTGTCTACACCACCTAAACAATCGTTTCGCTCGACCTGGGTACATTTCTTTATTTAAATATACTTTTTCTCCCTCAATTTTCATCTTTTTGAAGGCATTAGGATGTGTTTTACAACAAAGAGTTATTAGTTGTCATTTTTACGTTTTCTGTTAATAACATGGAATATTCAAAAGATTCGGTCATATAACAGATTCTGAGTTCTGGACGCAGCATGCCAGACGAGATTTTCTCGTCTATGTACGAATCCAGGACAGAAGCAATCAAATTGTCTTTCATACAAATTATCTGAAATAATCTTATGACTCGTTTCAATAACTATCGTTATCTACCAATAACTATTTGTTAGAAACGTCAAACTTGTATCGCAAAAAACCGTCAAATGATTGAATCGGTCCAGCCGTTCTCGAGCTTTAGTGAGAATTTGGAATTGAAATCCATTTTTACGTCCCTCGGGAACGGGATAAAAAGTATCCTATGTCCATCTCCTGGTTCTAAGCTAACTCTAACCTCCCCACCGATTTTTATGCAAATAGGTTCAGCCATTCTTGAGTTATAAGTATTGTAACTAACACGACTTTCTTATATATATAGATTACAAAAGCTAGAAGCGCGGACAGAGAGATAGACAGACTGACAGACAGACTGACAGACAGACTGACAGACAGACTGACAGACAGACTGACTGACAGACAGACAGACAGACGCACGGACCGAGTGAAACTAAAAGGTTTCCTTATATATTACGGAACCCTAAAAATCGCAAACGCTTTTCCGCAAGTCTGTCTCTGTACTAGATTTGAGACGAAGCTCGGAGGAGCTAACTAGATACCTATAACTTCTCAACTACAAATGAGTTGCAGGATAGTGTAGACGTTACGACCAGACTAGGGGAGATGACTACATCTAAAATATTTAGTTTCATTAATATACTCAGAAATATTGAGGCATTACTACTTGGTAAATGTAAAAAATATAATATTTTATGTGTAGTTTATTAATTCGATCTAAAAAGTACAAAAAATATTTCTTTTTGCTTAATTAGTAACAACTTGACGTCACACCTATTATACAGCTAATTTTGTATACAAATCTATCTATCTATCTTTATCTTTGAAAATATTGACTTTTGATATACTGTTTCTTCTGAGAAGTTACTCATATTTCATATTTAGCAGTACTATTCATTTATGCAATAAAAAAAATCTGTCATCTAGCCTCTTAGCTTCTCGCTTACTGAAATAAGGGGAACATTTTATTATTGGACACAAAGATATTAGGTACCTTTTTTACCTATGGACGCTTCACAACACGTCAAATTGACTCCGCGATAAGTACCCGAAGAACTTGTGTTACGGGGACTAGACAACGGAAAGTATATATAATACTTTTAAACTACATATATATTTCTTCAAGATTTTTATTATCACCGACCACCACCACCAACGCTCTCAACCACTGAGCCACAGAGATCATTGGTAGACAAGAACATCCTGTGACATCTCGTTACTAAACTTGTAGTTATTGTGACACAAATTTAATTGTATTGTTTTTTTTTCTTTCTTAATTATAATGATATAAAATTAAATATTAGTTCTTCTAATTAATTGTAAGTTCGTTTATATTATTTTTAATATAGTAAGTTAAGCATTTCTTATGACACATTTTAACTAAACTTATTTTTAATGTAAGGAGCAAATACCTCTAAAACAGTTGCATACGCCTGTAATTAACTATTGTGTTAGTATAAAACAAAAATGTTATAGTTTTAAGTTTTGAATGTTGTCACAATATATTGTTGGTGTATCTTTTGAATAAAAAAAAAAAAAAAAGAAACGGCAACGCTTAGGTACGCTAGTGCTACTAGTAATTCTGTGGCTCAGTATAATATGAAGACAGGCTAGATTCGACTTCTAATTTAGGTTGAATTCTAAAGATGTTCTAGGAAAACTTTAATATGAAACATATGTCATTTTTAATATCTCGCCCAGCTGGGCTACCAAATGTAAAATGCAAATGAAAATGGTTACTTTTTCAATTACTCTCCCAACAAAAGGCTCGAATCGGTTAATTATGGGCACAAAGGATTCTTATTAATACGGTTATTTACATTTCGTCAACGAATATTTACAATGTTATGTAAATATTGTTCCTAATAATAAGACAAATATTTTAATTGAATTACCTAAAATATTGTGTACTCTGTTAATTTTATTTGTATCTTATTATTTTTGCTTCGGAAGTTAAGGAGATCACTATTCTTTCTTTAGATTAATTGCTAACTAGATGTTGCCCGCGGCTTTGTGCACGCATAAGAAAAACTGTACAATTTTCTGCGATTTACTTAAAATGTAGCATATGTCCTTCCCCGTGGTCTACTCTATATCAATGTCAAATTTCATCAAAATCGATCCAGTAGAGTCGGGCCTATTTCATGCAATCAAACAAACATACAAACAAACAAATTTTTATAATATTAGATGTAGGTATTTAGTTTTGATATAACTACAACACAGTGTCGTGCGTTGAGCGCCATAAAACGGTCGCGCTCCGCATTACACACGAAGCAAATTTAATTATTTGCGAGTCGCGCGGCTGCGCCGCTGCACGTGCACCATGGCGTTGGTGGCCAACGAGTTGCTGGCGTTCATCCAGCATGCCATCGACACTACGTACACGAGATGGCGGCGAACGAAGCGTGCAGGACATCATCTGAAGCAGACGGCTCTAGCAGACGTACCGGCCTTTGTTGCGAAAGATCTCCACAAGCTGCCGGTAGTAACGATGGACCATGTCAACGTCTCCAGCCTGCTTAAGAACTTCAAGAGTATGAAGACAGAGCTGGACGAGATGAGAGGTATATTGGATGCATCGGAATCAACCATCCGTGACGTAGTGAATTACTACAATGAAATGTAATAATTCAGTCGGTCAACCGATTATTCAACCGCCTTTGTCAACACATGTCGTGACGGCGCGCGAGCTGACACATCGTTTTGCGTGCCAGCGGAATCCGACGAGTCGGTGACCACCGCCGCCTCCACCCGCCTTCCCATCCTGATCGTGCAGACGCCGAGTCAACAAGCGACTCAGCAGAAAAAATATGCGACTGTCGCCGGTCGCCCCGCACTTTCTCCGCGGGCGAAGATAAAGGGGCAGAAAGAGAGTCACATGGCTGTGGAGAGCCGCAAGGCTGAGCCTCCTCGACCTGGTAAGGACGAGAGCAGGAGGTGCGATGAGGAGGGCTTCATACTGGTGGAAAGAAGAAAGAAGAAGCCCGCCGCCCGCAACCTTCGCGGCACAGCACCTTACTTACCGGAACTGCGCCTACGGTGCGAGGTACCCGCGACGCCGTTGTACGTATCCTGCACTGGTCGGACATGGAGGTCGAGGACGTCGTGGACTACATCCGCAAGAAGACGTTCATCGCCTTGAGGGTCGAACGTCTGGAGTGTCGCCATAAGGTCAACTTCAGATCCTTTGTGTTGAGAGTGGCGACGCATCTTTAGTCGACCTTCGAGGTGGAGGAGTTCTGGCCGACGGGTGTGGTCTACCGGAGGTTCCGGGGGAGGCTCCGGAACGAAGCGCGCATCACGTCGCCGACAACAAGTGATAAAGTGTAGTTTAAATATAAAATAATAATTATATGTATGTTAGTCTCTAAGGTATTTAT
The DNA here is from genome assembly GCA_037179445.1 of Phengaris alcon alcon. Lineage (NCBI taxonomy): Eukaryota > Metazoa > Arthropoda > Insecta > Lepidoptera > Lycaenidae > Phengaris > Phengaris alcon. Next base: position 842,268 of record JAYRCH010000068.1, on the reverse strand, counting down.
AATATGTGCCTATGCCGCCCGAAATAAGAAAAAAATTATATATTGCTTAGAATGCCCAATTTCTAAGACTTTGCTAGATCGATTTTTCACCCCCAAAACTCCCTGCATACTTAATTTCATGGTAATACTTGTAGCCGTTGCCGAGATACCGATTATTTTCGGCCCATTTCGATAACCTATATACCAATAACTATTTGTTAGAAACGTCAAATTTGTATCGCAAAAAACCGGCAAATGATGTTTTTAACAAATAGTTATTGGTAGATAGGTTATTGAAACCGGCCATATATATATATATATATATATATATATATATATATATATATATATATATATATATATATATATATATATATATATATAAGATCGTCTCGTTTAAAGTCTAAGATTATAGGTTTAATATTTAAAGTTCTTAAGAACGTTCTTAACGATTTTCGGATGCAAATACTATATATAATAATATAATGTTTCGATACATATAATAATAATATCTATGGACGCTTCACACCGCGTCAATCTGGCCCCGTGCTAAGTATCGAAGAACTTGTGTTACAGGTACCAGAAAACGGGAAGTATATTTAATACTTTTATACTGTACCATAAATACTGTAAAAAGAAACAAAATATTACATTTGAATTTGGAATCTGTCATTTTATATGATTGTTCATTGTGTTTTCTCATTTTGGCGCCAATACATTGTACAATATTTTGCGATATTAAAATGGAGTGGGGTGATAAAGAGAACCGAATCGCTGTGATTGCATTACACAAAGTAGGTATGGAGCCAAATGTAATTTTAAAACTCTCCATACGCTTGGTATTAGTAAAATGTTTGTGTACCTATTAATAGGTACAATGAGACCTACTCTGTTTGTGACAGAAAAAGATCTGGCCGTCCACGTAGTGTTCGTACGAAAAAGGTAGTCAAAGGTAGAAAAAGTAAGGAAAAGAATTCGAAGAATTCCTGTCCGAAAGCAAAAGATCTCGGGAGATGAAGATAGCACCTAGAATCATGTCGCGTATTTAAAAAAATGACTTAGGACTTGCAGCCTATAAGAGACGTATTGGTCTTTTATTAACTGATAATTTAAAAAAGAATAGGGTGGTAAAATCGAAACAACTACTGAAGCGGTACGCAAAGGGAGGTCACAGAAAAATTTTGTTTATGGATGAGAATTTTTTTACAATTGTTCAACTGTTACAAAATGCCCAAAGCTCTAAGGAAGCTTCCCAATTAGTCGACAGAGTGCAACGTGGGCACTATCCGACTTCCGTGATGGTTTGGTGGGGTATTAGTTATGAGGAGTGACTGAGCCATACTTTTGTGAAAAAGGTATCAAAACATCGGCACAAGTGTATCAAGATACCATTCTTGAGAAGGTAGTGAAGCCCCTTAACAACACCCTGTTTAATAACCAAGAATGGTCCTTCCAGCAAGACTCGGCGCCGGGTCATAAAGCTCGGTCTACGCAGTCTTGATTGGAAACGAACGTTTCGGACTTCATCAGAGCTGAAGACTGGCCGTCGTCTAGTCCCGATCTTACTCCGCTGGATTATGATTTACGGTCAGTTGTAGAGAGTACGGCTTGCTCTAAACGCCATGGTAATTCACGCCATTCTTGAGAAGGTAGTGAAGCCCCTTAACAACACCGTGTTCAATAACCAAGAATGGTCCTTCCAGCAAGACTCGGCGCCGGGTCATAAAGCTTGGTCTACGCAAGCTTGGTTGGAAACGAACGTTTCGGACTTCATCAGAGCTCAAGACTGGCCGTCGTCTAGTCCCGATCTTAATCCGCTGGATTATGATTTACGGTCAGTTGTAGAGAGTACGGCTTGCTCTAAACGCCATGGTAATTTGGAGTCCCTAAAACAATGAACGTACGATTGGCAGTGAAGAATTTTCCCATGGAAAGAGTGGGTGCTTCTATTGATAACTGGCCTCAACGCTTAAAGGACTATATTGCAGCCAATGGAGACCACTTCGAATAAGCTTTTTATATTTTAAATGGTTTTATATTTATGTATTAAACTAATACACTGTAAAAGTAATAAATGTTATTTGCAATAGAAAATAATTTTTTTCTTTGTTTCAGTATTTATGGCAAGACTAGGTACATATATTTAAGTTTTTTATTATATTATATACATATTTAATACACATCAATGACCCAGGAACACAAAAAACATTTTTGTTCCTTCGGCGGGATTCGAACCCGCGACGCCCGGCTTGAGCACCAACGCGCTGAACCACTAAGCTACAGAGGTCGTCAATATACTACACACACCGGCATATTTAGCGGAACATAAAATAAAGGTTTGATATCAGTATCATATAAGGTTGCTGGCTGGTTTATACGTCATTTCATTTAAAAAGAAATATTTTCAAATTAAGAAAACAACTGAACATCACATTTTATGCAATTGTTTTAATTTTATTCAAATACACCTTATTTGGAGCGAACTTCGAGTATTTCTTCCTTCTGAGTTTGATTTAAAATTTCATTGAAATACTGTTTTTTGTTAGTTTTTTTTAATCGCGTATCTTTTTGGAGTTGAGGACTGAATTATGCCTGACTTAGCCCCAACGGAGATTGCCAGGGCACTCGAAATGCGAAGAAATGGTCAATCCTACAGAGTGATATCCAGAGATCTTCGTCGACCAGGTTCAACGATCCATCGCAGTATCCAACGGTTCAGGGAGACCGGTACTTATGTGAGAAGAGCAGGACAAGGCAGAAAAAGGCGCACTTCGAGTAGGGATGATCGTTTCATTCGGCTTCGTGTACGTAGGAACCCCCGTTTGACGGCCGTCCAAGCCCGACATGAGTTAGAAGCAGTGCGGGGTGAAACCGTAAGTGAGCGTACGGTACGAAGAAGGTTCGAAGAATTTCTTTCGAAGAAGGTTCGAAGAAATTCAAGAGAAGAAAGTTCTGGTTTGGGTTCATTTGTGCCCGCCAAGGCTCCAAGGCTCGAGGTAAATCATCGTAGAAACAGGTTAACTTTTGCTCAGGAACATCGACTTTGGAACGCGGACCAATGGAGTAAGGTATTGTTTAGTGATGAGTGCAGAATTCTCTTAAATAAAATTGACGGCAGGCAAAGAATATACAGACGCAAAGGAGAACGATATATTCAGACAAATTTTGAAACTACAGTTGCATACGGTGGTGGATCAATAATGGTTTGGGCGGGCATTTGTTTGGGAGCTCGCACAGACTTGGTAGTGATTGACAGAAGGAGTCTGACTGCAGACCGCTATATCAGAGAAGTTTTAGAAGAAAATGTCGTACCGTTTGCCCCATATATCGGTGACGATTTTGTTTTTATGCATAATGCTAAATTATGATAATGCTCGGCTGCATACCGCTCGGGTAACTCAAGCTTATCTTAACGATATCACTGTTATGGAGTGGCCGGCGAGATCAACGGATATGAACCCAATAGAGCACGTTTGGGACTTGCTGAAAAGAAAAGTTAAGTCCAGAATTCCAGCTCCTGCCAACGTGGGTGAACTGCGAATTGCCGTAGTTGAGGAATGGCGGAGACTATCCCAGGAGACCATCGATAACATCATTCTCAGTATGCCTAGACGGGTAGAAACTTTAATAAGAGCACGTGGAGGAGATACTCGATATTAATCACCATTTTTCTAATTTAATTAATTGTTATTTTAATATTAATTTTCACTTTTCTCGGTTACATGAAAATTTCAAAAATGTACCATTTTTCACAAATAGCCTTTACTCGCAAAATCTGTTCTTAATGTGATCTCATTTTAAGTAAAACAAATGAAACTTTAAATAACAAAAGAAGTGTAGTAAGTAGATTTTAAAATAAAACCATATTTTTTTAATTATGGACCTTTTTTTTGTGTTCCGCTAAATATGCCGGTGTGTTTAGTTATTCTACTGTTCTGGACGGAGACAAATCCAACATAAATCATTAACTAGCAAAAATTGAGTTAAAATGATGACGTTAAAAAAAAACTACATCGACTTTTTTAACATATTTAATTTATGACGCTTTGTTAATTTGCAGGAAATATTATGTTTTTTCTGGGTTTCCCAATAATGTCGGCTTTGTATTTAAATAATATTTTTTGTATTCTGCACACGTCCTTTATGTATGTAATTATGTAAATCATGAATTAAGCACTTGATATATTTATTTAAGGTAAAGTCCCTCTCGATTGAATCATTAGATGAACCTACCTCTTCTAAGTTTATGAAATATTATGATTCATTATTTTATTAGTTTTTTTAGTTAGCAGATTCATTATATGAATCATTATTTCGTCATCAATTCGTAAGTGTTACATCTAAAATGTTTTATTATCTATCACAAATAATAATGCCCATCGAAATATCTTATTGCCTGTCACTGAAAAACTGTTTGTTTTCAAATAAAGGCAGTAGTCAATAGAGCATGGTAGTTGCCTCCATACTCCACATTACCTTATTTATTAGGGACATACCTATTACCTTTACTACGTCGTGACCTGTAGGGGAAAGGGGGGTCTTCAAAATACTACGCTTTGTCACTTAAGTCAACATCTAAATCTCGTGCGACGGCCAGTGGTACTACGTGAAAACGAGGGGGGGAGGTCTCGGCATATACCTACTACGGATGGTAACCGTGGAGGGGATGGGAAAAAAAACATATAACCATACTATACCGTATCTAGCATATACCATATTATTGGGTACGGCTCCTAAGGCTAAAATTTAATTAAATATATTTAGTTTCTGACAGTTAAAATAAGTACCTTAGGTATTTCAGTTGTTTTTTTAATAAATATTAAGTAGCAAGGTGTGTGACACAACTACATGAGTACCATACCTCTTGTCACAGTGTCACAGTATTGTCACAATCGGACATAGGGGGTGTTTGTATTTTATGAATGTCTCCAAAGTCCAAACTGATTTATAGGGTAGAGTTCCTACCCATGTACATTTGGACACCTTTCACCTATAACTCCATGAACTTACACACCTTTTGAACAGAACATTGTTTAGGATATCCATCATGGCTTTTATAACAATAACATAAAACTATACAAGATTTCTATGGGTAGTTTTATCTTATGGATAGGTAAATAATCTGTTAAAATAATTAATAAAGTAACAATAGAATAAAAGAGATATTATGAGTAATTATAGAGATTAAAAGATGCTTTTAAAATACTGTATGGATCTCGGTTTAAAGTGGGGCTTATGTTATGGAGCTCCGTAATCGAATCCGTTATAAAAGTTTCGGATAATTTCGAATAAATGTTGAGTCTGAATTTAGTACTTTCATTTTGAAATTATTTAAAAACCGATCATTCTCATACGATATTAGCGGATAATCCTACTAATCCTACTAATATTATAAATGTGAAAGTTTTTGTGGATGGATGGATGTATGGATGGATGGATGTTTGTTACTCTTTCTTGCAAAAACTACTGAACGGATTTTGATGAATTTTGGTATTATTGTTAATTTGTTCCCGAGGGATACTATATTCACACGGGCGGAGCCGCGGGCAACAGCTAGTCCGAAATAATTACATATCTGTAACCGTATCCATAACCGGTACGATATTATTCTCATATTAGTATCCGTATTGACCGTATTCAGATCCGAAATTTCATATCCATAAGATTCATAGTTTAAAGTAGAGATGTTAGGGATATGAAATTTCTGATCTGGATACACATAAAGGAGTAAAATTATATCGATTTCGGTTGTGGTTTGAAATTATTTAATATCCATATTAACTAATTTCGGATTTTCCGTTAGCTTCGGCGTTTTCTGAATTTTACAAGTGTAGGTAATCATTTGACCTTAAAAGCTAGTGAATCAGAACTCAGCACGGCCGGAAAATTAAATAAACATATCATGTTTTACTCTGTCTATATCTAAAATTATCCGAAGCTGTGATATTGGATCCGGTTACGGATAGTTTCCTAATTTCGGATATTCAATAGTTTCGGTTTCGGTTACGGAGCTCCAACCCATCCCTGGTTTAAAGTTAAACTTTTGAGTAGGAAAGTCTGCTATCCGAGCATTATCCAAGATGATGTTATTTGAATAAGGTCAATCTACCTTAGTGGGGGAGGAAACATTGTGAGATAAGATTAAAGCTTTCAACTCCGTTCTCTAACATAGGATGCAATTCTGTTTTCAGATTATTTAAAAATATTATTTTAAATTCCACAATGCTAAAAAAAGTTTGAGTGATAATTCTTGTGATTGCAATAAAACATCAGATAGGTATGTATCTCTTAAATTAAACGAGACAATCTTGTATACACATATAATCGGTTTCTCGAAAACGGCTGCAAGTATTACCATTTAATTAAGTATGCAGGTAGTTTTGAGGCAGAAAAGTCGATCTAGCTAGGTCTGCTCCCTGGAAAACTGCGTGTTCTTAAGCTATGTTTTTTCTTTCGTCATGCAACAATATATCAATAATATTCTATATCTGTCTGATTGGCAATTTGGTATGCGTATGTATTTAAGCGTTGGTAATTTATTCGTTATTCGAAAATTCGGAATGTTCTGGGTGTGATTCCCGGTCAGATAAATATTTCTGCGATTCTTTTTTTCAAGAACTCCAAGCAAAGCTCGGTTACCCTGGTACTTAATCATTATAGTCTACACACTTAGGGTGATTTTTAGGAGGGCTTATACCATGAAAATGTATAGGCATTAGTCGAAAATCTTAGAAATTCGACGTAACAATAGTCAAAAGACGTGAGTTACGCTACGGTGTCACATGTGAGTAACGAGTGTTTGTCACAGTTACAGTTACACGGTTATTCACGTTGGGCCTACGTGATGCTCGCGCAGGATAATAAAACCATTGCGCGTGAAATATGATGAATACAAGACGTGTGCGTTCAAATTTTTCCTGTTTAAGATTTACCGCCTGGTATAAAATAAAAATTTATATTTTCACATGTGCGACACATGTGTTTTGTTTTAGGCGCGAATTTTTTTGTTCACATTCTTTGTTTGACTTAAAATAACACTGTAGCATTAAAGAATGTTTCTTGATCGGCAATTAATATTGTTACAAGTATGGTCAACATCTACCTAGAAAATTAAACCTAAGTCAACTGTAATGTAGATTTATTCAAGAAATTTCTTTGATACATTATTTAGAGCTAACAAGTTGTCAAACATACGATATAAGACACGAATGAAGAGTTAAAGCAGGTATATTTTCCCTATCCATAAAATATTACCTCAATAAAATCTTAAATCAAAAATATAGCATAACTTTTTCCATTGAGTGACTCGATATTCTTAGATATGATAAACCCCATTCAAATGTTTTACCTTTTTTGGTATTACTGTATTTCTATTTCAGTTTATTTTTCTTTCAGTTTCTTATAAGAGTGATGTCGCGGTATTTTATAACATAAATTTTAAAAAACTTATACCAAATTAGGTAGACATATTTTTATCTAGAAATAAGTGAGGTATTTAGCAGTGAATATTGATCTAACAAACTATTATATAACGAGCACATAGACTATGTAGTTAGGAAGGCCTCGAGAGCTCTTGGGTTTATTATTAGGTATTGCAAAGACTTCAGATCACTCAAGCCTATAAAAGTATTGTATTGCTCTTTTGTACGTAGTATACTTGAGTATTGCTCTGAAGTCTGGAACCTTGCATATGATATTTATATAAATAGATACGATTGAATAAATTCAGAAAAGATTTCTTAGATACTTGCAGTACAAATGTGGCAATGATCTAATTAACTACGAAACCAGATATAAAAAATATCATTTTCTCACCTTGAGAGTTCGTTGTAAAATCTCGGATATAGTTTATTTAAAGAAAATCATAAATAATCTCATAGGTGCTCCTGGTTTGCACAATATAATTAAGATTAATGTACCCACTAGGTTCTTCCGCGCCTTTGTCCCATTTTATTTTCCAACATATAATACAAATTATCGTCGAAATTAGTTTATTTGTAGATCGGCTGCACAATTTAACGACTTCCTACGTGTTCATTATGATGCTGATCCTTTCTTAATCAAACCTTCTTCTATCAGGCGGCTTGCAACTACGGAATATTTCTCATCTGATAGTTAGGTAATACTGAATACTAATTGTGTATGGTTCTGCGATCCAGTGGTTCTCTTCTCTTTTCTTTCTTTTTATTTGTTTGTTACGTAATGGTTTTTTATTATTATTGCTTTTTTCATCTCATTACTTCATGGTTACTGCTAAATTATAGCAGTCGCCTTAATTGTTACAAATCTACAACAACTTTTAAAAGGGTTTTTGTTTCTATTTTGTTATGATATTGTTATATATATAGCTATAAGTTTTTCTGTACAAATAAAAAAAACAACAAGATAAAAATAGCAAATATGTGAACATAATATTTAGAGGGTACATACATAAATCTTTATGCAGAAGTAGTGTTTACTGGTTCTATAAACAATAAACACTCTGAAAAGAGAGTAAGGACGGGTACATAACAATCAAATTATCTTTAATAAGGTAAAGGTAGTGAGAATATAAAGGTACAAGGATTAGCATAATGATTAAAGGTATGGGTTGTATAATTTTAATAGGCTGTATGCGCTGCGACGTTTGTCTCAACTGGGATCCCAAAAGTTTGTTTGACAGGCGACAGCTGTCATATTTATGTTCCTTGAGTTACGTCCCCCGCGCGCGGGAAAAATATTTTGTGCAATGTTTTTTTGAGATAACAGGGTGACAGGAAGGGTTGTACAAATTGAACCATTTCCGCAGCCATAAAACAATATGGTCGACGAGGATAATTCAAGTAAAGGTGTATTTATTCTGCACAATAAAACTAGGTGCGTAGGAATCCATGTATATTATATATTATTTTTAAACAAAAAAATAAACCGGTTATTTTAAGAACTTTTAAAACAGTTTATTTTAATAGTTCTTAAAATGTGTTAATTTTAAACAAAAAATTAAACCGAATTCCAAAGTAAAGTTACACAAAAAAGTATGAAATAAATTTTATTTTCTGAATTTACCCCATTTAAATGCGGCTAAAATTTTAACTATTTCTCAACACAATCTTCATAATTTTGAAGTCGGTACCAGCTCAAACAATATCCTGATAAATCATTATTTTATAGAGCTCACGTTGAAGTTGGTTAAACTATCGAATGTATAATTTAATACGCGCCAAGTTTGTATATAAGATTTCTCTACTCAATCTTCATAATTTGCTTTGAGTTTTCGAACGCAGATAGTAATTATGACGTAAACTTTTTTTTTAAATTTATCCTCCACGGGGGTGCAATAGGGTCAGGTGTTTCGATTCGCGAAGTCACGCAAAAAAACTAGTCCATAAATGAGTTGTTTATGTGTAGATTTACTAAAATAATGTAACTTGTATCTATGTACCTACAATCTACTTATATTACCTATATACTTAGTCTGGCCATAAATACTGTTACAATTAAAAATAAACAAAATATTACATTTGAATTTGGAATCTGTCATTTTATATGATTGTTCATTGTGTTTTCTAATTTGGGCGCCAATACATTGTACAATATTTTGCGATATTAAAATGGAGTGGGGTGATAAAGAGAACCGAATCGCTGTGATTGCATTACACAAAGTAGGTATGGAGCCAAATGCAATTTTTAAAACTCTCCATGTGCTGGGTATTAGTAAAATGTTTGTGTACCGGGCTATTAATAGGTACAATGAGAGGAGGTCTCTGTTTGTGACAGAAAAAGATCTGGGCCGTACACGAAGTGTTCATACGAAAAAGGTGGTCAAAGCAGTAAGAGAAAGAATTCGAAGAATTCGGAATTCGGAATTCTGTCCGAAAGCAAAAGATTTTATCTCGGGAGATGTAGATAGCACCTAGAACCATGTCGCGTATTTTAAAAGAAGACTTAGGACTTGCAGCCTATAAGAGACGTACTGGTCATTTCTTAACTGATAATTTAAAAAATAATAGGTTGGTAAAACCGAAACAACTACTGAAGCGGTACGCATTGGGAGGTCACAGAAAAATTTTGTTTACGGATGAGAATTTTTTTACAATTGAGCAACATTTTAACAAACAAAATGACTGTATTTATGCTCAAAGCTCTAAGAAATCTTCCCAATTAGTCGATAGAGTGCAACGTGGGCACTATCCGACTTCAGTGATGGTTTGATAAGCCGTACTTTTGTGAAAAAGGTATCAAAACATCGACACAAGTGTATCAAGATACCATTCTCGAGAAGGTAGTGGAGCCCCTTAACAACACCATGTTCAATAACCAAGAATGGTCCTTCCAGCAAGACTCGGCACCGGGTCATAAAGCTCGGTCTACGCAGCCTTGGTTGGAAACGAACTTTTCGTTTCGGACTTCATCAGAGCTGAAGACTGGCCGTCGTCTAGTCCCGATCTTAATCAGCTGAATAATGATTTATGGTCAGTTTTAGAGAGTACGGCTTGCTCTAAGCGCCATGATAATTTGGAGTCCCTAAAACAATCCGTACGATTGGCAGTGAAGAATTTTCCCATGGAAAGAGTGCGTGCTTCTATTAATAACTGGCCTCAACGTTTAAAGGACTGTATTGCAGCCAATGGAGACCACTTCGAATAAGCTTTTTATATTCTAAATTGTTTTATATTTATGTATTAAACTAACACACTGTAAAAGTAACAAATGTTATTTGCAATAGAATTTTTTTTTCTTTGTTTCAGTATTTATAGCAAGACTAGGTATATATGTAGTTTGTAGAATGGATAATTATAAAATAGGTTGAAGAGCTCCCGCGGTATACTCATTTGCGCGTTCATAATATAAGATATAACTCGCGTCGTAAGTAATATCTTATATGATGTACATTTTTCTTGTATCTACGGACTACGGTGGGAATAACTGGACACCTCGCAGAGCTGAAACACAATAAGAAAAATTGAATATGCCGTCAAATAAAAATAATACATGTATTAAGTACCTACATATGTCGTATGGAGTGAGTATTTTTCCAACTTCTTATGTATGCATCGGCTCTTCAGACTCAATTACTTAAAGAGGCGGTCTCTCATTCCCGGGGTCTCCGAATGGCGTGTGAAAACCAATTAATTACTTGTAACTTATCCAAACACTATATTCAGTGTGTCTACATAGAAATAATTACTGGATATCGGAAATTACCAAGTTTGTTCGAGAAATTTCGATTAGCGCCATGAAATATTCGATCATAGATATAAAGTATGGGCGAAAATTGCAGAAAGTGGCTGTTATATTATGTATGAGTTTTACTTAAACAGATTCGTATTATTTCGTCGAAACAGCAGAATATATATACGGAAATGAATAATTATTTAATAATATTAGATTGTCTCCCTTTTTTTTCCCGACAAAGTAGATAATAGGTTTTTGTTCCAAACTGTCTAAAGGTTGTGAAAACTCCATAGACCTATATATATAGGTCTTTACCTATGAAATTGCCGTTCCGCAGTACTGGCCAATTCTAATTTCAAATTAATTTTATTTTAAAAACATGGAATTCTTTTTCCAAAAGTAGTCATTTGTTTATTGATTAGTGTTACATTTTCATCGCATTTAATCTTTAAGCGCTCAGCATGTTGGTTGGATCCTGGTTCAGCACCTAAATAATGCCCTAAACGAAAACTTACCTCTAGAAAAGTGATGGTCACTGTTTGGTGGTCTAGCGCCGGTGTGATTCATCACAGCTTCTTACCAAACGGGTTGAGCATTACTGCAGATGTGTACTGTGAAGATCTGAACACAATGATGGAAAAGCTGGCACATCTCCAACCAGCATTGGTCAATCGCTCGTCTCCGCTGCTCCTGCACGACAACGCGCGACCTCATACTGCACAGCAGACGGTCTCCAAGTTGCAAGAACTGGGGTTGGAAGCTCTCCATCATCCGCCCTACTCACCAGACCTTGCGCCTACAGACTACAACTTTTTCCAGAATTTGGATAACTTCTTGGCGGGAAAAAAATTCAAGAGAGAGGGGCAGTACAAAATGCCTTTGAAGAATTTGTTGTCTCCCGTTTAGCTGATTTCTTTAAGAAGGGCATCAATAAACTGCCACTGCGTTGGCAAGATGCATTGATTGCATGGGTGATTACTTCGATTAATAAAAAATAAATAATACATGAAAAAAATTCGTTTAAATTTTTTCATACAAAACAGCAATTTCATAGGTAAATACCTAATATTATTATGTAACCAATTACTTACTATTAAGACATAAATAATTGATAAAATAAATAAAGCACAGGCTATTATAGACGAGGCATGTCGAGGCAAAAAGTGTCCACACTTAAACTGCCCTACTCTTGCTGTTCTTCTTCTTCTTTTAAAAATGGCTCCTTAGTGAATCGCCAATGTCAGAGTGTGATGGCGGAGACTCTGCCTTAAGAGTAGGCTTTATGAAAAAACAAGGGTACGGTGAATTAAAGGAAGTCTGTTGAAAGATCTCTAACCTAGAACAAGCACAAACATTAAGGGTTAGTACCACATACCTTACAATTTTATTTTGTTAGTAACTATATATGTACACAAAATTTCAATAAAAGGAGTATTTACAAAACATAGAACAAATTTAAAATTGATAGGGCGGGGAAATGTAGGAGGTAGGTTATCATACAGTGACGTTTGGTTATTTGGACAAGAGAAGAAGATATGGTCTAGAGTGCCCTCATCTAGGCCACACTCGCATAAAGAGCTATCTCTTACCCTAATCTTAGTAAGAAAAACAGGTGAGCAGCAATGACCCAGTCTCATTCGGCAAATAGTTGAACACACTGTTTTACTTGCTTGTTTAAATTTAATTAACCATGGTCTAACAGGGATGCATGCCATTTTGAATATCAAAATAGTGTTTTCCCTAGTTTGTACTAGTTTTGACCAACTCATTGTGCCACCTGATATTCATGTGATTCTTAGCTAGGGCAATTAAATCCTGGCAATAAACCTTATATTGACTAGTCACACCTGATGATATAGCGTCTTTAACATAGGCATCCACACTCTCGTTGTCAGTGATTCTACTATGTCCTGGTATCCAAGCCAAAACTACTTGGATACTTTTTGTGTGACACTCAAAGAGAAGCTGTCTTATTTTCAGGGTTAAGGGAAATTTACATTTGGAGCGGAACTGATTAGAGTTAATGGCCTCCAGGGCACTTCTGGAGTCCGAAAGTATGATGGATTTGTTGAGGTGATGGGACTCGACCAAGGTAAGTGCCTCCAAGATAGCCAGAGTTTTCCCTGTAAATACTGATGAATCTGGAGATAATTTGAAGTTTAAAATCACATCAACTTTCAGAATCCATACGGCCACTCCAACACAGCTACTCTCCAAAAGCTTCTAGGCATCCGTAAAAATAAGCAACCAATCCTTAAAATGTTGATTAATGATATGTTGAAACTGAGTGTTAGCCCTTATCAATCGCAGCAGAGCCCTTATCAATTGCAAAATTTAGAAGCACTTTTGGAAAGAAGGTAAGTGCATTATAGGAAGTGGAAAAAAGAGGACTGAGTTTACACTGGAAAATAGGGCAAGGAAGACGGGTAATTGTATGGTAGCTGATCAATAGACAAATTCCTTATGTAACCAGTAGCTTGAAGAGCTAGCTAGCTGCGAAAGGGTATGGAGTTTTTCAATGAGTGGATGGGAGGAATTTTGAAACAGTTTAAACATAAACCTATCAGACAAATACTGCCTCCTGATGTTAAGTGGTGGATCCCCACACTCAACTTGGAGGGCATTAATTGGTGACGATCTCATGGCCCCAATAGTAATTCTCAAGGACTTTGACTGAATTTTGTCCAGACTCTTCAGTGGTAATTTATTGCAGGGTTCCAAAAGAAAAGAGCCGTAATCTAGGTGACTACGAACCAGCGAATTATACATCAGATTCTGCGTGTAAGGATGTGAACCCCACCACACATCAGTGAGTGATCGGAGAATGTTAATATTTTTCTCACATTTCTTCGCCACATGGCTTATGTGATGGACGCCAGTTAGTCTGGAATCCAAATATACACCTAGAAACTTCACCTTATCCTTAACCGGGAAAACCTGTTGATTGGATTGAATGGTGATGGTTGGTATAATTTTGGAACGAGTGAAAATAACAACTGAGCTTTTGGCAATAGAGATGGACAACCCATGTCTATCCATCCAGTCATTAAGATAGCCAATGGCAGAATTGAGGCGGGCGGAGCATTCCGCTATATCTTTTGAAGCAATGTACATGGCTAAATCATCTGCGCACTGGAGGACCTCACAAAAGCTATTGACCGTAAGATCAAGGTCAGAGGTATATAGGATATATTGTAAGGGAGTGGACTAAGGACATTACCTTGAGGGAGGCCTTTGTAAATAATTCTAGGGGATAGTTGGGAGTTTTGGGAAGAGATAATAAGAGAACGGAAGGAAAGGGAATTGCAAATATAGCTTGTCATCCTCGCTGGGACACTCAGCTGTTGCAGTTTTTGCCTGAGTACCGGAAGACTGACATTTTCGTACGCAGATGATACATCCAGGAACACCGCTACCACATGTTCCATTTTCGAAAAAGCTATGCGAATATCGGTTACCAGGGTTCCTATACTGTCCGTAGTGCAAAAGCCCTTTCAAAAACCGAACTGTGTTTTAGATAACACACCCCGACCCTCCATTAGCCATTCCAACCTGTTTTTGATCAGGTGTTCTAGAATTTTTCCTAGTGTAGCCGAAAGAGCAATCTAAAGCTAGATGGGTTATTAGCAGGTTTTCCCGGTTTAAGGATAGGTAAAATAATTTGAGAACGCCACTCCTCCGAAGGAACCTCCGACTGGAAGATGTCATTTAAAACTCTCAGAAATAGAAGTTGTGTGTCTGGACCACTATTGACAATGAAGGAGTATGGAATTCCATCTGCACCAGGAGCGGTATCCTTTAATGACCCTAAAACCAGACGAAATTCCTCCAGAGAAAATGGGGAGTCTAAATAATTTGAAGAGGATCCTACAGAAGTGACAACGCAAAGTTCGTCGAGGAATGGAGCCGTCGGAGGTGCCAACCTTCGCGAAAATGCGTCAATCCATTCAGTAGGATCATTGGACTGACGGTAATCACTTGACGATAAGGAACCACGAAATTTTTTAATATTATTCCAAACGATCGAGGGTTTAGACGAAGGCGACAGACTTAAACATAACTGTCGCCATCCTTCTCTCTTTTTTTCCGAAAATAATTTTGAAACCTCAGCCGATTTTTTTTTGTAATTTAGAAAATTTGCCATTGTCATGGCCCTTGCGTAAAGTTTTTCAGCATCCTTACGACGCTTACAGGCTGAAGTACATTCGTCATCCCACCAAGGAGGGGATAATCTACGATCTCCTGTGTTCTTAAGGGGGATCGACCTATCCGCAGCTTGCTGAAGGATGTTCTTTAAATTTTGATACTGAGTGCGAGGGTCATTTATGTTTGTATTATCAGAAACAAGACTAGAGACTTCAGAGTCTGTAGCTTTTGTGAATTCGGCCCAATTCGCCTTTTCGAGCTTATATTTTTGTCTTGGTGGATTAGGGGCTATTATCTGTCTAGTCGAGTAAGTTATCGTTATATGAATAGGGAAATGATCACTACCATAGGAGCTGGAAAGGACAGACCATGAACACAAGGAAGAAATAGACGGTGAGCACAATGAGAGATCTACCACACTCCTCGGGTTTTGCAAAGGCGAGACCTTACGAGTGGGACATCCATCATTAAGCACAACCAGGTTATTATCATCTAAAATGTCCATGAATAGTGACGAGTTGGAGTCATTGAAAAAGGAGCCCCAGGTTGTGTGGTGAATATTAAAATCACCCAATACAACCCGGGGAAGAGAAATGGAGGAAATGATAGATGAAAGTTCGGAAAGGATGGAAGGATTAGGACTGGGGATATATACAGACATATACACAGTATTTAAAACACGGACAGCCACAATATTAAACAAACTACTATGTTCAGGAAGAGGGAATAAAGAATATGTACATTAACTGGAGACCAAAATGGCTACTCCAGCCTTACAATCAACTCTGTCATCCCGGAAACATGAGTAGCCCGGGACACGAAACCGAGAACCGGGCTTTAACCACATCTCCTGGACGGCAATAATTGATGGCCTAAAACAAATATGTTGTAAATGTCCTGCTTTTTATTTCTTATGCTACGACAGTTCCACTGGATCATTGAGAACTGATCCATTGTTGAGTACAGTATTAAGAAGCTGAGTCAGGTTAGGACGAGTTTTGTTCGGTAGCCCGGAGTCACTAAACCGGGAGACTAATTGGATGAGGGTGTTGATGAGGGAGTCAATAAAGTTGTCGTTGGGAGAGATATATGTACTCTGGGGGAATCCACTCCCATTCGGCAATTGAGAGGCGGGTTCCTCAGTGATGTTCCTGTGTGCCTGGTGATCATAGCCAGGGGTCACAGGGGTAATAGGACGGCGGGGAGTATACACGGTTTTTAGATACGATGTTGTGACAGGGGATTTCGTTTGTGAGCTAGTGTTCAAAGTGGCAATTGCTGAGGGAAAAGTCTTGGCCGAGTCTGCAAAATAACGTCTCACATGGGGAAATCGAGCCGAAGCTTCCATGTATGAGATTCTCTCCTGCGACATGACGAGTTTGATTTCCTTTTGCCTAGCATGCTCTGGACAGGATGAATTGTTAGCTGTATGTGATCCCGAGCAGAACAAACAAGTTAGATTTGACACCACACAAGTTTCACCCTCATGCAACTGTCCACATTTATAACACCTGGGCTGTGACCTGCATTGGGCTTTAATGTGCCCAAAACGACAACACTTATTGCACTGGATAGTTGGAAGGAGGTATGTTTCAACAGGTAATGATGTAAAATAACAATATACACAAGGAGGGAGTTTTTGTCCTGAGAAAGTCAGGACAACTGATCGGGTTGGAATCCATATAGGTTGTTGTTGGTCATTAAAAGTCTTCCGACTTAGTCTTCGGGCTTTGATAACCGCCCCATAACCTGAAGGGACATTCAAATTATCAACGAGTTCCTCCATGGACCAGTCCACGGACACGTCGCGTACTATACCCATGCGGGATATGCTGTACAACGGAATCGAAACAACACACCCAGCATTGGTAATTACTGGAAGGCTTAAAAAGGAGTTAGCATTTTCTGCGGAGTTAAACTCTATTGAATGCGATTTCTACCGATTTTTTTAATCCCATCCATTTTTACATTTTTTATGTTGTTCTTGTATAAAAACTGTCCAAATTCCATTGGTCGTAGTGTAGGTCCACTGTCAGACTCTGTCTTCGAAACATGTATCAAAAATGGTGCGACATCATTTGTACTATACACTTTTTTGTTATCATAGTCGGGACAAACATCATTTAGCTGTATAGAAGGGATGGAATGAGTATTATCGGTCATTCTTTTAGCGGTTTTGTTAATGCTATCAGGGTTAGCACGGTTTCTTGAGCCTATATTGTCACATTCCATCGATTCTTGCTGGCGTACCTGGATATCAGGACCCTCTCCGCCCGGGTCAGGCGGCTCGAAGTCCATACCGGTAACACTTAGGTTATAAACTAACTATGACTAATTAAAACAACACTTACACTAAGACGATCACAAACTTAGACACCCTCAACCAATACTAGAAAGTTCAACAGTAAAAATCAAGCAAGACAATATAGTAAAATTCACTAATAAACAAAAATATTAAAAACACTTGTTTATGCACTCGACCGAAAAAGCAGAGTCCCTACTCTTGCTGTTGTTTGGGCCAGTCGAGGTTTGGCATTTGTCATCTCGATATTTTGGCATTTGCCCTCCGCAGTTTAATCGGTCCGCATATAATTGGCAAAATCTTCTGAAATCAAGATTTTTTTCTGTCAAATGTACGTCATAATCAGGGGCGTGCGCTCCATATAGGCAGAAATGCAGTGCTTTACTTGTCATTCACAGATATTTTAATAAAACGTTCGTACGTTTTAGATGACTTTAATTAATAGTAAATAAATTAATTAAAAACAATATAATAACTTAAAAACGCCTAATATTTTATAAATAGCAACTAATGCCGTTAAGTTCTGCAGGAAAAATCATCGCATGTGTGTGTAATTTTCATACTTCGCAAACGCACACACCCATGAATATCGACATAAATAAACAGCGGTAAGTCATGCGGCGGGAGATAGCCGAACCGAGAGCCGAGCCGAGAGCTTCGGTTCGGCTATCCGATCGCTTCCGAAAACCGCCGAACTGGCTTGTTGGATTTTTCATTTTAACATTTGAAAGTGTGTACATTTAACAGTTTATTACTGTGTTTCTATAATAATTGTAGTGATTTGCTTTTACTAGCACTAGCTAGTAAAAGCAACTAACTCACTAGAGTTAGTTGATTTTTTTAAAATGTTATTTGATTGTGAGGTTTGCGTTGATAATGTGTGTTTATTAAAAATTAAAAATAACAAGTTCTCACAATTGTCATTCAGTGAAAAGATTCAAATTTTGTCTAAAGGTAGGTGTGTACCCGAGTTACAACAATTAAACCAGCAAAAAAATAATGTAACTCGAAAATTTCATGTTAAAAGTTATGAAACGTATAACTGGCTGTGTGGTTGTGTACACACGACTAAATTATATTGTTTTCCTTGCATATTATTTAGTTATTCTAGTACAGTGTGGACTGATTCGGGATATTCAGATTTAAATAATTTCTATTCTGCGGCCAAGAAGCATGACCGTACAGAAAAACATCTGGGAGGCCTGCTTAAAATTAAACACTTTTGGTAAATCTCGTATTGAAATGAGTATCAACAGTCAGTTACGATTAGATATTGAGAGGCATAATGTTGAAGTTGATCGCAATAGAAACATTTTTCAAAGGCTGATCGATGTAGTTTGCTTTCTGGGAAAACAAGAATTAGCTTTTCGCGGTCACGATGAGTCAGTATCGTCGTTGAATAGAGGTAATTATTTAGAAATAGTAGATTTATTAGCCAAGTATGATGGAGTTTTAGAAACCCATGTACAGAGTGCAAGTACCTCATTCACGGGCATGTCGAACCGTACGCAGAATGATTTGATCTCGAGCGTTGCATCTGTGATGATCGATCGCGTTAAAGCCGAAATTAAACAGTCCGATTTTGTCGCCGTCATGGTAGATGAGACTCCTGATGTTAGCGGCCGTGAACAATTAGTATTAGTTTTGAGATATATTCGTGATTCTGAAGTAGTAGATCGATTTATCAAATATGTTGATGTTAGCGCGGATCGGACCGCTGTAACCTTGAGTTCTATAATTTTGGAAATTTTGGAAGAGTTCGATTGTGTATCCAAATTAGTTGCACAAACTTACGACGGGGCAGCAGTTTTATCCTCACAAATTAATGGCCTGCAGGCTTTGGTGAGACAAAAATGTCCACAAGCTATGTACGTTTGGTGTTCAGCACATATATTAAATTTAGTTTTATCGAAATCGTTCGAACGAGTTGCTGCAACAAAACGCTTTTTTAGTATAATAAAATCAATCGCGGCTTTTTTTCATACCAGTACAAAGCGAATGGCCCATTACAACAACTTTGCCGATATGAAAAAGCTGCCTCGTGTCGCGGAAACAAGGTGGACATATCACTCGCGCACAGTTAATGTAATTAATAATGCGTCCACCCACCTCCTAGAATTGTTTGAAAATATGAACGAAAATACACAAGACTGGGATGGTGAAACACTGACACACGTCAGTTCATTTTTATTTATTATGAAAGAATTTGAATTTAATTTTCTTTTAAAATGTTTCGCAGATATTTTTGCAGAAACGGATATTCTATACGATATTTTGCAAAAAAAAACTAGTGACATCGCGTATTGTGTACCAAAGATAAAAGAGTTAGAGTCATTTTTAGAACGTTTCAGAGACAAGTTCGAGATCTATTATGATGCTGCCGTTCACATTACCGGACCACCTAAAAGAAAGCGCAACGTCGATGATGTAAAAATACATTATCGGCGAATTTTTGTTGAAATAATTGATAATGTAGTCAGTGAATTAACAAATCGCTATAAAAACATTAAAGATTTAAAGTTTATTGAGCTACTTTCTTGTGTGAACGTTCACTATATTTAAAAAAATATAGTGAACGTTTCCCTGAAAATGAAATCAGAGAGTTCACTAATAAGTATCAGGCAAATTTTAATTTTGATAAATTGAAAAATGAATTGCGCTGTATTTATAGATCACCTCAATTTGCAAATAGTTGTGTATTTAGTATTATTGAAAATTTGTATAAGGACAATTTAAATAAAGTTTTTTCTGAAGTGTTATGATTAGCGAAATTCATTCTGACTATCCCAGCAAGCAGCGCATCGGCAGAGCGTTCATTTTCGTGTTTAAAACGTATCCACACATATTTGAGAAACACACAAAGTCAACAACGACTCACAGAGCTTTCCATGATTTCTATAGAAAAGGCATTAATGATAGAATTAAAACGCAATCCAACTTTCTATGACGATATCCTAAAATCATATTTAAAAAAGGATAGGCGCATAGATTTAATCTATAAATGAATGAGTAGTTTGTTTTTTTTACCAACCCGTAGTTTTATTATTAAGCTTATTTATATATTTTGCGAATAACATGAAAATCGGCCTTTTAAAGGCGACATCGGATATCTTGCAAGGGACGTGTTCTGTAACTATCACTCACTTGGATAAGATATTTGAGGTGGCTGAAATCTTGCGTTTATTTACATCGGAATATAGTAATCTCAAGTAACCGGAACATATTCAATTTGTGAAAATTGAAGCTGACTTACTGGTGAGTAGTTATAATATTTTAAAATATGCTTATTATTTTACTTATTAGAATTTCTTCCGCCGCGACGATCGATCGCTGTTTTGTCTGCGTTACCGTAGAAGATGTACATGAATAGAAGTACATCTAAGACTTGCTCTGTTGGCATGGTTTCGACTTAGAGATCCGTCGCTTGGCTGTAGCTATGCTAAAAATCTATAAACGAAAAAGTTTTTGTGACCGAGTACTTCGCCGCATACCCAGTGTCATAATCCTGTGCACGCCACTGCGTCATATAGCCTATCCTTAGTTTTGAAACCATTGGAAAAGTCACATGAATTTTTATACTTTGACCGTATTTGAAATATTAAATTAGCTATAATAATTGTTTTCCAGGTGGAAACTTACACGGGTGGTCTGTTTGGGCTACATATACAGAGTGTAATCAAATGAAAACGGATTGATGAACGGATGAAAAAGGGATTCAGACCGGTTACATAAACGGTCGAGGGGACCACAGCTATGAGTCGGAATGTCTTTTGATTTGACGTTATTAGTTTGTGAGTTAAATATCTATACTACGAGTATATTATATATATGTAAATAATAAATCAAGTTTTTTATTTAAAGTAGTGTTATGTGCTAGATATTTAAATATTTTTAGAAGAAATCATTTTGAAGTCTGATTGAGATTGTCAAATTTTATTAAAATGGAAAAATGTTAAAAGCAAATGTAAAAAAACAATAAACATAATTGTCGTTTCTCGTATTTACAGGTATGATAATATGTTATTTAATGTAGTTTTTAGTTTGTTTAAAAGTAATGTTTTTGATATCGACTTATAATAAGCTCGTATTTACAGAGAAACAAAA
The DNA here is from genome assembly GCA_037179445.1 of Phengaris alcon alcon. Taxonomy (NCBI): domain Eukaryota; kingdom Metazoa; phylum Arthropoda; class Insecta; order Lepidoptera; family Lycaenidae; genus Phengaris; species Phengaris alcon. The sequence goes on along the minus strand of JAYRCH010000068.1, from coordinate 820,583 downwards.
TATTTTTTTTTTCTTAGATATTCTCTTATATATATAATTAACATTATATTATAAAGAGGAAAGACTTGGTTGTATGTTGTTGTATGTTGGCACAGATCTCCATCCAAGAAAAAGTTACGCCATCTTGATTTCAGAAGATTTCGTCAATTATATACGGTATGATTATACTGCAGAAAGCATAGGTATTATTTCTATGCAATCCGAAAAGTAGAGGGTAGTTTAAGTGTTTAACACTTTTTGCCTGGACATGCCTCGTCTATAATGATTTACGTTAGTTCTATGATGTGGTAAGTTTTTTTCGAATCGATTTTCTTTTGTCTCAAAGTTTTCCGATCGATTTACTTACTTATTCAAAATTCGAAAACAGTAAGGACCGGCCTTCAAGTGTTTTAGCGTTTGCGAAATGATGGCAAATTTAATCATTACTTTCTATTGCATTTAATAACGGGTGTCCCAATAAGAGTGCCCGATTTAAATTTGGCGCCATTTTTTTTTTAGCAAGTGGCAGCTCTGAAACTTGACAGCTGTCATCTATGATGACAGCTGTCAAGTTTCATTTATTAAATATGGAGCGATTTTTAAATATGGAGCGTTACACAATAGAACAACGCGTTATCATTGTGAAAACCCATTACAAAAATGGGGAAAGCTACGCTGAAACCGCTCGCAAACTTCGCGTAATTTTCGGTCGTGAAAGTGCAGCAAATGTGTGAACAATTCGAAAAGTTATCAATAAATTTGAGGAAACTGGGTCGATTATGGAGGGCCAGTCTCCTGTGCGTCGGCGTACCGGTCAGTCTCTCGAAAACATCGCTGCTGTAAACGAGAGTGTCGCCGAAAACCCGGGAACATCAATTCGGCGTCGTTCACCACAATTCCAACTTTCGAGGAAGACCACGCAGCGAATTCTAACGAAGGACCTTCACCTTCATCCTTACAAGATTCAGCTGACCCAGGAGATTAAACCAGCAGACCATGCACAGCACCGACAATTCGTTGAATAGGTGTGGGAGCAAAATGAACTGGATGCCGATTTTTCGAAAAAAATCATCTTCACCGATGAGGCGCACTTTCATTTGAACGGGTTCGTTAACAAACAAAATTGTCGAATTTGGGGCTTACAAAATCCGCACGTGATCCAGAAGAAACAAATGCATCCCCAGCGAGCCACTGTTTGGTGGGGATTCTTCGCAGGCGGCGTGATTGGGCCGTACTTCTTCGAAAATGAGGCTGGAAATGCTGCAACTGTCGGCTGCAGCTGCAACGGTTTGCGTTACCGCACCATGATACCAGAGTTCTTGTAGCCCCAATTGGAAGGAGTGGACCTGGACGACATGTGGTTCCAACAGGATGACGCGACCTGCCACACCGCCCATGAAACAATTAATTTATTGGAGGAAAAATTTCCGGTCCTATTCGGTATCCCTACTACTTATCTCCCGAAATTCCGATGTCAACTGGCCACCGAGATCTTGCAATTTAACGCCTTGCGACTTTTTCTTTTGGGGTTTTGTTAAATCTCAGGTCTATGCGAATAAACCACGAACAATTCCCGAGCTAAAGGCCGAGATCCAACACATCATCGGTGAGGTAGAGCCGCCACTCTGTGAAAAAGTCATCGAAAATTTCATGAAAAGAGCAAGGGTCTGCCGCCAGAGCCGTGGGGGCCATATGCAGGATATTCTATTCCATACTTAACGGAACATGTGTACTTTATAACGCAATAAAAATATCACCTCTCGCTCAAAAAATATGGATTTTTTCTTAAAATTAAATCGGGCACTCTTATTGGGACAGCTTTTAGATAGTCAATAAAAATATTCTTAATTTTTATATACTAGCAACTATACTATTTATAGAAGCGTAATCTTTTATTACAGAATGAACTAAAGATGGATGCTTACCGATAATATTTGGTAACAAATTGAAATGTTTTTTAAGCTATGTCAGAGAATGATTGATTAATTACTTCGCCAGAGGCTCACAGACGCTGTTGCCAGAATTTATTTTAATCTACCCTAGTCCCTTTATTGCAATTAAAATCATTCAAAGAAAATTCAAAAATAGATTTTTATGTTTTTAAAATTATTTTAAGGAAAATCTTTCATTTTATTTCAGTAGTTTAAAAAAAACTACAAATACAGCATAGTACATAATATTACTGCAGGGAATCGAAGATAGAAAACGTGTCGAAAGATCTAGAAAATTAAAACTATCTGTAATCTCGTAGAAAAGATTGAATGAATCAATTTGTAGCGGAACGGATGCGCCATCTTCTGCTGCAGGCTCCCGCCGTTTCTTATTTGCTTTTAATTAATGGCTTCGCTCTTGTATATCTTTTAATATCTTGTAAATATCAATTTACCTGCTCTTCATTCATCAGCGCTGTAGTTATGATAAAGGAGGATGACTTTGAGCTCGTTTTGATATTGAAAATGTTAGCCACTTGACAGACAAAGGCAGTAACATGGATTCGCGTATCCGTGTTGTAAATATTTTTACTAAATAGGGGGAAGGTGTGCAAAATTTGTTTGAATAATGTTATTAAAAAGAAGATCATATTATGTTTATAATGCTAGAATAAATAAAGAATTTGGTATTGTCGTCTTAGAAAAATGTACTACAAAGTACGGATGACAGTACAGTAATGGTTATTGATTAATATTCATTTATAACTAGTATAAAGGTCTATAACGGCGTAGAGTGCAATTTTCCAGTGCGTAAACAGGCCGGCAGCGGGTGGGGGTGAGCCGATTTGATGGAACATATGCTATAAATTGAAAAATCCTTTTATACGCCTATCCGTCTGCAGTTCATTGTTTTGCGAATTGATTAATATTGGCTAGAATAGAGCGGCTATTGATGCGGCTTCTTGGAAATGAAAAACGTGTTCCGATAATGGAAACGCTTGGGTAAATTAAATGCTTGTCAACATCAGATGAGTATTAAATATTGAAAGACAAGTACGAAGTAGGAAATAACATTTTAATAACCTGTATTCAAAGCCGCCAACACATAGTGAGCCCGCGTGGTGCACCCATCCATATTAGTGCACAATACTTATTATATATAATGTTAATATAAATAAGCTTTAGACATTTAATATTGTGATTATTTATGACTTAAGCCCCAAATATAATATTTTTCTACATTTTAATCGCAGGACATTTTTAGGACGCCTGTATTTTATAAATAGCCATAATTTGTGTCGTCCTTTCCGATTCCTCGGCGGATATAGCGCGACCATTGGGTAAATTCATCGCCACATATTTCAATTTATACAGCCAAAAACGAAGATCTATCCTTTTGGATTTATGTAATAAATATTTTGGGGATTATTATAATAATAATATCTATGGACGCTTCACACCATGTCAATCTGGCCCCGGTGCTAAGTATCCGAAGAACCTGTGTTGTACTAGAAAATGGGAAGTATATTGAATACTTTTATGTTATACATATATTTAAGATTTTTATTATATTAAACACATATCAATACACATCCATGACCCAGGAACATAGAAAAACTTTTTGTTCCTTCGGCGGGATTCGCACCTGCGACCCCCGGCTTGAGCACTAATATGCTGAACCACTGAGCCACAGAGGTCGTCAAATTAATTGACAAAAAAAGTATTATAAAATATATTGAAAAAAAAACATGTCTGCAGTGGATAATAGCATCCATTAACTGTAATGATTACCTATTATAACTTTTAAAATTTTTCTAAATATGGGATAAAGAGACTAGATTAAATTAACTTGATTAAAAGTAGACATTCACCCGCGACTTCGGTCGCGTAGAACACAAATAGCCAAACTACAATTTATTAACCGACCCATGGATTGTTTTCTTTTTCAGCCAAGCCAGCACAATGTCAGGTAGACGAGATGTGACACGAGATAATTCGTTCTATTCGAGGAAAATATCTCGCGCCTTTAAACTATCTAGGCTCTTCGGACCAATTTGTCCGCTAAAGATTGTTCGAGTACGACAAATTGACACGAGAGAGTTACCAAGTAAAGCCATTGGGTTATCGCGCAGGGTGGACTGGATCAGAAGGTCGATTCTGCTATTTTAATTCAACAATAATACAGCTCTGATACAGTCCGGATCCTATCAACAGCAAAATGGTATTCTCATAAACGCCAAACATCAAACTGTCATCAAACGTCAAACTACGAAAATTACCGCGATGCGATTATTAATGTATCGAAGCCTGACTGTAGATTGGCGAATCACTTATTCATAGAAAACGGTATCTATATATTAATATCTGAAGCGATAATTTCAGGTACAGTTTAACAAGAATTGTGAGTACGGATGAGAGTGAAATTTGGCGCAGTTAAAGTTTATGCTGAAGAAGGTGTGCGAAAAGCTTAAATTTCTTAAAATAATACTTAGAAATACATTAAATTGTGGAAAATATCAGCAACACACACTACCATCGATTTGGTTAGACGTATACACAAACGTCTTTAACGTATTCATTATTGTCAATGTCTATGATTTTTGACATTCAGTTTCATCGTGAAAAACATGAGTGAAATTTTATTTTTCGTAATTATAATGGTACTGGACTGATATTCTATTATAATAATTACATTAATAATAGTTTAACATTATTATCGCTACCTCAGTTAGCTCACATTACCTACCGTGCATTTGATATAATTTTATTACAGGTTGACGTTTGTCAATCTGTCACAACATTTTTTACTTTTTCCTAGCTAAGAGGCAAAATAATAAATAACAAGATATATTATGTTTCAATATAAAAAATTATATAGCTGTCTCTCACATTATCGCGCGCGATAATCGACATAGCGACATTTTGCCTTACAGATCTTGAGTACTGTATAGTACTGTTTAGTACTGTATAGTATATAATATCCTTATAAACAAAACTATGACCACACATACAAATACGATATTTCTGACTCCAACGGATCCTTTAGAGGTATACGAGGGGGGCACTGAAAATTTTGCGGAGAATACTTCTTTTCGAAGTATTCTCCGCGAAATTTGACACATTTTTCCATACGATGGAACCAATCATTGAAGCAACCATTCCATTCGGAAGTTGGGGTCTCCAAAATAGCCATTTTGTAGGCGTCCACAGCTTCTTCAGGTGATGAAAATCTCTGACTACGCAATTTATTCTTTATTTTAGGGAAAGTATAGAAATCATTAGGGCTTAGGTCGGGGCTGTACGGCGGATGGTCTAATAATTTTATGATTTCTTGCTCTAAAAACTCTTTTGTTCTGTGCGCGGTGTGAGAACTCGCATTGTCGTGATGGAGGATGATGCGGCGGTTGCAGTTCTCTTTACGGAGTTCAGAAACGACCTGTGGCAAAAAAATGTTTGCATACCATTCTGCATTAACCGTTCTTTGTCCCTCAAGAGGAATAGTCGCAACATGGCCGGTTTTGTAGACAAACGTGGCCACCATTTTTTTTGCAACACTCCGTGAACGAACAATTTTTGTTGGCTTTAACTCATTTTCGAACACCCAAACTCGTGACTGGTTTTTTGTTTCGGGTTCGTACGCGTATATCCAGGATTCGTCACCTGATACGATGTTGTATACAGCATTTGAGGATCCTGCGTGGAATCTTTCGAGAGTTCTGACGCACCAAGTAACGCGAGCCGCTTTTTGCTCTTCACAGAGCAAATGCGGTATCCATCGGGAAAACAACTTTTTTACACCTAATTGTTCATGCAAGATTATTTGTATTTGACTCATGCCAATGTCTAAAGTTGCCTGAATTTCGCGGTATGTCACATGTCGATCTTCCTCAATCAGCTTACGCACAGCATCAACGTTTTCTTGGTGACTGCAGTTTTTGGACGACCTTGACGGGGATTATCACTGAGCTTGACACGTCCACGTTGAAATTCAGCAAACCAGCGATAAATTGTGGTTTTGGATGGGGCTTCATCACCAAATGCAGATATCATCCGGTCAACACACTGTTTTTGTGTTAAACCACTTCGAAAGTCATAATAAATCATCGCTCTAGAATTATCTCGAGTCAATTCCATTTTCTCAATGACTAAACAAGTTTGACAAGACCTTGTGACAAGACCGAGAATTTTTTTTTAAATAGATAAATAAACGGTATTCGGTTTTTAAAACCAAGGAGTTTTAAATTAAAAAGATTTTAATATGACAGGAACAGTGGAAATATTCCATTTCCGATACTTTTAGTGCAGCCCTCGTATATAATAATAAAGGGTCTCAACAATACCAACTCTGTAGGTGTCGATGAAATCAACACTAAAATCATTAAACTATGTGCAAAATGTATTTGTAAACCACTTAGTTTTATTATTAATCTTTCATTTCAAGAAGGCCGCTTCCCAGATATATTAAATAAATCAATAGTTAAGCCATTGTTTAAAAAACGAGATACAGCTAATGTTAATAATTATCGACCTATCACACTAATCCCAATTATATCAATAATTATTGAGAAAGCTATGCTAAAGAGGCTTCAGGATTTTATTACTAGGCAAAATATCTTAACAAATGTACAGTTCGGTTTTCGTAAAAATAGTACAACTTCCCTAGCATGTTTAAATGTAGTAAAACTAATTACGGAATTACTTAATAACCGGGTACTAGTAACCGGTGTTTTCCTTGATATGAGCAAGGCCTTTGATTTTGTCCATCATGGACTCTTACTTTATAAATTAGACAAATATGGAATAAGGGGTGTTGCCAATGATCGAATCAGTAGCTATTTGTCGGGTTGCTTTCAATGTGTGGAAGTAACAAAAATTTACGAAAATACTAAAGTTCCTAGTAGATCCGATTATAAGCTGAATGAATACGGAGTAACACAAGGTAGCTTACTAGGTCCTAATCTGTTTTTCCTGTACATAAACGATCTTCGTTATATAACTCAACACGAAACAATTTTGTTTGACGACGATACGACTCTCGTCATGAAATGTGATGATAGAGAAACGTACGAACAAGAAATTAACTTAACACTTCAAAATATAATAAAGTGGCTAATCTACACGTTAACACTGAAAAAACACAAATCATACAATTTCAAAACTACAGAAGAGAGCAAATTAATTTAGACATAAAATATAACAACAAGAAAATTATTGAAGTAGATAGTGCAAAGTTTTTAGGTATTATGATAGATAAGTACTGTAATTGGAAAGTCCACGTAGAATATGTTTGTGACAAACTTGACTGTTTCGTCTACGCGATAAAAACATTAAGGCGAACCGTTAGTAATCTATTGTCTATTAGTAGTCTATTGCTGTGGGGCAACTCAGTAGAGATTGAAAAGGTGTTTAAAGTCAAAAAAAATATGTATTATAGCTGTTTCTAGTGCCTCAACTATGGACAGTTGCAAACCGCTTTTTAAAAAATACTATATACTACCATTAGTTTGCATGTACAAGAACTATGTATTTTTGTTAGGTTATATCCACAATATTTTGAACTCAAATCGAAGGTAGAACGTAAAAATCATAGATTTAAATATTAGCTCTATCGTCCAATATGTAACTTAGACATATTTTATATAAAAACAATGTATTTATACAGGCCATAGACATATATAATAAGTTACCAGATAATTTTAAACACAGTTTATCTTTTAATACGTACAAAAAAAGTTAACCATATGGCTTCTAGAAAATTGCTTTTACTGCATAAATGACTACATGTTAAATAATCAAAAACATTAGGTTACAAATATCAGACCGCTAACGTGAACTGCTCGTATTAATTCATTGTAATCTGATTCTGGAATTACTTGAAATTTATTATATTAAAATATTGACTTATTATGTAATAGGTACTTAGGATGGTTCATGGTAGTTAAAATAAAAAGTTTGACATAAAAAAATGTAATTTTGACAGTGTATCAACATAATTAAAATAATATCTTGCTTAAATGTTGACATAATTAGTAATAATTTAATGTTTTAGTTTCAATTATGTGATGAAAAATTGATGTAATTATATTTTATTTAAATATGTAATTTTATTTAATCGTACTTGTTCTTTAAAACTTGAGATTCACACACCATTGTTATGGTAGGATGTGTAAGAACTATTTATAATTATTGTAACCACCATCACTACCACATCTTGTGAATAAATGCTTGATTGATTGAGTGATTGAGTATACCTACTTTACACTAACATCTGAATCCAAAAAATTACTAACCGCTGTGTAATTTATATGTTTGCGGTAATAATATACGATGCAAAATATTGTAAAAGCGTTCCAATGATAGAAAATACAATTTCAATTCAATATTCTTAGATGAGAGCGGCGGATTCTTTTGGTATTGAGAGGATATGCGACTCTGCAGATATTGACTGTATGTGACTTTGTGTCATTTGTTTGGGTCCATAGGGATTTATCCAATGTAACCTGCAAAATTAGAGACATTTTGCACGCTCGCTTTCAACGTACAGAACATAATAATATTATTTCTAATATTTAATAGTCTATGGTCTATTTTGCTCTGTTGATTAATCCAAAGAATAAACCCTTTCAGAAAGGTATTTGTTACAAATTAAACCAGTACAATTAAAAAAAAAATGATTTATCCAATTTTATACCACGAAATTAGAGACATTTTTGATCGCTCGCTCCACTCGCTCGCTTTCAACGTACAAAACATAATATTATCATTGTAATATATTTTGCGCTCTTGTTTTTATTTATAGAATACACACTTTCAAATAACTATTTGGTACAAATTTTAAACCAGGACAATCGCAAAAAACTACAATTGTGCTCTTGATTAGTATAAGAAGAGTAATTTAATTGTGTTAACTGTTAAGCGCCTCACTCACCAACCAGCCTGTAAATCCAGCACCAGTTCAAGCAATCCAGGCCGTTATTAGTGTCAATAATTTACAATTTTTGCCTACAAGTCCACGGCCTTGGATTTGCAGGTTGGACAGTAAGTATGGCGCTTTATTCTGACACTGTAAATATAATAGACAAAATTTACACATTTTTATTGCGTATCTAAGAGGCAAAAGAACCCTAAAAATTATAACTAAAAAATTTAAATATGAATTATGGTCGAATTTCGACCACAGGGCGATCTCAAGTTCTTTTATTATAAATTTGACTCGAACCGAACCGTCAACCGGATTTATTTTTTCACTTTTACATGTGGGGATGTTATAACATAAAATATACTCTACGCACGTACTTCAAGAGCGGTTACTCGGAGAATACTGTTGAAATCATCCTATAACTAATGAAAAAGGCCTACTCGGTTTTTTTATACAGTATACAAATCTTAAAAGTGGTATTCTCTCTGGTATCGATAACGCAAGTTGTTCTTACGTCCAAACTCCTTAGGTATTATAACTTATAAATAAGTCGATATCCAATGGAAGCCACTAGAAGGTTGCAGTAAATCGGGCGTGCTGATGCATGTGGCGGAAAATGGCCGCCAGCGAGGCGACGCAGCGTGCACCATCTAGCCCAGATCATATACTTTAAATTTAACTTTAACTAGTTATTAATACCCGCCTCATCGAGATATAAATAAACATAAAAAGATCTTCTATATAGTATATTTCAGGGGTCAAATAGTTCTTAAAAAGAGTTAGAGTTTTACTTACAATAACGAAACAAGCTTACAAAAAGCAAACGACTTACAAAAAAGAAGGTGGTTATTATATTTTCATATATTAGGTCATCACATATGAAATTGGCGTTTTGTAAAGGAGGAACATAAAGTCGATTTTTTTTAACCATAATTTTTTATTTAATCAAAGTATATACCATTGCTATCTATACACTTTTGCCATCTCATAGGTAGTTCGTGGATTACTTTACTAAAAAAAACCATTCGAACAGGAATCAATAAAATCTTTGAAGGCGCTTTGGACTGCCTCATCGGAGTTGAATTTTTTCTCTTGCAAGAAGTTATCCAAATTTCGAAAAAAATGGTAATCTGTCGGAGCAAAGTCCGGGGAGTACGATGAGTGTCTTAGAAATTCCAATCGAAGCTCCTCTAATTTGGTCGGCTACCAAACACTGTACTGTTGTGCAGTGTGTGGTCTAGCGTTGTCCTGAAGCAGCAGTGGCCTAGAGGCAATTACTAACCTCGGTTGTTTAGCAGCTAGCTTTACCATCATGGTTTGCAGTTGCTGGCAATAGACATCTGCCGTAATCGTCTGGCCAGATTTAAGAAAGCTGTAGTGAACGACACCGGCACTAGTCCACCAAACGGTCACAAGTAACTTTTTTTGAGTCAATTTTCGCTTGGGACAGGCTTTGGCTGGGTCGCTAGTGTTCAGCCATTGCGATGAGCGTTTCCGATTATCGTACAGGATCCACTTTTCATCACAGGTAATTCGAATTAAAATCCCTTAATTATTGTGCCGGTTGTGTAATGTAACGCAGCAGTCGACGCGCGGTTGTCGGTTTGCTGCACTCGATTCAAGCTTTTTCACCTTCCCAATTTTTTTCAAGTGGATTAAAACAGTTTTATCACTAACACCGCAGCCTGCAGCTAACTCGGAAGTGGTTTGCGATGGATCCGCTTCCACAATAGCCTTCAATTCTTTATTATCAACTTTGGTATCCACGCTGGCCGTCCACGGGGCTTGTTTTGTAGGTCGAAATTTCCGGAACGAAAACGTTGGAACCAAAAACGCACTGTGTTTTCTTTTGCGACACCGCCGCCATACACATCATTAATTCTTCGAGCCGTTTCTCCAGCACTGGTGCCACGGTGGAACCCTTACTCGAAAATAATACGGATATTTCAATTTTTCCATTTTGTAAACAGAGTGACGAAAAGAAAAAACCAAAAGAGGGAAAAACAAATGAATTACGGTTTTCGAAACACAAATGCATGAGTAAATAGCGGTATAAATTTGAAATTAGAATTCCTAATTAGAGATCAAAGTGGCCAGTACGACAAAACGCCAATTTCATATGTAAGGACCTAATATTTTTATACGTTCAACGATTACTTCACCGTCTGTGGACCAAGTTTCATCTGTAAAAATATTTCTTGTGCATACATTTTCATAGCAACATCTCTCAAATGCACTACTACCTTCAGTATTTTATTATTGTAAGTAATGATTAAAAACTCTCTTTTTGCATCAAGAGACTCTTTTTTGCCTTATAGGTTAAAACGCAAAGAGTTAGTGGAGTTTTACGAGGATATACGATTTTATGAACATAATAACTTGTTTAAACTAAGTTTTGACAAGAAATATTTTACGCAGTATTTTTTCTATTTTTACTCTTTTAATCCAGTAGTTTGATTCCGTTAATTAAATCTTATATACAGTTTCAATGCAATCTCGATAATTATTTTAAAACAGCTGAATGGTATTATTTAACATCAAACCAACGTCAAACGCGTTTTGATTGGTCCAAGCTCCACAAATCAGCTTATGATATGAAGTAAATTGAAAGTCTTAGTTAAATACGAGAAGTGGGGTTCAGATCTTTCACATTTATAATATTAGTAGTACTATTATAAATGTGAAAGTTTGTGAGAATGGACGGATGGAGGGATGAACAGGTGGATGTTTGTGATTCTTTCACGCAAAAACGGAATTTGATGCATGGTAATTAAGGCTCTGTATTAAAACATAGGCTATATTTTATGCCAAAAAAGTACAGTTTCCCACGCGGGCGGAGCCGCGGGCAAAGCGTATTAGGTATAGTACAGTAGGTCGTAGTAGGTTCATAATTCCTAACCAACAATTAATTTTGTAACCTCAAATATAGGTTTGACCCACAACAAGGTGCAAGATCCTTTATCGATTTCAAAGTTTAATTAATTGAACAAATCCAAATATCATCACAGGCCACAGGCGACGAACCCGTTACATTTATTAACGATTTTCCGCTAGATCTGCCTCGGCCTCGCAAACTTGTAATTTTGGATATTAACCACTTCGACTTTGATTTAATCTTTACTTTGGTGTAAGCTGTAAAGAACACTTTAGTTATATTGAATACCGCTATTTCGGTTAACGGTTATTGGTTTAGAAGACCGAATACGAGATATAATGGGTCAAGTTTTAAAATACTTATAACGGGCAATGCGGCTAGCTAGACGACTGATATTTTCTTTCATAAATGAATAGTATCTACTCTTATTAAGTTCTTAGAAGAAACAGTACCTATATTTGGTGTTTTTTCAGTCAGTGTCCAAACTTTCAGGAGTGAATATACTCTTGAATATAAGCAACTTTTACTATGGGATCAACCTTCCTATTTGAAAAAAAAATCAGCTGCTTACTGCTGCTGCTGTTCTTTTTTTTTCAGTCTCGTGAAAACGCTCCATACAAAAGTATCCATTAACTGTGACGTCACACTAAATAGGTAATTGCAAATATCTCCTAAATAAATATCCGTGAGTGAACTAATGATTTAGGTTTTTTTTCTAACCAAGAAATAATTTTTAAATGTATCTAATTACTGAACTACACACAAAATGTTATATTTTTTACGTTTATTAAGTAGTACTTAGTTCCTCAATATTTCAGAATATATAAATTAAACTAAATATTTTACATGTAGTCCATAGATATATTATTATTATTATCAACATTACATAAACAATTATTATCATAGTTGTTCGCCTGACTTCCCGTAACCTGAATTTTCGTCCCAAATCACAATGTCAGTCCTCCAGAATTAGTAAAGAGAGAGAAAAGATGTTACACATAAGAAAATGTATACCACTCTTATCCTCATAGATATCATGTAGGTATCAAAAAGAGAAGAACTTAAGATGATTATGATTCCATTTAGTGTATAGAACAGTTTCTGTTGTAACACGGCGGAATAAAATAAACCTGTTACACTGAACACGAACTGCGCTGGAAACTATAACTTAAATCTAGTATAAACTCCTTGAACTGAAGTCTTACCTCGTACCGGACTTTACAGTATTTTATATACTACATCTGGATGTAAGGAGAAAATTTTCTACACAAATACGCATAAAGAGTATGGCGTGAAATTAGTTTTGAAGCTAACTTCAATACGACCTTCTTTGGTAGGTTTTCTATTTGATAGAATTCACAGATAGGTACTTTCAATTTAAACGACAGTTAGCAAGTGAGTTGCTTTTTATAAAGGAACTGACAGTATCCTCAGGGACAGGGCAAACATAATACAAGCGTTATTTTACACCCATTATCCGTGAGCGTCTGGTATCATTATTGTCCAGTCCGACACATTAGTAGTTACAATTTTGTTCTAAAGTTCAAATTTTCGTTGTGTAGTTTTCATAAATTTGTATAATAATGACTACAATGAGCCACAGAGGTCGACGAATTTATAAATATTAAAACTTACAATAATAATAAACACATGAAAGAGTGTGCAATAAAAGATAACTAACTATAAATGCTTAAAACTTTTTGCTAATTTAATTTAATTAAAATTAAATGTTTAGTTCTTAAGATTGTTTATTAGCATAAAATGTCATGGTAACTGATCATCTCACTCACGGTAATTATCTCAGTTCTCGCGGGAAGATACAAAACAGCTTCTAATTTATTGATAGCACATATTTATTGTTACGATCAAAAAATTCACAATGCATGAATTTTTATATTGCGAAATTTTTGGGGGAAGGAACACTTGCAACTCCTCAGAAGATCGATTCCGCTAATTAAATGTTACAATAATACAGTTTCGTTGCAGTCTCAAACTCAACGTTTAACGCGTTTTGATAGGTCTAAAGTTCAAAAATCAGTTTGTGATATCAAGACAATTCAATAAATATATAATATATAAATATATAATTATATAAATATATAATTATATATTTATTGAATTATCTTGTTTGTATTGAATATATAATTCAATAAAAGTAAATTTAAAGTCTTAAGTAAATACGAGAATTGAGGTTTTAACCTTAAGTGTTGCGACCATTGTAACTAGAGTCTAGAGTCGTTTGCCGGCTCATTAAAAAATGAAAATATCATTAACTATAAGTAGTACTATGTAATTATTAATTTAAAAATATATACACATTATTTTTGCTTCCCCTGTTAATAAATCTTATCAATGGCACGTTTGCTTATGATACCGCACTCCATATTTCTTTGTTCGCATTAAATTTCAAAGCCATACTTATACTCCTTGAGGCCTAGGTCTTACATCTCAGCTTTAACTACATTTGTAAGATCGTATATCAGTAATTTATTAGCGTGTTTGAAGCCACCTGGCAGAGTTAGCATGTCAAAGGTTAATTTGCGCCGTACGTGACGAAACTACGTGATGCCATTACTAGCGCCTATCACACGTACATTTCTGACCGCGGGATTGCACGCGCCGTTCCGACCCGCGCTCCGAACCGAACGTGTAAATGCGCGTGACAGTTCGATCTAGCATGTCGATGACAGTGCACGTTCCACAGTTTGAAACACAGATTAAAGAAAGACGAACCGATAAACAGCTACATAGTTTTCTTTCGATTTGATGGCACTACTACAAGCATATAGTGTGTCCACGATTGTGTTGAAAAATTGTGGGATTTGGATCGTTCTATGAAAGCTGTTTGTCTATACGTAAGTATATACTCGTATATATATATTACTCTGTGCCGGCAGTCCAAGCCGTGTCGCATTTTTAGTCGTAATTAACACGACTGTTGGATTCGCAGTCCTAGGCACAGATCCCTCCGCGGCTTGGAACTCAGTACGTTCGAACTTTACGTGTGCAGGGCGCTATTGTGCTTACATACTACGGTTATTGATACCTGCCTAATATTAGCCCTAGGCAAGCGTAGGTACAGTTAAATACTAATGTAGACAGGAGCCAAATTTACAAAGCGTCATTATTGCAAAATAAACGCTAATATAATAACTCCCACACCGATTTCTGTGACGGTGGCCGGTTTCATTGAAACCAGGCCAGTTACGCAGGAGTAATTTTATAGTGCCCAAGTGTGTGCGCAGTACCCACTAGCACTCTCTCTTCCTTTACTCTCATAAGCCAGTGGGACGGATAACCGACACGACTGGCAAGAGATCGACGACAGGCGCAGCTTCGACTTTTTACATGAACATCCGACGCATGGATCATCTTTCTTGTCAGACAATCAAGTGATCAGCCTGCATTGTCCTAACCAAACACGGATACAACTTTTTTTTGTTGTTCCAATGTGGGAATCGAACCACTAGGAGGCTGTTAAAATAATAGTATTTTACTAACATAACTGTAAATCATATTTTGACGAAAGATTCGCAAGTGTGTAAGGTTCAGTGTATTAAGGTCCGAAAGTTTCACAGTTGAGTAAAGTTCAAAAAATTTAAGATATAAAGGTTAGCTAGGTAAATTGACGATGGCCAGGAGAGTATAAAAACTACATTCATATTAAAATGATATTAAGTTAACAAAGAAAACGTAATTAAATACAACCTATACAGACTTTTTCTATTCTGACAATGGTTGGTTAAAAAAATAATGCATTCATTCGTATTTTTTCGTTTGAAACAGTTCGAGACAAGCATTGCTAGATTGTGTGTCAGATTAAACAATTTAAAATATTAATTAAAATAGAAAATATTTGTAACATTTGAATATTATTACAAATAAAGACTTGTAATAAGGTAGCCGTGTTTATTGAAAGTTTCCCGATGAACGTAATTAACTATTTAGTGTTATTTTCCAAATCTATTAAAGCAAACATTTTTTTCTCGCGTCAACGCGTTATCTTTAGATTTGGATACTTCCAACGGGAACACTGTACTTTTTCGTGATAAAAAGTATCCTACGCGTAAATCCAGAACTTAAACTCCTACCATAACATCATTTTATCACAATCAGTTTAGTGGTTTTTGCGTGAAAGTGAAACATCAATTCATCCATCCACAAATCCATCCATCCATCTATTCGTCTATTATCACAAACTTTCACGTTTATAATATTAGCAACTAGTAGGATTATGCAGTCTTCATTAGTCTCAAAACCATTTTTAAATAGGCTCGTTATTTAATATACCTACACGTTCTTAAATGCCAAACTTTAAGCTGACCTAGTTCGTGATTTGCTTTTTTCTTATGTGACTTAACCTACTTGAAGCATAACGTTTTTATAACAACATACAAAGACATAGATTTAAATATTTAATGAAAATAGCTAATTAATTTGTCCAATTATTTACGCTACACAAAAACTTCGACAATAGACAATTATAGAGACAGTTACATTGTTGTGTTGTTACTTGTTTGTAAAGTTTGTCGAAACTCGCGAAAAGTTTCTGTGGGCGGAGCCTTTTCGCGCTTGCGCTGTACTGCTCCCGAAGAAATGCTGGCCAGCATCAGAGTCGAGGCTGGAGAAACAGTAGTCGCGGAGCCTCAGTGTCATATACACGCATCCGGAATGCGTTAGTGCATGACGAAAAAACTGTCTAACTAAAATAGAAACTATTCGACGTAAACAAAGTTTTGAAAAGTTTGAAAAAGTTTTAATTACTTTTGAATGGAAATTCGTCTTTAGGTAAAGTTTGTAATGATATTTGAATATTTAATAATTATACAATTTTTAAATCTATCCATTTTACAAAATATTTGTTCCAAAAATAATCGATAAAAATAATTAATGAAAAACCTTAATACACTAAAAAAAGTGTTAGAACGAAATTTGATTTTTTAAGCATCTAAAAAGTATTTTTTTTATAGAAAAGTAATACTCAGTTAAAAACTTTTAATTTATTTTCTACATTGTAATTAATTACACACATTCCTGTAACATCATTATTAATATAATGTACATAAACTTGTTAAAAAATGACACATAAGTGGATAAATTAATAATTGCAATCTTAAATTTTTTATAAAATACTTTGTTAAAAGTAAAACATTTTTACTTGTACATTTTTACTCTTAAAAAAATGTATAAAACATAGTGGATCAAATTGTGAATCTTAATCATTCTCGAATCCACTTGAGCATACACAGAAATGTCATCAAAATCGGTCCAGCCGTTTAGAAGGAGTTGAATTATAAACACATGCACAGAATATTTAAATGTACAAAGAATTTTCATCAAAAAATCGTTAAAAACACGTAATATACCAAAGACCCATAGGTTTATAAAATAAATTACATATTTAAAATAACAAAAAAAGGAAATCCGTACCAACGATATAGAAATAAGCCAGATTTTTAACATCAATCAAATACGGCTTCTTTGAAATTGTTCACCAAGTAATTCTAAGTTATGCTAACTGCCGCACGAGAACTTTAAGATTTTTACGTGAATTGGGAAATATTCTTGAAATTTTATTCAGAATTTATTTTAGTTCACAATGCGAAGTTATTTTTATTATTATCGCTTTTTTAATCATCTAATTTTTAAACTATTTTATGCTTTTAAAAATATTAGTGTACAATATAATAGGAAGATACCTTGTATATTATAATTATTGACTGCTATAGAATTTGTGAGAAATGAGTTTCTTTCTCATATATACCGAGTGTAGTTTTAATGAAAAGTTTCGGATAGTTGCGGGCTGAAACACCACTGTATGGGATATTTTGTGCTCGATGGGCATTAACTTTATATCGATATCAACATTATTATTTAAAGCTTTATTAATTGAAAATCCCTCATTACCGAGTAAATTGATTGTTACATTATAAAACCACAAAATTATATTGCATCTAATTTGTTTGTCGAATTTATGGTAGCTGAGTTTGCATTTTGATATTGGAAATGTGTTTTCGTTCGCTCCAATGTAGGCTCCGATTTCACGAAAAAGTGCGATCCCCTTATATCTCGGAGAGTTGTGAAGATGTGATATTAAAAAAAAGGTTCAAAAAACGCGTATTCGCGAGAGCTGTAAGGTGCAAAAATAATTATTCGAGAAAGTCAAAAACGAAAAAAGTATGGCCAATATAGATAAAAAAAAAATTACCGAATTTTTGATTTTGGCACTCGATATATTAGAAACGAAGAATGATATCAAAAATTTGACAAAAAATCGTCTGGACAGTTTAGTCGGCTACAATTTGAGCCTAATACAAAGATGATCGGGTTTCGGGTTTGCCTAACCTTTTTGCGACAATATTTTAAGAATTCCATAGATTCATTTCCAAGTGCTCGATAGTCGTGTGAGGCACGAAATCTGTGATTTTTTTTCTAAAAAGCTACCTGTATCGTAACTCATGCGAAATTTGTTGTACTTATCCCATTAAATAAAAATGTTCTGAAAAGCCCGGTAAATTTTGTAGTTTTAGTTTTTTTAAATAACTTAGTCTTGAGAAGTGACATCTAACTAGCCGATGTTTGACTGTGTACACCATACTGCCATCGTCAAATCGGCATGACGCTACTGATTGGGAGCAGTTACAACTGATCGTATATGGGCGTGGATTGACATGACATACCGAATATGTAAAGTACGAAATGATCCAATCGGAAGGGTCATGCCGATTAGACGATAGGCAGTATGGTGTATGGCTACTGTAAGACACATTATTAAATTGATAATTTTTCAATGTTAATTATAATAACTATTATTAAATAAAATTAAATAACGTTTATTTCGGGCGGCATAGGCCTATATTATAAATGCCTTGCAGACTAACATACATAATTATTATTATAATTATATACCTACTTAAAAACTACGTTTTATATTAACTAATGGCCGGTTTCTGAGGTTTGTTGTTGGTAGTTTATCTATTTACTAGCGCTCTTGATTGGATAACACAAACGCGTCATTCAAAATATCAGAAACCGGACATTTATCAACTATTTCATAAATTTAAAATAAGATCTCGAGTGCCCTTTTTAATTTTTATGTTTTATGTAATCTTGTGACATCTCTGAAGCGACATTCCATTGAGCCCCCGGCTGTAGGGCATGCACAACTCTTCCTTCGTTGGCATTCGGACAAAACTAAAATACCTAATTACACACGAATGCTCACGTAAATTGAGAAATTAATAAAGGTAAGAGTTAACTCGCAACGTATTTGATTTGCGCCGTAACACTCCGCGTACAGGCCATAATCGTTAATGTAACTTAATGTTCACGTGAGACAATAATCGTAACAAATTAATTCCAGGGCAGACACTAAAAGAAATTATGGAATTAATTAAAAACGGATTTTTATGAACTAGGTGAGGTGTTATATGTTACCTACCCTTATTTTAGTACTCTGCAGGTTATATTATTTTATTAATCTATCTATAATAATATAATAAAGGGAAAATATTTGTTTGTTTTTTTTGCATTGAATAGGCTCCAAAACTACTGGAGCGATTTCGATGAAATTTGGTACAGGTATAGATATATTAGGTGGAACGACATAGGCTACTTTTTGTCGCGGCAAAATGTATGGTTCTTCGGGATTCCGCGCACAAAGTCGCTGGCAACATCTAGTTGGAAAACTAATCTAAAGAATCTTTGTCACTACAAGTAGGTTTTTCAGTTAACGTTACATTTTCACACAGACTTTCATAAAGTTCAACAGCTATCACAAGAAAAGCAGTTTCAATTTCAAACATCTATTTCTAGAAAGCTAAAATACGCTAACGACATGTAAATTGAATAAAAATTCACGATATTCCTTATACCTTTCTATGTCTCTGTTCGATAGTATCTCTATTGTAACTTAAAAAACACTCAAATCAATCTCCATTGCCCTCTATTGAGATTGATTTTAGCATCCGTCTCACCGTTTGGTTTGTATGTGCGTATAATACACGGGCCACTCTAATGTTTAACGTCATTTTCAATAATTTTTTTTTAAATTGATTTTTGAAAAATTAAATTGATTATATGTTGCCAAGCATATGAATTCAGTGCGTTAATTTGAGTAGTTGCGTTTAATAATGATACCCTATCTATAGAGTCTCAGCCTCCGTGGTCCAGAGCTTGGCTCTCGACTCGGAGATCGTGGGCTTGATTCCCGCGTTGAAAAAAAAATTATTCCAAGTTTGGTTAGAACAATGCAGGCTGATTACCTGAATGGGCATGTAAAAAGTCGGTTCTGTGCCTCACCTTTCGCCAGTCATGTCGGTCATCCGTCCCACTGGGTTTCGAGAGTAAAGGAAGAGTTTTGTGTACTGCGCACACACATTTGGATACTACAAAATAACTCCTGCGTAGTTGGCC
The DNA here is from genome assembly GCA_037179445.1 of Phengaris alcon alcon. Lineage (NCBI taxonomy): Eukaryota > Metazoa > Arthropoda > Insecta > Lepidoptera > Lycaenidae > Phengaris > Phengaris alcon. The sequence goes on along the minus strand of JAYRCH010000068.1, from coordinate 800,464 downwards.
TGGTTTCAATGGAACCCACCACCGTCACCGAAATCGGTGTGGGGAGCCATTATAATAATAATATCTAGCGAGTAGGTATCGCCTAATTTGGCGATGATTTAATACAATTGACCATTAAGTTCCCAAGACTATTGTTAGTTTACAATGGTAATATGAGCTAGCAGTGAATTATAGCAATTTATTGTGGCTACATTAAATTTAATTCCAAAAAACAAGATAATAAAGGACATTTAACGTTAGTGAGGCCGTAGGGTAAGTCTGTAAAACACAATAATTCCCACTTGTGTCAGTTAGACACTTTCACAAAAGTTGTTTGGAGACAGTAAATAGTAATTGATTTGTTAGATAGAGGCAAGGGGTGCCGAAACTTGCTCCTTGCTCTGGGGCAGGATTTAAGAACGAGCCTAAGGGCTGAGGCAAGTTTTCATAGTAATGTGTAGTTGTCGCGTAGAGGATGAAATGTTTTCCAACTTACAAAGTCTCATAAAATAGGTTTAAAATAAAGAGCAGCAATTTATTTAGTTACAAATTATGTATATTTTTAACGTAATTCGTTGTGTGCATTTAAAAATTGCGAATTAATAACATGCATGTTTAAGTTAGAAGATAAACTTCTTTTAATGTGATTATTGAAGACTAGCTTTTGCCCGCGGCTCCGCCCACGAACATACAGTATCCCACGGGAATACTGTACTTTTTCGGGATAAAATTTTGTTTTTATCCAGAGCCTAAACTACTATCATACCAAATTTCATAGAAAATCCGTTCAGTAGTTTTTGCGTGAAAGAGTTACAAGCATCCATCCATCCTCACAAACTTTCACATTTATAACATTAGTAGGATAGTAGGAAAAGTACATACAAAAATATTGAGTGGAACAAATAATAAAACATTGCAGGAAAAAATGATTTAACAAGTCGGCACCAAGGGGAATATAATGTTCAGAACCGAATACGAAAACGCTTAGGAATTCAATGGAATTCTCCACATGATTGTGCTTTGACATTTAATTTACTGAACCAATTGCCTCCTTGATATGTTTTTGAATATTCAGTATTAATAAGCGCGTTTATTCATTTCCAAAAAACATGATATGTACGTCAGCCCGTCTTCGATATTTTACCGCGCTATTATATGTCGGCGTCACATTAACTTTTCAATTCTATTTGAGTACGTGGAAATACTTGTTATTTTTATCAATTAAGTATTATTACTTTAATGTATAATTTTATTAATTCATAAATAAATAGGGACTGTACGATAATTAGTGTCAAATTAGAAAAATGGTTATAGAATAACTTTAATAGCCATTTTAATATTTATCTTAACGGATACAATATAAGTTTTACAAAAAGAATGCGTACTAGGGAGTAGAGTAACGTAACTAAATATTACGACGAGGCCCAAATAGCGCCGTAGGATGTCGTAGATACCATCGTAGTGCATCGTAGCACGTAGCGCTACGGAACGAATCGTAGCGCACCGTAGAGGCGTAATATTATGTAATGGGCAATGTATATTTATATAAATTGCGTCACTAAGGGTAAAGTTATTTCTATTTATAAAATTGCTGACACCAACCAATAATAATACCAAGTTCCAGCTTAGAAGGATTACGTCGTACGTCACGCGGCGTCTCATTTTGCTATGAAATGCGACGTAGTAAGTTACGGACCGCTAAAGCCTCCTCGAACAAAACAATTCGTCACGTTGCCACTCGGACCCTTTTGCCACAAAAAATATTAGTTTTATTAAGCTTGGGTGTTTAAGCATTAGGTGTTTGTATTTTTAGAATTGTTCCCTTTATATTGCATTCATTTATTTAACAGTAAGTGTTGTTAAGTAAATGGTTTTTTCATATACTTTTTATTTTTTTCAGCTAAAATTACTTCCTCTTATAATTGTTATTATATTTGTTGCCTTAGTATAATTTTGTTATAATGTGCATTCTAGCCACATTCTTGTATTCAGTTTGCAGCGATTTCTTTTTGTTTCTGCAGATAGTTTCTACGAAGTTACTGTATTATAAACTAAGGAAGTTTCCGCAACAAAACTTGCTAAGATAAAACAATGTAGACAATAATGCCACTGACACAAAAACTTGTGGCCCTCTCAGAAATTCGGTCCGCGACTCGTCTTGCCTTACCTTGTCGAACTTCGAGCGCTTATCATTCGGAATCTATTGTTTCATTATTGACGAATTTGTCGCTTCATTAACATGTATTTATTGTTTTATAAAGCTTTGTCTTATGAATGGGTCCTTAAGAAACAAAAACTGTAAAACTATGTACATACAGTACGTTCAGAATTATTTTACCTCTGGCAGGAACTTTATGCCGACGACATGAGGATCACTTTCATAGAAGCTACGAGGTAAATAAGTCTGAACGGACTATGGCCTCCCCCACATTAGGCGTGCGCGTTCCTCGGGCGTGTCAGCGATACGGGCCCTACACGGCCGAGGAACGCGCACGCCTAACTGGCCCCATACACGGTCCGGTTTACCTTCAGTTCGGCCTGAACGGATGCAAAATCGTATCGTCTGTGTGCAATTTCGAGATCGCATCAGTCGGCCGTATGGACTGAAGCGATTCGTTCCAGTGTTGCCAACTCTGTTTTTGCGAAACTACTAAACTCGTTTTCTACAAAAAACTACTAAAAGAGTACCGATAACTTTATAAAAACGCTACTAAACTTAGGAATCCCTAGGAAAGGAACCTTAGGAAATACTTAAACCGTGAACCGTTTAATTAGTCCCAGCGATAAACACGTCTGCAATCCCAACACGCTTTGACATTCAATATTTGCGATAGCGAACTTTAAGCAGTATTGTATATTTTTATGCGACCATTTTAATGTACAAATTCCTTTTATCGGTATAAAATCACCACTGCATGATTGTAACTTTATTTTATAATTATCATTTATAACATTCGGGTCATAGCCTAACTGCAAGAAACGTTTATAAGAAATAACATTAATATCAGCTCCAGAATCTAATTTAAATTTTTCACAGCAATTATCGCCGTAAAGTGAAACAAACCAATCGTCCGATAAAGAATTGATTTCAGAAATATTAAATAAACTGGAAATAAAAAACTACTCACGTTCAGTGTCCTCATCTGATTGTTGTTCCTGTATGTCTATATCGTGCACTCTTATATTACTTTTATACATTCTCGCACAAAACACTGCACACCGACGGCCGGGCAGTAGCCGGTACCCCGACACCGCCCGCCACATCTGTGACAACACGAAGCTGCCGAGAAGCCGGCGACGCCCGTGCGTGGCGGCCGAGCCCGTTGCCCGCCGCGAGATGCCCCCGGTCCGCCGCCGCTGCACAACTCCAATACACGGGTGCTTTCTTGAGATATCTCGTCGACTTGGCAAACTTTTATAGCTTTGTCTAAAGTCAAATCTTCCGATCTCATTAAGCGACCCCGAACACCGTATTCCGTATGCCACACACTATTCGATTACGTACCAGTTCGTCTTCCAAAACTTTAAATTCACACGTTTTACTTAGCAGCTTCAGCGCAGTCATATATTGGTTAATCGATTCTCCCATTTCTTGATTTCTAGTGAAAAAATTATATCTTGCCAATGTAATGTTAGGTTTAACACCGAAATACTCGTCAAATTTTTTAATAAACGTATCGACGTTATCCTTTTCAACGCCATCTTGAAACACAAACGTTTCGTAGATATCAAAACCTTCCGGGCCAATTAAATTAATAAGCAAACTAGATTGCACTCCGCTTTCTTCTTTATGCACCCCCGATGCTTTTCAAAATAATTTGAACTGCGTTTTCCAACGTTTCCATGCGTCAGCCCTGCTGACGGAGTTGCCATCCAGACTTAATTACGGAGGTGGACGAGCGTGTTCCATTATTATTAATAGCAGTCAACACGTCTAACAATATAAACACACTATTCGTTATTCAATTACACACATTTAGTAACTTTAAAATACCTTTTCACCGCTGCCACCATGTAACATAATGAAACGACCATGTGTAGATAACAACTGATTTATTATTTTTCTACCCACCACCTAATTGACATTCTTAATATTACAACAAAAATAAAACGAGTCGGCAAGATGAGTTCCGTACAAAACGGAAAAAAATTTTGTTTGTTGTATGTGAGCCTGAATTTTTTATTTTATTCTGTTTTTAGTATTTGTTGTTATAACGGCAATAGAAATACCTACATCATACATTTGTGAAAATTTTAACTGTCGAGTTATCACGGTATACGAAGGTTAAGATACAGCCTAGCGACAGACGGACGAACTGCAAAGTCTCAGTAATAGGGTCCCGCTTTTACCCTTTGGGTACGGAACCCTAAAAATGGCACGTGGTCATAAGAAATTTATTAGAGTTTATTGAAGTAATTAAAACTTTAAAGCCACTATGGTTTATAAAATCTTAACATATTACTGGAAAAATGTATGACACAGTAATTCGGTTTCGTCGATAGCGTGATTACAATTGTAGCAAAATACAATAAATAAATAAAATGATAGCCTAAACTGACCAAGAGCATGTCACGACATGTCTAAGGAGGATTCCGTAACTATCAACGCGCAATAGGTTTTCATTGAATTACTACAAAAGTTATTGTCATAAAGTTATCACAGAAGCTAAGAGAGCGTTGGACAGACAGACAGACGGACGGGCAAAGTGAAATTATAACGGTTCCTTAAGTATTACGGAACCCTAAAAACACGACCGTAGCTCGCGGCAATTTTCCGTGTATGTGCTCGAATCCGTTCAGGCCGAACCTTAGATTAAAACGCCTAGAAACCGGGTACGCGCATGAAAAGTGAAGTATATCATACTCAGCCATATCGGCTCAGTTTATTCGAAAGACCCGTCAGTTAGCAAGGTCAAGCGCTAGTGCATACATCTCCGACTATTAAAAACATTATGACGGTTTGTGTCGTTATTGGGTGTCACAATGCATCGGAAAAGAATTAAAAAAGCTTCGGACATAACATTTCATATGTAAGTATGAAATGTTATGTCCGAACAATTTGACATGTATTAAGTCAAATATTTAAAACATTTTAAAATAAAATCATATTATATCGCCCTATTGTGAATTGTGAAAGTGTTACTAGTAAAAATAAATTTATTTAAAAATTTTCATGGCTAACTAATAGTTGCAACTAAGACAAAGTTTTTTAATATTTTCTGATTTTTTAAATTATGAATTTAAAGTATTGCCCGTATTAAGATAATCCTTAATATATTCCTAAATACCAGTTTAATATAAATAAAGTTCACAAATTGTGTTTAGATGGTTTAAAATAAAATATAAGTTATATTTTTACATCTCACGATATTAAGAAAAGCAAATACAATAATCCCAATTTTAAGAGTACACACTACACAAATTTAAAGTTTTGTTTGTGTGCGTGTCGGTATATAATGCTTACGCCTACATCTATCTGTTGCTTGTTTCACTTTATACGATGCGTTTATTTGAAGTCTATCTAGACGTTATTAATCTAAGGGCCGATCTGACGTCAGTTCGGTCGGATGCGATTTTCTCCGTGTATGTGTTCGAATCCGTTCAGGCCGAACTGACGTCAGTTCTAACTGAAACGATCGGCCTCTCGTCTGTGGAGGCCACATGTGAGCCTATAAAGTCTTTCGGGAAATTTAGTTACATACATCGTCTATCATGCGATAAATGCGATGGTTGCCGAGGGATCTGTACTTATTTATACTATTTAGTAAAATTTAGCGTAGAACTTGTCTTGAACATAATAAGTATGAGATTAAGTAGCCAGGCTAGCTACCACTAAAACTTTCATCCGCATACAAATTATTTGCTTAGTTGTGTTTGTATCTTTTCCGCGTGCACGAGAGGGAGAGCGGATGTGATTCACATGCAAACGTAAGCGGTTTAGACTCGTCTAATCACATAAGTCAATTAACAATATTTCATTGTGAAATGCCAGCTGTAATCCTGCATATTCAAGTGACATTAGTATCGGGCCGCTGATCAGAAAAGCATTAAATCATATCGAAAGTATGGATACTTTGAAATCCGTAGTAATTAGTTTATCTTAATTAATCGGACCCTTCCATCTGATGGATTGTTATTAATGGATATGATATGCTGTAACATAATATGATATTTTTTCCTACTATTCGTTTGTGCTTGTCAAAAATGTTGTTATGGTAATTTGAAACTTAATACTGGGACTATATGAACCGGAATTCGGCGGGCCCGGGAAAATTTAGAGCACTGAAAATAGAACTCTGCGCTAATATAATATAGTTGAAAATCGAAGTGTTGAGTATCGAGCTGTCACATATAACATTGACATTAGGCTAGATACTTGTATTCGATTTTCAACTTTATTGTATTATCGCACTGGCAAATCCTACCCGATTTTCCATCAAGAGCGGCCAAGTTTTGAATATACGTGGTTTTATAGCACTTAAAAAGTTTTTGTATGAAAAAAAAATATTATATTCTTAGGATTTGGGAATAAAAAGTTCTCCGTCTCCGAATATGAGAGAATTTATGTGCAAAATTCGTACTTATCTGTGGTAATCTTTGTCATCTTTATTTCATTGCTGTAAATTGTCATTGAGGCGTAAAAGCTCCACCTAGTGCAGTGGTTCCCAGACTCTTTTGTTTCATAGACCACTTTCAAAATTTTGCTGGATCCGGTGGACCCCCTGCATCTACATTCTACATTACTACCAATTTCTAAATCTCGTAAAAAAGTGAAGATTAGATCTATCTATCTATGGAAACTTGTGTTGTGGCTGAATTTCAACGACGAATTAACAGTTTTCGAAAACAAGGGTTAGAATTGATTACTTGATAAACATAATTGTTTGATAATAAATTTTAATTCACTGTGTTGTGAGTGGATGTCAAAAAAGCAAAGTTGGCCAATCGAAAAAGTGACTCCATCCAACTTTAATTTTTTGAAATCTACAGTGACTCAGCACAAGGGTGCTGAGTCACTGTAGATTTCAAAAAAGTCAATTCTCACGAATTTTTTATTGTTTTAACAGTTGTAATATTATAATCACAATTAAACACTTATTTATAACTTAATGTAACTTCTATAATGGTAATTACAAAATAAAATAAAATTTTTATGAGATGGATGTACTTGATGGATTGACAGCAAATTATCAATATTTGGCTTGAGTTTTGTAAGGAATAACCGCAAATCTCCCCGTTCTGTGATATTCAATCTGTTCCTTTTTTTGTTAATAAGTTTGTAACGGCACTAAAACTTTTTTCGACGATATATGACGAGGGAAACGCTATCAGAAGCTTTTGCGCGATTTTCCACAGTCCAGGATATTTTTCAGGTATTTCTGCCTGCAGCAAAAATTCTTGATGTGACCCTCTTTTAAATGTCACTTTCAGCTCCTCATTAGTGCTAAGCTCGAGTAGCTCCTCTTGTAATATTACATTCTCCACTTCCGTTTCATCAAATGGATTTATGATCCATGGTAGTATTTCCATCGACAGAATGTCTTCAAATCTGATTTTTAAAATCATCATGCAGGGCAATTAAATGTTGAACGTATATCTGAATATCTTCATCAAGGCATTCTACCTGCGATAAGTTTGAAAACTGAAAATTCGCGCCGACTAATATTTTCCTTCATAAATTTCAATTTACCAATTAATGCTGAAATTACACTCTTTGTTTTTATTAAATTAAGCCTGTCCCCTTGTAATTGTAAGTTGAGGTCATTAAATTTTTTGAACAAATCTGTCAAATACGTGATGTCTGCTTTAAAATTGATTAAATTTTTTTTTACATCAGGATCTTTACATTCCAGAAATTCTAAAACTGAGTCAAACCAGCCAGCAAAAAACACCAAAAAACCGCAAAAAAAAAACCAGCGTACTTCGGTATGTAACAGCAATCGTTGGAAGTTTTCATCATTTTCATCGCACAATTATGCAAATAAGCACGTATTCAATGCATTGCTTCTAATTTTTTTAACTGCATTAATCACAAAATTGAAGCGATTGGTGCAATCTATCACTCAAATTTTTGGCTACTAGATGTTGTCGGTGGATAACACAGTGAATTGCAGTTACCTCTGGTATAATTCTTTTAAGATGGCCTATAAACCCACGATATCGCCCGACCATGGCAGGAACTCCATCTGTTGCCACTGAAATAACGTTTGTAAATGGAATCAATTTTTCTTTGAAAAAAATACTCAGGACATTAAATATAAATTCACCTTTAGTGTCCGTCTTCAAAGTTCTCACGAATAGTAGCTCTTCATGAATTTCTTCGCCCATAACAAATCGAACATGTGCCAATAATAATGCTTCATTGCCAGGTAAAGTTGACTCGTCCAGTTCAATAGAAAAATGAGTTGTTTGCTGATAATCACACAAGAAACTTTCAACATCAGAGCTCATTTCATATATACGTATTTGTACAGTTTTATTACTTAAAGGAATTCTTTTGAGTATGTCAAATGAAGATTTGTGCAGAACAGTTTTTAAAACCTGTTCAACAGCAGGTAAAATTAACTGTTCTCCAATGGTGTGCGGTTTTTCAGATTTTGCTATAAGTAATGAGATATTGTAAGATCCATCATCGCAAGCCATCATCGTTGCTTTCAGACGTTGAAGCGAACATACTGTGCACAGTGGGTCTCTTTTCATATTTTTCCTTTAATGTTTGAAAATATTTTAAATCTTTACCTATTTAAAGAGGATGAGACCTTCTTAGGTGGTCTTCCAGCTTTGATGGTTTCATAGAGTCATTGCTCAAAACTTTGTTGCATAAAAGGCATGTGGGCAATCGTTTATCTGCCTGTGATGGAAGAAAATCAAATGTTAAATATTCAACACTGTACTGACGACACTTCTTCTTAGATTCGCTCATGTTTCGTATCAATTACCTAGCTGTAAATAATAAATAAAAAAATTCAGGTTTCAATACAAAATGTTGAAAAATGCGCCCTTTTAGCATTGGGCACGAGATATTATATTATATAGGCAGGTAGGTAGGTATACAAATAGGCAGGTAGGTAATTACTTTTCCGACACTGGTAATCGCTAATATCGATTCACTTTTCTTTATGAAATTTCGGAAACAAATGAGTAACGTTTATACTTGACATTCGTATTTATATTGGTGAAGAATTAAACACGTTCATACAAGATTGCAAGTACATACACCACAAGTCGTATTAATTTGCACGTTTGAACACGCATTGCGGACGGGACGGCGGCGGCTGGCGCGGCAACAAGTCTCGACGCGTTGTACTGATATGCAAGTTTTTACAAGTAACAGTCGCTGAGCTTCTTAAAATATTACCTGCTTATATTGATAGGTGATAAATGTATTTTTTCTCAATTTATTTATAAATTGTCTTATTGAGAAGGTTTAATTTAGGTATCATATTATTTAAAATAACAAGCCAACATTTTAGTTCTTCACTATCGAAACCAAATTAATTTTCATGCACCCGTGCTTACGATTGTAGACCCCCATTTTTTGTCAACGTAGATTCAACGTAGATCCCCGTCGAGTCTCCCGTGGACCCCTGGGGGTCCACCTGGACCACGTGGACCCCTGGGAGTCCACCTGGACCACTTTGGGAATTACTAATCTAGTGGCTCGATAGATTGTTTTATTTTTTATTGGCGTATACAGTTATTTACATTATTAGACACACCCAGTCTAAGGCTTCATCATTGGGTAATAAAAATATTATTGCACATCTTAGGCCTCCCCCACGTAAGGCGTGCGCGTTCCTCGGGCGTGTCAGCGAAGTGGGCGCTGTGTGCGCGCCGCCTGCGCGCTGCGTGTCAGTGATGCGGGCGCTGCTCGCGTCCGCGCCACTTACGCGCCGGAGGAACGCGCACGCCTAATGTGGGGTCAGCCTTAAGCTTACATTTTTTATTTCTTCAAAATCAATATACAAAATGCTTATTCAAAATCATTACAATTTAAAAAAAAATAGAAGGCATTGTTAAGAAGGCAATCAGATAATAAATAGAGTCGCTTTAAATAATACTTAGGGGACAATAAATTTACAATTTTCCTAAAAACGTGTGCTGAACTTGCATTAACCTAAATATTTTTAAATCATTAAATCCGATTTCGCCTCAAAAGGGCCGTCAGGACTTGCGTTTACTTAGCATAATTAAATAGAGATCTTATTCAAGTACTTTATACCTTACTCCATTCCAAGAATTCAAATTAATTAAAATTAAAGAAACAAATTCTTAATTTAACTTAAGTGCCTTCTTAGAACTGCCTTTCAAGTTTCAAGGAAAAAAAGCTTGAAAAGTCTAAAAAAACACGCACACAAATTAGGTACGCATTGACTTATGAAGGACTTAATTATAGTAAAAAAATAGGTAATGTGGACTACGAAATTTTTAAAAACATAATATAGAAAATAAATGCTACTTACATTTTTAATAATAAAATAATAAATCACTCGACAGAAGTACCTGAGTTTATGCTTTGACAGGCCTGGGGCAGGTTAATCGTTCGTCGGATTTGAACATGAATATCAATGTCACAGTTATATTCGTGTCAGTTACGGAAATGACAAGCACAATATCGGCCGAAATTAATAACGTATCTTAAATCATCGATTGACTTCAATCTTAGATTCTCAAACAATAATTGACGTAAATTGACGTGAAGTCAATATGGTAGCCACACACCCACCACACTAGATTAAGATTGATTATTAATTTCCGGCAGACTCCACTTCCTTGATCTTAATAATTAATAACGTGTCTTGAAATAACGTGTCTCTTTGTCTTGTTGTTCTTAACATCAATTAAGGAAAATTAACAACACGTAGCTCACGAAGTACTTTTGATTATAAAATATACCTAGTATAAAGTAAATCGTGGGAGAGCCTTGCTTCGGCACGAATGGACTGGTGGAAAACTGGCGTGAAATAACACTTGTGTTGTATTTCGTGAGTGAATGAGGTTACCGGAGGCCCAGGGAGGTTGGGGGTTTTAAGGATCAGGAACGCAAGTGCCTAATACCAGAGAAGTTGCAAGTGTAACTCCTCTCGTATTGTCGATGTCCATGGGCGGAGATTATCGCTTACTATCTGTCTGCTCGTTTCCTGGCCCATTTCATAAAAAAAACGAAATATATTTTATTTAAACTGGTCACTAAATTAAATAATGCACATTTATAAATTTTACTTACTTATTTAAAAAGGAAAATTATAAATACTTTATTTGTTTTACATGCCAATTTTCTTATATAAGCATAATGAGATCTCACGTCACAACAAACCAAGATAAGTTCTGTTGGAAGTTTCCGGAAGCGGCGACAGTATCGCGCCGGTGACGTCATTGTTCCCGTCCCGCACCAAACAATATTTAGTACCATACAGTGTTAGAAGTACGATAGTTCAAATTGCAAGTCACACCTGTGAGTCGAACGCGATTTAGTACCGTGTATCGTAAGTTAAAGAAAATGGCAACACTGGACACAAACACAAAATGCAGAAATATATTTCAAAACAAACGTCTATTTATTTCTTTGAGCATTAAACTAAATTTATTTATAACTAGAATACGATGAATTTCCATTCAATCAAAAGCAGTGCGAAGTGAGAAAAACATGCGTAAAAACCTACTGATATCGAGGTAAAAGAAAACGGTAAAATGATGTCCCAACACCTCTCGAGCATGTTCGAACAGCTGGGCAACTTTACCAAGAACAATCTGACGCACAACAAGGTGAAGGAGAAGGATAAGACCAATTCTAACCACGTGAACCAGCCCTCATCATCGCCGAAGCACGGCCAAGAAAAGACTCCGCTGAAGAAACCGTGCAAGCTCCGAAATGTTTCGTCAAAAGCGGAGTCCTATGACACACTCTACGGCAACAGCAGTTTGGTAAGTTTAATAATTCAATTCTAATTCTACCTAGGAGACCGAGCTTCACTCAGAGTTTTATTAGGGCGATAAAATAATCCTACTACTATTATAAATATGAAAGTTTGTGAGGATGGATGGATTTTTGTTACTCTTTCACGCAAAAACTACAGAACGGATTTCGATGAAATTTGTATGGTAGTTGTTTAGGGTCTGAATTAAAACATAGGCTACTTTTTATCCCAAAAAAGACAATATTTCAGTGGGATACTATATTTACGTGAGCGGAGCCGTGGGAAACAGCTAGTTATTTATAAATAAATAAAAGGTCGCAAATGAAATAAAAATTCGTCTGACCGGGATTTGAACCCGATATTTGCCGACAACGCAAAAAGTTTGATGAGAACCAAGCTGCCAACCTTGGATTGGATTTGACATTTACAATCGAAATCGCACATAACTTATTACGCGACAAAATAAAAAGGATAATAAGAATTTCCCAAGGATAAGACCTAGCTGATCGATATTTCTCCCCCAAAACTTCCTGTATACTAAACTTCAAGGAAATGCTTACAGCCGTTTCAGAGATTCCGATATTCTTGCATATCTATACATTAGCTCGTTTAAAGTACGTTTAAAGTAGATTCTTCTAGCTCATAGATCGGGATAGGCTTTAATTTTATATTTAGAGCGTATTCCTAAATTATTTACAACCTCGACAAGAGCAAAAAAAAAGGAAAATAATATCGGCGAAAAGGAACAAATTAAGTATACTTTTGTAACTTCTACCAGTTTCGTCTTGGTTATTTTATCGTGCGAGAGTGGAATAATGTTACGAAGCATTCTTCAGTTAGACTTAATTATTGTCATGTTCAGAGTTGACATTGTCGCTATTTTCCTGTAACTTTTTGTGGCCGTATAAGTTATCTATGAAACATTTTCCGAATTATTCGATTCATTTATTCATTCATACATTAGATTATTCCTAATCAATATTTTGATGAACTAACGTAGTATTATTCTTTTCTAACCACAATTTTCTTTAATGTAGCCGTAAATACTGTGGTCCTAGTGTAGTCCAAACGTGTTTTTATAATCGGTACTTAGCCTATGTACTTAGCAATTACACGAAACACAATCTTATCATGGCGGGCGGTGAAACAGTCCGCACAATCATTTAATGTGAATATCGTGTATAGGTATAGGTATATATTATATAGGTATATATATCTATAATATTCAGATATATGGGGTACATTAACAGGTTATAATTTTATTTTCTAGGTGTTCAAAAATACCTTCTTGGGAATTAGTAGCATAACAAAATATTTGCTAGACTTTGTTTGTGCCTAAATGCAGGTTATGTTAAATCACTGTATAAGGTATTATAAAATGATACTTATAATAATGGTTAAGGTTACCTAAGTGCCAGTATTAGGCGTGTGTACTGTGTAATTCGCAAATGAGTTGTTCAAATGGACTAGTTCACTTGAGTCATGTCAATCGTTCTTATATATTCAATATAGACATATCTTTAGTTTACGTTTATCGCCAGTCCCCATACACCCATACCCACACGAAGCGACATAAACTCATTCGCAGCAAGAGGCATTAAATATTTTGTTAAATGAACTAGAAAACCCAACAAAAACTTTTTTGAGGAGGGCAATAGTGAGATATGACTTAAGCCCATTGGACAGTGCTCAGGGGACTAGTATAATATAACTAAATAAAATACTGATATAATTCACCGTAATCAAAAGACATAAAATTTCTTTAAATTGACAAATTTTGCCCACCTCTAACCAGTATCCACGTGAACGAAGCTGTAAAGAATAAAGATATAAATATATTTTAATACTATTATTATCTAATAAGATATAGAAAGATTTTTACATATTTTATAAATCATACGGATATACGAGTAGATTAATATTAAGTTAAAAAGAAAAGACTGCGTTTACGAGAAATGAAAGGTAGCGGTTTTATTTATAGGAAAATAAAACTAGAGCGGGAACGTTTTAAATAAAGTCCTGCACTCAGCTCAAGAAATATAAAAGCCTACTTTAGCTTATTTTGTAATTTATTGAGTGGCTGTGCCCTGACCGACTTATTTTACCGTAGAAAGTGTAACTTCTTTCAGCAGGTTTACCGTAGGCTAAGGCTATTAGTCAAGCTATATAGCATAGCTTGAAAAAAAAAAAATTCTGTTTTCCTTGTCTTTTCCTTCCTCAGGTTTTGTTTACGCTCCTTGTTTGATATGTCAGATTAGAACTTCCAATAGTATCTACACTGTCCTGAAGGAAAGTACGAAAACATTTACGCTCACACGTCTTTTATCAGCAGATAAAGAAATAATTATTAAATTATGCATAGAGAAAATTTGTTCTCAGCTAATGTTTAATTAAAAAACTTCAATCTTTCGCAATTTATAATTTGGTATTATGGTGTTAAGGAGTGAAAACTTCTTGAATTAATGTTCGGTACAAGAAAGACGGCGGGTAATTATTTTATGTAATTCACTGTCATTATTCATTCAACCTCTAATCGGTCTGAAAAGTTTATGTAGAATTAAATTGTGAGAGTGGTGCACGGCACAATTAGTCATAATTTATTGTGATAAAAGTAATAGTATTTATTTAGAACGTATACTTTCATTCTATTCCTGATCACAAAAACAACAAGTGTCCATCAATAAATTAAGTCTATGAATAATTACTCCTCCCGTGATATCACTGATCACGGTGATCACATGATCATTTTCATTCAATTTTAGGCAGGTTCTCAGGTTCTATGCTAACAAAGTGGCGGGCAAATCTGAAAAAAAGAAAAAGAAACCGCAACATACATATTTATGCCTTTGTATACATATTTATGATAATCTATACGTCTGCCGTTTACAAAGTTAACGAGAGACCAGTGTAGAGTAATTCAGGTTATTAGGCCCTCGCTGTCCCGTGCTGGGATGTAAAAATATATCTTTTGAATATGTTAAAAGGGATGTTCATTTTTACGGTTCCGTACAAAGAGTAAAATCGGGTACCGTGCTAGCTAGACGTGATAGCTAACTGATAGTTGCAATTTTCACACAATATGATATTTTTCTGTTGCCGATATATAAACAAAATACAGAATAAAAAAAACAGAATAAAAAAAAAATTTATACATCAAACTGGTAAAACACCATATTTATATTCCCCCTTACTAATAAAAATATTTACACAATGGATAAGCAATACAATGTTTTGTCCTTGTCTGTCAAGTGACTTTTCCCACGTATCAGATAAGTACAAAACATTTATTGTTTATCCACTGTGTAGATATTTTTATTAGTAAGGCGGGGTAGTCTTTAACATATTATCATCATTTATTCTATTGTGTTTCCATTCACTTTATTGTCTCTATACCATGATAATATTATTGTAGGTTTTTTATGAAGATTTATAAAATGGATCTACGCAGTACTTACGAGTACCTACTCCGATACCTATCTTTATCGATAAAAAAACAATCTCTGGCGATTTAACATCGAAAGAACAATCAATTTCCTTTGACAAGGAGAGGATGCGTTATCTACGCGATATCGATGCGATACAAATCAAATGATTCACATTCCCAGGATGTTTCTCTCCAATTTAACCCGCTGATTGACGGCCGAGAAACCAAAAGCTTTGAGAGTGGAATTTACCGTTTGAGTTTGTGGATTCCCAAGAACAGATAAAATGCCAGGACATATCCAAGGAGGGTTCCGTAACTATCAACGTGTTTTCAAATTACTTCAAAAGTTACTGTCCGATTTCGTTCAAAATAATTTTTCTAAATAGTAGGTATATTTTTGTATGACAAATTGCAGTTTCTAAGTCTCAAAATGTAGAAATGCCAGGCCAGCAACGTATACACCACTTTGGAGGTTCTTCGGAGGTCACGATTACTTGTAATCGTTCACATTAATTATGTATTAAACCTTACCTTTATTTAAAAATACCTATTCGACGATACCCCACACGATGGAATGAGAGTGAAAAAAAAATCTTCCCCACTTCACATGTATGCCATAGGGTGCTACCCCTAAAACACAAAATTATAATTATTATATGATGTCAAACATAGAGTCTATAATATGTAATCTATAAGTTCTATTCAACATTTTGTTTATTCATATTAATAATTAACGAAGTAATCAAGAGAGGATAGACGGACGGACGGACGTCGGATAGTGGAGTCTTAGTAATAGGCTCCCGTTTTTACCCCTTGGGTACCCCTACAAACCCGAATAATACAAACGACCCAAACAAAGTCCGAGTAATTAATAAAAGTATATTGATACACTAAACTGCAGTACATTAATGTGATAGGAAATATGATCTCCGTCGAAGCATAATCATAATGTACAAAAATACAAAATACAAAAATCTTTATTCACAAACTTAAAATACAATATAATAACAGTGTTTGAGACCCCCTTTTAAGTAAAGTTTACCTGTGTTAGGGGAAACTCGCTCTGCCGTAAACAATAAAATTTTGGAAGTATATTAAGTGAGGCTAGTAACTATTATTACAAGGAGAAATATAGATTTTACTATAATTTTACTTTTTTTTTTTTTTTTACAATTACTTATCTTAAAAGCTATTCGGAAAGCGAGCGCGTATGTACGTATGTAATGTGACTCACAAAATAAAACATTTAATTTCACAAAACAAAACATCTTACAATTCTAAGTAGATAACGTTTGATGCGCGAATATTTCGGCGACATGTAACGAAGTTGCGACGCAGGAAGGAAACATTTTCCGCGCGACTGCTTACTACGTACGTTCGCCGTACGGGTAGTATTATAATTTTCCTCACTTTTGGATAACGAAATAATAATTAGAAGATGAAAAAACATTCTTCTGTATAACGGGGGTATATAATATAATTATTTATATCTCGTACAAAATACATAAAAAACCGACCATGCGGGCAGCATGGCGATCCGAAGAAATAATTTGAAAGAAGAAATATTCTATCCAAAACAGTTCGTTGCAAAATAGTTCTTAAACTTTAGCTGTCAAAAGAGGCCATTTGGTGCTCGGAAAGAAAAGAAATATTTAAATCTCATACCGACGATGCATCAAACTTGCTGCCTTACAATAAGAACTATTTTGCTCCGAATGCTATTAATGTTTCAATCTATCATATGGTCGATTCTTCGGTGTTTCTATGGTGCGCATGCTAAGCCTGGTGCACGAGACTCGCGCACAGAGGGTTCCGAACCATTATTTAAACAAGTATTAGTATCTAGCACGTCTAGTCGCCTAGTATTAATTATCATGCAAAAAAATCACGTTTGTTGCATGGGAGCCGCCCTAAAATATTATTATGTATATTATATAGACTAGACGGCAGATTTTTTTTATTGCATAAATGAATAGTACTCTTAAATATTAATAAGTTCTCAAAAGAAACATTATAATATTAAGAATCACTATTTTGAAAGGTACAGCGATTTGCTTACAAAATTTTGCAAGTCTCGTATAAACGTTCCATACAAAAGTCGCATTAACTGTGACGTCACACTTAGGTAAAGGTGTGTGCTTTCCACCGCTTCAATGTCACACCAATCCGAGGTAGCCTCGTTAGAGCGGACTCGTTGCGAACGTCCCCGAAAATATGTATCGAACCAGTCTATCACTGAGGAAGATATGTTAAGAGAACGAAGGACGGAAAGGAATATGTCAAAATCAACAGTATTAAAAGCAATTTATCAAGTAATACCTCAATATTTCTGAATGTATAAATAAATAAATAAGTAAATAAATATCTATGGACGCTTCACACCACGTCAATCTGGCCCCGTGCTAAGTATCCGAAAAACTTGTGTTACAGGTACCAGAAAACGGGATGTATATTTAATACTTTTATACTATACATATATTTAAGATTTTTATTATATTATACACATATTTAATACACATCCATGACCCAGGAACACAGAAAAACTTTATGTTCCTTCGGCGGGATTCGAACCCGCGACCCCCGGCTTGAGCGCCAACGCGTTGAACCACTGAGCCACAGAGGTCGTCAAATAAATTATACTATAAATTTTTCATGTAGTCGTCTCCCCTTGAATAAGTTCTGATTGTGGTTTTTGGTTTTTATAAGTAGGGACCGATTTCTCGTAAAAGGTAAAGTAATCATTTATGTTGCTTTTAAGAGACCCGGCTTTATTTACAATATATTCGTTCAATAAAAAGTCTTAACGTAGGCAAAATGAAAGAACAGTTAAGTCTATAAGCCTATTGGGTATCGCATACAATAATGTCTTTGTGTGTTGTAACTTGTAAGTGTTGTAAGGCCATTCATTAAATTACATTTACTATAAAATACTATACATTGATACCAAAAGTTCAAATTGGGTAAAAGAGCAAATATGAATTTATTTAGAAATCAGGTAATTTCGAGTCCAACTTTACTAAATAACTTTTTTCGTTTCGTTTCGCTTAGATTGAATGTATGTTGTCTATCCGAAACCGATTTTGGTAGTATGTATGTATGTATGGTACCGAGTAACTCCATCCATCCATCCATAAAAAGCCCTTTCATCAATTTTCACAAATATTTTACGTTTTTAGTTTTTAAGACTACTACTATTTAGCATTGATAGTTTATAAACAAACAAAAAAGGGAGAAGAAAACTTACTAGACTTTAATTTTTTTTCGTAGTTAAAATAATTTAAGACGATAAACTATTGCCGAATTATAGCAAAACAAAAAAAAATACTTGAGAGGTTTCAAGGGACACCCGGATGGAACGAAGTTTCATTTCGATTAATTGGTAAAGGATTGTAATAAAATTTTATTTTTTTAAGTTATAATATAATTTCTTTATTATTAACAAATATAATATAATATAAACTTAATCAGTAGGCTCAATTTTAGTAATAATTGAGAGATCTTAATTTTTTCCGTCTAGCCAGCCCCCTTTCGCAACGCGCGATAAGGAACTTCGTTCCAATAACTTTGTTTGAAAACTCGATTTTGGACAAGATTAATCTAGTGGCCAGCTGAAGAAATATTAAATGATTCCACGACCAACTATAGACTCAGAAACCGGCGCCAGGTAAACTTAGTTTACTTAGAATTTATAAAAAGTTAATAAGTAAGATCTTCAGAAACCTGGCATCATGAATGTTCTTTGACATCCAATCATTATTCGAGCACGTAACATTACGCTGACGTTTATTGTAATAATGGCTCACATTGTTTCGTTTTTCGAAATCATTAGGGTTTCGTGCCTCAAAAGAAAAAACTAAATCCTTACTAGATTGTGTTGTCCGTCCGTCTGTCTTTCTGTCAAGGCCCTTTATTTCGTAAACACGTGAAGATATTGAGTTGAAATTAAAACCGTGTACGTGGGTCTACCCCTCCCCCTCCTTGAATCTGTGAAAAATCAGACTTTTAAGTATACAGCATATATTTCCACAAAAAACGTATATTTCTACACTCTCAAGGAAATCAAAATTCATAGGTACCGTAGACCTAAAACTATCAAATTATCAAGTAACATCGTTGTATACCGACCTATTAATACAAATATTATTTACACAACGGATAAGGAATTCAACGGCTTGTTCTGTTTTCACTTCATAACTTCCTGACAAGTTGTGAAAAAAAGACTATAATTTGGATTTTTTTTTCCGTTTTCACTACTATTTTACTATACCCCGTGTGGTTTCCGTGTTAGAATTGAACTACCCGATATCCTCCCGAGGGTGTCGTAAGAGGCGACCAAGGGATTATGGTCACCACTTCAGATCTTGGTGGTGCTTAGGAACGTTCCTATATCTCGCTGATCGTAGCGATTTTACCGCTCCATTGGGTACAGTGAGGTAGGAATAAGAATGCACCTGTGTTTCGCTGCTGTGTAAATGTACATGGCGAAGACTCGTGAGTTCTTCACAGTGAGCTGCGGCGTTAAGCAAGGCTGCGTTCTCACCCCAACTTTGTTTGCCCTGTATTTGTAGTTGTAGTTCAGGCGGCTTTGCAAACTTTTTCCGAGGGTATACGGATTAGCTTTCGTACTGGAGGTGGTGGAGTCTTCAACCTTGCTAGACTTAAATGCTCACACCAAAGTATCTCTTACAACTATCACGGAGATGATGTATTCAGACGATTTGTGTTTTGTAGCAGAATCCCAGGACGGTCTGCAATGGCTAATGAAGAGGAAAATAAATTAGTCAAGTTGGCCTCAAGATTAACGTGAAAAAGACCGAGGTTATGGCCGTTGACTCATTAAACAGTGATTAAATATCGATATAAGACTCGGAGGATTTTATATGTCACCTTGAGAGTGAAGTAAATAGCAGTATTGGGGCAGCTGTTGCAGCCTTTAGCAGACTTTGCCTCTAGGAATTCCGCTCGCACGGAATAAAGCTCCCTACGAAAATAGCCGTATACATGGCAATCACTCTACCTAATCTACTGTATGCCTCAGAAACATGGTGCCCATACCGAAGGCACATCCGTACATTAGATAGATTTCACTTAAAATGCCTACGCGACATTATGAGCATTCAATGGTTGGACCGTGTAAGAAACACTGAAGTCCTAAGACGAGCTAATGTCGGAGGAATAGAGGCTTATCTGATGCGACGGCAATTGGTATGGGCAGGGCCACCTTTCTCGCATGTCTGAGAACCCAGTGGCTAAGCGCATCTTCTACTCAGAGCTTCAGGATGGCAAGCGGAAATCTGGTTTCCGCTGCAGTGCTGAAACGTCACATGAAGCGCTGCGATATAAGCCCCTCACGTTTGAAAGAAGACAGAGAAGAGCTCGACGCTAAACGGGATGACCTCAAGGCCCAACCACCTGTGGTTATTAATTACAATTATGTGGAGGAGTGCTGACCTGTAATATATCTGGACGCACATGTGCTTCAAAAATAGCATATGTCAGTCACATGAGGGCTCACCCTATAAATTAGAACACGGTCTGGATCTCTGTACTATTTTATGCTAAGGGCATTTTTACACTTTTAAATAATTCATAAGTTTTGTAACTACATAATATCGAAACTATTAGTATCTTCAACTATGCTACCTAAGATGTAAAGTTGTTCTTTTTTGTATGGGAGTGCCGTTGTTATGTCAAAATTACTATAAATAGAATAGAGGAGAAATATAATTAAGCTCTATTCCTGAAATATTTCTCCTGTAATCTATTTATAGTGAGGATGGCTCTCGCGGTCTAGTCTGGAAATCCAGGAGTCAACTAGCCATCAATAGTGTCAACTAGCCGTCAATAGTGACAAACATTTTCTTTTTACCCGACTACGCCAGAAAGAGTGTTATGTTTATAGATTGTATGTATGTATATTTTTTGGCACGCTCAATGGCCTATACGGCTTGACGCATTTGTACTTGAGGTATCTCTAGGTTCGTCTTAGTCGTGACTTGTGAGAGTGACACTGGATATATCATTATTAAACAAAAAATAAAACCGAATTCCAAAGTAAAAATGCACAATAAGTATGAAATAAAACTTATTTTTAAAAGTTCCTTTTTTAAGTTCGGATAAAATTTTAACTATTTCTCAACGCAATTTTCATTATTATTGAAGCCGGTACCAGCCCAAACAATATCCTGATAAAACAATATTTATAGAAATCACACTCACACATAATGAAAATTGTATAAATAAATAGTTAAAATTTTAGCCAAATTTAAAAGGGGAAATATTTCAAGATATTTGTGTCGGTGTAAAATGCTATGAAAAGTACCTATTGTATCATCATAATGTGATGGTGTATGGTGATGATGATGATTACTGTAATTGATATAGTGGCATATGCTTACAGTTCTTTAAACAACGCCGAAATCCCCAAACATGTATCTATAAGGACTCGGGAGTTTTGTTTAGTGCTTTTGGGTCCAGGGTATACCTTAAATATGAGCATGGTTGAAGAGACCAATAGTTTCTATAAATAAATGTAGCTTATGAATTATTTAAAAGTGCAAAAATGCCCTTAACATAAAATAGTAGTGAAAACGAAAAAAAAAAACACAATTATAGTCTCTTTTCACAACTTGTCAGGAAGTTAAGTATTGAAAACGGAACAAGTAAATTCAACGTTCCTGTCTTTGTCTGATGCGTTGAAAAATTTACTTGACGGACAAAGACAGCAACATTAAGCAGCTTCTTCGTTGCGTAAATATTTTTTTTTAGTAAGGGGCAACAATGAAGAGAAAATATCTGAAAACTACACATTTGATACAACAACAATACGATATAAGTAATTACTTAAATCGTAAAAAGTGTAGGAAGACTTAAGTTTAAGAGAGGGTCGAAATTCCAAGTTAAAGTTACTAGTTCAAATAAGGTATCATGTGAAAGGGCTGGATGTGAGCAATGATTTAGAGACGTAAACACTGCGTCCTGATTCCTATTGATGATGTTCCTACTCGGTGGACGAATCTGACTCGCTCTTGTCCGGTTTTTTTCCATTGTTTGACGATGCTTTGATGTGAGTAAATTTGAATTTACATATTCCATGCATTATAAAGATGAAAATACTCTCGGTAAAATAATGTGTTTTCTTTGTAAAGCATGCGGGTATTTTTAAGATGCTGAGACTATATTTTTATAAAATGTCTAAGTATTGTAGTTATTTTTGGGTAAGGAACTAGATACAAAAACATCGTCTTTTGAAAGCATGATCTGGGCTAAGATAAAATTAATGCAAACAGCTTTAAATTTATTTCAATTGTTGGTTGTAGAAATATAGGTGTAAAGAAAGTTAAAACATTATGTTTATAGGGGTTTATCCTTAGTTCGGAAATCTTTGGGTTTTCAACATTTCTCGTTCATCATAATATCTCACTTACTGAAATTTGTAACCGAAAAACCGAATCGTTGTTCACGTGGCTGAGACGTAATAGTGTGGAGCGACATGTGGCGTTAATAAACTAGTTACGTGGCCTCGTCACCACTCGCCAACACATTTTCAGCCGACAGCCAACAAGGCGTGTTATCGACGCTGAAGCAGCGAGCTGGTATAAATGTGGCTAACACTGGATGCTATGAGTTGTAATAATATAATAAAATATAATAATATCTATGGACGCTTCACACCACGTCTGTCTGGCCCCGTGTTAAGTATCCGAAGAACTTGTGTTACGGAGACCAGACAACGGGCAGTATATTTCAGTATATATATTTAAGTTTTATTATATTATACACATATTTACCCAGGAACACTGAAAACCATTTGTCCACTCGGCGGACGGCGGCGGGATTCAAACCCGCGATCTCTGGTTTGAGCGCCGGTGTGCTAACCGTGAAGCCACAAGGGTCGTCAAAAGTTGAGTTGAGGAGTTTAGAATCTAATGTCCGCTATACACGTAATGCCGAATTTCAGCGCCATGATTAACATGCTTCCAAAGTTATATTATTAAAATACTGTTTTTATTGCAGTTTTGAATTATGTGAAGGAAGCAACTTTAAAAATGTCTAAAATAATGGTAAGCCATATTGTGTTGTTTCTATGTCTAGAAAAGCTTATGGATTGCCAAATTTGTGCCGTTTTAAGCAAATGTTAATAGATCTCACACAATTTTAGCAAATAGCAAAATACAGGTAAAAATAAGCGTTACATATATTTATAGTATAGCTTACATATTATGAAAGCCTGAATATAGCGGATGAAGGCTATGAATAATGTATTTTCGAAATTGAGTTTTAACTGTTACCTCATGAAGCTATTTGTGCACGTTACTCGACTACTTCCATAATGTTATTTGATTTTTGATACACGAAACTGCTCCTAGGGGAAACTTGGGAGTCACTTATAGTTTGATAAGCTGCTCAGCTCAAGAACTACACTTGTAGACAATAATTTGCTATCGCTTTGTTTTGTGGCATTTAGAAATTGTATCTGTGATCTTAATGTGGACAAACTAGCATCGGTTAGCACTTCACGCTAGGCTGCTGTAAAAAAAACACTACTGGTGTTCAGTGTGCTGAATGCGAGTTTTTGTCATTACTCGCTACAATTTGTATGGCATTGAATTAGTTACCATTGTTTGCCACTAGGGGAGTTGTTTCGATGCCATACAAATAAGGCCTCCCCCACATTAGGCGTGTGATAGATTAGGCTATAGATTATCAAAATTAAAAGTGTATAATATAGAATTTAAGGATTAATTCTCAAATGGTTGAATCTTTAAAAGTCAACCTAATAAAACAATGTACAAACAATATATTGTATGATCAGGATACCGACATCATTTTATTAACTTAATGTAATATTTAGTAAATAACTGATATTAATCTATTACCAGGAATTTATTTACTGATATTTCAATTCGAACATGTAATTGTTATAGCAAATACATTTATGTCAACCTACCTAAGCAATTAAAGGTAGGTAGATAGAAATATACCATTTTCTAAAAAGATCTTTAACACTATCACAGTTTAAAACATAAAAGCAAAGAGATTAGTCAAAATTGTTTATTAGTTCGGAAATAACATAAAACATGTGGGTTGCTATGAGATTTAATAAAAGACTCAATTTCTATTTGCAGAACACTATTAATTAACAACACAATTACTAATGACATTATATCCCTTGATATTATTATATTACATAAGGTTTAAAGTAGTTACAGATACTTTAGACACTTTAAATATTAAAACCGTTTGTGAGTTATCATAACTTTTACACGTGCCGCCTATAACGATTCAAATCATAAAACAATATGCATAACAGCTAGAAATAAAACCCAGACGATATTATACTTTGTACAAACTTTCCACATTTATTCCAATTATAATTACATTATTATTCTTTCAATTATTTAAAATTATAAAACAGAAGTAATAACCATAAAATATCATCAGGGAGTATTTAAACTACTTTTATTAAAATTACAGAAACAGGAAACAAGTACGTCACCTGACAATATCAGCATTAGTGTGAGAGGCTAACCGGGGGTGTAGTTCGCCATTTTATAGACTACGCCCTACAGTGTTGGGGTTGCCACAGTTGCCATAGACTATAATTATTACAGGTTTTAATGACAAATACGTATAAACATTTCGTCTTCACAATTACACAATTCTTTTGTAATAATATTAATCATTACATCAACGACTCATAACCAACTAAGGTTTAATATTTAACAAAGTAGTTATTATATTCAAACGGCATTAATATTGGTGTTGCCAAATATTTAACGGAACTAACGTCACCAATTGATATGTTTTATTTAAATTAATATCCGACAGTATGTGTATTTTATCACCGAGCAACATTAAGAACAAGTAAGAATATCTTATCAGTATCTATAGGTACCTCTATATATAACCATAACTGATACGTGCGCGTTCCTCGGGCATGTCAGCGATGCGGGCGCTGCGTGCGCGCCGCGAGCACGCTGCGTGTCAGCGATGCGGGCGCTGCGTTCGCGCCGCGAGCACGCTGCGTGTCATCGATTCGGGCGCTGCTCGCGCCACTCACACACCCGAGAAACTCGCATGCCTTATGTGGGGTCAGTCTAACATAGTTAACTTCTTCACGGCGGCGAGTAGTGACAAAAACTCGCACTCAGCACACTGGTCTAATAAGAATATTATAATACCGACTTAAGCGCGTGGCTCCGCCCGCGTAAATAAAGTATCCCACGGGAACACTGTACTGTATGTGTTATTCCAGAGCTTAAACTACTACCATATCAAATTTCATCAAAATAGTTCAGTAGTTATTGCGTGAAAGATTAACAAACATCCATCCATCAATCCTCACAAACTTTCACATTTATAATAGTATAGTAGGATCATTGGTAGTATTCCTGTGGAAATCTCTAGCGATTAGTTATATTTTACTGTTCATGTATGTGGTAAGTTTTTGTTGCAACGTTCATCAAATCCTACACCAGCTTAATGATTGCTACTACTTATTGAGAGTCCCACTTATCCACTCGGATTGCGGCGAAACTAATCTAAAACCTCAGACAGGATCCTCCACGTGTATTATCTAAACCCCTATTTTCGTAACTTACACTTTAATGTTACTTTCATTGAGTTATAAATCGTCTTTATATCACACACGGATTTTTTGAGTTTGGACCAATCAAATCGGGTTTGACGTTTATAAGAATCCCATTTTGCAGTTTCACAAATCGGGACTGGATTGTAACTGTATTATTGCAGGATTTAATTAGCAGAATCGACCTTCTGGACCCCGGACCGCAAGGCCCCCAGACCCACTGCCAGTGGGTGAGGTGATAAATCAGCATGTTTGAGATAAAATGCACTTTCGCTAATTAATGCTGTTAGGGCGACGACGTGCTCGGCGTGCAAGTAGCGAATTAGACGAATCACGTTCTTAATTTTATCTACAGAATCTGCGCTGGATCGTAATGTAGGTATTGTTTACACAGTGGAAACTTAAGTTTTGGACGTTGAAGATGGTTGGTTTAGCCACGATACATTGACAAAAATGATATTAAGGGTCGATTCACACCGAAACGATACACGACATGGCGCTGCATTTTTGAGATAGCTATTCAAAATTTAACTTTATTCATTACACCAGAAGACACACGTTTCATTGTACGAGTTGGAATATCAAGTTGCACCGCGCTGCACAGCGCATATGCAGTGTATGACTGATGTCATATAAAAGTGTATCTTTTCTGTAAGCTGTAAAGCTAACATCATATCGACAGTTAGTAAAAGTAGTACAACTTAGCAAAAAATTCACAGATTTCGTGCCTCACACGACTATCGAGCATATTGGAAATGAATCTACGGAATTCTAAAAAATATTGTCGCTGACCGACGAGAAAATGGGGATAAGGAAAAGGTTACAAAATTAAACTACAACGTTGAATGATAATTATTGTATTCTTAGACTAGCTTTAGCCTGCGACTTCGTACGCGTAGATGTTGAGGTGACTAATTTCCTACTATTATTAGAGTGTATTATTATATTGAAGGACCTCTTTATATACAACATTAACTATATTTCCGTGCGGAGTAAGGAACCCAGACTGCTAGCCGAACTTACTCTGGAACACGCAACATAGAACTGTCTGTGTTAGAAACAGTTCTCTCTTAAGTCTATCCCAGCCACTTTCAATGGCTGCCCCTGAGCTTTATTGATTGCGAAGCATACTTTTAGGGTAAACTCCAGTCTTTTAAATATAAATGGATACTCTGATGGGATCAATGATATTTCAGGTATGAATAGTTTCCCATTGAGCACATATATATTGGTTACAGTAGCCTCGACAATATTGCGATGGAGAACTTTTATGTAGAGTCTGGAGCCATTGTACAATGTTGGAGGCTTAATATTTCTTATCAACATAACTGGTGCTCCAATATTCAAAGGGAGATTAACACCATCATTGCGTCAGCCTATTTCGTTAACTTTCTGTTGGAACTGTATCAGGCATTCTAGACCTGTTTATAAACTAGTCCATGCAGCGTTATAAGGTCGAATAGATCTGTTCGACTCGCATAAGTTTATATCAGTGGCGTGCACAGGATTATGACACTGGGTATGCGGCGAAGTACTCGGTCACAAAAACTTTTTCGTTTATAGATTTTTAGCATAGCTACAGCCAAGCGACGGATCTCTAAGTCGAAACCATGCCAACAGAGCAAGTCTTAGATGTACTACTATTCATGTACATCTTCTACGGCAACGCAGACAAAACAGCGATCGATCGTCGCGGCGGAAGAAATTCTAATTAGTAAAATAATAAGCATATTTTAAAATATTATAACTACTCACCAGTCAGCTTCAATTTTCACATATTAAAAGTTCCGGTTACTTGAGATTACTATATCCCGATGTAAATTACTAAATAATATGCAAGGAAAACAATATAATTTAATCGTGTGTACACAACCACACAGCCAGTTATACGTTTCAGAACTTTTAACATGAAATTTTCGAGTTACATTATTTTTTTGCTGGTTTAATTGTTGTAACTCGGGTACACACCCACCTTTAGAGAGAATTTGAATCTTTTTACTGAATGACAATTGTGAGAACTTGTTATTTTTTTTTGAAAATGTGTGTTTATTAAAAAATAAACACACATTTTCAAAATCTCACAGTCAAATAACATTTAAAAAAATCGACTAACTCACTAGTAAAAGCAAATCACTACAATTATTATAGAAACTCAGTAATAAACTTTTAAATGTACACACTTTCAAATGTTAAAATGAAAAATCTTTTAAGAAAACTATAAATAAACTGGAGCGATTAAATTGTAAACAATGCTTATCACATGAAATATGCAATATGTCCCCCGCGAAACAATAAACGTTTCTTCTATTTAAACAAATAAAACCTTACTAAACAAAAATGCATAATGTGTATACGTGAATTATTAGATTTCCGACTATTCTTTTTACTCGGATTATAGGCAACGAATAATTTTCGACAAGCCAGTTCGGCGGTTTTCGGAAGCGATCGGATAGCCGAACCGAAGCCGAGAGCCATCGCCTGCCGCTGGAGTTACCGCTTATAATCATGTCGATATTCATGGGTGTGTGCGTTTGCGAAGTATGAAAATTACACATACATGCGATGATTTGTCCTGCACAAAGCAACCGCATGAGTTGCTATTTATAAAATATTAGGCGTTTTTAAGTTATTATATTTTTTAAATTAATTTATTTACTATTAATTAATTATTAAAGTACTCTAAAACGTACGAACGTTTTATTAAAATATCTGTGAATGACAAGTAAATAGGGTAGGTGCAAAAAAAGTGTAAACACATAGCTCGTGATTAATTATATTAAATAATTAGTTTTTCCAAAAGTATTTACAATATTATATAAAAATTGAGTACAATACTTACAGTATTTTGGAAGTGTATAATTTATATAATTATATGTAAAGCACTTATACACATTTGGGAAGCCACCTGCCAGCTGACTTACTTGGTATTTGAATAACACTTAATAATGTCACAATTGTTGGAAATTCAGAAGGCACAACAGAGTCTTGAGGAATTAGTAACTAGAAAGATGGAAGAACTTCAATCCCAACTACAATGCGGCTCTGCTAAAGACACGGTTGCAAAGGTCGCTGAGGAATTCCGTACTTTCCATGACTTAACCTTCTCTATACTTAGTCACCTTCGAAAGCAAATTACTGAATGTTCAAGGGCTGTAGATGTTATTGAGTCAAGGTCGCGCAGGAAGACTCTTATATTTTCTGGGATTCCCGAACAGAGTGGTGGAAACTGTACAGCCATTCTCCTGAACACAATACACCTCAAACTGGGCTTGCAGGACATAGCTAGAGGGTCAATTAAGGCTTGTCATCGGCTGGGAAGCACTGAACTAAACAAAACTCGTCCAATTCTTGTCAAGTTTGCCGTTTATGATACTAAGGCTGCTGTTTGGAGGGCAAAAACCAAACTGAAAGGCACTTCAACCTCAGTGAAAGAGTTCCTGATTAGGACTCGCCAGGCTGTGTTCAACATGGCGCGGATGCACTTTGGTGTAAAGGCTTGCTGGACGCAAAATGGTGTTGTTTCTCTTAAGACTTCGGATGGGAAGCGGCATAAGGTGTTGACCATAGAAGAACTCCAGTCCCTTATGTCGAATTACCCCAAGGCTTCCTCAGGGACATCTTCCTCGGCGTAACTTTAAGTAGGTACATGTTTTCCTTGTGGTGTAGGCTGTATAGTTATAAATGTGACTTGGCATATTGTGATTGTTCATCTTTCCTTGTCATATTCTAAAATCGCTTGTATGTTTCATCACTAGTTTATAGTTTGTGGTTTTTGTTAATTTGTTTGTTTCTTTGTCCCTCACATTTATTACAATTTAAGGGTAATTTTGAAAGTTTTTAAGTTTGTAAGGTTTTAAACTGTCACCACTGAGTCAGCTGTCTATTTGACAAATGACAACTGACATCTCATTTTTTTTTCCTTTTGGCATGTAATCACAGTAAATATCAGCCTTAAGTCACTTCACATTAAAAACAATTAAATTATTTAAGACATTAGTTTGGAGGTATTTACATAGTAGTTTATTCATATTGTTAGTTTGTCTCCGATTTTATTTCATTTTGTAAAAGTATTTTTGTATTCTGTTTTCTATTTAGTAATAGTCGGTTGGCGGGTGGTGCAGAGCAACAAAATATATTTTTTGGTATCTCTGCTTTAAAACATAAATACTTAAGTACATAAGTTAAATACATAAGTTCAATAATATTTAATATTCTTATATATTTATTATATTATTATATTTTAAGTAGGTATGTCTTTATCTGATAATGGTTCTTTTTATTCTGCCAATAATTGTACTGGGATTTGTTCAGACGATAGCTTTGATTCTGTGGGTAAAACTTTGGGTGAAACTTTAGGTCAATATTTAAACTCTCAAAGTAGCGGACTTTTAAACGTATGTCACATAAACGCGCAAAGCATCCCAAGTCATTTCAGTGACATTCTGGAAACGTTTTCTGGAAATAACATTCACGCCATTCTGATTTCCGAGAGCTGGCTTAAACCTCACCTTCTGTCTACTACCTTCCCGATACCTGGATACGTTTTAATACGCAATGACCGTATTGATAGACGTGGTGGTGGGGTAGCAATATATCTTCGCTGTGATTTTACTTATAAAATAATAGCGTCCTCTCCTGGTTATCAATCTTCTACGGCCGAATATATTTTTCTCCAGGTTTTAGTTAGAGGAACTAAATTGGCCCTTGGAGTAGTATATTGCCCTCCTACTGCTGACTACTTTTATGACATTGAGTCGGTCCTAGATTCATTGAGTTCTGAATATACGCACCACATCATCATGGGGGATTTTAATACAGATCTATGCAACCACTCCTCTCCTCGCCCGACTAAGCTTAATAACTTAATTAGATCAGCCGGTCTTCACATTCTATCTCTTCAACCTACTCATCATAACTACGATAGTGATGACACTTGGCTCGATCTAATGCTCATCTCCGACCCTTCCCTCGTCCACACCCATGGTCAACTCCCTGCCCCAGGTTTTTCCCATCACGACCTCATCTTTCTCTCATACATGTTAAAACCTCCCAGACCAACTCCTAGGTTCATATACAGACGTTGCTTTGCTCGAGTAGACAGTAAAAAATTATGCACGGACGCAGGAAAAATAGATTGGAATCCACTGTACGATGCCGTCTCTATTGACGAAAAGGTTAGGATTTTTAATGAAAATGTTATTGGACTTTATAATTTACATGCGCCCATTAAGAAAATAAAGTTAAAGCATCCGCCTGCGCCTTGGCTGACGGCCGATATCCGTGCTGCGATGAAACGTAGGGATCGCACTTTTCGAAAATTTAAGGAAAATCGTACTGAACCCAATTGGGCGAACTTTAAAATAGCTAGAAATCGCTGCAACCAAATGATACGGAACGCTAAACGCCGCCATATTCTCGAAAATTTGCCTTCCTCTCCCAATGTTTGGAAATTCCTAGAATCCCTTGGTATAGGCAAGTCGCATCAGGCAGATCTTCCTACGACAATTATTAGTCTAGATGACATTAATTTACACTTCTCCACAACTCTCAAGCTTGATGTTGACACTAAACGTCAGACTATTTGTTATCTAAATAATTTACCACGACATATTAATATACCTTCTTTTCAATTTACACCAATAGATTCCGACGAGATCAATAAGACTATCATTTCCATAACATCCAAGGCTACAGGATGTGATGAGATTAGCCGTCAAATGATCACTGCCATCAAAGATAAAATTTTGCCCGTTATAACCCATATTATAAATTTTTCCCTTAAAACGTCCGAATTTCCTAATCAATGGCGTAAAGCTTACGTTTGTCCCCTACCAAAAATTACCAATCCCACTAACGCCTCACATTTTCGTCCCATTTCCATCCTTCCCTACCTATCTAAGGTGCTCGAGGCCTGTGTATTTAAGCAGCTGTCCAGGCTTGTTCACCCTAAACGATATTTTGTCTCCACTACAATCGGGTTTCAGAGCTGGTCATAGCACCACCTCTGCACTATTAAAGGTTCTCACATCATTTGTGAGAGTAGGCATTGAGAACTCTAAAATAACAGTCCTTGTTTTGATAGATTTCTCAAATGCTTTCAATAATGTCAATCATGACATTTTGTTAACAATACTTTCTAGACTTCCGCTCTCACCTGAGGCTTTAAATTGGATCTCATCGTATCTTCGAGGGCGTGAACAGTCGGTACGCACGGATCAGTCCTCCTCTTCGTGGTGTAATCTAGACACTGGCGTCCCTCAAGGCGGTATTCTTTCTCCTTTGCTCTTCTCATTATTCATTAATTATGTTACTCTCAGACTTCGCAGTATGTATCATTTGTTTGCGGACGACTTTCAGCTCTATAGCCAAGCAGGAGTGGATAGTATGTCAAGTGCTATCGATAAGATTAACTGTGATCTTAATCTCATAAAGGACTGGTGTAAAAACTTCGGTTTGACAATTAACCCAAGTAAGTGTCAGGCTATTTTGTTGGGCAGTCCTCGTATTATGGCCAAGGTTGATGTAGGGTCGCTTTCACCAGTTATCTTCGACGGCTCTATAATTAAGTACAGCTCCTGTGTGAAAGATCTCGGTTTACACATCGACTGTACTCTCAATTGGCAAACACAGACAGCTACCGTATGTAAAAGAGTTACCGGCACGTTGCGTTCCCTTTATCGACATAAAAACTTTTTACCGACACATATCAAAACCTTGTTGGTACAGTCTCTCATATTCCCTATCATCGATTATGGTGATGTGTGCTATTTTGACCTCAATGCAGACAAGCTCGACAAATATGACCGACTACTTAACAACTGTATTAGATTTATTTACAATCTCCGGAAATACGACCACGTATCCCCCTTTCGCTCCAAGCTGCACTGGTTGCCTGTGCGCCAACGTCGCTCAGTGCGAGCCCTGTGTATGCTCTACTCTTTCATTAACTCACCCAATTCTCCTGCTTACTTAAAGTCCCACTTCCAATATCTTTCTAGTAGTCACGATAAATCCCTCCGCTCCTCACATAATGCACTTCTCCTTTGTCCCCAACATAGTTCTAGTCTAGTCCATTCCTCCTTCCACATCCAATCTATTCTTCTCTGGAACGCTCTTCCTACGGAAATCAGAATGTCCACAACCAGAGATACGTTTAAGCGCAGAGTCCAACAGTTGTATTTGAAGTATTTGGCAGAATCATGAACATTTTATTATAATTATTGGTTGGTTAGTATCGTGTAATTATGCAGTATGGTATATGTATAATGTATATTATGTTTAATAAATCATTTATTTACTTGTATATTATAGTATAGTATGTAGGTATAATTAGTTTGATATGTATTATGTTTATTTTAGTAAAATTTATCTAGTTTGCTATAAATATTATTGTATTTATTTTTATCATTAGTTTTACACGACCTTTCGTATAGTTAAATTTTTGTATTTTTCTAGATGGAAAGCACCTTGGTATTTTGACTCTGTCACCACCCTATGGTTGACTGGTAGAAAATGCCCTATGGCATTAAGTCCGCCATTGTACATTGTGCAGAAAGTGTATAAATAAATAAATAAATAAATAAAGCACTGCATTTCTGCCTATATGGAGCGCACGGCCCTGGTTTATATGCAATTTACTTGCTGGAGGTAATCATTTGAGTTTATTCTAATGTACTGACATATTTTAAATGAAATTGTCAACGTACTTCTTGAGTCGTTGGCAAATCGGATAATTGGATGTAAATTTTTACGTAAATTTTTACATCCAATTATCCCTAATAACCAATCGACCCGATACGTTTTTATTGTAAAAAGTTAAATTATTTAACGAGACAGTGAAATAACAGTAACTGTCTCTTTTCTACTCCTAAGCAAACCGAAGATATTGGTCCCGCACCAACGTTAGGAACAGTATTTTCTATGCCGCTCCGGCGGCAAGGTCTATTAGACCTGATAACGCAATGAACATGTTAACTAGTGGAAGACATGTTGGGCTTAGAGTATTAAGGAACTCCACGGGATAGTTTACTGCATCATCAGTTTGCCATCATCTGAATCCACTGACTTATATTGTACTTCATCTGCTTCAAATGGCTCGAGTAAATTTCATTTATTGTGGCTGCGCTTTCATATTTGGGAGCATTGGCCAATCGCTCGTCTCCGCTGCTCCTGCACGACAACGCGCGAACTCATACTGCACAGCAGACGGTCTCCAAGTTGCAGAACTGGGGTTGGAAGCTCTCCGTCATCCGCCCTACTCACCAGACCTTGCGCCTACAGACTACTACTTTTTCCAGAATTTGGATAACTTCTTGGCGGGAAAAAAATTTAATACCCGAGAGGCAGTACAAATTCCTTTGAAGAATTTGTTGTCTCGCGTCCAGCTGATTTCTTTAAGAAGGGCATCAATAAACTGTCACTGCGTTGGCAAAGATGCATTGATTTCATGGGTGATTACTTCTATTAATACAAATAAAAAATACATGAAAAAAATTCGTTTAAATTTTTTCATACAAAACGGCACGGATGAAATAAAAAAAAAAATATTTTCGTCAATTCATCGATTCCACTGATCAACAAAATTTGGTAACAAGAAAAGTAAGCAGTAATTTAGAAATATCTACCTAACCTCTCCACAAAATCATATGTATATTAATTTGACTAGGACAAGTTTCCGTGTTTCGGCACTTATCAGTAAAATTTAATATTAATTGTTTTTTTCCTTATTATTTATGAATTCAGTGTTTTATTTTTCAGAAAAGTGGCTGTGTTTTGTGTTTTCTGAGTGAAGTGATTCTTAAAGAATGTCAAGAAAGTGTAAAAATAATCCTGACAAGTTCTGTTACATTTGTGGTGAAATTACTTTTGTATCTCAACGAAGAAATTAACACCTTTAATAAAAAAATTGTATGAAAGTTATTTCGGTTTTCCTGTTGGCCAGCAAGATAAAGTGTGGTTTCACTAAAGATAAATGGAAAATTTACGGAGATTTAAAAGTTGTTGCCCTTTTATTAGGATTGCAACTTGGGTATACAAAATTTTGTTGTTTTCTTTGCGAATGGACAGTAGGAATAGGAAGAACCATTACGTTAAGAAAAATTGGCGCGAAAGGCGATCTCTTACTCCAGGAATAAAAAATGTA
Source organism: Phengaris alcon alcon (assembly GCA_037179445.1). Taxonomy (NCBI): domain Eukaryota; kingdom Metazoa; phylum Arthropoda; class Insecta; order Lepidoptera; family Lycaenidae; genus Phengaris; species Phengaris alcon. The sequence goes on along the minus strand of JAYRCH010000068.1, from coordinate 765,410 downwards.
AAACATGCTGCATTAGTACAACCTAAAGATATATTTTTACCACCTCTCCATATAAAACTTGGTCTGATGAAAAACTTTGTGAAAGCAATGGATAAAAATGGCGCTGGATTTCAATACCTAAAATAAAAATTCCCTAAAATCAGTGACACCAAGATTAAAGAGGGTGTTTTTGTAGGTCCTCAAATCAGGCAAGTGATAAAAGATTATATATTTAAAGAACAACTTAATGATCTGGAAAAACAAGCTTGGGAATCATTTATAAAAATCACTGAAAATTTTCTTGGAAATCACCGATCAAATGACCATAAAACTATTGTCGAGGAACTTTTAGGGAATTATAAAGCCTTAGGCTGCAATATGTCCTTAAAAATACATTTTTTACGTTCACATTTAGACTTTTTTCCCCCAAACTTGGGTGCCGTTAGTGATGAACACGGGGAACGATTCCACCAAGACCAATTATAAGAAAATAATTTTTACCATAGAAAAACGATACCAGGGAAAATGGAGTCCAACTATGCTGGCAGATTATTGCTGGGGATTACAGAGGGACGTTCCTGACGCGATACAGAATGAATGAATACAGGAGAAAATCATAAAAAAGTACTTATATTAATATTATAACATTGATAATAATTTAATTTTTGTTAAAATAACTTGTAATTTAAGAAAAGTAAAAAAATCATATTACAATAAAACTATTCGTATCTGAAATTTTAGACTACTAATTCTACTCTACATGACCTTATTCCTAATAGAATCAGCCAAAATTTTTCTTGTTACACAGAAAAAAAGTTTTTTTGTTGATCAGTGATTCTTAAACATTTAATTCCCATAATATCTCAATATTATTATTACTCTCCGATACAAATCAAACTTTGAAGGCCGTATAACGTAATTTGTCCTTGACAAACGGGTATGATTTTCTAAGAAATATCATGTTCACTGTTGTTCTATACAACACCTTTTGTTACAAAAAAGTAATTTAAATAACGATCGAACGAAGTTGTTATGCAGGTGCCAGCGAAAAATGTCCAGCATTGTCATGCAATAATATGTACATTTAATTTAATTAAAATAATAATTATTATATAACAATGTTGTATTTAAGAAAAGCTTACTTCTCGTAATGCGACATTATGGGAAATACTTTTACGTTCATATCGATGTTTCTATACGGGGACTCAATCCGCTGGTGATAAGCATTTGAATGGTATTTGAGACGCATTTAATGTGGCGGTTAGATGTAATATCGTTTCTGTTAGTAGCTGGGGTCGCAGGGCAAACAGTAATATACTCAGGGGCGTGATTAAACTATTATGTGCGATGTGAGGCTAAAATTCAGTGTGGTTTGCTCGCGGCAAGGACCTGTTTAGCCAGTGACATTATATTATGTTTGTTATCTGAAGCCTATGTGATCGCATCACATGTAGTACGAGCCATATAATTATAAATAATTTCAATTATACGTTAGTCAAAATTATAATTATACTAGGTATAAGTAGACGTAGTACGTTAGTTAAATTAAATGACGCTCAAGACATGCTGTTCTTGTCATTTCGGCTAGCAGAGAGAGCGACAGCCTGTGATTAGGGGGGACCATAACTTTGATTACCGTTCCAATATTCAGCCATATGACAGCATTTTACTATCCAGTATAGTTACCCACTTCACTTAATTAAGAGGATCTTAAAGTGAGATGCTGATGACAAACAAGGAAACTAAAAAAACGAGTGTGCTGTAGACCACACGACTTAAGTCAATCTTTTTTAGCTTCATCTATATGTATTATGTATACATGTATATACATAATATATTAATTTGTATATCTAAAATGTTTAAGTATCTTAGATATACTAAACGTAAATGGCTATAAGAGAAAGAGATAAAGAAAATGTGCGCTCGTACCTCTCTATCTTGCCCTACAGTATTATACGAAACGTAACTCTCTCTTTCTATCTTTACTAACTTATATCTCTCTCTCTCAACTTCCGTTCACCTTGCCCGATCACACTTTTCGTAACGCTCTTATCATGCATTCACTAGCATACTCTCCAAATCAAGCGTGTGTAAAGCAGTTTTATATCAAAAAGCAGTGAATTCATCACGTTTTTGTATCCCCTTAAAATAATGGCTGAACTAATTATTTAAACAATTTAAAGCCCTTCCAGAATTGTATTTAACAAACATTATTAGGTTAGCGGCACCAGTAGCCATACCCGCACCAATTATTATTAGCCTTTTCTGCCTATAACATGAAGTTAAATCGGTTCCTCGATCTACTATTGGCCAAAAACACTTTTGCTTGTGTGTGTGTTAAGCTTACATAAACAGTGATTCGAGTTTAGTTCGATGTGCTCGACCTATAAGAATGAAAAAGTGATGGTGGCCATTTTTTTCTGAACCTATAGTGCTTGCCAAAAACAAAAATATTTCGTAGTTTATTAGTTGTACTATCGAAATCTTTACTTTAAAACCTAGACAATTACTTTCTGATTTAGTATAGCTAAAATATTATCGTTTAATTCTGAATTAGAGTGTGGTTTAAAGTGGCCGACTACTGGGATTATTTTTTAGGGTTTCCGTAGTTTAGGTTTTGGAACCCTTTGTATATTCGTCATGTCCGTCTCTCCATCCATTCGTCCGTCCTCGGCTTACCTTCAAAACGGTTAGTGCTAAAAAGGTTAAACTCTGCATGGATTTTCAAATTTGAAAATAACGAAAAACGTAAAGTGGGCAATATTTTTTTTTCTCGCGTCTACCTCATAGTGTGGGGTATCATTAGATATCTTATACTTAGGGTATCACAAATTAATTGACTTGCTCCACTACGCCCGTGGATAAACAATTCAACCTATAATTTAAAGTTTAAACTTATAAAATGTCAGTGAAGATTATGTAAATGTTGACAAATTGTAACAAAACTCCACAAAGCCTGACACTCGTGCATTTACATTCAAAATGCGTCAGCTCAGGCCCTGGGGATGTGACTTGCATCGCGCTTCACCGGCAGCGAACGCGCTAATTAGTTGACACAATTATTTCGTAAAGACAAAAGCTATTATGTTATTGACGTATTTGTTAAGAAAATTACGTTAAAAGATGAAAAGCATGTTGCTATGATTTACATAAAGTAAATATTTTTAGTGGTTCGTTTTGTTTTTAACGCTTGATGTACCCCATAGCTGTGGTCTCGGAAAATTAGGGTCCTCGCTCACGCCAGAGGCTTAATAATGCAGGTAACAAAAAGGTGGCGCCACCAGCTAGCTGTACACGAGGTGAGCGTCGCGTTCCTACATATTGTAGCTGCTAGTTTACTATTGTCTGAGTGAGTAAAGGCGCATAATTTAAAAAAAAATCGGTTGTCTGTAAAGTCGGCTTACTGACGATAGTTGAACGTGACAACGTCATAAGAAAATACTGATGGATCGCTTACTCAAGTAGGAGAGAGACAGATTCCGCGCTCTCGCTTGCACTTCAAGCCTTAAATGGAACGCCTCAGAGCGAGGTAACGCCGCATGAGTCATGTTTTTTCGTGCGTGCAGCCGGCTCCATCGAATTATAAGACGTTATCACGTCAAAAGTGATTGTGACATAGTTGCGTATTATAATCCACAAAAATGTTCTAATCGGCAACTGTTTAATCTTATCCACGAATTACTACTCACGCTTGGCAAGTTTTTTTTATTTATTTACTTAGCGGAAACGTTAATGAGGTAAAATATACTCGCATTGTCCGTCCTAAACAAACGTTGTTTGAGCCGGTGTACAAACACACTATTTCGCACTAAATCAGCGGTGTTTGTGCACCTGTGACATGTGGTCGAAGTCGCATACTCCAACGTGAAATTATTAAGAATTAACTAAACTATGACGTCATTGTTTAATTCCGCTTGAAAGGCGGACGTAAGATACCTCGTCTTTAATTACAATAGATGTCGCCCTGCGGTCAAATTAGCTCATAACAATTCATATTATTATGATTTTTAAGTTTGATCTTTATAAGGTCAATTGGCAAAAGGTCAAAAGGTAATTCTTTTGTCTCATTGACTCAACGGGTTACAAAATTTGTATTTTTCAAACGCACAGTAGTGTGTGTTCATAATTAGAGGTAGTGTGTGTTGTTCTTTTTTTAATTTTATGTATTTCTAAGCATTATTAAAAAATATTTGCTTTCTGCACACCTTCGTCCACATAAACTTTAACAGTGACAAATATCATACTCCTCCGTTAGCACATTTATCGTCAAAGTTTACTGAAAGATTTTGCTCCACGTATTAAGGGGTTGTGCGCTGTATAGAACTGAAAATTGGAGTTCATTGAAACCTTTTTTCTGAGTCACGGTCGTATTGAAAAATCCCAAAAATATATATATTAATCTACATTATATTTAGCCGAGGATTACCTTTTATAAATTGAAATTTTTATTTTAATATTGATTTAAAAATATCCTAAGTCCACCCTTTTTTTTAAAGTTAAAACCTTTTTTCTCTTCTTCTATAAGTCACACGAGTGTGAAAATTATTTCAGTATTTTAAGTTAGACAAGACTCAGGGGTAGGTCGTTTTAGTTTTGCAAATTTTGTCTCATAATTAATAATATAAATTATATTATTAATTATATGAGATATATATAAATTATATAAATTATATAATCATATAATAATTAAAGATTGGTAATTAAATTTATTTATTTTGACATGTAGTAACACCATCTGGCCCCACTCTTGCACTTAGTTGAGAATTTTCGTGCAAATTTTAATTTTTCTGCTGGCATCCCACCCCTTCTACCCCACTCTCGTTAGCCTCGAGGCTTCTCATAAAGTTTAGAGGTAAGTACACCACTTCATTGATGTATATCCTTTATTTTTGGGAGAGCGATTAGTTCGAGTGGGTGGGTTACCAATCTCTTCGGACGAGGCGCTTCATATAATTATGATAGAACTTCACATACAGGTAAGTTCGTTTAATCATTAATTATATTTCGCGCCTCGTCCACGAGATTGGTAATTAAATTTATTTATTTTGACATGTAGACTTTGAGAGCAAGTCTTGAAGGAAATACCATCAATAATAGGACTGCATGTCTACAAAATCAGTTTTTTATTAAAGAATAATAGCAAATAACAATCAGGGATAAAAACAAACGGTAAGCAATCTCAGTAACTAGAATATAATGTATTAATATAATATATATAACAGTTACAAAGTTATGATTCTGGGCAATATTGTAAATCATCTATGTTAATAATTGAGTTGGCTAGTGACAATTCAGAATTAATATTATTAATCATAGGTCTATTATAGAACTTAGCAAACACAACCGAGTTGCCACTCCAGCCAGCCGTGTTGCGTATGGCGTCTATGTTGACGCCCACCCTGTGCGCGTGCGACGTGCTGGCGTGCCGCGTGCTGTGCGCAGTAAATACGGTCGTGTCTACTCCGCAAGCACCCAACGCACACTTCACCCATCGGCTCAGGGTTTGCGTACTGACTGGCTTGTGTGGTTTTCTAAAACCAATAAACAACATGTCGGATTTTCTTAATGGGCTAGTTTTTTCTAAATATGCTAGTAGAGTCCTCGCCGGACATATCGGGTTTTTATGTGGAAAGAATGGTAAGTAAAGTATAGTTTGCTTCGAGCCAGGTTTAGATGTCTTTAAAATATCGGGAATTTGTATACTAATATATTGTGTTGAATATTGTATGTTATTTATATTTATTTTAGATAGCGTTTGTATTCTATGGGCTGTCGTAAGCGCTAGAAGAGTAATAGCCTTTTTTGTAAGTTTTTCTAAATTTAGGTCTTCATTAGGATACCACGAACCTAGGTGATCTAGAACTATATTTATATCCCATGTGGTCGTATATTTTGGCAACATTGGTCTTAGACGAAATACACCCTTAAGATATCTTTGTATTCTATCATCGTTACATATATAACTGCCGATAATCAAAGATAAGGCAGATCTACATGAATTAAGAGTTCCATATTGACATCCCTGGTTATACAGGTAAGTTAGAAAATAGATAATATTTGGAACTGATGCAGAGAAAACTTCGCACGAGTTGCTTCTGCAGAAGTTCCACCATCTTTTAAGGCTGACCTCGTATTGTTTGATTGTATTTTTCGAAAGCGACGCTAATACTATGTCAAGCGAACATGCGGGCACGCCCCGTCTTGATAGTGCGCTCCGGATAAGACTGCTGCTACCAGGGTAATCGTCTCGTGTATCCGACGCGAGCTGCAATGGGATATTATGACATGTTCATGAGGTGGAAACGTTAACACATTAGATACAATAAGTGATTGAAAAAGTGGATACCAGGCTTGGGTAGGCCATAAAGGAACTACCATTGTTCGCGCCAACACTAGCGCGACGTTTAGAATAAACACAAAGGACATCACTACGTGATGTATGGCCGACCGAAAGGGGCGCTGTCAGAGAGTGACGAACACTTGCATTTAGATCCCCTTCCGCGCCGGATGCATTTTCAGCTCATCCCGAAACCTAGTGAACGCGAACGCGTGTGCGCATATTTATTTGTGCTCGTTAATATAATACCAAATTCGCCGGCGAACCGCGATAAATCTATCGATAATCCGCTCAACAGCTGTGTAGTGTAGTGAGAAGAAACCTCCGCCCAGATACAGAACCACCAGCTCAACAATAAGGTCAGTCCCAGATTTCTCCAGCCCTCACATTAACCTATATACCTACTTCCATCAGCTCATAGTCGCATGTGTAAGTTCCTAGCTTACACATTTCTTGGTCCATCGAGCCTTCGTGAAGCCCTTCTCCCTATTACCGGCGTTGGGCCTGATTAGAACCAGCACCTACAGTTCCACTCCGCCCAATTCTGCACATAAAATCAGCTCGATTATTTATATTTTGTCCAATTAATTCTGGCCAGGCCGCCCCGCCATTTTAAAACCAAGTTACAGTCCATTCCCATTATCAATTCGGCACATTTAACATTAAACCCCTATTCTGTACTTTGATATTAACCTATATGTTAATTATTTATATTATTTTGTGCATATTTCGGCCCATTAATTCATAGGAAAAACCCAAAAAAAAAATAAAAAAAAAAAATAGTGGGTAGGTTGTCGGCTTATTGTCGAAAAAAGAACTCGAACATTCCAGAACTTCCCTAACGTACCTAATACATAATTTGTGCCAATAATATCTCATATAATTTTCTCAGCTCTTAATTACTTACAAAATATTTTAATGTTTGATTCGCATATAAAATAAGTAATAACTAGTGCGTATTGTGAATTACGTTCGGCTCATAACAGAATTGTAAATCGTCGTTGCATTACTAAGTTTGAATTATTTTATCTATATATAACTTTTATATCTTCATATTCTTAAATTTTAAAACACAATATTAATTAACTTAGCATTATTTTAATAGTTACGGGTTGCATAACATCTCAAGTGCCCATACTAATATCGTCGGCTCGCTTCGATACAGAAAACTTGATTTGTGTGCATTCTGTAGGTAATAGGTACCTACACGGCGCCCGTGCGAACAACAGCTGTTACATTCATTCTCAATTAGGTATTCTTCATAGAATAAATAGTGACCTTCACATTGAGTTCATATCTTATCTACGTTCTGTGTCTATACAAAAATATTATTAGGTGTTACGTTACAGCTGTTTTAAATAAGAATTCTTATCGACGTTCTGTGTTTATACAAATATATTATAGGTGTTACGTTACAGCTGTTTTGAATAAGTCGGCACACTATTGAGATTGAATCTGCTCATACCTACTTACATTGTTTTCATTACGTTATTTTGTTTCTAACGCGCCCGCTAAGATTTGTTTATATTCAAACTTCAGGACATTAATATAATATTACAGACGACTTCTAACGCATTAATCTCCGCTCATCAAACATACACTAATACTATATTAGCATCAGGCGATCGGTCAGCTCATTTGTTAATTAACTCGTACACATTTTATGATAAAATTGTATACATTGTCGGCACATTATTCAAATCTATTTTCTGCGTTTTAATTAATTGCGCGCGTATTTTCCGCTCATTACTTTTAAATATTTAACTTAGTTACACGCATATATTTTTAAACATGCCTACAAAATCGCAAGCGGCCATATTTAGGCAAACTATAAAATCTATTAGTCGGCTCAGAGAGATCGCATTGGCATTACACAAAGGTGACTCAAAGTCTAACAAAACGGAGTTTAATGCGCGTTTTAAAGACCTACAAAATTTGAAACAAAAATTAGAAAATTTATACTGCGAAATTTTAGACGACGGCAGTGTTACAGAAGAAATTGAAAAGTTTTATACAGCCGGTTACGAGAACGCGCTATCCGAATATTATGATATTTTAACTGCAGCGGAAAATATAAGTTCCACTTCAGAGTCAAGTCAGCTCACTTCTGCCGTTCTGCCCAAAATTGAACTGCCAAAATTCAGCTCACGCGTTGAGGACTGGCCATCGTTTATTACGATTTTTAGGAGTCTTACAGACGACATGACGTCACTTACAGATGCAGTTAAGCTGCACTATCTTTTGTCTTGCCTATCGGGGGAGGCGCTCAGCATGATTGCGCATTTAAAAATCACAAATGATAATTACAGCGTCGCGCTCGATATACTCACACGTAGGTATGAAAACCGCCGTGTTCTGATAGATGGGTTTGTTGATATAATACTCGGCCTACCTAATATTCATATTCGATCAAGCATACGCGCGACGTTTTTAACTCCGCTCATTTCCGCACAAAGCGCATTAAATAATCTGCGTTTACCTATGGATAGTAATTACGTATTTGTGTCTATTGTAGTTAGAAAATTACGAGGCGAGCTCCGCACCCTGTTCGAAAGAAGATACGGCATCTCGGACACTCTGCCCACCTTAGGTGATTTGATTTCTTTTTTAGAGGAGCACGCGCGCTGTATCGAAACCGAATATTCTAATGCAGCGCGCGGTGTTACCTACTCACCACAAACTGGGCCCTCTCGTCAACACACACCCCCCGCAAACTCTCCGCGCAGTCCACGCTTTAGACCAATTAGTCCCGCGTATCCTCGTAATACTCAGCGCTCGCCATCGGCTCACACTTTAAGTAGCTATCACGTCAGCCCAGTTCCTCATTACCCTCAACGCTACTGGCCCCCCTCCCCCCGAACAGAGCGGCGCGAGTACTCAGCCCGGAATACAGATAAACGCAAGCGATTCTACTGCCCCTATTGTAGGAATACAGAACACAAACTTATCGCGTGTCCGAAATATAATCATCAGCCCACTCAAGGTCGTTGGGATTTCATAGAAGCCAACGACAGATGTCGTAAATGTCTAGGTCCGCATTTTGAAAATGAATGTCGTTCGACAAACTCATGCAAAGAGTGTGGAAGTGCAAATCACCACACCTCGCTTCATCGTCACGGAACTCCAAATTCTCCGGTGTCGTCAGCGCATTTGCTTCCTCCTCATTTACGTGCACAGCCCCGCCGGCGTGCTCAAGACAAGCCACATACCTACATGGCCTACACACAACATACGCGTGCACATCAATCATCATCATCAGACCCCAACCAATCGTCTGATCATGCACCGTCTACAACTCATCAATCTCAAAACAAAAAACAATGACTACCTACAATCACGGAGCACATAGAATTAGAAGATCAACCCAATAATTTAAAATGTCATTCAGCTCATAGTACACCTGCATCACATTCAGCTCATAAAATATCTAAATCTAGTTAAGCCCAATATTCTGTAGAATCAGCCCAAGTAAATTCAACTCAGCACATAGAAAACCCATTAAAAACTCCAGTGTTACTTCCCACAGTCGTTTTAAATATATCTGATAAATGCGGAGAATATCACAAGGCTCGGGCTTTATTGGACTGTGGTAGCATGATAACGCTCATAACTCAGCGCATGACTAGAAATCTTAATTTGCAACCAAAACAATGTTCATTAAAAATTACACGTGTAGGTGATCAGCACATACAAAATTCTAAAGGTTGGGTCACAATAACATTTAGGCCCACACACCGTGACACGCCATCTATTACTACTACCGCTCATATTCTCAAAGACGTTACAGGTTATTTACCTTTGCAAAAAATACCAGATGTTGTACAAGACTCAGCTCATCAGCTCATTCCATTGGCGGATCAAGCTTATCATACTCCTGCGCCCATTGATCTCATTTTAGGCTCAGACGTTTTGGGTCACGTTTTGGATGGTACTAAGATTGCTTTGGGCCCGGGGAAGCCCATAGCCTTCGGCACGATTTTTGATTTTGCACTCATAGGACTCGTTGAGCACTCATGCGATTCACCTGTAGCTCAAGTTGGCTCTGCTCATGTTACTCATACTCATTATACTCAGTCGGCTCACTCTACACATTCTGCTCATTCTACTCATGATATTTGCAAAAGCCTGGAAAGATTCTGGGAGTCGGAAGAACCCCAGCCTCGTTCTGCTCATTCAAACCCGCTACACGAGCAATGTGAACACATATTCAGCTCAACCACCATTCGTGACGATTCAGGCCGTTACATGGTGACTCTTCCCTTCTTATCAGATGCACCCGTATTAGGTAGTACTCATGCTATTGCTCTACGTAGATTTCTCAATCTAGAAAAACGGTTGCAATCCGATCACACACTGCGACAAAAATATATAGAATTCATGAACGAATACATAAACTTAGGACACATGACACCGTGTCATCCGTCTACATTTACTCATAAACCTCATTATTATATTCCTCATCATGGCGTGTTCAAATCAGGTACTGACAAACTCCGCACAGTATTTGATGGCAGTTGTAAGTCATCCAATGGAGTCAGTTTAAACGATTGCCTGCACACAGGTCCAGCACTTCAACGAGACATTGTAGATATTATTATATCATTCCGCGCACATCGTATAGTATTCAGCACTGACATAAAAATGATGTTTAGAAATATTCTCTTAAGACCAGACCAAAGACACTATCAGCTCATACTCTGGCGATCGTCTCCAGATCGACCTCTGCTCACATATGAACTCAACACTGTTATATACGGATTGCGCTCAAGTCCATATCATGCTATCCGCACATTATTACAATAAGCTGAAGATGAAGGTCATCGCTATCCTCAGGCTGCCCAAATTTTGCGCAAATTTGTTTTCGTGGATGATGTACTTTGCGGCCATGACACCATAGAAGAAGCATCAGCACTCCAAACTCAGCTCATTGATTTGTTATCACTCGGTGGATTTAAACTTAGTAAATGGACATCAAACACACCTCAGCTCTTGCAAAGATTTCCAGACGATCAATGCGAAATGCCTAAAGACTTTGACATCAGCGCAGAGTCTCCATCAATTAAGGTTTTGGGCATTAGATGGATTCCCCAGTCTGATGAATTTACATATCACATCTCATTACCACCAGTTACCCACATTACAAAACGTTCAATTCTTAGCACAGTAGCTTCTCTCTATGACCCAAACGGTTGGGTTACACCCGTCATATTCCGCGCAAAAATACTTCTTCAAAGGTTATGGTTAACTAAATTGGACTGGGACGATCCCACTCGAAATAATATTACAGATGATTGGCAGCGCATCTATCATGATCTTCCGCACATCTCAGATATACATTTTCCCAGACATATCGCTCCACACAAATTCAAATCAACATACTCACTTCACGGATTCGCAGATGCTTCGGAAATTGGTTTTGCTGCAGTGATATATTTACAAGAATCAGCTCACAACGGATCTGTTAACGTTCACCTCATGATTGCTAAATCTAAAGTCGCACCGATTAAAAATAAACTCACAATCCCCAAATTAGAGTTGTCTGCTGCAACTCTATTATCTCAGCTCATGTTGCGTGTCTCCCAACAATTGTCTGCTCATCTCACAATTACACATCACGTTTGTTGGTCAGATAGTACCATAGTGCTTGCATGGATAAAAACTCCGCCCCATCGTTTACAAACATTTGAATCAAATAGAGTAACAAAAATTAACTCAAATTCACTCACACTTAAGTGGCGTCATGTACCTTCCCAATTAAATCCTGCTGACTGTGCAAGCAGAGGATTATCAGCTCAAGCTCTCTCCGCTCATGATTTATGGTGGTCTCCTCCTTGGCTCAAATTGCCAGAGGATACCTGGCCCAAGATGCCTACAGCTCATACTCGACAAGACTTGCCAGGGCTCAAACCAAAATACGTACCATGCAATTTCTCGACACCCGGTGTCGATAGTGATCTGCTCACTCGCTTCAGCTCTTTAGAAAAACTAACTGGTGTCACTGCCTACATGAGGCGATTCATTCGTAACTGTAAACTAAATTCAAACTCGCGACAACTAGGCCCTCTAACTGTAAGTGAACGTAGAGAAGCATTACTCTTCTGGATCCGCTCTGTACAGCAGAATGTATTCGCAGAAGATATTCACCGCCTGCAAACCGATAGAATCTGCACAGTACGACTACAACGTCTGTCGCCTTTTACGCAGGACGGTCTCCTCAGAGTAGGAGGTAGACTCACTCGTTCGGAACTCACATACGATGCTCAACACCCATACATTTTGCCTAGTTCTAGTCCGCTCGTAGACCTCATAATAGATGACTATCATCGCATACACTGCCACCCTGGCACGGACACGCTACATGCTATTTTACGTCAGCAATTTTGGATATTATCTGCCCGCCGCATTATAAGGCACAGAACGTTTAAATGCATAAGATGTTTCCGTTGCCGCGCTCAGCCCGAAGTACCTATCATGGCTGACCTGCCAGCTGATAGAGTCATACCTCAGCCCGTATTTAGTCACGTATCAACAGATTTCGCCGGACCGTTTCTGCTCAAATCAAGTCAATTACGTAATGCTAAGTTAATTAAGGGATATTTTTGCATATTTAATTGCCTCACTACAAAGGCGGTTCACTTAGAACCAGTCTCATCGCTCACTGCCGAAGCGTTTATTGCAACATTACAAAGGTTCTGCTCACGTCGCGGACTTCCGGTATTGATACGTTCGGATTGTGGCACAAATTATGTAGGAGCTAGGAATCATCTACTAGAGGTACAACAATTTCTCAATGACAATAACGACGCCATTTCTCATAAACTCTCAACTCAAAATATAACTTGGTTACTCAATCCGCCTAAAGCCCCATGGATGGGAGGTATCCATGAGATTAATGTTAAATCCACAAAGCAACTTCTATATCGTGTTATCGGTGAGCAACACCTCACTTTCGAGGAATTCTTAACTCTGCTCACTAGAATCGAAGCTGTGTTAAACTCTCGGCCCATCAGTCCACTTTCGTCCGATCCACGGACTATCAGCCCCTTACTGCTGGCCACTTTCTCATTGGCCGTCCGCTCACAGCTCTCCCCGAGCTGACTCTAGATGAAAGAGTAATATCTCCGCTCAAACGCTTTCAGTTCATTCAATCACTCTCTCAGCGCTTTTGGAACCTTTGGACCAAGTCCTACCTCCATACCCTTCAAATCCGCTCCAAATGGCTTTCCTCTTCCTCTCCACTCAAAATTGGAGAACTGGTTCTGCTCAAGGAGGACAATTTGCCTCCTCTACAATGGAAGATGGGAAGAATCTCACGTCTGCTACCTGGGAAGGATGGAGTCATCAGAGTTGTGGACTTGGACACGACTCAAGGCCAGCTGCGGAGGCCTGTCGGCAAGATTGCCCGGCTCCCACTGGATTCTGCTCAGGATGGGGCTCAGCTCGCCGCCTGTGCGGGCCCCCCAGGATGTTCGCGCCAACACTAGCGCGACGTTTAGAATAAACACAAAGGACATCACTACGTGATGTATGGCCGACCGAAAGGGGCGCTGTCAGAGAGTGACGAACACTTGCATTTAGATCCCCTTCCGCGCCGGATGCATTTTCAGCTCATCCCGAAACCTAGTGAACGCGAACGCGTGTGCGCATATTTATTTGTGCTCGTTAATATAATACCAAATTCGCCGGCGAACCGCGATAAATCTATCGATAATCCGCTCAACAGCTGTGTAGTGTAGTGAGAAGAAACCTCCGCCCAGATACAGAACCACCAGCTCAACAATAAGGTCAGTCCCAGATTTCTCCAGCCCTCACATTAACGCATCGCATGTGTAAGTTCCTAGCTTACACAACCATAATGCCTTGTGCTTTTTCAAAAATAATTTTACGAAGGGCCTTTAAAATAATCGAAAAAGGAGGAAATGCATAGAAGAAAGTATTCGCCCATGGCACCGTAAATGAGTCGATGGCAAAGGCATCCGGATCTCGTTGCCAGGAAATATATATTTTACATTTATAATTAATGCGACTGGCAAACAAATCAATCTTTGGTCTGGCAAACGAATTAACGATACGAGAGAAAGCAAAGTCGGCTAACTCCCACTCAATATCCGGATGAGATTTACGCGATTCAAAATCTGCTATTGCATTGTCTTTTGATTTTATATAAGAAGCGAAAATAAAAAGTTTACGATCCTCACACCACTGCCAAATTTCTCGCGTTATTTCTGTAAGGTGAGGATATTGGGTTCCACCCATTCGATTGATATAAACGATCGCAGTGGAATTATCAATACGCATGAGGATTTGGCAGTTGTAAAGATCCCGCGCAAAAGATTTGAGCGCAATAAAACTAGCCAAAAGTTCGAGGTAATTAATGTGTTTTTGTGCCTCGGAATTAGACCACTGGCCATTTGCTGTCAATCCGTTACACGCCGCCCCCCACCCCGTAGTTGAGGCATCTGAATATATTTCACGACTATAGCTATCGTTTAGGATTCTATGAACGGAACTATCTATATTATTCAGCCACCACTGTATATCCGGATACAATGTGGTACTTACGGTCATCACTTTTCTGTAGTCATCATCGTATCTTAAATTTAGGAATTTAGAACGCTCCATTTCTTTGGTGTGAAGAAGGCCATATTCGATTGCAGGGCACGCGGATACAAAGACCTACGAGTTGAGCTAGTTTTCGAATTTTGCAGCGTTTTAGATTCCTGATTTTTTTAAATTCATTTCTGATTCTTGTTCTTTTCTCCGTTGGCAGACTTAAATTCATTTCATGAGAGTTAATAAGCATACCCAGATATTTACAAGCCCTAGAGGGTCGGAGGCAGCTTTTGTCTTTATTAATAATGAAGCCAAGCGATATTAGTAAGGCCCTTGTGGTTTCAATGTTTATAAGACATTGTTTTTGAGACTGTCCTATCAACAACCAGTCGTCTAAATATACCGTGGATATCATTCCAGCAGAGCGTAATAGTTTAATTACGGGTTTCATTATTTTTGTAAAGACAAAAGGTGCAGTGCTAATGCCGAATGGTAAAACATTAAACTGGTATAAAATATTGTTAAAAACAAATCGTAAATACTTTTTTGAATCTTCGTGAATTTTTATTAAAAAATAGGCGATCGTGAGATCAAGAGTCGCTATAAAACAGTCACGTGTAATTAATTTAAGTGCTGTTCGAAGATCCTCCAGCTTCAAAATGTTCCGTCACTATAAATCGGTTTAATTTTTTAAGGTTTAGAATAAAGCGCATTTTACCATTCGGCTTTTGCGTCAGAAAAACGCTCGAAATAAATTGTCCCTTGCACGGCTTACACTCTGAAATGGCACCGGTTCTTTGTAAATCAGTAATTTCCTCAAGAATCAGAGCATTATCTGGATCTGAATGTTTGCGCAATGGAGGTAATGTATCCTGTTGTACAGGGCCTAAGAAAGGTATCTTGTAACCTCTAATCCAGGATAGGATGGTACGATCGTTTGTTATAAGAGACCACTGTTCGAGGTAATAATGAAGACGACCAGCATACTTAACTGTATCTAGTATCGGCGGCGCTGTGGAGCTGTCTTCGCTGCCGGCTGACGCAACAACGTCTTCGATAAGTGCGCGAGCTGCTGCGTATTGGGAGCTGCAGGCTGGTATTTCTTCCCTGTCTGGGTCTGCGGCCTGTACGCTGCACCCGGGGGCTTGCGGTTTAAAGTCTTCGAAGAAGAAGATGGGGCTGGTCGTTTAGTTTTGGCAGGTGTATTTGCTTTAAGCTCGGTGCCAGATTTATTGATTGTCTTGGCAGACTTAAGCGTTTCAGGCAAAGCTTCGCTAAACAAGAAAGAATCTATCTTCGTATTGCAAAGATGTTCTTTTACTTCTTTCTTAAGAGAAAATATTATAAAATTCCTTCTTGTAATTGAATCGTTGTGTTGAATGTCACACAAAAGTCTCGCTAGATCCATAAGCTTTTGCAATGATTCTTTATTTTTGTTTTTAGAATTCATTTCATTGGATATAATATCCCCCAGACACGAAATGGCGTGTGCCATTTACTTTTGTTTAACAATTAACCCTTTTTCTTTTTTGGCCACGGCTTCTGGTATTATTAAGTTATTATTTCAGGGTTAATTTTAGACGCATCAATATGTAAACAGTTAGATGGGACTAGATATTTTGCAGTTATATCCTTGCGCATCTCATAGCTAAGCCCTGTTGTTGCTATGTGTTGAAGGCGGGAAGCTAGTTCAGGAATAACTTCCTTTCCATATTTTTCTGTTACTGATGGATCGTCACCAAGGATTTCGAGAGCATCAGCGTCTAAGGCTGTATTTTCGCTATGCTGGGTTATTGGGTTTAGATTTGCCACTTCAATAACGTTAGCTTGTATCGTGTCTGTATCAAGTACTGCTTCTTGAAAGTCAAAATCATAGCTTTGATCGTAAAGACCCGGTTCTAGGTCGTATTGAGACCATTCAGATTGTTCGGGTCCTTGTGCGTCTAAAAAGACAATTAATAATAATGTAATTTTAATTTCTTAATGTATATAAATGTAATTTTAATATGCATAAAATATATAATAAGTATATAAAATTTAAGGTCCGAAATATGGACTGTTACTTATTATTTTATGTTAGACACAATTTTCATTGATTTGAACGCCAATTATTATTTAAGTAAGATAATTACAGTGTGCCGTAGACAACGGGCTGTTGCTTGTACGTTATACGAGTTAGGTACAATTCCAAACGAATTGAACGCCAACAGTAAAACAGTAGGTTAGGTACAATTCCCAGCGAATTGAACGCCAACAATAAAACAGTAGGTTAGGTACAATTCCCAGCGAATTGAACGGCAACAATAAAACGGTAGGTTAGGTATAATTCCCAGCGAATTGAATGCCAACAATAAAACAGTAGGTTAGGTACGATTCCCAGCGAATTGAACGCCAACGATAAAACGGTAGGTTAGGTACAATTCCCAGCGAATTGAACGCCAACAATAGAACAGTAGGTGAGGTACAATTTCAAGCGAATTGAACGCAAACCTTCAAACTATGTGGGTAGTTGGATAAAGTTCTGGGCAAATGATTTCGAAGATTTACATACGTTGTTATAAGTTAGGTACAATCCCCAATGGATTGAACGCCAACCTTCATACGTATTATACATTTTAATTTCAAAACTATAAATTAATAATATAGGCTAAATATTTCAAAACTAACCTGTCGGTGCATTATTTATGAGGGTAGGTGGCGGCGATGGCGCCAACGCGGCGGCCGGTTCCGCTTGATCGCACGCCGGGTTAATGTCGCGATCACGAATTTTCCTTTCTAGTCTTCGGACTTTGTTCAAAAGTCGATCCAAATCCTCTTCGCACGTCCGCGAACGTTTCGGCATTATTACGGTATATGGATGTAAAACGTGTTGAGTGGTCGGGCACTAAAGTGTCAATGGGAAGCCTCGAGGCTAACGAGAGTGGGGTAGAAGGGGTGGGATGCCAGCAGAAAAATTAAAATTTGCACGAAAATTCTCAACTAAGTGCAAGAGTGGGGCCAGATGGTGTTACTACATGTCAAAATAAATAAATTTAATTACCAATCTCGAGGACGAGGCGCGAAATATAATAGCGATGTTTTATCTGATTTCAATAGTCTCTGGTAGGCGCGATACGCCCTTGTCGCCTACAAAATTAGTATGGGACTTGACGCTCAAGGTCACTGGCGTTATACAGAGCCTTAATAAAAAATTTTGCTCCAAGTTTGAAGATACTGTAACAATACAATCAAGTATTATCTACATATTATTTACCTCTTAAGCACGTAACATACGTAGAAGTAAAATGTTATACATTAGCTACTTACCTTACCTACCTACTTAAGTTATGCTCGTGACTGTAGTAGGTAGTAAGTATATAAAATTACCAGCTTTTTCCCGCGTAAATCCAGTATCCCACGGTAATACTGCACTTTTTCGGGATAAAATATAGCCTATGTTTCAATCCAGAGCCTAAACTACTATATCAAACTTCATCAAAATCCGTTCAGTAGTTTTTGCGTGAAAGAGTAACAAATTTTATAATTAAATTATAAGTAGGATTTTTACATTAAAAAAATTAAATGTCTCCGAAGTTAAAGACATCAATGAAACGTTTGATGGAGAGTAATAAATTTGAGCGGAGTCAACCGGGTGTCATAATGTTTATGTCCGCTCAAAATTTTACAGCAGCTAATGCCATGGTGACTTTGGCTAAATGGGAGTGTGATAGATTTTACATAGTTATAAAAAGAATATTTTTTGACAAGTACAACGGAAACCAAAATGAGCGATGGCGTTCAGTGTTAAATCTCAGATAGTAAAACAGTAGGCTTAGGGCCTGTTTCACAATCTACTGATAAGTGTCAGATAGCTTATTTTCATGTTTTGTCTCTGTCGCTCGATATAAAATAGGTAGCTGTAAAACTTCCGAATAAACTATCCAACATTTATTATAATATTGTGAAACATACCCCTAATCTGGGGTTAAAATTAACGAAATATTTCTTTCTACGTGAGGAAACGCTAAGTAAGTTAATTAAATTAAAAAACAAGTGGTATACCAAACTTTACAGATGAATGACAAATGAAATACTAAAAACATACTAAATAAAAAAAAATACAGATTTCGTGCCTCACACGACTATCAAGCACATTGGAATTGAATCTACGGAATTCGAAAAAATATTGTCGCAAAAAGGTTAGGCTACAGGGAAAACCCTTAAAACAATCGTCTTTATTTTAGGCTCAAGTTGTAGCTGACTAAATTGTCCAAAAAATCGAGCACAAAATGAAAATTCAAACATTTTTTTCACTATTTCGGCCATAACTTTTTCGTTTTTTAGTTTCTCGAATAATTCTATTTGCACCTTGCAGATCTCGTTAATACGTGTTTTTCGAGTTTTTATCGAATATCAATACATAACCTTTACAACTCTCCGCGATATAAGGGGATTACACCTTTTCGAGAAAGCGGAGCCTATACTGGAGCGAACGAAAAAACATTTTTAATGTCAACAATTGGCGAGTACGTATTCGTAACATTATCGAATGTCAGTTGTATAGGCGTTGTCTCAGAGGCATTGTTATAATTTTCATACAATTCTCTTAAGACCGAAATATTCGCGGAGCCACTATGCTTAGTATGCATTTAAATGGAGGTCTAAACAATCCCCGCAATCCACGTCGCGCGACCGGTGAGCGTGGCCAGAGAACCTGATTCGCCGGTTTGCTGGTCGCGGTCTCGCGTCCCGGTCGCATAGATCGGAAGGCTACCTTTACAATAAAATTACAAATACGACGTTGCTCGTGCTAGCCCCACTGTTGATTTACGTTAAACTAGAAAAATACATTTTACAGTTCAATTTCAGCTGTATCTCAGTATTTTGGTAGCGTATAATTGTGCTGAAATACAAAGAATAAAATTCTTTTCCAGAAATAAAAGCGGAGTGTCTAAAATATTCATAAAATATCCGTATTAACTGGCAGTAAACAAAAACAAAACGAAGCCTATAAAGTAAATAGCGGCGGCCGAACACTGCACTTAAATTTTATGTGAGACCCAGTAAACTCCGCGTTTTTGTTACTTCAAATAAAAATATCCTTTGATATTATAAAATATATATTGGTCTTTAAAATATATGTCGGAGTTGGAAAACCTTAAAGCTTTAAAAAATCAGAAAAGAGGAGTTCTGCGTTTACATCCGGCTTAGATTCATCGCAGATTTTATCGCGAGAAAAAGTTGTAGCAACGTGTGACGAAACACAATGTATGGGTGTGCGACGTTAGGGTTACAAATAACAAAGTCGATGTTTTGATAGTCCAAAATAGTATATCAATGAAATAGAATTGTTTTATGGAATTAGAGGTACGGCTCCTAATGTCTTTCGTGAATCGTCTTTTTTTTAATACATCGACGGTCATTTCCGTAGAAAAACGATGATTGCCGAGGGCCATTAACAACTTGGTCGTAATGTACCTATCTATTTTGTACTGTACCTATGTGGTTGAGCGCTTTGGTGCTCATGCTCATGGGGGGATGCAGGTTCGAATCCCGCCGAAGAAACAAAAAGTTTTTCTGTGTTCCTGGGTCATGGATGTGTATTAAGTACGTGTATAATATAGGTAAAAAACCTGAAATATAATATTATGTATAATATAAAAGTATTAAATATATGTACTCTTCGTTGTCTGGTCCCCGTAACACAAGTTCTTCGAGTACTTGGCGCAGGGCTAGATTGACGTGGTGTGAAGCGTCCACAGATATTAGTATTATTATTTTATTACCTATCTTCCTTTTAATGCTCAAATTTCAAGGCTCAACCTATGGATTCGATGGATTCCGCTGGATCAATTATTCCTAAACTATGTATTTTATTCTGTCCCCTTTTTGACTACGGTTTAAAATTGACGTCACATTTTATTTATTCCCATCATGGGCTATTGTGTCCAGCTTGATATTTGTAGTAAATCACAATGGAATAAAATATTCACGATTGCAAGCCGCATTTCATATGGCTTCCATATCAGTTAAATACCAGTGAAATTCGGAGCTCTGCGATATTTTTTCACTGCATAAATCATTTGATATCTAAAATTTATTTACACAACACAACACGTTTACACAACCAAATATTATGTCTTTTATAATTTACTAGTACTCGTATATTTTGCCCGCGGCTTCGCCCCCGTGAAATTGATTTTTAAACGCTATCTTTATAATAAAAAACTTTAATCCGCTATTTTTGCTAACGGCCCGTTTCAATAACCTATCTATCTATAACTATTAACTATTTGTTAAAAACGCCGACGTTCAATCACTTGACGGTTTTTTTCGACACAAGTTTGACGTTTCTAACAAATAGTTATTGGTAGATAGGTTATTGAAACGGGCTGTTAGGCGTTGAATTTTAGAAAACGCTTAAATACGTTACTCATTATTCCGTACTTATTTCATACGAAATTTCATGCAAATACGTTCAAGGAATAGCTATCTTAAAATTGCAGCGCCGCGCATCGTCACGGTGTGAACTGACCCTAATTTACATTACATAGTTATTTTTATTAATTTTTTTATAAATTATAATAAAATATTAAAATTATAAAAAATGAAAATATGTTGGAGTGTATTTACACTGAGAGTTAATCAAATCCGGTCAGTAACCATTATCCAGAACAGCGGTACTCAGCCGTCGGCTCGGCTCTTAATTAATATAATTAGTATCTCGTGATCTCCGTAGCTAATTCCGAGTTATGATAGTTAGTCAACTATCAGATCTGGCATGAGGTGTCGAAGTTTTATCCGATTGCCTAATCTACGGAGTTCCAACCCCTCGAGTACGTAAACATCTAAATATCAACAAACCTTAGGCTTTTAAAGTTAGGATTTGATAAAAACTTTCATACGAAGGTGTCACAAAGGCTTAATTAGATAAATGCTTCATAACTCGCTTTGAAACTATTAATTGTAAAACACAATTTTGTAACTAGAAAATAACATTAAAAGACAATTCGTCCAAAAACTGCGAATTTACTTCCACGACCACGGGACTGCTTTACAATCTTCTAATAAGGCTGGGCCGGAAACTGGGCAGGCCCGGGAATATTTAGAACACTGAAAATAGATCTCTGCGCTACTACAATAGAGTTGAAAATCGAAGTATCGAGCGTCGAGCAGTCATATATGACATAGACATTTGACTCAACACTTGTGTGTTCGATTTTCAGCTCTATTGTATTAGCACAGAGTTCTATTTTTTGTGCTTGAATTTTCCGCGGCCTCACGGAATCCGGGCAATATAGTCCTAAGCTAAGTGTCGAATAGCTTATTCGGAAGTATTGTTACTGCTTACTATTATTATCGAGTGACAGAGATAGAACATGCAAATAAGCTGACGTATACAATCGTTAGTACGAATGCTGAACAAATTATTCATAACGTCTTACTTAGAGGTTAAACCGAAAGTAAATGAAAGGGATTAAACAGCACTTTGTAATTGAACAAATTAATTAAGACGGAATTGGCCAGAACTCATGAGTTTATCGGGTCCCAAATTAAAATATGCAAATGAGTCGAGACGAATCTTCCTTGTGATTATAACTTGTGACTTGAACTAATTTATGCGTAATAGTTGTACGTAATACGCACTGTGAAGGATGAAATTTGAATTACGCACTCGTGGGTTTTGAAATTGCCAAAGAATAGTTAATACTAACGTAAAACTCCTTCATTCAATAGATTTACTCGAATGACAGCTCGCGGCTGTGTGTGTGGTTAGACGTATGGGGGGTGCGCGCGGCGAGCGGGGCGTGAGTTTTTTCCAGCCAGGACTTTGGTTCTTTGTGCTTTGTGTTTCGTGCTTTGACATAATTGACAATATAATTTCATAATGTTTATGATAGATTTGTCTGACGCAACGTTTCAAATTATTTCGGTGTCAACCTTAGGCTTGCATGGCTAACATTCGTCGGTGCTCGAGCTGTCATTTGTAGAGGGTCCTGTGGTATTGCTCTAAGCACCTACTTACTCTCTATTACTACGGATTTACACCCTACAAATTATTGAAAACCTAACATATATATTGGAACGAAGTTCCTTATGGCGCGTTGCGAAAGGGGGCTAGACGGAAAAAATTAAGACCGGCACGACACTTTTTACCACTCGAAATCACAATGTAATAACAACTATTAAGAATGATACAAAAACAACCTTATCACCTTGACAATAATGTAGAATTTAGCAATTACACATTGTGACTGTTATCGGCATTCCTTCGACGTGCTTTCGGCCATCTTTGACTACCTAGTTCAACTATTTATTTTGTATAATATAATATATTATATCTATACAGATAAACAAAATTGAAGTGTCTGTTTGTAATTAAAAGTATGATCGGTACTTACAACAAAATATAAATTGTTAACTATATATTTATAAGATATATATATATATATATATATATATATATATATATATATATATATATATATATATATATATATATATATATATATATATATATATATATATATATATATATATATTATAACTTCGTTCTATCCGGGTGTCCCTTGACACCTCTTAAGTTTTTATATTGATTTAAATGTGCATGTAATTTATATCTTAGGTATTTATCGTGTCACAGTGTTTGTTAGAGAACTCCTCCGGAACGGCTTGACCGATTTGAATGAAATTTTGGAGGTGTATTTGACAGGTATGAGAACAGGTTGTAAACTATTTTTCAAACCCTTAAATGATAAGGCTAACCCACTTCATAATATATTTTTTATGTTAATTATTTTATGATTTGGCATTAAAAATACATATAACCCTTAATTTTCATCTTTCTATCACTAACCTCCACTGTTTAATAGCGATATTAGTACTGTAATAATCTTCAACCCTCAGTGGTCGATAACTCTTTCACATGTAGGTTCATAGGTTGTAGGGGTAACTAGTAGGTGTAGGTTGTAGATAATAGGTATATGTGTACTTGTGGGTGTAGAAACTGAAGGCGTATGTAGGTAGTTTTTTATTATATTTATTCCAGTTCATAGTTAAGACAATTACAAAGTAATGTGGATACAGTTAGTAAATATTAAATGTATATTTAAATAAACCCTCTAATACTACAATATGATATACATTTAATCAGTTATGATAACAAAATCAATTGTACTATAAAAGTAGGTAAGTACTAAAAAAATAATAACTACTCCAAAACTTAAA
This sequence comes from Phengaris alcon alcon, assembly GCA_037179445.1. Taxonomy (NCBI): domain Eukaryota; kingdom Metazoa; phylum Arthropoda; class Insecta; order Lepidoptera; family Lycaenidae; genus Phengaris; species Phengaris alcon. Next base: position 741,334 of record JAYRCH010000068.1, on the reverse strand, counting down.
ATGCTACAAAAAAAAGAAATCTCCCAGGTCATCCCCACCAGGCAGAGTACCTAGAAGGCTCAAAGAGTTTCCTCGCTGGATTGCGATACTTATTCTCTGGGCCAGGTAGGTGCCGGCTCTGGGTTCTAGGGTGGCCTCAATGAGTTTTTTGGAGATTTCTCCGAAAAGTTTGTGCGCACCCAGACCCCATGTACCTAAGGTTTCAACCCCAAACGGTTCAAATATGAGATCCCCACCAAGGTTCTCATATTTGCGCCGCTTGAGGTTTTCCGCCTGATTGGCGGCCGCACCTGCAGAACTCGAGGTGCCCTGGACATGGGACGGAGCAAGTGTATCGACGCAAGTAGCGTCCCATACAAGAGCCCGTCCCACTCTCCAAGGGACCAGGGTCATACCGTCTGGTCTCTTGCCATCGTCGCGCGCCAAACCAGAGGGTTCCAGCACAGCTGGCACTCCGGCGGTGACAAGAGCCCGACGGATGAGATCGTTCAGACAGTGATGTCGGGAGATGCGGCCGGCGCTTCGTTGACAGGACAGCCCGTGGTGTCCGAGGCTGTCCACATTTGCACCACAAACACAGCGATGGGGGACGACGTGGGGGGTGCCAAGACGCAGGGAAGTAGCTAACCGGAAAGCTGTTCGATGCAGCAATGTGCCCGTATTGGGCGACGGTAATGCTTGTAGCCAAAGGCCCGACTCCCATTTCTCCGCAGCTAAGAGGCGAGCCTGCTCCTCAGGACTGGAGGACGTATTAAGAAGATTATTCCGTACCAGTCTGCAGAGTGGCTCGTCCCAGAGCCTTTGGGAAAAAGTATTGTCAGGCAATTCGCTACAAGCACTAGTTACGCTCCAGGCGTCCTTGGCCTCGTCCAGAAAGGTAACTGTATTGGAGTAGGATGGGTGATGTAGTATTTTGGAGATAAGACTATGGTTCGCGTGGACTGAGGACAAGAAGGCCGGAAGCGATATGTCAGAGGGCTTTCGAACACCCAGGCCACCGAACCTAACTGGAAGCGTTGCCTGAGTCCATGCGCGGTCATCGAAATTTGTATTCAAAATAGTGGAGAGCGTTTGTCTTATGGTATCATCCAACTGTTTGAGAAGTTGAGGGAACTTCCACAGTTGACAACACCGTAAGACATATGTCAATTTAGGTACGAAAATGCAAAAACGGATTAGGGTAAAGGCCATGTGACAGTTAATTTGGAGGAGGCGGTCTAAAGTTTCATTAAAATTTTGTAATTTGTTATCTAAGAAGTCCGGGAGAGATTCGTCTAAAATAGGTGAGCCCAAAAGGAAGAGCGAATCCTTGTCAATGACAGACAGTTGTGGAGCTATTTCTTTAAAGCTGGATATAATCGCGTTTCTATCCCCACAACTGTCTGGCACAAAAAGTTCGCACTTACCTAGGTTCAGCTGCAGACCTATTTTTTGGAACTCGCGGATCAGAGTGCGGAAGTCTGATAGTACAGTGGGTGCATCGCTTCCAAGGGTCCCATCATCCAAATACCAAACATTAAATTTTGAATTTAGAAGCTCGATGACCGGGTGTATAGCAAGGCTGAAGATTGCTGGACCCAGAGGGTCGCCCTGTTGGCAGCCCACTTCGGATGAGATGAGGTGGTCTTTGTAAATGAGTTTGGTGGGGTCGTTGTAACACTGGAGCATAAATGGTAAAATGGCAGGTGCTTTAGATTTAATTTGGGCCAACAAGGCGCCTCGGTCAACTGAGTTGAAAGCGTTTTTGATATCGACCTTCAGAAACACATCATCGCCTTGATTGTGGATAGCTGTCCTGAAAGAGTGAACGGCGGCCTCACAACCTCCTTTGCAGGCAAAACCGAGCTGTTTTGGCTGGAAGTATGACGCGAGGGAAGTTACCGATTTGCAAGCTAGTTTGGCTGTAAGGCGCCGGTATGTGGAGCCGACAGCAATCGGACGAATGCCACCATCTCTCTTCCTCAAGGCGCAGAGGTTAGCTCCATACAGAATGTCTACGATATCTGATGCGACCCCTCCACGTAGCATCAGGTTGCACAGATTCGTAAGTTCATGCAGGAGCTTCCCGCCGGCCTCCCCGCAGCAACCGCTGGTGAGGTCCTTCAGATGCTGAGGGGTGAGACCGTCGAGGCCGCCAGCTGAACCCGGAAGAAAGGACATGATGGCTCCGCGTACTTTGTCTGTCGACGTTTGTAGTGGTGGTAATGCGTCATCGGAAACTGTGAAAGGATTGGATTGTGATGGATGTTTGTTTTCCAGGGCGATGAGGGTTTCTGGGCAGTCGGGGGCGACCGTGTCATTGGAAAACAGGAGCCGCGCTGCACCCTTAATGTCTCCCTCACTTATTTTATTTTCCACAGTTTTCACGATGTTATGTTTGACTGTGGAATGTGAAGAAAAATTTGGGTTGATGTTAATGTCCGAAACACAATTCTTTTTGATTCTTGAAGTGAGGGAGGCATTGTTGAGCGGATCTCTAGTGATATGCAGAAAACGGTAGGGAAAGGTGAGTAGATTTTCCCAGGCTTGCCTCGAGTTCTCCAGCACTGTGTGGCGTATCGTCTCGGCAAGCTTCTGGGCTACAGTCACTCTGGCACCCCTAGGGATCCGTCTTAGAACTGGTATAAAACGTTTAAATTTGGATATTTCTTGCCAGAAATTTGTTTCACAAATTGGGTTCGGAAGTGAATTGTTTATTGGGGTAATGAGTGTTACAAGCTGTTTGTGGCATTTGCCTACGTGGATGTTCAAACCCCGCTGGCTTTTAAAATATCGGGAACAGTGGGAGCATTGCAACAGATTTCCAAAGGACACGGTCGAAATATTAGAGGTCCCTGCATCCTGGCTGCTTGACATAGGTTGGTAAAGATAAACTATAAAAGATAACTTATATAATAGAATAAACTATAGACAAAAAATTAAAAAACTGCTTAACTAATATTAAAAAAAACCTTGAACTATATTATGGTCATTTTCTGGGGGAATGTAGGCTTGAGCGTGGGACAGTTGGCTCACTTTTCGCAAAAAAATTAGCATACGGCTTCTCGGAGTTGCCTCGTTTCTTCCTCTGTTGCGGGCCTTGTTCCTTCCTCCGTCGCGGGTCTGGTCAGTTGTATGGGAGAATTGCTTGGGATATCTACTCACAGTTTGGCCCACTTGGGGCGCTGTAAATTATATTTGGTTCTACTGCAAATACTTAAACATGTATATTTATTTACTTTCGGCGTCACGTAAATTGGTTTTATCGATTTATTTTCAATATTTTGTTCAATTTATTTTAGGGTGACATGACAACGTTTTTTTTTTTATATGAAATATCAATAAACCCTTATATTGGATCCCTAAATAAGATCTTGGTTTACCTAGAAATGAATTAGTAAACCTATAGATGATGTAATACAGAAAATGTATTGTTTAGGTTTAGAAAATACAAGGTTTCTGGTAAGATATCTCACATAAGGGCTTTTATGAGTAGGAACTAGGAAGATGAGTACAATACAGGATGTATTTATACATCTATATTAGAACTACAATATTACATAAGTAATGACAATGTGCATAGCTAAAAATTTTACTTAACTTTTAATAACTTACAGATTAACAAAACATGATTTACACATCCTGATAATACAACGCGCCAGCTTTGAATGTCACGGAGGGGTTTGAAGGGACTTTGAAGCTTAAATATATTTTAGTTCTATGACCATCTTTCTACTATTATTAATGTGTTATAAACCTCCGTGGTCTAGGTTAGAGCTTGGCTCTCGACTCGGAGGTCGTATGTTCGATTCCCGAATTGGAACAACAAAAAAATGTTGTTTCTAAGTTTGGTTAGGACAATGCAGGCTGATCACCTGATTGTCTGACAAGAAAGATAGATGATCCATGCGTCGGATGGGCATGTTAAAAGTCGGACCTGCGCCTGATCTCTCGCCAGTCGTGTCGGTTATCCGTTTCACTGGGTTAGAGTAAAAGGGACAGAGAGTGCTCTTGTGTACTGCGCACACACTTGGGCACTATAGAATTACTCCTGCGTGACCGGCCTGGTTTCAATGAAAGCGGCCACCGTCACGGAAATCGGTGTCGGGAGTTATTAATATAAATGTGAAAGTTTGTGAGGATGGATGGATGGATGGATAGATGGATGTTTGTGACTCTTTCACGCAAAAGCTATTGAACGGATTTTGATAAAATTTGGTATTGTAGTAGTTTAGGTAGTTAAGGCTATGGATTAAAACATAGGCTACATTTTATCCCAAAAGAGTCTAGTGTTCGCGTGGGATATTGTATTTACGCGGGCGGAGCTGCGGGCAAAAGCTAGTCCTGTATAATCTTATCATAATACGTGCAAAGAAATCTCCTGTATTAGCGAATAGCCACATGTTATCCAAGGATATCATGTACGTAGTCGTTCCCGTATAGCGCGGCTCCGAAGATAGTTTTTAAATTTCTATTTAGATTACATCTCTAAGTAAGGAAGTGAACCTCAATTTTTATCTAACCTACTCTAGATTTCAGAGCTTGGTAGATCAGCTGTAAGGCGAAATTGTATTAAGGAAAATAGCAAAAGGAAATCTCTTATCTACGGATATTATGGTCTTAACTATTTCACTCTCGTGAAGATAAACCCGATAAGCCACGCCTGAAATATAATGACATTGTAATCCGTAAGTTTAAATTTAATAAGCCATAACAAATTGTTATACTAAAATAATCATTTTGTTCGAAGTGGCCCGACTTTGTAAAAGTTGCCTCTTAACATTTCACAAAAGAGATTTTATAAATATTATTTCCTTGAGCAAACTTAATGAATAAAACTCTTGCAAAAATTGATAATATTATTAAACGGCACACTTTTATCCCGGACTAATGAAAATATTAGGGGAAAGTTCCGTACAGGAATTAGGGAATTTGTGTTGACTAGGTTACCCGCGTGATTTTCGGCCGAATACTGTTACATTTAGGGTCATTTCACCACCGAAAGGAAACGATACGCGACGCGGCGCTACATTTTTAAGATAGCCATTTAAAATTTAACTTTATTCTTTACACAAGAAGATACACGTTTCATTGTCAGAACTCGAATGTCAAGTTGCTCCGCTCTGCACAGCGCATATGCAGTGTATGACTGATGTCATATGAATCGTGTATCTTTTTGTGCCGTGAATAAAGTTCTATTTTGAATAGAGCTATCTTAAAAATTCGTCGCGTCGCGTACCATTGCGGTGTGAACTGCTCAAGTCACATGCTGTCCTTGTCATTTCGGCTAGCAGAGACACATTTGTGAATAAGAGGGCTCCCAATTTTAATTAGCGTTTCAGTATTCGGCCATTCGTTGACAAATGTTACGGATTAACATTTAAATATTCTTATTATGTATTTGTGATTATTTGTGAATACTGTAATACATATTCGTATTGGAATACATTTTAATCTGCATGTACTTATCTATTAGGTAGCACTTAGATAGATAGGTACAAAACTGTACCCTACTTAGGATGGTAGATAAAAATCTATTTTTTGTAAAAAAAAAACTTTCTATTACACTTTACTATTTCGCTATGAAGTTGCGACGAAGACATTTTTAAGTTAGCTGTTAGTATTTCAGTTAAGTGCAAAATTACAAATACTAAGCATTATTGAGATCGCGTCGTGAATGTTATAATTGCACCGTACTAAATTGCAGCTTTAATACTATACTCGGAGACGATTATAAAATTTAAACTTCATTAAAACGAAATTTAAATTAAACACATGGAAATCAATAAACAATAGTAGAAGCGAGTATTTTATCGATACCATAAAATATTATTTAAATTCCAAGGAGTGTCCGAATAAATATTTGCAATGAAAATAACTTTGCTATTAAATTAATTGAATTTTAATGAAATCGCACCGCTGCGCGCCGGATGTCGGCATTCTTCGTGTTCTTGTTTTGAGGTGGACGTATACTTAATTTAATTTTGGTTGGATTTTTGTGACTATCGAAACCCCAATATCATTATGTTACTTAAGCGTAGCCGGTTACCATATCCAATCGGCTAGACGCTGCCGATTGGATCAGTTGGAACTGTCCGGGTAAGGGCGTGGATTGGCATGACAGTCATACGTTTGTGGTGTATAAAATGAACGAAATACAGATTGGGTCAAGCCTGCAGCGTCATGCCGATTGGACGGTAGGCAGTATGGTGTATTGCTACAGTAGTATATTTTTAGAGTTCCGTAGTACCACAAGGAACCCTTATAGTTTCGCTCTGTCTGCCCGTCTGTCTGTGTGACTGTTCGCCCTTCTAACTTTTGTAATTATGAATAGAAATAGATGAAATTTGGTATGGTTATAGATTGTGTACCTATAGATCACGATTTTGGTAACATAAAATAATAATCATTTTTAAAACTCCTTAGACAATAAATGTCCTGATATGCTTCTGGTTAGGTTTTGTCTTTATGTAGGTACAAAGGTTTGTATGCTAAGAGGAATTCGTGTTCTAGGTGGAAACTGTTTGTCTAGACTCTAGGCTGTAAAATATCTGTAAAATGTGAACATCGCTTGACAAGTTATTAATAGCCGTCAATTATTGATACTTTCATAGCAACACCAACGCGAGCGTTATTTATTGATGGCAACTGCAACTGCAACGCAAAATTGCCATATATACTGCTCTACGTGATTATAAGTATTTGCTTGCTTTACAGATTACACAAAAATAGAGATCACACTTGCGATTGAAGGAAAATTATCCACAGCCGAACATATTATAGTCGCATCCTTTATGGAAGTCACTTGGTTAAAAGTTTGCTATGGCTTTATATATGCTATATGCTACATATATATGTATATAGCTTTTTTAAAGGCGTATCATAATTTAACTTCAATTACTTATGTTTAACTTCAAAATGTAACGAAATGATCTGACCTTGTCTATACAGATAAATCAAATTGAAGTGTCTCTGTGTAATTTTAAATTAACAGCTTTTCACTTAATGCGTATGAAAGTTCAAACGGTAGGTTAAAACTTACATTAAAAAACATTTTTTTTAATTTTTGTCTGTCCGTCTCTCTGTCTGTTTGTTTCGGCTAATCTTTGAAACGGCTGATGTTTTGATACACTGGCAGATAGCTGATGTTATAAGGTATAACATACACATAGGGTATTTTATCTTGGGTTTCCGTTTAAAATAAAGGGTTCCGTTTCCGTTAGTTCTACGCAAACGAAGTCTCGGTTGCCACCTAGTTTGTAATAAGATCACCTAAAGTATCACGGAAGTAATACTTTAGACTGTCATAGTCCGGATCTGGCCCGGCAAAATTCGTAGTGAAATGAATATTTAATGTCCCAAGACTCATGTTTCCGGGTTTAATTGAAAAAGAACAGTCTAGAAGTTGCGAGTGGCGTTGGAGATCGGGTTGCCATTTCAAACAAAGGAACTATCTGTGTCGCTGAGCATTTAATTGTTATAAATGTTATTCTACCTTCTTTAGTCTTTATACACGAGTTTATTTGTATCTGCTAATTGTTTACTACAAATTTGTAGAAACTATATACAAATTTACTCGTTTTCTTGTGTGTAAACATCTATAACTATTCTAATATAATAAAGAGATAAGGTTTGTTTGTTTGCATCGAATAGGCTCCGAAAGTACTGGACCGATTTTGATGAAATTTGGTACACATATAGAGTAGACCACGAGAAAGGAGATATGCTACTTTTTACCGCGGTAAAATGTTAGGTTCTCGCAGGTTGCCTTTTGCGCGTACCATGTCGCTGACAACATCTAGTTTAAAATAAAGAAACATTACTGTTTTTGCAGAGGCCTTGTGATTCTTCTAATTCTTAAGAATTTCAAAAAGTCGCACATTCTTTATTGATAAATCTGCTTCGACTGGTATAGACAACTTTTTTCTTCCCTACTCACACTAAATAGAAGTCTATTAAGTAGTATGAGTTCTGACTTCAGGTAGTTCAAAAGATCAAAGAATTCTTTTTGAAATTTCCTTTAACAAAGTGAACTGATTTTATCTAGCGCCGCATTAAAAAGAACCAAACGCAGTATAATGTTCGGAAGCAAAGGGATGCTGGAGCTTGGAACGAGTTAGACTAACTATTTATGTATCTTCACGGGCGACACTACAGTTGTGTACACTACGAGTATAGGTGCAATGCTGTGTACACCAGTGCAGAGGTCAGGAACTTCAGATATGTAAAACTCCTCTGTGTCAATAAATTATTTATTTATTGTCTAAATTTAAAGCATACTTTGAAGGTTAGTGATCAGTGGTCGGTAGTGTGTAGTGTTATTCCAGAGGCAGTGACGCCATAATTCTGGTAACTATATCGATATTGTTTTAAGCACGTACGGATTGTGTCGCGGTGCACTTTTCTTTTTCCCGACGTTTCGGCTACTTTCCAGCAGCCGTGGTCACGGGAGGACTGAGGTGTCAATTGTCCTATTTGATGAAGTTGTTCAAACTACCCGAAGATTCTTCAATTATTATTTGTGTTCCGATCCACGCAAAACATACTAACAGTATCTTGAAGCCGCGGTGATTTTATCTATTCCTACTAATATTATAAGAGAAGAAAAAATGTTTGCTTGTTTGTATTTTCGCAATGAATAGGTTCGGAAACTACGGGATCGATTTTGATGAAATTGGGCACATATCTATATCTGTGCCCAATTTCACGGGGATTTCAATTTCAAATTATTATTTTATTTCAATTTATTTGAATTTATTTATTTATTTATTCATTTATTTTCAATTTATTTATTTCCAATTTCAATTTATTTTTTTATATTCTGACATCCATTTCCATTTCTGTGCCTAATTTTCAATTTGCATTTTCAATTAGGGCACGGGGCAGCTGGACAAGGCTACTTTTTGTGGCAAAATGTGCAGGTCCAGCGGGATTTCCTAAGTCGCGGGAAACATCTAGTTTACTATAAGGATTTCTTTAAATTGTTATCAAAACATTTTCTTTTATTGTTTATTGTTAACAAAATGATAATCAAAACAGTAATTTTCAGAGTTTATAGTTTCAAACGTTCTAGTTATATTACAATACAAATCCATAACTTAGGAAGTGACCAAAAAAATGGTTTTCAATTCATTTGGTATCTCAGAATACGTTATTCTAGCATCCTTGCTTTCACTATGCTATTATTGAGCAGATATTAGAATAAAATATCTAGGTTGTAAGGGAGATAAAAACGAAAATGAATTTAATAAAAGGTTATTTCCAATCCAAAACAAAATAATCGTAACTTGAATCTAGCACATATTCCAGAGTCATAATGAGAATACGCCGCCGGCTACATTGAAAGGTGAATACAGATTTTGTGTAAAGTTTTTCTCGTCTGTACCTATTCTCTTATAAACAAAAGCATGAAATCAATAACACTCGTAATAATCTGTTTGATTGCACATTTCTTATGTGTATAAAATTATTGTAACAAAGAAATTTCAATTATTTTGAAACATAAAATTAAACCGATTTCCGAAGTAAAAATGCACAACATAAACGTGAGTTCTATAAAATAGTGTTTTATCAGGATATTGTTTGGGCTGGTACAGATTTCAAAATAGTGAAAACTGTGTAGGGAAATAGTTACAATTTTAGCCGAATTTAAAAGGGAATTATTTAGAAAATAGCTGTTGCCGCGGTTCCGCCCGCGTAAATACAGTATCCCACGGGAACACTGTACTTTTTCGGGATAAAAAGTATCCTATTTTGTAATCTAGAGCTTAAACTACTACCGTACCAAATTTCATTGAAATCCGTTCAGTAGTTTTTGCGTCAAAGCGTAAAAGCAGCAAACTTGAACGTGAGTTCTATAAAATATTGTTTTATCAGGATATTGTTTGGGCTGGTACCGACTCCAAAATAATGAAAATTGTGTAGAGAAATAGTTAAAGTTTTAGACGAATTTAAAAAAAATATATAAGAAGATTTATTTCATACTTTTTAATTTTGTTTAAAAATAATAATTTTTAGTCATCTTTATTTAATTTTTATTAACACATTTTAAGAAAGTTTAATAATTGTTACATGATTGAATACGCGCCAAGTTTCCATTAGGTACTACATATAAGATAATGATGATGATTACAGTAAATTACATAATGGCATAGGCTTGCAATTCTTTAAACACCGCCGAAATTTCCAAATTCACTATTTTAATACTGAGGACTAATACAGGATGTACCTTGGTGCAAAATCTTACTTTTTGGTAACATATGCTGGGTTACTTCAGAAAAAGTCAAAATTACTATATTTATATTTTTTTATTTATATTTATATTTTCGAGGATTTCTCTCGATTCCTCATGGATTCCATCATCAGGTGCATCATTTTGGTGATAACGGGACCAACTTCGGATTATATCTTTTACATCAAAAATTAATCGGCCCACAGACGGCGGAATTATCGTTGAACATACAATATATATATATATACAGCCGAACATATAACCGCTTTTTTATGGAAGGCGGTTAAAAATTTAAATACTCTTAAAAAAAAAATCTAAATTAGATTAAAGAAATCATTTTTTTCTTGCTTAAAGATAATAAATAATGCGGTTTAAATAGTTAATAAAAGAAGCAAATGTATTGTTTAATTTCGCATACACAATTTACAAAAACAATTTGCTGTAATAGGAGTCTCTGAATTCTATTTGAATATTACTGTAGTTTAATTTGGATCCTTTATGGAAGCCAGGTGTCAGGAATTCCGGCTTAGTGAGCTAGTCGCGGCCGTACTCCTGGAATCGTAGAAGGTTGTTTATTATCTCTTGAACTCTTGTTAAAATAAGTATTATTTCAAATGTTTGGTGAAATTGTGGGATCTTACTAAATGACATGACATGCCAGACATGCCTTTCATGCTCCATATTATTGCATTACATTTAATTTAATTATTATTTATAGTTTATACTATGTTCTACATTTCCAATGCATGCAGAATTAATCCAATTTATATGAGTTTTTGACATGTTTTAATTTAATATAATTTATTCATATAATTATAATTTATTATGGACATTTTAATTAAATTGAATCATCGGCGATAGTTGTATTTTTAATTTTATATTCTGACATCCATTCTGTATAATTATATGATTCTATGACATTACAAATAAATAAGTTATTAATTTTTGATATGCAGCAGAAAATAGTAGAAGTTGGTAATAAAAAATTTAATTACTTTGCACAAAACTGTAAAAAATTCATGATGGGAACCCTTTGCACAATGTTTACTACACCTGATGATGACATTGTCGAAACCGGTCGTGTAACATATTAAAATTAATGTAAAATACTTATTAAAGTGGAAATAGTGCAAGAAGTCCTGTGTGTTATTACTGTGAAACATGAATTTCCACCAACAACCTACAGTACAGTCAATAACATATCTATTATTTCAAAAACTAAAACCACCTTATTAATATAAATATTTATACCACTGATACGCTAATCCAATCCTGGCTTTTTCCGTCAAATGGCTTTTCCAACGTATCAGACAAAGACAGTATCACGGATTAGCGTATGCGTGGTGCAAATATTTTTATCAATAAGGGTTATATAAGTATCTAGTACTCGTATCAACAAGTTTGAAAGGTGAAACCAAAGACTTTCAAGCTTCTTGAAACGTAATAATTGAAAAAAGTACTACTTTTATAGATATTTGGATTAATATTATGTAAATAATATGTACGGATAGAACGGGACCTTCAGTTGCAGTAAAGTGTAAAGTATCCTGTTTGCATCGAAATCTACAAGAAAAATAAACTGCATTCAAATGAGTGAAAGTTGTTTTCTTAACAATAAATCGCGGCCTAATACTTATCTACTTGCACAAATATTAATTAGTATAAAATGCTAATCCAAAGCCGATTAAAAAAATGAAGACAGAGTTTTGCGAAGACAGAGATCACCACACGGTGGGGCCGAAGGCTTAAGCAGCCTCATGTAATTACACAGTGTCACGCATACACATAATGTAAATAAACTACGCCTTACCTTGAAAGGCCAGGTGTGTGATTTTTTTATGTATGTAATGCGTAGCTACACACGCACTACATACATAAAAAACGGCCTCAGTTTTTGTTTGACAAAGCTCTGTTTTCACTTTTATATTTGCTGAGTGCTAATATTTTAAAATATATAAAAATGATATTTTATACAATTCATATTGGTAGTGTTACTGTATATCACTACAATAGGTACGATATTATTATTAAGATTGCAATACTATTGAAGTTAGCAGACTTGGCCCCAATGTTTTGCAAGTTCTGTTGTTCTGTCATAAAGTGCGGCGGGCGCGTCTGGCGGTGTCGGCCAGTTTGAGGATAAATACAAAAGATTTTCTTCCATTTAGTGCTGAAATACACTTGGACTACTTTAATCTCGGCTAAGAATCTCTCTTGGCGTTTTCTTAGTATTGACTGTAATCAAACAATATAAAGTTTAAAGGGCGCCATAGACGGCGAAGATACTATAATGTCTTATCTTAAGATGCATGGATATATTTCATATTAAATAAATGTAATATGAAAATATATAGTATCTTAGCTATCTGTGATATTTCACAGAAACTGTATAGCATGCGATACCTTATCACGCCGTCAGCTGTAATGCACGTTACTTAAGTAACCCTTTTATATTCAAAGTTTTTGTAAAACAAACATTTGTGAATATTATATCAGTCTGTACCTACAAAATTTACCTTTAAAAGTAATTAGAAACAATCCTTAAGCAATCAGACTACAACCTACATGATGCCATGGAGAATGTAAATCACTAAGTTTATTAACAAATGGGTTAGTTGTATATTGGTCAGGCAGAATTCGCACAACCTTAGTCTATAAATTCCCATTACTTTATACAAGGCTATTTATAGTATACAATATTTATATACGTTTGTACTTTGTATATTGATTATTTAGTGTACCAAGACAAAATACATTTACGTCGGAAACGAGCGTATGGCGTGTCCATTGTTATATATCCATTTTAGTTAAAATAAGTCGAAATTTAGTTTGTTGGCGTTTCAGAGTTAATAGTTTTATCTATTAACCAATTTCCAAACAAGGTTCTACAATAAATAATAATAATAATATATATGGACTATAGACGCTTTCACATCATGTGAATCTGGCCCCATGGTAAGTTCTCGAAGAACTTGTGTGACGGGTACCAGACAACGGAAATATTAGGTCCTTAAATATAAAATTGGCGTTTTGTCGTACTGGCCACTTTGATCTCAAATATATATCTTCTTTGGTTAGGAACTCCAATTTCAAATTTATACCGCTATTTACTCATGCATTTGTGTTTCGAAAACCGTAATTCATTTGTTTTTTCTTAGCGTCCCTCTGTTTACAAAATGGAAAACTTGAAATATCGTATTATTTTCGAGTACGAGTTCCACCGTGGCACCAGTGCTGGAGAAACGGCTCGAAGGATTAATGATGTGTATGGCGGCGATGTCGCAAAAGAAAACCCAGTGCGTTTTTGGTGCCAACGTTTTCGTTCTGGTAATTTCGATCTGCAGACCAAGCCCCGTGGACGGCCGGAGACCAAAGTTGATAATGAAGAATGGAAGGCTATTGTGGAAGCGGATCCATAGCAAACCACGTCCGAGTTAGCTACAGGCTGCGGTATTAGTGATAAAACTGTTTATATCCACTTGAAGCAAATTGAGAAGGTCAAAAGCTTGAAAGGTGGGAACCTCATGAATTGAGTGCAGAAAACCGACAAACGCGCGTCGACTTCTGAGTTACATTACTCAACCGGCACAATGATGAAGGGATTTTAAATCGAATCTTTACCTGTGACGAAAAGTCGATCCTGTATGATAATCGGAAATGCTCATCGCAATGGCTGAACCCTGGCGAACTAGCCAAAGCCTGCACCAAGCGAAAATTGACTCAAAAAAAGTTACTTGTGAGCATTTGGTGGACTAGTGCCGGTGTAGTTCACAGGTTTCTTAAATCTGACCAGACGATTACGGCAGATGTCTATTGCCAGCAACTGCAAATCATGCTGGAAAAGCTAGCTTATAAACAACCGAGGTTGGTCATTCGCTCTAGGCCACTGCTGCTTCAGGTCAACGCTAGACCACATACTGCACAACAGACGGCAACCAAATTAGAGGAGCTTCAATTGGAATGTCTCAGACATCCACCGTACTCCCCGGACCTTGCACCAACAGATTACTATTTTTTTCGAAATTTGGATAACTTCTTGGAAGGGAAAAAAATCAACTCCGATGGGGCAGTCCAAAGCGCCTTTAAAGATTTTGTTGATTCCTGTCCGAATGGTTTTTTTTAGTAAAGGAATCAATCATGATGATGAATCTATGCACTTTTGCCATCTCATACCTATGAGATGGCAAAAATGCGTAGATAGCAATGGTATAATACTTTGATTAAATAAATTTATTATGTTTAAAAAAAATTGACTTTATGTTCCCCTTTACAAAACGCGAATTTCATATGTAATGACCTAATATATTAAATACTTTTTATCCTATACACTATACTTATATTAAAGATTTTCTTTATACAATACACATATTAATTATATACACACGCATGACCCAGGAACACAGATTTTTTTTTGTTCCCTGGTGGGATTCGAACCCGCAACCTGCGGCTGGAGCGCCAACTTGCAAACCATTGAGCCACAGAGGTCGGCATATTATTGTAATAAATTAATGTACTGTCGAACAAGTTGCCGCACGATCAGGCATAAGATGAAAATCGCTTAACAGCGCCGTTGATTCGTGCCCACGCACACATATTCACGTGCAAATATTTCAATTATTATTAACATACCTTTATGTTTAAATATTTAGTTCGGCGGCGTAGTGCAAAGGAAAATGGTCGAGCGGGAACTTTGTCGATGTTGTACCTATTTTGTGGATATATTTGTATGATCGGATTTTTTTATAGGATACTAGTATTAAATGATGTCGATATTAAGGAATCCGATCCTACATTTGGGGGCTCGTCCGGGATCACGGAAATCGGAAAATTTAATAAGTGGGTGAATAGACGCGTCGGTAGTGTGTGAACGTTTCGTTAAGTGCGCGAAGTTAGTAAGTCATGGATGGTGTCATTGACCAGGTTGCAAGAGGTATTGCCGCAGCGGATTTGAAAGACGACCAACTTCCGCGACTGAGGGTCCCAGAGCTCAGAGAGGAGCTCAAGCGTCGGAACCTCCGGGTGATAGGTTGCAAGCCAGAGTTGCTGGAGAGGCTAAGAGCTGCACTGTTGGTGGAACGGGATCGCGTAGCCGACAATGAAGAAGAAGAAATTGCAGACCCTGTAGACGACGAGGAAGAAGACGATTTTGAAGACGCTCGAGTTGCCAATGCGGAGGGACTCCCAGGAAGAGGAAACGGTGATGTACGTGTCCGAAACCCTGTGAACGGTGACCGAGAAATCAATGATGAAGACGAAGACGATGGCGACGAGCGCGCCAATCATACTTCAGTGATTCGAAGACGTAACGAATCACGGGTAACACTGACCTTTAAAGACGTTGAAGGTTCATTGGAAAAATTTAGTGGTGATGACCACACAAACGCTCAGCAGTGGTTGGACGACTTTGAGGAAATGGCAGTGCTGTGTAACTGGAATGAGATTCAGAAAATAGCATTTGCCAAACGATTATTAGAGGGATCCGCCAAAATGTTCATGAGTTACGAAAAGTGCGCGGAAACGCGGAAGAAACTGAAACAAAGTGAAGAAAACTTTGAAGCTGTTGACAGTTTGCAGATTCATCGAGAACTGAGTAAGAGGAAAAAGAAGAGTGAGGAAACACTGCAGGAATACGCATATATAATATTACAAATGGCATCACCGGCGAAGCTGGAGGCTTGAGTGGTGATACAGTACGTCATTGAAAGTATTCCTGACGACGCTGTAAACAAAGCAGTGCTCTATGGAGCAAAATATTTTAAAGAGCTTAAGGAGACATTTGGACAGTATCAAAGAATGAAGAAAGAAATGTCCAAATCGAAACCACGACCTGGTGGTCCCTAACTTTGCTGTAAGACAGACCTCTGCCCATTTGCCGATGTAATCTTTTCAATAAACACTTCACTTAATATTTTACCGCCCCGTGATTCCTTAATATCAACGTCATTTAATACTAGTATCCTATCAAAAAATCCGATACTACATATTTTTGTTTATATTTATTTTGTTCATAGCCTTAAAGTGACTGAATTTTGGGAGGCCCTGTGGTTACCACCACGTTCTGTCTGTCAAGTTAAAATATACAGTCGCAGACACCGGTGGTGTATCAGTTTTAAAGCTTAATGCCTTGTATTGCCATGTACAGTCGCCAGCTTCACAACTTTTAGAACCACGATTGCGTTTGACAAAGTAAAAGCAGTTTTATTTGCATTCCCAATTAAAATGTTCATAACAGTTATATGATCATTTCAGTTCTCTGACAATGTTTTGAGCAATTATAATAGTGCACCCCCCCCCAATGTTTTGTGTGTATTTTGTTACTAACGACTTTCGTAACTAGCTATGGAAATTGCGACAGTCAAGATAAAGTTTTATTGTTTAATATTAATAATATTTTTTATTTTGTATTAAACAGCAATGATAAGTATTTCATACATTCCTTTTAGGCTGGGTCTATATCATCCGGAATCCGGATGACCGGAGAAAATTCAGAGCATTGTAAATCGAACTCTGGAATATTACAATAGAGTTGAAAATCTAACACAAGTGTCGAGTCAAATGTCAATGTCATATTTGACAGCTCGACACTCGACACTTCAATTTTCAACTCTATTGTATTAGCGAAGAATTCCATTATCAATGCTCTGAGTTTTTCCGTGCTCACCGGTTCCGGATCATTTAGTCCCTGCCTAAGGATTTACTTAAACGATGACCTAGATGTTAGGTAGGTAAGTTATGATTTCTGATCTCCGCATTTCTTTTACTTATGTATTAAATAATATGTTTAATTAGGAAATAAATATTTAAAAATAATAAATGAAACATGTCGAATAAAATTCACATGTGGTAGTAACCTAATTTACAAAGCCCTTTGAAATATCAGAAAGCCTCATTAATTTTGAACACAATTATTGTAAACAAATTTATTTATTTAATTAATGTAAGTATGTATAAGTTTTAATTCTGATTTTAATCGGGAATTTAAAACCTGAATATAACGGACATATATTAATTGAGATTCGCGGTTTATTATCCGCGAACGCAAACTAGCCGCGCCATTTCATTTTTAGGGTTCCGTACACAAAGCGTAAAAACGGGACCCTATTACTGAGAGTTCGCTGTCCATCAGTCGACAGACAGACAGACAGGACATACATCTCGTGAACCGTGATAGCTAGACAGTTCAGACAGAATTTTCACAGATGAGTAATAATTTATGTTGCCGCTAATACTAAAAACAGAATAAAATAAATATTTAAGGGGGCTCCGATGTAACAAACGTGATTACTTGCCGTTTTTTGCTCGATGTTAATACTAGTGTTCGATATTAGCACTAATAATTGTATAGATAATCGCACGAGACCCTTCGTGCGCGATTGCGACTCGCACTTGGCTGGTTTTATTCGAATTAACGCCATTTTCATCCACCATTAATTTTATATTAATTGAAATTACACTTGACTGTTTATTCACCTACAGCCTCTTTAGGGGTGACAACTATATTTCATGAAAATAATAATATCACAAAACTTTTGTATACACTTTTCCACTTTATTTAGGTTTTTACAATAATTTATATATAAGCCGGTCGTGTTTATATATAACTTATTGTAATAACCTAAACAAAGTGGAAAAGTGTATACAAAAGTTGTGTGATATTATTATGAACATGAATTTCCACCACGAACCAACAGTACACTCAATCAGTTATTTCATGAAAATGTCCATTGCAGAATGTAGGCATTTTGGATTAAGCAGGTGTCAAGTTCAGTTCGTATCAGGTTTTTAAAAGACTTGTGATATATAAACTTTATCATAAGCCTTTTCAGAGCCTAAGAAACCTTGTGAGGCTAAAAACTTTGTAAAAATAACTAGGCTGCTATGAAGCCTCGTAGATTCAGAATAATTTCTGAATCAGAATGATAGTAAGTGAGTACAATTTTCTGCAAATTTAGCGCCTTGTACCTAAAAATTGGCCCACGGCACAATCTGGCGGGTATGCATACGTTCATTGTACCCACTTATACTACAATATGACATACATTTTATCAGTAAGAATATAGGAGTCTGGCGTGCCTGGGGTCCATATTCAAATGCTTTTCTTTCTGAAGAAACACGGAGAATAATATTAGAAAATTCTCAAAGTTTTATAAGCTTACATACTAATATTCGAATTGATTTATAATTGAATGAATTATTCAAATTTAAAAGGTGAAAGAATGAAAATATATTATCTTCATCAATATTCATGTTCGTATGAATTGCTAATTGTATGAAATCACCAGTCGCTTCCCGCGGGTTCACATAGAGTCATAAGATTTAAATCTTACAACTCGTGACCGACCTCTGTGGCTCTGTGGTTAAGTGAGTCGGGTTCGATGAATTCCGCCAAAGGAATAAAAAAGTTTTCTATGTTCCATGTAGGTAAAATATAATAAAAATCTTAAACATATAATACATATTATGCGTAGCTTAAAAACTATGAAATATATTTCCGTTGGCTGATACCCGTAACACAAGTTCTTCGACAACTTAGCACGTGACCAAATTGATGTGGTGTGAAAGCGTCCATAGATAAAAAAACGTTATCTTAAAAAGGTTCCAGTAGGCATAGACGTATATATTATAGACGAGGCATGTTGAGGCAAAACGTGTATCCAGTTAAATTACCCCAATTTGGAGATTTTTGGGGCCATTTTGACACTTGAAGTCTGGTAAAAACACGATGGCCGACATTTGAAGTATGGTGAAAACCAAGATGGCGTAACTTTTTAATGTATGAAGATATTTTCAGTCTAATGTACGTCATAGCCTATCTTGAGTTTTGAAATCTTTGCCAGTAGGCTTTAGTACTAAGATTGTTTTATTAATTGTCTATATTTTTAAGACGAAGTACTAGCACGTAAAGCTGTGTAGCATCAAAAGTGATAGAAGAATATAAAACTATTCCTGTAAACTTCAAATCCGTGTAAGCAAATGTGGTGTCAGTTCCTAAGCTATGGGCTTACCAAATGTAGAGATGTTGAGATTCACGACGGGACACATTTCACGCAAAAAACACACATTTGTTCGTAAATAAATGCAAATATTATTCTTTTTAGGGTTCAGTACCCAAAGGGTTTAATGGGATCCTATTACTAAGACTCCGCTGTCCGTCCGTCTGTCTGTCCGTCTGTCACCAGGCTGCCAGGAACCGTGATAGTTATACAGTTGAAATTTTTACAGATTGTGTATTTCTGGTGCCGCTATAACAACAAATACTAAAAAACAGAATAGAATAAAGTTCTAAAAATCGTTTGTTGTAAGGGGGCTCCCATACAACAAACGTGATTTTTTTGCCGTTATTTACGGAACCCTTCCTGCGCGAGTCCAACTCGCACCTGACTGGTTTATTAATATCTATCATTTCAGATATTTAAAGAAAACTTTTCATAAATAGTTGGGCATTATTTTAAATCCATCGACCTAAAAATTATCGGGTCCTGTTTGTAACTAGAAAAGCTGATATAAATATTAATGGACACAGTATCTGCGTGTCCTTGCAATATACAATGCAACATAGGCAGAAAGTTCGTAAATGTCTGTTGTAATGTTCGAGTTAATCAAATAAGTGTTTTATGTTTTATATATCACGTAATGCTGATCCTACCCATACGAAAATGGGATAGTTTTATAGTTTTAAAGTATTATTAGAAGCTTAATAATTATAAACTGTCGTGAAATAAGGGTCGTGTTCATCCCAGTAATTAGTATCCTACATAATATGAGACGCGGACTAATCGTCACTGGCCCTTCCTCCTACGGGAAATTAACAATTAAATATACAGCATCCCTCTTACTAATAAAAATGTTTACACAACGGATAACTTAAACAACGTCGCTGTCTTTGTCTGTCAAGTGACATTTCCAACGTATCAGACAAAGATAACGTTGTATTGGTTATCCGTTGTATAAATATTTTTGAAGTGAAAACTTCTTTAGCGGCGCTGTGTACTTTTTTTGGAATGGGTAAAAATTTCTAAACTCGCGTCAGGACACGTGACCTGATCGAAAATTCGTAAGACGGATGAAGAGAGGACAGGCGGCGCAGGGCGCTTGCGCGAATGTTCGTGTGATGTAAAATAATTGTAATAGTTCTGAAGTGTTAAATTTTTAATGTAATATAAATTGTCATGTTTGTGTACGATAGCGCAATAAATGAATATTGTATTCCACCACATAAATAATAGTACTTTTATACTGATAATGAAAGCAATTCGTACAAAATTATTCTCTAACCATTCCAAAATATCAAAAATGCACAACGTTAATATTCAAGTTTTCACTTCTGCCGGCACTCCCGGAGTGCAACCCGTCGATTTTTTTTTATCGGTAAGGGGGTAAGTGTCCTGCAGGGTGCTTTCATCTATATTATTTTAAGCTGTCCCGACACACGTTGTTCTGTCTTTAGCTACTTGTGTTGTACTTTTCTGTATGTGCTAAGTGATTGTGAGAGAAATAAATAACTATTATTATTATGAACTGGAATACTACATTACACTTACTCCTACAACCTACACAGACGTACACGTACACCTACCAACCTACTGGGGAAGGTCCCACCTACTGATTTTTTCCAAATAATTCAAACAGGTAAACTAAACGCAGCTATAAATATTTGACAGTCAAGTGACAAATTGACACAGTGAACAGTTAGTATGGAAAAATTCAATCCACGTTTTTAGTATTTTCCCGCAATTTTCCAATATTTCTCACCTTTTAAACCTTCCCTGAGCTTCCGCAATTATTAGAAGAACAAAATTAGTAAAATCGGTGCAGCCGTTTTGCGACTTTGGAATTGCAATCCACTTTTACCCGATTGCCAAGGGGGGTACTGTTGTATATTAGAATGGTTAGTGTTATCTTGATCAAGTAACCTTTTAATAGACATAATACATCTATAATCACAAGCTATAGAAGAGATGATTATAAATATAAGCAGACTTCGGTCAGTCGTTGATCTCCATATAGTCTATAGCATATTAAGCCAATAAACCAAGTTTTTTAAAGTTATAAAGCAATTTCTAGCAGAGTTAAGTTAACTTAAGATGTATTTGATAGAATATAGTATCATCTTTGCTCAAAGCATATAGGTTTTTGCCATTTTTAAACACGGTGCTCCCATGGAGACCACTACAAAAATTCGATCATTATCGATTTATATCCGTATTCCCTACAACTGCTTGACAGTTCAATAAATAATTAGATACACCTTCAAAGCTTCCGTTCTTGTAACCTATAGCGCGATGCACCTGGCGGATAGTGGCCTCTGTCTGTGAAATCATGAATCACAACCACTCCAGAGACAATATCGCTATCCCTTTTCTCCCTCTCTCGCAGGACTTTGCAAAGGTTGTTCTAAAAATTTCCATAATCACAACCAACATCACAAAAATTTACAATGTTCTTTTGCAATGTTAATTATCTGCAATATTGTTTATTTAAGTGAGTGAAAAAATTTGTTACCTATATATTTAAAGCTTTTTGTGTAAATATAAATGATTACTGTATTATTATTATAGTACTTTACATAATGCTGATAATATTCTATTAATTTCGTCCAGAATTTTTGATTTTGGTACTCGATATTTTGGAAACCAAGAATGATATCAAATTAAATAAATTGAATTTTATTTGAGATAAATTCCTCTGGACAATCTAGTCAGCTACAATTAGAGCTTAAAACAATGATGATCGGGTTAAGCGTTAGCCCTGTAGCATAACCTTTTTGAAAAAAATAAATAAACGAGACAATCTTGTGTATATATAATCGAAATCTCGGCAACGGCTACAATTATAACCATGAAATTTAGTATGCAGGGAGTTTTGGGAGGGAAATATCTATCTAGCTAGGTCTTATCCCTTAGAAACTGCGCATTTTAGGCAATATGTGTTTGTTCGTTCGCCATACTACTATACTTATATCAATAATTTCGACTCTTATATCAGTCTAATTGGCAGCTTGGTATGCGTATAATTTTTTGTATAATTTATACTTATGTATAATTTTTTAGTTGTTTGAAAATTTGGAATGTCGTGGATTCGAATCCCAGTCAGATAAATATTTTTGTGTTTCTTATTATTTCTTTTCTATTTTTTACTAGCTGGTATAAGTGTTCCCGAGTACTGACTCGGGAACACTTATACCAGCTGTATATATACTGTACTGACTCGGCTAGCAGTCTGGTGATCCTTGCTCCGCATGGCACTTGTTGTATATAAAGAGGTCCTTTAGCATAATTAAAGTCTCTTTCTAAAAGTAATAGGAAATTAGTCACCCCAACATCTACGCGTAAGAAGTCGTAGGCAAAAGTTGTCCAAGAATAAAATAATTATCATTCAACGTTGTATTTTAATTTTGTAACCTTTTCCTTATCCCGATTTTCTCGAATTTTCCGATTTTTAGAATTCCATAGATTCATTTCCAATGTGCTCAATAGTCGTGTGAGGCACAAAATCTGTGAATATTTTTTAAAGTAAAGTTATGTTTAATATTTTTATACTCAAGAACTTGTATCTCGATAAGATACTAACAACCCGCGTAAGCTTTAGGAAGACACGAGGGGCCCTCCACAAACCAACCTACAGCATTCGGTCTTAAGACCCAAAAAAAGGGTTAGGTAGACCTATCCTAGCCTTAAACTAACTTTTTGTATAGGCTGTCTATGTATGTTTGTTCCACCGTAGCGCCTAAACTACTGAACCGATAATGATCGAGGTGTCAATAGATTCGTAATAATAGGCCGGGTCACATAGGCTACATAATTCACGTAGTTGGGTTATGGTTTTTTTTTATTGTAGTTATGTGATGTTTCTCAAGTGACAAAAAGTATCTTACGTCCAAACGGACAGTGGTGACAACAAGGAGTCATCGCCCAATGGGGTAGTCCCAATTGAAAATACCTATCAACGACATAAATACTACAATATCTTATTGCTATCCTGTGTTGTCCCAAGTTCCATACATTTTTGACCATCGTCCTTTGCTGTCGTTTATGCCAAGTTTGTTTATTCTAAGACACAACATTTTAATATTAATAATTTATCCAGGTAGAAATTACCATCACCTGGTAACGATTTCTGTTAACGACAATATTATACAGAATATTGTGTCTTCGTGTAAAAATTGTAATTTTATTTTCAACTTTGTAATTTATATGTAACACTAAGTGGCAGAAGAAAATGAAAACACAGACTTACGAGAAACTAGCTTTTGCCCGCGGCTCCGCCCGCGTAAATACAGTATCCCACGGGAGCACTGTACTTTTACGGGATTAAAAAGATAAGGGAAAAAAGCCTATGTTTTAATCTAGAGCCTAAACTACTACCATACCAAATTTCATCAAAATCTGTTCAGTAGTTTTTGCGTAAAAGAGTACCAAACATCCATCTATCCATTCATCCTCGCAAACTTTTACATTTATAATAATAGTAGTAGGATAGTAATTATTAGGTACGTCAAATAGTAGCTGTAGCTAGGCTAGTAGTCGTAATATTCAAATGAGTAGTTTTCATCGGAAAATTGTATTTATTAGAAAACTCAAATCTGCAGTGTTTTTGCAAAACAAATATTCTTAAAAGCGTAAAAATATGTTTATTTAATTTATTTTAAAGGCACATCTACATCTATAACATAAACACGAACAATATAATTAGGTGCATTACCTACAATGGGACTAAGTGTTGTGTTTACATGCACAATATTATTTTACAATACAATAAAAACATAGACAATATTATATACAATTATGCTTATTTATTAATCAGTCTACGACGACCTCTGTGGCTCAGTTGTTGAGCGTGTCAGTGCTCAAGCCGGAGGTCGCGGCTTCGAATCCCGCCAATGGAACAAAAAAGTTTTCTATGTTCTGTATGTAGTAATAAGCTAATTAAGAATTAAATTAAATTCTATAGAAAAACAGCACAAAAAAATATATGATCAATTTATAATAATTATTATTGTCAAATACCGATCACCATACCGATCAACAAAACATATAATTTTGTATTAATGTTGCATTCCGTTATAACAATACTATTTAATTATTGTTTGATTAACTGCTCTAGGTGTAATGTAATATTAAGTCGTATTCTAAATAAAACAGTAATAAAATTGAAGCAGTATAATGTTAATTGTAAAACATAAAAAATGTTTTCTATAGTTTTATTTAAGCGGTGCGAATTAATGCCAAAACGAATTAACTTTCTTTCTTTTTATAACACTTTTATTAGTTTCATCTGTATGTTTGCTTGCTTGCTTCCTTGCTTGCTTGTTTATTTGTTTGTAACCGACTCCTTTGCGCTCGATTTTGTCCTACTTTGAACGATCAGATTTAATTCAAACTTTGCACACCTGTCAAAGACCGATGACAATGCAATAATTCGATTAAAATATCCGATTATCCTGATTAAATTCGCCAGGATTCATCAATTTCTTTCCGCATCGTTTGCATGAGAGTAAGAGAGATAGAGCTAGTGCGCGAACTACGCATGCGTGCAGTTCCAGGCTTACTCTTTGGCAAATCGTACTAAAAAGCAAAAAATAAATTATAGTTTAAAAAAACTAAAAAAACACGCTTTTATAGACAATGTAACTAAAAATTAAAAATTAAATTTAATAAATTTGGATTAAGAATAGTGTAAATGAAGAATAAATGTTTATTATTGTAAAAAAGAGTGGGGTGCATAGTGTCAATAGTTATAAACATTTTATTGGCAGATATGAGAAGGATCTTCACTTTGATAATATCTTAAAAATCACTTTAAACGAAATCTGACCGTTTGAAGTGGATCAAAATCAAATCCACTGGAGTCGGTTACATACAAACAAACGTACAGGTGAAGACACTGCACCCCACGCTTTTTTACAATAATAAACTTTTATTTTTCATTTACACTATTCTTAATCCAAATTTATAAAATTTTATTTTTTATTTTTTAGTTACATTTTCTATAAAAGCGTGTTTTTTTAGTTTTTTTAAACTATAATTTTTTCTTTTTACTCCTATAATTTTTATATTTGTTGTCTAGAAAAAACATGAACAGTGAAGTTTCCTCAGGCATCGGCTTATAAATATGACGTAAGTGTTTTCGATACAGCTATAAAACTATGTAAGTGCGTGATGAATTATTTATTTTATCTTTATAGAGATTTCGATGAAATATACTAATCCTAAACGCGTAAACAGGTTTCTTCTATCAGTATTTCTAGTGTTGTAATCGGCACTTAGTCTAGAATAGTAAAAAAGCTACCAAATACCTATATCCCTGGAAAGTCGGCGGTTTCTATGTGACAAATAAATTAGCATACAACGGTCTTCACAATTTGTAGGTTAAAAGCGTTGCGATTGCTTTAGAGACTCGCACACGTAGGGTTCCGTACCATTATACATAATATTTTACATTTTTACTTATTATTTCGTTATTTCTGTACGAAGTTTTTTAAGTAAGCGCATTTCACAAGTTAAGTCTCTATATCTACGAACGGACGGACATGACGAAACCATAAACATTCCGAGACGTAAACTACGGAACCCTAAAAACCTGTGTAAATCGTACCAAATTTAATGATAAAACGAATAATAAAGGTGTTAAAGCTTGATATTTTACTGAGCAGCATTTACATGTCTATAAATTTCGTTCCGGCATAAAATCTTGGTCTGCGTTGATAACACGCAAATAAATTGGAATATCCTACCTATCTCATGTGGCTCTCTAAAGGGCTCCCTGTAGAGTTCATACACACTCTTATAAAGATAGTTTTAGGTTAAAGCTATAAAATATATTATAACTGTTAGTTAAAAAAACAATAATTGTTAGCTGTTATGTGAATAGCTAACAATTATTGTTAATTCATAGTAATTTTCTTTCGTTTCGTAGCGGATGCCTACGTCGTAGCTCCATGCTACGTATTTATAAATTTCAATTTGTGTCAATAGACAAGAAGTAACGGTTGTCTATATTTTGTGTTTATAAACCCGATATAGGTAATACATAAATTATGATAGTACTACACTATAATAGTTATTTTAAAGGAGATCGGCAAGTCGCCATTTACTGCCTGGTAATTAAAATACGAGAGTACAAAAAGTATTTATTGTAAATTGTACTTTATGAACATAGGAACAAAAAAAGCAATAATAATATTATACATCAGACTCGGGGGATAAAAGATAATTGATTAAATATAGCCTAACTTATTGTTCAATATATTGCTCTAGTGGTGGATTGCGGAAAAGCGACATCTATTATTTGCGGCGTCAATTACGTAATGAAATTAATAACTAGTTTGTTTGGAAACGCAAAATAAATGAAAGATGTCTTTTTACCGTTATAAAAACCAAAAACATAATAACTATTTTTCTTAGTATATAAATTTAGATAGTATAGAGGGATCTATTTCACATCCCAAGTAACTTTTTTTATGAAACTAGTAAGAAACTGCTGAGCTATAGAAAAAGAAAATAACTTTTTACTCCAATTTAAAAAAAACTATCTACTGGGCCACTACATGGAGCTTTTACGTCTCAAATTGACAATTTACAGCATGATTACCATATACTATATAGATACGATGACAACCATTACCATAGATAAGTACGTATTTTGTACATCGATTCTCTGATATTCGGAGATTCGTAGCTTTTTATTCCCAAGTCCTAAACATATAATATATTTTTTATACAATAACTTTTTAAGTACAATAAAACCATATATGTTCGAAACTTGGCCGCTCTTGATGGAAAATCAGGGTTTTCCTGGATTCGCCAGTGTCCTTTACTAGGTTAAAATATGTGTAAATAGGGCATTGGAATTTGTCAAAAAAGTCTATTGAAAAGTCTTAAGTGTTTATCGTACTATATTATGAACATTTTGCTGAGTTTTGCCGGGGAATTCAATGGGTGACGTTGTGGATTTTGCATTTCTTTCATAAATTTGTGTTATTTCGGTTCTTAATGTGTAATGTTGGTAGAGTATTAACCATTAAATATTCGTTAACGTGCACAAGTGTGGGCAAGTGGTACAACTTCTACAAACGTACTATTTTGAGTTTCTCAAAACTCCCTAGGAACTTTCAGTAAAGCTTCTACCACTTTACTGAATCTGACATGACTCATAGACTGCACTGACTATTTATTTGGACTTTGACTAGACTTTAGACTTGACGATTTAGGAATACGGTGTTGAAAATTTAAACGAAAGTTCTATTTCCCGCCTTTTTAACTTGACACTGGTAAATGGTTATAGGTCGATTCCATATATAAAAAAAAACATTTTGCTACGTATACTTCATCTCATTCACGATTATAATTACGTGTTATATAATATATAACGCCATTCAGTACTGATGCTTAAAACATAAAAATTATAATGAACTTATCTCTTTCCGCGGATGCGGTAAATAAAACAAACAATACACGTCCTGCGCTGCAGTCGGAACCTACCTACAGCTCCGGCGGCTAATAATTCGGATTGTTCGTCATTTGAATAATAAAAGGTATGGTAAGTGAATAAGCTTTATCTACATGAAAATTTATTCCACATTTTAATACGCTATGCTTACTTAGCTACTTGTTTTTCTCTTGGGATAGATATCTATTTCAAATGCCCAAAACACATCAGCATGGATATCATCATGGATACTTTATACCCGCAAAATGTACAGTTCCTGCGCGATGTACGACGTACGTTGTTTCTGCAAGAACTAAGTTGCGGGCGACATCTACAAATTGTCTAATATAGTGTTGTATAATAAACCTTCACAAATAATATTTTACTCAGCTTTTGTTGATTTTTTAAATAGAAAATACAGATTACATGGCGTTATATTAGAGCGTGATAAAGTAAACAGGGACACGAGGCAGTGAGTCTAATCTGTCCTATTATAATCTAGGCGGACTGTCACTTCATTTGTCTTCTGTCTTCTGGACGTCTTTTGAACGGGAGTTTTGTTCGGGCAATTAATCAGGGTATATCAAACAATCATAATTAGTGTCAAAACAGAATGTTTTTGGTGATATTAAATTAACGAGCTAAAAATTTGCTCATCTTTATAGTAAAAAATGTTAAACATCCCAAAATATTGGCATGAAAATTGAAATGCCTAGTTAAAAAATTGGGAAAGAACACAATAGCAAAACCTATAAAAATAAAATAGTAAGACCTTAAAAGCTATCTTATAATAGATATAGAATTATATCAAGCGGGGTACATTATTATAATTATGCGTGAAGTAAAAACTTTCAGTATAGTTTTACGGAGGAGTATAGTTTAAAGGAGGAGGACGTTTATGTGGATGAAGGAAGGCAGAAAGCTAATATTTTTTGAATAATGCTTAGAAATACATAAAATTCATAAAAATAACAGCAACACACACTACTCCGATTATTAACACACACTACCGTGCGTTTGATACATAAACACGTTGATGTTTATCAAACTTTCCCAACATTTAATTTTTTTTCTATCTAATAGGCTAAAGAACCTTTATAAAGTTGAAACTTAATTATTATATAATAATTTATAATATGAATTATTATGGGTGAATTTCGACCCCAGGACGACTTTTAGTTATTTAAAATCGTCTTTATAGTTATATGAGTTAGATGCATTTATTTTTAGTTGATATATTTATTGTGCTATAACTGGAGGCTTAAATTTTATTGAAGCTGTTATAAGTTACTTTTACGGCACGTAGCCGTTTATGGGTTTTGTTAATTGCTTATTCTCGATTGAAATATGGCTGGATTTTTTACATGTGACTGAAAAAGTTCTTTGATTCCGGATTTCCGGTCGAAAATGTTATCGTTATCGTATATTTTATACGGGTTATAATCGTACTTTCCCTTCACTTCTTTCTTTATATTTCTGTATAATGTATGTTTTTATACTAGGTCATGTTTTTCCGGACAGCACGAAAGAATATTAATTTCGATTTCGTCGTCAAAGCCATTACTTAAGTTAATGTTTTTTTATGAAATAAACCAGGAAACGAGAAGACGGATCTCCTTATGGTAAGGATTACCGCCGCCCATGGACACTCACAACATCAGAGGAGTGTATTGTTACTCCTCTGGTGTTGCGTCTTGCGTTCCCAGTCCTTAAAATCCCCAACCATTATGTATCGCTGTTTATGATTTATCATGCCTAATTGTAACTGTTCTTTATTAACACGTAGTTTATTATATTAAACAGTTTTTAACTGTTTATTTTATATTTAGTTCAATATCTAGGTACATCTTATAATGTAACACAGTACATTTTGTATGATTGTGACGTTTAGGTTTTACAACAATAAGTATTCGCGGCAATATTTGGGCAGAGCATTCCTGGCGTCAACAATTTGCGGTGAACCAGCACCAGCGTGGCGCGGCGCGCAATCACAAAGCGAATTTTCAACACAAACCAAAATCGACGCGTCGAATCTCATGACCATGGAGCTACTAGATACAAATTGCTGCGTAAAATGTGAAAATATATGTATTCTTGTACATTTATTAAATAATTGTGTTTTTGATATATAATAATATGTATATTATTACGAAAATAATTACTATGTTGCTATGGGATTCAATTGAAATTTGTTACATCAAAATCTATAATATATTTAAAAGGAAATTTCCGCACTGAATGACTGACGTATAGTTGAGAGTTTGTATGGAAAAAACTTTAAATCTGCACAGATTTCGATGAAAAAGGATTCATGCTCTTAAATATATTTCATTAGATAAGTATTTTAGAATTTATTAGATTTTACCCTCTGAGGGTGTAAAATAAGGGTTAAAAGTTTGTATGAAAAGTAAAAATTCTGTCTTGATTTCCATGAAATTTAATATCCGAGGTAATAAATACAAATTATTAATTTTGCCAACCCCCATTTCACCTCTTTAGGGTTCAAAAGTTGGTATAGTAAAATATCAACAAATGAACGGATGGCGTTGAATTTTTGCACACACATAGTTATTATGACGTAGAAATCCGTTAAAAAAAGATTTTTCGAAATACACACCCCAATGGCGTGCAATGGGGACATACAATAATACATACAATGCTCGAATAAAATCGCGGGTAAAAGCTAGTTATTCAATAAAACAGTTTGCGTAGCGCCGCGCTACGACTCCATTTCCTCGTCTGATTTACCGCATTAACGGCCGAATTAACGGCTGAAACGATAGTTAAATTAAGTGACGCTCAAGTGACATGTTGTCCTTGTTATTTCAGCTAGCAGAGACAGAGACAGCCTGTGAGTAAGCTGCTAATTTTGATAAGTGTTTCAGTATTCGGCTGTAAATGTTTTAATTTTAATCAAAGGATATGCAATGTACATCGAACACATCCTTGAGCTTCTGGACCCAGAGTTATCTAAATAACGAAGTCTTTACAAAACATATTTCAAAACCTAACCAAGAGTATCTCAGGACATGTCTTAGGAGGGTTCCGTGACTGTAAACTCGTAATAGATTTTGTCAAATTACTTCATAAATTAATACCCGATTTCGTTTAAAATACTTTTCCTAATGAATATTTAGCATGATCTATGAGCATGAAATTGCAAGTTTTTATGTCTCATAGTTTAGAAATGCCAGAGGGGACCAACTAGATTACTTCGAAATGGTTTACATTACCTGCCGTTGTCTAGTACCTGTAACACAAGTTCGTCGGATACTTAGCACGGGGCCAGATTGATGTGAAGCCGTGAAGTGTGGGCCGTGATGTGAAGCGTTCATAGATAGATATTATAAAAAATTCATGTATGAAACCTTGCCTTTATATTCTTCTTAAAGACCTATACGACGATTTTCATTCCATCCCATCATGTACCCCACATGATGGGATGGAATGAAAATCGTCGTATAGGTCTGGAATGAAAAAAAAAATCATCCCCCATTCACATGCATGGGGAGCTGCCCCTAAAATGCAAAATTGTAATAATTATTATATTCGTCAATTTATATTCATAATTAGCGAAGTTATATAATTAGCGAAGGGAGGACAGACGGACGGATAGACGGACAGAGCGAAACTAGTATAACTAGTATCCTTGTAGTTACTATGGAACCCTAAAAATTATATTACTTAATCTTAAACTATTTTTATAGAGCAAACAATCTTTCTTTTGCAAAAAATATTCAATTCGATCATCGTATTGCCAGCGGCCGGCTTCATACATAACTTTATTGGTTGTTTTCCTTGCAGAAATAAGCGTAGAACTCGGTCATGCCTCTTGCGTCATAAATTTATTCATACTACGACAATTGAACAAAAACAGTTAAGATATTATTTTCTTTTTGAAACATTAAAAAGAGTTAGCTTTCAACGAACTTATTGATTCTTGAATTTCCGTTTGTGCCTTTGTCGTCCTTCTGGCACAAAAAAGTCTTAAGAAGCCAAGGTGTCGAATTCTTGTTCTTCGGGTGGTAATCCGCGCCAAGTGTGTCGTTTTGACAGCTTCTCAATTCTCTCGCGATTTCACTGGCGAATCATACTGGAGTAGCTGTAACGATGCACTCATCTCACCAAACACGTGTCCAAAACACATCCGTAAGCAAAACGCGTACGACGTATTCACATTATAATGATACAGAAACGCGTAGAAATGAAGGCGTCAATTTCGCGACTAATGCTGACTTACATTGTACTCGTTCTGCTGCCGGCGGCTTAATTATGTATGAGAAATGATTAGACGGTGAAATTTAATTAACATTATTCATATACGCCATCAAGCTTGATTTACGAGATCCTGTACACAGGACAGTTACGTTCTGTGTGCAGGAAATGTTACACATTACACTCCATTTTGAATAGCTATCTTAAAAATGCAGCGCCGCGCCGTCTCACGTTTCGCCGTAGTGTGATCTGACCCTAAGTAACACATTAATTTGGCAAGCTTGTGACATTCAAAATGCTGTAGCGTGCTTTCTTACTCCATAAAGTTTATGTGGGTGGTGTGGTGTATATTGGATACAATTCCTATTAGTTTCCATACAATTACTGGCTTTTCTTAAAAGTAGCATAAATAATGTTGGCAGTTCTCATTAGGAAAATTATTTCAATGAATACGCTGAAGAAACTCCTATAGTTATTCAGCTATACAGGGAAAATTTGGTCTTGCTGCAGCCAACTACATTATTTACAGCATATTAAAATGTTAGGCACTCAGTAATAATAGCTGTAACATTCTAGTATAAACAAGGTGTATCCAAAAGTAGACCCAAGGATTAGTATTCTCGTTTCAAAAATATAAAATAAAACATGTGACTTTAATTTTTGATCAGATTATCCTATAAAATAATAATTAACGTCGCTTCACCGCGTGGCTGATTCTGAGCAGCGGTCGCGTGACCTTCAAAGCCGGCGTGCATATGGCAGTGTAAGGCTGTGCAACTGTGCTTGCATAGTGAGAGTTGTCAAGAAATGAAATCACGTTATTTATTTGATAATTACGTTTTTTTTTTGTTTTGTGTACTGTCATTCACTTATTACATTAATATCTAAATATTTTCTCTCGAGGTAAAGTGCGACAAACCATCTTTTGGTGTATTTAACAAGAAACTTGTTAATGCCTTGTCATAAACTTGGTAAGTAGAAACTCTCGCGAAACTAGAATACCTGTACAGGACAAACTTGAATACACGTTTATTATTTGTTTATTAGTATTTATTATGGTCTATATTTTATGGTATATCGCATTATTCTCTATAAAAATTCATTTTTGGAAAAAACTAAAATCGATATGCATTAGTAAATGAAAAGCCAATAAGTGATTGTGTGGAGCAGCTGTCCGGCGTCCGGCGTTTGTCGTGAGGGTCGCTCTACTTCATTATTTCGTGCGAATAAAAGGCTACAACTTTTTTTTTAAGATACTCCATTCCCATGGAAAATTTGTATTTCCATTTTGACCCGACTACGGCGAATCCAAAAGGAAGGGTAATGATTTTGGCAGTATATGCATATATCTATGTCTGTTCCACCGTAGCGCCTAAATTACTGGTCCGATTTTATTGAATGAGGTGTCAATATATTCGAAATAATGGCCCGGGTAACTTACACAGGTTATATAATTTACGTAGTCGGGTTATAATTTTTAACTTTTTTGACATATAAATAATAATAAATAATTGGACGCTTCACACCACGTCAATATGGCCCCGTGCTAAGTATCCGAAGAAATTGTGTTGCAGGTACCAGAAAACGGGAAGTATATTTAACACTTTATTATACTATACACATATTTAATACACATCCATGACCCAGGAACACAGAAAAACTTTTTGTTCCTTCGGCGGGATTCGAACCCGCGACCCCCGGCTTGAGACCAACGCGCTGAACCACTGAGCCACAGAGGTCGTCAACTCCAACATCCTTTTAATATCTAAAAATCTTTATAATTTTACTATCGATCGAAAAGTGTCCGACACACTTTTTTTCGGAGTTTGGTGTGTCAAATATCAAGTTTCGCTTTGTACCCATATTATTTACAAATGGACGAAAAATACAAATTTAATGAAATGATAATGAACGCTTTGAGGTGTGAAAATAGTCAATTATAACCATCGCTTGTCAGGCTTGTCAGCGTTAACTGTTGTTTAACTGTGTAAGCTGTCTGTACATCGTTTGACGGATCAGTGAAGGTTGCGGAGTGCGGAGGCCTCCATCAGCTGGATTTGGAGCACCAGGGCTAATTGGATGCGGAGCTCGCTAAGTAATCTCCGCCAGCGGTTAGCGGCCGCTCGGGGAATAAAACCAATTTGTACATCGTACGTCGATTAGACACACATATTCTAAGCTGTTACAACATCTTAAAATTATATTTTTTTTCTAATACTAATTAAAAGATTTAATGTAAAAATTGCAAATAATGCAATGTTAAACTAACTACGCGGTGTAGATTTAAAATTCTACCTACTTTTAATTCTATATATGACGTGAAACACCTGTATTATTTGGTGTATTCCCGATGTCCCCCACTATTTCTCCGCCATGATGGACGATGAATTTCAGGAAAAAAGCAGGTATATCTTTACTTTTTTTCTGATGTCCACTAGAAATTGAAAAATAGTGGGGGACATCGGAAATATACGACTTATTTACTCTGTGGTAGTAGATATGCCCAACGCGCGACCACACGAAAACGCGTCATCTATATTTTGTCACTGCGGTTACCTGTTTCTCGGTATATATCTTTTCCTCCAGTACAATACGAGGGCGGCACTGAAAATTTCGGGAATCAAGGAAGTGACACAACATTACTATTTAAAAATGTATTTATTGCTTTTCGAAGTATTCTCCGCGAAATTTGACACATTTTTCCATACGATGGAACCAATCATTGAAGCAACCATTCCATTCGGAAGTTGGGGTCTCCAAAATGGCCGTTTTGTAGGCGTCCACAGCTTCTTCAGGTGATGAAAATCTCTGACCACGCAATTTATTCTTTATTTTAGGGAAAGTATAGAAATCATTAGGGCTTAGGTCGGGGCTGTACGGCGGATGGTCTAATAATTCTATGATTTCTTGCTCTAAAAACTCTTTAGTTCTGTGCGCGGTGTGAGAACTCGCATTGTCGTGATGGAGGATGATGCGGCGGTTGCAGTTCTCTTTACGGAGTTCAGAAACGACCTGTGGCAAACAAATGTTAGCATACCATTCTGCATTAACCGTTCTTTGTCCCTCAAGAGGAATAGTCGCAACATGGCCGGTTTTGGAGACAAACGTGGCCACCATTTTTTTTGCAACACTCCGTGAACGAACAATTTTTGTTGGCTTTAACTCATTTTCGAACACCCAAACTCGTGACTGGTTTTTTGTTTCGGGTTCGTACACGTATATCCAGGATTCGTCATCTGATACGATGTTGTATACAGCATTTGAGGATCCTGCGTGGAATCTTTCGAGAGTTCTGACGCACCAAGTAACGCGAGCTGCTTTTTGCTCTTCACAGAGCAAATGCGGTATCCATCGGGAAAACAACTTTTTTACACCTAATTGTTCATGCAAGATTATTTGTATTTGACTCATGCCAATGTCTAAAGTTGCCTGAATTTCGCGGTATGTCACATGTCGATCTTCCTCAATCAGTACGCACAGCATCAACGTTTTCTTGGGTGACTGCAGTTTTTGGACGACCTTGACGGGGATCATCACTGAACTTGACACGTCCACGTTGAAATTCAGCAAACCAGCGATAAATTGTGGTTTTGGGTAGGGATTCATCACCAAATGCAGAAATCATCCGGTCAACTCACTGTTTTTGTGTTAAACCACTTCGAAAGTCATAATAAATCATCGCTCTAGAATTTTCTCGAGTCAATTCCATTTTCTCAACGACTAAACAAGTTTGACAAGACCTTGTGACAAGACCGAGAATCTTTTTTTAAATAAATAAACGGTATTCGATTTTTAAAACCAAGGAGTTTTAAATTAAAAAGATTTTAATATGACAGGAACAGGGGAAATATGCCATTCCCGATACTTTTAGTGCAGCCCTCGTACAACATAGTTCAGTCTTGATATTGAAAATTCTAAATAAACCAAGTAATTTCGGTTTTCTGTAACTACAGTTTAGTTACAGAAAACCGAAATTAGTAAATTGGTGTAATCTGTGGATATTGTATTAACCTATTTCAGCCTGGCAAATATATTCTGCGTATCTGATCTGATACATGTAATTTTGTATGTAATTATATACAAGAATGCGGTGCATCCGGATTATAATCAATAGATTATTGAGTACTATAATAATAGGATTAATTCGCTTCGCCGAGGAATTGGCTTTTAGTCTTACGAAGCTTGTATTCATCAGTCTAAGGCATAAGCCTTTTCTGGCTTCTTTTTGTTTAGTCACTAGATAACATGTAAGACATATTATGTCCACAAATTTTCAAAGTGTAGACGGTACATGGCGTCATAGATATGTAGTGACTTTAATATTCTTAAGTCGCGTAATGGTCAAAATTAGACAATATTTTAAGTTTAAACTTCATTAGGGTTATTTTGCCTCTTAGCTACGCATTAAAAATCAAATAAAAATATGTAAATGCTGTCTCTGGCATGTGAAAGAAAGGTTGAGGATTGTGTCCTCAACACCTACTGTTCATAATATATAAACGCATGGTAGTAAGTTACTAATCTGAGGTAGTGTGTGTAACGTTGCTTTTATTATTTTTATGTATTTCTAAGCATTATTTAAAAAAATATTAGTTTTCTGCACACCTTCCTCCACATAAACAATAACCGTGCCAAATTTCATACTCCTCCGTTCGCAAAATTCCTGTATAAACTGTTCTCAAACTTTTTGCTTCACGTATGAAAATAAATGATATTCTGTTGTTTACATAAATACTTATATGGCCGCGTCTACTTGTACTACAAATTAAAATCGAAAACAATTTATTTACTTTTATTTTCTTCTTAGGAATTTCGTTTTTAAGTAAATAACGATTTAAATAATTAAAAATAATTTTTTTCACAAATTACCAATCAATAATAATTTTTATTCACTTTCATAAAAACAAAAACAGCTGTTTAT
This sequence comes from Phengaris alcon alcon, assembly GCA_037179445.1. NCBI lineage: Eukaryota > Metazoa > Arthropoda > Insecta > Lepidoptera > Lycaenidae > Phengaris > Phengaris alcon. Next base: position 704,561 of record JAYRCH010000068.1, on the reverse strand, counting down.
AAGGAGGATAAATGTAAATTAGAAAATCAGAAAAAAGGCGAGGGTCCGGTAATACTCTCGGCCGAGAACGTGTCTAATCTGTAAATCTATGGCCCTAATTTTTTTATCGGTCAATTGATGTAGATAAAGATGTTTATATTGTTATGTTTTAAAGTTTGCCGTTGGTTTGTAATGTTTATAATTAACTATCTAGGTTACATTCTAAATTGTTCAAAATCAATTACGGATAAATTAATGCATATTAAATTTCGAAAAAAAAAAATACTAGTAATTAAAATTACAGTAAATAAATAAATAATATTTCTTTAGTTATTTAATTTATGTATTTAAAAGTACAGTACGCTCTTTACGGTTACGGTCGGTTGACCTCACAGATCTGATTGTATTGATGTTACTTAGGCAAAGTTTTTGCTTCCCCTTTAAGTCAGCTGTTTCTGTGAGGTGGTGAGGTGTGAGGTTAATGCCTCAACGCCTGAGAGAGAGCAATGTTATTTTATTATATATATTATATATTTATTTTTTTATTTTAAAAAATATTTTTGTGCCTAAACAATTTTATATTGAGCAGTATATTATATAATGCCCAAAATATCCGTAAACGATTTAATGATTTTAGCAGTAGGCATCTTTATAAAGAACCTAAAATATCACAATATTCACGTCTTACTAGGTAAGATAAAATATTAGGGAAGGAGAAACAACATTTAGAATTAGCAACAAACCCTATACAATAAAAAAAAGAATTTTGAAAATCGGTCCACGAACGGCGAAGTAATCGTGTAATATACAATACAAAAAAGCAGACTTGTAATCCTCCTCCTTTTTGGAAGTCGGTTAAAAAGTGAACATTAAACGCGTAAAGTATACTTTGGACCTAGCAGGAACATTTGACAGCGGCGTAAACATACCTAACGTTATCGAATGAGAATGGTATGAAAATATGTCAAAATCATGACAGCGTTCATTCATACCAATATCATTTGATAATGTTCCGTTTACGTCGCTGTCAAATGTTCCTGCTAGGCACCTGTAATGATTTCTTACTGGATACGTGTTTGTGTGTGACGGTCATTGATTTAATATAAGATCGTTGCACGACGGTAGAGACGAGAGAGTTCGCTATTGCCTTCAGATTTCCAGGAGTTTTTCTTTTAGTCACTTTCTATAATTAAAGTTAAAGACAGATAAAAACGATTGTGAATGTAATCGCACTGATATTTTTGTGTTTTTTTATATGAAAGCCTAAGAGAAAAGACAAACTACTTAATAAAACATTCTATACATAAAATATATAGTATTTTATGATGACAGTTATTTTTATAGTAATTGGAGGGTAGAAGTCTATTTGGCCTGACAAAGGCCTTTGCTAGAATTGGCTTTTTCCAATTATTGTTGTAACTATTAGACACTTTGTCTGAGACATTCGCTTAGAATATATATTTTTGTATTAGTGCCTACTTAGTCATTATAATAATTATTATGATAAATTTAATGTGTAATGGATTACACGTTACATTTACCTGTCACTTCATATATTTTCAAAATTTTACGCCATTGAAACCTTTAAGATAACGAGTACTTAAAGAAGATTACAATTTTTTTAAATATGGGCAACGGACCTCTTGCATTAGCGCCCTGCAGACGTGAAGTGCGGACCGCGGATCGGACTGCGTTTCAAACCGCGGAAGGATGTGTGCACTTTGGACTGCGGATCAAACTGTCGTGCTAATTACGACTAAAATGTGTCACGGTTTGAACTGCCGGCGTCTTACATAATACGTCAAAATATGTCATTGGGCGCGGTTCAAACTGTGAAAAATGCTCCATCATCGACATGCCAGATCGGACAGTCGACCCTGCGCGGTGTCACAAAATCAGTTCAATCACAATTGTGTATATTTGCCTGAAATATACTTATTTAAATAGCTAGATCTTGTGGGATAAACTGGAAAATCTTAAAACTTTAACGGATTTTGCTCAACGATGATATTTTTCTTTAATACCTATTTACCGCTTAGAATGTTTGAGGCGGGTTCGACGTGTCGTAGCCGGATTTGCCCGGGGCGGTTCTGTCAGCTGTACTTCGCTAAGTTAATATCGCATGGGTACGGTTTGTAGGAAATATCATTTATCACAAGAAAAATGTTATACATTTTTACAGTTTCTTGGTTACTTTATAAAATCAATCACTACCAGCATTTAGTATAATATCATCGATAGTGCGGTGGACCAATTACCGCCGCGGTCCTGAATCGCGCTATCAAGTTTCCTAAGATCGGCGCTATATATACAACATCCGAAATGTATACAAGTGGGCCTCAGCCTGACCGGGCTTCCACTTATTCCCACAATGGCCGTCGTTAATTTACAATTGCTTCACATATTTTATCCAGTGGACATATTTTAACACTAGCTGGTGCCCGCAACTTCGTTTGCGCGGTAGTTCTAGTTAGTGAAAATAAAAACCATTTGGATATGAAATTATCTTAATGTTATGTCCTTTTGAGATACGGAATCCTATGAAACGTAGAGTATCGTATCTTAAGCGTCAATGGATATAAAAAACTAAACTCGACCATAACATCAGGATTAGAACACCGAGACGCGAAGCTATAACCTAATTTTTTCGAATTAAAGAAAAAATTAACAGGTCTTTGTCTGAATCTTAAAACATTATTCAAGTCCATTCTCAGAGGTCAACTATATTGATGCAAAGGGGAATTCCAATATTTTTTCATCGCCACCAAAAAAGTTGAGTTTGAAATTCATCGGCAGCGTGAGCTGTAAGGAGTTCATTGTTTTATTGTTCCTGATTGAGCCCCGATTTGTAATTAATGTTCCAGTGCATCGTTTCTCAACCGGGGGTTGCGAACCCTGAGGGGGTCGAGTTTGTTTTTAAAAGAAGGTCGCAGTCTGTTGAAAAATAATAAATACAAACTACTTATATGTACAAAAGATTCGTTTTTCGAACAAATCATTTGTATCGAACGTCGAAAAAATCGTTCGAACGTTCGAACCAGTGAAAGCTAATATAACTTATAGCTGGTAAAAATAGCGCACCATGTACATATTATTATAATTTTATAGTGACGGGGTCGCAAGACTTTTTACTTAACTTTTTGGCTTTTTAGTGGGTCGCGACATAAAAATTGTTGAGAAACGATGTTCTAGTGGAATGTACTGGAACTTTGAGAGTATTAATGAAATAATCATCACTATCATCCACTTTGCATTGTTTTTTTTTTAAATCTGAGTTCATGTTACTTTGGCTTTGCTCTCACACGCTATCAGTTAGTTTGTATTGAAATACAATACTATTAAAATAATCCAGTTTAAAATAATACTAGTAGAAAGTGCTGTGTTTCGTCAGTTGATAAAGGTTACCGAAGACCTAATGATCCAAAAGCCTTACCAGCAATGCAGTTGTAATTCTTCTGGTACACAGACATCCGCGAGCGGATAAGCTTTAGTTTGATAAAACTTGCGAGACAAAAATATTATCTATCTATATGTGAAAATTTAAATAATTTAAATACACGACAAACATGATTAAAAAATGTAATAACATCCCGTTTTAATTATGTACCAGGCACTAAGTTGTTTTTGTCAATTTATTTTGAAAAAATCCAAAAAACTTTATAAGAAATCTACATCCTTACATCCAACATCTTAAGGCCTATTATTGATAAGTGTCACATAGCTTTTTTCCATGTTATGTCTCCGTCACCCGACACATAGTAAGTAGGGACAAAACTTCCCACAAAGCTATCTGACACATTACAATATTGTTAAACAGAGCCCTACAACCTACTTAATAGGCTACTTGACTCATATTTAATTTCATGCATTGAAGGAGTATTTCCTTTAGTACTTGGCTGAGGAAAACGTATTCTAGCGATATTATAAATTAGAAACTTAAGATTGATAAATAAAGTTGATTTAAAAATATATATTTGGTTTTTTTATTTCTACTGATGAAAACACCTCGAAGTAACTTCCGGCAAGGATATGACGACACAAACACACTAGACGCATGTAGTAGTGAATCGGAAAATTTCTGTAAATCAATAGTTCATGACATCTTAAAAAGTTATTTATGTCAAAACGTCAAATGAAACGTAACACCGCCATTTTCCTACTACGGACTATAGCACAGATTACAAATAGAACTACTATGACGTCACAGCACAGATAATCTATCAACCAACATGGCAAATAGTGTTTTGGGCGGTTTTTAAAAAGTGTATTTTTAAAATATATTTTTTTATAAGGTTTTTAAGTTTCAAAATAATGTTATATTATTTTTTTGTGTGTAATGTAACAATTATGAAGCGTTTAGTACATGAATGAAAACAAGGTCAAGTAGCATATTGTGCTTATAGCGATTTTGGAGTTTTTAATCGATCATGCAATTTTGGTCTTTGTGTTCATGATATAAATCATCATCCGAGTGAGTATAACAAACAAAATTATTTGTTTGTATGAATGTTCGCTCACATGAATGTATGTAAACACAGGCACATGACTTGGTCACAAGCGTAGAAGTTTGTCTTATGATAACATCATTAATGTGACGGTTCATTATTTGATTTCATAATATTTGCCCGAGATAGCCAAATAGGTAGTGTAACGTGAAGATACCGGCCTACTGTTTCTTGTTTACAGGAAACTTTGTAAGCTTCGCAAAGTCTTTTCACTTTACAATTAGAATATTAAACTTATTTCTAAAGGTTTTAAATTCATTGTATGTGTATAATATATAAACCTAATGTAATAAAAAACTATAATCACTTCCTGTTTCACAATCTACCGATAAGTGTCAGATAGCTTGTCGGCAAGTTTGGTCTCTGTCGCTCAATATAAAGTAACCAACGACTAAACTTCCGGATACGCTATTCGACACTCACTCGGCGATTGTGAAACAGGCCCGTAACGTTTTATGTTATTGGTACCACTTGCGTACAAATTTGCGTAAAAGCAAAACGGAAATAATAAACTATAAAAAGTATGAACTACATACATTTTTTCATGCATTGCATATTTTTGCCATAAGATCCTGGTATCGAAATAAAAACATTCATCCTGAAAACTGTTTATTTAACTTCAATCATCATTCATTTATCTTAGGACTAAGCCATGTTGTGTTCATGAAACATTCATATTTGTCCCTGATCGACATATCAAAAGCCGCAGCGAATAAGAATTCACAAAAGGAATCCCTGAGGCGGGAGAGAGCAGGCGGGAAATTATTTTATTTTTATTTTCTCGAAACTATTCAGACAAAGGTAACTTATAAAAAGAGATATTTTCTTACGCTTAAGGAAAATTATGCTGTTGTTATGTTATTATGCTGTTTGAAAATGGAATTCCTTTGTCAAAAAGCAGTTTAAAAAGTTGCTACGAACATATATTTTTAGCTCAAACCCTATTATTATTATAATACTAGCTGTTTTCCCCGGCTCCGCCCGCGTAAATATACTATCGGGTATCCCGCGGGAACACTGTACTTTTTCGGGATAAAAAGTAGCCGGATGTTTTAATCCAGAGCCTAAACTACTACCATACAAACTTCATCGAAATCCGTTCAGTAGTTATTGCATGAAAGAGTAACAAACATCCATCCATCCATCCATTCAACCATCCATACATTCATCCATCCATCCTCACAAACTTTCACATTTATAATATTAGTAGAATTTCTCATAGAACTGTGGTTATATAATGTTGTAAAAATTTCTTTGTTTTTTTAATCATACTCAATATTTAACGTTAAAGCTGCTTTCAGATCATGCTATAATATAATAGCGTATAGTATAGAACTCATAGCGCAACAGTATCGCGCACCATACATTGTTATGGACACGTTCACACTGTACTGTACTATATATTATTGGCTTACTATACGCTATAAAATAGTGCGATACGCAGAGTTCATGCTGTGCTATATCGCGCGCCGCCCTCCTCCTCCTCCCTCACCCTCGGCCATCCCGCAGTTGAAACGAGCGACACAACCATAATGAGCTTGCTTTATACTATAAATGCTTGCGATAATATCGCGTAATGTGAACGCCATGGCATATAGTATAGCATTAGGTCCTTCTTTGCTTTACTATATAGAAAAATAGTATACCGTAGTCTGAAATGAGCTTAACTAAAAAATCTATAAAAATACATTAAGTTTCAAGCAAAATATGTGATATTGTTATGCCTAAACCTTAGGCATAATATCTAAATATTATGGACATTGGACAAGAAGGCGTAGATTTTTTGCTACACTAATATAGTCACAGACAATAATAATTACAGCTTGGTATTTATAGGGTACTTGGTATACCTACCTACCATAACTAAGTAAAGCAACGCTCTGTTTTCGCTACAATTTTGACTATAGTTTTTATCACATTATCAGTTATCTACGTGTACTAACAAAAAATAATAAATCGAAGCTATTTGAGCCGTCCTCTCACCGAGCACGCGCTGAAAGCTGTGCGCGGCACGTTTCAAATGTTTTGTTGGCAATCTTATAGTTCCAAAAACAAATATCCATTATCAAGACGTCGTTTTATTTACAATTAAATATCAAAAAAGCAATCGTCATACACAAATAAGTTCGTAGTTGATAGCACAGTTAAAAGCCGCAGGTAACACCTCGGTGTGACTAGTGCGCTAACGCTGCGCCTCCGTCACACTCCTACTTACTAATTATTAGTAATCACTAATTAGTAAAGCAAAATGGCGCCCGGCGTCGCGCAGGTCGGCACCGGCACTCTGGTCCAAGATGTCCCGCAGTGTCCCATAGACCATTTTAATATGGACGTACTGAAGGACAAGGAAGTTACAGAGTACATAAAATTGGAAAAGAAACAACCGCGGAAAGTGATCAAGCCTAAAGTGTTGAAGAATTGGGAGTCGAAAGTGCACTTGTATGACCGGCTGTACGACGATACTTGCCCGAGAGTGGTATGTGACATTTTACTAGATGTAGGCTATTGAAAAAACAGAACCTCAATTCTCGCATTTAACTTACACTTTAATTTTAGTTTTATTCAATTATTAGATATTGCCTGCGACTTCGTGCGCGCTAAAAGAAATCTCGCAGCAACCCTATATTTTGCCGCAAAAAAGTAGTATATGTCCTTCCCCGTGATCTACTCTATATCTGTAGCAAATTGCATGGAAATCGGGCCAGTAGTTTCGGAGCCCATACGATGCAAACAAACAAACCTTTCCTCTTCATTATATTAGTATAGTTAAATTGATCGTATCGATATCATAAATCTATTTTTGTAGTTTTGACCAATCAAAACGAGTTTTGGGTTGGTTTGATGTTTATGGAAATACCATTTTGCAGTTTTAACATATCAGGACTGGATCGTAACTGTATATCAGGATTTAATTTGCTGAATGGACCTTCATATTGAAAGCATCCATTCTAATAACTACCTATTTAAATTAAAATTAAATAATAGTTACTTCCTTTTATTTAAATTTAGGGATAAATTAACATTTAATCACGCACGGAAAACAGTAATTCCAAGTCAATTAATGGAAATATTGTGATTTATTACCATTGATTAAAGTTATCTGAGTGAAACCCTTGTCAGAGGAGTCGAAAAAGTTTTTAATCCGTTGTAAAAGTTAGGTAACGTGCAAAATATCGACAGAAGTTAATAAATTGTAGCAAAATTTAATAGCGAACATTTTCATTCTTTACAATATTACAATAAACTTGAAATGTTTGATCGAATTACGTGAATTGTAGAGTAATCGGTGTTTATAGCTGACAGGCTTTTGTTATGTAGCTACGAAATACGAACAATATCAGAGTAAAATGTGGGAAAAACAAGGATGTAGTTAGCAGCAGAAAGCTCGGGGCGCGTACATTAAACAAAACGCATGTTATTGAATTACAAATTGTTCGTGTTATTTATCCCCAGAGCATGGTTTATCATTGTATGAAGATACGCTTTTACATCGACCCGCTTTATCCTTTTAAGGAAAATATATATTTTTAAACCTATATTATTTTTAATCATAACTTAAAGTATGGTTTTTAATGCTAATGTTTTTCTAACACATTTACGTTAAAAATTACATAATTGGCCCTTTGTTTTTTACATGAAGAGTTTACATTTGTTTGAACTTAACGGAAATAATATGAATCCTTATCTACCAATGATTTCAAAGCTAAAATGTCTAACCTCGACTGCCCCAAACAACACCATAAGTAGTTTAAGCAGTTTAAGTATGGACACTTTTTGCCTCGACATGTCTCATCTATAAATAAATAGTACCTGGTTGACCGGTGCTCTTTGCTCGGTGTTTTAGTAGAACGTTAAAATAATTTAAAAAATATAACAGAAAATAATAAGAAACACAAAAATATTTATCTTACTGGGATTCTAGCCCACCACATTCCGAATTTCCAAACAATGCAAAAATTATACGAAGGTACGCATACCAAGCTGCCAATCACACGAGAGTCTCTACTTGTAGCCGTTGTCGAGATACCGATTATATATATATACAAGATCGTCTCATTTAAAGTATAAGATATAGGTCTATGCCCTCGAGCTCCTAGTAGGTTACATAATACGTACTTGTGTCCCTCCATAGTAAACCATAACCCTAAATCCATCTGGAAAAAAAAGTTGAATAGTAAATTATACCTAGTATTCATAAAACATTCTTGTTGACTGTACCGTAAGCGATACGATTTAGTATAATTTTATGGCTGGCGGTCCGCAGCGTCCCGCGCATTAGCACTTCGCAGTAAACAAACACTATCATTATAAGTTGTACCTAATTTTATGACACGCTTGTTTGTTTAAGTTGTGTAAGCTGAAACGATTTTAATGTAACTCTACTACTATTATAAATGTGAAAGTTTGTGAGGATGGATGGTTGTTACTCTTTCACGCAAAAATTACTGAACCGATATTGGTGAAATTTGGTATGGTAGTAGTTTAGGCTCTGGAATAAAAAAAAGGCTGCCTTTTATCCCGAAAAAGTACAGCGTTCCCCAGGGATACCGTATTTACGTGGGCGGAGCCGCGGGCAAAAGCTAGTCTTTTATAAAAACATCCAGGCTCGCGACAAAAAGTTGTTTCTCTGCGCGAGAGCGACAGGAACAAAATGACACAATCCACATTTGTGTTTAGGGGTTTCTTAGCGAGTCTAGATGGGCCTTAACAGGGTTAAAATATAATACAGGGTCCAGGGCCTTTAGTCAAGATGCATTCGACAATTTCGACGGCGAAGTTCGAAAACAAAATATATGGGATTTGACATAAGGCATCGCAAGCGACATGTCACTTAGCGATGACTTATGTCAAATCCCATACATTTTTGATTTTAAAGTTCGCCGTCGAAATTATCAAACACATCTTTACTAATAGTGTAAAGTGAAAAAAATAATAGTAGGATAAAACCCATTAGAAAAGGAGGAGAATATTATAAAAATGAAAGGAAAAATAATTTACGGGCGATCTGAGGTCGGGAAGGGGATGGGGGTGAGTTTTTAAGGGTAAAAAACGGTTTATCTCGATTTCCGGCAAAACTAAAAGTCCTATGGAAAAAAATCAAATGGCAAAGTTGTAGGTAATAGAAAGATCTAAAACTTTTGTATTTACACTTTTTTCACGTAACCTCAAAATTTATGTGAAAAATTAAAAAAACCAAGTTTTTGGTTTTTTATTTTTATCTTTTACAATTTTTTTTTTCACAAAATTTGGTGAAAACTTGCCTGTTTATGTCCCAAATACGCTGTAATTTATTTGATTAGAAATATTTATTTTCCTTATTACCTTATTTTGAATTAATATCGAAAAAGCACCCTAATATTCAATGGAAAATTCACCCGTCAAAATATCAGTTTTTTTCAAAAAGTTGGTATGCTTTCTGTTCGTTGAAATCTCTACTTTCCGATGGTGAAAAAAAAAAAATGTTACTATAGTAAATCTTCTCAGAAAATGCAAAATATCGAAAAAATAACTACGCTGGAATATATAACTACGCCTACAACTACAACCTACTCGTACACGTACTCTTGTAGGTTGTATGTGTACATACAACCTACAGTCTACACCTAACGTAAGGCAATATTGACGGTGAGACCGTTTAAACCTTCCCAGAACTTCCACAATTATTTCACGACCTAATAAGCCAAATCGGACCAGTCGTGCTTGAGTTTTAGCGACACATTGTAATCGCAATCCGTTTTTTATATAAAAAGAAGAAGATGATGAGAAGAAGAGTATTTTCTATAAGCGTAGGTTTATAGAAAAGAGGTTTTCCATCACCAATGCCCATTGCAACTTCGTTAAATTATTTATTATTACTATACTTACTTAGCTTATATTACTATTATTACTGGTGTATCGTATGACAGACAAAACTCATTTTACGCCGGTGAATTTTCACAATGACGTTTTTTTATTACTCGGCCCGAAATCCGACGAGCATATTTTATAATATGTTTTTAATTTTTTATATCCCACTTTAAATGTTATGAACGCATTCAAAATTAATTCGCCGTAAATTCTGTTAAATTCTGTTTCCGTTATGCCATTTTTTAAACACTATTAAAGAGACGGACGAATATTTTGTACTGCCTATCAAATATGTAAGGGTACATATATAAATACTAGCTGGTGACCGCAACTCTGTCTTCGTAGAAATAACGGAAGCGAAACCCACATTTTTAACGGAACCCTATGGAAAAAGTAGCATAAGTTACTCCGCATAACATCAGCTATCTGCCGATCAAAGTCTCGTGGAAATCGGTCCGGCCGTTACAGAGATTAGCCGGAACAAACAGACAGACAGTCATTTTTATAAATTGATTTTTTTATTGTAAGTACCGTATGTGCTTTCTAATTATGCATTTAGAGAAAAGCTGTTAATTTAAAAATACAAACAGACACTTCAATTTTATTTATTTGTATGTATAGATTAGCTGCCCCGAAACACGTTGTTCTGCCTAAACTATAATGGACCATAATTGTTCCAATGTTTCTCACCGTTTAAACCTTCCCTGAACTTTCACAATTATTTCAAGATCAAAATTAGTCAAATCGGTCCAGCGGTTCTCGAGTTTAAGGAGCCATTGGAATTGCAATGCATTTTTCTATATAAGAAGAAGATTAGTAGACCTTTTGTCAACTACTATTGAATACCAAATTCTGTAGGGTCGATAACACAGATCTAGTTCTGTGTCAATACAGCTACCTAGTCATACATAATTCAACAATATTCGAAACGTTCACTATTGCTCGTTCAGTTTTATCCTAACCTTATTTCGCATGTAATAAGTTTATTATAAAGTTTCCTCGGCTTTGGATTACATTTGCGAGGTAGCAACTGTTTAAGAATGGTTTAAATCTTAAGTTTCGTGGAGCTTAGTTCTTGTTTTATTATGAATTTAAGACACGCTTTGTGTAAATGCGCATTGTTTTAGTTTCGTGTTTATTTTAACCTGTGCGGTTGTTACCATCATCAAGAACTAGTGACTAGAAACTAAACTTATATGTTTGATGCGTGCTAAATATTGATTTTTATATAATGAATTGTGTGAACTGTGAGCTTAGTGCGAGTCTTTGTCATTACTCGCCGTGAAGAAGTCAATTACAATTTGTATGGCATGGCATCGAATTAGTTACAGTTGTTTGCCACTAGGGGCGTTGTTTCGATGTCATACAAATTGTAGTGAACTTGTTCACGATGAGCGGTGACAAAAAGTCGCAGACAGTTCATACGCCGCGCCGTTTCTTTCAAAGTCGGAGTCAGTGGCAGTTTCATTAAAGTTTTGAAAGCGTATGTTTCAGATTACTCAAAGAAATTTTTTGAATAGCTTACATAATGACTGTATGTATTACCTACTTAAGACTCACTCTTTCTTCCATACATTGTCGACCGCGTTAAGGCTACGTTCCCACGAGCGTTTTTAGCGACCGCGACAGAAAAAACAGCACTGTAAATAAAACTGTGCGCTAATACAATAGAGCTGGAAATCGTGTAAAAATCTGACATTTGACACTTGACACTTCGACTTTCAGCTATTTACAGCGCAGTTTTTTCTGTCGCGACCACAAAAGTCTCATGGGTACGAGGGCTAAGACGAGACTATTTCCCAGCAGTGAATACGCTAGTGGTCGCTGATGATGATGATAGTGTTTATTATCTCCAGCCCACGCTATGCAACGAAACGGCGTGCTTGGGCAGCCTGATGGCGATCCCCGGACGCGGCGACGTACCCCGCAGCCCGGAGGAGGTCCTCGCCGACGCCAAAGACTTCTTGGGACAGTACTTCGCCTCCATACGACGGTGAGTTATTACAGTATTTATACGCCAAGAAGTTATTAAAACTATTGGTATAATCCACACAAATAGGTATTTATGCGCGGAATGAGCGCACACGATAGATAATAATTATTACTTTCAAGACGGAGTAAGTATTCGCTAAGGGTCAGCTAAACCTCAAGCTTGCAAAGTCCTCCCGAAATCTCAGTTATTTAGAAAACCGCATAAGTGTACGAATTCTCTAGTTTGCCTCTCAAGTGAACTTGTACAATTATATTCTGTAGCGTTTATGGCCGCCATAAGGCTGGGATTAAATGATCCGGAATCCGGCGGGTCCGGGGAAGTTCAGAGAACTGAAAATACAACTCTACGCTAATACAATAGAGTTGAAAATCGAAGTGTCGAAGGTCGAGCTGTCATATATGACGTTGTCATTTGACTCGACACTCATGTGTTCGATTATGAACTCTATTGTATTAGCCCAATATTCTATTTTACTGCTCTGAATTTTCACCGGTGTTCCGGATTCCGGAGCATATTGTATAAGCCTAAGAAATGAATTTCTACAATGTACCTTCTTATAAAAGACTGTTAAGCTTTCCCGATTCAAGGCCGAACAAAGCCGCGAGCAAATAATATAGCTTTTGATAGTAATTAAAGGTTAGTTTCAAGCTTTATATAATACTTCTTTCCGCCAGTGCCAACACGCCAGCGCACGAGGCACGCTGGAAGACGGTGCAGGAGGAGGTGGCGCGCACGGGCACGTACCAGCTCACCACTACCGAGCTGGTATTCGGCGCCAAGCTCGCGTGGAGGAACGCGAGCCGCTGTATAGGACGAATACAGTGGTCCAAGCTGCAGGTGTGATATACCTAGTAGATCTTCCCCCAATAGCCCAACAACAAATCATTAGGGAGAGAGGCGCGAGATGGCTTTGTCGCTTGCGGTAGACATAGCTATGTCGCGTCATATTGAACATAGTGTTAATATATTTTCTACAGCTAAATAATTCACCAACGTTCCCTATAAATTAAAATATAAACTACATTACAAACCTTATTTCATCACAATATATTTTTAATATTCTATTTTGGATAACTAATCATGACGAGCGGTAGAACAGCTGATGGTATAACGCGTCATATATTAAATAATTATTTGCTAAAGATATTTTATGTAAACCCGCAAATCCTTATGTCACAGCGGCGTGCACAATATGTACCTACAGAGTATTGTGTACACATGATTTACTACATTTTGTGTTAATGGCGAATCTCGCACGTGAGCTATATAATATGTCGGGTCATTGCAATTTGCAGCGCAAAGCGTTACATTACCACATTTTTTTATTTATTTTTATTTGCGCGAGCGCATTGACCATTTTGATTGTAAGCATGTGCCAGTAGCGAGGCATTTATACAACTCGTAGCATATTAGCTTCCCTTATTAATATAGATGGCGCTAAGTGCAATGAAAATATAATATCGTTATTCTGTATTACAATAGACATTTAGCTTACGCGGCTTCGCCACTGGTCTGTATACTGTCAGAAGTCCGAGTAATTATACGTTATAGAGAGCTCCGACGAAGAATCATCTTTTTTTGCCTGTTGTTAGAAGAATGTAATAAACAACTTCGAAAAAAAGATTTATACCAAATGTGTGGTGCTTTCTTAAGCACACTGTGTCGGGTCGCAGCGGGGCGGGTCGGGCTGCATCACAATAACCACAAACCGCGGCGGAGTGATGCGGTCCGCTTCGCTTCGGCAAAGAGTCCGATAGTTCATATAAAAAGTATGGAGCGCATTTTTGCGATGCGGCCCGCCTCGCTGTGTACCGACATAATGTACGCGTACCTTTATATGTTGTTTTAGGAATTAAATTATCAAAATTATGCGGCAAACTAATGAAGCTACGATATTTGGTTCTGTCCTTGATAAAAATACTTAGGTAAACTCGTTACTCTAAGAAAACTGATTTAAAGTAACAAGTAACAGAAGTAGGTCTATAAAGATTTGGAAAATAATATTTTCTATGAAAGAATGCCTAACACATGCCTATTTATTGTCTTGGTAGAAAATATGTCAATACCATTTATAGCATCGAATAAAGAAAATACATAGGTACAGCCGACATAGAGCAGTTCGAATCGGCGGGTATGTAGCGTTTACATTTACAATTAATTTTTTTGTATTATTCTATTTTAATGGGCCAACTGATTATTTAAATGGATGTTGCCAGCCTGGAAAAGTGCTTAAACCTTTAGAGTTCAGTGATACTCATTTATAAATAGCACGGAGTCGTGTCTTACCGGAAATATGACGACAAACATTACATGACAAAATACTGTTCTCTCATCGGTCTTACTTGTACAACATTAATTAATACTTATTTCTTTTCGCACTAGACAAATTGCTTTAGTTCATGAAAATGTTTTATCAAATTGGTATTAATACTAGTAGGTAATCATAATATCAATCATGTAAGTATTATTTTCGGTAAAGTGTTAAGTATATGATTATACGCATTACATTAAGCTTAATCTTCAGTCATGAATATACGTCAGCAATGTATACAGAGAAAGATAGCGTAGGGTCCCCTATTAAAATAATCATAATCATAATCATTTAATTATTGCTAATTTGGGTGTATACAGGTGTTATTAAATTACAGTTAAATTCATCCAAATTCCGCCAGCGCATGCAGTATTGTAATTAATAGACTTGACAATAATAAAATTAATTTAACATAATACACATCAGTCTTACAGATCCAATAAAATAATAATGCTAAAAAACAATCAGATCATAAAGACAATCTAAAATGTATATATACTATATAAAAAAAACAATATTTAGGTCAGCCAACATTTCTCCCTATGCCAAAAATATAGCAACACAAATGCATGATTAAAATTAGTCAAAAAAGTTATATTAAAACAATGCAAATTCATTTGACTTAAATTTGTATGTCAATAAAATAATAATAATAAAAAATTACAAGTACGTATTAATTTGATTAAAAAACGTATGTTAAAGAAGTATTATTAAAAAGAGAGAAAAGAAATATATTTTACAAATTCATTCGATTCAAATGCATAATATTATGTCTTTAAAAAAATAATTAATAAAAATTCATTCAACTAAAATGTGTCGGTAAAAATAATTTCGGTTATAGTAACACTATTGCTGCAATCATTTCTTCAACCTTAGTTTAAAGAGTCTGTTATTAAGTTGTTTTAAATTATTTGGTACTTTACTATATATTTTTGGAGCCATACAAAATATACTTTTTGACATAAGTTCAGTTTTCCATGTTTGTAAACAGAATTTACCAACGTCGCTACTGTTTCGACTCATAAATTCGCATTTTTTTGTCAATAAATTCGGGATACACTTAACAACTTCAAGTAGATACAAACACGGAAGCGTCAGAACTTTATGTTTTTCGAACAGAGGTTTGCAGCTTCCGTTTTTTTTTTATTTTAAACGTTGCTCGCAGACATCTTTTTTGGATTTTAAATAATGTGTCCTTATCAGTAGAATTGCCCCAAGAAATAATTCCATACCTTAATAACGATTCTACCGTACCATAATATGTCATAACTAATGCTTTAGTGCAGCGTTTCCCATTACCCGAGTCGCGACTATTAAAATAAAATACCGAGTCGCAACATTCCCGCCTTGTTTTAAAAATAATATCTACTATCGATCGACGCACATATTCAGTACATCGTAAATATTCAGTTACTAAATAGTTGATACAAAAATATTATTAATAAAACATTTTAATTATAGATAAATGTGTATTATTTAACATAATGGTACCAGCTTGGGTTTATAGTAATAAGTAGGGTACGAAGGTAGTGTGAAAATCACCGGGCCATGGCAAAACAATGTTTGGGAAACACTGCTTTAGTGTTTACTGTCAAGTGAAAGTTTATGCAATGCGTAAGTTAAACTACTGATTCGCTTATTTAATTTTTGTATATGGTCTTTCCACTTAACCTACTGTCAATTACTATACCTAAAAATTGCGTAGAGTCTACTTATGTAATGAAATTATTCTTATAAATTAAATTATTATCAGATGAATTTTGCGTTCTGTGGTAAAAATGCATTATACATGTTTTGTTTAAATGAATTATCAAGTTATTATTAATAAGCCAAATAATAACATCTCTTTTGTCGTCATAACGTTTAAAACATACGAAACTGGGTGTCAAAGTCCCTGTCTATGTGAAATAATTTTCCACCCCCATTTTCACAGCACTATGACAATTGCAGAATACCACTTCCGCCAAGGCTTAATCGTAATTTCTAACACCTCCATAACACCCGACACACGTTGTTCTGTCTCAATCGACATTTTTACTATTTTCCTCGCAATTTTTCCAATATTTCTCACCTGTTTAACCAACCCTGAACTTTCACAATTATTTCAAGACCAAAATTAGCTCTCGGTCCAGCCGTTCTCGAGTTTTAGCGAGACACAGGTTTTGCAATTAATTTTAATTAATTTTCATATACAAGAAGAAGATTGCTATCGGTAAATAAGGCAAGGGCTAGTTTGTGCCAAACTTAATATTTGTTTCGTCATAAATAGCGCTGAAGGAAGCACGTGTCCTCGTACTATTATAAATTTGAAAGTTTGTGAGAATGGATGGATGGATGTGTGTATGGATGAATGTTTATTACTCTTTCACGAGAAAACTACTGAATGGATTTCAATGAAATGGATCTGGATTACTCATCTGGAAACATAGCCTACTTTTATCCCGAAAAAGCACAGTATTCCCGTGGGATACCCAATACATACGCGTGCGGAGCCGCTGGAAAAAGCTAGTAACCTTTAACTGTATAGGTACAGTATCTATAATAATGAAAATTTTAAAGCCATAAAGAACGAATATGCCTTTAAAAAATCCTTTCATCATTCTAACTTCAAGTGGAAAATCACCTTTCTGTAGCATGTATCAAATGGCCAATATCCCTTATACTCTATGTAATCAGAAAATCAATCTAACAGTTGAATATCTTTGTAATTAGTCATCTCGGGTCGTAGCTGTAACCGAGTTGCCAGTAATCTGCTCTGTCGATCTGTTAGCTGCAGATTATTGGACCGTTTGAACTCAGTTTAAATCCCGTATTAAGTAATTGCATTTCTCTTTGACTTTCCGTTTGGTTGAAATATGTTTAGCTTTTTCAGCGCTTGATTTGTTTATGACTTTGATTGGTTGGTAAATAATAAAAATTTAGAACAAGCTTTTTCCCGCGGCACCGCCCGCGTAAATATAGTGTCCCACGAGAATACTGTACTTTTTCGGGATAAAAAGTAGCCTATGTTTTAATCCAGACTCCAGAGCCTAAACTACTACGATGCCCAATTTCATCGAAATCCGTTTTAGCTTTTGCGTAAAAAAAGTAACAAACATCCATCCATCCATCCATCCTCACAAACTTTCACATTTATAATAAGTAGTAGTAGGACTAACAAAATAAACGATAGATGAAAACGCTGTGACAATGGTTACATTTTTTTAATACCCTAACTTTAAAAGTATGTCAGGACATAAGTAAGGAGGGTTCCGCAACTATCAACGTGCTTTTTTTACTGTCCGATTTCGCCCACAATAACTTACGTCAAGAGTATTTAGCAGGACCTCTCGGCACGGAATGTTAAAAGTAACCTTGTACTTACGTTTTTTTTTCTTAAATAATAATATATAATTTTATTTACAATATTGACCAACTTGTAAAACACTTTGGTGCCCGATTACTCGAAAATGGTTTAATTATAAAAATGGCGTGCATATAATCTCACCTTTAACATAAAGGAACTATTCGTAGATCCCACACAATGGGGTAGAATGAGAAAAAAATCACCCTACTTTATAGTTCATATTATATATGGGGAGCCACCACTAAAATATATGTATTTTTTATTATTTTATGCCATAAGTAAATTCTATACGCAATATGGCAGGGCTATGGCATAGAATATAGATAGCAGCAGATATTTTTTTTCAAGGAGGAAAGTTGATACCATAGTAAAAGTTGCTTATAATATTCAACAGTGAACAAAACATTCTGTATAACTATAGGTACAAATTTTCGTTAGTTATATTCATAATTACCGAAGATAGCAAGGGAGGACTGACGGATGGACGGACGTAGCGAAACTATAAGAGTTCCTTGTATTTACAACGGAACTTTAAAAATCGTCTTTATGTAATCAAACGATTTCTAGTTTTTTAATACAGTTTAAATTTTCTAGTTTTTTTTTAATACAGTGTTGTATCAAAAATGCTATTTGTATACAGGTATTCGACTGTCGACAAGTAACCACGACGAGCGGGATGTTCGAAGCCCTATGCAACCACATCAAGTACAGCACCAATAAAGGAAACATCAGGTTAGTTTTGTAAAGTTCCGTTATAGTATTCACTTTGTTGGTGGGGTAAACAGTTTTGTGTGTAAAATAATTATTTTGAACCAAAAGAAAAAAACCGACTTCCAAAGTAAAAGTCTTATAAACTTTTCTCATGAATGTTATCGTCAGAACTGAACCAAATTGAAATAGGACTACACGGAAAGCACCAGCTTTCAAATAAAAATAGAATCATCAAAATCGGTTAACCCAGTCGAAAGTTCAAAGGTAACAAGCATTATATGGTAAGCTCAAAAGATTGAAAAATCGTAAATCCTATTTTTCAATCTCCTAACCCAATATCAATCGGGTTAAATATTTCATTGTGTAGGTCGGCCATAACACTGTTTCCTCAACGGACGGACGGGAAGCACGACTATAGGATATGGAACAGCCAGCTCATCAGCTATGCCGGGTACCGCCAGCCCGACGGGACCGTGCTCGGGGACCCGATGCACTGCGAGTTCACCGAGGTGAGCTTTTTGTTTCATTGTTTCATAACTCGTCGTTGTTGTGACTGTTTCATAAGTTAGTTTTTTGTTCTTCTGAAATTTTTGACTGCAATAAATACTTTAATTCTGAGTTTATAAATAATAGGTAGGTATAGCGAATTTAGTAATTATATTTTGGAGGGAATCGTAGACCTATATATTCTAGACGAAGCATGTCGAGGCAAATAGTGTCCACATTTAAACTTTTCGGGTTGTATGGAGCAGTCGAGGTATGAAATTTGTCATCTTGGCATTTGAAATATTTTGTTATCCGTAGTATAATCAGTCCTCATTTATTTGACAAAATCTTCTAAAATTAAGATGGCGTAACTTTTTCTTGTATGAATATATTTTTTTTCATATGTACTACGTCATAGCCCATCTTTAGTTTAAAATCATTGAAAGGAATCTTAGAGGAAGGAATGGATTTGTAAGAATTTTAATCGAGAGTATTTTAAACTACCCTCACATTTATCTCAGTTAAACTCTAATACTCTCGTGTCCGCGAAACCAATTTAAAATTAACTCTCCTGTCAGATAAAACTCATCCAATACCAATTCACATTTCGGTGTAAAGTAGAATTATATTATTAGAAGTGGACACAAAATCTAAGCATTCAAACCATTCAAATTCCCCTTTGAAAAGTTTATCCATTTATGTATGCAAAAATGTATCATCAAAAGCATGTGTCAAAACCCAGCACACGTATGATAAGGCTAACCAAATTTAAGTAAATTCAAGTTGGGTAGCACTCGAGGGAAATTATCTTGGGTTAATAAAGGTATAATTTAGCATGGCAAGACGCAAACGCCTGTCTCATTCATAGTTCATTCTCTTGCATGATGGATATCCATCACGCCCGAACATTATATATATTTTGACGCATGATCCTTTTGACGGGTTTTATCTAGCGAAACCCTTAGAGTCAATTCACACCGAAACGAAACGCTTCATTTTCAAGGTAGCTATTCGAAATTGAACATTATTCATTACACAAGAAGATGCACGTTTCAATGCAAGAGTTCGAATATCATGATGAACCGCGCAAGCGCAAAGTATTACAAATGATAGCTGGTGTCATATGACACATCTTTTTGAGTTATAAATAAAGTTCAATTTTGGATAGCTATCTTAAAAATGCAGCTCCACGTAGCGTCGCGACCTGGAGCTGCATTTTTAAGATAGCGCGACCCTTATGTTCCGTAATACTCGGGTAATTGGCTGCGCGTGCTCATATAAGTTGATATGTTATCTAACTTAAATGTAGAGTTAGAATTATGCCCGGCTTGTGAAGTTTTTATCGAGAGTTTATCAATTCAATAGCGCTTAAGATTGGTAAACGCGTTAACAATCAAATTATTATTATTATTATTATGAATTTTCGTCATTTTCATTAACCTCTTAGGACGCTTACACACGCGACGCTCCCACGGCGTCGCGTCGTCGCGCTAGGATCTATAAAAAAAATTAAGTGTAAAAAATAAAGTATATTCGGCACTTACAATAAAGAATAATAAATAAAAAGATAGTGTTCCGTTTCCGATATTTCTATGCAAACAAAGTTGCGGGCATCAGCTAGTCTAAAATACAGGGTGTTCGGCACATGGATGGACAAACGAAAACCGTGGACCCGTGGAGCCGTCTGCTATACATTGAGGCCTTATTACAAGACTCAGGCCCAATAGTTTTTTTTTTTTATATTTTTTTAAGTTAATTTCGAAAAAAGCCAGTTTTCAAACTTCAAACGACTATAAATTTACTTTTAGCATTGCAAATCCAAACATGCTTTTGTAATAATTATCTGCATTAGTTGTAGAATCATATTAAATTCAGTTTTGGAGCAAATGTTAGATATAAAATTAGATACGAGTCCTTAAACGACAAACAAAGTGAAAAAATAATTTTCATATTCCACTTTGAAATTCTTAAAAAAAAAAACTATGATTTTTAGAGCACTTAAAATTCTAAGAAAACATCTGTGGTTCATACCCTTTATATCGGTATACAATTTGCACATATTTGTTTAAAAATAACTAGAGTAAATCGCAATTTAAACTAACGGGGCCTTAATTCATAAGACTCAATTTGCGAAAACTTAAATCAAGTACAAGCCAATTTGTCATAATTGCTTTCGGTATGTTCACTAACACTACACCTGGGAGCTAGTAGTCTGTCTCTCTCTTACCAGTCACGATACTATCTCTTGTCTCTTTTGTTGAATTTGGACAATAGCCGTACATAGCAGGTAGAAAAAGGGGTGTTATTTCTCTGTGCAGTAGTAATTCTATGAAATCTTATATGTTTTTAATTAGTAAGCTTTTTAGTAGAACATGAATTTATTATTAAAACACTATGATAATTTAAATTTTAATTTATTTCCAAAATTTATTTTATAACAATTGTTCGAATTGGTGCCCTTGACTTCTTATGCATGCTCGGCACCGTTTTAAAATTTCCACTGTTGTTGTTTGAAATATCATTTCGGCTTTCATTTTTTCGAATGCTTCATTTATTCTAATTATTAACTGCTCTCGACTGGGCACCACGGTTGCGTACACTAGCTCTTTGGCTCTACTCCAGACGTAAAAGTCTATTGGGGTAAGGTCGGGCGACCTTGGTGGCCAAGGAATTGGACCACCCCGACCGATCCACGAGTTCGGGAACACATTATTAAGGTATTCCCTCACAGCTATGCTCCAATGGGCTGGGCAGCCATCGTGTTGGAACACAAAAGGTCTGTCTTCTTGTAATACTTCTTCTACTAAACCGGGCAAATCATTTTGCAGAAATTCTAAGTAATTATTTCCATTAATATTGTCCGGTAAATAATGCGGCCAGATTAGTTTATTTCCAATGACCCCAGCCCAAACATTTACACTGAATCTTCTTTGAAATTTTCTCGGTCTCGTCACTCGTGGATTTTGGTTTTTGGGTGCCCAGTAATGGAGATTATGGTAATTTGAAATACCTTCCTTATCAAATTTTGATTCATCTGTCCACAGAATACTTCTTAAAAAGTTTTCGTCTTCCACGTCAGTGTGTAGTAGATGTCGACAAAATTCTACGCGTCTACCAAAATCATTATCTTGAAGATCTGAAAACAAATAAAAAAGGCTTGAGAAATTAAAATAAGGAAGACTAGATCTAGGCTTTGGTACATATTCAGTCTCTTTACGGAATTAAGAAAAATCTATTGTATCCATACCTTGCACGGGAGTGTAATGGAAAGCATGTTGCCGATTTTCCCGGAGAACTGCCCACACTTTCCATATGCCAAGGCCCAGCATTGCAGCTACCTCTCTTATACTTTTATTAGGGTTATTATTAAATTCTTCTAATACACGTTCGTCTGTAGCAACATGATGTTGTCGTACATTCACCCTCGATTCTTGATAACGCAAATTACCCGTTTCTCTAAGTCGTCGGTATGTAGTAGCAAAAGTTTGGTGGCTAGGCAGTCGACGGTTAGGATAGCGCTCTTGGTATAGTCTTTGTGCTTCACGTCCATTGCAATTAGCGGCTCCATACACCAACAACATATTGGCGTATTCTTCATTCGTAAAAGAGGTGGTCATTTTACGAAAAAAAAACAACAACGTAACAACAAAATAACAGAAAACTTAACAAACTGAAGCAACAACAATAACGTAAAACGATAACAAAATCACAAAACGAAAACAATAACAGTAAGCGCAACGGACACGTCAGATCGCAGAGGCAGTTAAGACTCGACAAATAAGTTAAACAATTTTTTCCAAAATTAACGTTTGACTGATAAGGAATAGACAAAATCAAACAATAGCGCAATTGTAGAGTGAAATAACAACCCTTTTTCTACCTGCTATGTACGTACGGCTATTGTCCAAATTCAACAAAAGAGACAAGAGATAGTATCGTGACTGGTAAGAGAGAGACAGACTACTAGCTCCCACGTGTAGTGTTAGTGAACATACCGAAAGCAATTATGACAAATTGGCTTGTACTTGATTTAAGTTTTCGCAAATTGAGTCTTATGAATTAAGGCCCCGTTAGTTTAAATTGCGATTTACTCTAGTTATTTTTAAACAAAGTGCAAATTGTATACCGATATAAAGGGTATGAACCACAGATGTTTTCCTAGAATTTTAAGTGCTCTAAAAATCATAGTTTTTTTTTTTCAAAGTGGAATATGAAAATTATTTTTTCACTTTGTTTATCGTTTAAGGACTCGTATCTAATTTTATATCTAACATTTGCTCCAAAACTGAATTTAATATGATTCTACAACTAATGCAGATAATTATTACAAAAGCATGTTTGGATTTGCAATGTTAAAAGTAAATTTATAGTCGTTTGAAGTTTGAAAACTGGCTTTTTTCGAAATTAACTTAAAAAAATATTAAAAAAAAAACTATTGGGCCTGAGTCTTGTAATAAGGCCTCAATGTATAGCAGACGGCTCCACGGGTCCACGGTTTTCGTTTGTCCATCCATGTGCCGAACACCCTGTATATACTTTTATATAAGGACGGTTAGCACAATATTTGTAACATAGTCTTTATAAATGTTCAGAAGATTAGAAATTATTGTACGATATAACTTTGTTTTCCCGAGTTAAAATAAATCATCAGCTTTTTAACAATCTTACGAAAATTGGTTGAGTATAATGAATCTGTGAACATTTTCTATACAATAAAAAAAAAACAAAGTTAATGAAGTTTTCAGAATTTTATGAAATAATCCAATTTAATAGGCAGTGATATTGTATACAGTTTGTCGTTTACATTTTACAGAGCTGAACGCTATATCGGATATTATGTTTTAAATTGAATTGGGAATTTACTTTTTTTGTCAAAAATGTTGTTACAACTATTGCCGGTTGGATAGTTGTATGTTTGTGTTATGTAAATTAGCATGTTAAATAACTCTACACCTATCTATACTAATATTATAAAGAGGAAAGATTTGTGTTTGTTTTTTTTTTTGCATTGTATAGGCTCCTAAACTACTGAACCGATTTTCATGTAATTTGGTACAGATATAAATTAGAGATCGAAAAAGGACATAGGCTTCCTTTTACTGCGCCAAAATACGGTTACGGTTCCTGGGGGATTGCCTTTTGCGCACACCAAGTTGCGGGCAACACAAGACTATTAAATATCTCTGGTTTGGTTGGAGTACTTTGTGGGAATGGATGGTTGTTAGTTCCTCTTTGAGGTTCAAACTAAACGCATCGGAATTCTTACGGGGCACGCTGGCTCACGGAACCGCAAGCTATTGCCTGTACCCACTGTAAACTAAATTAATGTGTTTTGTAAGAAGAAAGTACCTTACACCCCGCTTAGTTATTTTATGTGGCGTATTTCTATTGTATTAAGAACTTGTGTTTGCGTGTACCTTTAGTAGTCAGCACCCAGAAGCCTGTACCTTTATGTAAAAACATAATGTGCACAACAGCCTACTTGAAACAAAACAATAAGGAGAATAATATATTGAAACATAATAATATAGCTGATAGCACATACTACATAATATATCGTCTCCAAAAATCAATTACGGATATTTCAGGAACATGGTTTACTGCATATGTAGACGTCATACTAAAACACAAAAAATGACGATTGTCATACTAAAACACAAAAAAATACATGAGTGACTCTCCGGCTCCGCTAAACGTAAACTCTAAAAAAAAAATATAAAGATTTTTTTTTCTTGAGGATCCTTTTAACGCGTTGAAATTAACAGTTCCAGAGGGGTTCCTTTGGACGCACGAAGTCACGGGCAACATGTACTATCATATTATACTTACACAGCCTGCTTCCCCCACAGCTCTGCCTGAAGCTCGGCTGGAAGCCCGAACGTACCGCGTGGGACATCCTACCCCTGGTGCTGTCGGCCAACGGCAAGGACCCCGACTACTTTGACATCCCCCGCGAGCTGGTCATGGAGGTCCACATGACTCATCCCACGTGAGTAATAAAAGATACATATTTTTTATCTTTTATCATCATTTTGTCATTGACAAAGAGCCGTCACGGAGCGCTTGGCAGACGTAAAATCATCAGGTGTTAAGGTGGGGTGACTGGGGGGGCGAAGTGTTACTCGCCTCAGTCACAACACCAACGCATTATATTTTATTCGCTGCATCTAATTTTGAAATAAAACGTGCGTTTCTAAAAAAACTTTTTGTTTGTCACCAGCTTTATTTTGTTTTTATAAGGAAACTAACTGTCCTACGTGACGTTGTTCTGTCTTAACTATGAGTGGAACAAAATAAAACATCTACACTTACCTACATATACAACCTACAGCTACTACCTACCCCCATGATCTACAATATTATTACGGTACTAATATCGCTTTTAAACACTGGGGGTTGGTGTTACATGGGTAAAAATTGAGGGTTTTATGTGTTTTTAATGTCAAATCATAAACTAATATAAATAAAATGGGCAAAAAAATAAATAATAAAGTTTTTGGGGTGGTCATACCCTTATCGTTTAGGCTCCCCTAAATGATAAGGGTTACCCTCATACTGCATTATTTTATTAAAATCGGTCAAGCCGTTTTGCAGGATTTCTGTAACAGACACAGTGACACGAGAATTTCGTATATAAGATTACGGTTTTTTTGTGGTTGAGAAGGAAAGGGCACTACTGTCACAAGGCCTTGGTGCCAACGGGCGATCGACTGAAAAACATGACTGAATTGTATTGCAATTATCTGTCTCAGGCATTTTAAAGCACATCGAGATTGTTAAGAGCAGACGGTTAAATTGCTTTCGTCAGGGCAGATGAACAGAAATGGCAAATTAACATAATTTTATCTTTCGCCTTTTGATAATCTTCAAAGGTCGTAGGGATGGCATGTTTTATCGCAAAGGGTCTGATTGGCTTTGTTCCCGAGCGGCGAAACGTCAAAACGTATACTGCCTCCGTACAGCCTTCGCGAACACTATTACACTCGAACACATCGAAGAAACGAGTACAGGATGTAACTAAACCGACGCGTGGAGCTATTTTTAGTTTCCATTCATAATATTATAGTTTATTGGACATTTCTATTCTTGTAAATTTCAAGGACGCTTGAAACGAAAAATCGTTTGACGTCGCCAACCAGCATTATAACAATTTCATACACAAAAGAAACACGCTGTATATTAAAACTACACTAACTGGACTTTGACATATTATAGTAAGGTAGCACTCGTCTTCCATTCTTTTAAACGAGATTGTGTTTGTAGTTTATAATAAAAACATGGTTTTATATTTTTGCGTGAAAATTACCATAGCAAAGCTTGACATATTTTTTCCAATACTCGTGTCGATATTCTCGAACTTTCCATCACAAAAGCAAGTGGACGTTTAAATTTTTGCACTTATTTAATGCAATTGTATTTAAGCGTGCTCAGTATTTTCAATGCTTTTAATTTACGCTTAGGGCTATAAAATCTAAACCGATCAAATACTATATATACTACTGTTTCATCCATCTATCCATATTCAAATATTTTTCAAGTAGATTTACACGTGTCAACTTAGCAAATGCTACTAGTGTTGAAAGACGCTCGAATTTGGTTCGCACGGACCACGGATATGGTTCGCTCCGTATATTTCCGACCGCGTGGAAACGCTAAGGAATTGGTATCCAGTTGGTATAAATTTAAAAAAATCGATGGCTTTCGGATGTCGTCGTTTTTCATACATCGTCTATCATTTCTATAAAAAAACGACTTTTGCCGAGGGCCATTACTCATTAGAAAAATATAGCAACATGCAGGTTGTACTGTATGCATGAGTTGTAAAAAAAGTCGTCGATTCTTTAGCGAGACTGGATTTGGTTTCGGTCGGGGCAGACCAAATCCGACCGTATGTTAGCACTTTATAGCTAGGGTTATTTTTTTGTGTGACAGTCCAAGGGTTACCATTGGACTGTCACACAAAAAAAATACTACAACGCGTGTGAGTAAAGGTTCAAAGTTTTAAAACTTCCTGCAGACAGTCTCAATGTGTATAACCCGTAACCTGTCAACACAAGTCATCAGAGGTTTATGTGGACGTAAAACCGTCAGTAATGGCACGTGCTTTGTACACTTGTGCAGTGAATTACTTATCGTAAACCTCCGCCAATCCGAGTTTACGGCCCGTAAACACTGATAGCACTAACAGCCTAATACTATGTTTATTTACATTTCAATTGATATCTACATTACATTTGAATTGTTATAGTGTTTATTAGAATATAATATTATGTACTACCTATGTTGAAATTGAGTAACTATGTATTGAAAAGTATTTTGCTACAATAAACCCAAAATTTTAATTATCAAATCGGTGGACTACAGAATACAAACGTAACAAAATTGTAATTAAAAAGGGGAACAACAAAAATATGAAAATACGAAATCTACGAGAATATATATAATGCTATAGAGCATTATGTATATTCTCGTACATAATGCTATTGCATTATGTAACCATAGGGTTTGCAGCAGTATTTATTTTTTTCAATTTACTTTATGCATTATAAAAGAAATAAACAAAATTAAGAAATTTAAGTAACCCTCGAATCGTCAAGCAGTGAGCGAGCTGATGATTATTAATTGTAGCTAGGATTTGAATATCAGTATATTCGATCATGTTAGCTTCCAAACAAAAAACCAAGATCAAAATCGATTCACCCATTTAGGGAGATACGATGCCACGGATAGACACTCAGACAGACACGTCAAACTTAAACGCCCCACCGTTTTCGTCGGGGTTTAAATATAGAAAAAGAAATAGAACCTTTTGACGCATCCAATTCATATCCTACATTAATAAACCAAACCAATTACGTACATAATACTGTAGTAAAACTAATTGACGTTAATAAAACATTCTTTCATCGTTCCTTTGTGGAGCTATCCCGGGGTAACGGGGTACAATGTGGGATGGGGCACAAAGTGGGATGGGATAGAGGCCACGGACCGTGAGCATGCAATTATGGAACATGTCAGCTCACCGATACGTCCACCACAATGGCCTGTCCACTGACAACTAGGACTAATTTACTAAAACAAATTGACAAATAAATTTTGGATACATCATCATTGTCATCGAAAAATTTAGTGTCAGTTCACACCGAGACCCTTATAGGAGGAACCAGAAACTGAGGAGCGGGTCTCAATTATTGTAGTGAAACACTACTTTATCGACGTATGAGAGAAATTTTATAGAAAAATCGTCACGATTTTCGGTTACGCGCCATGTTGTTTCATGTTTTTTCTTTCGTGGTGTAATACAAATAAGATATGAGTAATTTCGAATTCTAATGTCAGATACGCGTAGCGCAGTTACATATGCACTTGAATTTTTGAACAATTGGCCTCGGGTTCGAATCTCGGTCAGACGAAATATTTTTTTTTTTTTTTTATAGCTGATCAATAATTGGTCTCGGGTTCAAATATCGGCGAGACGAAATATTTCTCTTTATCATTATTGAATTGAAACAAATATTTTTTATTTTTAGAAATGATTGTTCTTCCGGAACGATGAGAGTATTTTTGGATTTTAAATAATGAATGATGTTTCACTTCTGCCACGTATACTCTGTACATGTAATTTCTCTTTTCGTTACGTAGATGTATTCATGCACATGGCCGTCTCTTCTAGATATTCAAATAAGTACTTACTTTTATTTGTTTCGTTTATAAAACTGAATCGTTGAGTATCACTTTGTGTTCATAACTCGACGATTCTACAAATTGAATTTTAATTGTAAGCATATCTTTTATTTTGACGCAAGTTTTATTAAAGTCATTTATAATTCGACGAAAATTAATTGAATGTCATCGAAACACAAATAGCATTTACAGTTTTATGTGTTGTACGTCCGCAATAACGCTTTTTATATCTCCTTTCTGAAAACTAATTAATCGCGCCTGTTGGGTTTACATTCGTCATATTTTGTGAAGGCGGTATCTGGGATCCCTGAAGCTGACCAAAAAAGGCAGCTCGATATACCTACGGTGACGCCTTACAATGATGGTTAAACTTTTATTAGAAAGTTTTTGAACAATAATAACAGTACACATTTGTGCTGTGTGTGTATTTTTATAACGCTTTTATTACTTTCACCTGTATGTTTGCTTGCTTGCTTGCTTGTAACCGACTCCTTTGGGCTCGATTATGTCCTACTTTGAACGATCAGATTTAATTCAAACTTTGCACACCTGTCAAAGACCGATGATAATGCAATAATTCGATTAAAATATCCGATTATCCTGATTAAATTCGCCAGGATTCATCAATTTCTTTCCGCATCGAGAGTAAGAGAGATAGTACTAGTGCGCGAACTACGCATGCGTGAAGTTCCAGGCTTACTCTTTGGCAAATCGTACTAAAAAGCAAAAATAAATTATAGTTAAAAAAACCAAAAAAACACGCTTTTATAGAAAATCTAACTAAAAAATAAAAAATAAAATTTAATAAATTTGGATTAAGAATAGTGTAAATGAAAAATAAATGTTTATTATTGTAAAAAAGCGTGGGGTGCATAGTGTCAATAGTTATAAACATTTTATTGTCAGATATGAGAAGGATCTTTACTTTGATATTATATAAAAATCACTTTAAACGAAACCTGACCGTTTGAAGTGGATCAAAATCAAATCCACTGGAGTCGGTTACATACAAACAAACGTACAGGTGAAGACACTGCACCCCACGCTTTTTTACAATAATAAACATTTATTTTTCATTTTCACTATTCTTAATCCAAATTTATTAAATTTTATTTTTTATTTTTTAGTTAGATTTTCTATAAAAGCGTGTTTTTTTAGTTTTTTTAAACTATAATTTATTTTACATTACACTGAATTCCAATAAGAAGTAACCACCTGGCAATGATCTTGAAAGAGCCAACAGCTGTCTTGTGCCCGAAAACGTAAAGCAAACCAAATATATTATTGCCAACTCGCCTCTCAACATGTAGCATAAGTAGAAGATTCTCAATTTTTTATAAGTTATTTAATTGTCAACGCGACAATTGAATAACTTATATGGAGGTCGCGGGTTCGAATCACGCCGAGGTTTGTGTGTTCCTGGGTCATGGGTGTGTATTAAATACTTATGTGTGTAATGTAATTAAAAATCTTAAATATGTCTGGTCCTCGTAACACAAGTTATTCGAATATTTAGCACGGGACCAGATTTACTTGGTGTGAAGCGTCCATGAATACCATTATATTATTATTATTAATGTTAATAGAAGGTATATTCAATGAGCCCTGTCCCCAGGTATGAGTGGTTCCAAGAGCTGCAGCTTCGGTGGTACGCGGTGCCGGCGGTATCCAGCATGCGCTTCGACTGCGGCGGCATCGAGTTCACGGCTAACGCCTTCAACGGATGGTACATGAGCACCGAGATCGGGTGTCGGAACTTCTGCGACGTGAACCGATTGAATATGCTAGAGGTAAGGGAAGACCCAATTCTCGTACCTCGAATCTCGGTTCGGCTATCGCGCTGACTCATCTGCATAGGCGTCAAAACATGTGCGCACGAGCAAGACAGACTGACAACCGAATCGAGATTCGAGGTACGAGAATTGGGACCCAAATCGACCCACGTAAAACCCGCATTAGACATAACGTTTGACGCTAGCTAACTTTTTCGGGCTTATCGATTCAACTCTATGCGCACTGAAAGATTATGAGATCCATGTACACTTTCCTCCACAATCCTCAAGAGCAAGTAAAAAATGCTGAGTTAAAAAATAAAGCCGATCTGAAATTTCTAATAAGCCCTTCCTTTCAGACCATAGCCCAGAAGATGGGTCTGGACACCCGGACGCCCGTCACCCTGTGGAAGGACCGCGCGCTGGTGGAGGCCAACGTGGCGGTGCTGCACAGCTTCCAGCAGCACAATGCCACCATCGTCGACCATCATACGGCTGCCGAGAGCTTTATCAAGCACTTGGATAACGAGAACAGACTGAGGTAGAGTTGGACTCGTCAATTACGTGTTTTTATGCTTTATTCAATTTAAGTGCCTATATTATGTATTGATTTGGAAATTGTTGATCTGGATGAAATGGACATTGGACATAGTTATTGAAATTCATTTTTAAAACATGTTCCCATGTCCGATGTAAATATAAAATGTACATAAAGCAATAAGTTGTGATGTAATTACTATTACAAAACTACGTCTTTAATGTTTGTAAGGGATGAAAATTAAAAATAGAATAACAAGTGCAAGTGAGTGCTTGAATGCCCGGACACGATTTTACACCGAGGAGGCTTTTTACTGCCGATAATTTTTCTACCAGTGCGACGTGCGTGGGTGTAGATAGTAAATATAAATTTCGTTCATTTTCTTTTTTACAGCGATAGTTTTCATTTACGAATTTAATATTTAATTAAAATGACATAATATTTGGTCTAACGCCCACTAAATTTTCAATAGACTCTGCTTGGCTATGACGTCACTAAAATCGAGTCTGGGAACATTCAGGCGCTCCCATAATTATGCAACGAACATAATAGCGTATATAGAACACGGATGAGGACAAACAAAAGAATATTGAAGCCGTAAAACTATCAACGCCGGAGCCTTCGAGCTGTGTGAATCGACGAGCAAACACAATGTATGAACAAACAAATCGTGCGACTTTTCGTCCTGTTTATGTCTGTACTCTGTACTGAATTGGTATGTGACGTCATGTGCAAATGTTAGTACGCCCACTGATTCAGGAATGCCTGTTTAGGCATTTGCTTGCGAATCTAGATTGGCCAAAGGGTACACCTGTATCATGAGCAAACATTTTTGTACAACTTAATGTTATAAATATCTACATACCATTTCCTAATGGTATGTAGAAAATTAAGTTGTACAAAAAATGTTTGCTCACAAATGTGCAGTCAACTTTTATCAGCTCGAATTTAGAGTTTTTGAATTCCTGCGCTTACAGCGCCCAAGGTAGGTATGTAATTCTATTATTAGCTTTTACCAGCGGCTTTGCCCGTGTAATTATAGTATAGGGTATCCCACGGAAACATTGTACTTTTTCGGGATAAAAAGAAGCCTATGTATCAATCCAGAGCCTAAACTACTACCATATCAAATTTCATCGAAATCCGTAAATTAGTTTTTGCGTGAAAGAGTAACAAACATCCATCCATCCTCACAAACTTTCACACTTACAATAGTGGTAGGATTTATTTTATTAAGCGTGTAACATATTTTCTCTTTATTGTAGTCTTTTCTAGTAATCTGACTTTGATACACCTTTCGTGAAATTGAATCTGTGTCATCTCTCAGCAAACGTTCTAGCGAGTCCTTGATCGCGGTACCTTACGCCTAAATTTTGTTCCGTTTCAGGTCCCTTAAGAATTCTTATACGTGACTTTGAAAAATTCAAATCAACATTTTCCGCACACAACATGAGAAGTCTAGCAACACGTATTTTATTTCTGTGAAAATTGATACATTTTCCTTACGTATTTATAATATGAACATTTAATACAATTTAACAGTACAGTAAACGTATTGGACACGGCCATTAATTTATATATATATATATATATATATACACCGCGTAGCCGACCCGCAAACACAGTGACATTTGACATTTCGGACATTTAATTATGTATTTCTAACCATTATTTAAATAAATATTTGCTTTTACGCCTACTTGCACATAAACTTTAATTTACCGGCCAAATGACGTACTCCTCCGGTTGCACAATTCTCATAAAACTGTACCTACTGAAAATTTTGTTTCACGTATTAATATAATAATGTTACGTTATAATTCATTTTATCAGGTCTGGTTGTCCTGCCGATTGGGTCTGGATAGTGCCACCTATGTCGTCGTCAATCACTCCAGTTTTCCACCAAGAGATGGCGCTGTACTATCTAAAACCCTCCTACGAGTATCAGGTAGATAAATGGAAAATACATATTATATTTGAATTTAAAATCTAACGCTGGAATGGTAAAAACAATTTAACTTTCATTGCTAGTAATAAAACAAGTTTTCTATTTAAAAGATTGGAAATGTTTTATGAACTTTTAATGTTATTCTTATAAAGCTACGATTATATTTTTCCAATAAAAACTGCGTTAAAGACTAAATATTAATATTTGTTTTCTTTTTAAAATTTTTTGTTTGGATCTAGACACTTTTATAAGGTTTAATAAAGTTTTATTACTGAATGTTTTGAATAATTTTTGTGGTTCGAAACTTTATGTACGAGATGACAAGACTCAGGCGATACTTTTCTTCAGGAACCGGCGTGGAAGACTCATCAGTGGCAGAAGTCAAAGCCGATCAGCGGGAAAAGGCCTATAAATAGGAAATTCCACTTCAAACAGATTGCACGCGCTGTTAAATTTACATCTAAACTTTTTGGAAAAGCGCTCTCAAAGAGGATTAAAGCCACAGTGCTATACGCGACGGAGACAGGCAAATCTGAGCAGTATGCCAAAGAGTTAGGAGTCATATTCGGTCACGCTTTCAACGCTCAGGTATTCCCAAGTTTTAAACTTTAATAGCATCAATTTGGTTTCGTATGTAGCCACACGCACGCAATGTTATGTTATTATGAAATATTAAGTATGCAAAATGCAAATTGCAAGTCCTTTTAGGCGGGTGTTCCAAATTCAGATTATTGTGGGTAGTTACAAATATTACCGAGACGTGTTTGCAGTTTTAGTCCTCACTTTAAGTTTAATTACAATTTTGTCAGTCTTTGTGATATAATTATATAATATTATAATAGGTACTAGCTGACCCAACAGACTTTGTTATGTCTTAATTATGAACTGGAATAAATAAGTAACTACCTACATACACCTACACTTTCTACACGGACTAACTATACCTGCAACCTGCAACCTACACCAACATTTACTACCTCCACTACGTACCCCTATAACCTACCGGCGATGTGTGAAAAAGTAGACAAATACTATTAGGAGAGTTATCGATGAGAGTTGAAAAAAAATACAGTATCAATATTGCTTACCACGTGACCAAATTGACGTGGTGTGAAAGCGTCCATAGATATTATTATTATTACGTCCATAGATATTATTATTAAACAATGGGGGTTGGTGATAGAAGGGTGAACATTGAGGGCTATATGTATTTTTAATGCCACATCGTAAAATATTATTATAAAAAACATTACTTAGGGGTATAAAAATTGATGAGAATATCAGCCTATTCTCATACCTACTGAATACACCTGCAAAATTTCATAATGCGGAACCCTAAAAATCAGTCAAGTGGGGGAGTTTTCTTGCCAACACTGTGACACGAAGATTTAATATACTCGTATAAAGATTTATTTTTAATCTACATACCAAACTTAATTTTTATCTGTAACTAAACATTAAGGAACTGGCAACTGAGAGACATTTAATGATTACTTAACGAAAAGGAGTCACTTAATAGATATTTTCACAGAAGCTGCATAGACTTTATGGCAAAGTACTAAGTAGCATTCAATTTCTCTGAGTGTGTCCATAAACGTAAAAGGTGTTTTTAGAGGAACTTTGAAATGGCATAAAACAAAGATGAATTTTTTTAATTGACATGAAATTTACTTTATGCGAAAGATACTCTTCTGGCATTATAATTTAAATATGACTTGTGGCATGGCTGGCTGGCTGGCTGGCTCGGACGTAGTCTAATCTCTGGAGGTCCAATTTTCGATGACTTTTTCCAACATTTGTGGCCGTATATCGGTAATAACGCGGCGAATGTTGTGATCCAAGTGGTCAATCGTTTCGGACTTATTGGCGTAGACTAGCGACATTAAATATCCCCACAGAAAGTAGTCAAGCGGCGTTAAATCGCACGATCTTGGCTGCCAAATCACGGGTCCGAAACGTGAAACTATGCGGTTACCAAACGTTTCCTTCAATAAATCAATTGTGGCACGAGCTGGGTGACATGTTGCGCCGTCTTGTTGAAATCACAGCTCCTGCACATCATGGTTGTTCAATTGATTCACGAAAAAGTCAGTAATCATGGCTCTATAGCGGTCACCATTGACTGTAACATTCTGGCCAGCATCGTCTTTAAAGAAGTACGGTCCAATTATTCCACCGGCCCATGAAGCACACCAAACAGTCAGTTTTTCTGGATGTAACGGTGTCTCAACATACACTTGAGGATTATAATCACTCCAAATATGGCAGTTTTGTTTATTGACGTATAAATACTAAACCACAGTCATCCAACAGGTCCACTGCATGGCGGACTATGACATCACGTCCATTGAGCACGAAGCTCTGTTGCTGGTCGTGACATCAACGTTCGGTAATGGTGATCCGCCTGAAAATGGTGTGGTAAGTACCTACTAACAGACTTATTTTATAAATATAAAGGTGTTATCGTAACAATAATGTAAAATTATTAAAATGTAATTATGGGAAAAAGGGTCAATTCACACCGAAACGAAGCGATACGCAACGTGGCGTTGCATTTTTTAAATTGCTATTTTTTAAAATTGAACTTTATTAATTATAAAAGAAGATACATGTTTCATTGTAAGAGTTCGAATGTCAGGTTGCACCGCGCTGAACACCGCATGTGCAGTGTGTGGCTGATGTCTTATGACACTTGTATCTTTTTGTGTAGTGAGTAAAGTTCAATTTTGAATAGCTATCTATCTTAAAATGTAGGTCCCCCTCGCCTCGCGTATCGTCGCGGTGTGAACTGGCCCTAAGTGTTAAGGATGTTCCTTGCTTGTGCTTACTAAAAAAAGAGCTTTTATTTTTTAATAATCTTTATTAATTATTTTTAAACAAAAAATTAAACCGACTTCCAAAGTAAAAATACACAAAAAAGTATGAAATAAATCTTATTTTCTAAATAATTCCGCCGATCGAATGTATAATTGAATACGCGCCGAGCTTCTATTAGGTATTGTATTAAGATGATGATGATTATTACTGTAAGTTACATAATGGCATATGCTTGCAGTTCCTTAGAACGCGTATCTTTAAAGACTGAGCAGTTCTGTTCAGTGCTTTTGGATCCAGAGTATACCTTGGTACAAAATCTTACTTTTTGGTAGCAAATGCTTGGATTACTTCAGAAAATGTAAAAATCACTATATGCGTCCATATAAATTTCGAGCAGTTCCCTCGATTCCTCATGGATGCCATCATCAGATCGTCACTTTAGTGACAACGGGACTAATTTCGGATTATACCCCTTACATCAAAAAAATAATTTTGGAAATCAGTCTATAAACGGCAGAGTAATGTTCAAAGA
Source organism: Phengaris alcon alcon (assembly GCA_037179445.1). NCBI lineage: Eukaryota > Metazoa > Arthropoda > Insecta > Lepidoptera > Lycaenidae > Phengaris > Phengaris alcon. The sequence goes on along the minus strand of JAYRCH010000068.1, from coordinate 668,092 downwards.
TATCCGTGTCGGTGTAAAATACTATGAAGAGTACCTAGTGTATCATCATTATGTGATGATGGTGGTGATGATGGTGGTGATGATGATAATTACTTTAATTGACATAGTGGCATATACTTGCACTTCTTTAAACAACGCCGAAATAGAGGTAGATAAAAGGTCCTTACATATGAAATTGGCGTTTTGTCGTACTTGAACTCTTCTTTGAATATATCTTCTTTGGTTAGGAATTCCAATTTCAAATTTATACCGCCATTTACTCATACATTTGTGTTTCGAAAACCGTAATTCATTTGTTTTTTCCTCTATTGGTTTTTTCTTTGCGTCACTCTGTTTACAAAATGGAAAACTTGAAATATCGTATTATTTTCGAGTACGAGTTCCACCGTGGCAACAGTGCCGCAGAAACAACACAAAGGATTAATTATGTATATGGCGGCGGTGTAGCAAAAGAAAACACAGTGCGTTTTTGGTTCCAACGTTTTCGTTCTGAGAATTTCGACCTGCAGAACAAGCCCCGACCAGAGACCACACTGCACGACAGACGGCTACCAAATTAGATGAGCTTCCATTGTAATGTCTAAGACATCCACTGTACTCCCCGGACCTTGCTCCAACAGATTACCATTTTTTTCGAAATTTGGATAACTTCTTGCAAGGGAAAAAATTCAACTCCGATGGGGCAGTCCAAAGCGCCTTCAAAGATTTTATTGATTCCTGTCCGAATGGTTTTTTTTAGTAAAGGAATCAATGAACTATCAACTACCTATGATATGGCAAAACTGCATAGGTAGCAATACTTTGATTAAATAAATATATTATGTTATAGAAAAATCGACTTTATGTTCCTCCTTTACAAAACGCCAATTTCATATGTAATGACCTAATATATAATTACTTTTGCCCGCGGCTTCGCCTGCGTGGATAGTGTTCTTAGAGAAACTTCTTCAGCAAATAACTCGACTCACCGCAATATACTTCTGTATACAATATTGAAAATGTTTTTTAGGGTTCCGTACCCAATGGGTAAAACGGAACCTATCACCTCGACTCCGGCCGGTCCAACCGCTATGTCCCTGCATTTTAAATCTGTAATATCTTCGAAAATATTAATTTAAATTACATGTTGTAAAGGGCCATATTGATATCTATATTAAATGCACAATGTATTTAAGGTACTTAATTGGATAAGAATTAATCTTTAGTGCTTAAAATCGCTTCGTAAATAAGCCATTATTTATCGTAAAAAGTAAAGAATAAAAAATGGTTATTGTAAGTTATCCCTAAGAGATAGATATAATATACCATCGCGGACTTTTTTGAAGATCTTTTTAAGGTGTACAATACTGTAGTACATTACTTTGATCTATGTCGTAGGGTTCAAGCAGCGTTTGCAATGTAAGCGCAAAAAATGTGTTTATTTACGACATTAGAAACTTCTTAAATTATCAGTTCCTCTTCTATATTATACATGTTATATACATATAAACCTTCCTCTTGAATTACTATCTATTAATAAACCCGCATTAAAATCCTTTGAGTAGTTTTAAAGATCTAAGCATACATAGGGACAGACAAAAAGCGACATAAGCGATAAATATTCTATTGAGCTCTTAAATTTATACAATTATTAACAAATGTAACTACGGTCTGAAAATCAGTATGCGGCAATCTTATAAAACTAAACATTTTATGTTTAGTTTTATAAGATTGCCTACATCATACAAATTAACTTTAAAAAACTTAAACAATTTTAATCTAAGAGCTTCATACCGAACACACTCCATAAACATATGATGGACATCCTCTGTAACACCACATTTACTTAAAAGCGCTAAAGTTAAGGTTTCTAAAGCAACAAATAGTAACAACTAATTTATAATAACACCATAACAAAACATAAGTTACGTGCCAACAAAATAACGAATTAATCCCTTAATTCTGCTATTAAGCTTACTATTAAGCTTAGGATTCCCATAAACATGGAAATTCCCATAAACGTGATCGATAAATTGACTGCCTTTAAATCGTTACCGCAAGCGATTCTCAAACATAATATATTTCTAAATTGACCCTAATTTGCCAAACCAGACCCTTTGAGGTGCCAAGGGTGTACAGGGATCGCGGGATCGCTTCTGCACAATTATAACGATATCGACAATAATAGGTTTGCTAGGTAAAAGAGAATTTCGACTACAGAGAATTAGGTACTTTATTTACGTTTGTAAAACAGAAAAAAAATTAATTTGTATCTTGTTAAAATACTGTGGGAGAGCCATGCTTCGGCACGAATGGGCCGGCTCGACCGGAGAAATACCACGGGCTCACAGAAAACCGGCGTGAAACGGCGCTTGCGCTGTGTTTCGCCGAGTGAGTGAGTTTACCGGAGGCCCAATCCCCTACCCCCCTAGAAATGCCACAGTTGAAAAGCAATTTGTTACCCCAGGAGGGTACCAACTGCGTTGGAGAATCCCTCTCTGGACGTCCATGCTCAGGAACCCCTGGAACTGAACGTGGACGTCCAGGCTGCCCCTCGTATTCTGGGGAGGGCAAAACATGGACTTTTGTAATATCAGGGGATTACACTCCAACCTTAATGCCGTCCATTACCACCTTGAGACGGCAAAGCCGGCTTTGCTCTTTTTAACCGAGACGCAGATATCATCTACGATTGACACATCATACCTTTCCCAGCCAGGGTATTCTCTCGAGCACTCCTTTCTGCCCAAAGCTGGAGTGTGTGTGTATATCAGAGATGATATCAGCTCTCGCCGCCTCAGCAATCTTGAGGACAGGGACCTGTCAACGCTATGGCTCCGCATAGACTGCGACGACCACCCTCGCGTCTATGCGTGCCTATATAGGTCCCATAGTGGTGACCCCGAGACGGACCGACTCTTGGAACACCTGCAAGCTGCTTCAGATTTTGTGCAGCGGCAGATCCCATCCGCAGAGATCATAATACTTGGCAACTTTAATGCCCACCACGCCGACTGGCTCAATTCCAGTAAAACTGATCATGCGGGGAGATCTGTCTGCAACTTTGCCCTTGCGAACGACTTGACACAACTGGTTACTACGCCTACGCGAATCCCAGATGTGGATGGTCAGAATCCTTCCTTGATGGACCTTCTGCTGACTTCAAATCCTGACGGCTACCAAATATCCGTAATCGCACCACTTGGTTCATCGGATCATTGCCTTGTTAGGAGTTCTGTGCCACTTACGACGGTGTTACGACAGCGTGCTGTTAAATACCGTCGTGTGTGGCACTACAAGTCAGCAGACTGGGATGGGATGCGGTCGTTTTTTGTATCCTATCCTTGGGGGAACGTGTGCTTCTCGCCGGATGATCCCGACAACACTGCCAACTCTGTTGCCGATGTGGTGATGCAAGGGATGGAACTTTTCATTCCGTCCTCTGTAGTGCCAACTGGCGGCAGATTTCGTCCCTGGTTTGGTTCATCCCCCAAAAAAGCTTCTCGCTGGAAGCAGGAGGCTTACCAATCCTGGGCCAATGCAGTGTCTGTTCGGGATTTAAATACCAGCACATATAAAAAGGAGTACAACCTTGCCTCTAGGTCCCTCAAGAAAGAGATCACTCGGGCAAAGAAACAGCACGTCAATAGAATTGGTAAGAGACTTGAGCGCCTCCCCTCGGAAACCCGTGCATTCTGGTCTCTGGCCAAAGCTATTGAAGGAAATTTCTGCAAGCCAACCCTACCATCCCTACGCGTAGGAAATGGATCGTTGGCCCAGGACGCAAAGGACAAAGCCGATCTTCTGGGCAAGCTCTTTGCGTCAAACTCGACCCTGGATGACGGGGGGCAGAAACCTGATGAGACCTGAGACCTGAGAAAGGTGATGCTGTATATACCGGCTCCCCCAATATTTCTCGGCTAAATGTCATTGAGAGTCGAAACGAACTTGTGTCTAAAATAGAGAATTCATTGGAGAAAGTCTCTGAATGTGGTAGACGTAAATTAGTCCAATTCAACCCCGCCAAGACACAAGTCTGCGCGTTCACCACTAAAAAGTCACCAATGGTCGTATATCCTCGTTTCGAGGGCACATCTTTAACCATCTCCCCTAGCATTGAGATACTTGGCGTCAGCATATCGAGCGAAGTCCAGTTCCGATATCATCTAGAGGGTAATGCCAAGTTAGCCTCGAAGAAGCTTGGTGTTCTTAACAGAGCGAGACAGTACTTCAGTCCGGACCAACGCCTACAACTCTACAAGGCGCAGGTTCGGCCTCATATGGAATATTGTTCTCATCTCTGGGCAGGGGCGCCAAAATACCAACTGCTCCCTCTGGATCGTATCCAACGAAGGGCCGCTCGAATTGTTGACTGCCATAGTGTTTCAAACAGCTTGGACCCCTTGGAATTACGCCGAGATGTAGCTTCACTCTGCACCCTCTATCGGTTGTATCACGGGGAGTGCTCTGAGGAATTGTTCGGAATCATACCACCTGCAACTTTTCGCCATCGTCCCACGCGAAAAACATACCATCCTCATCACCTTGATGAGTGGCAGTCTTCCACCGTGCGCTTTTCGCGTAACATTCTGCCGCGCACTGTAAAACTCTGGAACGAACTGTCACCAGCAGTATTTCCGGACCTATACGACCTGCAAACCTTCAAGAAGAGAGCGTATTCCCTCTTAAAAGGCCGGCAACGCACCTGCAGCTCTTCTGATGTTGCGAGTGTCCATGGGCGACGGTAGTTGCTTACCATCAGGTAACCCGTTTGCTCGCTTACCCCCTTATTTAATAAAAAAAAAAAAACTGTCAATGTTCTAAGCACTCAAGAGATTCTAATTTCTAAGCACTCACCTTGGGAATAAGATGCCCTGCAAGGCTGTCTCTATGTACTTGTGTACTTTTGACTTTTTTATATTTAATATACATTTACATTTTTATTTATGGCCCCGTGAGAGTTTCTTACACTGGTTCTTCTCGGCGGGTTAGGGTTGAACCGGTGGCAGCTTTTTCGGTTGACTTTCCGAAAAAAGCTTGTTAAGTTTCATTTGGAAATAAAAAAAATAATTTCATTTTATAAGACCTAGCTAGATCATTTCTTTCTTCCCGAAAACTCCTTGCATACTAAATTTCATGGTAATACTTGCAGTCGTTTTCGAGAAACCTATTATATATATAAATACAATTGTCTCGTTTATAGTATAAGATTTTGTGTTTTAGGCGTTCGGTGAACACCTTTGCGAGATTTTATACGCGGATCAAGTTGGTGAAGATGTGAGCGTGTACGTATTTTCGTGTTTCTCGACACTGCGTTATAAATATCGTCATTATATTGAGTATTTTGTACTTTGTGAGTACTTTATTTAAATTATTTTTTTTTTTCAGAAACTCGCAAAATATGCTAACGTCAAAATCATTCATTAAAGCGAACAGTCAAATAGAGTTGCAAAGATATGCAGCAAATAATCCTAAGCAGTTAAGCCGCTTAGAGTCATTAAAAGGTAACAGTATAATATTACGAAACTTAAATCTTTACTAATAGTATAAAGAGGAAAGATTTGTTTGTTTGTTTGCATTGAATAGGCTCCGAAACTGCCGGTTCGATTTTGATAAAATTTGGCACAGACAAAAAGTAGATTTCCTATTGGGCACATGAAGTCGCGGGCAATTTCTAGTATTGAAATATAATAATACTTAATCAATCACTATAGAATACATACAGATCAATTAAAAGTATTCTAAGTCGGTCAGAATATGCAGTATAACTAATTAAGTACTTACAAGGTCATTTTCCTTGTTATCCACCCCATTTTCCTTAAAGCATAGACCAGGAACTTTATAACTTCGCGTTGAATTTATTTTATTTGCGTCTTCTATTAAAGGTCTTAAGAGACCATTCTATTTGATCTGGAGAAGTACTCGCTTGCCTTCCATTATTAGGTAATAATACACCTGTTAATGCCATTTTCCTGTATAAAGGGGAAACAACTATAACATGGGTTATGTATATTATCAGTTAGGATCATTGCACTTTTGAACTAACTTAATATGGTCGCCTAGTGGTCAAAATTCGCCCATATTAATCCATACTTAGGTATTATAATTTTTTTATTTGAACTTTATAAAGGGTCTTTTGCCTTTTAGATAGAACAAAAATGTAAATGAAGCGACGGATTTCCACACTTCAATGAAGTCTTTACTTCAACGTATAACACAATTGTATAATATCGATCAAACGCACGGCAGTGTGTGTTGATATTTAATAATCTGAAGTAGTACCTATGTGTTGTTGTTATTTTTATGAATTTTATGTATTTCTAGGCATTATTTAAATAGAAATTAGCTTTCTGCACACCTTCTTCCGCATAAACTTTAATTTACCGGCAAATTTTCATACTCCGCCGGCTGCATGCAAAACTTTTTCACGTAATAACAATAATAATTAGTCACTTTCTAGACGCATTTTCTAAATCATTACGGTTTGTAGGTAGTGCCACAGACACAGCCTCCATAGATAGTTTCGGGCCACTAAGTAACGTAAGGTTCGCGGTATTCGCTCTCGGCTCCAGCGCATACCCCAATTTCTGTAACTTCGGCAAGTACGTAGACAAGTTACTGGGTGACCTCGGCGGGGAACGGATCCACGACCTTGCGACCGGCGACGAAATGCGCGGACAAGACCAAGCCTTCCGGAAGTGGGCCTCTAATGTATTTAACGTGAGTTACACAGACGAAAACTACGACTCTATATTCAACGTCCCTATTTGAAGACAACTAAGCTAGCCTTACACGTAACGGTATTCCTGCGCAGTTTTGCCTCCATATGTACACCTGTCAGGTAAACTTGAGGCAACTAGCATGGAAACCTGCACAGTTTTGCAACATACTCGCTCCGATTTACTTGCACGTGTTTCTGTAAAGGCAAACCTGTCAGGTCTGCGGTCACGCGTATGGCTAGCATTACTTAGATACCCATCATTTACTTATAATTCACTTAATTTATTATATATGCTTGTTTTAATATCTCGTTGCAGTTGTAATATATAATACGAGGACTAAATTACCATTAATTCTTTCGAATAGGTTGCTTGTGAAACCTTTTGTTTGGATGACGATGAAACTCTTCAAGAAGCTAAACGTGCCTTGGGTACTGTGGCTCTGAGTGAAGAGACCGTGCGATTCGCTCGTGTGTCGGGCAAACCACTGCTGATACCTACTGCTTTACAATCTGCCTTCAATAGACAGTTAGTGTCTTGCATTGTTAAGGCTAATAAAGATTTAGGCGATTCTACGGCTGAACGATCGACAATTTTCATAGATATGGAACCTAAGGTAAGCGAAATTCAATAGGTAATAATAAAAGTCTTACGGCCGCACTCAGAGACATTTAATGCTTACTTAAGGAATCACTTAGTAGAGATTTTGGCAGAAACTGTATGGACTTAATGTCGAAATCTCTACTTAGTAGCTCTTTAATTAAGCATTAAATATCTCTAAATGCGGCTGTAAAACAGATAAAAATTATATTTTACAAATATGGTTTTGAGGAGAATAATAATGAAAATATATTTCAGGATGAAATAAACTACGATCCAGGCGACCATGTTGGCATACTTGCGTGTAATCGTAAAGAATTAGTAGATGGCCTATTAGCTAGACTCAAAGACGTTGATGATTATGATGAGCCCTTACAATTACAACTTTTGAAAGAAACACACACTTCAAGCGGTAAGCGTTTTAGTATTAATTCCATATTTTTTAAGCCAGAACATTATGATAAGACAAGAAAATAAAGATATCCACCGTCCTTTTTATTTTGTGATAAACTCGGAGTCTTGTCATAATAATAAAACGTGATACTGGACATGGCAGTCTATGATTCAATTGCATTGTTTTAGGACCTGTAAAATCATGGGAGCCCCACGAAAGGTTACGAGCGGTCACTGTTCGGGACTTGTTTACTAGGTTCTTGGATATTACGACACCCCCGACGACAATACTTTTGCAGTATTTGGCCAAAACTTGTGACGACAATGATGAGAGAAGACAACTTTCATTGCTGGCTTCGGTAGTAATTTATTTAATAAAAGATTTGTGTGAACCAGGAAAAAAAAAAAAATTATATTATTAGCTTTCCTTTTTATGCTTTCTTTATTATCATTGATTTTATTTTAGGATCCCGCAGCTTATGAGGACTGGCGACACTTCCACTTCCCTACACTATTGGAAACACTCGACCAGTTTCCATCAGCCAAGCCCAGCGCGTCACTAATCGCAGCACTTTTGTCTCCTCTGCAACCCAGATTCTACTCGATATCGTCTTCACCCGTTGCTCATCCCAGACGTTTACACCTAACCGTCGCAGTAGTTACGTATAGGACTCAAGGTTTGCTTTTTATATTTTGTTCTCTCTAAACTAGCTTATATTTTTTGCTTTTGCATTCTGCGTCATTAAAAAATTATGTAACGATGTTAATAACTCTTATATTGATATTATTATGCAAATTTTTGGATTAACCAAGATCAGATAAGTAATTTTCCTCATATTTGTCGCAAAATACAAGCTGATGTCATATGTTAACAGAAGGCGAAGGTCCAATCCACTATGGTGTTTGCTCAAATTATCTCATGGATCGCAAGTCCGGTGACGAAGTATATTTGTTCATTAGAAGGTACACATAATATTTTCTCTCATATTTTTTGATCATTATTTATTTCAAGAGTTTTTGTTTTTCAATATGACATCATTCTTCCCTTTCATTTATTTTATCCCGTTTTCATTTTTCTGTCATAATCTAAATAATAAGATCAATATTATGATAATAATCAATTTTTTCACAGCGCCCCTAACTTCCACCTACCACACGACCTGACAGTGCCACTTATACTAATAGGACCTGGTACTGGTATCGCACCATTCCGTGGTTTCTGGCACCATCGGCGCGCTTTCATCACCTCTCGTTCCAACACAAATGCAGGCCCAGTCTGGTTGTTCTTTGGATGTAGGACGAGGACAATGGATTTGTATAGAGAGGAGAAAGAACAGGCACTAAGAGAGGGCGTCTTGGCGAAAGTGTTTTTGGCATTGTCTCGAGAGAAGAACGTACCCAAGGTATGCAGTGATTGTTAATTAATCCAAGCTTCCTAAGGCAGAACATTCGAGAATATATAGATAGAAGAAAGTGACTATCTACGATTCAATGAATAATTTTTAATTTTAGATGTACGTTCAAGAATTGGCTGAGCAAGAGGGTCCCGAGATATTCGATTTGTTAATCAACAAAGGAGCTCACTTCTACGTGTGTGGAGACTGTAAGATGGCAGAGGATGTGCACCAGAAACTAAAAGGAATCATCAAGAAACATGGAAATATGACCGACGAACAAGTCCAGAACTTTATGTTTATATTGAAGGTAAATTGGATTGAAAGACCTTATTGAAAGAAATTTTCTCTGAATAAGCTAATTTGTTGGTGAAATAGATTAACTGTCATATCATGTTTAAATTATATTAATTGGTTTACTGATATATAAGTATACGTATTACGTACCTACTAAGGTCATTTTAAAGATTTTAAATATATTTTATACAATACTTCACAACTCTAAATAAAAAGATTATATTGAGTAAAATGTTGCTTAGTTCCTAATCATTCTGTACTTGCATTTAACTAAGGGGAAGTGCGCACTGTGCCTACGTTCAGAAGATGAGACATCATCGATATCAACGCACTGAATCATTCGCATATGCGTCAAATCAAGCGCGTGCGAGCGGGACAGCCTGAAAATTCAAATGAGATTTAACCGATGTTCTAAGAGAATTGCCCCTCTGTTATAGTCAAGGATCTAATTTAACATCAACAATCTATCACCAGGAGGAGAACAGGTACCACGAGGACATATTCGGCATCACGCTCCGCACCGCGGAGGTGCACAGCGCGTCACGCGAATCGGCGCGCCGCAACCGCGTTGCGCTGCAACCCTGACGGCGGTCCTCGCGCTTTCAAGGCACTCCAGTCTACCCCAACATCATCAACTAATGATGCTACTTAATGTCTCAAAAGACTATGTGTACATCATAAAAAAGTTATTCCAGTGATAACTGTGACAGTGAAATTGCCACATATTATGTTTTAGGTGTAATACGCTAGAGAAGACGAATTTGATGTTGTCGATTAGCGTTGCGTATCGACAAAGAGCGTCATACAATTACCCACAAAGAATATTTGGTTACGTAGCTGCCGTATCGTAGTCCCTAGTGTGTACCTACTTTTAAAAATTGTGTTATGCAAAAAAAAAACAACTAAAAAGTTTTTTTTTGTTTAACATAATGTTACTCGTATGCACTGATCTCAAAGTAATTATCGTCGCCGTTAAAAGTTTAACTAACTTGCTATTAAAGTTAAACTTAAAGTGTATAAAAGAAAGAATGCAGTTTCACTGAAGAATTATTATGATTATTTGCTAAATATTGAAATGCGCTTAAAAGTTTTCAGATATTCAGATTTTATATAGTTCTATATTATATTGAATTATAGGGACTGGTTCACGCTTATAAGAAATTTAAAATTTAATCGTGTCATAAATTTTATGCCATTTTATGAATTGACTTCGCTGCAGCGCAGCAGAAACGCACAATGTCATAAATTACCATGGATGTCATAAAACAAGAATCACTAATATCCTCTGCATAAATCAAAGTCAATTATCACGATAATGACATTGACTTTGTTTTATTTCGTTGGAACGTGACAGGCTGTTTCGAGGGTTGTGTATATTAAGAGTCTTGATACTTGAGTACCTAATGACATTGTATATTAGACGTGCCGCTGACAACTTAGCGCTTTAATTTAAGCGTACTTGATGTGCTCGAAACGTCTCCCTAATATTTATGAATTATTTGCTTAAAACGTATTTGTAATATCTACATAATCCGATGAAATGTGACGCGTAAAAAATCGAATCTAACACGTGCTGCGTTCCCACGCACGTAGTCTGATCGGATTGCGATTCACAAGCATGTTTTAAGAGATAATCGTAAAAGTACACAGCACTAGTTTCAAAAATGTATTCGTAGGTAGGAGGTACCTATTATTAATATTATGGTAATGGTACTTTTACGATATAGTGTTACGCTTTAAACTTTTAATAATTTAAAATAACGGCCAGGATACACAAGGATATTAACAATCAACAGAAATGTATTTATTATTAAAAGCTTCTACACAGCAAGCAATTACTAAGTATCACTTATTTGCGAAACTTAGTGACAAGGTCACAAAGTGTCGTAACTATTTAGTTAGAGAGAGAGAGTAAATAAATTGTTTGCTGTATTTGCGTCACTAGCACATCACTAGTATCGACGATAGGCATGTTGCCTAAAAAATATTTTTCGTCTATTCGATGTTATACAACATGTTAATAAACAATCTAGAATCCATTTTCCTATCCGAAGATACAAACAATTAAAATTTACAATATGAAAGAGAGCGATATATCGGCCTGTGACGTCACGAGTTGCAGCCACCATACGTTTGTCATCACAAAATGTATGGCTGTAATAACTTTTGGCGCAACAAATCGGTTTTCTAGAAAGAGATGGGCAATATTTTTTATTTGCTTACAATTTTTTATCGCGATAATCTAAATACCTATTTCTTTTAGATTAATGTGTCTTTAATCAACAATTTTAAATTCAATTTATTATAATGTGATCTTTTATTGTGTCGACACTAGTGATGTACAGTGTCGAAGTGTAAATTGTATCCAACTTGTTATTATTCTCATGTACACTGGCCGTCACGTTCGAAAATATAATGTTACGTTCTTCAAAGATAATTAAATGCAAAAGAATTATTTGACTTAATTACGTAAATTCTTTGATGAGGTATATTGTACCTAAATATCCAATAGAGTGTATATTTAATTAATTAATTTTGTTTCGTGATGTGTAAGCGGATACAACGAGAAATTTAATTTAGATATTCAAAGCGTTTGTACAAATGTTGTTTAGATAGGTTGTTTTATCTTTGTAAATATAAACTTAAATAATTTTTTAAATTCAATGGATCAAGTCTTGTTTCCATATAAAAGCTAACTATTTACTCTATGTTGTATTTAAGGACATAAATATTCCAATTTGACGCTATTTTATGCCGTCTATCTTTTAGTGGTGTGTCAACTTGTGATCGGTAAGTATATGGTTAAGAAATGTATTCATATTTCTATTATTCATATTAAAATATTTAATATACACCAAATCTTTCTAAAACTAATATTTCTATCAATATTTCATAAGTATCTAATGAGATTTTAAATTGTATTTCAGCAGTGGCGCATGTTTAATGCTTTCTTACTATTATGAAAAATCCTATACGGTATCTGCCGATATAATTTTTATTTATAGCTTTAAGTGCTGTAAAAGTTTAGATACTTTGAGATCGTATGGCCAGGATACACGAGAGTCCAGAGAACACGAGATAAATGTTGTATCTAGTGTCCTCGTCATGATGAGACATCAGTTAATTATTTACTAAGAATGTAACGCGACCGCTACACTTGGTTGCGGTCGCTACACTTAGTTGCTTGCAACTAGTGTCGATGTATTTTATGACAAATGTTATCGTGTATTCTGACCTTTAAATGGAAGTTAAGAATCACGCTTGAAATTTGTATGAAATCAGGATTTTGGAATTACATAATATTTAAAAATCATAATACACCAAAACTTCGACACTACTTGCGTTTGTAAAATACTCTGTAGAGTAAGCACGAACAATTGACAGCAACGGATTTGTAACGTTATCGAATGAGAACTGTATGAAAATCGTGACAGCGCCTACACAAACTTTACTCTATAACGTTACGAATACATTGTTGTAAATTTTTCGTGCTTACCCCACAGTATTCGGTTCAATTCCGCTTCACATTTCTGTGAGTTGGTTAGGTGTAGTTTTGAGTCTTTATGTTGTAACTTGTAGTATAATCGTCTTACGCCACTGCGGAAATGATGTCTTTGAATTAAAGCACGTTTGGGACTAAAGCATATTATCCGGTTCATATCGCATCTTGCACTATTTTACTCCTAAGTCTTGACTGTGCAAAGGAACAAGAGGTATTTGAATATTAGATGACAGTGTATTGATCAATAAAGTTCCTTCATTCGAACTGTATTTTTATTTTTATCTACGCCACTCAACTCCAGTTCCTCGCAGTTTTCATTTAACGTGTTGTTTCATAAACGAATTAATTTGAGCTCTTTCAGGTTCCGTAGTTCACATCTCGGAACCGTCTTCGGCTTAGTGCTAGTGATGAACTTTGAAGGAAAACTTTAACGGCTTATATAACTTTTCAAAATTAAAAAAAAAAGTTGTTTATTACCCTTAAAGTCTTTGACAAATTTTAAAAAGTACACTGTAAAATTGTACACATATAACAAATTTATTGCGCAACCCCTGCACTAAGAGTCTCTTGTGCTGTAGGGGTTGCCTGCTCTTCAATGTACATTTACTACCAGGTTACAGTATGAGGACATCGACAGTGATTGTAATAAAGGTAAGATAATTATTTTATATCTTTTTGTTTTATTTTATTTTTTTTATTATTTTTTTTTATAATGTTAGAAGCTTTTGTGTGGTTGGTATGTGTGTGTATGAGTGTGGGAGTGTGTGTATATGAGTGTGCGCGAGTGTTCGTGTGCATAAGTGTGAGTGTGTGATTGTTTGCTCTTTATGATTAAATATTATGTGTGCGTTGTGTTTAGTTTTAAAAATTTATTTTACTATTTCTGTTAAATTTTCAGTTTCGTTGTTTTTAAGTCTGCTAAGCCAGCTATTAACTGCAACCTTAGCGTCTCTGGTGGTCAACGTGTTACAATTCTCAATCTCTTTGTTGACGTGATTATACAATAGTGGCCCCAGGAAGTATTGTTGGCGCTGCGCCGTTGCACTGCTGGCTTTCGGTACTATGAACACTTTATCTTTTCTTCTTTTATTAATATAGTTTTTAGTTTTAGTTAATTCTTGATTACTAGTGTGGCTGTGCTGTGTGAGTAGAGTCTTTCTAATAAATAGTTGTCTGACCGTCAAAACTTTAGTATGTTTGTAGAGAAAGTGGTAGGGCTTAGATGTTGCTACTTTAAGCACTGCTCTTTGAGTTCTTTCTAGCAGTTTCATTTGTGTTTTACAGGCTCCTCCCCAAACTTTAGTTGCACAAATAACGGAATAATAAGTAAACATGTAAAATATTGATATAATGCTACAGCACCCTTCATGCGCGAGTCCGACTCGAACTTGGCCGGTTTTTAATAAGCCCTCGGCCCTCGCATACCAACGTTCCAAAAGTAAACATACTTTTATGAAAGTAGTTGTATAATGCCTACGCACTAGTAATTATTATTATAATTACGTATTATACTCGTATGTTATCCTCGTTGAGTACTGTACCTATACAGATTACAGAACATAACAGGAAAATTTGATTAAATGATTATTTAATGGAGGCTGACCTCGTACATTTTTATGAAACTAACTTACGACCCACCAGATATTATAAGTGATTAAGGAGTTTGTAAAGAATTACTATATTTAGGAATTACTGCCCAAAGGCTAGAAAGAACACAAAATATTTGAAAAAATTGGACAAGAGCGAGTCGAACTCGCCCGCCGAGGTTTCTGTGCCTACAAGGTTTCTGTTGTCTAGCCTGAAAATGAGTGATGAAAGTGTGTAAAGAGATTTTTTCAGATATTTCATTTTAAATATAAAATTAGGCATCGTAAAAAAATAAATAAAATATTTTGGAATTCTCACGTCAAGCCTTTTCATACGACGCCCCATTTGAACTAATAGCTTCACTTGAAATTTCGACTCTCTTTTAGACTTTAATACACAACAAAATTCTGTCTTTTTCGCTTTTCCCCCTTTGACCCCTTTTCCGCTTCCTATCAAATTTAATTCAAACCGTAGGCCTACTGGTTGTTAATACGTTTTAGAAATAAAATATTTTAGAAGACAAAATAATTTTATTTTATTTTTTATAGTAGGTATTAAGATCGAAATTAGTGCATAATAATATCACACAACTTTTTATACACTTTTTCACCTCATAGAGGTTTTTACAATAATTTATATATAAACACGATCGGTTTCGATTAACTCTAAGATTTGTGCATTTGAAATTAGTGCATTCTAAACATTAATAAATGAGTGCATTACATTGTTTAGTTCATGCTTAATTTATATCGTTATAGTTATTTTGCCATATAGTATTGCATAATTTCTTGTTCTAGTATAGTGAAGTGTAAAATGTAGTTTTGTTGTGAAGTTGTATAGTATATATCTTTGTATTGTAAATTTTATTATTGTAGTTAGTACACAAATTACGTGTATTACTCCGTTCCGTCAATGAGATCCAAATTTAAAATGTAAACAAAATCAGTAGACGGCTATAATATTACCAATTATTCATATGTATTGACATATGAATAATAGGTAGTATAGCCGTGTTTGCACGGCGTATTTTACAGAGATACAATGGTACATTAATTTGATTAACTTTTTGTTTTTATTTATATCACATTGAATCCGTACGGAGTAGGTTTAGTTAATAGTAGCTTCACTCTGTGGAATAACCATTTGTCGCCACTTCAGGGAAATTCCCAAGTCTCTAACATCTTTGTTAGAAACCTGCATACTTAGGCTGATTTTACAGACAACTTAGGTAAAAAAAAAAGATAATGGATAAAAAGAAGAAACTTAGCGGTGCGTTTAAGCGCAGACAAAAATAAAACGTAAAAGTAGATTTGCAACGTATTTGCAAAGTATTTCAATTTACATTTACATGGTTACCTATATAATAAATAAATATACATTTTATTTTGACTTATGTATTGATAATAATATTATGATAATCTGGATTACTACAAATCTGAAGTGCGACAAATTCGGAACACGACAAATACTGAACAAACGATTATAATTAAATTGTTGGTAAGTTCGAGCTTTCTCGTTAATTTCTTGCCCCATGACCCTCGGTTACCTAGCTACGCCACTGAGTATCCCAATAATAATAATTCAACCTCTATTTTAGTTTAACAGATTACACTATGGGTTGAAGATCATGTGAAGTGAAATAATTGTCATGGTGTTTGTTAGCAAGTGGGACCCATTTATTTTCGTACGATATATAATTTGTAAATGGGTCCCGCCTGCTAACTTTATTTTGATACCAATGTCGATAAGTTTGGTTAAAAAAAAAAATTTGAACTACTTACAATTTGGCGCCAAAATCCGCCATTTTGTCATTTAAAAAAAAAAGCTATCTAAGGACACTTGGGTTATTGAGACAAATCTAACGATACCTTAATTGGCGAAATGGCGAAATGGCGAAAAGTTTGGAAGATACGTGGGAATAAAAGAATTTACATACATACATACATACAAGATACGCGCGAAAAACATAACCCTTCCTGACAGTCGGGTAAAAACTGCACTGTCAATAGATCTTTGCGCTAATACAATACAGTTGAAAATCGAAGTGTCGAATGTCAGATTTGACAGCTCTATGCTCTATCAATGCAGTTTTACTCATGGGAACGTAGCCTAAGCGTTTAATTGTTTAAGCTCTAGAATCAATTTTAGTATTTTTAAGTTTCTTTAAGACAAAGACAACTTGAAATGAGTAGTTGTCGCAGCTAATGGTGACGTATGTGCTGACCTCCATCCGGTGAGAGGTGAGAGGCATTAGGACACGTCAGTAGGTGCCTTGATGCTCGTTAGCTTCCAAGAACTATCATCACGTCCGTAATGATAAATGATACAATTTGAAACTTACCGTGAGATATTGAAAAGTATAACTATGTAACGTTGGTTTAAAAAAGCAGTTTAATATAAAAGAGTTAAGTAATATATTAATATAAAAAAACACCAAAATAACCTAACCAAGAGCATGTCCGGACATGTCTAATGAGGGTTCCGTAACTATCAACGTGCAATAGGTTTTCTTTTAATTACTTTACAAGTAATTGTCCGATTTCGATTTCTCAAAAAAAATTTTCTAAAGAGTTTTTAGCATGATCTATCAGCATGGAAACTTACAAGTTTCTATCTCCTGTAGTTTAGAAATGCAAGGGGGGGGGGGGGGCAACTTACAAACTAATTACTTTTAACTACTAATTAGCCGATTAATCGAAAATGATCTACTTTATAAATAAAGGCAAGATTTCATACCTGACTAAACAAGTCAGGTATGAAATCTTGCCTTTATTTTAAAAGACCTATTCAAAGATACCTCACACGATGGAATGAAAAAATATTTTTCAACCCCACTTCTCATGTATGGAGAGCCACCCCTTAAATATAAAATTATTATTATTTTATGATGTGAAATATTGAGATCTACACACAATCTATAGCTGTACCAAATTCCATCCATTTATATTCATAAAAACAGAAGCTATAAGCGCGGACAGACAAACGGACTGACAGAGTGAAACATAAGGGTTCCTTGAGTACTACGGAACCCTAAAAAGATCTAACGTCATACATCAAAGGTATATTTAGATACAATGAAAGTTTGACTATAATTAGATGGTAGAGTGTAGACTATAGAGCAACTGACCTCGGATCCCCATCCCACAGTATGAATTAGTTAATAAGATTACGCGTGGTCGCGTTACTAAGACTTGCAAGATGTGTAAGCACATAATGCCTCAATGCATAAAGGTCAATTCACACTGAAACGAAACGATAAGCGACATGGCACTGCGTTTTTAAGATAGCTATTCAAAATTGAACTTATCCTTTTTGTATAGATATAAAATCTTAATAAAAACAGACTACACTATGAGTTGAAAGCCTAAGTGAAATAATCGACATTATGTTTGGTAGCAAGCGGGCCCATTTATTTTTGTACGATTTATATTAGGTCCTTACATATGAAATTGGCGTTTTGTCGTAATGGTCACTTTCATCTCAAATATATCTTGTTTGGTTAGGAATTCCAATTTCAAATTTATACCGCTATTTACTCATGCATGTGTGTTTGGAAAACCATAATTCATTTGTTTTTTCCTCTTTTGGTTTTTTCTTTGCGTCACTCTGTTTACAAAATGGAAAACTTGAAATATCGTATTATTTTCGAGTACGAGTTCCACCGTGGCACCAGTGCTGCAGAAACGGCTCTAAGGATTAATGATGTGTATGGCGGCGGTGTCGCAAAAGAAAACACAGTACATTTTGGTTCCAACGTTTTCGTTCTGGAAATTTCGACCTGCAGAACAAGCTCCGTAGACGGCCGGAGACCAAAGTTTATAATGAAGAATTGAAGGCTATTGTGGAAGCGGATCCATCGCAAACCACGTCCGAGTTAGCTGCAGGCTGCGGTGTTAGTAATTAAGCTGTTTTAATCCAGTTAAAGCAGATTGTGAAGGTGAAAAAGCTTGTATGGTGGGTACCTCATGAATTGAGTGCAACAAAACGACAAACGCGCGTCGACTGCTGCGCTACATTACTCAACTGGCACAATAATGAAGGGATTTTAAATGGAATCATTACCTATGATGATAAGTGGATCCTGTACTATAATCGGAAACGCTGCCCCAAGCGAAAACTGACTCAAAAAAGTTACTTGTGAGCGCTTGGTGGACTAGTGCCGGTGTCGTTCACTTCAGCTTTCTTAAACCTGGCCAGACGATTACGGCAGATGTCTATTGCCAGCAACTGCAAATCATGAATGAAAAGCTAGCTGCTAAACAACCGAGGTTGGTCATTCGCTCTAGGCCACATCTGCGTCAAGACAACGCTAGACCACACACTGCACATCAGACGGCTACCATATTAGAGGAACTTCAATTGGAATGTCTAAGAAATCCACCGTACTCTCCGGACCTTTCCCCAACAGATTACTATTTTTTTTCGAAATTTGGATATGTTCTTGCAAGGGAAAAAATTCAACTCCGATGGGGCAGTCCAAAGCGCCTTCAATGATTTTATTGATTTCTGTCCGAATGGTTTTTTTAGTAAAGGAATCATTAAACTACCTATGAGATGGCAAAAGTGCATAGATAGCAATGGTATACTTTGATTAAATATATTATGCTTAAAAAAAATCGACTTTATGTTCCTCCTTTACAAAACGCCAATTTCATATGTAATGACCTAATACATAGATAATAATGATATGCTTATCATTACCCGTTTACATAGATGCCATGTTTATAAATATTTATGGCCTACTTGTAAGAAACTACACTATGTATTATGATTCACAAGAAACGACAAAAACCTCGATATCAATCAAGCGATCTGTGACTTAATTTAGAGCCGCACATACGTGGAATTGTGCGATCATACGTATTTTTGTATTAGCTCATAATAAAGTTAATGTTATGTAAATCATTCAAAATTAGCTTCATGGCTAATAAGAAATGAGTCATGAGTACTCAGGAGAGCAATTCTACGAGTACCTATTATTGGTTAAACCCCGTTTGGGTTTTCAGGCTGTTCCACTCGCGTGCGAGACTATTTCACACTTATTACTAGTGCGCACTTATTGACGAGTGAGGGAATGAGTCAGCGCGTGAACCGAACTGGGATTATATCGAAAACAGCTAAAAGATTGGAAGTTTGGAATTGGGCTTCAGATGTCAGGTTAAATTGTCATTTCGTATTTTAATCCCCGACGCAAAAAGAGGGGTATTATAAGTTTCACATGTCTGTCTGATCATGTGGCATCGTAGCTTCCAAAAGAAACCAATTATTATATAGTTTTTTTTTGTTTGAAAGCTAACATGATCGAGAATATTCTTAGCAAGAGATCATCACCTTTTCTTAAAATAAAAATTATGTTTATTGGCCTTTATTTCCAGGTAGGTCAGCTTAAAATTCTATATATTTTATGGTTATATTTTCATAACTATTTATTATAATAGGTAACTATTTCGATGTTTGTAGTACTTAGTAGTAATTATAGTCAGTACACGAAGGATCTAGGGTATTTAGTGATCTCAGCTAGTACCTCCATAGGTACTATTTAACTAATTTTATGGGGTTTCTTCCTTAAAGACACCTATAAAATGATCTCTAATAATATTATGTTTCTAACAAGCACATCATTCATAAAAAGTGATAACTCTATTATTTAAATTATTATGTTATCTATGAAGTTTTTCTCACGTTTGAGCATTCAATGTAAATTGTTTCCTACGTCAGCTAGGCAGTCGTGTATTTAACCCCGGAGAGCCCTTAAAATGCGCCGAATGCATAAAAAACTCGACGAGGAAAAATCTTTCCCCTGGGACAGTTTGGGGATCCTTAGTGTACTTCTTGGACTGGTCGAATGTGGGAAAAAGTAATTCCCAGCAAGATATTGATATAGCTTGATGACTGGAGTTCAATTTTTTGCTACAAGAAGCGTGGATTTATAGAAAAAAAATAATGAAGCTTAAAACCGATGCCAGTGTCCGGAATCGGGATGGATAGATGTTAAAATAATGCTTAATTATTTTAATCTTTCATTTATTTTGGCAATTTATTATAATTTTATTAATATATTAAGTTGTATTTTGATAATTGAAAATTGAAGGTTGTAAATAATTTCAACTACTTTAGAGAAAAAAAAACCTTCTCTATCCCAGGAATGGCGCCTAGCCCATAATCCAGTCGCTTACCTTGGATTAGAAATAACTACACGGCATCGAACCTGTAGCCCTTGTTGTCGCCACACACCGGCTGATAGCGGGTATACGTGTAGCATAATCTTGTTCAAACTTCAATGACGTGTACACTTGTTGATATTTGTTTCGAACAGTGTTTAGTTGTGTAGAGGACGCCTGCCGAGTGCCGACCGGTCCGCCGCGCTCGATCCACTGATCATACTCCGCGATCGTATCAAATCGTTAGCAGATCACGCACAAAATAAATGTCAAAAATATTCAACTGTTGTGTAAAAGAAGAGGAGAAAGCGAAAATGGACGCGGGTGATAAAACCGACTATAATGTAGAGGCTAATTCACAGTTTATACAACAAAACGGTGTAAAATGTCCCTTCAGAACTGATAGTTTAGATCAAAAACACGAGAAACCCAGCCTTAAGATAAAAGTTCCACAGCCTTTGAAACTTAAGAATCATCTTGCGGGGGAAGAAAATTACGACAACCTGCATTCTAATCTAGAAGCTATCGCTAGTTTCGTAAGTACAATCATTTTAAGTTCTATACGCACACAAACTCCCAAACATTGTTATGCCACAGTCTGTATTGTAGTATTCTGTCTTCATCCACTGTTAAAATGTTAAATGTTAAAATGTGATCTAATAAATGCTGTGATTCTCAATTGCCTGAATTAGTGTCTGAGGTTAGATTTTTTTGTGACGATACAAATGCAAATCATAACTAATTGTATGTCTATAAAAATCAAAAGTGATAGCTTAAACATTTTTACAAATAAGTTAGGCACAGACTCTTAATATCTTATAAGATTGTTTCCATTTTAAAACATTTGACCGATGATTAAAATTTACGCTTGTAATGATTTAAGGATAGTTCTTTTGACTTGTATTCGAGCCTTGATGCCGATAAAGAAGCAATAATAAATATCGATAAAATTCAACGTCCAACATTGTGACAGTCAAACGACGTTTCCGTTTAGTCTGGCCCCAGGTTTAGAGACAGTTTGGTCTGTCAACTCGTCTCGTGCGCAGCGGTGTGGGCCGAGAGGCGACAATTAATCATTTCCATGTGATCAGATAACATCACGGTGTGATGACACGGATTTTTAATCTAATTTTAGCCAATAGTATTATAGGATATTTTTGTTGTACACCTGATCCTTGGGAATTAAAAATCTCATTTCATTTAAAATTATGAAATGTTCTGACATAATTTGGTATAATTATTATTTATAATAATTTGGTAAACCACTATAAATAGGAAAAAATGTAGGAAAACGTTCAAAGCTTATTATATATTTAGCGTATCATATATTTAGCTATGGTTTTTGTATCTTTCTGCGGCTAATTCAAGAAATTATGCGGCGGACGCGCCGTGACGGTAATGATGTTTGTCGATGTTACTGACTACTACTGAGGTACGTAGTAAGTTAAGGATTCATCCAATATAGCGTTACAGCTTAAAACCATTTGCCAGTGTCAAGTTAAAAAGGCGGGAAATAAAATTCTCGTTTAAATTTTCAACACCGTATTTCTAAATCGTCAAGTCTAAAGTCTAGTCAAAGTCCAAATATATAGTCAGTGCAGTCAGTGAGTCAAGTCAGTCGATTCAGTAAAGTGGTAGAAGCTTTACTGAAAGTTCCTAGGGAGTTTTAAAGGGATCACAAAATAGCACGCTTTTTGAAGTTGCCACTTGCCCACACT
Organism: Phengaris alcon alcon; assembly: GCA_037179445.1. Lineage (NCBI taxonomy): Eukaryota > Metazoa > Arthropoda > Insecta > Lepidoptera > Lycaenidae > Phengaris > Phengaris alcon. The sequence goes on along the minus strand of JAYRCH010000068.1, from coordinate 645,742 downwards.
TGTGTAGGAATTATAAAATCGTACGGAGCATTGTGTTTTTTTAAATATGTTACACATCATATGCGACTACTGTAAGGCTCGCTCGTTCTTTTTATATTGTAAGAGCGAGAAGACATTATCGACATTTGGGCTTCTCGGAGCTTCTCGACGAGAACGTATTGATCTTTAGATTCTTCTGCGAAATGCCAATTATGGTATTAAATTGATTTTAAAGTTCTGGTTTTGTTGTCAAGTGACGGACTTCGAAGGCCAGACAAGGTCAGGTCAATAACTTATATTATAACAGAGATAATAATAATAATTTATCATAAACTAGTGGAAACTTGGTATTGGCATTTCGCTTTTTAACGTGTATTTTTATTGTTATATTTTATATGCTGTAAGTTTTCCAAATAAAATAAAATAAATAAACGTGTTAGAGAAGCATTGTTTCAAAGAATGTAAAAATTAACTTAAATTCTTCGTGTCATTAAAATAGTTGGCAATGTTTCATTTAAAATTAGAAAAACCGGCCAAGCGCGAGTCGGACTCGCGCACGAAGGATTTCGTACAAAACGGCAATAAATCACGTTGGTTGTATGGGAGCCCCCTTAAATGTTTATTTTATTCTGTTTTTTAGTGATTTTTGTTATGCGACCAAAGAAATACACCATCTGTGAAAATGTCTACTGTCCAACTATCATGGTTCACGATATTATGTATACATCATGAACCGTCTGTAGCCTGGTGACAGCCGCACAGACAGACGGACAGCGGAGTCATAGTAATAGGGCCCTGTTTTACCCTTTGGGTACGGAACCCGAAAAACGAAAACCTTATATATTTGTTAGGTTAATAAGCTTTCGTTACGAGACTGCAGTAGTTTTATTTTAGTTAACAATTTCTTAGAACACCGGAATCCAACATCGTGCCAGACCACGGCATTTCTCCTCTGTGTAGTCGTACTATAAGATGATAGCCCCATGATAATGATATCTAATGATGTTTAATAGTCGGCATGAGTCAAAAGTCTAATCATTATTGCAGAGCACTTTTTCTGATACCAAATTACTGATTCTGTACATCATTCTAATACCAGATTATGTTTACTGATATATACGGCCAATTAATATCGCATTAATGATTAATCATTATTATTATTATTATTAAAGTATCTCCTTTTATGAGTCGTCAAAATTTTACTCCTACGGTCCTACCTGACCGAAGCGGTCCACTGCAATGTAACCCTAGTACTTAATAAACATTATAAAAATACATACACCCCCTTACTAATAAAAATATTTATACAGTGTTATAAGCTCCATAATGTTTTGCCCTTGTCTGATACGTCGGAAAAGTCGATTGACAGACAAAGACAAAACATTGTATAGCTTATACACTGTATAAATATATTTATTAGTTACTGGAAAAATATAAAAAGGCATACTTTTATGCAACTTGGAAAATAAAATGTTTTAGCGTTAATAAGTTTGTTACACATGTTCATATTATTCATATACAATTTCTACAATCCAGATTTTTTTAAAATTTGAAATTAGCATTATTAATCGACTGGTTTCAAGGAACGAATTACAAATTCAATTAGATATCTATTTACCGCACAAATCGTCTAAAGCTTATCTGAAATAGCTCTGTCTGCTTGTAAAATACACGTGTAATACACGTACTGTTAAGCTTTGTAATGTGAAAACAAGAGGATTCACTCATAACCTACAATTTTGATAAGAGTATTTGCTCTATAACTACTTCTATACAATGAGGGCTATAACTTAAGCGTAAAAACCAAAGATTTCAAAACTCAAAATAGGCTAGACGTATATTTGACTGAACAAATCTTCATACATGAAAAAGTTACCTACGCCATATTGGTTTTCACCATACTTCAAATGTCAGCCACCTTGTTTTCACCATACTTAAAATGTCAAAATGGCCCCAAAAATTTCAAAAGTGGGGCCATTTAACTGGAAACACTTTTTGCCTCAACATGCCTCGTCTATAATATATACGTTTATGGTAAATACTAATTAATCAGTCACTGGAATTGTGCCGTAGTTTTATCTTTTTAGTATCTTTTTATTAATGACATATTGAATTGCATTATTTTAGTGGATTTTATTAGATTTTATTGAATTTTATTGGTTTTTAAGCATATGCTCTTTATACCTTTGACTTTTTATACTGTAAATAACTGATATGTACCTAGTACTTCACATTATGACCCTATTACTATTCTAAAAAATATATACAAAAGAATGTATGTAATGTTAGAAATAAGGACGAAAACAAGAACCATTGTAAGAAATTAATCATGAAAAGAAAAGAAAGAATAGTATAAAAAGAAACAGAAAAAGAATTAAAAAGAGCAAAGAGATTAAAAAAGAAAATAACAAGCACTGTTAGGGGGATGGAATAAAAAAAAAATGTCCGGAAATACCGCTGGCGACAAATTCATTCCAGAGTTTTACTGTGCGCGGCAGAAAGCTTCAGGTAAAGCGCACAGTGGACGACTGCCACTCATCAAGGTGATGAGGATGATAAATATTTTGTCGCTTGGAGCATATTAATGTGGAAAATTAAGTATCAGAATGAAACATATCTATAAATTGCTATGTTATCCTAATTTTTCTTGTCTCTTAGAGAAGGAACTAGACAAAAGTTACAGCCTATTTATTCCACATTATATTAAGTAATAAATAGATATACCTATCTTATATTACCTATAGATCATACGTTTTGTTAGCCATGAGATAATGCTATTGGGAATACATTAAAAGTTCATGTGTCCGGTATTAACCGACAAAAAATAGGTTAGGTATTGTTACAACAGACTGCCGATTGTCTAATACGCGTGTCATCCTGTTTTTGTGAAATTTGGGTTCCGTAGGTATAAATACCATGGTTCAGTTGCAGTGTTGCTAATATTGTATTATCGAGAAACATTAATGTTTGACAGTTTGACATACTTTAGGTTATATTGTTGTGTTTAGATGATTAGCGTGTCTTATACTTTAAACGAGCCTCCGTGGTCTAGTGGTTTAGAGCTTGGCTCTCGACTCGGAGGTCGCGGGTTCGATTCCCGCATTGGAACAACATAAAATCTTGTTTCCAAGTTTGGTTAGGACAATGCAGGCTGATCACCTGATTGTCTGACAAGAAAGATGATCCATGCGTCGGATGGGCATGTAAAAAGTCGGACCTGCGCCTGATATCTCACCAGTCGTGTCGGTTATTCGTCCCACTGGGTTACGAGAGTAAAGGAAGAGAGAGTGCCCTTGTGTACTGCGCACACACTTGGGCACTATAAAATAACTCCTGCGTAGCTGGCCTGGTTTCAATTAAACCGGCCACCGTCACTGAAATCAGTGTAGGAAGCTATTACTTTAAACGAGACAATCTTGAATATATACCTATATTCGTAATCTCGGCTGCAAGTATTTACATGAAATTTAGTATGCAGAGTGTTTTGAGGGAGAAAAATTGGTCTAGCTCAGTCTTATCCCTGGAAACTGCGCATTTTTAAGTTATATATGTTTTTTCTAAATAAATTAATAATTGCGGCTCTATAATGTCAGTCTGATTGGTAGTTTGGTTAATTTTTGCGTTGTCCGTAAATTTGGAATATGGTTTATTATATGGGATTCTTTTTATATATTTTTTTTTAAATCTACTAGAGCTCGGAGCAAAGATCGGTTACCCAGGTACTTATTATTAACCACTTAAATAGTTAATCCTACTACTTTTATAAATGTGAAAGTTTATGAGGATTGATGGATGGATGGTTACTCTTTCATGCAAAAACTACTGAATGGATTTTGATGCAATTTGGTATGGTAGTAAGTAGTTTGAGCTCTGGACTAACACATAGGCTACTTTTTATCCCAAAGAGTATAGTGTCATAGGGTACTTTTTGTCCCGAAAGAGTACAGGGTTTCCGTGGGATTCTATATTTACGCGGGCGGAGCCACGGGCAAAAGCTAGTTGATTATAATACTTTTATCTGTGCCCTTCCTTACCCCATTTTTCTTTGAGTATTTTCTAGTTCCATTGGATATATAGGTATAGTGTATACCTTATAAGTGACATCGTAGTAGCCGATACAGTCTTTTAATGCATGTAATAACTACATTACAAACTAGTAACTACATAATATGTTAGCTACACGTAGGTGTGTAGCTAACATATTATGTAGTTACTACATGCAGTACACATGTTTAGTCTTTAAGTTCCACTGATATTGAAATGTCAAACATTTATTTGTAGTTCATGTGTTAGATGTTATGTCGGTAGTGCTCGTGGATATACCCACAGCCTCAGTACCTCCTACTACTATTATAAATGTGAAAGTTTGTGAGGATGGATGGATGGATGTTTGTGACTGTTTCACGCAAAAACACCTGAACGGATATTCATGAAATTTGTCATAGTAGTAATTTAGGCTTTGAATTAACACATAGTCACAAAAAAACTCAGTGTTCCCCTGGCATACTGCATTTACACGAGTGGAGCCGCAGTCGAAAGCTAGTATAATGATGAAATAGTGGCTGTGTGATGTAGTATCGCACGTTAATCTAGTAGTTTTTGTAAACAGTACATTTTGGTAGGAGATAACCGTACTCTTGATAAATAATAGTTAATAAGTTGTAGAGATTTTAAATATCATCCAAACCTGTAGCGTATGTTTTAAATTGTGGCATACAGTTATATAATATTTTGCATTCTGTTGAATACATAATAACAAGTGTATCGCGATAAAATTGATTTGTAGAAACAATAAAAACGTTTGGTATAAAAAGGAGCAACAATAGATTCCTATTGTTGATCCATAGCAAACTCTTTTTATGTTTTTTTTTTTAGATTTATGTTAAAATAGCGATAGATAAAATTATTATTTATACACTGAGACTCTGCCTGCGTAAAGATCAGTTATGTCAAATATTTTAGAATCCTACTTAGATTAAAGATTAGCATTGAGCGACATAAAGGCATTCTCTTTCACCAGTTTTATAGAGTACTACAGAAGAATGTCACATTTTTTTATGCATATTAGATTACTAAAATATCCTACTAATACTAAACCAAACGCGGGATGCGTTTGGTTTAGTAGGAATTTACATCAATATTTACAATTACTCCATCAGTTCTGTAAACATGACGTTTGTTTATTAATTCGGGCTGAAATATCTGAAGAAAATGCCTGGGAAATTGAGCGGGAAATGATAATAGTGCAACGTCAAACCATCGTCATCCCATTGTGTGAGTCATCGAGACGAATGCCAAAAGAACTTGTTTAGTAAATGAATAATTTTTCACCATCATCTTACAATTCAATACACTTGTAGTAGCTGTGAAAAACCCTGAAACATCGGACTGGCTTACATTAGTTAGGGTCAGTTCACACCGCGATGATACGCGACGCTCGCGGCGCTGTATATTTAAGATAACTATTCAAAATTGAACTTTATTCACTACACAAAGAGATACACGTTTCATATGACATCAGTCAAACACTGCACATGCGGTGTTCATCGTGGTGCAACTAGACATTCTGACGAGTGTAATGAATGAAGTTCAATTTTGAATAGTTATCTTAAAAATGTAGCGCCTTATCGCGTATCGTTTCGTTTCGGTCAATTCATGGTCAATTGACCCCAAGAACTTCAAAAGTCATTTTTAGACATCATATTTGGTTTAGTGAACATAGTTCACAGCGGTGCGTTATACAGACGATAATATGACCAGCACGTAGTAGTCTACTACATATTCTTATTTTAATTAGTAAAAATTAGTACCTCCTCCCCTACTTTGAGGGTTCTTCAACCCTCTGCGGCTGTGCAATAAACCACAGATTAAAGAACACAGATTAAGGAACAGATAAACAGCTACATAGTTAGCTTTCGATTTGATTGCACTACTACAAGCGTACGATGTGTCCACAATTGTGTGGAAAATTTGTGGGCCGTTCAAGGGGACGTCAAAGTTTTCAAATTTGAATCGATTTGGGTCGTTTTATGAAAGCTGTTTTACTGTGAATAAAACTCTAAAGGATAATCATAATATTATGCATTCAATTTATGGCCTTACACGTGTTTCAGAATACTATCGTGACTTTCAAATGAATCAATAAACATATCCTTACGTAAAAAGGCTATCGTCGGCTTACAAAACGCTGTGATCCAAGAACTTTCAACTAAGAAACTTACTGTAGGTAGGTAGAAACATACAGTCGAACGTAATTCTTCCAAAATATTCGCGTGTCATGTTTTTTATGGTATTGTAGAAAACTGGTGAGCCTTAAAAATGATATTGTATCATAAATATAATAAACACACTATACCTCGACATAACAAGGTTTCGGATAACCTATATCTTATCAGAGAATCACTTATCAATCAGGAGACGCGGCTTATTAGTTTACGGTCGCAAACTAACCGAGAGTTTTCGTACCAAACACAAGGAAAAGGTCATAGTAGTTTCAACAGTAACGAGATACTGAAGGATACACGTGGAAACTGAATAGGGAAAACTTTACAATTTAAAAGTGTAAGGAAAAATATTTCGGATTATTTGTATATTTAAGTGCAATTTTGGGGTTCCGTAGTAACTACAAGAAACCCTTATTATTTCGAACTGTCCGTCCGTCTGTTTAATATAAGCCTCTAATTAAACCAGCTTATCCGAGAACATAATTTCGGACAAATTGGTTTAATTAGGCTTTTGAAATACAGATTACATATCGTTAATGTTTCTGTATCTTTTTAATTTAAATGTAAATAGATTTTTTTGCTTTTGACTTTAGCTTTTTCTTTGGATCCTTCCTTGATAGCTTCAGTAATTATGAATATAAATGAAAAAATATATGTATATATATATGTGGGAAGAGTGGGTGCCCCAAAGGGAGATCTCCGACCGAGCGAGGTGCTATGGTCGGTCAGGCCGAAGCCCACTTGTATGAATTTCAGATGTCGTATATATAGTGCCGATAATAGAAAACTTCCATAGCGCGATTCAGGATTGTGGCGCTAATTGGTCCGCCACATCACTCCACCCCGAAGACCTGAGGTCGAATCTTGAGTCGTCTTGCTTGAGTCGCCAGTGCCAGTGAGTCCCAGTGAGTCGGAACTGTGCTGCTGCACGGGCTCCAGTGAGTTGGAGTGCTGCCGTGCGGGGTCGATGCTACGTGCTGACCAGGAGAGATGTGCTCTGCTTGCTGACCGGTCGTAGTAGTGAGTGTGCCCTTTGAAGCCGATGAGGGTTCGACCAGGCCGCGGTGCTTTAAGGCTGGTGGTCGAGGTACCCGATGAGGCTGAGCTGACTGGCGTGGTGCGGTGGTGGGGTGGGGAATGATGATCATTGTCCAGAAGGAGGCGTGTTCTGTCGAGGGTCACCAATGTGGGAATATGGTGGCAAGCCCCAAATGGAGATCTCCGACCGAGCGAGGTGCTATGCTCGGTCAGGCCGAAGCCCACTTGTATTTTTTTTAAACGATTAGAGAAGGAGACTCTTCTCTCTCGACGCCGGCGGATACCAAACCCAGGGGCATAGCCCCTCTATTTGGGGTGAGATGACGCGCCCAGTACGAATACTGAGCGCATGAGTCATTAGTTTTAGGGGAAGACCCCCCGCGGCAGACCCCGAAGGCAGAACCGGCCCAACCGAGACCGGCGGTCGGCTCCAAACGGCGCGTGGGGGTCCCGACCCGGAGGCCGAGAAACGTGTTTGGGTCCACTCCCTCACGCGCCGTGTTTACCGGACCGTGGAACGAACGACCTGGGGAAAGGGTAGCAGGTTATAAAAGGAACTTCCGGGCCCCGACGTTTATGTCGGGGGAGGAAGGTACGCCCCGAGGACGACGGGGTGGCAATAGGGCTACCACTCGTCAGGCCCCGGACGCGGTTTAGACGAGTTTCGCCGGCATCTGGTTTGCCGGCGAAGGGGGAAAGGGGGAAAGGTACGATCCCGCGGTGGTGGTGGCGCAGTTGCGCTAAGGCGCGTCAGTGCGCTAGGTGTAGCGCGTCAGTGCGCTAGGTGTGGCGTGTCAGTGCGCCTGGGCTTCTCCTCTTCGGGGGCGGTGGGGCAGGCTGCGTGGCTCCGCTGGGTCCTCCGGAGGGACAGCATCTCTCGGCAGGCAGTGGCGGTCGGGCGGGCGGGCATGCCACGGCGCCAGGTCGGTTAGCTCGACCAGGCGCGAGGCATCCGCTCGCGCGAACAGCTTCGCGGAGAGCTGGGCCACGAAGGCCTCCACGCTCTCCACCCTGAGGTCCCTTGCGATGGTGGTGTTGCGGACGTACCACGGTGCGCCCGCGATTCGGCGCAGCACCCGGTTTTGGGCTCTCTGCAGCAACCCTTTCTGGGGGGCAGAGAGCAAGTGGTGCCACGCGGGTGCCGCGTACGTAAGGCGGGACCGTACGTACGTCCGGTAGAGGGCGATGCGCATCCTCAGGGGGATCTGCGGGGACGCGTAGGCCGGGCGCAGCAGCGCTGGTGCCGCGTTCGCCTTCGCCACCGCTGATGCACATTGGGCGGCCATGGAGAGTCGGCGGTCCAGGGTGACCCCGAGATACTTTACTGTCCTCCCCCACGGGATCACAGCGTCACCAATCTTCAGAGGCGCCGGAAAGAAGCACCTCGTGCTGACGGCGAGCGCCTGGGACTTACCTGCGTTAACAGAGAGTCGCCATTTGCTCAGCCAGTCAGGGAGGAGATCCAACGTCCTCTGAATCTTGATGGCAGCATGCTCGGTGGTCAGCGAGGAGGAGAAGTACGCCGTGTCGTCGGCGTATAACGCCACGGAGGTGCCCCGGTCCGCGGGCACATCGCTGGCGTAGAAATTGTATAGTCCTGGTGAGAGGACGCTACCTTGGGGGACGCCTGCGGCGATGGGGCGCTCGTCGGAGAGGACTCCGTCAACGCGAACCCTGAAGGTCCTGCCGGAGAGGAAGGAGGCCACTAGCCTTACCAGGGGGGGAGGTACGTTGGCCCGGATGAGCTTGCAGAGCAGACTCTCATGCCAGACACTGTCGAACGCCTTCTCTATATCTAGGAATACTCACTTGTATGAATTTCAGATGTCGTATATATAGTGCCAATCATAGAAAACTTCGATAGCGCGATTCAGGATTGTGGCGCTAATTGGTCCGCCACATATAGATAGATATTAAGTCCTTACATATGAAATTGGCGTTTTGTCGTACTGGCCACTTTGATCTCAAATATATCTTCTTTGGTTAGGAATTCCAATTTCAAAATTATACCGCTATTTACTCATGCATTTATCTTATATCTCAGTAACCTCAATAATTGTATAGCTACTTGCAGTACCTTCGACGTTATCAGTCAAGGAATCTTCAAAGTTAACCTGTAAGTAGATACAATCACACAAGCGGACTTATCTGCGAGTTGATCACGGATTTCTTTAGCATTTGCCGCTAAACTGAGTATCGATTCACGTCATTTTATTTCGATTTTTTAAAAATTTTTATTTTAGTTTATTTTCATAAAGAAACGTCCTCTAATAGGGATGTTGCCTAGTGTGGAATATCACATGTTTATAAATTAAAATTTAAAATTGTTGATTAAAGATATAATACATAAATCTGAAAGAAATAAGTATTTACATTAACGCGATTAAAAATTATAAGCAAATAAAATTGTCCATCTCTTTCTCGCAAAACGATTTGTTTCGTCACAAGTTGCTACCGCCATACATTTTGTAATGACAAATGTTTGGTGGCTGCAACTCGAGAAGTCATAGGCCGATATATCGCTCTCTTTCATATTGTAAATTTAAATTGTTTGTATCTTCGTTATTTTTTAAGGTATACGAAAATCATTTCTAGATAGTTCATTAACATGTTGTCTAACATGGAATATACGAAAAACAAAAAAAATTAGGCAACATGTCTATTGGTTTGTAAAGGAATGGCACTTCACACTCCGGATAAACCTTACTCCAGTCTGAAAATTTGCACCCTTGAAACGGAATAATAAAGCAAAATTAACATTATTGTCACTAATGTCGGTTGTACTTCTCACAGGCTGGATGGAATTATGAGTATGAGCTTCTAGGACGTTAAATTTAACTAAAATTTCCTCATCGTGAAATTGTACTGCAAAACAGTAATTATGCAAGACGTGTCAAAGTTTTTGAGAAACCTCCGAGTGTGGGAAATTACGTTGTTTTGTATTAATTAACTGACAGAGGCCGGTTAAAGTAACTAGCGTCTACTTAGCGAGTTATTAGTTTACTCTATACAAATAGACGTCGCATAGTTCTGAGTTAAAGTTGCTATTATTTATTGTTGAATGTTCGATATTTTATAGTTAAATGTGAACAACTACATAACTAGTACAACTACAAACAAATACAGTAAATTATCAAAACAAAAACCGGCCAAGTGCGGGTCGGAGTCGCGCCGGGCGCGTCACGCACCATTAAACCAACACTTTACATGTTTATATATTATTTCGGTATTTTTGTACGAAGTTTTCCAAGTAAGCGCATTTTACAAGTTAGGCATTTGTAACTCCTAAACTAACAAAGTTATATGAGCCGTTGTAGTTTTCGCTTAATTTCATCACATGGACTACCATCGTGTTTTTTTTTCAGATTTTCCGAGCCAGCCGTTTAGCATTTAGAGGGGGGCCGTTTAGCATGACATAATTTGTATACCCTGTTCAGATGCAATATAATTTAAACGAAAAAGAAAATATGAAATTCGACCAAACTAACGTGTTATTGTATTTCTTCATTGGTCGGTAAATAAGTGACATTAAAATTAGTAGCATAATAACGCCCGTAACCCCTCAGAGCAATAACTGTCGTAACCCTAGTCTCCTAGAGTAAGTATAGTATTCATATTTCATACGTAGGTAATAATAATAATGAGCGCTCTGTCAGTTCCGTGTAATCTCAGCTGCTGCGGCTGCGGGAACAATCAGGCGCAGTCACGTCAACCACCCAATTACTGACGTACTGGGAAAATTTACATATGAAATTGGCGTTTTGTAAAGGAGGAACATAATGTCGTTTTTTTTTTAACATAATATATTTATTTTATCAAACCATATACCATTGCTATCAATGCATTTTGCCATCTCATAGGTAGTTAATTGACTCCTTTACTAAAAATCCATTCGGACAGGAATCAATAAAACCTTTGAAGGCGCTTTGGACTGCCCCATCGGTGTTAAATTTTTTCCCTTGCAAGAAGTTATCCAAATTTCGAAAAAAATTGTTATCTATTGGAGCAAGATCCGGGGAGTACGGTGGATATCTTAGACATTCCAATTGAAGCTCCTCTAATTTGGTTGCCGTCTGTTGTGCAGTGTGGTCTAGCGTTGTCCTGAAGCAGCAGTGGCCTAGACTCTAGAGCAAATGACCAACCTCGGTTGTATAGCAGCTAGCTTTTCCATCATGGTTTGCAGTTGCTGGCAAAAGACATCTGCCGTAATAGTCTGGCCAGATTTAAGAAAGCTGTAGTGAACGACACCGGCACTAGTCCACCAAACGCTCATAAGTAACTTTTTTGAGTCAATTTTCGCTTGGGGCAGGCTTTGGCTGGTTCGCCAGGGTTCAGCCATTGCGATGAGCGTTTCCGATTATCGTATAAGATCCACTTTTTATCACAAGCAATAATTCGATTTAAAATCCCTTAATTATTATGCTGGTTGAGTAATGTTACGCAGCAGTCGACGCGCGTTTGTCGGTTTGCTGCACTCAATTCATGAGGTACCCACCTTTCAAGCTTTTTCACCTTCCTAATTTGCTTCTAGTTTTATCACTAACACCGCAGCCTGCAGCTAACTCGGACGTGTTTTGCGATGGATCCGCTTCCACAATAGCCTTCAATTCATCATTATCAACTTTGGTCTCCAGCCGTCCTGCTTGCGTCGTACGTCGTGGACGTGGACGGCCGGCTTGTTCTGCAGGTTGAAATTTCCGGAACGAAAACGTTGGAACCAAAAACGCACTGTGTTTTCTTTTGCGACACCGCCGCCATACACATCATTAATCCTTCGAGCCGTTTCTGCAGCACTGGTGTCACGGTGGAACTCGTACTCGAAAATAATACGATATTTCAAGTTTTCCATTTTGTAAACAGAGTGACGCAAAGAAAAAACCAAAAGAGGGAAAAACAAATGAATTACGGTTTTCGTACACAAATGCATAAGTAAGTAGCGGTATAAATTTGAAATTAGAATTCCTAACCAAAGATGATATATTTGAGATCAAAGTGGCCAGTACGACAAAACGCTAATTTCATATGTAAGGACCTAATATTATATTATCCTGCTCCTCCTCACGTCGTATTCCTCATAGCTGAGGGTCGCGATTCCCCCGCGGAATAATTTTGTTTGTGACTATGTTGCGCCATCTATAGCGATTTGCGAACCTTTGCAGTATTTTTGCAGACTCAATTCTGTTGTATATCTATGGACGCTTCCACACCACGTCACGTCTGGCCCCGTGCTATAAGTATCCGAAGAACTTGTGTGACAGGTAAATTTAATATTTTTATACTATACATATTTAGAATTTTTATTATATTATATACATATTTAATACATATCCATGACCGAGGATCATAGTAACTTTTTGGCCCCTGCGGAATTCGAACGCGCGACCTCAGGCTTGAGCGGCAACGAGCTAACCACCGAGCCACAGAGATCGTCAAAAAAGGATATGCATTACACATAACCGTCCTTATTAGCTCAGATTTACTTTCCACAAACAACAATTAACTAACCAAATTACAAATAAGAAGTTACCGAATTTCCACAGGTCGGCAAACACGTAGTTAGGTTAACAAATAAAAGTTTGGTCAAAACCATTATTTGCTTTGCACCAGCCAAAATCGGTTTACCTTTAGTTTAATAAACACTTTATAAGGGGCCCCATATACGGTCCGGTTTTCCGTCAGTTCCGCCTGAATGGATGCAAAATCGTATCGTCTGTGTCTGTGAATCCATTTCGAAATCGCATCAGTCGGCTGGATGGACTGAAGCGATTCGTTCCAGTGATGCCAGCTCTGTTTTTGCGAAACTACTCGCGTCGATTTCTACTAAAGACTACTAAAAGAATACTGAAAACTATAAAAAAAGCTACTCAACTTAGGAATCCCTAAAGTACCCAAAAAAACCACTGCATTTTAGGTTTTGTTATTTTAAAGTTTTATTACTCATTGAATTATATTTTAAATCGTTAAATTAAAATATACTATAAAATATTATGTATATAGTAATTCAACGGATAGTTTTAAGAAAATTACGGGCGAATGCTACGATGTATTATCATAATAAGGTGTCAGATATTTTTTTGTATTTTTTTGTGCCTAGCCTAGGCCATTTTATGGAGGGAATAAATACTTAATTTAGTCGTAAAACTTTCTAATAAACTACGTTGGCAACATTAATTCTGGACTGAACGGACCTTGTGTGACAAATCGCTTCAGTTCTCGCCAGAGCCGCGGCCGAGCGGGCGTGTAACCAGTATAAGCGTAGTGAGTTTACAATTAATAAACACGACCGTAGCTTGCGGCAAACCAGAACGAACTGATGCGATTTTTCCGTGTGTATGCTCGAATCCGTTAAGGGTGAAATGACGTCAGTTGGGTAGAATGCGATTTTTTCCGTGTATGTGCTCGAATTCGTTCAGGCCGAACTGGCGTCAGTTCTAACTGAAACGATCGGCCCCTCGTCTGTGGGAGCTTTTAAGCAATGTAAGGTTAGATGGGACAAGAGAATCATACTTTATTTTTTGTCTGAATCAAGAATATTATGTAGGTACTAGCTTTTGCCCGCGGCTCAGCGCTTTGTAAATGTGGTGTGGTGATTTGATTCTGATTTTCGATTTGTTTATTTTCTTTTTAGCTGTGTTAATGTCCCTTGTGTGTTCAATAAAGATATTATTATTATTATTATTTAACATATATTTGTCTCGGCTTAACCGGTAGAATGAAGCAGGTACGGGCGATTGCCAAGTATCCTGTTCATGTAGCGTGAAAGAAGTTTAATTGGTGTGAGTTGTAGGGAAGGATGAAGATGAATTAAGGAAGCGGCGGACTATAGAGCAGGTATCTATAACGATTGACTTTTGTAACTGTATATATGAGTTTTTGTGAAGGTTAAGGGATTTAAGTGCAACGGCAAGCGTTTTTGGAATAACGCCCGTTGAGGAGATGACTATCGAGATTATTTTTACTGTGTTTTGATGCCACATTTGTTTGATCTAATCTGCAAGCGGTATGTATTTTTGGATTTTTTCTGTGTGTTTCTGTTTCAGGTTGTTGGTGTTTGGAACGGCGATGTCTATAAGGTAAGTGGTTTTTTCAGATTTAATTGTGAGGGTTATGTCTGGTCTATTGCTTAGGATGGTACGGTCTGTGACGATATCGCGATCCCAGTAGAGTTTTACGGAGTCATTTTCTAGAACGTTAGATGGTTTGTATTTGTAGTACGGTGTATGTGTATCTATAAGGTTAAACTTGATTGCTATTAATTGATGTATATGTTTGGCTACGTTATCGTGACGGTAAGTATATCTTTATTTCTATCTTTATTTGCTAGTGCACTGCATCCTCCGGTAATATGGTCTATTGTCTCAGTGGTTTGGTGGCATAATCTACACTTATCAGTTTCTATGGCTTCTTTGAGGATAAATTTTGAGTAATTGCGAGTTTTGATAATTTGGTCCTGTATAGCTATTAAGAACCCTTCAGTTTCACTATAAATGTTGTCCTTAATTAACCAACTGAATGACGCGGCTTGATCGATATGGTCCTGACTTAACTGGTACGGAAATTTACCATGTAGAGCCTTACTTTTCCATTTTTCTATTTTGTTTTCATCATTAATTATTTTATTTTTAGGGTTAAATTTGTCATTATTTAACTGTAGCGGTGTTCCAGAATGAGGTAAATTTACAATGGCTTTATGAAGTGGGCTTGTGTTAGCTTTTGTCTTGAAATAATTTCGGAGGTTATCTATTTGGGTGTAATGTAGATTTTTTGTCTATAAAACCACGCCCTCCCTGCTTCCTCTTTATTGTAAATCTTTCAACTGCTGAATGGATGTGGTGAATATTGTGTTTGTAACAAGCGGTTCGGGTTGCGGTGTTGAGGGTTTCCAAATCAGTGTCAGACCACCTGATAATTCCAAATGAATACGTTAATATAGGGATCACATAAGTATTTACAGCTTTAATTTTGTTTTGGCCTGACAATTGCGTTTTTAAAATTTTATTTAGTCTCTGTTTGTATTTATTTTTTAATTTTTTTTTTATTTCTTTATGATCTATAGCTGTATTTTGTATATAACCTAGGTACATATATGTGTCTTTCGCTTGCATGCTGTCTATTGTTCCTTCTTGTAGTTCTAAGTTGAGTGGTTCTGTATGTGTATGTTTGCCCTTAAGAATGCAATTAATTTTACATTTATCAGTTCCGAATGTCATGTAAATATCAGCGCTAAATTTTTCCGTTAATTTTAATAGTCGTTCCAGTTGTTGCCTGTCAGGTGCGAAGAGTTTTATGTCGTCCATGTAAAGAAGGTGAGTGATTTTGATTTTATTGACTTTATCTATAATATATCCTAAGTTTGACCTATTAAGAGTTTTAGATAGAGGGTATAAAGCTAAGCAAAACCATAAGGGGCTAAGTGAGTCGCCTTGGAAAATGCCACGTTTAATTTTGATTGGTGAGGTACTGACGGTGGTACTGACTGTTCTTAGATTGAGTTTAGTAGACCAGTTATGCATTATATATTGTAGAAAGTGAATTAAAATATTATGAATCTTATATATTTTTAGTACATGTGTCAACCAAGAATGCGGGACACTATCAAAGGCTTTTTGGTAATCTATGTATGCATAATAAAGGTTCTTATGATCTTTTTTAGTTTGATTATGTATTTGGGCGTCGATGATAAGTTGTTCTTTACAACCCATTGATCCTTTAGCGCAGCCTTTTTGTTCTTCAGGGATTATTTTATTATCAGTAATGTGAGTATTTAGTTTTTGTGTGATTATTGACGTAAGTAGTTTGTAAAGAGTTGGAAGGCAGGTGATTGGACGGTATTTAGTCGGATTTTTAGTATCGTTTTTATCTTTAGGCTTTAGATATGTTATTCCTTGCATCATAAATAGCGGCACTAATTTGGGATCCTTAACGGCTGAAGTGAATGCTTTGGCGATGTAGTGATGTGTTGAAGTAAAATATTTTATCCAATAATTTTGAATTTTATCTGGCCTTGGTGCCTTCCAGTTCAAAGTCTTCTTTATGGCGTATGTGACATCGTTATCATCTATTATAACTTCAGGCATTGGATTAATATTGTGACATTCACTTATTTCGGTATCAAGCGTGTACGTTGTGATGGGCTGGTTTGGACCATAGGTTTTCCCAATAGTCCTTAATTGTATCTGTACTAGGCGGTTGTATGATTTTAATATTTTCGGAGTTTAAATTTTGATAAAAGAGCTTTTGATTGTTAGTAAGAAATAAATTATCCGTTCTTCTAGAGTTACTGATTTTAAGTCGGGGGAGTCTTTTTGATTGTGCTTGCAGTTTTTGTTTCAGAGTATCTAATAATTCTACTATTTGATTTTCAGTGAGATTGTTGGGGTTTAATTTTTGTTGTTTTGTGTGGCTAAGATTTCCTTTAAGGTACTGTGTAAGTTGTCCAATTTCTTTTCGTAGTTTCTTGACTCTATTTTCAATTCGTAGTTGCCATTTTGGCATTTTCGGGTCTCCTGTTTTATTTGATATATCTTTTTCAGGGGGGTTATTTAGTTTAGTGTGTAGAGTTGTAGTTGATATTGCAGCGCAATAAATAGCACTGTGGATTTCCGTTAAATCTGGCGTTTCTTTCACTTCTAGATGTTCTCCTATTAACTTGTTAAGTGAATTTACCGTCTTTATTATGTTGCGTGTAATCTGGAGTTTTGGTATTACCGGTCTAAGTGTTGGATCTGTATCGGCGTATTTGATTAACATTTCTGTAAATACTTGTCTAATTTTGTGATTCTGTGTTTGATCGGCATCAGTTGTGAGTATTTCAGCGTTGTTTGTCTCTGGTGCTATTAGATTTTCTACAGTTTCAGAAGAGTTTGATAGAGTTATGGGTTGATTATTATTTGTGGGTTGAATTGTAGAATGTTGTAGATTCGGGTCGTTCGTTGTATTATGTGGGATGGTAAGAATATCGCTGGGGCTAAGCTGTGTGTCTATGCTACATATTGTATTGTTCTGGTCGTTGGAATAATCGAACGTATGCGCTACTGTATTTTTTATCTTGTCTCTTTCATGGCTTGGTATTCTGTTATTGCGATGTATAACTCGGATTTGATCTGCTAATCGTTGCTCAGATATGTGGCTTAGTTCAGGGTAGGACTCTGTGAATTTTTTATGGAGTGATGGTCTGAATGCTGTGAGGTTAGATTCGCATGATGTTATAATGTAGTAGCAACGGAGAAGTTCTCTGTTTATTTGATCAGTCCATTTCATCCGTTGTCTACTTTTTCCAGCGAGAGTGGTTGGAGGAAGCATTTCCTGCAAAACACTTCTTACTGGAGTGTTTGTGAGATGAGGCTGCGTATGAGTATTATGATCTACGATATTCGGATTAATGTATTCAGAATTTCTCGTAGACGGACTGGTGTCAGGAATGGGCACCGGATTAGTAGCTATTGCTTCCTGTGTAACATCGTCTGACAATGGTATGGTGATAATGTGGTGGATCGTGATGAGAATGAGTTATTGAGGATGAATGACTGCAGTGAAGAGTGAAGCGATGGAAACAAGCTGACGGATGAGGTAGGTGATGAAGGATATGAGTATGTGTTGCTTATTGTTTGGATATTAGTATTCTCTGCAGCAGTACTAGACTGGGCAGTAGGATGCGATACGGTGCCCCTCCCCAGAATACGAGGGACAGCCCGGGCCCGAAAGCCCGGGGCGGGATTCTCCATTGCTTTTCGTGCCGGTACCCGCCTGCCCGCCCGCGTATATTTCTATTACGTAGTCGCATTTTTCTTTTAATATATTAGAACAAAAATAGGAAGAGAAAAAAGGAAATATAGGAAGAGAAGAAATAAAGGTGGTGAAAATTAGACAAACCAAAAAAAAAAAAAAAGATGCAAAAACAAGGGGTGATTAAAAAAAGGTGATGACCCCCTTATTATTATTATTATTATTATTATTATTATTATTATTATTATTATTATTATTATTATTATTATTATTATTATTATTATTATTATTATTATTATTATTATTATTATTATTATTATTATTGTTATTATTATAATTATTATTATTATTATTATTATTATTATTATTATTATTATTATTATTATTATTATTATTATTATTATTATTATTGTTATTATTATAATTATTATAATTATTATTATTATTATTATTATTATTATTATTATTATTATTATTATTATTATTATTATTATTATTATTATTATTATTATTATTATTATTATTATTATTATTATTATTATTATTATTATTATTATTATTATTATTATTATTATTATTATTATTATTATTATTATTATTATTATTATTATTATTATTATAAATACAGTATCTTTCGAAAACACTGCATTTTTTCGGGATAAAATGTAGCCTATGTTTTAATTAAAATACTAAACTGAGGATTGTGAGGTTGGTTTTATGGATGGATGTTTGTTACTCTTTCATGCAAAAACTACTGAACGGATTTGATGAAATTTTGTATGGTAGTAGTAAAATTTGAAAATAGAACACTGCGAAATTCCCGATACAGTCCTATTAATTTTAAAGTATTTTCATGCCACATTCATCATAGTGAAATGAAGCAATAAATACTTCGTTTGGAGTAAGAACACTGTTGTTTTAGCCGCAATTCGATATTACACAGATGCAATGAAGACATCTTTTGAGACAGAACTATAGATTATTAATAATAAACTATTACTCATCCAATTTCTGAAAGTTGTGGCGCCGACATACCTGAAAAATGCTGAAAAAAATCAAATTCTATATTAATGACCGCTTATCTTATCATAAAATATAATATGTACGTACTTAGATTTTGAGAATTTACTTACTTGACAAAATTTTGCATAATTCTAATTTGAAAACGAGCTCTGATTCGGGTATTCCCCAGACCATAAATTTATTTGGAACTGTTATTTAATATTTCATTGAAAAGAATCTTTGAACAATAGCAATGCGGACGCGGGGAATTACGGAAAAAAGATCGCGAACTCTCAGAACCGATCTCATTGTTACTGGGTCAATTACATATAATTTATTAGATAACGGAAAATTGTTGCTACAATTCATGTACCTAGGTATGTATGAGGCTCTAGTCTTTAGACGACAGATTTTTTTATTGCACAATATATAAATAAATATGAGTATGAGAATGAGAGAATGAGTAAACAGTATACCTACTTAGTAAAAATGAATATTTTCATAGGTACAGCGATTTGTTTACAAAATTTCGAAAGTCTCGTGAAAATGCTCCATACAAAAGTCGTACCTAACTGTGAGTTGTGACGTCATGAACAGGTAAAAGTGAATATCTAAAGTATAGTAAATATCTTCGATATTTGTGCGTTTAAGTTCATACTTACCATAATGAATGTTTTTGTATATGAGTTTTTGTATATTAAGTAAATAAATGAAGTTTTTTTTTACTAATTTAGCAAAACGCTTGTAACTTTCTTGTATTTTTTAGATGAATGTGAATAACTTAAGTGTTCTTTAGACTTAAAAAAAATCTACGTTTATCAAGTAGTAATACCTCAATATTTCTGAGCATATAAATTTAACTAAATATTTTACATATAGCCCCCCCCCCCCCATGTACTAGGTATACTATAGTAAATTATTCATAACTAGCGATCCGCCCCGGCTTCGCACGGGTGCAATGTATCTACATTATATATACACATGTAGAAGACAGGGGATAAACATGCCTCAAATTATCGTACTATATTAAAGTACTGGCTCTGAAACTCAAATGTGGGTGTTGTTGGTTTCAGAATGAAAAGACTAGAAACAACATTTATTTACTTCAGATTTATTCTCAATAATAGGTGATAAAACTAAACACTTTACACTATTTTAATCACTTTTCAATCTATTGAAATAATATCGACGCTGCACTTATTTCACTACTTAACACCTATTTTAACTATCACTTCTTAACAAGAACACCGACAGTTCCCGATCCAAACCTCTCGCCACGACGCGCGACAGCTCGTAGTTACACGGACACTAGTCCCGTGATCGTTCCTTGAAGGGAAAACGTGATCATCACCCCCACCAAACTGGACGTCTCGTCTCGTCAGACCAGACTCTATCAACGCCATTAACAACATGGCGCTAGTGTTTCCGCCAATTATACTTCCGTGCTTTGTTAGTCAATTCAGCAGCTAAAATATTAACTGCTTCGATATATATATATATAAGCCTTTATCTATCTTTTGCTGAAAACTGCATCAAAATCTGTTGATAAGTTTTAAAAATCTAAATTCTAAGCAAACAGACAGTGGAAGCGACTTTATTTCATAAACAATGTACTGTAAGAACCTCTTACTGGATCCACTATGTTGAACAGAAGTACGTACTCTATACTGTCTATAAGTAGATATTTATTATACTTTTTTGCTTAAAGAGGGGAGACAGATACGATACGTTATACTGATCATTATAATATTATGTAGGTAGGCGTACTTGTTTTGAGGCCTCATCGAGTAGAGATGTTATAATTAAAATTCAATTATCATATTCCCATAGTAAAATAACGATTATGAATTATGATGGTTCAGCGTCCGGGAAATAAAAAAAATTTAATTTGTTTTCCGACAAAAAAAAACAATCCGCGTATTATCCCGGCGTTACAAAATTCCTAATGTTTTGATAAATATTAGGTATTAACTATTGATACAAATATGGTAAGACAAAAATAAAAACATAATATGCAGTCACAGAGACTGCGAATGGAAGAAAGAGATAAATATTTTGGACGTAAAATCATGTTAATTAATTATAGAAGAGCAAAAACTTGAAATAAAAAAGCTATGTAGATTATTGGAGGAATATACATTAAAATATGAGTCAGCACTGAAATAGTGAGGCACTTACTACTATAATTGATTTGGGTACTCATAACTTAAAAACATTTGTTTCCCTGACCGAAGTCTCTCTCAAATGATGTAGTGCTTCGCGCGCACCCAAGAAGATCAGCGCTCAAAAATTAATATTAACAACCAGCCATTGACTCCGAACACATCATCGACAATCCCAAACAGTAAAATGACAGAGAAATATAGAACTGTTATTTATTCGGATGGTGTTACAGGGTTAGGTAGTATCATCAATTACTTACATCAAGAGGTAATACATTTTTGCTACCCAGGTGCAATAATAAATGAAATATTCAATAAAATTTCATGGCATAAAATTGAAAAACTGACAACTTTGATTGTTATCTTGGGAAACAGTGTCAATACTAAGCCAAAAAACATACAAGCATACATACATACATACATAAAAGCTTTGAAATCCTCAATAACATTAAAAATCTAGGAATAGGAAAAATAATATTATGTGCGTTCCCATATTCAAGTATATGCACAGCCAAACAAAATAATGGCATATACAAGTTAAATAATTGTATTCAAATGTTCTGTAGTCATAGTGACTTAATGTATTTTGATACCAATAAATTTACTAGTGATTATAAATTGACATCCAAAAAATTGTATTCAAAGAAGAAATTAATGTTGAGAATTGCTAATCTCTTAGCATTTAATGTATCTGATCCTGCTTTACAGTTTACATTTACTTTGCTTTACAGTGCACAGGAACCTTATCAAATTATATTTAGTATCGGTTACTATGTGGAGGATTATAATAATATTAAACTTTAAACATTATACACTGACAAAAGCTCACAGATCCTAATATAATAAGTATTGTATATCAAAACATACTAGGTCTAACTGGCAAAGAATTAGAAATAGTTTTGTTTTTGTAGAAGTTTAATGTTTGTGTATTGTGTCTTACTGAGCATCGGAAACAAAATAATGACTTTGTATGTAATTTTAAAAATGAGTATAATGTTATTAGTAGTTTCAATAGAAAATTTGCTAACCGTGGTGGCTCACTAATATTAATTAAACATAATATAAAAGCTAAAGTGCGAAAGGATATTTCGTCTCTTTCTATAGAACGAATTATTAGCTGGAGCAACATATTATTTATATGTCTGTACAGACCCCCATATGCTAATTACACATCCTTTGAATTAATAATGAAAGACATTCTCAAAAAAGTATTAAAGGGATCTAAGTATGTAATTGTTTATGGTGATTTTAATATTGATAGATTAGAAAGCTCCTCGTTAAATATCTTCTATCTGTACGTTTAAAAACTTTATTCTGTTGTACAATTCACACTATTCATTCAAGGAACCTACACGAGTAACTACTTCTTCAACCACATGTATTGATAATAATAATAATAAACTTTTTATTGACATGATTGTTAATAATTACAAAAGTCCTATGAATACTCTGACACCTAAACTAGGCTATAAAGCCCGTATCTCAGGAGTCAGTGGTTTCTCCCAATATTTGTAACAAGTGTCAAGAAAGTTGAATCAAGATTTTACAGTACTTTATAAGTATGTATATTTTGTAAATTTTAGGTATTTTATCTAATTTTCTTTCACACAGTATGTAATTATGATATAAAATGTTTCAATACATAAATTATAATGAATATAGATACATATTCTGATCACGCATGTTGTAGCATGCTAGTTAAATAGAACTTTTGTTTCCTCATAGTTTAAGGACAAAAGCCAAGTCTTAACAATTGATTTACATTCATGTAGTGAAAGAGGAAAAAAAATTTTTTTTTTGTTTATTTTATTATATAGAAATACTGAGAGATATGCACGTTGTCGCCTTGCGAAGGCTGTACGGAAACTTGCTGCGGGGAGTGCGTTTGGGATACGACGTTTGTTTCTGCAAATATTTATTGCGACTGTGATGTCACTAGCAAGGCAATTATAAATAACCTCAGTTCTGACCACAGCGGTCAAAGGATTAAGTTTTAGGGTATAGTCCAACGAATGCAAACAGTATGTACAATAAAATGAAGACCTAATGTACAAAAATGTGAAATTTTTAAATATAGTATTACTAGGAAATTGCATCTTTTGTCTCCAACATATTGTGATGATCCCGATAATCTATATAAAAAATTTATAAATTTCTTAACTCAGAAATTCAAAAAAATATTCAAAACACAGGTATTATAATTTATATAAAAATTAATGGTTAATTATCTTTTAAAAATTGGACAACTATTGGAATTCTCACAAGTAAAAATAGATTGTATGAACTCTATGACATGAAAACATATTCAAAGGATATTTATTTTTTGGAATATGTAAAAACATATTATTCAATAATTTAAAAACGTTTGCTGGGCAGCAAAATCATTAACTTTAAGGAAACAAATATAACAATCTGAGGATAAAATTAGAACAACTTGGAAAATCATAAATGCTGAAACCGGTAAAATTTAAAACTATGATCGCCAAATTAGTTTAAATATTGATGGCAGGTATATCAAGGGTGACAAAGAGATGGTGACACATTTGTGACTTTCTTTTCTGATATACCAGGTAAAATTACATAGTCACTTAACTCTTCTTCTGCTCGTACAGAATTCCTCCTTAAATCCCACTTGCCAAGTGGTTTTAACTTCAACTTCAAGCACTATAATTCTAAAGGCTTTCAACCTATTAAAAATAAAGAAAACTTATAGGGTTTATCTGTTAAAGCTTTAAAATCTGTTATAATTGTTATTGCCCCGTATTTAGCTACAACATTTAATTAAAATGGCAAAATTAATTCCACTTTTCAAAGGAGGTAGTAACACAGATCCATCTAACTACCGTCTGATAGCCATACTACCCACATTAAAGAAAATTTTTGAGAAAACTCTTAACAATCAGATGCTTAATGCACTTTAACATTAATTGGCTGCTTGACAATCAATAATTTGGTTTTACAAGAGGTTAATCAACAACTGATGCCGCATCAACATTGGTAAAGCATGTTTTTGATGTGTGGGAACAGTTAAAAGATGCAATTGGTATCTTTTGAGACCTTCCAAAATAGTTTGATTGTGTTGAGCATAAAACGCTTCTGTGCAAGTTGGCACACTACGGATTGTCGGAATTATCAATAAATCTCATAGTATCTTATCTAAGCGATCGATTAAATAAAGTTGAATTTAATGGTGCACATTCAGATTACTGTCCTGTAAAACTGGGGGTACCACAGGGCTCAATTTTAGGTCCATTTTATTTCTCTTGTACATAAACAATCTGCCATATGTAATGATCTTTGTATGATAGTATTGTTTGCTGATGATACATCATTACTTTTTAAAGTCGACAGAAATACAGGTGATTTTGACGAAGTCAACAATGCTCTCATAAAGGTCCAGGATTGGTTCACATCCAATAACCTGTTGTTAAACCCGAACAAAACTAAGTGTATACGGTTTTCTTTACTCAATGAATGAATGGAAAAATGTTAAAATATGTGAATAATACAACATTTCTTAGGATAGTAATAGATTCTAAATTCCAAGGGAGTCCACACATATCGGCTCTTGCAAGCAAACTAAGTGTCTATGCAATAATGAAAATAAGAGAACTAAATGATATCAATACAGCAAGACTAGTACTTAGTTATTTTCACAGTCTTATGGCCTGTGGCATACTATTATGGGGCAAAGCTACGGATATAGAAACAATTTTTGTTTCACAAAAACGGGCAGTTCGCACAATATATTGTTCAGGAGCACGAGAATATCTAAGAGAAAAATTTAAAGATATATCCATTCTAACAGTGGCATTACAGTACATATATGAAAATATTTTATACACTTAAAAAAATATTAATCTTCTTGACAAAAAAAGTGATATACAGACTTTTCATACTAGGAATTTAATAATAGGCTTTTAAATAATAAATTACCAAATGAGGCTTAAAATTTATCATTACAAAAACTTAAAAGTTTCAGAACAAATAAACTAAATAATAAGGTTTATTATACAATACAAGATAATATTGAAGACAAAAATCCATGGATGTAACTTGTCTATGTTCCGATCGTTCTGAAATCAAGTATTTATATTATATTCTGACTGTAGAAGCAAGTTATTAATATTTTTCTGACTGTCCTAATAATATATTATGTATAATGTAATAATAGCTACATCTGTTGTCTTCTACCAAAAATCGGTTAAGGCACCTCCTGGTTCCTCTTAAAAATATAATTTTATATAGTTTTAGAATAAATAATAACTATACAATAAAACCTTGTAGGATTTAAGCATGGTTTAAGTAGTATAGTCGATGCTTGGTCGCCGCTCGAGAAGTCGATGTCCGATCCGGTGGTCGGACTAAGTACCTGTGAAAGTACGCTCTGCGCTCGACACTGGCTTTCATGACGCTATCCATACTGCAGAGGTTCGCAAATCGCTATAGATGGCGCAAAATAGTCACAAACAAAATTATTCCGCGGGGGAATCGCGACCTTCAGCAATGAGGAATACGACCTGAGGAGGAGGAAGTAATATAATATATAATAACAATAATATAATATCTGTGGACGCTTTCAGACCACGTCAATCTAGTAAGTTTCCCGTGGTAAGTTTTTGAAGAACTTGTGTTACGGGTACCAGACAACGGAAATTTATTTAATAACTTTTATACTATACTTATATTTAAGATTTTTATTATATAATACACATATTTAATACACATCCATGACCCAGCAATACAGAAAACTTTTTATCCTTGGCGGGATTCGAACCCGTGATCTCCGGTTTGAACACCAACGCGCTAACCACTGAGCCAAAGAAGTCGTCAAATATACTAATCGTTATCACAGCTGTAATCTACAAGTAAATATATAAGATTTGTTGACACAACCTATCTGTCCAGTCCCCTTACAAAACATGCCAAAAGCTTTACCAGGTACCAACTGATTAGAGGGATATCGTACAGTCAATGATATAAAATACTAGATCTAGCCCACGACTTCCTACGCGCGAAAAGAAATCCCACGGCTACCGTACATTTGGCTGCGACAAAAAGTAGCATATGTGTTAATCCAGAGTCTAAACTCGAAGGTATTGCGTGATATAGTAACAAACATCCACACATCCATAATACAAACTTTCGCGTTTATAATATTAGTAAGGACTCGATGTGGCCAAAAATATAATGTTAGAGCCTAAACTGTAGACAAAATATGATGTAATATCACGATTGCGCCTTATAAACAAAATAATCAAATTAATTAGTAGACTCGTATAAAGTTAGAGAAGATTTTTCTGCGTAACCGATAGTACCTACCTAACAAATAACGAAAAACTAAATAAAGTCTATCCGTTTTATAAATAACGACAAGTTTTATAAGAATTTATAACCCGAGTATGTAAATTATATAGCTTGTTACCCGGGCTATTATTACGAATACTATTGACACCGCATTTATTAAAATCGTACCAGTAGTTTAGGCGCTACGGTGGAGCAAACATACATACATACGCACATACATACATACAGAGGTACATAGATTGCCAAAATCATTGCCCTTCCTTTTGGCTTCGCCGTAGTCGGGTAAATATATGGTGGTTATGATGATTATTTTCTTATCACATATAGTAACTATAATTATAGCATGTTAACATGGGAAAAGGAAGGGTTATTATTCTGGCAGTCTATGTATGTACCTATATGTTCGTTTGTTCCACCGTAGCGCCTAAACTGCTGATCCGATTTTAATAAATGTGGAGTTAATAGATTCGTTATAATAGCCCGGGTAGCGATAGCTATATAATTCATGTAGTCAGGTGATAGTTTTTTATTAAAAAAAAATTGACATAATATGTAGGTATAGCATAATTTACTAATGCGCCACAGCCGTGCCTCGGTATTTCCTCTTCGATCCGTGACGGTATGCCAATATTGACACACGCACGATTGACACTACATGACACAATGTCGCCGTGTGTCACGTCACACGTGCTTGTTGTCACAGTGACATCGACACTACATGACACAATGTCGCCGTGTGTCACGTCACACGTGCTTGTTGTCACAGTGACATCGGCGAAGTTGTTCGAGCCACTTTGAAAGAGGGGACCCGTATTATCGTATATCTACGGATACATTATATGATTCCGATAAAAATTTCAAAACTTTTGACTGCCTGTTTTGTGCAGCGATATGTTTATATAATATAATATAATTTAATGTATTTAGGGTTCCGTGCCCAAAGGGTAAAACAGGACCCTATTACTGAGATTTTCCTGTTCGTCCGTCTGCCTGCCTGACCGTCTATCACCTGGCTGTATCTTCTTAACCGTGATACCTAGACAGATGAAATTTACACAGATGATATTGCATTGCCGCTATAACAACAAATACTAAAAACAGAATAAAATAAAAATCAAAGAAATATACCATATTTCCGGTTTTTTTTTAACGTCCGACTACATAGATAATATAATATTTTTTTACGTTCTTTATAAATGTATTTTTAAGGTAGGTAGTACATATGCGCCTAATTTTTAGCGTTCCGTAATACATAAGGAATCTGTATCTCTCTGGCTATGTGGCTCCATACATGTGAAGTGGGGATGAAAAATATTTTTTCATTCTTCCCCATCGTGTGGGATATCGTTGAATAGGTCTTTTAAAATAATTGGAAGGTTAATACGTGACTTTGCGACCATTTTCGAGTAATAGGCCTCCAAAGTGATTTATAAGTTAGCCCCCCCCCCCCCCCCCCGTAGCATTTCTAAACTATAAGAGATAGAAACTTATATAAGTTTCTATGCTGATATACCACGCTAAAAACTCTTTAGGAAATTTATTTTGAACGAAATCGGACAGTAACTTTTAAAGTAAATTGAAAAAAACCTATTACGTTTGATATTTACGGAAACCTCCTTAGACATATCCTAACATGCTCTTGGTTAGGTTGGTTAGGTTAGGTTAGATTATTAAACACGTGTTATCTAGGTACTGCAAACAGCTCATTAATGTATAAACAAATGCCAAACAATAATTTTTCATATTACTATTGTATGAATTACTAGCATTTGCCCGCGGCTTCGCCCGCGTAAATTGTTAAACGATATCTTTATAATAATTTAAAACTTTTATCCCCTATTTTACTTCCTTTGGGGATTGAATTTTAAAACATCCTTCCTTAGTGGATGCCTACATCATATTCGAAATACGTGAGCAAAATTTCAAATTTCTAGCCTTACGGGGATGTCTGGATGATGGATTCCTGTGCGTTGATACATCAGTAAATCAGTTTTGCTTTTTATATATATTATTCGGTCATGACATATGAAATTGGCGTTTTGTAAAGGAGGAACATAAAGTCGATTTTTTTAAACATAATATATTTATTTAATCAAAGTATATACCACTGCTATCTATGCACTTTTGCCATCTCATATGTAGTTCAGAATCAATAAAATCTTTGACGGCGCTTTGGACTGCCCCATTGGAGTTGAATTTTTTCCCTTGCAAGAAGTTATCCAAATTTCGAAAAAACTGGCAATATGTTGGAGCTAGGTCCGGGGAGAACGGTGGATGTCTTAGACATTCCAACCGAAGCTCCTCTAATTTGGTAGCTGTCTGTTGTGCAGTGTGTGGTCTAGCGTTGTCCTGAAGCAGCAGTAGCCTAGAGCGAACGACCAACCTCGGTTGTTTAGCAGCTAGCTTTTCCATCATGATTTGCAGTTGCTGGCAATAGACATCTGCCGTAATCGTCTGGCCAGATTTAAGAAAGATATAGAAGATAGATACATTATAAAAATGCATTAATTTAAGTATTTAGAACTCTCCAATTGCCATTAGTTACGCAATAACCACTTGGAGAATTCCCTCTTTTCAAAGTACACTGAACTCTATTACGTCAGATTAGGCAACAAATTCCCATATCCGGCACTAAATCTGCCGAGACAAATCAGAATTAACTTCACCTACTTAACTACTGTGACATGACTTCACGCAACTATGACGCGGATGTGACGGATGAGAGTTGTTAAAAATTTACCGCTTCCAGAATACTTCAACCTTGGCTCTAAACAGGTTAATAAATAAATCATTAAAATATAATGAAAAAGTAATAAAAAATTGCGTATTTTTTTTCTTTATAAACTATAATCCGACTACGTAAATTAAATAGCCTGTGTTACCCGAGCCATTATTGCGAATCTTTTGACATATTATTCATTAAAATCGGATTAGTAGTTCAGCAGCTAGCGTGGAAAAGACATATATACATGCATACATAAACTGCCAAAATCATTACCATTTCTTTCGCCTTCGCTGGAATCGGGTAAAAAATATACTATGATAGATTTTTGCTCTATCACTTTTCCATCCATGTCTGGGGGGGCCCAATTCCCGTGCCTCGAAAGTGCCACCTAGAGACTCGAGTCTCAAGCAATAGAGAAAAGTTCACATTCGAAAAAAAAAACGAAATTTTTGCATTCCCAGAACTTCACCATCAAAATAGTTCGGGCAAACGTCACTCGATTTCGATTTTGTAGTTCAGAATGATTGACAAAATGGTTTCATTAAGTAATTGGGGACCCCAATTCCCGTGCCTCGAAAGTGCCACCCAGAGACTCAAGTCTCAAGCAATAGAGAAAAGTTCACATTCGAAAAAAAAAACGAAATTTTTGCATCCCCAGAACTTCACCATCAAAATAGTTCGGGCAAACGTCACTCGATTTCGATTGTGTAGTTCAGAATGATTGACAAAATGGTTTGTGGAAGTTAGTTGGAGAACTCTTCGAGTAAAATATTTTGATGTATCTATAGAAAATGCATTAAAAATGCATAGAGGACCCAAAACTGCCTTAGTGAAACCTGTACACGGTATGTACAGGCGCTATAGAAAGAAAAATCAGGAAACAGGCATACTTTTCCCTAACACTTGTCTTCATTTATTTTTATGAAATGAACCAGGAAACGAGCAGACGGATCGCCTGGTGGTAAGCGATTACCGCAGCCCATGGACACTCGCAACACCAGAGGAGTAAAGTAGTGTAACAAGTGTAACACCTCTGGTGGCGGCTTGCGTCCTAGTCCTTAAGGATTTTAAGGACCAACCCCCATTGGGCCTCCGGTAACCTCACTCACTCGGCGAAACACAACGCAAGCGTTATTTCACGCCGGCTTTCTGTGAGGCCGTGGTATTCACCCGATCGAGCCGGCCCATTCATGCTGAAGCGTGGCTCAATTCCAGTTTAGCGACTGCGCCGTTTTTTTTTTTGATGTTTCAATTAGGTAATATTATTAATTATAAAAGGAAGACATAAACAACCGTTTTTAAACATTTACACAATCTGTTATGGCCATAAAATATTAAAATTGCTCGGTGTTTCAGTCATGAGACACCTAATTTTACATTTATTGTGTTGATTCAAGTAATTTATGATAACGATTATTTATTTACAAACCAGTGTGGAATGAAACGCGATACTAATCAAAAACTATTATAGGTGGTGCGTGGGTTACTGTTGATGGTACTATCGATTATATTATGTTAGGTCACGCACAACTTTTTAACTGATGTTATTACCCCCAAATTCGAAATAGAAAAATAAACAAGACATAATATTATCTAGTTTAAATTTTAACTATGTGTCTTTTAGTTCTAACAAGTTCTAACAACTATGGAGGAATACGTGAACATAGTTAGGAGCTATTTGTCCCAGCACGAATAAATCCAAACTCTACGGGAACGGTACCTAAACTATTAAGTATCTTAAATCGATGATTAATTATAATTATACTCGTATTAGTAATTTTATACTTTACCAGTTGTTCCCGCGACTTCGTCCTTGAAAAAGGAAAGCCCGCAGAAACCGTACATTTCGCGCAGATAACGAGCAGCCTGTGCCCTTCCCCGTACTCTATATCTGTGCCAAATTTTATCAAAATAGGTCTTGTAGTTTCGGAGCCTATTCAATGCAAACAAACAGACAAATCTTTCCTCTTTACAATACTACGAGTATAGTTATCGGATAAACAATAACGAAATTAAGAAAGTGTAGAATAACAATGTAGGTGGACACAAAGCTTTAGATTGCAAGTCACGTGCAGTCTAGGGAGAAGATTAGCTCGACGGGATTGTTAGGTCTAGACAAAGGCGAATACGAATACAAACATGGCCTGGAATTAAACCCTAGACAGTATTTGTTTGGTTTTGACGTTCGGTCGGGAGGTCCAAAGGCGTAGGTATCTTCGTATTATAGACCTTGCCATGTTGTGTATTAACTAAGTAGGTACACACTACAAATAATTTACAGTAGCGGAACTCAGCCGTGTCCTTGAAATTGTTGCCTGCGTAATGCGTTTGAG
Organism: Phengaris alcon alcon; assembly: GCA_037179445.1. NCBI lineage: Eukaryota > Metazoa > Arthropoda > Insecta > Lepidoptera > Lycaenidae > Phengaris > Phengaris alcon. Next base: position 614,247 of record JAYRCH010000068.1, on the reverse strand, counting down.
CGTGGCCGAGCGGAGCGCTGGGGCTGGTACATCTACAAAGATGGCGTTGACAGTGCGCAAGCATCGCGGCTAACTAAGGCCGGTATCAATAGTCAGTACTTAAGATGCGACCCGGTCTCAAGACACGGTTCAGGCTCTGTGATTGGTTGGCTGTCAAAATTTGGACCAATCACAGAGCCGAACCGCGTCTTGAGATCGGGTCGCATCTTAAGTACTGACTATTAATACGGGCCTAAAACTCGTGAGTCGTTACAGAGACACGTTTTGGCGGCGCGGCGCGGTGCGCGGCGTGACACTACACATACTTCTGCTATTTGAGGTTTCGTTAGCGGCCGTGTAAATTACGCGTGTGTGCGCCAAGTCGTGCGGTCTAGTATGAAGATGGTCTACCGTACATTATTTATATAGTGTGGTAGGTAGGTAGTTGTTGCTCCGAATTATTTCCCCTGTGGTAAAGTATTCGGGATTGCTAAAATAGGACCGGCAGTTGGCACCAACTTTCAACCGGGCTGAACAGCCGATGAAATGTAAGGACGCCTCATCCATTTCCTTACAAAATCTACCATAATAGATTTGCCGAGCATTATGTCTATATTATAATATAGAGTAAAAATATTTTCTATTACGAATTGGGCCGAATGCGCTTATTATTAAGATATTTTTATTAAAATAGCATTTTATGAATATTCAAAAAGCACAATAGAATAATGCGGGCGTTGTTTAGACAAAACAATGGTGGCGTTTCGCACAATGCGAAGTAAATAATTTTTACTACACATTTAAAATGATGATTTTTTATTTGTCCATTTACACGGATCCTAAAATATTCAGTGGTATTTTCTGAAATGAATAATCTCACCAAATACATTTTCATTACATCTTACCAAGATTGAGTGAAACAGATGGTGTGGTATTTTGTTGCCCTGTCAAAAAGTTATGTATTTCATGTATAGAGCGGAGAGCCAAGCTTCTACGTCTTCACGACTTAACTCTACAAACACTTAACTTTACCTTACCTTTACCTTACTTTACCGTAGCTGATCAAGATGTATAGCTACGATACAATAACGTTTTGTAAAATCATTTACAAAAAATTTGGGCACCTGATTTATTGCATAAGTAAATTTACATTTATGCAGAAACAAATTTGATTTTATTGTTAAAAATTTGTAACAATAATTTAAAAGCTTAATAAATAAAAATAATCTTACATATAAAAACGGATTGCAATTCCAATGCCTCGCTAAAACTCGAGAACGGCTGGTCCGATTTGGATAAATTTGGTCATGAAATAATTGTGGAAGTTCAGGGAAGGCTTAGACGATGAGAAATATTGGATGTGTAGACTGAAGGTGTAGTAGTACCTATTTGTTTATTTCAGTTCATAGTTTATACAGAACAACGTGTGTCGGGACAGCTAGTAAATAATAAAGAACAAACAGTGAACAGTAAAACTTTTCATCAATTAAAGCTTATTTGGTAAACATATAAACACCTTTTAACAAAAATCGGATAACAACAAGAAATTATAACGTGGAATAAAATTTGAGTTATTTAAAAACAATAGTTAACACAGGTGGTTAGCGACTTAGCCGCCGACTTGTATGATGTCATACAACTGATACACAGGGTTTCTCAACCTTTTTCGTCAAGTTACCATTGGACTTTACAGTTTTCCGTACTACTTTTTCAGTTTGAATACATTGATTTTTTCATACATAATATCTAAGTACCTACCTGGGTAACCGAGCCTTGCTCGGAATTCTAGTATATTTAAAAAAAATCATTCAGAATTTCCGAACAATGCAAAAATTAACCAAACTCCCAATCGGACTGACATTATTAGAGTCAAAATTATTGATATACGTACGCACGAAGAAAGAAAAAACATATTATTTAACTTAAAATGCGCAGTTTTCAGGGATAAAACCTAGCTAGATCGATTTTTCTCCCCCAAAACTCCTAACATACTAAATTTAATAGCATACTAAATTTCATGTAAATACTTGCAGCCGGTTCCGAGATTGCGATTATACAAGATTGTCGCGTTTAAAGTATAAGATATTTACTATGGAAAAATAATTAACACAAGTATCTGATGGCTAATTAAAAATGAGTACCTGGGTAATCGAGATTTGCTCGGAGTTCTGATAAATATAAAACAATAAAAAGAATCACAAAATATTTATCTGACTGGGATTCGAACCCATCTCATTCCGAATAATCGAACAAAGAAAAATTATACATACGCATACCAAACTGCAAATCGGACTGACAATAAATAAATCGTTTGTTCCCAAAGTATTTTACAAACGTATTATGGAGTCAACATACAATAGAGTTGAAATTATTGATATATTGTTGCACGACGAAAGAAAAAACATATAATATAACTTAAAAATGCGCAGTTTCCCAGGGATAAAACCTAGGCTAGATCGATTTTTCTCCCCCCAAAACTCCCTTAATTTCATGGTAACACTTACAGCCTTTGTCGAGGAATATATATACAAGATTGCCTCGTTAAAGTATAAGTTTTATATTAAAATTTGGAAATAGTCCTGTATATACCCATAATACCTATTAGGTCCCTTTCCGAATATTATTTTATGAATATCTCTAATATCTTCTCCTCATACGCAACACGTGCCACGGGATGGCGACTCCTGCAGTCCAATTCTCATAAAAAAAGCATATGATATTCTAAACAGAAGCGATTGGAGCCGGAACTCGGAGGCAATCGCGGTGTTGAAAATATGAATATTCATTATAAGGCAGCGCAGACGGCCGACTGTCAAACACAATCCTGCTACTGAACGGTAGTGAGGAATGAGGATGGATGGAGAGACGGGTGGCTAGATCTACGCAAAAACGACTAAACGGATTTTGACGTAATTTAGTATGGTAGTCAAAGATTTCAATACCAAAAATGGCCTATTTGACAGAACAAATCTTCATACAAGAAAAAGTAACGCCATCTTGGTTTTCACTATACCTCAAATGTCAGCCATCTTGATTTCACCATACCTACTTCAAATGTCAAAATGGCCAAAAGTGGGGCCTCAACATGCCCCGTCTATAATATATACGTCTATGTTGGTGGTATTTAGGGCGCTCTGGATCAACACATCTAAGGTTACTTTTATCCCGAAGTACAATGTTCTCGTGGTGAAAGTAGCGAGCTGCGGGTAAAAGCTAGTTCACCTAAATATTATAACTAATATTTACATAATAATATTATGTTTGAACTTTAATATTTTTATTTTGTTAAGAGTACAAGTAGCTAGGTACTCTAAATATTTAACGCATTATTTACTGCGAAACGAACTGCGATTTGCCATTTTTATTTTATTATTATACTATTTAATAATTATGAAAATAAAAGAAGTTGTTATATATCTACTTATATTACATTACTACTTCAATTTATTAATATTTTTTATTTCATGGTTGTTTATTTTAAATATTTAAATATATTTTAGAACGCTCGTCTGCTCCATCTAAACTATTCTAAGCATATTTTTATGTGATAATATAGCCTAAAGGCCTTGTACCTACTCTTGTATTCTAATAATAATCTGCTCTATAAAAACGCACCTTTTGTTATATTTTGCTGTATTGTAGTTTTTTATCAATCTCAGGCACGACTTGATACATAATAATCGTGATTAAATCATTACATAATAATTAATAATTACATGCGAACCGGTTGGCTTCTTATATGGGGTTTACTTTGCGTGATTTTTTAAGTTTCCTATTACTCAAGGAACCCTTATAGTTTCGCTCTATCCAACCGTCTGTCGGTATGTCTGTCTTTCGGTCCTTCCGGTTCTTGCTTCTGTAATAATGAATGAAAATTTTCTATAGTTATAGATTGTGTATAGATTTCGGTTTTGGCATCATAAAGTAAAAATATTTAAATATTTTAGGGGTGGCTCTTGTAAAGGGGAAATATTTTTTTTTCTCTCTACTCATGTCATAAGTTAATTTCATGCTTTCATACGTTACTTTTTTACAAAATCAACCATTTTCAAGTAATCGTCCTCCAAAATGGTTTATTCATTGGTACAGAGAGACAGCCCTATTAAAAAAAATACGAAATGTCTATGGATATGCATAAAAAATGTGCTTTGAATATTTGCGTGGTGACGCGTTACATCACCACGACGCCATGACAACAGACGGTCTGACTGTATGCATTGATGTCAGCATTCTCAGTTTCGTGATTAATAAGATTTATAGATATAATTGAAACTAATTTAAAAACTAATAACAATTATATGATGTCAATTTAACTCGTATAGTTTTACAATTAACGTACCTATATTATTTATATTTTACTAAGATTTTTCTTTATGCCTTTGTCTTTAAAGTAAAGTGGCAAAACTAAACTACTCAGCATTTGACTAAAACATTAAATACTATCCGTGCTGCTGTCGTATAAACTAAATAACTAAATACGATAATTAAAAGAGCATTCTTCTGGGCCATTGTTTCAAGTTTGAGAGCAATTTAACGGCGGTTTAAACGGGTCGGTTAACTGCAACGTTACGTCACGAATATATTCCGCTTGGTAGAAAATATTTCGTAAATTGTTTAAAAAAATAAATATTATCGTGTTTTCTAACCCCCGACGCAAAAGAGGGGTGTTAAAAGTTGAACGTGTCCGTCTGTCTGTCTATATGTCTGTCCGTGGCATCATAGCTTCCAAAACGAAAGGTCTGATTATTATGCATTGTTTTATTTGAAAGCTGACTTACGCCCGAAATTAATAATCAATCTTAATCTCATTTTAGCTATCTGGGATCAAGATTTCTATACATTTCCACAATCCTAGGATTGACTTTACGTCAATTTACGTAAATTTTTGTTTAAGAACCTAAGATTGAAGTCAATCTAAGATTTCAGATACGTTATTAATTTCGAGCGGCGTTCTTAGCTATACTTCATCATCATCAGCTCGCTCACTGATTGACAATTCGGGGGTTACTTAAATTTTTTTTATTTCGTTTATTCGTCGTTCCTAGTAGTCATATTTAAAAAATATATTATATTGTTACAGAGTACAAAATGTTCAGAGGCTATGTGCCAGAGCAGTATTATGGATATTCCGAACCGGGGTGACGCGCCTCGACCCACGGAGGAGATATACAAAGACGCGAAGGCTTTTCTGCATGAATATTTTTCTTCAATACGCAGGTGAGTGCTTACACACATTATATGCACTTGAGCTGGAATAATACTAACATCTTCAGCATAAAGCGGATATGCAGTGTAAATGTTGTTAAAATGTTATAAAAGAAAGGTGGTTTAGGTACAAAGCTAGCCAACGTACAGTTCGTCACGTCATACGTATTTATAATTTTTTACTTTACTTGGAACAATGTTAAGTTTTACCCGACTACGATGAAGCCAATAGGAAGATTAATGATTTTGGCAGTCTATGTATGTATCTATGTATGTTTGTTCCACCGTAGCGTGAATACTACTCATTATACAAATAGAACAGCTGATAAAATCGATAATAAAAGCGCAATAAAATCCGTATGAGTTGTTCCATTCATAAATAATTACAATTAATGATACACATTTACCTTATTTCATGGATAGGTATAACTAGATTGACCCTTTATGGTAAGACAATAAAAAAATGAATGGCATAACCAAGATTACAAAAAGCAAGATTTAATTTCTTTTCACAAGCCGTATTGACCAGGAAGGTTAACTTATTTCCCATTTGGCACCCTAGCCCTGCGACATGAAATCTTGGGATCAGAATGCTAAGTGTGAGTTTTCTTGACCTAGTTGTCGCGTTTACAACTAGGTGGCGCTGTACAAATCACATGTAAATTCCTAGTAAACGCCAAACGCGCTCACGATCGAATGCGAAAAGAAAATCTCACACTTAGAGTAACTAAGACCACCAGAGTGCCGTTTGCGAAAATCCTTACACACTATTATTACTCCGTTCCATTCATCTAGTATGGCGGTACACCGAGTGCGATAGCTCCGTAATAGACTATAGTCAGATAAAACATGATTATGAAGCCTATTTTTAAACGCTCCCAATGTATCCACATCCCTGATGATGGATGGCAATTTATTAAAACTTACAGTAATAATGCAGGCTCCACTGGCATCTAAACTAGGCTGGGCCTGTATCTCCTTCCTTGATAACTTGTTACACAACACACATTCACATTTTAAACAATTTGTCACTGGACATTAAATATTTCGACCTACATAATAATACCACCAATTTATTTTATATAGTTTTATATTATTATCAATAATAATTTACCACCAAACGGGAGAACAAATCATCACAATTATTTTAAAGAAGAAAATTAGATACAAATCCAATATTTTGAGGGTAGTTGTAAATTAAGTCGTCATTGCCATCCAAATTTCAGTAGATGATTTAAATCTAATCACAAAGTAGGATAATATTACCCTATTTGTAGTTTGGACATATTATACTAAAAAAACGGCCAAGTGCGAGCCGGACTCGCGCACGAACGCGCACGCGTTGGGTTTCGTACAAAACTGCATAAAACCACGTTTATTCTGTTTTTAGGTACTAAACCTATTTGTTGATATAGCGGCAAAAAAAATACCTACATCATCTGTGAAATTTCAATTGTCTAGCTATCACGGTTGAGGAGATACAGCCTGGTGACAGATAGACGGGCAGACAGCGAAGTCTCAGTAATAGGGTCTCGTTTTTACCATCTGGGTACGGGACCCTAACAACGAACAATGTACTAACGCAACTTTGGATATCCACAGAATAATTCGGTTTCAACATTTTTAATTTAAATATTTTTCATTTCCAAACTACAATTATGTTGTCTGAGAGAAACTGCTGCATAAGCAATAAGACCTCATTTTTGTACACTTCCTCTAGTTTAGTTATTATTCTTGTGTGTTTAATTATTTGAAAGTGCAAATAAATAGTTTTCTATCTACGATATTTTCCGCAGACAAAACACGGATGCGCACATCTCCCGTCTCCAGGACGTGGAAAGGGAACTGAAGACAACTGGTACTTGGCAGCTCAAGACCCCGGAGCTGGTGTTCGGCGCGAAGCTCGCGTGGAGGAACAGCACAAGGTGTATAGGGAGGATACAGTGGAAGAAGCTACAGGTGACAGAAGTTACAAAATATATGTTACGTTGAACTCGGGCTCGGCGTAGTTAGCGCTCGACCATTTTCATACACTATGAACTAGCTGTTGCCCGCGACTCCCCCCACGTAAATACAGTTAATCCAAGGCCTAACCTACTACAATACCAAATTTTATTCAAACCCGTTTAGTAGTCTTAGCGTGAAAGAGTAACAAACATCCATCCATCCACCTGCACAAACTTTAACATTTATAATAGTAGCACAGAGTAAAAATACTTACGTTCTTTAATCTGTGATAATAGTAAGATTACCACGACCGCCTTGCGTGTGGCGTGTGTATGTGAGATGTATGGAAGAGCGAGCTGATCAAAGGACATGGGGAATTTTACTATAGATCAATCAGCCACGGTGAGCAAAGATTAGGTTTATTAGGTTAGATGGAAGCGTAATTATGAACACCTGGATTACAACGGCATATCTGGGAGGTAGGGTCAACGCTATGATATTTTAACTCATTTCAACGAATGTTCAAATAAAACATGACTAACAATTTATTGTTTTCCTCCACTTCTCCATGGATCTGAATTAAAATAATTAATGGAAATTAAATGTGAATGAAAATTATTGTACAATCTAATTGTATTTTTGGTTTGTTATCACCATTTTTTTAAACTGCGGGTAGGCTTGGTATCTATTGATTTTCGCAATTAATTGCGGCTCTTAAGCGAGGCCGAGTGATGGGCCGTTACTCCGTAAAAGCCTTTTTATTGCCCGAAAACACTCGCCGCTTCTGACGGTTCATTATTTTTACGCATTCGCGTGGCGCGCAATCTACATTAGCTACATGCTCAGTACCTACGGTGGAAATTAAAAACACTACAGCCTTCGCCTCAGAATTTTCCATGAGAAGTGGAACAAGCAGTAGAAATTAAACTAGCTATCGTCTGAGAATTTTTTCGAGATTACCTTGAAAACTATTTGGTACAAGTGTCAAATACTACTACATATTATTATTAAAAACCTAACGAAGAGCATATCAGGACATATCTAAGGAGGGTTCCTTAACTATCAACGCCCAATAGGTTTCCTTTGAATTACTTCAAAAGTTAGTGTCCGATTTTGCTAAAAATAATTTTCCTAAAGAGTTTTTAGCATTATATATCACCATGGAAAAGTATAAGTTTATAGTTTAAAAATACCATGCCCCACCAACTTATAAACCACTTTGGAGGGCGATTACTCAAAAATAGTAAAAAAGTTATGTATAAAACCTTACCTTCATTTTAAAAGACTTATTCAACGATACCCCACACGATAGCGTAGAATGAAAAAATATTTTTCATCTCCACTTCACATGTCTGGAGAGCCACCCCAAAAATGTAAAATTATTATTACTTTATGATGCCAAAACCTAGAAGCGCGGACAGACTGACAGACAGACAGACGAACAGAGCGAAACTATAAGGGTTCCTTGAGTATTACGAAACCCTAAAAACACATAGTTAATAATGGTTAGGGTTATTGGTAGAGAGATGTGATGTGATTCAACTTTTTCCTTGTCTATTTATAGAACTTAAAAGATGATAAAAACTTGATGACAAGTAGAAGTTCATACAAAAAACTTCGAAAATAAAATATCTAATATTACTTTTCTATATTGGGAAAGAACTGATTTTTTTTAAACGCAAACATTTTTAGGTATTCCACTGTCAAGAGGTGACCACAGCGCGGGGCATGTTCGAGGCGTTGTGCGACCATATCAAGTACGCCACGAACCGAGGGAACATTCGGTGAGTCAATATTTGTACACAAACGTATTATCGTTAACGAATCTGAGTACATTTGTATGACGCTAGTGATGTGGTACTCCAGTAATAAATTGTGTTTGAGAAAAAAAAATGTTTTAAATAACATCGATCAATTAGGATCGTAATAAATGAATTTACCAACACAAAATAATAACATAGACACAGTGGCTAACTAAAAACTATGCATTAAGATTTAGTTAATTATATTATAATGTAAAAAAAAGTTTATTACTTTCTGAAAATATTAAAAATGTATACTTTATAAACCTTATTTTCTGATAACTGCAGGCAGAAGATGAATTGAGGAAATCGGAGGCTCGATTTTGCCTACGTGTATTAAAGGTTGAGATTAATCAACGTTATTAGAAATTTTAAATATTATAATTTGTGTAGCATTGCTAGCATTTGCCCGCGGCTCCGCCTGCGTAAATACGGGAACACTGTACTTTTTTAGTAGCCTATATATTATTCCAGAGCTTAAACTTAACCATACAAAATTTCATAAAAATTTGTTCATTAGTTTTTGCGTGAAATCACAAACTTTAGTAGGAAGACTGGAGATGGTTTGACTACATGTAAAATATAATATAATTAAATTGATATATTCAGAAATATTGAGGCTTTACTACTTGATAAGTGTATAAAAATTTTACATTTTATGCGCAGTTTCGTGCGTGTCATCCACACATATAAATACAATTAGATACATCCAAAAAATTCCAAAAAGATTCAATATTTTTTGCTATCTAAGTAAAACCCTTTTTCGTTACATTTACTTACATCATATATAGTGTTGCCAGGTGGGATTTGATTAAAATGGGACAGAAAGTAAAAGAAATCGGGATTTGAGTCTATAAATCGGGACTGCCAAAAAAACAGCACATCCATTTTTTAACTCGATACGGAACGAACGTATGTAAAATATTATTTTACTGGTCAAATCTTGTTAAGAAAATTCCTATGTGAAAGACTGTAACTTATGTACTTGGAAAAAAAAACAATGGCATAAAATAGAACAAGGTACTAAATATAGTTTGTATGTTAAAAGCGGGCGAGCGATGCGAGCGAGCAAATTTTATTTCCCAGTTTGCTGGTTAAAATTTGATCAATTCTTATTTAATGACTTTGCATCTTAAAAAAAAAAGAGTAAACGCAATGTAAATTTATGTTCTGTTTATTAAGACTTAAAAGCGAGCGAAAGCGCGAAAAGACTTAAGAGCGAGAAAAATAAAATCTGTTAAAACATATAGGATTTTTTTAAAGCCAAAATGAATGCTTAGGAAGCGCCCCGTGCTGTATACCTAACTGTAGATCACTACAACTATAAGCTACAGTCTACGTAGCTTGCTCCTAAATACGGTCCTGCTGCACCGCGTCATGCTATATTTTATTTTAGTCAAAATTTCCTCCTGTACAAGAAACAGACAGTTTCGTCGGACCAAATTAGATTTAGATAGACGGCCTCGGAAAATACTCTTTCTGTAACTATCGCATCTGCTATTTTGATTATTATTTATCGGGACTTTTAGCGTCCCGATCAGGTGTAAATCGGTACGCGTCCTCGGGCCCCTGAAAATCGGGACGTCACCTCGCAAATCGGGACACCTGGCAATCCTAATCATATACGAAAACATTAATTATGTAAGTATGAACTTAAACCGCACAAACGAGGATATTAGCAATTATCTTCTTGCGACCGTCTTAAACAACTTAGGAAAGCGTGACGTCAGACTTTTTACAGCTACTTTTGTTTGAAAATTTTCAAAAGACTACCGAAAATCTGTAAACAAATCGTTGTACATTTGAAAATATTAATTTTAATATACTGTTTCTTCTGAGAACTCATGTTTTATAGTACTTCTCATCTACGCAATAAAATCTAGCCTATAATTGAACTTCATTATTTGAGGCCATCAAGGCATATCGAGCCATCATGATAATTATGATAATGATGATATTTGACTCAATCGAGAACTCGAATAGAATTGACTAAGTAAGTCAAAAGTACTTGACTCTACCTACGTCAAGTACTCGAATCAGAAATGCTACAGAGTCCCATCACTAACACTGATGTATCGTCTCAATTTGTTAAGCGACCACTCGCGGCAATGTATTTTTCAAATGCTATTTTTGCACAAGTAACAAATACTTACGCATTCATAATTTCATTTTATTGAGGTAAAACTTTTATGACGATTTCTCTGTGCCTGTTATTTTCTACGGATTAGAGCTTTACCTACATTTTTCTTTTTGCTTATGTGCCATAATATTTATGTACAGTCATCCCATACCTATGCCCATTTAAACCAATGACTATTGCCCAGAAATAAGGTGGAAAAGTTTTACATCGTATCAGTCGGCGGCCGTACAATCAAATATTAACTTCATGAGTGGGCGCAAGACCTTTAATTGTTAATTCAATAATTAATATTCTGCATAAAATTATGATATGCATATTAGGTCTTGTTTATTTTACTATATTATTAAACTGCATAATTCTCAATTAAGCCGGCTCTAGTAAATATAATATTATATTAAATTATAAAGGTATACTTGTTTTATTATATACAGAAGAATCCAAATAAATGCATGTAGTACAACTGTGCACATTCTCTATTAGCTTAGGCTGGGACTATATTATGATCCGGAATCCGGAAGGCCGGTGAAAATTCAGAGCATTGTAAATAGAACTCTGCGCTAATACAATAGCGTTAAGCAATTCACCTGCGACTTTTGTGAACACAAAGCTATTTTCCATCACTCATCTACCTCGCAATTCAGGTCAGCGATCACCATATTCCGGCAGCGCACGGACGGCGCGCACGACTACCGCGTGTGGAACCCGCAGCTCATCAGCTACGCCGGCTACCGCGAGCCGGATGGCACCGTGCTGGGCGACCCAGCCAGGGTAGAGTTCACTGAGGTGAGGCACGATTACGTGGTCACGATATTCCGGTAACGCACGACTACCTCGTGTGGAACCCGCAGCTCATCAGCTACGCCGGCTACCGCGAGCCGGACGGTACCGTGCTGGACGACCCGGCCAGGGTAGAGTTCACTGAGGTGAGGTACGATCACGTGGTGACGACTTAGATCTCACCTCGTGAGTAATTACGTGAATCATTAACATGGTATTCTCCCTGTTAATCTGGTAAGTGGAACCTGAGTAATTTAATTGTACACCCCATAGTCTCATCCCTCGCCAAAAGTGAGATAAATATCTACTGGAAATGTTGTTACAATCAATTTAAACAAATAGTTTCGATTTAAGAAAAATACAACAGCTGATATGACCTCGAGGAGAAATGTAATTTACCATTACCTAGAAAAGATTTAACACTCTTTAACTTAAAGAATTATCGAGTTAAACTTTCAAGATCGAGTGCTTCTTGCTTTGCTGAACTTTCAGTTTCTTATATTTTTTGTTTTCTTTTACTGAGCTATTCTCATTTTATTTTTTAATATTAATCAGTCGATTTTATAGGGAAGGCCTTGATAACATTTTTTGTGAATCTAGAAGTTCTAATTTTATTCACTCTTCATTCATAATTCCTTTGTAGGTTTGTATGAAGCTGGGTTGGAAGCCGCCTCGCACGTCCTGGGACATTCTGCCCATAGTGGTGTCAGCTGATGGCAAGGAGCCGGAGTACTTCGAAATACCCCGGGAGATCGTCATGGAAGTACACATGGAGCATCCTACGTGAGTATGATTTCAAGCATCTATCACACCTGTATTAGCCGTTTACTGTAACAGTAAAGGACCCGATTGCAAAAAGCTGTTTTTCGACCAAATGAAAACAATCAGCCACAAAACTAACTATTGTCAAAATGGAGTACGTGTTTATCTGTAAAACGGTTAAAATATATTATTAAAAAAATATAATTATTAGTACCGCAAAAACAATTTTCCAGAACCTCTTCACCCAAAATTTCCAAGAGAAGGTCGTGTTTTAATTTTTATGCTCTCATGCAGTTTCATTCGTTTGTTTAAAAATATCTAAAAACAGCGAATATAATCTCTCGGAAAGCAGAAAAAATAATCCAATAATATAAAAAAATGATTTGGAAAAAGCATAAAGGCATCCTCAAAATTAACGCGTTTTGGTATTTTACATAAGTATTAATGCTACTGGATTAATTGACCTCAAAGAAAAGCTACTTAAAAGAAAGCTAACGTTGTGTTTCGCTGTGGAATGCGCTTGTTGTGGGCGTTCTTGGGTGGGGGGGTAATCGCTTGTCATCAGGCAAACCGTCAGCTCGCTCAATACACCACAGAAAATGTTTGCTAATAAACGCCAGTCTCGTTGTTTCAAGACCTATCTTCTTAAATGTACTTTTTACCTACATATATAATTAAAAAAATTGAGGTCTGTAGGTCTGTCTGTATATTTCTATCTACACGTTTGGGAAACCGGCGTGAGCATGATATGTAAATATGTATTAGGTACATAATATAACAATTTTTGATTGATTGATAAACAGCTTACCTCCCGCAGTTACCCGTGGTTCCGTGAGCTCGGTCTGCGCTGGTACGCGCTGCCCGCGGTGTCCAGCATGCGGCTGGACTGCGGCGGGCTGGAGTTCACCGCTACCGCCTTTAACGGATGGTACATGGGCACCGAGATCGGATGCCGGAACTTTTGTGACGCAAGCAGACTAAATATATTAGAGGTAATTGCCACTCCAATGCCACTTGCCCGCCAATTGACACGGCAACATTAGTTGTATTACCAACTAATCTCAATGTCCGCATCGATAGCGCTCACCACTAACCCTACTGCTTGTAAAACTATGTATCTCGAGACCAAGCTTTCTGTTAAGCTTTACGAGAGTTGTGCTAACTGAGGAGTATCATATTTGGCACAGTTAAAGTTCACGTAGTGGAAGGTGTGCAGAGTGCTAATATTCTTTTAAATACCTAATGCTTAGAAATACATAAAAATTATAAAAGTAACAACTATGTGCGTTTGATAGATACATTATGTATAATACAATTGATACAATCAATTTACTTTTTTTCTATCTACGATACAAAATAAAACGTACAAACTTAAAAATTATATAAATTATAATAGAGGCTTTCGGCCACAGGACGCACTCTAGTAAGAACAAATGCCCAATTAATTTCGTTCGCAAAATTGTGAAAATTTTAGACCTTACACAACCGTATATTTTATGAGATATATCTTATCATTAGCTTAAATTATATTAATTGCGACATGTTCAGGTTCAGGCTACAAACAGCGCACCTACTAATTGCATGCTAATCTGCTTTGTATTCCTAGCGTAATTCATATTTCACAAAGAGTTTTTAAAATTGGTCCAGCTATTTCGAAATGAACTACTCCTGAAAGTTTTGAACAATTTCGACGATGGCCAGTTCGCAATTACCTGTTGCCTAAAGTCAATGTTTTTTCAGAGCGTCGCCACGAAAATGGGTCTGGACACAAACTCGTACGTGTCTCTGTGGAAGGACAAAGCGTTGGTGGAAGTGAATATAGCCGTGCTGCACAGTTTCCACAGGGATAACGTGTCTATAGTCGACCACCATTCCGCGTCCGAGCAATTTATAAAACATCTGGACAACGAAAGTAGAAGCAGGTAAAACTTTTGATATGCACAAAAATTCTCGAGCGTGGACAACGTAGTGTTCGCTTTAAAAGTGTTGATGAATCATTATGAGGAAAGTTGCTAGGGTAACCATATTGCTTTTTGTTCTGGACATTCAGGTTTTTAACGAGAAATTAAATTAATTCCGACACTCACGAGTCACGCGAGGTTCGACAAGTATCAAGATGACGCGATGACAGCTGACAGGCTACAAGATATCGAACATCTACTGTATTGACAGTTAATTGATTTGATAAGTGGTATACATATATTCAGAAATCAGAGCCCAGATAATACCTTATAATAATTATAATAATTCTAGATTTTGCCCGCAGCTCCTCTCGCTTAAATACAGGATAAAAAGTAGCCTATGTGTTAACGCAGAGCTTAAACTACTACCATACCAAATTTCATCAAAATATGTACAGGAGTTTTTGGGGGAAAAGTAACAAACATCCATCCATCCCTCCTCATAAACTTGCACATTTATAATATTAGCAGGATTAGAAGGATAGTATGATTCTCTCAATTCAGCGTTCAATATAACCGTTATAAAATCTAGACTTCTATATTATGCTTAGTTAAGTACAGTTCATCGTAATTATTTTTTAGTAAATAATACAACAATAAAGAAAATCGATATTTAAAAAGAAGACAAGTCAATTGATTCTGTATACATTCAATTTCACTTCATAAATAATAAAATAACGCGATTACGTCTTCTGGGAAACATCAGACGGTGTAGAGTGTTGAGAATTGATTGAAACTTGAAAGCTCCGTGCTTCAAAGTGCATATTATGTTACTCGCTCACTTGTTACGTATGATCCTCAAAAGAAACAGGAGATTATTTTCCGGAACACAGATCACAAGAGTATTTATAATAATTCAAAGTATTTAATATTCGCCATGAAAATAATTTCAGGGGAGGTTGTCCGTCAGACTGGATTTGGATAGTTCCACCGATGTCGTCCTCGCTGACTGCGGTGTTTCATCAGGAAATGGCTCTCTATTACATTAAGCCATCCTATGATTACCAAGTAAGTAACAATTTATTTTGATCAGATTTTCCTCTTGATCACTGCATAATATAAACTCATTTCTATCATATAGAAACCTACATTTTCAAATAAAATTTACCAGCTCCTATTCCTTTTATAGTGTACATTTAAAACTCCAAATAACAAAAGCGAAACATTACAGGAGCCAGCGTGGAAAACACATCAATGGATCAAATCGGACGGCGAGAAGCCGCGCCACAGAAAGTTTCACTTCAAACAGATCGCGCGCGCCGTGAAGTTCACATCCAAACTGTTCAGCCAGGCCCTGTCTAAGCGGATCAAGGCGACTGTGCTGTACGCAACCGAGACGGGCAAATCCGAGCAGTATGCGAAGGAATTGGGGACCATTTTCGGACACGTGTTCAACGCTCAGGTGGGCCTTAATGTTGATACACGATGAGTATTGGTTTGAAACTCGCAGGATAAATAATTGGGTATTTAGCGGTACCTAAGTGTGTAACGATCGAAGACCAAAAGGGCGTATTGAGCGAAAAAAGAGGACAGCTATTTGGGTTACCTGCTATAAAAGCATTGAGCGAAAAACTATTTAGCTCAAAACGCTTTGGGTTACCTTCTGTAAAAATTTCGTGGTGAAGGTGCATCACGAAATACGTGTTTGATAAGTAGGGCTTTAAAATGTACACAACAAACTAAATGAAATTTAAAAAAAAAATAAGTGAAATTTTACAATCAAGTCAAGTTCCGTTTCGTGGTCACCCTACCTGTGCAGGCGAATATAATTTACAAAATACAGGGGAAGCTCGTTCCAAATCTCGTGTAATACTGTAGGTGTTTATACCTTATCTTATTTTATGACTGAAATGTATGGTCCAGTGTTATTTTGTGTGATCATATATAATGTGCCAGACGTGAGACGGCTATAGCGAACACTAGTTGAATGGCGATGATTTTTTGAATAAATAGCTACTTTGACAGGATTTCCTTTAAAATTGACCATTATCTAATAAAATTATAATAAACAGCGGGTGATCTTTCTAATTTCTTGTCGGCCATTCTAAAGATTTATTTTTACCGAAACTCCCCGTCTGTACGTGGCATCGGAGCGCCCAAACGAACTTTTGTTTGAAAGCTGACATGATCGCGAGTATTCTTAGCTATAATTCATCATCGTCAGCTCACTCACCTCTTGACATTTCGGGGTTACTTAAAATGTTTAATTTTGTTTGTCTACTTTCAACTGTAGACACACATACACAATACTTAAATACTTACTATTAGATACCTCGTACCGGTAGTAGTTTTAAGTATCCAAACCCAAGTTATG
The DNA here is from genome assembly GCA_037179445.1 of Phengaris alcon alcon. Classification (NCBI taxonomy): domain Eukaryota; kingdom Metazoa; phylum Arthropoda; class Insecta; order Lepidoptera; family Lycaenidae; genus Phengaris; species Phengaris alcon. The sequence goes on along the minus strand of JAYRCH010000068.1, from coordinate 597,360 downwards.
AGGGTTAAAAAAATGGACGCAACACTTCGAGAAAAGGTAGTCTGGTAGTGCCCTTGCGCTTTGCTTGGTTCATCTTATGTCAGATTAACTAAAATGATTTTCTTTTACGTCTTGGCATCTAATTCTAAGTGTTACAAGACAAATCGGTAATTATTAAACGAATTATGATGTTCTCGTCAGGTGTTCTGCATGTCGGATTACGATGTCTTCTCTATCGAGCACGAGACTCTGCTGCTGATCGTCACCTCCACGTTCGGGAATGGGGAACCCCCGGCTAATGGTGTGGTACGTGTTATTTATATTCTGTAAAACTTGCTCCAAGCTAATTTCAGACACTAGACTCTAGTTATCTTATTGTGTATCGATTGCAGACCGTATAGTGTAAATAGGTAATATATGTACACTTTTATTAGGCTGGGACTATATGATTCGGAATCCGGAGGGCTATAGAAAATTCAGAACACTGAAAATAAACCGCTGCGCAAATACAATAGAGTTGAAAATCGAACACACAAATGTCGCGTCAAATGTCAATGTCATGTATATACAGCTCGACACTCGAAACTTCGATTTTCAACTCTATTATATTAGCGCAGAGTTGTATTGTCAGTGCTCTGAATCTTACCGGGCCCGCAGGATTCCGGATAATATAGTCGCAGTCTAAGGCTCGTCACTGTACCTATGTAAGTACAATATGATAGTCACATTGTAGATGTAGATATTAGCTAGTTATTAGTATATTAGTCTATTTAAGTAAACTTCTGAACATTATTTTGACCATTTTCCTTATTTATTTAGGTGTGATTACCTATAAATTCCTTGTAAAGAAGGAAAAACGTTTGTCGTAAGCAAATAGCAATATGTGAGAAGTGACACTTTATAAATGGTGTACCTATGTAAACAATTTAATAATTAATATTTTAAAAACAACTACAGAAGGTAACTGTAATAAAATTAAAGTATTTATTGGTATTTCATAGGAATTCGCCAATCATCTGTATCAGATGCTCTATAGTGAAAAGAAGCACCAAGACGAACAGAATGATAGTGCTGGGTAAGTTTACAATATTCATGTTAAAACATACCTACAAGGCATGTCGAGGCAAAAAGTGTCTAAACTTAAACTTTTGGGCTTGTTTGGGGCAGCTGAGGTTTGACATTTTTCATGTTGACATTTGCCTTCAGCAGTTTAATCAGCATTTCACTGAAAAATCTTCTGAAATCAAGATGGCGTAACTTTTTCTTGTATGAAATTCTTTTCTTTCAAATGTACGTCATAGCATGGCCCATCCTTAGTTTTGAAATCATTTTGTTAAAACTTTAATATGTAGGAGGAGAAGAAAGAAGTCACTGGGCAGTGAATAGGGGTGATGCCTGCTAAAATTACCTCGTACTTACCATATACCTACTGCCTACATACTTATTCTACATAATATATTATAACGTTTTGCAAATCAATTACGGACACTTCGGGTACTTACATGATTCACTGCTTATGTAAAGACGTTAAAGCTGAAAAAAAATTGAAATATGTACAAAATAAAAATCTAGTATGTATGACATTATCATTATCATCACATCAAAAAGTAATTTTTTTTATCAAAAATAAATATTTGAAATCAGCTGTATTATAGTGTGAGGCCAATGACTTCTCAGCGCCGTAGGCTCATTCATACTAGTTTATTTTTCGATTTTTTTGCTGTTTTAACTACTTTACATATAACAGTAAATCATGTTAATCGATTTTGCATAACGTTATATAATATCTACTACTCTATAACTACCTATTAATTATTTACGGGTACAGCTGGTGTTTTCAAAATATTTATAAAATCTATTTTGAGATTATATCATTGTCAAAACTAAAAAAATATCATGCAAAATGTGATTTAATATTTAAAAGATGTGCCAAAAACAGCCGATTAGAAATTTTTGCCAAATCGTCAGCGTCTTCGGTAGTATAGTGGTCAGTATCCCCGCCTGTCACGCGGGAGACCGGGGTTCGATTCCCCGCCGGAGAGAAATTTTTGTCCGTCTGTATAATTTGTAATAATGTATTAATATTACTATCCGATAAAAATATAATAAATTACATATTACATATTTTTCGATTAATAAACGAATGCGACGGCAATATTTTTGATGTCATCAACCTTTGTAAGCAAAACGAAAGTAATAACATAATATTATTGAGTGGTTCTTTATAAGTAATCTACTTAGACTGAGTATGCTATTGTCCAATATAATTATTGCTTTTTTAACTGATATTTATTTGGTGTTCATAATATTAATAAATAAATAAATAATATATCTATGGACGCTTCACACCACGTCAATCTGGCCCCGTGCTAAGTATCCGAAGAACTTGTGTTACAGGTACCAGACAACGGGAAGTGATAACTTTTATACTATACATATATTTAAGATTTGTATTATATTATACACGTATTTAATACACATCCATGACCCAGGAACGCAGAATAACTTTTTATTCCTTCGGCGGGATTCAAACCCGCGACCCCCGGCTTGAGCACCAACGCGCTGAACCACTGAGCCACACAGGTCGTCAAATATTATATTTTCTAGATTAAATGAAAGAGGTTGACTAAAATAACTTTTTAAGGAATTTTGGTACTTAAAAAAAATAAAACAATTATAGATTTAATCTGTTAATAGACAGCGCCATCTCTTGATTTCCCAAGTAGACCATTTAATTGTAAATATTCTGCACAGGATAACAAAACTACCGACACCAAAGACGCTGATGCGGACCACTAGTATAATGACACCTAGCATTGAGTATAAGAGACAGTTGTCGAGGATGGAGTCGAACAAATGTAGCAGTTTCGTGGATTTCAAGCGACAGCTGACAAGATTGGAGTCCAATAAAAGTGAGAATTACGTTTATTTACAAAAACAATATCAATAAAATTGGCTCATTTTTATTTTACACGTGTTGGTACTACGTACTGGCTTCATAAAGAAGCCCTTAGCCTGTATAATAGGAAGAGATTTGGATGAGGGTCTTCAAAAGGTAAGTGGTACGTGAAGCTGATAGGACTAGAGTTAGGTATAGGAACTGGACGCCACTGAATTAACGCATATTATAATGAAATTATAATAAACACCTTACCTGGTTTTAGGTAGTATAGCCGGAACCTCATCAGTTGAAAACATCGGACCGCTAAGCAACGTTTGCTACTCAGTGTTTGCTCTAGGCTCGAGCGCGTATCCCAAATTCTGCAATTTCGGTAAAACAATTGACAGAGTTTTAGAAGATTTGGGTGGAGAGAGACTGCTCGATGTTAGCTGTGGGGATGAAATGTGTGGCCTAGAACAACAATTTAGAACGTGGGCATCAGATATATTCCATGTAAGTGAAGCTTCTGTGCTTAAAATAATATTTTTATTCTTATCACCGATAATCGTCGTTTAATTGATTACGTAGATTTATAAAGATAAAGCCTATAGGAAAGCCTATTTAAAATACGAGTAAGTCACTTCATTTTTAGGTAGCATGTGAAACATTCTGCTTAGATGAAAACGATATGGTGAAGGACGCTAAAAAAGAATTCAGTAAAATACCACTCACAGAAGAGACGGTACGCTTCGGTAGGATAGACAATGTACCGACCATAAAAACAGCATTGGAAAATGGATTCAAGAAACAACTTACATCCTGTAAAGTGAGAGAGAACAAGAATTTGGGTGACGTCACAGCAGATAGAGCAACCGTTTTCATTGATTTGGAAGCGAATGTAAGTATTATGTGTAGATTTAAAATTGTCATAATTGTAACAATAAAAATGAACAATTTTATTCAATAAAAACAAAATCTCGTATAAGAAATAGTAAAGAGTGAAGATTAATATTAATTGTAACACTAATTTAGATTTATTTTCAGGTGAAACTAAAATATGAACCAGGCGATCATGTAGGAGTTATGGCTTGCAATCGTAAAGAAATAGTCGACGATATTCTCAAAAGACTAAAAGGAGTAAATGACTACGACAAGCCTTTACAGCTGCAGGTCATGAAGGAAACTCTTACACCGACAGGTATGGGTTCAAATTACACTGGGTACATAAAAATTTAATAAAATGAATGGAACACACGCAATGTACAAAGTAACGTTTACTAGTTACATTAGAATTGACAGCAATAAGTCAAATTTATCGCGACAATAAATGGCATTTCTCAATAGCCCCAATAGTTGATTTGACAATAGTAGGTATTTGGGATTTAAACTTTCATAACATATTTCTTGCCAAATTTTCACAGGCGCTATCAAAACGTGGGAGAAACATGAACGGATACCGGCAGTTACAGTGAGGGACATTTTCACCAGGTTTCTGGACATCACAACACCCCCTTCCACCAAACTATTGAAGTATTTAACGACGGCCTGCACTGACCAAAATGAGGCTGATTACTTACGAGAACTGATTGAGGTAATACATTTAATATTAAAGTCTCGTTCGCCCAAAACAATCCTTTAACGTTTTCAAAACTTCAACCTTAATCAATCGAAGATTAATTTTCAATGGATGGTCCAAACGCTATTTTAAACGCTTATTTCCTCGTTTTTTCTTTTTGGTAAAAATTATGATGTGTGTCATCACGCAAGTTTATGAATTGACGAGAGAATCACAATTTGAATTTTGATATCTGAAGTTGAGCCTTTGATCGATTGTTGTTGACTGGCCCAATAAAACGTAGATTTTCAGAATATATCTGAACTCCGATCTTCGATCCTTTGATTTTGATGACTAGCCCAATATTGATCATCAACTTACAGGATTCCAACAAGTACGACGACTGGCGCCACCACTACTACCCGCACCTCGCCGAAGTGCTGGCCCAGGTGCCGACCTGCAGACCCCAGGCCTCGCTGCTGGCTGCGCTACTGCCGCCGCTGCAGCCCAGATTCTACTCCATTTCATCCACGCCGCTGGTTGACGCGACGAGGATACATGTCACTGTCGCGGTGGTCGTGTATAAGACGCAAAGTAAGTGGGTCCTTAGTAACGTGTTTTGTAAGGTCCAATAGACGAGCAAACGGAACACTTGCACGCTTAGCATGACCACCATAGAAATGCGTTTTGTTTACACAAGAATAGACATACTGACAGACAATATGGATAAAATGACAGCTTTCTCTTGTCAATCTGTCATTTTGTCTATTCTTCCGTAGAACGAAACCATTTTTACGATGGTTATGCTAAGTGTGCTGATAGTATGATGCGTTATGCCGCACTCTTAGCTTCACTGTGAGAAACTTGATGTTATAACTTGATTATGACGATTAGTAAGTCTCGTAAGATAAACAAACTAAGCCTGAGAAAGAAGAGGTCACAAGTCCATTACAAACAACAAGGTTAGCTTAATTATATTCAAGTTATATAGGTTCACAATTATGATGGTTCGAATGAAAGGTAACAAAATTAAACTTTTATAATTTGTAGTCCATAAAGAATTATAAATAGGACGTGACCATTAAACAGTAATTGTAATAAATCTATTTTCGTCCGCAGCCAAATCATATTTTATTGAGGTTGTATATTACTTAAAATCCCCAGTGTAGTGTGTCTCGGGACAATATCATAAAACTTAAGTACCACGATATTAACATAAAATATTATGTCCTTACCTTTCGAATGTTTTGTTTAAAATTAACAGCAAAATAGGCCAATATTTAGCATGTTTAGCAAAGACTGCAAAAAGTTTTTTATTATACTTGCTGCCACTAAAGAAGGCACGAGAAAGTTTTATATTATACTTGCTGCCACTAAAGAAGACACTTAAGTTTTATATTATACTTGCTGCCACTAAGGAAGGCACTAAAGTTTTATATTATACATGCTGCCACTAAAGAAGGCACTAAAGTTTTATATTATACTTGATGCTACTAAAGAAGGCACTGAAGTTTTATATTATACTTGCTGCCACTAAAGAAGGCACTAAAGTTTTATATCATACTTGCTGCCACTAAAGAAGGCACTAAAGTTTTATATTATACTTGCTGCCCCTAAAGAAGGCACGAAAGTTTTATATTATACTTGCTGCCACTAAAGAAGACACTAAAGTTTTATATTATACTTGCTGCCACTAAGGAAGGCACTAAAGTTTTATATTATACTTGCTGCCACTAAAGAAAGCACTAAAGTTTTATATTATACTTGCTGCCACTAAAGAAGGCACTAAAGTTTTATATTATACTTGCTGCCACTAAAGAAGGCACTAAAGTTTTCATAAACCTAAGTTTGATTTAAAAAAATATTACAGTCATGAAAATGTTGTAAATTAGTACAATTTTAAATTAGTTTCTACGTCGAAATAGGTAGGTAATACAAGTGTTGTATTCATAAATCTACGTCAGAACTTACAAATAACATTTTGAAGTAGATTTGAATGGTTTTAAACTTGTGTTCTTATAATTAATTGTCTTTCAGAGTAAACAGCTGTCTGCTGCAGCTGCAGCAGCCTGTTGTTGTAGCCTAGACAGTTTATTTTAATTTGTCACTCTTTCACGCAATAACTACTAAAATAATTTTGATAAAAATTGATATGGTAGTAGTTTAGACTCTGGATTAACAATCCCCGCCCGCCGTTCCGTCGGCATCTTTTTTTGCAAGTACGAAGTCGCTTGTAACGTCTAGTGTAACATTATGTAATAGTTAGGGCCTCTTTTACAATCTTCTAATAAGTGCCAGATAGCTTATTGGGATGTTTTGTCGCAACTTACTTTATACTGAGCTATAGAGACAAAACATGCCAAGAAGCTATCTGACACTTATCAATATAGATTGAGAAACATGGCCTTTAGTCAAGATGCATTCGATAATTTCGACGGCGAAGTTCGAAATCAAAAATGAATGGGATTTTACATAATTCATCGATAAGGGATATATCGCTTGCGATACCTTATGTCATTTCTCATACATTTTGTACTTACACTTTGATTTTGGTAGGTAATTTCTAGTTATACATACAGATTGTTTCCAGACGGCGAGGGTGCTACGCACTACGGCGTTTGCTCCACATATCTACAGAACCTGAAGGCAGACAGCGAAGTTTTTGTTTTCATCAGGCGGTAAGTCTTGTGATAATATTGTCTTCGACTTTTGAGTAATCATTTGTTAATGTTATACTTATAAATCAAATAGTTCTAGTTCTCAAATTAAGTTATTATCTTTATATTTTATTATAGGTAAGATTCATGCAATTTATAGCTAGCCATACACGTAAGGATTTACCTGACAGGTTAACCTGTAAAGTTATCCTATACCTGTCAGGTAAGCTTGAGATGATACTGTACTGTACCTGCGCAGTTGTGCAACATACACGCTCTGGTTTACCTGTACAGCCAAACCAGCTAGCGTTAGGCATAATCAGCACTCTAGTTTAAACCAAAATATTTGAGACTTTACGGTATTTCGTTAACTAACTCCCGTCTAATTATTATGAATACTATTTTAACTGAAGGGTCGAGAATTCTACGACGTTATTGTCCTGCAAACTGTTATGTACTTTATAATATACTAGCATTTGCCCGCGTGAAATTGGATTTTAAACGATATCTTTATATAATTTAAAACTTTCAAAGCTGAAAAACGCTGAAATACGTAACTAATTATTTTTCCGTACTTAATTCATACGAAATTTCATGCAAATAAATCCAATTTTTTTCCCTTATTTTACCCCCTTGGAGGTTGATTTTTGGAAAATCCTTCCTTAGTGGATTCCTATATGAGAAATATATGTGCAAATTTTCGAATTTCTAGCCTTAATAGTTTAGCCTGTGTGTTGGTACATCGGTCAATCAGCTTTGCCTTTTATATATATAGAATATAGATTAACTGTTATATTAGGTCCTTACATATGAAATTTGCGTTTTATCGTACTGGTTCATTCGTCGTACATTTTGATCTCAAATATATCTTTTTTGGTTAAGAATTCCAATTTCAAATTTATACCGCTATTTACTCATGCATTTGTATTTCGAAAACCGTAATTCATTTGTTTTTTTCTCTTTTGTTTTTTTCTTTGCGTCACTCTGTTTACAAAATGGAAAGTCGAGTACGAGTTCCACCGTGGCACCAGTGCTGCAGAAACGGCTCGAAGGATTACGTATGGCGGCGGTGTTGCAAATAAAACTATAAGCAAATTGGGAAGGTGAAAAAGCTTGAAACATTGGTACCTCATGAATTGAGTGCAGCAAACCGACAAACGCGCGTCGACTGCTGCGTTACATTACTCAACTGGCACAATAATGAAGGAATTTTAAATCGAAGCATTGCCTGTGATGAAAAGTGGTTCCTTTACAATAATCAAAAACGCTCATCGCAATGGCTGAACCCTAGCGAACTAGCCAAAGCCTGCTCCAAGTGAAAATTGAATCAAAAAAAAATTACTTGTGAGCGTTTGGTGGACTAGTGCCGGTGTCGTTCGTTCACTACAGCTTTCTTAAATCTGGTCAGACGATTACGGCAGATGTCTATTGCCAGCAACTACAAATCATAATGGTAAAGCTAGCTGCTAAACAACCGAGGTTGGTCATTCGCTCTAGGCCACTGCTGCTTCAGGACAACGCTAGACCAACACTGCACAACAGACGGCTACCAAATTAGAGGATCTTCAATCAGAATGTTTAAGACATACACCGTACTCCTCGGACCTTGCTCCAACAGATTACCTTTTTTTTTCAAATTTGGATAACTTCTTGCAAGGGAAATAATTCAACTCCGATGGGGCAGTCCAAAGCGCCTTCAAAGATTTTATTAATTCCTGTCCGAATGGTTTTTTTAGTAAAGGAATCAAAAAACTACCTATGAGATGGCAAAAGTGCATAGATAGCAATGGTATATACTTTGATTAAAATAAATATATTATTTTTTAAAAAATCTACTTTATGTTCCTCCTTTACAAAACGCCAATTTCATATGTAATGACCTAATATAAGAATTACTAAATTCTCACACCTACTTACAGCGATCACTAATGATACTATTATAATTATACAGAGCGCCCAGTTTTTACATGCCACAAGACATATCGGTACCGCTTATTCTGGTCGGACCAGGATCCGGCATAGCTCCGTTCAGAGGTTTTTGGCATCACAGAAGAATACAAGCTAAAAGTTCTGCGCAGAAGCCAGGGCCTATTCTTCTGTTCTTCGGTGCAAGAAATAGAGGCATGGATTTGTACAAAGAAGAGAAACTTAAGTTGCTGCAGAGAGGGATTTTGACCAAATCTCTTTTAGCTCTATCTAGAGAGAAGGGTGAAAGTAAGGTAAGGATAAAAGAAATTAATTTTCATATAATATTCTGAACAATTAGTGTATGGCGACTATTTTTTGCATAATATTATCCTAGAAAAACTTTTTTTGGACTTAGATAAAGTCAAGGAAAATTAATGTTTGGCAATCTAATATTTTTTATATGACATGGTGTCGTTACAATAAGACATTTATCGTGGAAAAATTGTTTTAAAGGACATGGTCCAAAGTCTATACAAAAAAACTCAGAATCCACAGCAATGAAATGATTCACTGAGTTCACTTCAAATCGTATTTGATGACACTAAATGGGCAATCCCGTAAAACTCCGGGTATAGAATTGTGAGCATGAATAAAATCCAAAATCATAGTAGGCTTAGGTGGAGATGTGGCTTTCACCTCCCTCGGAACCTCCAAAATAAATCGTCCTATACATATTAGCTACACCTACTAAGTACCAACATATATAATAAATTACAACTACGTTCTTAATATCTTACGGGTATCGCCGTTTTTCGTACATCGTCGTTTCCATACAACAAACTGACTCTCTCGTTCATAGCTTCTGTAACCGGCGCATTTCCGGATTGCTCTTTTCGTGACATCAAATATGATTTAAAGTGAAGTATGAACACATATGCAACCATTTCGTTGTTGTCTGGTACAATTTTTAAACGAACTCCTTTGCATTTCAATTTCCTTGACCGTACTTGACCAGACTGCAGACGGTGAAATTCTCGTTCTTTTTAGAAACACGTACAAGCTCTTCTAGAAGACGAAGGCGAACACATCGCTCGCATGCTCACGTCAGAAGGCGGCCATTTCTACGTCTGTGGAGACTGCAAAATGGCGGAGGAGGTTCAGCACAAGTTGAAACAGATCATCAAAGTACACGCGAAGTATACTATTGATGAGGAGGCAGAAAATTTTGTACTGTCGTTAATGGTAAGAACTATATTATTTACCTATGTCACTTGTAAGTAATTTATTTTATACTAGATGTTTCCCGCGACTTCTTGGCGCAAGAGGTAATCCTGTGGGGACTGTACATATTGTTCTTCCCCGTGGTCTAATCAATATCTGTACATTTAAATCGGCCCAGTTGTTTTGTGGCCTGTATTCAATGCAAACAAACATAGAAACAAATATTTTCTCTATATAAAATTAGTATAGACTAGCGACCCGCTCGGGTCACACGTGTGCATCAATATACATACCTGAATAACCAACCGAGCTTTGCTCGGAATTCTAGTATATTAAAAAAATAAAAAGAATCACAAAAATATTTATCTGACCGGGACTCGATCCCACGACGTTCCAAATTGCCGAACAACACGACAACGACGACAACAACCACAAAAAAATTATATATACGCATACCAAGTTGCCAATCAGACTGACATAGTAGAGTCGAAGATATTGATATATTGTTGCACGACTAAAGACGACGAAAAAAGGTGAAAAATTAGCAGTTTCCAAGGGACCTAGACCTAGCTAGATCGATTTTTCTCCCCCAAAACTCCCTTAAACTAAATTTATGGTAATACTTACAGCCGTTGCCGATATGCCAATTATATATATATACAAGATTAGCTCGTTTAAAGTATAAGATAAATACCTTTCTCTTGAATAACTCTATCTATTGCTGAAAACTGCATTAAAATTCATTGAGTAGTTTAAAAGATCTAAGTGAATAGACAGCGGAAGCCACTTCATTTTCAACCGACTTCCAAAAAAGGAGGTGGTTATTCGGCTGTATATATTTTTTTGTATGTTCAGCGATTATTCCGCAGTCGGTGGACCGATTTTCAACATTAAGAAGATTGAGTAGGGAAATAGTTAAAATTTTAGCCAAATTTAAAAGGGGAGTTATTTAGAAAATAAGATTTATTTCATACTTTTTGTGTATTTTTACTTTGGAAGTCGGTTTAATTTTTATACTATGTAAAGATGTCGAAACACGAATAGTTACTGCAAAAAAACTGTAGGCATAGGTAGAGTATGGCAGTATTGCAATGTAACAAATTGAAGACTGTTGAGGAATGATTACCATTTCAACTGCAACCTCTTCAAAACAATAATAATTATATAGTTTTGAAAGCTGTTTTGTTTTATGTATTATTATTTTACACATAAAACAAAACAGCAATGAAATTGTATATTTTGTTCTGCAACTTCAACCAAAACAAATAGTCTCAGTTATCGATTCAGAAGTTAGTGGAAATCTACGACATGGGTTTCACGAACTAACGTGTTCAGGCTTTATTCCTTAAGTCATGCGTATTTATTGCCTGAACCCAACACTACTGACTCCAAGAAAATAACTACAAATATTTTTATATAACATAGCCTATAAACATGGTATTGTTTTATGGATGGATCTGCCTACATATTTTTCGACGGTTTTTATTGTCACAATATACTGCCTTCCTCTATTAATATCATGTCCCCGATATTCTGATTGAATGAATATTTTGACCACTACTCATGTTAAATATCACATTCAATCTCATGGTCAGCTACCACCGAGACGAGAGGCAATGTAACGCAGCGTTTTAACACAGTGATTCAAAATTGAACTTTATGCACTACACAATGTGCAGCTCGAAATTCAAACTCTTGCAATTAAACGTGTATCTTCTTGTATAATAAATAAAGTTTAATTTTGAATCGATGCCTTAAAAATGCAGTACCGCGGCGCATCACGTCCCGTCGCGTGTATACTGACGCTTATTCAAATCTATCAGATTCGAAAAATAATTCATGAAAATACTCTTTAATTTTATATCCCCCGAGTTCTTTGTCGACGATATCAATAAGCATCTCCATTCCAGGACGAGAACAGATACCACGAAGACATATTCGGTATCACACTCCGCACGTCCATAGTGCACAAGACCTCGCGGGAGACCGCCAAGAGAACGCGTCTGGAGTCGGGCCAGTCCATCACTTAAACGTTAATCACCAAAATAGAATTACTCAATTGTAATTAGAGCAAGATAATTGTTGAAATAAGTTAATTAAAACCGACTTCTAAATATACATAGAATCTGTTTCTTTGATCAACTAATTACTTTTATCATGTTTTTTTTAAATTTATTATCTCAGTATAAAAAATGTTTTACAGCCATTACATAAAACGCCAAACTGTGGAATAGTTTGTTGTTGACCGGCCTACCGACTGTGTCTTTGAAAATAAAGTATAATACTAATTATTCTATTATATTATAAATAGTATTATTCTGGACTTGCGTTAAGAAAACAATAATAATTAATAATATTATTACAATAGCACACAGTTAATTTGTAGCTCTACGAGCTACGTGCTACGACACTGCTGCGACTAAGGATACACCTTGATCCACTCTCTTTTCCTAACGAAATAATATTTATTTCAGATGAGCTATTAAAATTTTAAAATTTTTACAATGAAGAATTTAAGCTATTGCTGTTATTGTAATAAAATATGCATTTTCAGTTCTTTATGAAGTATTAGCGTAGTTTGTTAAGAACTAAGTTAAAATATTATTTATCTGTGCGTACGACTAAGTAAATAAAACTAATAACTGATTGTGTATGTATTGATTTTAATTTTTACTATACCTTCATTCATCACGAGTACCTGATGAATGTTTGTGAATGTTTATGTTCCTGATTGTACGGTCGCCGAATGACCCGGTGTACCACTTTTCGATCTTATTACCATGGCATAAGGATCACAATTGGTACACTGAGTTTGTCGGCGACTGTACATTGGTTCTGGGGCATTCTCTACGTCTTCCGCCTCACCACATGGTCGTAGATCTCGAGCTGTATGTAACGGGGGGAGAAGACCCGCACCTTGGTGGTGCTCTGCCCCGGGTCCAGCTGCGGGTCCGGTTGTAGCAACTTGTGGTCGTGACGGTTCTGGAACAGCAGGCCGCGCTCCGGGTCCATCAGCGGCTGTTGATGAAACTTGTTGAGAAGCATGACATAGACGGCAAAGAAGACAACAACAACTGCGAATAAATATTGTTTAGAGGCATCCAGTTTTTTTTTGTGGGAAAAACGAGCAAACGAGTCTAAAGATGAAAAGCTATTAATATCGTCCATGGACAATGCCAACACCGAAAATTAATGAGCGCGTTGCGACCGCCGTCCCGGCGTACTCCGGCGTACTCCGGTGTACTCCGGCGTACTCCGGCGTACTCCGGCGTATCAACTGGGCAGTCCAATGCAATGTAATGAGTTAATATCTACAACAGCGAGCCTAGCAGGAACAATTAACGGCAACGTTATCGTAACGTTATCGAATGGCAATTGTGTAATAATCATGACAGTACGAGCGCCTGTACAAATGTATTGGATAACGTTACGATTACATTACTGTCAATTGTTCCCCTGTTGACCTTATCGAAGGTTATTTTCACGTGAGGTATCCAGCGACTTCCATGTGTTTTTTGTGGAGCAGAGACAATCGGATATTTTCGACTAGGTGGTGCCCTCAATATTGTTTGCGTAGAACTAACGGAAACGGAGCCCTGAGATAAAAGTAGCCTAAGTTACTTCTTATACCATCACATATCTGCCAGTGAAGGTCACGTGAAAATCGATTCAGCCGTTTATGAAACGGCTGAATCGATTAGCCGCAACAAATAGACAATACGGAGAGATAACAATATTTAAATTGTTTTTTATTGTAAGTACCGTATATACCTTCATATTGAAAAGAATTAGAGTATTGAAAAGCTCATAACTTTAAATTACAAACAGGCACTGCAATTTTATTTATTTGTATTGATTTACTGATAACGTGTGCGATTTGGAAACAACTTTCTAGTTTGCACTCAGTTTTTTCCATGTAAAATATGTTCAGATGGTCGGTAAGTAAAAGATTTTATGGACTAAGATTGAAAATATCAATGTCACAGAAAATATTATTTTCCAATCTCCAGACGTTATTACAGGGTGAAACTCTAATCCAGTCATGTATTCGAGTTGATTTTATTTTATGTTTTTAATATAGCTTCTTAAATTTAAAATTATTAGTTTTCGATTTATTTATCGGCTTAAAATAACTTCTTATTAAATACTTTATTTTAACAGACTGAAAAAATTAACTAAACATAGCTTTTTTAATTTTAAAATTTTTATTTTTTGTTTATCGGCTAAAAATAACTTCTTTTTGAATATTTTATTTGAATTCACTGAAAAAACCTTATAATATTATGTTAATTTTAAATGGTTGTTGAAAAGAGTTAAAGAAACCTATTTTGAGTAAACTCTAAAGGATACTAATTTCCTCCTGCGAGAATTTTTTTGAGATGTAGAGAAAGAGGTAACATAAGCATAACCTTCCAATTTTGGGTGTTAATACTTCCGAAAAATACCCAACGTAACTCCTCTCTCTGTCTTCTGTGGCGAGCCGGTGCATGTATGAGTATATATCAATCTATCAACCTTGTAGTTCCAATTCCAGGTTGTCTCTTGCTCCTCACAATCCAACTAGTAGAACCCGAGGTCGGTGGTGGAAGAACGGCTCCCAGTCCTCAGTAGCGAGGTGGTGCGCTTAATCGATGTAGCCGGATATCTATATTTATATTTGTCTATATTTATATTTGACCAATTAGGGCCACGATATCTCTCCTGGTCAGCACGTAGCATTGATCCCGCACGGCAGCCCTCCGACTGGAGAAGCTTCACAGTTCCGACTCACTGGCACCATCTGGGACTGGCAACACAAGCAGAAGTTTCAAAATTCGGCTTCGGAAACTCCGGAAGCCGAATAATGAGTCTTTTGAGTCTTGAGGCGGACCAATTAACGTCACGATCCTGAATCGCGCTTTGAAATCGATGTTGTATATTGTAAGTTTTCACATATACATATACGACTTCTGAAATGCTTACACGGAGGATTCGGCCTGACCGAGCATACCACCCGATCGATCGGAGATTCCCTTTGGAGTAGTTACAATCTGTCTACCTTCCAATTCCTAGTGACATTGCTCCTCACAGTCCCCAGTCTCCAGTAGTAGTACCCGAGGTCGGTATCCCTGGGCCGCAGCCGCTGGCTAGTGTGGAAGAACGTCCCCCAGTCCTCAGTGGCGAGACGGTGCGCGTAGTCGATGTAGCCCGATATCTCGAAACCACTGCGGGTGGCGATACGCACGAAGATCACAGACTGGAAACAAAAAAACAGATGTGCGCGCCTTATTCACTAGAGAGGGATCAAGCGTTAATTCACGCCAATCCGTCCGTACTTTGGTAGTTAAGTTATAGGGCCTTGCTAATCCGGTAGGGGAAAAAACAGGACCCCTTCCAAATTATCGGACATCCGGATTATAGTATGCAATATGACGTATATAAAACACATTTTTTGTGTTTTAACAATTTAGAGTGGTGACGTGATTTCAGAATATAAAAGATTAGCAAAGTTTTGGTGGTTCTGCATTTTTCGTCTATAATAATAGGTACTTTACACAATCTGGCGTGCCATTAAGCACATTATACAGCCGCATGAACATTAATCAATTTATTACATTTAGGAATATATTATTTTCATGTGAATATCTTTGGAAAACGAAATGAATCAAAACGGAGTGTTTATATTCTTCAATATCACCATCGAAGCGTGACTGTTCGACGAATGGAAAATGAGTGTCAGCTACGACTTTTCTCAAAACTGAATAGCTTCGCGCCAGTGCCGAAATAGGACCAATACCGCAACGTTGATTCGCGCTATTGAAATTTAGTGTAGTCGATAAACTTATGCATAATAATCGTTAGACAAAGAATAGTGAGTAAAGAATAAAATAACAACTTCCAATATCCCCAATCTGTTGGCCTTCTCCCTATCAGCTAGCTCTATATTCAGGGGGTCTGCGCGAGCGACGCTCGCCCCGCCGCTGACGGCCGTGTGCGGCGTCACCACCAGGAACTCCTTACTGTGGATCACCGCACTGCGGGCGTATAACTCCCCCTCCTCGAGCGTGTCCCCGCAAGTTCTAGAAGGACACAGATTCGAGACAGCCAACATCTGTCTCAGAGGAGACAGATGTGGGCTAGCGGCTGTTGGAATTTCGCTAGGGTTTTAATCGGGTATTTGGTGCCTATCTGGCGTGGCTACTTCAAGCAAGTCTTTGGGGTCTTTTAGCTCCGATGCATATATGATTGGTCCCCAATTCCCTAGTCATTCTTGTCAGCGTTTTCAATGGGTGAGTATATAACTCAGTATTAACATTTAGAATCCCCAATTTGTTCGCCTTCTCTCTATCAGCCAGCTCTCTATTCAGGGGGTCTGAGTGAGCGACGCCGGCGCTGACGGCCGTATGTGGCTTCACCACCGGGAACTCACTGCCGTGGACCACCGCGCGGCGGGCGTAGAACTCCCCTTCCTCGAGCGTGTCGCCGCAAGTTCTAAAAGCGATTGTATATTTGAAGTAAAATATTCTGTGGCAATCTAGAAGGAATTGAGACATGCTCCTCTATCGAGAACTAGTTGAAAATTTTAGTATTGTAACTAGCTTTTCTTCACATTGAACGAAACACCTTTTAAGAGTAAGCCAGTCATCCTTATATTATATGTATTGTATAACATTTAATAAGTAGGCTCAAATCTATACAAAATGTAAATTAAACGATTTACCTGAACTTGGATAGTTTTGAAACATGGGGCTTAAAAAGGCCACTTTAGGTGTATGTTTCATAATATATATATGACACATAATATGAAACAGCTAAAGTGGCATTTTTAGACCCCGTCTGTAGACTGTAGAAGATCCCCCTTACTAATCAAAAGATTTACACAATGGATAACTTAAACACCGTTGCTGTCTTTGTCTGATGCGTTGGAAAAGTCACATAACAGACAAAGACAGCAACTTTGTTTGAGTTATCCGTTATGTAAATATGTTTATTAGTAAGGGGGGGTATATTACGGTTAAATAACATAAAGCTGTTTTAAACATGAAATGTATTTATTGTAGTCTAGCTTAAGTCTTATAGACTTATTATTCTATAACAAGCGTTACAACGTGAAATATCTATTACAAAATATATCAGTACCGGTATCCGAGAGCAGCAATAGTTCGGGCCGTCTCGATACTCCTCAGGTTCCTCAAGTCAGGTATACCGATCAGCGAATCCAAGTATTCATCGAAGGTTTCATACGGTAGAAGGTTCTTATCTGCCTCCACATTAGGAGGATAGTCTGTCTGTTCTTCCATGACTTAAAATATATATGTAAAAAATAGACTTCTCAAAAACTGTAAAAGCTATTATTATTTTTGTAATTTTGACATTTTATTTATTTTTGTTTAACATGTTACTAAGCAATAGGCAAGGAAAACATTTCAATATAACTTAGAAGCTTTTGTGTTAGGGTCAGTTCACACCGAGACTCGACGCGGCACGGATTTATAATTGAACTTTATATAAACGTTTAATTGTAAGAGTTTTGCAATGAAAAATGAACTCTTGCAATGAAACGCGTATCTTTTTGTGTATTAGATAAGGGTCAGTTTTTTGTGATTCTATAGGCGGGCCACAACACTACGTTGCGGTGTCGCACGTTGTACGTACGTTGATCTTTGCATTGCGACGCCGCAACGCAGTGTTACGGCCATGCCCTTACGCTATCTTAAAAAGTGCGCACCGCGTCGCGTTCGGTGTGAGCTGACCCTTAAATGTTAATATTTTTACGATTTGATATTATGAGTGAAGTATTTAAGTTGCTACATGCACGTATTTTTTTCAACTCGATCGTAAAATTTAAGTCCTTCTTAATTAGGTCATACACTTATAGGTAACTAGCTGTCCCGACACACGTTGTTCTGTCTCAACTATGAACTGGCATGAATAAATAACTATACATACACCTACAACCTAATCCGAACCTCTACACCTACAACCTACACCTACATGTACACCACATCTACAGTATTTTCTCCGTGATTTTTCCAATATTTCTCACCGTTTAAACCTTCCCTAAACTTCCACAATTATTTCAAGACCAAAATTAGCCAAATCAGTCCAGCCGTTCTCGAGTTGTAGCGAGACATTGGAATTGCAATCCATTTTTAGGGTTCTGTAATACTTAAGGAACCCTTATAGTTTCGCTTTGTCCGTCCGTCTGTCTGTATATCTGTCTGTCTATTCGATCGTCTTGGTCGCGGCATTGTTATTAATAAAATCGGCACAATAAATTAATAGAAACTCGAAACAAACACATCAACCGGTCAACTTCAAAATTTCTAATTGTCAAATTTTCAATCTAAACGTAATATAGACAACATTACGTTTAGCTGTCAGTTGCGTTTTGTTATACCACGTTTATGTCACGTGACACGTCCCACGGGAACGGGATAAAAAGTATCCTATGCCGTCTCCTGGTTCTAAGCTACCTCCCCACCATATTTCAGTCAAATCGGTTTAGCCGTTCTTGAGTTATAAATAGTGTAACTAACACGACTTTCTTTTATATATATAAGAAATAGAATATAGATATAGATGAACAAAAGTTTTCCTTTTACGATTTGATTAAAATAATGCACGATATGGGTATTACCACTTAAGAGTTAGTACACAATTTAATGATTTTGTTGAAGTCTCTTGTCACTAGATATAACTACTTCGTAACCCTTGGCTTTCTCCAAAAACGATTACCTGTATACACATTTACTCCTCCACAGTCCATAGACAAAATATATTCAATGCGACTGATCTTTTAGTTTTTTTTGCAAAACATGTGTTGTGCACAATGAACACGTAAATACACCGTAGATCTAACTCGCTACTTGACAGAGGAGTTGGAGCTCTATTAAATCACAATATTTTCTGAGCCGGACCAAAGTGTTCTGGCACAATGTGGAACGTGATTCGATTTACTTTTCCATTTTAAATGTACTCGTAGTTTAACTTTTTGAACAACAGCATCGACTGTCTCCTTGACGCCTCAATTGCAGGTCAAATTAATTCGTATTGTAGATACCTGCGAATTTGAAATTTTAAAACATTAAATCAATTTTATGGTACTACTAGCATCTTCCTGCGGCTCCGCCCCCGTAAATACAGTATCCCACGAGTACAGTTATGTGTTATTCCAGGGCTTAAAGTACCACCGTACAAAATTTCATCAAAATCCGTTTAGTAGTTTTTGCGTGAAAGAGTAGCAAACATACATCTATACTCACAGACTTTTACATTTATAAAAGACTTTTACATTTTACATTTTACATTTATCAAACAAAATAAACTTTGTTTAATAAAATGAAACTCATGATACATGTATTAAATAGTGTTTCTAAAAAAAATATTTAATGCGTTAAAAATATTAAAAATTGATCTCTCCGGCGGGGAATCGAACCCCGGTCTCCCGCGTGACAGGCGGGGATACTTACCACTATACTACCGAAGAATTATTACTTAAAGCGAAATTTTATTATAAGACCAGTAGTATAAGAATTGGTTAGTCTGTTTCATTTCATAGTGTAATTCAAAACTTGTCAAGAATTTATTCCAATTTTTTTTCTTCGTATTATTTCTTTTATTATTAGGTACTTAATGTGTTAATACTTAATTAATATTTAAATTAAAAATAGTCTACTTTGCCAACAAAAACTTACTTGCGATCATAAACGAAGATTATTTTCTTGGTGAGCATAATAAAGAGCTTGTTTGAAATGCAAATGGCAACGTGCATGTTTGCACTCTGTCTTATTATAAAATATAGTTTCTTCTGGAACTTATTTTAAATCTACAAGATTGTTTTTCCGGTTCCGTATAAGGAACTCGTAAAGGCTCTGTTAATAAAGTTAACGACGAAGTGACGAAATTGTTTTTTAATTTGATTCGAAGTTTGCGAACCCAGGAATATTTGTTTACGTTTTTAGGGTTCCGTAATACTCAAGGAACGCTTATAGTTTCGCTCTGTCCGTCCGTCTGTCTGTCTGTCTGTCTGTCCGTCCGATCATCTAACTTCTGTTATTAAAAATAAAATATTATGTAATTTGGTAGTGTTATAGATTGCGTGCCTATAGATTTTGTTTTCGGTGTTATTAAAAAATAATTATTTTATTTTTTATGGGTCGGCTCCCCATTCATGTGAAGTGGGGATGAATTTTTTCGTTGGTCTTTTCAAATAAATGGGAGGTTTCATCCACGACTTTTTTTATAAAGTGTAATGTATTTTCGAGTAATTGGCCTCCAAAATGATTTACAAGTTGCCAAACCCGCTGGCAATTGGCATTTACAAGTTGCCAAACCCGCTGGCAATTGGCATTTATAAGTTGCCGAACCCGCTGGCAATTGGCATTTACAAGTTGCCAAACCCGCTGGCAATTGGCATTTCGAAACTATACGAGATAGAACCTTCTACCTTTGCATGCTAATAGCTCCTGCTAAAGCTAAATACTCTTTAGGAAAATTATTTTGAGTGAAATCAAACCACAATTTTTTAATAAAACCTAATGCGTGTTAATAGTCACGGAACCCTCCTGTCCTGACATGCTCATGGTTAGGTTAGTAACTTCCAACAAATCTTTGAAAAAATAATGATTATTATTATTATTGTTATAATGAGGATCGGTCATGTTTTTTGTGGGATATGCAGACTTATGCGACAATATTCAGTAAATAATGTGAAGAAATTATTAAAATCGTGGTCCGATTTGAATAATTTCTTCACATTATTTATAAATGACAAAGATACAGCAATTTAGTGCATTAGTTCCAAAATGCTCCCGAGAATGAAGCTAGTCGCTGTGACGTCATCTATCGTCGTCACCTCCCCTCTAAACACAAGTAAAATATTTAACGTAAACAAAAACAATGCACTCGAGGTCGAGGCACAACGTCAAGTATCGGAGAATGAATACTTATGCAATACCTATGAAGTATGAGTACTCAAGCCGTTGTCGCATGGATCGCGACAGATGACGACATCGTAACCGATTCAGCGGAAGCGCGCGTTTCAAACTAGCCGTTCAGAAATCTTTAATAAATCCACCATTTCTTGACGGATTTTAATAATTAAAAAAATTAAATGCTTACTAAGTTAGTACACATACGATGTACTTATTAAAAATCAGATTTGCTACTAAGTAATTAATCATCATTGAGATGCCAATGATTAAGACTTGATACTTACTTGAAACAAACATTATACGGATGAATGTATGCCTTAGTATTGTATCACTTGATTTGTTTGTTCACGTGAATTGTCAATGTCCACTGAAAAAGAAAACCTGATAAAGACTAACATAGCCGAGAGGCTGAGAACACATTTTGAGCTGCATTTTATGTGCCTGTAACATGTATCATGTTTACAAGCCGATTGACCAACATGAAGGATTTCCGCATTATATTTTTTAGATCCATTTTTATCTAACACATTTAACTGTAAGCGCTTAGGCATAATTAGTAGTCAAAAGTCTTAACTGAAAAGAATTTTGTCTAAACGAACAAAAGAACCAACAATTCTAATGAAATCTCAAACGCTATTTTTATCGCAAAACGGACGTTAATTTGCGACCCTGGAACCGTACCTTTTTAAACGATAGAGGGAAAGAAATACATTAAGTAGAACTACCTCAGCATTACACGTGCGCTCTGATCCCTACTTACGGCCACTGGGGATATTTCAGCTGCCACAGGCTAGAGAAGCTAATAGATCTGTCCAACGATTTCAAAACAAAAGATAGGCTATGACGTAAGTACATTTGACAGAACAAATCTTCATACAATAAAAAGTTGCGCCATCTTAATTTCACCATACGTCCAATGTCAGCCATCTTGATTTCACCATACCCCAAATGTCAAAATAGCCCCAAACAACCCCAAAAGTGGGGCCATTTAAGTGGGGACAGTTTTCGCCTCTATGGATCTGTCACAATCATAAAGATTTTTGTTGCATCCAAATTTTAATAATGATAAAATTATGATGAAAGTTATAATAATGAAGATTAAACTTATAATAATGACAGTAAGTATTTTGCCATGTCTCCGGTTTCTTATTTCTCCTGTAATAACGAATAAATCACTCGACTTCTTTCCTAGCAAGTTACTTGGTTTTATGTTACAAATAAAAAGCCCCTTAAACTGTTGTCTTTACAACTGTGACCTTATCAAAGAATATAATATACCTGGGCTAATTGATAACTGGCCGAAACGACGAACTTAAAAAAATTATACGCAAAAAAGGAATATTACATTATATTCTGGCATCTTTTTGAAAATAGAACGCCAAATTTGAATTTAATCGAACTGATGGAATTTGTTTGAGAGGACGTAGAACTTTCTCTGTCGTAAACCTGGTTACATCATTATACTCCCGAGACAAAAGAACAATCTAAGCAGTGGACTGAGAGCCGAAAACCTGCGCCGAAGAAAGCAAAAACGGTTTTGTCGGCCGGTAAAGTGATGGCGACTGTTTTTTGAGATGCTCGAGGGATTATTTTAGTGGATTATCTGCAAAAAGGAAAAACAATAAATGGAGAGTACTACGCATACTTGCTGCAAAAATTTAGTGAAGAAATCCAGAAGAAACGACCACATTTGGCCAAGAAAAAAATTTTGTTCCACCATGACAACGCACCTGCACACACGTCAATGGTTGCAGTCGCCAAACTCCGTGAATCCAACCAATCTTTAACTACTTACACGAATGACAGCTCGCGACTATGTGTGCGGGGGAGCGCGGTGCGCGCGGGATGTGGATTTTTTAAGCCTAAAGACTAAGCATTCACAGGTGAAATTCATAGGGCTTCTGAACTTAACTGCTCTGTAAAAATAAACTACGTTAAAATCTGGCGTGACGTGACGTAATTATGAATGAAATCAATTATTTTTATGATCCACGTCTGTTTGCGAGTGTCGGCCTGGGACAGTCGCCGACAAACCTAGTGTGCCAAATTTTGACCTTATTCCTATGACGATAGGATTCATACGTGGAAAACCGCAGGGCTCTTTGACAGTACAATGCGTTTGCGATACTGAAATTAATGGAGCCTGATCGCTGACTGATAATTACGAGAATTATTTTTCATATACTATTTCACTATAATATTTTTTTAATTATTTCTTTTTAATTGAAGCAGTTACTATATTCAACATTTAAGTACTATCGAACAAGTTGCCGCTCGACCAGGCATAAGATGAAATCGGATAACAGCGCATACAGATTACGTGTAAATACGTAGTTCAGCCACGTCTGCAGTCGTTGCGGTCACTTCCTTTGTGTTTAAACATCTTGAGGCGACCTAGTGCAAAGGAAAATGTTTGGAAACTGGTGGAGCAGGAACTTTGTCGATATTGTACATAGTAGGTACTAGGTACATAGCTAGATATTTATCTACTTATAGTATATATTCACTTTAAGAATGCAGTGATTCATCAGTACAAATGTTAAAATGGCGTCGTTGACACAAGGAGTATGTCTCTCTCTCTCTTCTATATGTCTCTCTTCTCAGACAGATCTTAAACCAGACCTCAGCGTTAAAAGTAGTTTCAATACGTCGGTGAAATTGGGGCTTAATCTTTGTTAATGTCAAAAACATCGATTGCAGCGAACCATTGGACTGCGAAAGCAATGTATCTTATACTGTGTAGTGTGTATACAATGTAGCTGATGCCCGCAACTTCGTTTGCATAGAACTAACGATAACGGAACCCTATTTTTTTAAACGGAACCCTGAAATAAAAGTAGCCCATGTTAGACCTTATAACATCAGGTATCTGCAGGTGAAAGTCCCGTGAAAATCGGTCCAGCCGTTTCAGAGATTAGCCGGAACAAACAGACAGACAGACAAACGGACGGACAGACAAAAACTTTAAAATTTGTTATTTCATTGAATGTACCGAATATACTTTCATATGCATTAAGTGAAAAGCTGTTCATTTGAAATTACAAACAGACACTTCAATTTTATTTATATGTATAGATTTACAATCTACTCAGTTAAAATTTTACCAAACACTAAAATGCAGACGACCTGACACTTGGCGTTACTGTGAACGGAATGGAATGGAATCACTAGGATGGGAATCTTACATGCGGCGCCGACTCAACCGACATTGTTCCGTGAAGCTTTGATGGAGCCACGGGAATGCACGCAGTATGTACTTCCACAAGCGTACATTATTGAGTATAATATTAATACTTTAAACCAGGGATTCCCAAAGTGGTCGATATAGGTTTACTTGGGGTCGACATAAACGAAAACTGATTTTGGGGGTCGACGAGGTCTAAAACTCGACCCCTATTAAATTAACACAAGTTCTTATTTAAAACTTTCAAGATAGGTACTGTATTGTTTATGTTGTGTTACGTTGTTGTGTTACTAAGAATAATTAATATTGTAGGAAATTTGTTGTAATGTAAAGTCTCATGTTCGTACAAGATGAAAAACTCGGCAAGTCAGTGTGAACAAGTTTGTACAAGACAATGAGTTCGAACGTACGTCTTTCAGGCGCGTTTTGACTTGCTCTCTATTTGACGCTTACGCAATTTAACACTAACGATCAACAAGTCCAAACGTGTTCCTGATATTTTACTATTTAATGAGCTTGCACTTAGGTTGAATGTTCATTCATCCGAACTCGGTACGACGCGACCGGATCGTCCTGTCTCTCGCGTGTGGTAGTGCTATCTCGGTTGCTCCGCGTTCTCGTGCCGTCTCGCGTCATCCGCGTCGTAGTGACTCGCTCACTCCGCGGTAGTGCCGTCCCGCTCGGAACGTGTCGAGTGTCCCTCTCACTCCACGCTCGTGCCGACCCGCCCCTAGTGCAGTGCCGTTATACCCCACTCGCGATCGTCAATCCACTCGTCATTCGTTAGAATAACGAGCGGATTGCCGCCTTGCCGAGGGGTTGCACTGCCCTTGGCCTCCCGTTGGGAACTTGTTTCCAACGTCGGGTCACGGAGAGCCAGCCCTCTAGTGAATCGTGCAAGTAAGTACACTTATAGTGACTACTTTGACACTGAATACGTGTTTTCGTGTTTAGTTTTATCGTGTTTAGTTCAGTTCCCTATCGTGCCGTGTGAATACCTTTTGTGTTTGTGCCTACGTACATGTGTTATAGTGTGTGTGACATTATGAACATGTGCCTAAATTACGGTGGACGCTAACACAGTGCCCCGTCACCATGGCCGACCGTGGTTCGCGGCCGCATAGCCGCGACCGCCCCAGCCATTCCCGCGCCAGCTCTGTCGCGTCGCGCAGCGGACCCTCCTCGAGGTCCAGCTCGCGCACGTCCGAGCGCGCATACCACTCTGCCGCCGAGCCCAGCTTGAGCGGTACGGATACCGCTCGCCCCGGGCCGTCCTCGGCATTCTCGCGGGGGTGTGCTGACACCCCCCCGCCCCAATGCCTCCCGACGGCGACCCGCCGCGAGTCTGGGCCCCCGACCCGCTCAGCCGATAAGGGTCCGGCCTCTCCGCCGCGCCCCTTGCGCCGCACTACGGAGGTGAGCGCCTCGCGCCCTCCGCATACACCACCCGCAGCGAGCCTACAGCCCGCCCTCGCCGCCTCGCCGGCCTCCCCGCCGGAAGAAGACCGCAGAGGGGTAAGTGCTCCTGCTCCGAAGGCCCCGGTACCGGCCCCTTCGTCGAGCATCATGCCCCCGCCCCCTGCCCCTCCCGTGCAGGTAACAAAGCGGCAGCGCCAAGAGGCGTCTTCAGACGTCTCGCCGCCTGCCAAGCGCGCCGATCGCCCGGCTACCTACGCCGCAGCGACCACCGCCCCCGTGCCATCCGGATCCCCAGTGGCCTCTACCTCGAGGGCCCCCTCGCCGATGGAAGTAGTGAACCCGGTAACCTCCGTCGGCCCCACAGCGAAGGCATCTTCTCCGCCGCCGAAAGCACCCCCCGGTGCCCTCCAATCATCGTCGAGAAGCTCGATGACTGGATCGACCACTTTAGCCGCCTCAGGGCCCTCCTGGGGCACCCCCCGAATGCGAAGACGTACGGCCAGGGGGTAAAATTCTCCCCAGAGGGAGAAACGGAGTACCGGTGCGTGCAGAGGTACCTAGCTGACCTGAGCGAGTCCAACCAGGTTAGTTGGTACTCGTACGCGCTGCCCCAGGACCGCGGTTTAAAGGTAGGCATCCATGGCCTACCGGTCAATACACCCACGGACAGGATAGCCGCTGATCTCGCCGCCAAAGGGTTCGAGGTGGATCATGTATCCCGAATCCTCGCCCGGAAGGACCGACCCGGGTGCGCTTACTTTGTTCTACTGAAGCGCACCCCGAACCTGGTACCAGGCATTTACCAGGTAACTGAGATTTTGAATATGCCTAATATTAAGGTGGAGGCCTGGCGTGGGAAGAGTGGCCCTGCCCAATGCCACCGCTGCCAGCAGTTCAAGCACTCCAGCCGGAACTGCCACCGCAAGCCGGCGTGCGTCAGATGCGGCGAGGAGCACGCCGCCGCCGACTGCCCCCGGCCACTAACGGATCCGCCCACTTGCATTAACTGCAAGGGGCCCCACCCCGCCAACAGTCGGAACTGCCCGGTCTTCCGCCGGGAAACCAACAACCGCCGCGCGGGCCCCTTAGCCCGCACAACCCGCACAAACCGGGTAAGTGATGCCCCCAATATCCAGGAGAGAGAGGTTGCCCCGCCGCCGCCCACCGCCACATCCCTTATGGCGGAGGCAAACGACCCCACCCCCCGCTCCGCCGCACCCCCCCAGCTGCCCCGAAGCAGCGGAAGCGGACCAGGACGAGGACCAGGACCAAAAAAAGGGCCAAATCCGTTGCGACTTCCAATGCCGCCACGGACTCCGAGTTAGAGCCCCTCCCCCTCCCCCCTGTTGTAGCAGCCCCCTCGGCTGATGATGCCACTCTATCGGCCCCCCCACTACCGCAGCGCACCCCGCGCCCCCCGCGCCCTGCGCGCATCAAACGCACTGTCCCGCCGGTCACCAAACCAGAGGTGACCGAGCTCTCCACCGAGCCCGCAAACCCGGCGATCACTACCGCCATTTTGCCCCCTCGTGCCCCCCCCCCTCTTCTCGCCGCCGAGAGTCCCCCAGGACCACGGCCCAGCTTCTACAAGCTCTGTTCTCCCTGGCCATGGATGTCTTCAATAGAATCCTGGCCGGGGAGGAAATCCTCCAGACCCTCTTGAAGGCCCTCCCCGAGGGGGCCACCCTCTTTGCCTCCCTCATTTCCCAATGGCTAACCACGCCCCAGTCCACCTAAAGGTCGTTCACTGGAACGTCCGGGGGGTCCGCGGCAAGGTGACCTCGATTCGCCACCTCCTTCGGGAGTACGAGGTGGATGTCGCCTTGCTTAGCGAAACCCTCCTGTCCCCTCAGGACCGTTTCAGTGCTCCCGGCTTCCACATTTACCGCCAGGATTTTCCAGGGGGTGAGCGAGTGTGCAGAGGCCTCGCCGTTCTGGTCGGCAGGAAAATTCTGCACCAACTCCTCCCCCCTCCCCCAGTCTCTTCGCTATACGCTCTTGGAGTGGAAGTGCTCCTCGGCTCGCGCCGCACCCATTTATATGCGTGCTACAAACCTCCGGGGTCGCGTTTAGATATCTCCGACATCCATAGGCTCCTATCAGAGGAGCCGACTGTGATTGCCGGAGATCTGAACTGCAAGCACCCCGGATGGGGCTCTCGCACCCCTAACTCGGACGGCAACCGCCTGCATGCCGACTCCGTACGAGTCGGATATTCGGTGGTGGGCACTTACTCCCCCACCCACTACCCCGAGAATCCCCGCTTCTCTCCTGATGTCCTCGACGTGGCTATCACCCACCAACTCCCCGGTGACCTCCACCAGGAGGTCCTCGATGTGGCCCACGGCTCCGACCACCTCCCGGTCCTAGCCATCATACGCGCCGTCCCGGCTAGCGTTCCCCCCCCCCTCCCCCCCTACCCAGTCCGCGACTGGGACGCCTTCTCATTGCAGCTGCACGAGTCCACACCCAATTTCCCGGTTGACTCTGCAGAGACCGTCGAGTCCATGACGCTGCAGATCACCGAGGCGATTACAGCTGCAATGAACGCGGCTACCCAGCCGCCCACCCGCCGCCAATACAAGCGGCCCTCACTCCCTCGCCACATCGCCGACCTCCTGGCGGAGAAGCGGCGCCTACGCCGGAGATGGCAACGCACGCGCTGCCCCACGCAGAAGGCAGAGCTCAACCGCCTTACTGCCAAGGTAAGAGTCGCGCTCGAGGACCTACACGCCGCGGAGTGGACCCGACGCATAGAGGAGGCCGGAGAGGACTGGCCCTCCCTTCATCGCTTCTGCCGCGCCCTAACCGGAGCCACTGCCTCCGTTCATCCCCTGCTCCACCCGGACGGCAACCCCAGGTACCGTGCGGAGGACAGAGCAGGTATTCATGCCGAGCACTTAGAACACCAATTCTCGCCGCTGCCCACGACCGCAACGGAACACGCCCAAATGGTCTCCGAGGAGGTAAAGGTTTTCCTACTTTCCCCCTCCTTCCCCCCAAACTTCTCCTTCTCACCGAGGACGGTCCAAAGGACCCTAGCTCGCCTCAAACCGAGGAAGGCCCCCGGTGTAGACGGCATCCCCAATTCCGCTCTCCGACACCTTCCCTTCCGGACGGTGGCCGCCCTCACTCGCCTGTATAACGGCATTGTCAGGACCGGCCACTTTCCATCCTCCTGGAAGATGGGACTCATCATCACCATCCCCAAACCCCACAAGAACCTTCGGATGGCCGAGGGCTACCGGCCTATAACCCTGCTACCGACCCTATCCAAGGTCTTTGAAACCCTTTTCCTCAAACACCTTGCTCCACACCTCCCTCCTCGTGAGGAACAATTTGGTTTCAGGTCCCAGCTGAGTACCACCCTCCAGCTGGTACGCGTGATCCACCACCTCTCCGTTGCGGCAAACAAGAAGGAAGCCTCGGTCGCCGTTTTCCTGGACATGGAAAAGGCGTTCGATAGTGTCTGGCATGAGGGCCTGCTCTGCAAGCTCATTCGAGCCAACGTACCTCCCCCGATGGTAAGGCTTGTGGCCTCTTTCCTCTCCGGCAGATCCTTCAAGGTGCGCGTGGACGGAGTCTTCTCCGCCGAGCACCCCATCACCGCTGGCGTACCCCAAGGTAGTGTACTTTCCCCAGGGCTATACAACCTATACGCCAGCGACATACCCACGCATCCCGGCACCATCGCGGCGCTGTACGCTGACGACACAGCGTTCATCGCCAGCTCGCTCAACAGGGACCATGCAGTCAGGAAACTTCAGAGGACGCTGGACCTTCTCCCGGACTGGCTGAGCAAATGGAGACTATCCGTGAATACACGTAAGTCCCAGGCGCTCGCCGTCACTACGAGAACAGGTTTTCCGGCTCCTCTGAAGATCGGTGACGCCGAAATTCCATGGGGTAAGACGGCGAAATATCTAGGGTCACCATCGACCGCCGCCTGTCCATGGTCGCCCAGTGCTCTGCGGCGGTGGCGAGGGCGAACTCAGCGGTAGCCCAGCTGCGTCCGGCCTACGCGTCCCCGCTGATCCCCCTGAGGATGCGCATCGCCCTCTACAAGACGTACGTACGGTCCCGCCTCACGTACGCGGCACCCGCGTGGCACCACCTGCTCTCTGCACCCCAGAAAGGGTTGTTGCAGAGGGCCCAAAACCGGGTGCTGCGCCGCATCGTGGACGCACCGTGGTACGTCCGCAATTCCACCATAGCGAGGGACCTCAGGGTGGAGAGCGTGGAGGCCTTTGTGGCCCAGCTCTCCGCGAAGCTGTTCGCGCGAGCGGATGCCTCGCGCCTGGTCGAGCTGACCGACCTGGCGCCGTGGCATGCCCGCCCGCCCGACCGCCACCGCCTGCCGAGAGATGCCGTCCCCCCCCCCGGAGGACCCTGCGGAGCCAAGCAGCCCCCCCCCCCCCCCGAAGAGGAGGAGCCCTGACGCAATGATGCGTCACACCGTGCGCAATGATGCGCCCCGGCGCAACAGCGCCCCACTCATCGCGGGATTGTATCCCCCCACACCTCTCCCCTACGCCGGCAAACCAGACGCCGGCGTACGCCGGCATTCAATCACCTGGGGCCTGTCGGGGTGGCAGCCCTCTTGCCACCCCGTCGCCTCCTTGGTGCACCTTCCCCCCCGACATTAAAAGTCGGGAACCGGAAGCTTACCTTCCCCCCCTTTCCCCAGGTCGCTTGTTTCCGCGGTCCGGCAAACGCGGCGCGTGAGGGAGTGGACCCAAACACACTTCCCGGCCCCCGGGTCGGGACCCCCACGCGCCGTTTGGAGCCGACCGCCGTTCTTGGTCGGGCCTGGATTGGCACTCGTCATTCCCTCGGATTTTGCGGTGCCCCCCCATGGGTTTCCCCCGCGTTCTGCCGCGGGGGGTCTTCCCCTAAAACCGAGACTCATGCGCCCAGTACTAGTACTGGGCGCGTCTTCCCACCCCAATTAGAGGGGCTTAGCCCCTGGCATTGGTTCCCCGCCCAAGGCCCTTTTCAGGGGCCCGGCGCGCGAGGAGAAGTCTCCCTCCTCCTCACGTGGTTGAATGTTCATTTGCGTTTTGAAATTCGTTGGAGCTTGAACGATAATAACTCATATAAGTACTCATTTATTTCAAGAGATTACAAAGTTATTACATAGCTAAATTAAGTGAAGTAAAGTGACTAAAAAAGAATTTACAAATTGCTGAGCTCCCTGCGCGAGTTAATAGCGTAACCATACAATATCTGCAGTTTATGAAAAATTTACAATGTAAATACCAAACAGTTTTTATCCGGCACAGCGCATCAGCATTACCCCACTGTGTGATAGTAATCAGTTGAGCTATCTGTAGACTGTTTGCAACAGTTTGCAGTTGCCTCAGTTGTTTTAATTGTAAAAATTTACTTGTTTAATTTGTTTTAGTATTTTAATTGTTTTTTTTTTGCCCTATGGTAAACACAACATATTTTAAATATACTATGTATGAAAGTATTTGTAAAAATTACTTACATTTAAGTTGTTAAGTAGGTAGTAAACTTTGAAGTGTTCAGTTTGCTTTGGTTTTCGTTATTATGCTGATAGGTACCTACTTACCTAATACAAATTTTCTATACCTAATTACCTACTATAGTTATTTACCTAATATAGGTATCCAAGTTTATCAATGAGTAAGTCAGTAATACCTAACAAACATCCATTACCTGGGTGTGATAAAAATATGATAGTGTGCAAATTTAACAGTTTATTATTGTTTTTTATTTAGGTAGTTTCTTATTTTTTTTATTTGCAGGATTACTGACAGTTCTATGATGGCGGACACGAAAAAAAATGCAGACAATACAGTTTGGACTACTTGAAGTTCGAATTTATTGCATCTCTATCAAATCAACACTTGCCGATGTGTCTCATATGTGAAAAAGTATTTAGTAACGATCCATGAAGCCTTAAAAAATGGATGACCACTTACTAAGAGTTGCTGACAAAAAAGTAGGCCCTTGTCATTTTTTCAAGCACTTAAAGAAAAACTAGACAAACGGCCATCCATAAGATCGATGTTTGCGTCATCATCTATTAAAGACGATGATGGTTCACGAGGGTCCTATAATATATCTTTCTAATAGCGAAGTCGGGGAAACCCCACACAATTGGAGAGCAGCTTATTTTACCAGCCATTGCGGAGGTCCTTAACAATGTGTTGCACAAGCCTGCACATGATATTTTAAAGAGAATACCTTTGAGCAATAACACCGTTCAGAGACGCATAGACGAGATGGGACGCGATGTGGAAAACATTTTATGCAAGTTCTTACAGACCAACAGATTCTCTCTCCAGTTGGACGAGTCTACATTACCCGGCAATGAAGCTCTGTTGTTAGGATATGTTCGATATATCGTAGATGAAAATATGTGCCAAGAACTGCTTTTTGCTACATATTTAGAGACTAATACCAGAGGAGAATTGATTTTTCAGGCCGTGGAACATTTTTTTACTAACAAAGCTATTCCATGGAAGAACATTGTTTTTGTTGCGACTGATGGTGCA
Source organism: Phengaris alcon alcon (assembly GCA_037179445.1). NCBI lineage: Eukaryota > Metazoa > Arthropoda > Insecta > Lepidoptera > Lycaenidae > Phengaris > Phengaris alcon. Next base: position 565,116 of record JAYRCH010000068.1, on the reverse strand, counting down.
CCATCTAAGGTTGGTCGTCATCGTGGTCTTATAGATCACTTAAAGCGACAACTGCCTGATGTACTGATCATTCACTGCGTGATTCACAGGCAGCATTTAGTACCAAAAAAGCTGAGTCCTAGATTGCATAAGTCTTTACAATATGTAATAAATGCTATCAACAAGATTCGAAGCAATTCTTTGAACTCTCGGTTATTTGCTCAGCTATGTAAGGAAAACGATGAAGTCTTTACTCGATTACTTCTGCACACTGAAGTTCGCTGGTTATCAAGAGGCTCTTGCTTAGAAATATTTTCAGCCATTTTTGAATCCGTGTTGGAGTTTTTACAAGAAAAAGATCCGAATTAGAAAGAAAATCTGAACAATTGGAAAATATATATTTATTACTTGACTGATATCTTTGGAATGTTCAACAAAGTTAATTTGCAGCTGCAGGGTGACGATCTTAACTTGATTAAAACAAAATCAATAATATCGGCCTTCGTGGGAAAACTAATCCTTTATAAACAAAATTTCGGCAGAAAAGAACATTCGCAGTTTCCGCATTTGTCAAAGTTACCAGAAATGCTTCAAGATGATGACATTTTATTATATGTCACTCACTTGGACGCATTACACAAGGATTTTACGGAGAGGTTTGAGGAACTTTTAAATTTACAAATTCCTCAAAGGATAATAAATCCATACAATACCACAGCCATAGAAGAAGCCAATGTGATAATGCAAGAAGAGTTGATTACCATCAGCACAGACGAAGAGCTTAAGCAGAAGTTCAACCAAGGCTATTAGAAGTTCTGGTTGCAACGCAACATTGAAACACAGTTCCTACATTGTGGAACATTGCTGAAAAATACCTTATCGCTTTTCCATCATCATATCAAGTTGAAAAAAGCTTCAGTGTGGTAACAAACATTTTGACGAAACAAAGAAACCGTTTGAAAATCAACGAACGTGGAGATTTAAGGCTGCAAATCACCAATATTGAAACGGAAGTAGCTAGATTGGTAGATAGTCACCAGGTTCATCCATCACACTGAATGTTTTAATTTTTCTTTGCGAATAAATACTTTTTTTTTTTTATATAATTTCCTACCTACTTAAGATTCTTTAAGTACTTAATTTGTAATAATCATTATAATTTAAACTTGATATTTACTAAATTGTATGTCTTTTTATTTTGTTAAATTTTGATGAGAAAATGAAGTCAACTTTACTCACTTAACCAAGTGCAAAGTTTTCCAGTTGGTACCTTAGTACCTAGGTATTTTGTATCAATAGGAAAAAACTAAAGATAGGCCCCCTTATTCATAATAGTCTGCTAAATTAAATCATTGCTAATTAGTCTGTCTTATTCTATTGACCTAAATCAGAATGAAAAATAACACTCTGTAGCAGCTGTTTCAGTTAGCGGACCATTATGAATAAGGGGGTTGATCTTAAAAGTATGTAATTTGGCCATGGGGGTCTGAGATAACAGTTCATTTTGGAAAAGGGGTCACTTGCCCAAAATAGTTTGGGGATCCCTGCTTTAAACGATACAATCTTGTATATGTATAATCGTAATCTCGGAAACGGCTGGAAGTACTTACAAGAAAGATTAATAGAAAAAATAGATCTAGCTACGTTTTACCCCTGGAAAACAGCGCATATTTAAGTTATAGGTATATAATATGTTTTTTGTTTTGTCGTGCAACAATTTATCAATAATTTCGACTGAAATAATGTCAGTCCGATTGGCAGTTTGGTTAATTTTTTGCGTTGTTCGAAAATTCAGAATGTGGCGGGTTTGAACTTCGAACCCGGGTAAAATATTTTTGTGATTATTTTTTTTAGTTACTAGAGCTACGAGGTTTGCTCGGTTACCCAGGTACTTATAAGCAAAAACTTTCAGTACCTATAGTTTAACGAGAATTGTGCAAGCGAAGGAGTATTTGGCACAGTCAAAGTTTTTGTAGAGGAAGGTGGAAGAAATCTTATATTTTTTTTAATTATGCTTAGAATTCATTGATAACTATTTATCATTATGAGCTAATTTCGGTCACAAGGCGAGCAGCTATAGTTTAACATGAATCTCTCAAACCAAATTTCTATTCATAACTAGCTGACCCGGCAAACATTGTTTTGCCATTGTATGTATTTTTAATGCCAAATCATATAAAAATAAAAGTTAAAGAAAATGTCAATAAAGTAAAAAAAAATATTTAGGGACGGATCACCCTTATCATTTAAGGGCTGCAAAAATAGATCACGACCGATTCTCAGTCCTACCGAGTATGCAAAAAAATCATTAGAATCGGTCCAGCCGTTTCGGAGGAGTGTGAACACTATGGAATATTATATATTAGATAGTAGTATATATTATATGTGCTATTTATTATTTAATCGCTTACTATGATTTAATCGCTTATAATTTTGTCTAATTATGGCACGATATCAGTCATACATGCAAATGTTAAGTAGGTACTTGATACTATTTTTATGTCTTCGTTGTTAACTATTAACGCTAATCTGCAGACATGGTTGCACTCTACTTAGCTAATAAGACTTCGCTAGTGACACCCGCTTCTAAGCTTTGCGTCCTCTAACTTCCTATGAGGGAATATTCAACGCCTTGCAATTACTTTAGCTAGCTTATAGTCTATTTACTATTAGTGTGAATAATTTGTGATAAATATAAAAAGTATAAAATTAAATAGTATTCTTTGACAAATATTCAAAAGGTAAAAAAATACCTAGTTATTTTTTGAACGTAGAAAACTTGAAACCATAGACAAATCATTGGTCTCGCTGCGCGCTCAACCCACCGAGACTAATCATTTATCTATGCTTGAAACAAAGAAAAAATACCATTTACCACTGCACCGGTTCTCTTATTTTCATGGGTGACTAAGGCCGTACGATTGCTGTCACACGGCGAAAATCGACCGTCGGCCAATCGGCTAGGTCGCAAGACAATTACGACACCAAAAATGACAAGGCGATTTGTCAAGTGACTGGCCGCACAACGAAAGTCGACCCATGTAAATCCCCCAATACCTACTCCGACGACAACAACCGGGTAAAGAAATTCACCAGCGCTACCTACATTAGGTCCCAACAAGAAAAGAAGAGGGGTTGCGCGGGGGTATTTTAGTGCTCAACGTTTTCAGCACGAGTAGCACGAAACTCTTGGAACTTCTGATCGTTTAAGCACTAATTTAATTGTAACCTTTTTTCAGCACCACCGGCTTGAGTGACGCCATATTTCATTTTTCAGAGCCGTCTTTAGGCCACTGAGTCAAGGGTTATCTACTGTCCAATGTTTTGACAGCTGTCACCCACACGAAACACGTTGGAGGAATACGCCATTTGGACCGTTAGTCCGTCAGCTAAAAATGAAATTTCAAATGGTTGTAAATCGAGAATTTCAAAGGCCCGGTATGATTCCCTATCGATTAAAGCCTGGTATGTGAAAAATAAAACCATGTCTTAGGCTCACAGCGGAACGAGACGATACGTGTCGTGGCGCTGACTTTTTATTATATCGATTCAACATTACAATTTTATCATTATACAAGAGAATATATGTTTCATTTGAACTTTGAATGTCAAGTTGCACGGCGCTGCATGTACGCATTGTGCAGTATATGCAATACGACTGATGTCATATGAAACGTGTATCTTTTTGTGTAGTGAATAAAGTTTAATTTTAATAGCTATCTGGAAAATGCAGCGCCACGTCGCGTCCCGTATCGTCGCGGTGTGAACTGACCCTTAGAAGAGTTTAAAACTAAGCTAAGAGCTTAAAACTAGAGTTTTTATTGAAGTTATTTTAATTAGACTGCGTTATATTACAGTAGGTACCTAAAGTTTGATTTATCTTTCTTATTGTTCGAGTTACTACGATTACATAAATGTTTGTTGTTTGATATTTTTATAGTTATATGATTGTAAAAATAAAATATAAATAATATAATATTATAATCAGTTTTGCGGCGACACAGAGATTTACGCCTACTTTGAGGCTTAACACGCGTCAACGCCGGTCATCATGCTAATTATTATACAAACGGTGTGCGGTCACCATGAAAATATATTTTTAATACAAATCTTCTATACAAATCATTAAGTACCGTGTATCACTTTTCAACCTTAATGCTTGGCAATAAGGTTCAAAAGTCAAAAGTGATATACCGGTTCTGTCGGCGACGGTACATGTAATATCCTAAGGCTTTGAAATATCACAGGGTAATAAGTTCTTACTCGAATATTTGTTTGGAGAAATTATTAATTGTACGCAAGCAAAATACTTTCCTCTGAAATCAGTCCCCCGGAATAAAAATTTTACTATTGTCGAGGAGAATCTACAGTGGCGTAGCGATCCTTAGGGGCGATTCCCCATATCAAAAAACATTTTAGGGGCCCCCCAGCCCAGGGGTTAAAATACACAAAAGGGAGAAAATGATTTGCATTATTAATGACTTTCATTTAAATTAAAAGTCATTATTCTTCAAAAAATCTATCTTAAATATGAACTGGAATGAATAAATAACTACACCTACAATGCAACCTAGGTCCTCGTCCTACACTTACACCTACTCCTACAACCTGCACCTTTTCCAATAGTTCTCACGCCTTAAACCTTCCCCGAACAAAGTTCGAACGTAATTAGCCAAATCGGTCCAGCCGTTCTCGAGTTTTAGCGAAACATTGCAATCGAAGAACAATCTATTTTTATATACATAATACCACGTTTTATGTCACGTCCCTCGGGAATGAGATAAAAAGTATCCTATGTCCGTCTTCTGGCCCTAAGCTACCTCCCCACCAATTTTCAGCCAAATCGGTTAAGCCGTTCTTGAGTTATAAATAGTATAACTAACACGACTTTCTTTTATATATAGATTTAAAACAAAGGCGAGCGAGCAGAAATTTTTCGAATATTTTGTTTCTGGAAGGCTCTAAACTCTAAAATGATAGCAGGTAAAATTTAGTTAACATAACAAAATTTTAGACGTTATCCGTATCTAAGAGTTTTCACACGTTGAAAATCATTCGCTGAATTTAATTTTTGTATTAAAATCATTACTCAGCTAATGGAGTGAGCCAGATAGTTTTAAAAATATAATACCGGTTTCAAACTTTTTTTTTCTGACACACGTTCGGGGGCCCCTGTAGCCCGTGGGCCCCATATAATTGATACGGCTGATACAGCGGAAGCTACGCCCTTGAGAATCTATAGATTTACTTAATTACACCAGCGGTTACTGACGCCTGCATTACACAAATGAATTGTTGTTAGGGTTCCGTACCCAAAGGGCAACTACAGGGCCCTATAACTAAGACACAGCTGTCCGTCTGTCTGTCACCAGGATGCATTCATCGTAATAGCTAGACAGTTTAAATTTTTACAGATGGTGTAATTCATATCCTACTATCATAAATGTGAAAGTTTGTGAAGAATGAGGATGGATGAATCGTTGGATGGATGTTTGTTACTCTTTCACACAAAAACTCTTAGGCTACTTTTTATCCTGAAAAGTACAGAGTTTCCGTGGGATATTGTGTTGACGCGGGTGGAGCTGCGGGCATAAGCTAGTTTGGTATAATCCCATTAAAGCATGAAATTATAAATTTATCGAATCCCAACTGTTCTGTCCGCGGCGGCTTTCCAATGTCCATACCGGATACTAATGAAACGGACAGATAGCCCAGATTATAAGCATAGGAACCATATGCTTTCACACGAATGGGCCGTTATATACCTCCGCCTCACATAAAACCGGCGTGAAATAACGTAGCGTTGTGTTTTAACTAATGAGTCAAATAAGCGTAGGGGCTTAAAATACCGCAAGAATTCTGAGCTCAGTTACCCAGGTTTTCACATTTTAAAAATATTCATTAAATTCCCATAAAAGTCCCATCTCCGCACATCTGAGACGCGGCTTGCTTCAGCGTTTGGGCCACTAATTATTATTATATAATATTCCCCTTCCTTCCTCCTGAATTACTTTTTAATCAAGACTGCTGTATCTTATAAATGGGTTGAAATGTCGACACAAATATATTTTTAATCTCAGTCTTTTGACACGCGTAGGACCAGGGTAGTAACTAACCCTATAGATTGATTTTTATCTCCCCAAAATACAAAATTTCTTCATCTACAAAAGATCTTAGATCATTAAACCAACATGGATAGATAAAGTTAGGATAAACATTAAATTCACTAATTTACTAAAAGCTTAATATTAGGCATGAACAGACATCGTTTTGGTATTTATAATCCTGGCTTAGAAGTTTTGTTGTAATTTAATGTAGGTACACAGGGCCGTATTTGCCTGAAATTGGAGTTAAATGGGAATAAAATAAAAACGCTATCACATCTTCAGTTCCAAAAAAATTTCAAGACCATAATATGTAATGTTTTTACTTTAATTTGAATTTGAAATACTCTTCTTTGGCTTTATGGTTTTGGTGAAGGCAACACTGAAAGTTGTTCACATACTAAGGGTCAATTCATATCGAAACGAAAGGATACACGACATTTTTAAGATAGCTATTTAAAATTGAACTTTACTAATTACATATACACGTCTCATCATTATACTCGTAAGAGTTCGAATGTTAGGTTGCACAGCGCATGTGTATGACTGATGTCATATGAAACGTACTTTTTTGAAATGAATAAACCATATCGTTGCGGTGTGAACTGACCCTAAATAGTATATTTTGTATGTTATGTAGAGGACTTTGGAAAGCTATGTTCTCTCCAAGAATAAAGTTGCAAGTTTCCCACACCAAGTTGCCGTATAATTGCATAGCTTATACAAGTATTCTTAGCAGTGGCGTGGGGTTCATATAACTCCATTCCTATCGGCTACACTTACCACTTACCATTTGAAGACCCTCATCCAAATCCCTACCTATTATACAGACAAGGGCTTCCCTGTTTAGGAAAACCAGCCTTCGCAAATGATTCTTATCATCTACTTTGAAGTTCAAAAGTACTAAGTATGTTAGTTATATTCTTTAGTCGATGCGCATGTTCTTTTGGATAAAGTAATCATTAGTCTTTTGATTCACTATGGGCCTGTTTTTACAATCTACGGATAAGTGTCAGATAGCTTATTGGCATGTTTTGTCTCTGTCGCTCGATATAAGGCAAGTAGCGACAAAACTTCCGGATAAGCTATTCCACACTTACTAGGCGATTGTGAAACCCTTAATATCCTGTATCTATATGTCTGGGGCCTACAATCCCCCACCAATGCCTGATAAATATCATCATACAACATAATCTTATGTGCAACGCTCGTAAAATTATCGTTAGCATATTTAATATTTTTATTACTTTGACTCCGTCTCTGGAAACTGGCTGAAACTTTAATTTATACTTATTATTTTAAATATTATTAGCACACGCTTTCAGTGAACTTTCAACTTTCTCGACTGTTTATTATAAACTCATTAATCCCTACTTTGATTTCGAAGTTTTGATACTTAACAATTTTGAAATAGCTGGTTGTGTTCCTATCAATGAGTGGGCTTGTAACCTATCCATGTTGATTTACTACATATAAATAATAATTGATCATTTTATAAAGAGTGAAAATGTTGCAGCCAGAATCCTTGTTTAGTTTTCCGTTATTTCGCCAAAAACTAAAAAGTTTTACCACTCGAACAAACTAGACGACCCCTGTGGCTCACTGGTTCGCGTTGGTGCCCAAGCCGGCGGTCGCGGGTTTGAATCGCGCCGAAGGAACAAAAAGTTTTTTTGTGTTCCTGGATCATGGATGTGTATTAAATATGTGTATAATATAATAAAAATCTTAAATATATGTATAGTGTAAAACTATTAAATATACTTCCCGTTACCTGTAACACAAGTTCTTCGGATACTAGATTGACGTGGTGTGAAACGTCCATAGATATTATTATTATAATTATTATAATATTATCTGCTGTATGTAAATAAATAGATTTAATAATTCATGTCTTAAGTCCGGTGCAGACGAGCTGTATAGTAGTGTTGGTCGAAGCCGTTAGGTCTATAGCGTCACAGAACGAGTTCAAGTCTTGGATCACCCGTAGCGACACCAGGTGAGCAGAAGTACACAGAATGTTTGAAAAAGCGTGTCAACAGGCTGTCGCTGGTCGCGGTCGTAAGTAGCTCATATGCACCGACCTTTACCTGCAGTCCCGAGCAGTTTGCAATTTGTTATATTTAATCATGACTTAGAAACTAGTTAGCTGCCGCCTGCCGCCTGCCGCCTACCGCCTGCCAGTGCTGTGGTAGACACACTGTCACCCCTCCGGTAACCCCCGGTAGTGGAAACGCGATTATCATTGATTATGTTAACGGTTGTGGAATATTTCAGTTCAGAAGTTACTAGTGACTTCAGCAGTCAGTGTTTCATGAGGAACAAAGATTGTACTGCACAATATAATTGTAACTCGTAAGTCATATGCAACTCCATTCTCGTATGACTTAAGCGATAATCTTATACTTTAGTATCCAGGGAGTTTTGTGGGAGCAAAGTCGATCTAGCTACGTCGCTAGGTTCGGCTTCGCAGGAAACTGCGCATTTTTAGACACATTTGTGTTTTCTTTCGTCGTGCAACAATATATTAGGTTACATTATATACATATGGAAATTGGCGTTTTGTAAAGGAGGAACATAAAGTCGATTTTTTTTAAACATAATATATTTATTTAATTAAAGTATATACCATTGCTATATATGCACTTTTGCCATCTCATAGGTAGTTCATTGATTCCTTTACTAAAAAAACCATTCGGATAGGAATCAATGAAATCTTTGAAGGCGCTTTGGACTGCCCCATGGAAGTTGAATTTTTCCCTTGCAAGAAGTTATGCTTGTTTCGAAAAAAATGGTAATCTGTTGGAGCAAGATCCGAGGAGTACGGTGGATGTCTTACGCATTCTAATTGAAGCTCCTCTAATTTGGTAGCCGTCTGTTGTGCAGTGTGTGGTCTAGCGTTGTCCTGAAACAGCAGTGGCCTAGAGCAAATGACCAACCTCGGTTGTTTAGCAGCTAGCTTTTCCATCATGATTTGCAGTTTCTGGCAACAGACATCTGCCGTAATCGTCTGGCCACATTTAAGAAAGCAGTAGTGAACGACACCGGCACTAGGCCACCAAACGCTCACAAGTAACTTTTTTAGAGTCAATTTTCGCTTGGGGCAGGCTTTGGCTGGTTCGCCAGAGTTCAGCCATTGTGATGAGCGTTTCCGATTATCTTACAGGATCCCCTTTTCATCACAGGTAATGATTCGATTTAAAATTCCTTCATTATTGTGCCGGTTGAGTAATGTAACGCAGCAGTCGACGCGCGTTTATCGGTTTGCTACACTCAATTCATGAGGTACCCTTTCCCTTACAGTTTTATCACTAACACCGCAGCCTGCAGCTAACTCGGACGTAGTTTGCGATGGATCCGCTTTCCCACATTAGCCTTCAATTCTTCATTATCAACTTTGGGCACCGGCCGACCCGTGGGCTTGTTTTGCAGGTCGAAATTTCCAGAATGAAAACGTTGGAACCAAAAACGCACTGTGTTTTCTTTTGCGACACCGCCGCCATACACATCATTAATTCTGCCGAGCCGTTTCTACAGCACTGGTGCCACGGTGGAACTCGTACTCGAAAATAATACGATATTTCAAGTTTCCTATTTTGTAAACAGAGTGACGCAAAGAAAAAACCAAAAGAAGAAAAAAAAATGAATTACGGTTTTCGAAACACAAATGCATTAGTAAATAGCGGTATTTTGAAATTAGAATTCCTAACCAAAGAATAATATTTGAGAACAAAGTGGCCAGTACGACAAAACGCCAATTTCATATGTAAACCTAATATCAATAATTTCGACTATTATGTCAGTCCGATTGGCAGATTGGTATTAAGTACATTTTTTGCTTTGTTCAAAAATTTGGAATGTGCTGGGTTCCAATCATATTTAATGCTTTTATACTATACAATATACATATATTTAAGATTTTTATTATGTTATAGGTAAACTTATTTAATACACATCCATGACCAAGGAACACAAAAAACTTTTTGTTCCTTCAGTGGGATTCGAACCCGCGACCTCCGGTAACCACTGAGCCACAGACGGTAATCGGAATACTTTAATATAAAATTACTAAGACTCCGCTGTCCGTCCGTCTGTCCGTTTTTCTGTCTGTTTGACACCAGGCTCTATCTCATAATCCGTGATAGCTTGAGAGTAGGAATTTTCAAAGATGTATTTCTGTTGCCGCTATAAAACTTTGACCTTTTTATCCGTTATTGGATGACTTATACAGCATTCCCCGAGCGAAGTAACCACTCTTAAAATACTGTAGTGCCTGGGACAGTTGGTTTTTAAATGTCGTATAGCCAAAATATATGGGGTATCGCCCAAGTACATACGGCATTCTCACAACACAGTCAGCCTAGTCCAGAGGAATGACTTGTCAATACGTCTGGGGCCAACCATGTGCGGATTTCCTCACGATGTTTTCCTTCACCATTGGTGCGTCCGTATAATGTACTTGAGGTCTGAAAAAGTCTCATTGGTACCCGCCACAACCTGGGAATCGAACCTGCACTCTCTCGAGTGCGAATCAAACGGTCTACCCACTAGGCCGCTATAACAACAAACACTAAAAACTGAATAAAACAAATGTTTAATATAATAATAATAATTTTCTTTCAGGTAACAACAATTAAGATAATAATGTCACATTCGATTTAGAATCACAAACAATTATTAGGTAATAATTATCTAATTATGTGCATGTATTTCAATATTCAACTATATAGTATTAAAAAAGAAGAATTAAAAACTAGTTATGATAACAAAATCAATTGTACCATAAAAGTAGGTAAGTACTAAAAAAATAATAACTACTCCAAAACTTAAAATGCTACAAAATATTATATAATTAATAATAATAATAATTATATTTAGTATTTTCTTTTAAGTGGGGCTACCATATAACATATAACATACGTGTTTTTTTCTGACTCCAACTCGCACTTGACCAGATTTCAATTGCGTGTTGGATATAAGCGATAAATGGGAGTTTTGCCGGGGAATTCAATGGGTGACGTTTGGATTTTGCATTTCTTTCATAAAGTGTTATTTCGGTTCTTAATGTGTAATTATAATTAAATTTTAATATGAACCATTAAATATTCGTTAACGTGCACAAGTGTGGGCAAGTGGTACAACTTCTAAAAACGTGCTATTTTGAGTTTCCCTCCAAAACTCCCTAGGAACTTTCAGTAAAGCTTCTACCACTTCTTCTTCTGATTCGACTGACATGACTCATGGACTGCACTGACTATTTATTTGGACTTTGACTAGACTTTAGACTTGACGATTTAGGAATACGGTGTTTAAAATTGAAACGAAAGTTCTATTTCCCGCCTTTTTAAATTGACACTGGCAAATGGTTATAAGTCGAAACCATATATAAATTAAATAAAAAAAACGATATCAATCAAACACTCGTAAAGAAAAATATCATTTTACGAACCACTATTTTATCTGTGAAATACATTGATATTTAATTTCATATTATATCTTTTTAATTTCATATACCTAATATTATGTCTATGGTGAAATATTTTTTTAAAACAATGTACAAAACAATTTGCGTCTGAAAATCGTTGAATAAGATACCTAATAATTGAACGGTATTTGATATTTTATTAAATAATTTTATTAGAAAACATTGATTGAGCAAACATTGATTAAAAATAAGAATATATATATCCAAACAGGTATGCAGCCAGGAGACCACATTTTTTTAATAATTATTGATACCAACAAAAAGTTCTCTCCGGCGGGGAATCGAACCCCGGTCTCCCGCGTGACAGGCGGGGATACTGACCACTATACTACCGAAGACGCTGACACAAGCAGTTAAAATGTATGTACTGCTAAGTACTTAACTATTTTAATATCCTGCTACTATTATAAATATGGAAGTTTGTTAGTATGGATAGATGGATGTTTGGTACTCTTTCACGCAAAAAGTACTTTTGATGAAATTTGGTATGGTAGCAGTTTACTACTTTTTATCCCGAAAAAAGACAGTGTTCCCGTAGGATACTGTATTTACGCGGGCGGATCCGCAGGCAAAAGTTAGTTATTATAAAATATATATTTTACCTAGGTAATCTATACTACATAATATTATATTCTATTCACAGTGAATCATCAGACAAATGTCAAAATAGCTTACTTTAATTGGTCAATGTGATCACGACTTGTAATGCGTCATTGGTCAATTTTGACATTGGCACTGATGATTCACCGCATTCTGAACGCGAAATAGTCGATATTTACCATAGAGCTAAATAGTTACCTACTTACCCACAATGATAAGAAATGTTTTATTATGACTCAGAGATAGCCCGCGGTGCGTATGTTCCGTAGATTTTACGAACTGGAGATAAGGAGAACAAGACCTGACGATAAATCCATGATTATCTAGATTCAAGGCTGTAACAGAGGCACATAATAGCTATCATAATATTATGTAAGGTAGATGTACGAATTCCGATCTTCCAATTTTTTTTATCTGCAAAAAATATATAATACTAACTTAGTCAAAGTCAAGTCAAATTCTTTTTATTTCAAATTTGTATTTTTATACACTTTCTGAACGTCGGTCTACATGATGCCTACCACCGGTTCGGGAACTAGCCCGGCGAGAAGAACCGGCTCAAGAAACTCGCACGAGGCCATCTTTTAGCAAAAAGATGGAAAATTGTTCTTTTTAACAAAAATTTTATAATTTTACAATACTACTTAATATATACTACTTACTATATAATATTAACAAAAGTCAGATACATCGTCTTGATACAGATGCATCGTCAATAGAATCATTGACCCTATAATTGCCTTTGCATACAAACGTTCTTTATCTACTTTTTTAAATTTAATAATGGAAATATTTTGAACGTTTTCTGGGATTCTATTGTATAGGCGTATACATTGAAAGAACTGAAGAGAACCTTTAAAGAATTTGCTTACTTTGCTTAAGTCTGATCACCGGTATATCTAGCTCGTGCTTATTACTTGTGTTAAAAAATAATAGTAACTTTGAGCGCCTTAGCTAACTAATAAATAGCATACTATTACTTTAGCTAATTACCGTCCTACGGCCTCTGAACAAATAAAAAAGTGAAAGAAGCGCATTGTCAAATAAAAACTAATGCCAGTTTTTATGTATGTAGTGCGCATGTAGCTACGCATTACCATGGAGGAAATATATTATTGGTCTATGGCATTACATACATCAAAATCGCACATAACCTTACAAAGTAAGGCGTAGTTTCATTACACGTGTGTGCGTGACACATCACACTGTGTAATTACACGGCGAGACGTAGTTTAGGCCGGCCTCACTGTGTGGTTCGCATAACTTTGTCTTCACTTTTTTACTTTCTCTGAGCCTACGGCCTAGGTACCTAATCAACCCGTCTTCTGCTGTGAATTTTGTTATTCCTATGCACTTACCAAAAAGGGCTGAATATCTATAGTACTTAATAAATTGCAAACTGTCCAACTAATTAAACAATAATTTTGAAACAAACCAACTCAGAAAGTTTTTATCACAAACCACACCCTTTAACAATTTTTACAAGCAGTTAATTCGAGATAACATAAAATTGTGCGCATTCTACCGCTGTAAATTAACCCTTAGATTATTATCTCCCATGAAATAAGTCATTAAATAAAATGTAACCAAGCAAAAACTTGTATAACAAAACCGAACCAAGAGCATGTTAGGATATGTCTAACTTTTTTTTAATTATTGTTCGCGCCAACACTAGCGCGACGTTTAGAATAAACACAAAGGACATCACTACGTGATGTATGGCCGACCGAAAGGGGCGCTGTCAGAGAGTGACGAACACTTGCAATTAGATACCCTTCCGCGCCGGATGCATTTTCAGCTCATCCCGAAACCTAGTGAACGCGAACGCGTGTGCGCATATTTATTTGTGCTCGTTAATATAATACCAAATTCGCCGGCGAACCGCGATAAATCTATCGATAATCCGCTCAACAGCTGTGTAGTGTAGTGAGAAGAAACCTCCGCTCAGATCCAGAACCACCAGCTCAACAATAAGGTCAGTCCCAGATTTCTCCAGCCCTCACATTAACCTATATACCTACTTCCCTCAGCTCAAAGTCGCATGTGTAAGTTCCTAGCTTACATATTTCTTGGTCCATCGAGCCTTCGTGAAGCCCTTCTCCCTATTACCGGCGTTGGGCCTCATTAGAACCAGCACCTACAGTTCCACTCCGCCCAAATCTGCACATAAAATCAGCTCGATTATTTATATTTTGTCCAATTAATTCTGGCCAGGCCGCCCCGCCATTTTAAAACCAAGTTACAGTCCATTCCCATTATCAATTCGGCACATTTAACATTAAACCCCTATTCTGTACTTTGATATTAACCTATATGTTAATTATTTAAATTATTTTGTGCATATTTCGGCCCATAAATTCATAGGAAAAACCCAAAAAAAAATTTAAAAAAAATAGTGGGTAGGTTGTCGGCTTATTGTCGAACAAAGAACTCGAACATTCCAGAACTTCCCTAACGTACCTAATACATAATTTGTGCCAATAATATCTCATATAATTTTCTCAGCTCTTAATTACTTACGAAATATTGTAATGTTTGATTTGCATATAAAATAACTAGTGAGTATTGTGAATTACGTTCGGCTCATAACAGAATTGTGAATCGTCGTTGCATTACTAAGTATTTTATCTATATATAACGTTTATATCTTCATATTCTCAATTTTTAAAACACAATATTAATTAACTTAGCATTATTTTAATAGTTATGAGTCGCATAGCATCTCAAGTGCCCATACAAACATCGTCGGCTCGCTGCGGTACTTGATTTTTGTGCATTCTGTAGGTAATAGGTACCTACACGGCGCCCGTGCGTAAACAACAGCTGGTTACATTCATTCTCAATTAGGTATTCTTCATAGAATAAATAGTGACCTTCACATTGAATTCATATCTTATCTACGTTCTGTGTTTATACAAAAATATTATTAGGTATTACGTTACAGCTGTTTTAAATAAGAATTCTTATCGACGTTCTGTGTTTATACAAATATATTATAGGTGTTACGTTACAGCTGTTTTGAATAAGTCGGCACACTATTGAGATTGAACCTGCTCATACCTACTTACATTGTTTTCATTACGTTATTTTGTTTCTAACGCGCCCGCTAAGATTTGTTTATATTCAAACTTCAGGACATTAATATAATATTACAGACGACTTCTAACGCATTAATCTCCGCTCATCAAACATACACTAATACTATATTAGCATCAGGCGATCGGTCAGCTCATTTGTTAATTAACTCGTACACATTTTATGATAAAATTGTATACATTGTCGGCACATTATTAAAATCTATTTTCTGCGTTTTAATTAATTGCGCGCGTATTTTCCGCTCATTACTTTTAAATATTTAACTTAGTTACACGCATATATTTTTAAACATGCCTACAAAATCGCAAGCGGCCATATTTAGGCAAACTATAAAATCTATTAGTAGGCTCAGACGTTTTGGGTCACGTTTTGGATGGTACTAAGATTGCTTTGGGCCCGGGGAAGCCCATAGCCTTCGGCACGATTTTTGATTTTGCACTCATAGGACTCGTTGAGCACTCATGCGATTCACCTGTAGCTCAAGTTGGCTCTGCTCATGTTACTCATACTCATTATACTCAGTCGGCTCACTCTACACATTCTGCTCATTCTACTTATGATATTTGCAAAGGCCTGGAAAGATTCTGGGAGTCGGAAGAACCCCAGCCTCGTTCTGCTCATTCAAACCCGCTACACGAGCAATGTGAACAAATCCTGCTGACTGTGCAAGCAGAGGATTATCCGCTCAAGCTCTCTCTGCTCATGATTTATGGTGGTCTCCTCCATGGCTCAAATTGCCAGAGGATACCTGGCCCAAGATGCCTTCAGCTCATACTCGACAAGACTTGCCAGGGCTCAAACCAAAATACGTACCATGCAATTTCTCGATACCCGGTGTCGATAGTGATCTGCTCACTCGCTTCAGCTCTTTGGAAAAACTAACTGGTGTCACTGCCTACATGAGGCGATTCATTCGTAACTGTAAACTAAATTCAAACTCGCGACAACTAGGCCCTCTAACTGTAAGTGAACGTAGAGAAGCATTACTCTTCTGGATCCGCTCTGTACAGCAGAATGCATTCGCAGAAGATATTCACCGCCTGCAAACCGATAGAATCTGCACAGTACGACTACAACGTCTGTCGCCTTTTACGCAGGACGGTCTCCTCAGAGTAGGAGGTAGACTCACTCGTTCGGAACTCACATACGATGCTCAACACCCATTCATTTTGCCTAGTTATAGTCCGCTCGTAGACCTCATAATAGATCACTATCATCGCATACACTGCCACCCTGGCACGGACACGCTACATGCTATTTTACGTCAGCAATTTTGGATATTATCTGCCCGCCGCATTATAAGGCACAGAACGTTTAAATGCATAAGATGTTTCCGTTGCCGCGCTCAGCCCGAAGTACCTATCATGGCTGACCTGCCAGCTGATAGAGTCATACCTCAGCCCGTATTTAGTCACGTATCAACAGATTTCGCCGGACCGTTTCTGCTCAAATCAAGTCAATTACGTAATGCTAAGTTAATTAAGGGATATTTTTGCATATTTGTTTGCCTCACTACAAAGGCGGTTCACTTAGAACCAGTCTCATCGCTCACTGCCGAAGCGTTTATTGCAACATTACAAAGGTTCTGCTCGCGTCGCGGACTTCCGGTATTGATACGTTCGGATTGTGGCACAAATTATGTAGGAGCTAGGAATCATCTACTAGAGGTACAACAATTTCTCAATGACAATAACGACGCCATTTCTCATAAACTCTCAACTCAAAATATAACTTGGTTACTCAATCCGCCTAAAGCCCCATGGATGGGAGGTATCCATGAGATTAATGTTAAATCCACAAAGCAACTTCTATACCGTGTTATCGGTGAGCAACACCTCACTTTCGAGGAATTCTTAACTCTGCTCACTAGAATCGAAGCTGTGTTAAACTCTCGGCCCATCAGTCCACTTTCGTCCGATCCCACGGACTATCAGCCCCTTACTGCTGGCCACTTTCTCATTGGCCGTCCGCTCACAGCTCTCCCCGAGCTGACTCTAGATGAAAGAGTAATATCTCCGCTCAAACGCTTTCAGCTCATTCAATCACTCTCTCAGCGCTTTTGGAACCTTTGGACCAAGTCCTACCTCCATACCCTTCAAATCCGCTCCAAATGGCTTTCCTCTTCCTCTCCACCCAAAATTGGAGAACTGGTTCTGCTCAAGGAGGACAATTTGCCTCCTCTACAATGGAAGATGGGAAGAATCTCACGTCTGCTACCTGGGAAGGATGGAGTCATCAGAGTTGTGGACTTAGACACGACTCAAGGCCAGCTGCGGAGGCCTGTCGGCAAGATTGCCCGGCTCCCACTGGATTCTGCTCAGGATGGGGCTCAGCTCGCCGCCTGTGCGGGCCCCCCAGGATGTTCGCGCCAACACTAGCGCGACGTTTAGAATAAACACAAAGGACATCACTACGTGATGTATGGCCGACCGAAAGGGGCGCTGTCAGAGAGTGACGAACACTTGCAATTAGATACCCTTCCGCGCCGGATGCATTTTCAGCTCATCCCGAAACCTAGTGAACGCGAACGCGTGTGCGCATATTTATTTGTGCTCGTTAATATAATACCAAATTCGCCGGCGAACCGCGATAAATCTATCGATAATCCGCTCAACAGCTGTGTAGTGTAGTGAGAAGAAACCTCCGCTCAGATCCAGAACCACCAGCTCAACAATAAGGTCAGTCCCAGATTTCTCCAGCCCTCACATTAACCTATATACCTACTTCCCTCAGCTCAAAGTCGCATGTGTAAGTTCCTAGCTTACACAATTATAGAGTACTTCTTTATCTAAAATTGGTTTTAAAAATTAAATTAAAATTTGTTTAAAAATAATCCAACAATATAAAAAAACTTATTTGAAAAAGCATAAAAAGTTTACTCAAAACTGTCGCGTGTTTTGCGATTATGTATGAATATTACCTAATACATGGCAATAAGGTTTATTTTATTTGGTCACTGTTTGGATTTGTCAATTAATATTACACAAATGACCAAGCATCTGTAAAGAAACAATCTGCATCTGTTTCAAACAACAACACATTTTGTAAACGCGCCCCTAATGTGTCTGTATATCTAGATGTTATGAAACGTCTATGTCATTTGTTTTGTGGATTTATTGCGGGTTGTTTGGGGAGATGTCGACACCCCACACTTGAGCCCAAATTGAAACATTACTCATAATTACAGCGGGGTGAAAAGTACCCACTACCCATACGATTGCACACGGGTTTGATATTAAAAAGTATTAATAAAAAATGTTTTCGAACTATAACAGAATATTATGCTAAAGTTGATATAAATAATACCCTTCTTGGCAGTCGGGTAAAAAGAATGTTTATTAGTATTGCTTAAAAAATTAATAAACCTAATACGAAAAATAACTACGTTGGTTTAAACTTATTAAAAGACATGTTTAGGCACTTGTATAAAACCGTCAGTTTCCAATAACTACACGAATTACTCCTGATTTTTTTTCAAGAAGGTAGGTAAGTAGGTGAACCCTTTTCTACGCCCCGACACGCTCTTGGCCAGTTTAAAAAATACTGAACGTTAAAAGTCGATTTTAAAACAGAAATACTGAACGTTCAGCGTTTAAGTTTTACTAATTTCCTTTGTGTAGTTTCAGAGGATTGAGTAAGTTTAGTTAAAACTACTGAGTGTTAAATCTCTTTGTCTGTTTAAGTTCAACTCAAAGTAAGCGGTTAAACGAGATACTTAGCGTTGTCTTAATTCTTAGCTGTCGTTTACAATATCCGTAATCCAACGTTTTGTTTACATACCAAAGATTAAGATACAAAATCTTAATCTTTCTGAAATTAAACATGAGATAAGGAAATTAGTTATTAATGATGCGCTTAAAACCGATCGAGGTAGGATATTATAACATTTTTCTTCCATTTTACTTACATACACAAGCTTATATTTTCCACTAGTGAATTTATTTATATTTTCTATTTGTTTATTCGTCTCTGGAACTCATTACCCATGATGTATTAAAAAAATATATATGCACCCCCCCCCCCCCTTAGATCCGGGGCTGAAGAGTACTACCTAGAGTCTAAACCTAGCTCTGTCTATGTAAAACTTAATGTGTATGTGTTATAATAATAGGTATTTACCCATGAAATTGCTGTTCTGCAGTACTGGCCATTTCAAATCAAAATATTTTTTGTTAGGCTAAGATTTCTAATTTCAAATTAATTTTATTTTAAAAACATGGAATTCTTTTTTCAAAAGTAGTAATTTGTTCATTGATTAGTGTTACATTTTCATCGCATTTCAATATTTTTCGTCATCATGGATACGCTAAAAATTCGAGTAATTGTGGAATAGAGTACCGTGAGTACCGTCGTGGCAGCAACGCGGCACAAGCGGCACAAGCGGCACGCAACATCAACGACGTTTACGGAGCTAACACTACAAACCAACGCACCACCTGTTATTGGTTTGCTCGCTTCCGTTCTGGAAATTTCGACCTGAAAAATTAACCGGCCGGTCGTCCGAAGACTTTGGTCGACAATGACGAATTAAAGGCGACTGTGGAAGCTGATGATACAAAATCTACGGCTGAATTAGCAGCAGCTTTCGACGTTAGCGACAAAACAATATTGGTCCATTTGCGTCAAATTGGCAAGGTAAAAAAGCTTGACAAATGGGTGCCCCACGAACTCAATGATCGCCAGCGCGAAGTACGCGTCGAGACGTGCCTTGCACTGCTCAACAGACACACAAATGAAGGAATTTTGAACCGCATTGTTACCTGCGATGAAAAATGGATTCTGTTTGATAACCGCAAGCGCTCAGCAAGCTGGTTGGATTCTGGTTCAGCACCTAAACAACAGTGGCGTGCATAGGATTATGACACTGGGCATGCGGCGAAGTACTCGGTCACAAAAACTTTTTCGTTTATAGATTTTTAGCATAGCTACAGCCAAGCGACGGATCTCTAAGTCGAAACCATGCCAACAGAGCAAGTCTTAGATGTACATCTTCTACGGCAACGCAGACAAAACAGCGATCGATCGTCGCTGCGGAAGAAATTCTAATAAGTAAAATTATAAGCATATTTTAAAATATTATAACTACTCACCAGTCAGCTTCTATTTTCACATATTAAAGGTTCCGGTTACTTGAGATTACTATATCCCGATGTAAATTACTAAATAATATGCAAGGAAAACAATATAATTTAATCTTGTGTACACAACCACACAGCCAGTTATACGTTTCATAACTTTTAACATGAAATTTTCGAGTTACATTATTTTTTGCTGGTTTAATTGTTGTAACTCGGGTACACACCTACCTTTAGACAGAATTTGAATCTTTTCACTGAATGACAATTGTGAGAACTTGTTACTTTAAATTTTTAATAAACACACATTTTCAAAACCTCACAGTCAAATAACATTTAAAAAAAATCGACTAACTCACTAGTAAAAGCAAATCACTACAAATATTATAAACTCAGTAATAAACTGTTAAATGTACACACTTTTAAATGTTAAAATGAAAAATCTTTTAAGAAAACTATAAATAAACTGGAGCGATTAAATTGTAAACAATGCTTATCACATGAAATATGCAATATGGCCCCCGCGAAACACAAAACGTTTCTTCTATTTAAACAAATAATACCTTACTAAACAAAAATGCATATTGTGCGTACATGATTCATTAAATTCGCGTCGTATTGTTTTTACTAGGATTATAGGCAACGAATAATTTCCAACAAGCCAGTTCAGCGGTTTTCGGAAGCGATCGGATAGCCGAACCGAAGCTCTCGGCTCGGCTCTCGGTTCGGCCATCTCCCGCCGCATGACTTATTATTACTTTATTTATGTCGATATTCATAGGTGTGTGCTTTTGCGAAGTATGAAAATTACACACACATGCGATGATTATTCCTGCAGAACTTAACGGCATTAGTTGCTATTTATAAAATATTGGGCGTTTTTAAGTTATTATATTTTTTTAATTAATTTATTTACTATTAATTAAAGTCATCTAAAACGTACGAACGTTTTATTAAAATATCTGTGAATGACAAGTAAAGCAATGCATTTCTGCCTATATGGAGCGCACGCCCCTGCTAAACAATGCCCTAAACGAAAACTTACCCCTAGAAAAGTGATTGTCACTGTTTGGTGGTCTAGCGCCGGTGTGATTCATCACAGCTTCTTACCAAACGGGGTGAGCATTACTGCAGATGTGTACTGTGAAGAACTGAACACAATGATGGAGAACCTGGCACATCTCCAACCAGCATTGGTCAATCGCTCGTCTCCGCTGCTCCTGCACGACAACGCGCGACCTCATACTGCACAGCAGACGGTCTCCAAGTTGCAAGAACTGGGGTTGGAAGCTTTCCGTCATCCGCCCTACTCACCAGACCTACAGACTACCACTTTTTCCAGGATTTGGATAACTTCTGGGCGGGAAAAAAATTCAATACCCGAGAGGCAGTACAAAATGCCTTTGAAGAATTTGTTGCCTCCCGTCCAGCTGATTTTTTTAAGAAGGGCATCAATAAACTGCCACTGCGTTGGCAAAGATGAATTGATTGCATGAGTGATTACTTCGATTAATACAAATAAAAAATACTCGTAGATGAAAAAAGTTCGTTTTAATTTTTTCATACAAAACGGCAATTTCATAGGTAAAGACCTAATATCATATTTAAGCTTTATGTGGTAAAACTGCCATTTTGCACATTGTTGTTTTTTTTCTGATATACCGTACTGTAGTTTATTATTGTAATTGAACAAATAGGTAAAAAATTTAATATCATTGTTAATATTATTATCAGAGAGAGACCACCATTCCTAAACAGAAACCACCGAGTCTGGACAGAGACTACCGAGCCTAGACATAAGGGTCCCATATACGGTCCGGTCCGGTCCGGCCGGTGAACTGAAGGCAGTTCGGCCTGAACGGATGCAAAATCGTATCGTCTGTGTGCAATTTCGAGATCCCATCAGTCGGCCAGCTCTATTTTTGCGAAACTACTAAACTCGCGTCGATTTCTACTAAAATAATACTGAAAACTATAAAAAAGCTACTAAACTTAGGAATCCGTAAAGTTAAAAAAAAACACGGCATTTTAGGTTGTGTTATATTAAAAAAATATTATTATATTGAATTTTCATATAAATTTTACCGTCAAATTAAAATATACTACACACACCCGGCATATTTAGCGGAACATAAAATAAAGGTTTGATATCAGTATCATATAAGGTTGCTGGCTGGTTTATACGTCATTTAATTTAAAAAGAAATATTTTCAAATTAAGAAAACAACTGAACATCACATTTTATGCAATTGTTTTAATTTTATTCAAATACACCTTATCTGGAGCGAACTTCGAGTATTTCTTCCTTCTGAGTTTGGTTTAAAATTTCATTAAAATACTGTTTTTGTTAGTTTTTTTTTAATCGCGTATCTTTTTGGAGTTGAGGACTGAATTATGCCTGACTTAGCCCCAACGGAGATTGCCAGGGCACTCGAAATGCGAAGAAATGGTCAAACCTTCAGAGTGATATCCAGAGATCTTCGTCGACCAGTTTCAACGATCCATCGCAGTATCCAACGGTTCAGGGAGACCGGTACTTATGTGAGAAGAACAGGACAAGGCAGAAAAAGACGCACTTCGAGTAGGGATGATCGTTTCATTCGGCTTCGTGTACGTAGGAACCCCCGTTTGACGGCCGTCCAAGCCCGACATGAGTTAGAAGCAGTGCGGGGTGTAACCGTAAGTGAGCGTACGGTACGAAGAAGGTTCGAAGAAGCTGGTTTGGGTTCATTTGTGCCCTCCAAGGCTCCAAGGCTCGAGGTAAATCATCGTAGAAACAGGTTAACTTTTACTCAGGAAAATCGACTTTGGAACGCGGACCAATGGAGTAAGGTATTGTTTAGTGATGAGTGCAGAATTCTCTTAAATCAAATTGACGGCAGGCAAAGAATATACAGACGCAAAGGAGAACGATACATTCAGACAAATTTTGAAACTACAGTTGCATACGGTGGTGGATCAATAATGGTTTGGGCGTGCATATGTTAGGGAGCTCGCACAGACTTAGGAAAATCGACTTTGGAACGCGGACCAATGGAGTAAGGTATTGTTTAGTGATGAGTGCAGAATTCTCTTAAATCAAATTGACGGCAGGCAAAGAATATACAGACGCAAAGGAGAACGATACATTCAGACAAATTTTGAAACTACAGTTGCATACGGTGGTGGATCAATAATGGTTTGGGCGTGCATATGTTTGGGAGCTCGCACAGACTTGGTAGTGATTGACAGAGGGAATCTGACTGCAGATCAGAGAAGTTTTAGAAGAAAATGTCGTACCGTTTGCCCCATATATCGGTGACGATTTTGTTTTTATGCAGAATAATGCTCGGCCGCATACCGCTCGGGTAACTCAAGCTAATCTTAATGATATGAATATCACTGTTATGGAGTGGCCGGCGAGATCACCGGATATGACCCCAATAGAGAACGTTTGGGACTTGCTGAAAAGAAAAGTTAAGTCCAGAATTCCAGCTCCTGCCAACGTGGGTGAACTGCGAATCGCCGTAGTTGAGGCATGGCGGAGACTATCCCAGGAGATCATCGATAACATCATTCTCAGTGTGCCTAGACGGGTAGAAACTTTAATAAGGACACGTGGAGGAAATACGCGATATTAATCACCATTTTTCTAATTTAATTAATTGTTATTTTAATATTAATTATCACTTTTCCCGGTTACATGAAAAGTTAAAAAATGTACCATTTATCACAAATAGCCTTTACTCGCAAAATCTGTTCTTAATGTGATCTCATTTTAAGTAAAACAAATGAAACTTTAAATAACAAAAGAAGTGTAGTAAGTAGATTTTAAAATAAAACCATATTTTTTTAATTATCGACCTTTTGTGTTCCGCTAAATATGCCGGTGTGTTTAGGAAATATTGCATATATATTAACTAAACGGGTAGTTATAAGCAAATTACCGACGAATGTATTATTATGATAAGGTGTATTTTTTTGTGCCTAACCTAGACCATATTGCATATAATTACTGTCTGGCAGTACAACTAAATTCCTACTAAGGATCCCGAATAAAATACTTAATTTAGTAGTAAAACTTTGTAAAATAACTAAATTGCCAACATTAATAATGGACTGTACGGATGGACTGAACGGACCATCTGTGGACAAATCGCTTCAGTTCTCGCCAGAGCCGCGGTTTCAGTAGTAGTACTTATCATCTATGGCCGCGGCCGTGCGGGCGTGTATCGTGTACAAGCGTAGTGAGTTTTCGCGGTGTTTAATTATTACGCATTTATTAGGCACGACCGTATCTCGCGGTAAACCAGAACGAACTGATGCGATTTTTCCGTGTATGTGCTCGAATCCGGTCAGGCCGAACTGACGTCAGTTCTAACTGAAACGATCGGCCTCTCGTCTGTGGAGGCCGATCACCGAGCCTAGACAGAGACCACCGAGCCTAGGAAGAAACCACGGAACAAAAATTTAGCCTATTTCTTGCCCTCGAAAGAACCGATCCAGCGAACCACATCGCCGCTAACAATAGTATTTATTAAAATTCAATGATATCTACTCAATTAGCAGATGAGCAACAGTTTTACACAATTGTTGGCTTAATTTTACTTTTCAAAGAATTTTCATTAAAATACCTATTTTACTTTATATTTTACAAACATTAATCAGATGAAAATCATAAGACACGTAGGTAGGTAATACATTTTGTATTATCAATTAAGAATAAAGGTCTACATGACAAATCGATCCCAAGATTTATATGTACCTAAATAGAAACAGGAAATTTAATTTGAAATCTAATTCCGAAAGTAATTTAAAACAAAATACGCAAATCTGAGGCGACCGCAATAAAAAGGTTTGAAAAACATGTGATAGAAGAAAAGTTCGCAAACGGGGAAATGGGAGACAAGCCCGGTCACTTTGTTCCGATACACGTACAGTCAACAGTGAAAAATTCTTGAAAAATATTATTGGTAGGCATTATAATTATTTAAACTGAATGAGGCGGTTTTGACATACTTAAGTACGAACGTGATTAAATTATTACTAATAAAAGAGGTCTATAAATAGGAATACCAACAATATATGAAAACTGTAAAGAATCTGCGATGTAAGTCGATTTGTGTAGCTTACAAAATAAGAGAGATTTGACTAAACGTTACCTAGGTTGCTATTTATATAAGTATAGCTTAGGAGTAAACTGATAATATTTTGTTACAATATATAGAAACAAATTAACAATTAATATTTTAAGAAATTAACAATTAATGAAACAGTTTTTGCTAACTGTACTTATGAAAATGTTATGACAGCGTAAGGCCTGGATTACGCGAGCTTTTTATTTCTGCATCGACTTGTTTAGAAACTGTAGTGGTCCATTCCGTGCACTGTCATTATCAGCAAGCTTATTGGACTAAATTCTAGATTAAGAATTATAGTATAAAGGTAAACTTGAAGGCTAGAAAATCTACTATGAATTGTATACCTAGAAAATAAAATATGTATTCTAATTAAATGATTTAATGTACGCCCCAAAGATAAATCAAAATACGTGCTTATTATGAGGAGGAGGATATTACAATGAGGATCAGTTATGTTTTTTATGGGGTATGCAGATTTATGGCGACAAAAAACCAGTAAATACTGTGAAGAAATTATTTAAATCTCATTGCCGAACAAGCAATGTTTAGAAAATACTTTATTTAGGTAGGTACATACCCAACCATTAAGTTATTTGGAATCGTTTTAATAGGGACAGCTGGAATTTGGAAAGGGTTTGTACTCCAGTTATCCCTCGGCTTACTCATGTAGCGGAAAATTGGGCATCTTCTAAATGAAAACATACGGGAATCAAGTTGCAGAGTCAACGCTATTTTTGTTAGATAATACTTACTTACTATATAGATAATACTTAATATATTATAATGTAATGCTGATTGCTAACTAATATAAAATATATAAATTTGTCCCTAAAATGTAATGAACAATTAATGTAGGAAAGTACCTAGAACTGTTAGTGTCTACAGTCTAATAAATCAATTATGTAATTGTTTTTGGTATGGTGAGTTTATACAAAGATTTACTTGCATTTAAATATATTGTATTCTTTACCTACTTATTATATTTTCAAGGGCTTTATTGTTTATTCTGTTTAATAGAAATCAAATGATTACACCTATTTTCTTAATTAATTATGTTTTATCACTAATCCACGAAACTTTTTTTTTTTTTTTAAATAACGTTAATTTTCTTTATAATACTAGAGTATTGTACGCTACCCTTTAGAATACTGTAGTAGGTTGGGTATTTCACTACTAATAACTAGGTTACCTACTCTAATCTATACAAAGTTTTAGGCAACCGCTATTAGTAAATGAACCGTAGCGAAACCAACGGACCACGCTGCGTTGTTTGGCGAATTTCATTACGTGTGTCCTGTACCTCGTTAATCACGAGTAATTTATTTCACTTCATTGTGTTTGTTGGAGTCTTTCATAAAGTTTGAAATCCGACTGAGTCTTTTGTAGTGGCTACGTGCATCTCGATCTCAATAGAGGTAATTATGGAAAATAAATTATAGTAAATTTTAGTTCCATTACAAATGAACAATGAATAATAGGGTAATAAGGTAAGTACGAAGACGGCGAAACGAAAAAGAAACGAGATTATTTAAATGGTGGTTTAGGGGCTAGGGCATCTAGAATCATGGCGAGATATTTCGCAAGAAGTCTCTCTAGGTCTAATAAGCGAGAAGTGAGGCCATAATGTCTACATTCACGCTTCTCCGCAGCATTTCGAAGAGAGTTAGCAAAGGCTTTTAGAAGATTAGAATGATTTTG
Source organism: Phengaris alcon alcon (assembly GCA_037179445.1). Lineage (NCBI taxonomy): Eukaryota > Metazoa > Arthropoda > Insecta > Lepidoptera > Lycaenidae > Phengaris > Phengaris alcon. The sequence continues at coordinate 537,962 of JAYRCH010000068.1, read as the reverse complement.
GGGAATTCGTTCAATTAAAGTAATATGGCGGCTTTACACGCAATAAAGCTGTAAACACATATAAATCATAATATTTGCGAATGCACTCGCTCGTATAATGGAATGTGATTAATTCGTCGCAGTTCCCCCGCGTGCGTCGATTAATCTTTAACGTATTTGAATACAATTTGGGGCACAGCAAATGTTTGACCTGCTAATGAAAAATGACGTTGTAGGGCCACACTGACGGTTAATGGTTTATTCTGTGTTCAACCACTAGATTTTCCCTCGTCAACCCTCGTCCTTATACCGACGTCACGTAGGACGAGGTTTGAAAATTGAGTGGTAGAACACGTAATAAGCCCGTTTAATATCGACGGAGAATTTTAAATACAATTTTTTGAACCCCGAACGGTACTGGAAACTAGATATACCTAGGTTACGTGGATGAGTCAGCTGGCTACAATGCTTTGTATCGGGACCATAAACAACTTTTATTTTATATATTATTAATGTAGACTGTACCCCTATATATTTTTAAGTTATTGCATAGCTTTCATCGCGGGCTTTGAGCGCGGCGACCGAATCAAGAAATTCCGTAACAAAATAAACCTAACACCCCCCACTCCGACCGGCACCGCGGTGCGGCGTTGAAAGCCGTGCATCGTCTACGTCGTTTCAGTTCGGCAGACTTCGGCACGGTGTTTGTGGGCGTGCGACTAGACGTATGCGTGTAGACTAGCTGCTAACTGCTCATAACTGATTCTACGAGGGCGGCACTGAAAATTTCGGAATCAAGGAAGTGACACAACATTACTATTTAAAAATGTATTTATTGCTTTTCGAAGTATTCTCCGCGAAATTTTACACATTTTTCCATACGATGGAACCAATCATTGAAGCAACCATTCCATTCGGAAGTTGGGGTCTCCAAAATGGCCGTTTTGTAGGCGTCCACAGCTTCTTCAGGTGATGAAAATCTCTGACCACGCAATTTATTCTTTTAGGTTGGGGCTGTACGGCGGATGGTCTAATAATTCTATGATTTCTTGCTCTAAAAACTCTTTTGTTCTGTGCGCGGTGTGAGAACTCGCATTGTCGTGATGGAGGATGATGCGGCGGTTGCAGTTCTCTTTACGGAGTTCAGAAACGACCTGTGGCAAACAAATGTTAGCATACCATTCTGCATTAACCGTTCTTTGTCCCTCAAGAGGAATAGTCGCAACATGGCCGGTTTTGGAGACAAACGTGGCCACCATTTTTTTTTGCAACACTCCGTGAACGAACAATTTTTGTTGGCTTTAACTCATTTTCGAACACCCAAACTCGTGACTGGTTTTTTGTTTCGGGTTCGTACGCGTATATCCAGGATTCGTCACCTGATACGATGTTGTATACAGCATTTGAGGATCCTGCGTGGAATCTTTCGAGAGTTCTGACGCACCAAGTAACGCGAGCCGCTTTTTGCTCTTCACAGAGCAAATGCGGTATCCATCGGGAAAACAACTTTTTTACACCTAATTGTTCATGCAAGATTATTTGTATTTGACTCATGCCAATGTCTAAAGTTGCCTGAATTTCGCAGTATGTCACATGTCGATCTTCTTCAATCAGCTTACGCACAGCATCAACGTTTTCTTGGGTGACTGCAGTTTTTGGACGACCTTGATGGGGATCATCACTGAGCTTGACACGTCCACGTTGAAATTCAGCAAACCAGCGATAAATTGTGGTTTTGTCATCCGGTCAACACACTGTTTTTGTGTTAAACCACTTCGAAAGTCATAATAAATCATCGCTCTAGAATTTTCTCGAGTCAATTCCATTTTCTCAACGACTAAACAAGTTTGGCAATACCTTGTGACAAGACCGACAATCTTTTTTTAAATAAATAAACGGTATTCGATTTTTAAAACCAAGGAGTTTTAAATTAAAAAGATTTTAATATGACAGGAACAGTGGAAATATTCCATTCCCGATACTTTTAGTGCAGCCCTCGTATCTCTTTTAGACACAATGCTAGGTGAGACAGCGTGCTTTTTGGCCGCGTCCACGAGTGAGTTCGAGCCCGCGACTAGTTGAACCTTACGTGTATGTATATGGTACGACTGTAGGAAGCTCGCACGGATCGAGACGAGCTGCTCCGAAATAGGACGAATACGTAAGCAGCTGTTTGTGAGAAAGAAAAAAAATGCTATGCAATAGCTTTACCGCGGCAGTCCCCGAGTGCCACACGTATTTGTTTTTTATTTATATACGGCATCGGCTTATAACCATTTGCCAGTGTCAAGTTAAAAAGGCGGCAAATAGAACTTTCGTTTCAATTTTCTAGACCGTATTCCTATATCGTCAAGTCTAAAGTCTCGTCAAAGTCCAAATAAATAGTCAGTACAGCCCATGAGTCATGTCGGTCGATTCAGTAAAGTGGTAGAAGCTTTACTGAAAGTTCCTAGGGAGTTTGGGCGGGAACACAAAGTAGCACGTTTTTAGTAGTTGTACCACTTGCCCACACTTGTGCACGTTAACGAATATTTAATGGTTAATATTCTACCAATATTACACAATAAGAACCAAAATAACACAAATTTATGAGGCAATACAAAATCCACAACGGAAATCCATTGAACTCCCAGGCAAAACTCCTACCCCTATATTATAATAGGTATCTGATATAGGTACAGTCGCCGACAAGCCCGATATACCACATTTTAAACTTTTAACTATGGCACGGGCGATTGTTTTCAGTGATGATGACCACTGTCTGCCACTGCAAATTAATAATAATCATTAATAGGTAGGTAAGTATTATCTTATTAAGTTACCTATTTTACCCGACTACGGCGAAGCCAAAAGGAAGAGTAATGTTTTTGGCGGTATATGTATGTACTGTACGTAATGTACATGATTTATGTTTGTTTGTTCCACCGTAGCGCCTAAACTACTGGCCCGATATTAATAAAATATGAGGTTACGAATAGATTCGTTATAATAGCCCGGGTAACAAAGGCTATGTAATTAACGTAGTCGGGTTATATTTTTTTATAAAAATTGTGATTATTACGAGGGCTGATTGATAAGTTTCCGAAACGACAAAGAAAAACTTCAAAAATCTATTTAAAATAAATTTATTTCTCAACGTAGTTTCCTTCTACCTCGATGCATTTAGTCCAGCGCTTCTCCAATGCCGTTACACGAGTTTGATAAAATGTTTTCTCCAACCCCTCAAAATACTCGTCCACGGCAACAATGACTTCTTCATTTGATGAAAATCTCTGGCCACCTAACCATTTCTTCAGGTTTGGGAATAAGTGGAAGTCGCACGGGGCCAGATCCGGGGAATAGGGTGGATGCGGTAGCAATTCGAACCGCAATTCATGGAGTTTGGCGACTGCAACCATTGACGTGTGTGCAGGTGCGTTGTCATGGTGGAATAAAATTTGTTTCTTGGCCAAATGTGGTCGTTTCTTCACTTAATTTTTGCAGCAAGCTTGCGTAGTACTCTCCATTTATTGTTTTCCTTTTTGCAGATAATCCACTAAAATAATCCCTCGAGCATCCCAAAAAACAGTCGCCATCACTTTGCCAGCCGACAAAACCGTTTTTGCTTTCTTCGGCGCAGGTTTTCCGCTCTCAGTCCACTGCTTAGATTGTTCTTTTGTCTCGGGAGTATAATGATGTATCCAGGTTTCATCGACTGTTACATAACGCCGCAAAAACTCATTAGGATCTCGGAACAGCGCCAAACACTCCGATGAATCGTCCACTCGACGTTGCTTTTGGTCTACAGTGAGCAAACGCGGCACCCATCGCGCGCAAAGCTTTTTCATTCCCAAATGTTGGTGTAAAATATTGGAATGCGTTCAGATGAATGCTCACCATCTCTGCTATCTCTCGCAACTTTAAGCGCCGATCATTCAATACAATTTTGTGAATTTTTTTGATCATGTCCGGATTCATGACTTCATTTGGACGGCCAGACCTGTGGGCGTCTTCGCAGCTCTGTCTTCCACGCAGCAGAATTACCTAAAACACTGTCTAGCTTGGTTTTAATCTGGGTTGCTGTTTTCTCTTTTAAAACGTAAAACTTTATCACCGCACGAATTTCGTTTCTTTCCATTGTTAAGAAAATTTACGACAGAGAAAGTTCTACGTCCTCTCAAACATATTCCATCAGTTCGATTAAATTCAAATTTGGCGTTCTATTTTCAAAAAGATGCCAGAATATAATGTAATATTCCTTTTTTGCGTATCATTTTTTTAAGTTCGTCGTTTCGGCCAGTTATCAATCAGCCCAGGTACTTCAAAAGTTTAAAGTTTAGTTCTCTCTTAATTATTTAGTTCAAAGCATTTTTTAATTTTATTTACAATGCAATGATAAGCATTGCCAGTGCAACGCGCAACGATTAGTTTTGTAATAAAATACAGTAAGGTAAAGCTATGAACTGGGTTGTGACTTGTGATGGATCGTCGACGTAGTAACATTTCATCAACAAACTGATGAATGGGGCATCAGATACGCGACTTAATGCCAGCAATCATTTACCCTCAGCGGAGCCGCTCGTTTGATTTTAACAAGATGCTCGACAAACATTAATTTACTCTCGATACAAAACATTGCAAGGAAAGAGGTTCATGGCTGTTAGTTATGAGCAAAAGTACATAAGAGCCCTATTACAAATCTGCACTCTGCGAGATTTAGTATTTGAAGCGTTCCCAACATTGCGCATTTTGTAGTAATTTTGCAGTTGTATTTATCGTTTTTATTGAAATGAGTTAATAAATTCATGCTTTAAAATTATAAAATCTTTATTCCTCATGAAGTAACAATTGTTCTGGTATAAATTTTGCTTAGTAATATAATCGTAGATAGGAGTAATTCACAGTTAACTTAAAGCGATTTTCGAAGTTTTTTTGGCTTCGAATAAGATTTTTTGTATATAAAATCAAAGATATTTCAAAATTCTATGGCCGCTAAGAACTATACGACTATGTAGGAGATGACATTCTCATTTATTATTTCTTTTGCTTAGAACAGTAGTTCAATCCAGGAGCTCAAAAAAGTGCCTTCGCGCATTTTATAAAAATATTTCCCTGCAATTTTGGGTTTAATTAAAAAGTTAAGCAAAATTTACAAAAAGCGAGGCCGCTACGAACTAGGCCAATAGCTATTCTGCACTATTCAATATATCAAAATTGTGAATGTACCTTTGTTTCTGAGATCAAGAACGCCATAATTGGCCATCTTACGCAAAAATCACAGTCGAGATGTAATATGCCTCTTAAGTATAATAATATTGTTTTTATTCGACGATCACTGTGGCTCAGTGGTAAACGTGTCGGCGCTCAAGCCGGAGGTCGTAAGTTCAAACCATGCCGAGGGATCAAAAAGTTTTCAATGTTCCTGGGTCATGGATGTCTATTAATTAATATGTGTAGAATATAATAAAAATCCTAATGTATGTATAGTAAGTAGGTAAGTATCGTAAATCTTACTAATTTCATGAAGTATGAACGCAAAAGTTTGTAAGAATGTATGAATGGATGTGATGTTTGTTACTCTTTCAAGTTACACGCAATAACTACGGAACAGATTTTAACGACATTTAATATGGTAGTAGGTTAGACTGGATTAACACATAGGCTACTTTTTATCACAACAAATGTACGGTTCTCCTTGGATTTCTTTTTGCACGAACGAAGTCGCAGGTGTTGCCCGCGACTTCGTTCTCTTTTGAAAATAATCTGAAAATTTAATGCGATATTATAGAACAAGACTAGTAATAAGGCCTTTAATATTTAATTATTAACACTAATTATTATTATTTAGCTCAGGCATGACATGATATATTAAAATATAACCTAATTTATCAAAAGCAAACGCTGACTTCTCAAATGTTTTAGTGTGCTAAGTTTTCTTTAAAAATCATAAAAACCATGTAAATCCTTCAAAATGTATGGTAATGAATTCTTTGAAATGAAACTCGACCAGTCCAAAAGTTGAATAATTGAATCGAGCTAAGTGCAATCCCTGTTTAAGTATTCATTACGCTCTTCTGAATCCATCACTCCACAATTAAAATTGCTTAGGTACACATATTTTGTTTTAATAGCATATTTCACACAATATCACGTCACGTAGTTCCTTCAGCACATACTCAAAGAGAATGTAAATATATTAGGTATAATATGCAGTAGGTATAATGCACTACTGAAAAACATAGAGTATGGGCCGAAACCATAAAATTGCGGTGTTACAAATTGGTTAATAGTGAAAGGCAATTATTCGATTTTTAATTTTATTGACCGTATTAACGCCACGGCTCGCAGTGAACGCATAATTGTTTTTTTGGTACTGAGAAGATGTCACACCAATTTGAACAGACGACAGACGACAGTGACAAATATCTAGCAGTGACATCAGTAGCGGGCGGCAGAGTCGACGGTAGACTTTTAGCTTTATTTTTTTTATTATTATATTACTATATTATTATTTTTTCTAGCTTTTAGTTTTATGTTTTGGCTCATAGTTATAGTTTACTACATAATGTGAAATTAGAGAGGGTACCTCCAAAATACAACATCATCTTAGCATCAGAATATCGTCAATACTCTATAGGACAGTAGTTCTGATAAATTAAAAAAAGAAAAAACAAAAATATTTAACTGACCGGTCTTCGAACCCACCATATTTCGAAGTTTCGGACAAAGCAAAAATTATACATAATATGCATACCAAACTGCCCAATCGGACTGACATAATAGTCGGAAATTATTGATATAATTTCGCACGACGGAAGAAAAACAAATTATATAGCTTAAAAATGCTCAGTTTCCCAGAGGGATTAGAACTAGCTAGATCGATTTTCGACCCTAAAACTCCCTCCTACAGTTGTAGGGGTGAAAAATCGATCTCGCTAGGTATTATCCCTCTAGGAAACTGCGCATTTTTCATGGTAATACTTGCAGCCGTAATCGAGAAACCGATTATATAAATACAAGATTGTCCTGTTTAAAGTATACGATTTAGTAAGCCACTAGCACTAACATAGACACATGTTAAATATTCACAGCAATGCTTACAATACACGACGTCGCGTATCGTTGCTATGTTGTAAACTTTTCTTTGGCGCGCGTACATGCACGCGTGACCGTGCTTAACAAAAACATGCGAGGGAAATAAAAATCCTTTTCTTGTTTATTAATAAATTTATTTTATCTTAGAAATCAATATAAGAGATTCCAAAACAGATTTTAAGAACAATGATTTTGACACCGAGATCTTGTAAGCATTTTACAATTTTAAAATAAGTGCAGAACACCTTTCAACTTATGTACTTCAACAATAGATTTCTTCATTGCCATCACAAATGCTCTTCTCTTGAGTCGCCAACATAGCAAATACAAAAAAGAAAGAAGACTCCTAATGTTTATTCGAGTAAAAGGTGGGGAGTTATTATTAATAATATAATATTATAATGTATTGAATAATATTATAATTATAATGTATAGCATACTATAACAATGTATAAATATTATAATATATTCTCTCATATATAGGATTTTCCGAAGGCACTGGTTTGTAAATTATTTTAAATCAAAAAAGAAAATTAAAACTTTAACCTAAGTATATGAAATAATCTATAATATTCATATATACTGACACATTTAAAATGCCAGTCTTATTTAAAGAAAAAAAATATGGTCGTGAGTTTTACACACATAAAATGTTACCTGCAGCCAATCATACAGTTGTGTGTAGAGAGAAATAAATAGAATTATATCAAAAAAATTAAAAAGTATTATAAAAGAAAGTAATTTAGTAGAGCTGTAGCAAACCGGATGTATTCGGTACTGTTACTTAGTATGCATCATTTAGTACCGACTAACGAAACGTTACACACGAATACATTTCGTTACTCGCATTTTTCGTAGTATGGGTACCACGGTTTCAGTTCACACAAGTAGCGTTGATGCTTGTATTGATACATTTGCTGATCGTATGTTTTACGCATGCGCGAGCTTATTCGGTGAATTTAAAAACGTACATTACAAAGAGCGATGTTTGTTTATTAAGTGCAGTAAAATTTGGAAATTTGTCGTCCAAGTTTTTAATTATGTAACTTTACCATTTTTACCAGACTGGATTTGATGTAACGAGTAACGTAACGATACTATAGTAACGAGTACTAATTGTTATAGTAACGAATACATACGGGTACGCTTTTTTTCGTCACTTTTACACCTCTATAATTTAGACATAAAAATGGACGGTTAGTATATTACCAATTACAAAACATTTTAAATCAATTCAAATTATTAAAACAGTGCAAAAATATATATTAGAAGGCGTTCTAGCGAGGTTCAGACAGACCATGTCAAAAGATCCAAGTAGTTTTTAAAACTGAGCATTAACAATATGTATAGACCCTTATATTTCGGCTAAATTACATTTTTCTCCAACTAAGTCCCTCTGTGTAAACTTTACACTGTGTACAATAAACTGTGCAGTTTATGCATTGTAATTTAATCGTTACGCTAAAACGTTACGTGTGTAGCGAGACATAAACTTTTTATCACTAAAATATTATAAATATAAAATTATGTGTCCGACATTTCAAATGAATATAATTGTCTTTCTGAAGCAATCAGTTTAACCTATCAGCTTTTTAAGCATAATTAGATGTAGATCTTAATTTTAAATATAATATTATAGGGCAGATCCACTAGTTCTCGACGAAAGTGTGCGCGCTAGGGTCGGCGATATTAGCTGCTGGTCGACTCTCAACTTCAAATACGGCACATACAATAGTGTATTATTGTTTAATTTGTTTGTTTGTAAACAGTTGTTTAGTTGGAAGCTATTAGCTAAGCCCGATATAAGTTTAGACCTAATATCTATTTATTTCATAAAAGTAGAAGTGAAGAAAAACGCCGCTGGGCTCCGGAGTCTTAAGTTATATCATAGAATAGGAGATACAAATATTTGAAAATTAGTGAAAAATCTATTTTTTTTAATTCAAAAAATTCTACAGCGGCCGACATTGTACGTATCGGGCTTCAATTTTGAGCATCGTCCCTTTTATAGGTGTACTTTCGTGGAAAAAATCAGCATCAAAATCGCCGACCCTAGTTTTTTTTCACTTTCGTCTAGAATTAATGGATCTGCCCTATAGTATATTTTTCTGTAAACAGTAAATATTTAAGCATTATAAATGTATAACATATAACTTTTTTTCAGCACAGCAATTTTCGTACTTAACAGTTAAAAACTTCTTTATATAAAAAGCGTTGTAAATTGTAAAGTTTTGAGGCAAAGTGAGACACTCAAATACAATCATGGAGAAACGTAAATTAGTACAACCCAAGTAGACCCAGGAGGCATTTCTTGTAGTGTCCCGAACAGTCACCCTGGAAAATAAATAACATTAAATAATTTTTTTTGATTAGCGACAGGGAATTGGGTGTTCGCCTACATATAAAAAATTCGTTTATTTTTCACATTTAGAAATATTAATATGTAAAATACACATCTTGATAAAAGTAAAAAAAATAAGATTTTAAATGTAGTTTTGTAATAAGATTCATTCAAAATCAAAGTCACAAAAATGTTGTAATATTTCTTTACAACAGTAGTGTAAAAAACCTATATAATTATAAATTTATATTAAACTAAACTCACATCAAATATAAAAAGATTTACTTTGGCATGTATGAACATACAACGAGTAAAATTCGGAGATATCAGAAATTTTGCCGCAACATACACGCTCCGATATACTTGTATAGGCAAACCTGTCGGGTATACCGTTACGTGTATAATCAACATTAGGCGGACAGATGAACTTCCTCTCCTTAGCCGCAGCTTCATACTTTTTACTTTAAGCGCCAATGATTGTGAGCGGTGCCGGTGCCGGTCGTAGTGAGCGAAAGCAATGTAACAACTTGTAGAGACACTATATTTAAAACACCCACCTCGATCCAGCTCTGCAGGCTCTCGCCGTACTTGGCCTGGAAGGTCTCGGCGATGTCGCCCAAGTCCAGCTCGCAGCGCGTCACCATCACGCGTATGAGCTGCCGGTCATTCGTGCCGAGGCCCTTCATAGATTTGTGCAGCCGCTCCGCAAAGAACAGAGGCTTGTTGCGGACCACTTTCACTGCAAGTTGTGTAAATAATGTGTTAATTTGTGTATATTATAATACTAGCTTATTGCCCTGGACAAAAAATGTTAATCAAGAGCCTAAACTAGTAGTAGTCAGGCGTGGGACAGACCACTCAAGGCGACAGCGCAGTGATATACTTACATAAAATTATTATAAGTAATTATAATATATATAAAAAATGAAATGCCATAAATAATAATAATATAATATATTATGTTTGATTAAAATAAGATTATAACATGCATACATACACACATCCATATATCCATCTATCTATCTATCCGTCCATCCATCCACACAAACTTTCACATTTATAACAGTAGTGGGATGTAGTAGTATGACGAAGTAGGAGATACCTCACGCTTCGCTGCTGCTGAGTCCACTCGTCGGTACTCACCGATGGCGCGCAACGCCTTCTCCAGGTCGCCGGAGAACTCGGCTTTGATGGCGTCATCTATGTCGTGTCCGGTGAGAAACGTGTACTCCTGGAACACGGCCGCCAGCTGCGGGAACGACCGGGAACAGAGTACGGCATTGAAGACCGACTCGTCCGTCCCTAGACGGAGCTCGCCTGGAACAGGAAAGGGTTTATCATATTAATCATCATTTATTCATTACAATTATGATCATATTTTTTTTATTTTAGAGAGATTTAGGACTATCGCCTTTATCATCATTTTTAGGATTCCGTATATAAAGAGGACGTAAAACGGGACCCTATTATTAAGTCTCCGCTGTCCGTCTATCACCAGGCTATAATCTCATGATCCATGAAAGTTCAGACAGTTGAAATTTTCACAAATGATGTATTTCTGTTGCCGATATGACAAAAAGTACTAAAAAACATAATAACATAAATATTTAACCATGCAACAAAGGGGTTTTTTTGCCGTTATGTACGGAACCCTACGTGCGGGTGTCCAACTCGCACTTGACATAATACTTGCGCTGCGTTTCTGGTTTCGAGTGGAGTAAGAATGAAGAGGCCCTAATTTTTTAAGAGGTTGGCAACGCACTTCTTATCTTAAATGAAGGTTAAGTTCATGGGCATTGTTGTGAACATAAAGGCGTTATGCCATAAAAAGTCAAATAGCCCCCACGGGTCAGACAATTTTCAGTTTCATACCTGCTTGTAACAGGCTTCTTGCGTCTTCCCTCGCCTTATTCTGGTCTACGTGGAAATCTTCAGATCTGTTTCCCTGGAAGAAGGAAAGAACATCTTACTGTAAATACATTTTTTGTATACAGCTAAGGCGATTATGATTAATACTATCTAGTACATATTGGCTTAAATCGTTGTACGCTATACGCACAAAATATTATGTTGCTTATGAAGAAATAGAGCATAATTTTGTAGACAATACAGTTCAAGATCAAACGAAAAGCACTGCTACTCTAAACCGATGTTTTTTTCAACTTGTTTGCACATAATTATGCGGATAACGTACCTACGTCCTACATGTCAAGGTTATTTCCATAAAAGCAGCCAATAGCCACACGCCCCGCATCCTCTCTGATATGAAATTAAGCGAGGAAAAATTTACGCATAATATTTTATTCTAATCATGAAACAAAAGACACTAAAAGTTATGCGCTTTCAATTCTAAGATTTGTTTGGGTGAACAGTCTTTAATGTAAGTATAGACTCTAAAAGTAGCCTTGCATCCAAGATTAAGAAAAAAGCAATAGGTCCGAGAACAGTACCTTGCGGTATTAATTATTTTAATTATCAAGTACATAAGTTAAGACAAGACGAAAACCAAAAGTCTATTTATTTGTCCATTGCACGAGCAGTAATAGCACAGACATGAATGGATATGACATCATACTTTTATCAAAGTCAAGCTGTCTATTAATATTCATAATATTATTATTGTGGTCTCAAATAATAAAAGATCAGTAGGTAATATAATAATAATATCTACGGACGCTTTCACACCACGTCAATCTACCGTAAACGTACCAGACAACGGAAATATATTTAATATGTTTATACTATACATAATATTATAGATATTTAAGATTTTTACACATCCATGACCTGGGAACACAGAAAACTCTTTTGTTCCCTTTCTGTTTGGCGGGATTCGAACCCGCGACCTACGGCTTGAGCGTCAACGCGCTAACCACTGAGCCACAGAGGTCTTATATGAGATATGTCGTCACTCGTGTTAGACAAAGATAGGGCCTCAATAAAAGTCGCCGTCGGCCGCGGTGTGTCGAAAGATTAACAGCCTAGAGCCCTAGAAGGCCGATGACGCATTTTACGTCAAAGGTTTTTCTGTGCCGAGACTGACTCATAAGAAATCTTGTTTTGTGACGTTAATAAAGACTCATAAATTAATGTTTCGAAAATGCATTTGCATAAATTGGTCACTGATATTCTGAATTAAAATTGAAAATACGTCATTTCCTTCATGACGTTATCGTTGCACAAGTATACTTGTTTGTATGACGCGGACGGTGGAATGAGTCATCTCGTATGAGCCTCAACAGGTTTATGGCAAAACAATCATGTGTTGTATCGTGTATGAGAGCAAATTGGTAATCGTAGGGAACTAGTGACTAGTAAATCACAATAGTATTGAATAGTAAATCACAATCCCACCAAAAACAATTTCATGTAAATTGATGCCAAGACGATACCATATGACTCGCACAAAAAGCTATCAGAAACTATCATATAAAACCAAGCCTCAGATAACTAAATTAACTCGGGGTCGGAGGATAAAAGTTCCAAGTTTGTCAATTTTTATGTTGTTTATGTACTAATACTAGCTTACATACCAAATTTCAGCTTTCTAGGACATTCGGAAGTACCCTATAATTTTGTTGATCATCAGTGAGTCAGTGACAAAATCATGGGTTTTTAGATATTAATAAAATCTATATGACATATGTAATCAAAACTTTACACGTTTAATAAGTCCGCTAATGGGAACACATCCTGAATTTGATTTATCTGGTATAATCCAAACAAAAGTTATGAGGGTTCAATAATCGACGAAACGCTTCGAGAAAAGGTGGTCTGGTATTGGGCCTTGCGCTTCGCTTGGCTCGTCTAAGCGTCACTACTGTGCCCCCAGATGAACCGAGAGATCTACGACACCCGTACTATTCATTTATTATTTTTCAACTTCTACGAGATACGTATGTTGAAATATTTTAATGCAGCTATTACAGTAATGTACATGTGTGGGTACTTTTTGCATCTGAAAGCAACGTTCTTTGTAATTAAAAACTAATTTTAAATCATGCAAACTTCATTCACCACATTAGACAGTCACTAATTTGCCACTTTTCTTTGCTCTCCGTACATTTTGAAGTTCTTCAGGCAAACGTCCAATCAAAAGCGATATTGAATAGATATCTAAATGTCAAATTCACATCATAAACCGTAAAGATGGCTACAGACAAATATTACGCATACATAGCTTTAGCCCCAATAGCAGTCTCCAACACACTTAAAACTTATCAGACAATAAATTAGATATAGACTATAGTCGAGTTCAGGAGACAGAATAAAAAAGTAAACAAACATTAAGGGGTTTCGCAACCATTGGATCAAATTGAAAAAACAGTTTCGTGACTTTGTCATACAACTTGAATAACAAAACTGTCTAATTTACATAAAAAAAGGCGCCGCACCGACGCGACTGTGGCAATTCATGTGCCATACGCTAGATGTTAATGCGACCAAGTGAAATTGCTATTAGTTTTTAATGATACGTCATATTATATGTGACTTTGGGTTGTTTGAACTTGGTATTATTTTCATTTACACAGATTATCATTGTTTACATAAATTATTCTGTCTCCTGGTTTTTAGTATAGCGTGTAATATACTGTACTAATAAATACACAATACAGTTAATACTAAATAAACACTCACCATGCACAGAGACGTCATGAGCCTCTTGAAGTTGCCCGATGTGTCGCCGCGCAAGTCATCCTCCAGGAGGGTTCCATATACTGGAAAAGGTTGAATAAATAAATAAATAAATAAAGCAATATTTGTGGGAGGCAATCCTAGCACGGTCATTTGAAATATACTTATTTTGTCATTCTTGAACTTTGTTGCAGTTTTAGCGTTCCTAAATAGGTGGATCATGGATGAGTGCTCTAATGATGATTGATGGGCCAGTAATCGTTTTAAAGGGAATCAATTTTGCATACTAGTAAATTACGCGCGACTTTGTACGCGCAAAAATAAATCCCCACTGGAACCGTACATTTTGCTGCGATAAAAAGTAGCGTATGTGTTAATCCAGAGCCTAAACTACTCCATACCAAAATTCATAAAAAATCTGTTGAGTAGTTATTGTGTGAAAGAGTACCAAACGTCCATACATACAAACTTTCGCATGTATAATATTAGTAAGCTGAAAAACTCTTTTAAAACCAGGCAGGTAAACAAGCGGCTTTCTATAGTTTATCTGAATAATCCAAGGCTAACTTTACATATTATTAGACATTAGTGGTAGACGTTATTATTTTAAGACTATAAATAGGAAGCGCCTCATTCCCCGACGGATGTACAATAATTGTACAATCCCAGAATGTGGATTCACAGCAATTTCCACATTGCATCACATTGGTGATATCCTTCCCTTATTTACCTGGCCTTATCATCATCAGACCTTCCTAGTTCCTGCTACCTACTGTCAGTAGTACTGTCTGTCTTATGTATCTATTGCTCATGGTTAGTTCCTGCTACCTACTGTCAGTAGTACTGTCTGTCTTATGTATCTATTGCTCATGGTATAAAACCTATCTTTTTTCTTAGTTTTATTTACTTTCATAAAGAAACAAACGTTAATTGAAATTGTACTAGATATGCTTATATCTAAAAGGTTCCGTCATCCGTGCAGTAAATTGATGCAAGCAAAGACTATAGATTTAGGACCAGTATCAAGTAGCCACATATGTCTCGTCGCTGTAAAGCAACCGAAACGTCGGACTTTTACATTACAGCAATTTAAGCAAGCGAACCGCGATAAAATCCAAGTAGGTAGTTTAGGTTATTCAGGGCCTGTTTTACAATCTACGGATAAGTGCCAGATATTATTGGAATGTTTTGTCTCTGTCGCTCGATATAAAGCAAGCAGCGACAAATTTTGCAGTTAAGCTATACCCGACTCATATCAGTGGATTGTGAAAAAGGCCCTTAGTTTTGTATTAATAAAATAAAGCCGTATACTCACTAGCAGTATACGCCTGCTTGATCACGTGTATCTCGTGGTTGGACATGGTGCACATGACCTCAATGAGCACGTCCTCGTCGGTGCCGATGCCCGCGGTCGCATCATGCAGCTCCTTAGCGTAGAACTGGGGTAGGGGAGTCATGAGGGCGACCACGAGGTCCTCGAACTTCCCGCTGGTCTCGCTCTTGAGGTCTGACACCAGGTCCTATACGACAGAGAAAGAGGACTTTATCTATTTAAAAGCAGACACTAGAGTCTAGTGACTTAGACACTATTTTTCTTTGCAGATAAGTGATCAATAAAATGGACCTTGCCATGCCACATTGGACTCGACGCGCGACGTTTTCTTATGCGCCCCTTACAAAACTATCCTACATTGTTTTTGGGAGACTCATGGCAAAGTTTGAGTTCACAGCTGTTTTTAAAATCGGGTTGCTATAATTGCCTTAAATATTAATGAACCTTATTGAAATTATAATAGACGTTAATAATTACGAAAAACTTGGTTGCTGGGAAAAATTGTGTTATCTTCTATGTTTACCCATAGCATTCTCGAATTCGGTCCAATTTCCTGCATAAGTTAATTTCATCATTTGCATCTACGAGTAGAGTATGTATGTGTAAGTTTGGCCTGAACGGATGCAAAATCGTATCGTCTGTGTGCAATTTTGAAGATCGCATCAGTCGGCCGGATGGACCGAAGCGATTCGTCCATCGCCAACTCTGATTTTGTGAAACTACTAAACTCGCATCGTTTTCTACTAAAAACTACTAAAAGAGTACCGAAAACTATAAAAAAAGCTAATAAATTTAGGAATTCCTAAAAAACACAAAAAACCACTGCATTTTTAGTTTTAATATATTGAAAATATTATAATTTTACCGTTAAATAAAAAAATAGTAGGAAATATTACGTATATAGAAATTAAATCGGTAGTTTTAAGCGAATTACGGACGCGTGCTACTTTGTGCTATTATAATAAGGGGTCTCAATAGCACATAGAATCAGGCCATTTTGCATAATATTATGATTACTGTCTGGCTATTCTACAAAACTACTACTAACAACTACTACTAAAGAGGGAAATAAAGTACTTAATTTAGTATTATAACTTTGTAAAACAACTAAGTTGGCAACATTAATTCTGAACTGTAAGGATGGACTGAACGGTAATAAAATTCGAGTGTAAAATAAAACCGTTCAAGTGCGAGTCGGCAAGCAAGAGGGGCTTCGCACAAAACGGAAAAAATCATGTTTGTTGTATGGGAACCTCAAATTTTTATTTTATTCTGTTTTTAGTATTTGTTGTTATAACGGCAATAGAAATAGGTACCTACATCATTATTCATTTGTGAAAATTTCACCTGTCAAGCTATCACGGTATTAGAAGGTTAAGATACAGCCTGGTGAAAGACGGACGGACAACAGTCTCAGTAATAAGGTCCCGTTTTCACCCTTTGGGTACGGAAATCTAAAAATGGCAACGCGGTCTAAAGAATATTTATTAGAGTGCATTGAAGTATTTAAAACTTTAGAGCCACTATGGTTGATAAAATCTAAAGACTATTACTATAAAACAAAGAGAGATTATTTCTATAACATATTACTGGAAAAATTTATGACAATAATTCGGTTTCGTCGATAGCGTCATTACAAGTTGCAGCAAAATACAATAAATAAATAAAATAATAGCCTAACCTAACCAAGAGCATGTCGTCACGACATGTCTAAGGAAGGTTCCGTAACTATCTACCTAACTAACTACCGTTCCGGATTTTAAGGATATAGACCGGACTTCGCCCGGACTTCATTCGAGACCGGATTTTTAATCATGTCAATAAATAGCCAATAGTGAAATTTCTACAAAAAAAGATTTTTTGAAAGCTGCAGTTGCTAGGGGCAGAAATATAAGTACATATTGTGCGACTATTATGTACAAATACTATTGTAATAAGCGATAATAAAATGTTTTATTTACGACCCAAGACCGGACTTTTTAACAGAAATCAGGATTTTAACACACATACAACGGGATTTTCGATTTCAACCCCTGGTAACCCTAGGTACATAGGGTACTATGAGGTCCAATTATTAGTTAAGCGTAATATTGTGTACCTTGTAATTCTTGCATCTCAAGAATTTGTTTCAGTGTAATGAGCACACCAGAGAAAAAAATAAAAATACTTATCATCATATCTTGATCGTTATTTAATTAATAATTAAATTTAATATGTAAATAAATACTCTTCACAATAACGATGACGAACATCGAAGGGATCCCTAGAAATATTTTTTCGTATCAACATCATAGTATCGACTATAGTAGTTTTGAATACAATAACTGGCGTCTAGCCAATCAGAGAGTAGATATTACGTACCTCTATTTTTCACTTATTCATCATGTCTAGTAGTAAGGCTGGTTCTTTATTAAAAGGAAAGCCCTAGCCTGTTGTTGTAAGATCAGTTACAGAACTTATTTTAATATTATGAAAACGTCTTATCCGTTAATAAGTACAAGCAGGTATTCCTGATCTATAAGACAATGTTGTAGATCAGGAAGTTTCAATCAGTACTTTCATAGTTATTGTATTTTAATTAAACGTGAAGCCGATGTGAATCGTGTTACATATTATACTATATTATACTAATATAGTATAATACTATAATATACTATATGCACACGTCGCTACTGATGTCTAGTCAAAAAATATGGCTTTAGCGTCTATTGCTAGCCTGGTATGGAGTATACCTGGTATAAAATTTACAGTACCTGTGTACTTATCTAACTTCTTTTAAGGGTTCCGTACCCAAAGGGTAAAACGACATCCTAGTACTGAGACTCCGCTCTCTGTACGAACTACGGAACCTTCGATGCGCGTGTGCAACTCGCACTTGGCCGGTTTTACTTTAGACCACAGCCTGTACCATAGCTGCGAGCTAGAACTTGGCTAGAAGGTTTTAAATTTTCTTGAAAGCAAATGGATGTAATCGATGCTTTAGTAAATTATCCGCTATCGCCACGCGTAAAGCTACTAATTAATTACTAAAATAAACAAGGCTGTGACCGAGTGACTCTGGAAAGGCCATTACCATATTACACCAGACAGCTATTTACACGCAAAACATAATCAATATTTACAACCATTACACAAATTAATAATTACAAAACATAACAATTAAAATAACTATAAACGACCCTAGTCATTGTAGACTGGCAAGAAATACACCATGTCGACGAGTATATCTACTTGGGCTAGTTATTCTCTAGAAAATAGACAAGGAAAGAAAATCGATCATCGCATCGAAACAGCCAGGAGAGCTACTGGTCCAAGAAGACCCTGATGAAGATAGATTTACCAATCTCCCTGAAACGCAGACTTATCGACATGTGTAGTCTACCCGTCCTAACCTACGGTGCTCAGACCTGGTCATTGACCGAGTCGCAAAGGTCCCAGCTCGAGGTTTACCAAAGAGCAATGGAGCGCAGCATTTTGAGAGTAAGAATTGCCGACCGAATAAGAAACAGCACGCTCCAAAACGGGTGTTACAGACGCTAGTATGAAAGCTGCTGAGCTGGTGGGGTTGGGCGGGTCATACCAGCCGCATGCATCCCGACCGCTGGTCAAGGATTACCACAGATTGGGTAGCAGAAGACAGACGACGCCGCCGTGGCGGACCTAGGAACAGATGGCGCGATGAGCTGGATAAATACCAGCCAGGCTGGTCAACGGTGGCGCAGGAACGAGAGGAATGGAAGCCTTTGCCCAGCAGTGGGACAGCATATGCTACTAAAAAACCTTATAATTATATTACATAACATTAATATAATAATAAGAAAATAAATATTTTTTGTTTTACATACTTACTATGTATTCCTACTATTTTTTATAAACGTGTGGGTTTAATAATTGTTTTTCTGACTATCCTTTTTTCCAATCATCAATTTTGCTTTCCTGCCATTTCGTTGAACAGGGGGCGTCCATAAATTACGTGAGGTATTTAGGGGCGTAGGGCGTCCAGCCGAATCTCATGGACTGAGATCCCAACCCCGCCAGACTTATATTCTTACTGATAAAATGTATGTCATATTGTAGTATTAATTGTGTACAATGAACATTTGTACAACCGCCAGATTGTGCGGTAGGCTAATTCTCAGGTACAGGGCGTCAAAGTTACAAAAAAATTGTACTCACTTTACTTACATTTTGATAAAGTATCAATCGTACTTTTTGGATTCAGAATAACGTAAGGAACATAACTTATTAAAGTCACTTTCCCTAAACTTACTATGAACAGAGATATAAATTTTTATTTCTACGTGGATGATTTTCTATTTTATATTTTTATGAAAACTAAAACATAAAAATAAGCAGACCATGTAAATTTCACTTTATAATATTCAAATGTCATTATTCTACTATAATAAACGTTAGAATAATTAATTAATTAATTTTGGTCTCACGCAAATTTATGGACGCTTCCCAACCTGTCGATTTTGGCAAAATGGCTGCCTATAGTCAAGAATCCAATTTTATATATTCCATTTAGAAACAAATAAGGCACACCGAAGCGAGCATAGTTGAATATTAAGATATTGTTACCAGGCCGGTGGGATTTCCTATTGATCGCCTGAAGATGAGTCATCGTGTGACGTCATGGAACAACATAGTTGCGATACGTATCATCGAACGGATTAGTTATGTCGGAGTCAGAGTATTATGGCTAAAACGACTGGACTATTTTTAGATACTCTGGTTAATTACAAGGCCCTTAATGGAAAGATTAGCTGAACAAAATTAGCTGTCTCGATACTTTATCTGAACAACTGTTTCGTTACCGCATAATACTGTTATCGTTGATTCAGTAAACAGTAAATAGGTGAAAAGGGGACCGCTGGAATTAGAATTTCCATTTAAAACATATTAAAAAAAACAAGCAAGCGGTGAATAACTGCATTTTTTATATGCTTTTCGAAAAGTATGCTGGGAAATATTGTCCTTGCGTTTATGGCATATCAACGATCAACCGTTGACGAATTACAGTCATCACAAAGGTGAGATGGTTGGACAATGATAAATTACGTCACTGTTCACAAGCGCAGTTGAAAATGTATGGATATTAATACAAAATTAATTTTATGAACTTAACTACTGAGTATATTTATATTATTGTTATGTAAAATATCACAAATAAAATAATTTGAACGGTAATTTTCGTTTTTCAACTGTAGCAAACAAACTTTTTTAGTCCTGTAACTTTTTAAACAAGCAACTGACTGTACCTTTTGTATTTTTCGTTTATTATATATTTTCAAATAAATACATCAATTTTTTGTTTATTTTTATCATAATAATAATATCTATAGGCGCTTCACACAACGTCAATCTGGCCCCTTATCCGAAGAACTTGTGTTACAGGGACCCGACAACGGGAAGTTTATTCAATAATTTTATACTATACATATTATATTTATATTTAATACACATCCATGACCCAGGAACGTTTTGTTCCTTCGGCAGAATTTTTTTAACCCGCGACCACTGGCTTGAGCACCAACGCGCTCAACCACTGAGCCACAGAGGTCGTCTAAAAAGTGATTATTCTTTAAAGAACGTCAGAGTGACATAAAAAGATGTGCGTGGTCTCTACCCAATATTAGTGCGGAAACTGGCTTGAAAACAGAATACTTTTTGTTTTTTAATATAAAAAACAGAACAAGTTTTTGCACGAGTGACGAACGCTACTTAAAGTTAGCCTGACGTGAGCGCTACTAATTTTAATTAGAGTTTCAGTATTCGGCCGTTTATTATGTAAGTAGTTTATCTTAATTCTTACCTTTCCATACAGAGTTTTGAATTCGAACGCAATGCGCAATCGCTGTTCATTGCTGCGTCTGGTGAGCACTTGGATGATCGCCTTCTCATCTGTGCCGAAGCCCTTCATCGCCTTGCGGAGTATCTCCGCATCCTTCCTCGGGTCGAATGGATTCACTGGCACCACAGTGGGTTTTGACTGTAACATGAGGAACTGTTAGGAATTTGATTTAAAAATTAATATTTTTTCGTAATCAATGGGATACCCTCGTGATGCTTAATAAGTACTCTAAAACCCTTATCATGGCAAGGTAGGTAAGGTTAGGTTAGTATTTACCTATTTACTCATAGGTAGTAGATACCTACTACCTAAGAGTCCTACCTACCTTTATCTTCTACACTTTAAAATTAATTTCAACAAACAACCTATCATTAAGTCGTCATTGTCTACTAACAAAGACTCTTATATTTAGCATAACTGTTATGCAATAAGTTAAGTAGTATAAGGAAAGTTTGCTGTTTCAATGATAAGTTAAAGGCATAGAAAATATTAATTTAATTATTTAGAGTCGAATGCAAAAAATTAATTATTTAATAATTCTTGTTACAATGAAGAAAAGAATGGTCGACGACAGAGATCATATAGTCTTGAAATAACGCTGCAGAATCGAACAAGCACGTAGTGCTTTTACGCGATTAATAAAAAAGGTGTTGTGTGACAGACAACTAAACATCGAATTACAGTAACAGGCTTGGACGCTAACAGATGCCATGTCTAAAAATCTGGAAGCGTTTGAAATGTGGGTATACAGGCGTATGCTAAAAATATCTTGGACGGACCGCATACGAAATGGTGTTGTGCTAAACAGAATGAAAAAGACCACAGAAGTACTTACAGCGATTAAGAAAAAAAAACTAGAATATTTCGAACATGTTATGCGCAACACCAACAAGCATGAATTCCGTCAATTGATCATGCAAAGTGACAGGTAGGAGACCTGGCCGCAGACGGATATCATGGCTCAAGAATCATCGACAGTGGTTCGGGAAAAGCACCAAATCACTTTTTAGAACAGCGGTTTCCAAAATAGAAATAGCCCTAATGATCGCCAACCTCCCAAAGGAGACGGCACAGTAAGAAGAACCATTCTTACAACATGATCGACCTAGTCCAGAGAAATAACTGTTAATTAGTTAACTAGTCTGTTTTGCTTTATTATTTGATGTTTTCCTTCACCGTTAATTCGTATTAACAACTAGTGTATATTCAAGACACTTATAGGTTTTAATTACAAGAAAAATAAGTGATTATTGATTAAGTATGTCATCCATAATCCTAATTCCTATACCATGTTAAACAACGAAATCAAAGGTTAATTACAGAAAATATGACGAACCGTATACATGCAGTACACTAGTGTTGCCAACCCCAAATAAAAAAAAAACAGGAATTTAAGTTGGAAAAAACAGGACAATGAGGGTTATTGATATTTTTTCTGCCGTTAGAGGGCAGACCCAACTCATACAAAGCGTCACCTGGTGGCGTAAGTGGTATCATAAACGGTCATTAAAAAATTTCGCGTCTTTTTCTGTCACCAGGCGGCGCTTGGTAGCACGACGGCCCTTGTCGTGTCAAAAAGCTGTCAGATCACGAATTTAAAAAGCCTCATTCAATTTAAAAACAGATCGCAGAAATAGAGTTGCAACAGTTAAATAATATGTAGTGAAAATATGTTAAATGAAATACATGTATGTAATCATAATAATCATATTTTTCATAAAAGTATTTGAATAAAATTAAATTAGAAAGAAAAATTCTAGGCGCTTTAAAAACCCGAGGACGCTACTTTAAAACTATGCAGGAACACTGCAAAAACTAGGACATGTCCTGGGAAAATAGGACGGTTGGCAACCCTACAGTACACATGCACTGTTGCTTTTATATAGAACTAGCTTTTGCCCGCGGCTTCGCCCGCGTAGTATAGTGTTCTTGGAGAAAAAACTACTTCGGCGAATAACTCTCTATTTACAGCAGTATACCTACTTCTGATACAATATTGAAAATGTTTATAGGTTTACCCAATGCAAATGGTTAAAAATGGGACCCTATCACCTCGACGCGACATGCGCGACCGCTTGATATGCATTATATTATTATATCTATCGCGCTCGAGTATAAAAAGACTATTTAAAAAAACCGCATCAAAATCCGTTGCGTAGATTTAAAGATCTAAGCATACAATATAGGTACATAGGGACAGACAGATAAAGCGACTTGTTTTATACTACGTAGTGAATAATCATTTAATTTGCCATTCAAATATAATTTGACATTCCAACAAAACTGGCCAACTACCTCTATGGATATTCCATAAGAACTGCAGTACAGAATATTCGTTGAGCGATCACCGAGTCGCGACTCGCGAGTGCCGCCGAGACATGTCCCTGCATTTTAAATCTGTAATATCTTCGAAAATATTCATTTAAATTACATGCTATAAAGGACCATATTGATCTATATTAAATGCACAATGTATTTAAGGTACTAAATTGGATAAGGATTAATGCTGTATCGCTTAAAATCGCTTCGTAAATAAGCTATTAAATTAAAATCAAAGTAAAGGATAAAAAAATGGTTATTGTGGGTTATCCCGTAAGAGATAGATATATGCTATCGCGGACTTTTTTGTAAACTTTTTTATGATGAACAAAACTGTAGTACATTATTTTGATCTATCTCATAGGGTTCAGCCACCGTTTGCAATGTAAGAGGAAAAAATGTAATTATTTACGACATCACATTAGAAACCTCAAAAATAACAGTGTTTCTCCACTATTTAATGAATGTTATTATACATATAAACCTTCCTCTTCAATCACTCTATCTATAAAAAAAAACCGCATCAAAATCCGTTGCGTAGTTTTAAAGATTAAAGCATACATAGGGATATAGGGACAGAGAAAGCGACTTTGTTTTATACTATGTAGTGATCTAGAATCCAGATATTTCATTCTGTAGTAACACCACAAGAACATAAAGATAATATAATGCAATATTCTCATTGTGCCATAGGAAACAATATAATACTAAATAAACAGGTACAAAGAATGTTATGTAAGATTAAACGCGAATAACATCAATCAGCTCCTGGTCTATGTTGATTTTAAACTTCCAATTAATAGGTACTGTTATTATGATTCATACTTTAAACTAATAAGATTATATTGCAGGAGACAGGCGTGATAAATAGTGTTCTTTAGCAAAACAAGCAATGATTTTAAAACTGAATAATACCGTGTAGCGGAACGACTTAAAACCGCGTCGCAGGCCAATCGACGCACGGTAAACGCTCCGCATACTCGAATTCGATGTGACCGAGGACATTTTGAACGGTTCACAAGGAATATAAAACACATTTACACCACAAACACTACACCAAATTATTGATACGATCCCGATAGCGATAGAACTACATCCATTGTATGCGAGGAGAGAACTGAATTGTTATTGTGATAAATGTACGGACAGACGAAGTGAGCATAACGACGTAATTGCACTAAACTGTTCCTTGAATAGTCGTAGGTATCTCGGGCTGGCCTTAGAAAAACTTGTACGATATTCGTCAGCTAGTATTGACCGTAGCGCCGAACTGTTCTTATATCGTGATGAAACTTTCCAAAACTGTTGCGGCGTATTATTTTATTACTTTCCCTACTATATTGAATGCCCAAGTTAATGTATGCCAGCCAGGTCGACAAAC
Organism: Phengaris alcon alcon; assembly: GCA_037179445.1. Lineage (NCBI taxonomy): Eukaryota > Metazoa > Arthropoda > Insecta > Lepidoptera > Lycaenidae > Phengaris > Phengaris alcon. Next base: position 513,043 of record JAYRCH010000068.1, on the reverse strand, counting down.
GCTGGCGGAGGACGGTAAAAATGCAAAACCTTGAGGGCCTTTGCCCAGCCTCGAACATCATACATATTATGCTAATTGAAAAAAAAAAAATTTAGTATAAATAAAGTCTACTGCGCTGAGATGGTCAATGACCTCACATTGCCACACAGCTGATTTAAAAACGCAAGTTTTTATTAAAAAACGTTTTGAAATCAGTTGTGTGGCTGTGCGAGGTCAGTTACCTTCTCAGTGCAGTCGACTCATTTAAATACTAAAAAGATTTTTTTTCAAAATTATTTTCTATAGGTGGTCAGTAGTGCTGATATATACATTTCACATCAGCTAGCAATAAATTAATATGAAGCCAGCATACTTGCTATTAAAATATGTACCACAAGATGAAATTGTGTTGCTTATTTAAATTTTTATTATAAATTATTATTAATTCAAATGTTATTTAATTAAGTGTGAATAAAAAAGATGGTACATTAAATTTGCTCACCGTATAGAGCTTTTTTGCCCTCTACCTAAACAACCAACTTGTAATTTGTTGAAGAGGGATGTTGCCTAATGTGGAATATTAAATTTTTACAAATTAAATTTTAAAATTGTTGAATAGAGATACATAAATCTAAGAGAATTAGGTATTTAGGTTGACGCGATCAAAAATTATAAGCGAATAAAAAATATTGCCCTTTCCTTTCCCGCAAAAATTATTTGTTACATCACAAGCTGTTACCGCCATACATTTTTAATTACAAATATATAGCGGGAGCAACTGGTGAGTCGTGACGTGGCCTATCACGTCACGATATATCACACTCTATCTTATTGTAAATTTAAATTGTTTGTATCTTCAATATTTTTTAGGATGTACGAAAATGGGTTCTAAATTGTTTATTATCATGTTGTCTAACATTGAATAGACAAAAAAGAGATTTTTAGGCAACATTCCTAATGGGTATTATTATCCTACATGTAAAAGTTTAGTTTATTTTTTTTTAAATTAAGAAATAATTAGGCATTACAACTTGATAAAAGTAAAAAGAATTAGACTTTTTGAAATAGTTTTTTTTTTTTAAACAATTGATGAAAACAAAAAAAAACAATTGTTTGAAAAAGAATTTTAGTTTTGTAATTATATACATTTAGAAGTCACAAAAAGACTCAAAAGTGCTTCAAACAATCTACAATATCTTTGAAAATATTGATTTTTAGTATAATATTCCTTTTGTAATAAACTGTCCTTCTTATCTTTCAGAGCACTATTCATTTGTGTAATAAATTTATAAAACATGACAACAAAATAGGCAGCGGTCTACGGCAATAATAGGATAAGAGTACCTTATAAACTCACACAAATCTGACACTACATCTTTTTTTTTAATTACCACAAGCTAACTGTATGCCAGTATAAAACTAAATGAGTCGCATGCACTGAGTAATAGGCGTTACATATTGTTTGAATTAAATAGAACGAGTGCCAGAATAACAACATAAAATAATTTTGGAAAATATTACAAAAATTTAACAAAATTGTGTAAATTTTTAGAACTAAATAAAATATTTGCTACTTCATTAATAATATTACAATACCTGGTATGATCACTGACAGATCCAGTGTGGTCTTTTGGACTTTATCCCCGTGGTAATAAGTTTGAAATATGGTACACCAGATCTGTTGGTGAGTGTAGATACCATTTTAAATTTTTAACAACCTAAACCGTGACCTAAACCGTGAAAGTGACTTTTCCAATGTATCAGACAAAGACAGCAACATTGAATAGCTAATCACTTGTGTCAATAGTTTTATCATGAAGAAACAAATAAGGCCAAAAAGATGTAATACAAGTTAAAAGACCAATTGATAAAATGGTATTTTTTTTTTGCATTGGAATGTCCACCGACATAAGCAGACATTATATTAAATTAATTTTTGTTTTTGTAACTTAAAAATATACAAATCAAGCATAAAAACTAAATATTAGTAGCAATAAAATATTTGACTGTTTTGCTTATCACAAAATAATAGTAAATAAATAATTTGTATTAGCACAAAAATAAAATTCGCAGAGATTATTACCTTTGTTATAATATTAACGACTGGGCTTGACGTTTCATAACTTTGTACGCTAGCTGGGTATCCCTGATATTGATTGGATTGTGGATAGCCAGTAGACCGAGGATCGCCCTGTGGGTATGCACCTTGAGCAGGTGGATAGCCCGCTTGGGGAGTATTTTGACCTGGGTAGCCTTGAGCAGGTGTACCGGGAGTGGGGTAACCTTGAGTAGGAGCATTTTGAGCAGGATAGTGTTGAGCAGGGTAAGCTGAGCTCGGGTAGCTCTGATTAGGATAGGCCGCGTTTGATTGAGGATAGCTTTGCGTTTGAGGATATCCTTGTGTTTGTGTGGGATAGCCAGATTGCGCTTGTGGATAGCCCGGTTGAGGTGCCGGATAGCCTGTTGTGGGGAATCCCGGCATGGGCATTGGGTTTCCGAACGATTGCGGCGCATTGTTGGCAAATCCGATATTGTGCAGATAATTCGGTTGGCCCTTAAATAAAATGAAAAATTACCTTATTACATTGTGATAAACAGAACAGTTTTAACGGCTAGAGTTTTACACGTACACAGCGTTACTTACTTGGTAGGGATTCATTTTGTACGACTTGACAACAAGTATTAAGCAATAGAAGGTTAGTAGATCACTTTTAAGTTAAATGTTATACTAAACACAACACACTATCACGCTAAAACACTAAAATAAAATTAATAATATTATTGAATGATCAAACAGAAGCAAGGACTGGAGAAATCTGAGAAGTGAAAACCATAGATGATAAGTACTACTACTGAAGAGTGAAAACGAATACCATAGATGTTAAGTATTACTAAAATTGGAGTCCTCTTCTTCTTTTTTTGAGTATGGCGGCCTCAGTGAGTTGCCAATGTCAGAGTGTTTTATGAAGACTGCTCTAAAAAATTTGAGTCATTTTACAGTGGAGTCATTTTCATGGAGAAAAGAAGTAAGGAGTACCATCTCCATACATGAAAATTGTCCGTAAAATAGCGTTAAATAGGTGGCGCTACAGAGGCAGACGGGAGTAAAGCGGCAAAATTTAAACGGATAATTAAATCTTAGCATCTTCTTCGGTTTTATATATAAAAATATTTTCGACTATACGAGTAATTAGAATTTTCATGATTTACTGAATTAACTACTTTTAATCTAATTTTTGACGACTTTACGTCAAAAATTTTAAATAACTAAACTCAACTCACTTTACTTCATCTCTTATTGCTAACTTCATATCACACACCCTTGCCACTCTAGCGCCATTATGGTCAGTTTTGAAACTATTATTTAATTACTTTTGTTGGACACTTTTTAGCTTTTCTGCCTTAGAGAGATTGTCCTCCTTACCTTTATTCTCCATGGTCATTTTAATAGGTAACATTTGACGTCTGTCAGTTTTATCTTCATAGTGAGGTAACCTGCTTAAAAACATCGATTAAAGTGACGGAATCGATACGGACTTGAAATATATGTGAATTTTTAAAATCATTAGGTCCCATTATTATTTTTTCTTTCGTAAATTTAAGCAACAAAATAAGACAAGTTCATAATATAACAAAAAAAAATGCATTTATTCAGTTGAACTATCAGAACTGTTATTAGTATTGTCATCTTCATCACTGCTGTCAGCACTCAGAGATAATAATAATTTATTTTAAATAATATTGTCTATTCTCACATCTCGTCCAAAATCTTGTAAGAGTCGTCATTTTAGCAGTACTGAAGGGTGGTTCAGTATTGTTCCGCGCTGCATGATTCTTTATTTGTGCTCAAATAAGCTCGATGGCTTTAAACTGGCAATGGTAGGGAGGCAATCGAATAACTTCTTGTCCATGCTCTAGGGCTAGTTCATCGATTACATAGCGGAGCTTGGACGGCTTAGTTGCTTTTACCAGATTTAACAACTCGACTTTTAATAAAGTTGGACTTGCATCCACACCATTTCTTACAGCCACGAGACAATTTCTTGCTGAGCCTGTAATGAGACTGTAATGTTGTACTTTTTCACTAATCGTTAAACAATCGGAGTCCAATTTATAGCCAGGTAAACGTAGTCAGTCAGTCCGTACATCAGTCCAATTAAAAAGTCGGGTCAGAAGAAAATATCTGAGAGCACACCAAAAACGCACAACGACAAAAGACTGCGCCATGTAATGGCGACACGACATGGCATCATCGAGAGGCACTGGTGCTGCCAGCAACATTCCACCTAAATTGTACCCAGCATCAATGATTTTTCTATTTATTTCTTTTTTGTGTTATTATAGTTAGTTAAAAGAATAATAAATATAATTATGTTTTATTATAATCACAACGTGGTTATTAATTTATTGTGATATTTCTTCACAAGTAATCATTGCATTCGATTCTACTTATTAGCTTTCGATTTTTAGAGTAACATCCCTAGTGTTTAAAAAAAAAAAGGGTTAACGGGGAGGAAAACTAAAAGTTTGACGTAGATGGCGCTTTCGGCGACTATACCTTGTTTACGTTGTGTCAAACTGTGGCTGCGATTTATTTTTAAATTTTCCTTGCGATACATAGAAAAACATGTATTCATTGATGACTGTGAGCAAGCAACAAGCTGAGCTTCGGAGGAGAAATGCATCAACAACTGGCAACAAAGCGGATGTGATAGAAAGGTAAATATATAATAAATTTGAGGTTAAGTGCTCTTGCAATGAATTTTATCGTGAACTTACCATGGTTTTTATAGTTTTATGTTCTAAAGTAAAGCTTTTCATTCTAGATTGGAGGCTTACGATCGTAACCAAAACTTTAGTGGCAATTTGGACATTCCAGAACATAAGACATAGTATAGTTATATTAGACATATCTATGTTTGTCTACCATTAGATACATTCAAAGATATTAACGCTCAGTCGTCTCTTCCGAATATCAGTAAACATGAAATACAAGAATACTTCCAAAGGTATGTGGAGTTCTTCGCTAAACTACAGTTCTAAACTGTTTTTAAGTTTAACTAATGAAATAGGTTTCTTAAAGCATTTTTAACCTTGTTGTAGATTCAGTACTCATCCAAAAGGACAACTCCTTTATGAATCTCGTTATCTTTTAACCGCCCGTTACTCTTTTGATGGTACATATACGTATTTAAGAGGACAATGTAAAGCCAATATGAAGAAAGTGACTTACCAGGTGGATGCTAAAGTTACTCAAGAAGGTGTAATAGAGGACTGCCGCTGTGAATGTGCTGCAGGAAGTGGTACATCAGCCAACTGCAAGCATGTAGCTGTGTTGTTATTGGGTGTTCATGACATTGTGAATAATAAAACTATAAAATTACATCAGGCTGGATGGCAGGCAGGCAGGAATTGATGATGTTCAACAAACCTAAAAAAGTGTTTTATAACTCTCCTATTGTTGCTCACATACTACCAAGCAAACAAGTCAAGACATCTAATTATAACCAATTAAGAGCATCTGATATTATGCATATTTATGAGGATTATGTGAGAAATTTGGCTATAGGATAGTGTTCGATGCCTATACTTCAAACTTATGAGGCTGCTAATCCATATGGGATTGAGTGTGATCATACATATGGATATGATTTAAAGGATGAAATATTGGAAAAGTTATATTTAAAAAATGTAACAAGTGAAAAAGTTATAGCTGTTGAAGAAAGAACAAGGGGTCAACATGCAAGCAAATATGCATGAACTTAGATCATGTAGGAGTACTGCTCTCTAACTCGCATGTTTTATGTCGTGTGCCATAGTACTGCTGTAGGGGATAAGACTTTGCTGCAAAAAATAATGTCTCCACACCAAGTTAAGACAAGAGCTATGTAATTAGAAGAGCAATAAGTGGTTGTAAATGACAAATTAGGGGAAATGATTGAAACAAATGTACTGTTGTTCTATTTTATTTGTAAATGGCAATAATAATATTATTTATTAGTTTTTTTAGTACCGGTTGGAGTTAAAAGGTTGATGCAGCATACTTATAAGACATACCCCTTTGAATCCATCAGTCGTACAAAACATTTATCTATCTACAACATTAAGAGGCCACTACTATCGAATGTTACTGACTCTAGCGAATGCACGTCGCGCTTAACATCTATCGTCAAATTATAAGCCAAGAGCGCAGTGCGTGTAATATGCACGGATGCCGCACACATTTAACATAACCCATTTGATGGTATTTAATACAGTCATGCGTTACTTTTATACTTAGCACAAATAAATATCAAAAACATTACATAGTGTGTCGCCCGAACGTACAAAATATCGCCTTGCGTTTGAACCTCTAAACATTATTATGTTTAGAGGTTCAAACGACAGTTTGCTGTATGACAGGGAGCTAATAACAACTGTAACATATGATGGATGAACAAACCAGTGACTAGAAAAGAGTCCAAACAAGTTTCACCGTCATTGTATCCATGTCGGCACGGTTCGTTGTTAATAAAATATTTGAGACTCCTCTCCATAGGAATAATTTCTATTAGCAAGCTCAAAACTATTTGTAAGACACAGTGGTAACTTTAGAGAAATGTACATTTACAATCAAAATGGCAATAACATTACTCATAAAATTATCTTAATATATTATACATGTACTAGTGGCCGCTGTGCCAATATAACATTATGCTACAGCCTTTAACATGCTACAACACCAAGCAAATTGCCACTCCTTCGCAAATGTATTGACACATAGTAGGCTACTATTTGACTCATATTTAATTTCATACATTGAAGGAGTATTTCCTTTAGTACTTTGCTTAGGAAAACGTAATCTAGCGATAGCATAAATTAAAAACTTATGATAAATAAAGTTGATTTAGAAATATGTATTTTTGTTTTTCAATTTCTACTGATGCAAACACCTCGAAGTAACTTCCGGCAAGGATGTGACAACACAAACACACTAAACACATAATATGTAGTAGTGAAACGGAACGTTTTTGTAAATAAATAGTTCATGACATCTTAAAAAGTTATTTATGTCAAAACGTCAAACGGAACGTAACACCGCCATTTTACTGCTACGGACTAAAGCATAGATTACTAATAGTACTAGTATGACGTCACAGCACAAATAATCTATCAACCAACATGGTGAAAAGTGTTTTCGGCGATTTTGTAGTATGAAGCGTTTAGGACAAATAAAAACAAGGTCAAGTAGCCTACTACTGTATGACCAAGTAGATTTAAACAGCTTGATCATATTTCCTTCACGGTAAATCCAAGAACTACTTAGGAGTTAGGAAAACAATGGCAATTTTATAAATTCTGGATGTCAAGGTTTTTGCTCGTTACAATATCAAATATTTATTTACAAACTCTAATACATGATCAGGGCGATTTTTACTTAGCAAAATTGCAGATTTCTACAAGATCCACGCGTTTTTAGCAAAAATGCATTAATTGTGGAAATTAGTCGCAGTGCAGCGTCTAAATTCCACATGTAGAAAATAAACAAAAATAATATTATATAACAGCTTGAGCAACTAACTTCTTATTGTATTCTCTAGCTTCAATTTAATTAAAAGCAAGTACAGTCCAAATTACTTATTGCATTAAATTCGATCACCAGCAGCAACCAGCGCCAATAGTCTAAGGACGAATAAACCTATTCCTGAAGTATTGACAAAAGCTGATATTCCTTTATATCAATTGAATGTCAATGCGTTATTGCTAAGCCTTTTTTACAGGTACGATTGTATAAATACATAATTTCCAATACAATCTAAGCGAAATCACGTAATATAATAAAGCCAAATATAAATACAAGAGCCCCAATTATATACAACGCGGCAAGTGAACGATATTAGTGCGAAGCTGTCGGCAAGTCGTGATGATTCTATACAATAATTTTACAATAATACAATACAATATGAACAACCAAATAAATTATTTAAACCATTAAAATAATCGTTAAAGAATTAAAATAATATCTACATTATATACGAAGCATAAAAACGGCGCACGGCCCTTATATATGTTACGCAGTACGGGGCTGACTCTAGAGGTCAGTGTACCGGCGTGTCCACATGTCCACGTCACAACGTCGACAACTTGAAACCACGACAACAGACGCCGGTGTCATGGCACGGTTCGTTGCCGCGTCGTACTAGTTCACGGCACGGCAACATAGCATGGGTAGTGTATAGTAGCATGGTGAAGAATGTGGAATTTTACAAGGCAGGCGATCCGACATTATGACGTGCATTTTACGGCGACGTGAATTTGCACGATATGTTAACGCACCGTGTCGCGACACCGCACGCTTTGCATTTGACGACGTCGTGACGTGGACATGTGGACACGTCGGTACATTGACATGTCACATGGGGACAGGCTCTATGTCAGTAAATGGACAATGGTGATGTTAATATTTATGAACATATAAATCTTCAGTAATTACATAACACTATAAATTAATTGGAAAACGGCGTGGAGCAGTATCTCACAATTATTTATAATCAGCTATGAAACACTTACAATAATAATAAAAAAACACGTTCCTCAAAATATAAAATGCAATTTGAAATAAGCGAATTCGGTGGAACATAGGTTAATATTATACAAAGTCTTAAAATACATTAATAAAATTAATCACATTTGTAAATGTATCCAAATTTTTACATCCAGCGTAAAACAACATAATTCGTATACTTTCTTTATATTTTTACGCCTCCAAGTGGAGTTTCCCAACACTTAAATTGACATAAATATCACCAGTATTAATGGGAGGTTCCATTATTGTGATGGACTTACACAGTTTGTAGTATCAGGGAATCTAATTCGTAAGCAGGTCGACCTTTGTAATAATTTATTAGTATTATAAAAATATTATGATATCTGACATACTATCATTGACAATTTGTATTGTGAGTTGTAACTGCATATAGTCATTATAATACAAATAAATTATGAGAACACTCTACCTGCTCATGAATTAGATTCCTGAGAGTACATAGCTTACAAAATCCGTTTCTCTGTGATATGCTAAATGTATTTAAAATTAATGTTGTCAAAAATGTTAGGCTTTCATATACGCCTTCGATATAGCTTCAGCCTTAGCTAATAGCATTTATCGTCACTGTACATAACATCATAAAATTATTTCAAAGTTAAATTTGCATACTAAATTCATATAAGTCCATCAAGTCAATACATAAACATACACGAAGATATCGCAACTTACTTCAGTGATATTGTTACGCAGTGCGCATGCGCGCGTTAGAAAGAGACGGGTGCTACGTGTCGTCTCTTTCGGAGCGGTGAACGAAACTGTATTATCTGGCGTCTCATTCTGGGCGGTGAGGGAAACGGCAGTATCACGGCGTCTCTTGCGGGCAGTCAGCGGGGTCACAGGTCCTTGAGCAGCGCAGACTTGGCGTTCTTGAGCTTGTCGAGCCGCTTGGTGAGATGGCTGTTCTCAGTCTCCAGCTCCTCCACGCGGTTGAGCGCCTCCCGCGCCTGCAACACGAGCATCCGTGATGTCACACACAAGTAATAATGTTTGTCGTATTCTGTGCAACATGCTCGTAATTTTAATGTAAACAAACAATCCATTTTTGAAAGCAATTTGCATAGTATTTGCTAATCTAATGCTAATCATAATGTACCTTAGCTCAAAAATTTTATTTACATTTTTTGCGAGCAGATAAAACACAATTTTTTTTTATCTGGTACCCTGCTTGTTTATTTGGTCAGTAGGTTTAAATATTTAATTTATTTACTGCATAAACAAGGAAGTAAAAATGTAGTTATTTTTCTGTTACAATCGAAGATATATTAATTTACTAGTTACAGTGTTATGGAACATGCGTTAAGTAAGACAAAACACTGAAGAACTTATTTTCTTATGACAAAGACATACAATAAAAAACTATGTATTTGAAAAGACATAATATTAAAAAAAAAGATACAGTCTAAAAGCTCATAGGTATTTCATCATCATGTTTGATGAAATGAAATTATTTTTTATCCGCATGTAAGAATGTATAAATGTATTCCACATTGAAGGGTGTAGCAAGTCTTCAAATCAGTGTTTTATGAGAGAGTGAATAGAAGATTTTTTGTGAAAATAATGAGCTATGTCAATATCTAAAGCGAAATATATTTCGACTTTCGACATATCGCACTGTATATTAACATTTTATTGTACATCAGTATAGGTGGGATCAGTTATCGCGTCTGCACAGGCGGTGGGGTCACAGTAACAGGGCGGGGTCACACAGTTACTGTACCGTTAGCTGTCCCTGTTATTGATCTCTGCCCAAAAGTCAACTACTTCCTGAACTTCCTGAAAATACATTACTCGTCAAATACTGGTACAGTACCGCCACGTTCTTAATGTCTTATGACTTGTGAGAGTCTTCGTTTTCCATACATCGTCTGTCACTTTCATATAAAAACGACGATTGCTGAGGGACAATAAGACCATGGTTGTACTGTACGGTTATAAACGACTTGAAACAGTTGCAGCGATGGATCAAGTAGATGAATAAATAAATACTATGGTTCTAGTAGAATATAAATGATATTAGATAATACTATTTATTTTGTATTTGTGTGCGCACGTACGCATACGTTCGTGGTGCACGTGCATGTGTGCGTACCTCACGCTGCAGCCGGCGGCGCTCCTGCTTGAGCTGTTCCTCGTTCTCGTCCTGCTGCAGGTGCTGCGCGCGCAGGCGGCCCACCTGCGCCTCCAGCCGCGCCACCGCCGCAGCCTGTAGGGCCGCCTCTGCCTCCGCGCGCGCCGCACGCGCCTTTGCCTCCGACACCGCTTTGCGCAGCGTCTCCACTAAAAAAACCGCCAAAATAGGTCAGCAAAACGTAAAAAAACAGTAAAATACAAGGAAAAAGACCCAACGGGGAAGGTACTAGGTCCTCTAAAAAAAAAAGGGCGACATAACGCTTGTGCTTGAGTTACACCGAGTGAGGCCGATTAACGGAGGCCCAAGAAAAGCGGTGTTTAAAAGCCCAGCAGGGCACTTGTAACTCCTCTGGTGTCGTGGGTGTCCATGGGCGGCGGTTATCGCTTATGATCAGGCGATCCATTTGCTAATTTTCATCCAATTCCACAGGAGCAGGTGTTAGTTAACGTACGTTCGGTCTCGTGCTCGCGGTCGTGGTGCGAGGCGGCGCCGTTCTGCCGCGCCGCGCGCTCGTCGTTGAGCTGCAGCTTCAGCTTGCGCACCTCGCCCTCCAGCGCCTGCTTCGAGCTTACCAAGTTTTGTAATCGGACATCTGGAAATATCGAGCATGTTTTTCATTATATTATGACATAAATGTAAGTACATGTAATCTAACATCGATTATTTGTTTATTTGTCTTATAATACTAACTAATATGTTACATTATGGTAATGAAACTAATACTGCCAAGAATAAAAGGATAATGTAAAGTTTTGGGGTATTATTTTCTCAACTGTACATCCTAGATATTTTCATCTATTTATTTACAACACAGGGTTTGTAACCAAATTTATATGTATGTGAAATTTGCTGGCATATTTGGCAGGTGTGAGAATAGGCTGTAAACTATTTTATACCATTAAGTGATAATTTAGATTTTACGTTTGCGGGGTCAGCCGGTAACTGTAGATTATAATAGCAGATGACTGATAGTGCGCATTACCTAGCGTGCCCTCGCCGGCGTCGTCGAGCAGGCGCTCGGATGCGTGCGAGACGAGTGCGAGCGGCGGCACGGAACCGTGCGGCTGGCCGGGCGCAGGGGCGTCGGGCGCGGCGGCGGCGTCTACGAACGCATAGCCGGCAGCGGCGGCTGCGGAGTCGCGCGCGCGTATTGCGTCTCGCGCCCGCGCCAGCTCGCGCTCCAGCGCCTCGTGCTCGCGCCGCAGCCGCTCGTGCGCGGAGCAGCGGTCGCGGTGCTCGCGCTGCAGCTGCGCGTGCTCCTCGTGCAGCTCCTCCAGGCGGTCGGCCAGCAGCTCGAGCCGGTAGCCCAGCGCGGCCTTGTCGTTGTCCAGCTGCGCAGTGAGGATCATCGCCTTGCGGAACTTCTCCTCCACCTCCTTGAGCTCGTGCCGGAGGTCCTTGACGCCGAGAACGTCGTCGGAGTCTTCAGAGGCGCGGCGCGGGGAGTGCGCGGCGGGGCTGAGAGTCGCCAGACGCCCGCCCGCCCGTCGGCCCACCGTCTCTGAACCACGAACACGTCACGTCACGTCATATACAATAAAACTGGTCTGGCTGAGCCGGCTGGAAGTGGTGTGGGAGCGGCGCCTTACCTGCGTACATGTCATAGGCCTTGTCGGCGTGGTCCTCCTGCTCGCGCTGCTGGCGCTCCAGCTCGCGCATGCGGATCTCGCGCGCTTCCGCGCGCGCCGCGCGCCGCGCCGCCAACCGCTGCTCCGCCTGCAACACCATCCACACACGTTGAACAAGCTCTCTGGTAGCCGTGTTTGAATTTGTCCAATGTAAGTACTCAGTAATGTTACATTAGTAACAAGTTAGAAGGTACAAGAAGTAACATCCGTCTTGCCATGTGATACTTGATAGTTTCATTTTTTACACCCAGTTTTTCCGAAAATATTTTTATCCGGTAATATTTTGGCATCATCGTAAAGTACATGAACCAATTACACAATACACATAATATGTGATACACAATAAAAAGTAAACGCATTAAGAGTGACCTGACAAAAGTATCATTAGCTGATAAGAAATATCGCTGAGCATTGCGATAACAAAACAATACATGATTAATCATAATATATTATTATTAATTACCTGCCATGCGATATGGAACATTGTAGGAATTTTTCTATCTAACATTTATCGCTCCTATCAACTTAGGCCAACTGTCACTACATAATAGGTCATAGCCACTCACAAACTCTTCTAGCAGTGGGATCAACCTAGTATATACACACGTAGAATAAGATAGAACAGAAAACTCTTTATTTTCACAAAAAAAGCTGTCTTAATGCTTACAGCATATGACATAGTATCGCAATAGCATGATACTGGGTGCGACTGCAGGTTACAGAGTCTGACCGGATGGCTGTACGTTTGCCTAAAATCCGTTACACAATAGATTATTCACACTAATTATAATAATTACTCACAAGTCACAACTCGACAGCGACGATGTCAATCGAGTGCTCATCATATTGCTACCTTGAGTGAGCATTGAGCATTCTGTGCGTGCCAGGTATTTCATGAGGACTGAGGAGACCCTGACCGGAGATCTTATTCGCCGGTAACCGGGCAACTCTGGAGCTCAAGGCCGGGTCGTGCACTTGATACCGCGTCAGCTTACATTACAGATCAGTGAGTCAGGTCAAATTAAGTTCCTGCATATTAAATTAACGCATCGGCGCCGGCTCAAGAGATATTACTGACTGTTACTGAAAAAAATGCTTCCTAATAAGCAATTGTCCCTTGCATTTTACTAAAAAGTTACTCGAGTTTGGATTCAGTGTACTGAGATGTTGAAAGTACCGAGATGATCTCTTTAAGGAAGACTCATAACATTGTTATTGAAAAAATGTAGTGTATTTTAAGTAATTTTTAAGTAACTATGAGATTATATTTTAAGGAACTATGAGATGTTGAAAGTACCGAGATGATCTCTTTAAGGAAGACTCATAACATTGTTATTGAAAAAATGTAGTGTATTTTAAGTAATTTTTAAGTAACTATATATATTAATAATAAAATATAATATGTGTAAGGTATTTATAATATTATATAGCCGCCCGAAATACACGTTATAATATAATATAATTAATTCAAATTATATAATATATATATGGCATTGTAAAAGAAACTGTTTTTACAATTTTACGGTGACATATACTTATACAAGTATATTTCACCGTAAAATTAAATTAATTATATTATAACGTGTAATATTCTAAGTAACTGCTACTAAAGTAATATTCTAATATATATATATATATATATATATATATATATATATATATATATATATATATATTGTAGCAACTAGCATCGGTGTGTTTATTTAACTGGTGTGTTGGGTAAGTATTTACGCGCCGTATAATTCGGACAATTAAGTCGTGAAACGTTACCACACCACTTCCGCCTTACAAGTGAACGTTACGTACGTAGTCACTATTTATTAATCTGTGGTAACAGATAACGATTAGCGAATACACTACCATTTTGGTAAAACACTACTTTGATCTTTTTTCTTGTTATAAATGCCTTGAAAAGTTCTTTATTACTGCAATAGGCTACAAACTGTTAATATAAATATAATCTTTCAACGTAAACTAAATAGAGAACTACCGGTTAGCTGATACTAATTTATTCATGTGAATATATAGCGCTAGCATTCGTAACTTTGTCACATTTTCCCACTGTTTTGTGTTTTAATGCCGAATGTTCAGATTTACAAAAATCATTCTCCGCAAAAACAAGTTATTTGTGTCATGATTTAATAAACACCAAATTTAAATTATATATCTAGAATCTAATAGGGCGCGGCCACAACACTGCGTTGCTACTTTCGACGAGGACGACGCATTACGCATCGCACAAACGACGTTGTAAATTGTATTGCAATCGTTTAGGCGGTGCGTCGTCGCAATGAACGCAGTGTTGAGGTCTCGCCCAAAGAGCGTAGACCAGTCTTTCCCAAAGTGGGCGATAACGCACCCCGGCGCTGGAAGCCTAGAGGGGGGCGGTAAAAATTGGGTGTCGCTGATGTGATTTAAGGGGGCGATGGGTGATTTGTAATTTCAGCTACTTTATATTTTAAAATTCACTGATTTGAATTAAAATCCTCCTAGTACACAACATACATTCATTAGTTTATATTTATATTCTATTTTATGGTATAAATATAAACTAAAACTATATATATTAAGTATTAATTATTTTTAATGAGTTCACAGCTCTATTTATATCTTTTGATATTTAGTAATAGGTATCAAACAGTGAAAAATATTCGTGTTTTCAAGTGTCGCAGGTAAGGTCCCCACCTCCGAAAACACGTATTAAAAATAGGTAGGTATATCTATTGTTCCGGCCAAGCTGAGCGCTTGCCGATCGCGGGATTTTTTATGTACCTGATCTAGAAAAAAAATATGAAATTAGAAGGTTTAATTATATTTCATCAGGCATTATTATTGGTCTCTCTGGTAAGAAAAGCCTCGTTTAGAATATAAGTTTAATTAAACTCCAGGAGAGACTAATATGTTATCGAGGTTTTGAAAGTGAAAAATGGGGGGCGCTACAAAATAACTGATTTTCAAAGTGGGCGTTAGACGGAATAAGTTTGGGAATCTCTGATGTAGACTGTCGATCCCATAGATCAAACAAACCCCCTAGCTGAGATGAATCTAATATTTCTTTCATAATGGGATCTGTGGAGATTACATGACTTACCTCTATCTAATTCAATACAGCAAATAATACAACCTCCAAAGCTAGGACCAACTCACATAGAGCGACAGCAGTGTCGCCGCGGCGCGCAGCACGAGCTCCGGCGACGACAATGCCAGCGGCGCCAAGGCCATGTCACAGGTGTCCCACACACATGCACATACACCAAACTAACGCAGCCCTCGAACAAGTGACACCCGGACAAGTGCACTCGCACCCAACTCTTGTCTATGAATCTTCGAATCTCAGGAGCGAACAGCGAGCGAAGCCCTTCGTCATCCGTCGAGCTAACGTGATTAGAACTCTGCAATCGAGCCGGGCTTATGTAACGCGTGACGATAGCCTGACACTCGCTAGCCGAATACATTTGTTTCCTTCTCAAGACACATATTCAACGTCTCATAATTATTGTACTCGTAAATCGCTTGTTTTAACGAGGTATTATAACTTGTAACATCACCGTATATAAGTAAAACAAACACTAGCCTCGAGATAATAACATATTGTCCTTCTAAAACGAGTGTAAACACGTATGAGATAAGATTGTCCACAATTCATAAAGGTGTCACCGTCTAATAATATTATTGGGGTATAAGAAAAATATAATCACTCGTAGAGCATAAAAGAATATAATATCAATTCACGTTATATATAGTGAATATTCTTGTGTCATCTACTGGGGAGAGATCCAGTTTCCAGGGCGGCTTACTACGTATGTTACTTTCCATAAGGTGAGAAGGCCTTGGAATTTTGAGAATTGTTTTAATTGTGCAACGTGAGTTAAGCAGGGACTAGCGAGTCGTGACTAACACTAGGTAGTTCCACAAAATTCTAGGGATTCCCCTTTGGCACGTCCGTACTCCGTATCTATATATAATTACTATCTGTTATGTTTTTTACACTCCATACCAATATTCTCTACATTGTTAGTAACGTAGAGTGGGTCACGACTAAAAATATTTTAATTGAAAGTAATAATGAACTTTTGGCTAGCTGCAGGTACGGCTGCTCGACTCTATTCAATGTATCGTGACGTCCCTGGATTTATTCGATCGTTATTATCCTCAGGATGGAGAAGCATGCAATCGTGAACACTAATTAGGGACACGGGTAATTTTTATCATAAGGCAGAAACTCGTCTGCAGTAACGTCATGCGGTGATCATTAGTAAAGTGTGCCATAAGCCATTATGGAGCATATTTAATGCTATTTTACAAAACGGCCTTGGCACTCGAGCTGCATACGGGACAAGTCACAAGGTATACACTATAAACGTTGTAGTAAGAACTCAGGACCATAAAATCATTTTGCCGAATCTAATAATAATTTATATAAGTCAGTAACGAAATATATCTTCGTAGTCTTGACTCTTGATCTCATAATTATCTAACGTCATCAGTATTGTTGAGACCTAACTCCTAAGCCCTAATTAACTTAAGCTAGGTAGCGTTATTAGACTTATCAGTCATTGGACACGAAAAAACATTGTTATTTTGTAGATTTCTTTATCAGTTATCACCTTTTCTTTTATGGCTTTTGTTCAACTTTTTTCCTTTTAATATAACTAACCAAGTAACATAGGGTCCCTAAATCATAAATGTCTTTGGAATTAATTGTACCAATTGTTTAAATAGTCATTCAACCTCGTAACAAAAGTCGCAACACATAAGTTAAATGCCAATGACGAAATCAACAAAAATGTTATGTTATATTGAAGGCAAGGCACGACTTTTATTGACATTATGTATTAGTTAATGTCGACGACTGTTTTCAATGACCGAGGGAAAATTGTGTATGTATTTTAGTTTAAACAAGTCAAGTAAAAATAAAAAGCCGTGATGTCGTGGGGCACCGGATAGGAACGAAGTTCCTTATTATAAAAATATTAATTTTAAGTTCTATTCGAGGTAAAAAGAAAATAATAAAAACTATACATAAAATCTTACGTTACGGACGTTTTTTCCCTGCTAGGGGGTACCTCTCCGCATCGCCCCATAAAGAACTTCGTTCCAAAAATACATATTTTGCTTAGTACGCTAGAGCAAAACTTTTTAAAGCGGGATCGGGAAATACAAGATACCAATATGTTTACAAAGTACGGGAATAAACGGGGCAGAACATTACATACATGATTTTGCTGGTCGCCGAGTATGCCGACGATGGAGCTGGTGCTGCAGTGCGAATCCCGCCGTCCGTCCACTTCAACTTTCTCCCCCTCGCTGCTCTCGGAATCCGCGTGTCCATTCACTAGCTTTTCTTTGGCATTGACTACAAACTCTGTGTTGACAGTCTCAGCAACGGGCAGCTTGGAGTCCGGACTACGTTCTACGACGGTAGTGTCGTCGTCCGAGTCCCCGAAGTCGCCGTCGGTGAAGGCTTCCCCGCTCTCCTCGTCCGTGTTGTCGGGGGTGGCGAGTTCCGATTTAATCCCCATCCCGTCAGTTGCACATCAATTGTCACAAATCAGGTTATTCACATCGACCGCGCGATTGGACTATAAAAGGCTAACATTATTGGCGCATTAAAGTGATTCAATTTAGCACTATCTTATCGATACACTCCTCATTGATTGTCACAGAAATTCTTTGTTCCACTGATTTGGGTTGTCACTCGTTCCACCTTGTTTGCTCGCGATTATCGGTCCCGATGTTGTTTTGTTGACGGTTTGACTTCGCCTGCTACTTTTACGTGCGTGCGGTCGTCGGCGCGCACACGTCGCGTATGACTTCACGCGCTATCAATGTCGCGGCCCGTTACTGCAGCCCAATCGCCGCACACCGGCAGGGAAGCGGATATACGATGTGCATATAAAATATTTATTTAACCATATTATAATGTAGGTAGAGTTCCGCTAGAGTTTCGCAATCGAACATGGATCTATCAGAATTCAGAATACGTTAAATTTTATACAGAAAACACTTTTATTATTGTATATTCACGTGATTAAAAATCAACTGTAAAGTCCATGATTACCTATGCGTTTAAAATTGTCAGAACTCTTTTGTTAATTTTGACGCCAAATTTCTGAACTTTTGAAAATTTCTGTGAAAATAAACGCAATGGAATTTGGTGGATTTCGTGTGGACCGAGTTTAGACAGATTCATTGTACACATATTATGGTACGTATTAACAATGGCGTTGTTTATTCACATTGTATGAGACACCGCGGTATACTAGTAGCTATATATAAGTGTCGAGATAGGAGAAGCTGTAATACTTATTGAAACTTGTAAAGCTTTGACGTATCTAGTGTTTTCGATTGCCTATCATTAGCCCCGGACACAAAAAGAGGGGTGTTATAAGTTTGACGTGTCTGTATGTATGTATGTCTGTCCGTGGCATCCTAGCTCCCAAATGGATGAACCGATTTAGATCGAATTTTTTTTAAAGCTGACATGATCGAGTGTTCTTAGCTATAATTCATCATCATCAACTCGCTCACTACTTGACAATTCGGGGTTTACTTAAAATTATTAATTTTGTTTATCTATACTAATATTATAGAGGAGATTATTTGTTTGTTTGTTTTCATTGAATAGGATCCGAAATAAAATATATACTATATAAATACTGGAACCATTCAGATGAAATTTGGCACGGATATAGAGTTCACCACGGGGAAGGCCCTTTTTTTCGCTGCAAAGTGTATGGTTCTTGCGGCATTTCCTTTTGCGTGCACGAGTCGAGGGGCATCATCTAGATTTCTACAAATAGGAGATAATGGTCGTTGCAATAAAAGTTGTCCTAAGCTGCTGCACCTAGTTGTAACAGTTTAGGATGATGGTCACGCGGACGCAAATCGAAATGGACGGCACCCTCTCCCAAGTCAATTTATTCTATTTTGAATTCTATCTCTCGGTTGTAAAACACATTTTTGTTTGGTGCACCTGCGACCCTGCCGGTGGAACACGCTAGGTCAGGGTCGCGCTGATTACTTAATAGGCTACCTAGCGCATATAAAATGCAATTTCCCTATTTCCTGCCACGGGTATAATAATATAATTACAACGAAATACTTATCGTTAGAAACTGCTGTGCTTTTTACGTAATCGCGTAAGAAGTTACTGTTATAATAGTTGCAGTTAAATATTTAAGTTGGTAAAGTGAAAATTTCACGTCTACATCCTAACATTTTCTGGCTTCTAGCAGCTAGCTGAGTAAAAATTCTAGAGAACACACGATTGGCTCGTATCATTTGACAACTAAGACCGAAAATAAGGTAAGGCGAGGACTGAGGCCAGACCGCTGAGACCCTTTGCTGTTTCTACTGTTCGACCAAATAATAAATTAATCATTATATTAATACGTGAAGCAAAAGTTTCAAGTACGGTTTTACGAGAATTGTGCATACGGATCAGTGTGAAATTTGGCACATTTAAAGTTTAAGTGGAGGAAGGCCTGCCGAAAGCTAATATTTTTAAAAATAACGCTTAGAAATGCATTAAATTTATAAAAATAACTACAACACACACTACCTCAGTCATACTTTGTTTGAGTTTGACACAATTGTCAATGAGTGTCAATCTTTCTTTCATATTCCATAAAAAATCATTTACATGACGACCTCTGTGGCTCAGTGGTTCAGCGTGTTCGTGTTCAAGCCGATGGTCGCGGGTTCGAATCCCGCCGAAGGAACAAAAAGATTTTCTGTGTTCCGGGGTCATGGATGTGTATTAAATACGTGTATCATATAATAAAAATCTTAAATATATGTATAAAAGTATTAAATATACCCGTTTTCTGGTACCTGTAAACACAAGTTCTTCGGATACTTAGCACGGGGCCAGATTGACGTGGTGTGAGACGTCCATAGATATTATATTATATATTATTTTATTTATAAAAACGCGTATCTAAGAGGCAATAGAAACCTAAAAAAGTTGATACTTTAAAATTAAAACATGAATATGAAATTATGGTCGAATTTCGGCGACAGGGCGACGTCTAGTTTAATTAATTAGTTTTACTCTCAAATGGCGTAAACATTTTTGCTCCGTAATCTTCTATGTTTGCTATCATTGATTAGTTAACACTTAATTGTTAAGTGGATGGTAGCCACTAGACATGCAATATCGATTCCGAATCTCGTAATATCGGAATCTCGGAGCGTTTGGTCCGATATTACAATATCGGAATTGAGGGAGCCAATATCGTAATAACTATATTCGTGAGCCTAAAGCTGCGGAGCACCCAATTGAGCCCCTAGCCCCGCAAAATACAAATAAATATTAAGGGCGTGGATTGCAAATACGTAATAATTAATAAAAAAGTTTTTTTATTACAATCGAAGGCAGGTCATCCCTGTCCAAGCCCAGGCGTCACTACGCAACCCAAGTGGATCTATTGAGACTCCTTCGCGTTATAGTACCGTCCCCAGCCTTATGCTGCTCATAAAATGAACATGATTTGGATGGGGTTGGTGCTGCGAATTTCCTCTGTGGCAGAGTATTGGCGCTGCCCGAGTTACCTGTTTCTATTCTGTTGAAGTGCTGGACAGTCAAAGAGAGGTGGAGAGGCGTCTCATTCTTTTACTCGCAGAATCTGCAAGTAGTTGTATCACCAACGCCTATTTTGTTGAGGTGTTTGTGGAGCTTGCAGTTCCCTGTTAGGGTTCTGGTGAGGATTCTTAGCTGATTCCTCCTCATGGAAAGTTCCAATTCTGCAAGTCTTTTATTAAAGCCCGGAATTAACGCGTTGGAATGCTCAAGCCTTGGTAGTACTGGGAAATATTATACAGACCGGTTCTGGGCCGAACTTTCGGCCCCCTGGCTAGCCAGCTCAGCCGCGGTTTCATTGCCGGGGATGTTGCTGTGGCCTGGAACCCATACCAGACGGTTACTGTTGTCACGTCCTAGCGTGTTTAGGGTATCAACACAGTGAAAAACTAATTTAGATGAAATTTCTACTGCAGTCAATGCTTTCAGGGCAGCCTGACTGTCAGAGAAGATTAGGATGTTTTTATAGACTAGGGCCATCTCTAGTCTCTCTATTGAACAACCAATAATAGAGAAGATCTCAGCCTGAAACATAGTTGCAAATTCTCCTAAACAAGCATTGTTGCCTGTAGGTGGCATATCTCCGTAGAAGCGCCCGAAAAAAAATGTTCTTGGCTAATCCAATAAAATAAAGTAAGAATACAATATTTCCTTAAGTATCTCTGCTGTATTAAGACTGTAAAAATTCGAAAAACCAAATATATATTTTTTTTAATTGTTATACTTTTTCGAATAAATTCGATTTTTTTTAATATTCAAAAATTTAATTTAACAGCGCCACTGGAGCCTCATGTCATGATAATTAATCATTTTTTTTGTTACTTATCGTGAAAAATGTGTGCGTGGTATGAGTGTTTTATTATGTTTTCTAGGATCTTGTTGCAAATTACAAATTAATTAGTAACGGTTATTGATTTTTATTTTATTTTTGGATTGTGTAATTGTAGTGTGTAAATGTGAAATATTAATTAAATATGTTGATTTTGAAATCTAAGATAAATTAGTTAATTTTGCCAAGATAACTAAAATTTCAAGTTATAAGTAATACTACTTAGTTCAGTACTAAATTGAAATAATTTGATTTTTAAATATGTATTTTATCATAGGCAATCCACATTTATGACAAATATTGGCTTTGGAAATGGTTTTGTTCAATTCCGATATTAATATTCGATATTGACATCCAATATCGAAACTCAATACTTATCGGAATTGAAAACCGTCCGATATTGCATGCCCTAATCGCGACCGACCAGTCTCTACAACGCTGCAACTCAACCATTGATTAGAAATCGCTATCACGGTTCTAGAGTTGGTTGGTTGGCTACTTGCGACGACTTATTAAGTTCACTACCACTATAAATAAACACTTAGTACATAATGTTAAACATATTATCTACTTATAAACCAAGTTGTGACATATAGCGTTACGTTATCTACAGGGAAACGTTCAGCAATTATTCATGTGTTTGGTAAAATATTTTTATGAAACAAATTAATAATTGTTACAGCTGTTATTTAATATCATGACAGCCGTTACCGGTTAATATACAAGTAAGAACATATTATTATGAATATAATTTTTTAACTTTGTTTTCAATTATTGTACAAGAATTTTAGCTTTAGGGCAAAATCAAATCATTGAGATCTTTATGGAAATTAATTCCACTTGGAATAATTTAAATTTGGAGGCTTGGCTCAGTCAAACTCAAGTCAGGAGCCATTCTGAGTTCTGACTCACGTTCTAAATATGGTGATGATTAATATGCCAAATGTTGTCTGGTGTCACCCGAGCAGCATTATTTATTATGTTGATCCTTGACTAACAGACGTCTAGCAAGGATCCAGAATTAAATTAGGTTAATAGGCCTTGGTCTTTCAGCACAACGACACTAAATCGGGAAATGAGAAAAAATATCAACCGATTACCGTACAAAAATTGTGTTAGATATCGATCAAAAAAAACTCATCTAGTTAATTTAGTCTTCCTAATTTCCTTTATAGGTGACAAAATACATTTGTCACCTATAATTGTGCATTAATTTCTGCAGAACACAACATTGATAATTAATTGCACGTAAAGGGAACAAACCGCACAGGCTGGCTCCCGGTGCGGGGCACACGCGAGCACTGATCATCGAACGCCGCGCCGGGCACGCGGAACTACTGGCAGATAACTCGCCGCTAACTGGACGAGATCAACGGAACTCAGGTGCACGCTCAGCCTGCGCACACGCAGCGTGCGACCAACTGACACGTACTTACTTTTCATGAAAATGTCTCGGCAGATTCATCCTACTAATATTATAAATGTGAAAGTTTGTGAGAATGGATGGATGGATGTTACTCTTTCACGCAAAAACTACTGAACGGATTTCGATGACATTTGGTTTGGCAGTAGATTAAGCTCTAGATTAACACATAGGCTACTTTTATCCCACAAAAGTACAGTGTTCCCAACACGGGCGGAGCCGCGGGCAAAAGCTTGTCTAGTATAATCGCCGCGACAGAGGTGGTCTACGCATAACCGTTGACTTTGAAGACACGTTGATCAGCAATTAATTATTATTTACCTTAGCAATAAATATCTAGTTTTGTGTATACTTTACAAATGTGTGTACATTCAGATTCATAATATGCTTTTAGCAAATTACAGCGATAGATCATACAATAGTCATAGTATTTAACGAGAAATCAATTCCAACTCCGGACTCTACAACATGGGCAGACAAACTCTACATCTGTTCGACTCGTGTGACTCTCGGCGACGTATGTCAGGCTGCCTGGGATCAGGCTGGGCTATAACATGATCCGGAATCCCGAAGGCCGGGGAAAATTCAGATCACTGAAAATAGAACTTTACAATAGAGCTGAAAATCGAAAACACGAGTGTCGAGTCAAATGTCAATGTTATATATGACAGCTCGAATCTCGACATTTCGATTTTCAACTCGATTGTTTTCGCGCAGTGTTCTATTTTCAGTGCTCTGAATTTTCCCGGGCCCGCCGGATTCCGGTACATATAGTCGCATCCTTAGTCGCTCGTCCACAGCGTTACGCAGCCGGAGTACTTAAATATCCTGACATTTGCCGCACATATGCGTGCGAGCACGTGAGCTATGGAGACACGCTTTCGTAATAGCAAAGGTGAACGATCGACGATCTTAATCGGCACTGAGATTATCATATCATAACCGTGTCCGATGGTTTAATTATTGCAACGCATATATCGCGAGATGCCAATTCCATTGTTACACAGTAAAAGAACAGCACGCACGCATGGCTCCAAGTTATGCTTTATCGGATGATTCAATAAAAATGGAATCTTCCTTATTTGGCTCATAGTAATTTTACTCATTGGACACATTATTTAATTGCCAATACTAAATTTGCAAAGGATTTTCGACTACTTTATTGTCTGTATGGTTAATAGCGGACGTAAGTTAATTGAAAATAAACGCTACATTGGAAGCTAGGGCAAGGAAGTGTCAAGTGTCTCCTTGCACAACAAACGATTTCGACTTTATTGTCCGAATGTTTTGACGTGGAACCAGGTTTTATGCGACCTACAAAAACTTGCTGATTTGCACTCCGGACTTCGGGCACATTTTGCATAATGCATTTTATATAAGTTTTCGAAGACGACTCTTGCCTTTCACTTATATTTAAATTAAAATCACATTAGAAACAATATCTTAGCAATATAGTATTAGCAAGTCGGTCGCGTACGCATAATAACAATTATATTCAGCAGCTCAGTGGGTTATATTATTTCTATTATTTATACGAATGTAATATATGATTACTTATATCTCCGCAATTTTTACCAATAGGTTTTTTTTTTCAAATCAGTTCTCATAGAGAAGGTCATTAGGTCAGTCACAGTCAGACTTTACCATACAGTTATCAATATTGTACAATTGATTAGAAACTGTAGCATTACATTCAGTTTAAGTAGTAGTAATCCAAGAGATAGTCATAAGGATATCGTGTAGACCTTTTCCTTAAGACCAATTTGTGACATATTGCATAATGATCATTATTGATTACTGTCCAGTGTCCAATATATATATTATAACTCCCCACACCGATTTCGGTGACAGGACAACAGGACTAATTTTATAGTGCCCAAGTGTGTGCGCAGTACACAAGATCACTTTCTCTTCCTTTACTCTCATAACCCAGTGGGACGGATAACCGACACGACTGGCGAATGATCAGGCGCAGGTCCGACTTTTTACATGCCCATCCGACGCATGGATCATCTTTGTTGTCAGACAATCAGGTGATCAGCCTACATTGCCCTAACCAAACTTGGAAACAACATTTTTTGTTGTTCCAATGCGGGAATCGAACCCACGACCTCCGAGTCGAGAGCCAAGCTCTAACAACTAGACCACGGAGGCTGTTTTTGTGTCCATATTATATTATTGTAATGCCAATTTCTCTTTGCAAACGATATTTGTGAGAGAGTTTTATAACGGACGTGTTGCTGCTTAGCATTACCAGCATTCGTATTCCGCTGAGTCAGCGTTATGCAACTGACGATATCGCACGAACACACACATATACGAGAGATGAGCTTCATATAACACACGTATATTAGGCGTCATCATCAGTGCAAATACTGTCACAAAATATGCACCTAGAAATAGCCACAGAAATAAGTACCTTTTGAACATTGTGACCAACACCAGGAAACTACCGTCTGAAATAGACTTAAAGTAGCCTTTGGAAATCTGTAGTTTATATTATATACTCTATGCGAACAATAACATCACCGGAACTTACAATCTTCTAAGAAGACTTTTCCTGTTAAGAGTGGTAGTTGGCTGCACGATATTCTAATGCTCTTTATAAAATACTTCTCATAATTCATACATATCAAAAAGGACTACTTATTAAATATTAATTAACTTCTCCCAATTATTTCTTGGGAGACAAATTAACCGTCTCGTCACCATAAACGACAGACGTATATCCCAAGCTAATTAATATCCAAGGTTTTCTAAATATAGACGCGTAGTGATCCTGAGGGAGGCTACAAATAACCTCTTAAAAATCTGATTATGGGGACGTCCCGACTCCCGACTGCGTGAATTTTAATTTATTTCAATGCACAGCGCCGCTGCCGCAGTGACGGAATGCAAAACAATAACTCTAACTTTCAAACGAAGATGCACTCAAATGAAATATAGAGTATGTCGACTGGACCTCTATGTTTTAATATGAATGACATTTTTCCTAGTTAACAATACATAGCCAGTGACCATCTTAAGCGATTTCTTCAAACCGCCTAAGTTACATTTCATGTTGTGACTCTACAGTATACATAACTCAGTTATCTACATAAGTTTAAGAACCCAATACGATGAATCTACTCACTGCTTTAGGTCGGACATGGCACACGACTGATCTGGCGGACTCCTCGTCGTTGCTTTCCAGGCAGTCGGATATGGAAGGTGACCTTTGAGGCCAGAACTGACGTTTGCCAAGGCATGGACTCTGCAGCGGCGACGGCGGTCCACGCCACCACGACACGATCGCCGGCGCCACCCCCACCACCATAGCCAGCCCCAGACGCACCATGCTCACACTATATTAAAGTCCAAACATGTCCACTGTTTCGCGCGTGTACAGATACATCAATGAGCACGTACTGTGGATGCCGTTGTGAAATATGCTGAGCGTGAAGAGTGCAGCATGCAGGAGTTGCGGCGGCGGCAAACTGAGTGCGGTCGTTGACGCGCGCGGCCCCTCCCCGTCCGCCCTCCGGCCCGGCCCCCACTGGCTCCCAAATTGCCTTCGCAATTACAGCTTAAATCTACGATATAATTTTTAAAACTGCACAGGTACCTATTCTACGAAGTAAAAACAGTTTAAATATGTTTGAATATAAAGTGAAGTTATAATGATCTTCTCGCCTCAAAAACTTTACTTTTAAAACTAGTAGTAACCAATTAGTTTAATGTAACTGGACTTTTAGCTGTACATAAAATAATTGGCTGTTAATACATAACACACAGTAGATAAATAAGGTTAATACATAACAACAGTAAGTAGTATAATTGTGAGTAGTGTAACACACATGTACCTAAAAAGTTTTGGGGCACATTGTGACCATTTGATAGGAGCAAACTGCAAGTAGATATGTAGTAACTTTCTTGTCTAAACACCATTTTTACACTCTTGATATTAAGCAGTTACGCCGTACCAAATACATACCAGCGATGGTAAATGGTTATTCAAATTTAGTGTTCGTGTTGGAACCATAATCGCTGCACATTACGGAGAAAGCTCGAATCTTGCAGCCATATTCGCGAAAGCGGAACCAATTCATATATTTAGATTTTTCTTCTATTTACACAAAGACAATTTTTCAACAAACTAACAGTACTCCCGGTAAGGTTTATGAGACATCTGACATCAGGAGCTCACCTGCTCATTAACATAGGTAGATACTAGAGAGTAAAGCTTTCTGGATTGAGAGCTTCTTAAAAACATCTACGAATATATTGATTATTGAGTAAGTAATGTCAATAATAAATCAAAGTATCGCCATATAGATCTCTGTAAAAACTATTGTCTGAAATCATATTATATTATAGTAGTGTGTAGCGTCTACAATGTACTGTGTAGTGTGTACACGAAGTAACATTGCTACGGGCCCTATACCACTACCTATTTTTAGCTTCTCTCGCCTATTTTCTATTCTGTATCGCAATCTTTAACTAGGGCAAACTCAAATTCATTTAATGTATTAATTTCATAAGTGCATAATGCGCTTATTATAATTTAATAGGTATTCTAAATAGTTAACTCGGTTATTAATTAGAATATCTCCTTAAAGTTAAAGTCTCTCAATACCTTAAGTCTTTTGGGAATACACTTAGGCCCACTTGCGCAGATCTGGGTTAAAGTTGACCATGGGTTAAAATATCATACCTTCTCTTTTATAAATACGAAGAACGAGAGAGATAACATGATATTTCACCCAGGGTTAACTTTAACCTAGATCTGCGCAAGTGGGCCTAAAAGTACTCTAGCTAAGCATTAGGCAAGTGATATTCTAATTAAAATATTTGTAGGTTAGTGGGCGAATGTTAGAGGCACTCGCTGCTCACATGTGTTACATTCAGTCTAGATGTCTAAAACATAAAATGCAAAGACGCTGCGTAATATATGATTTCAAATTGTTTTTATGGAGGCACTGTCAGTTCATGCATATAAAAGTATAATATTTCAGCTCTCTCTCTCCGAGTACATGTCTATGAATGAGTGAAATTGGTATGTGGAAGATCGCCAACAACGTACGAGGACGATTGTTGGCATTTAATAGTAAATGTTCCGATACCTGCAGTTACCACATTAAGAACATTTTACTAGATTAAAAATGATATAAGCTTTCCATTAGTACAATTACAGGTTTAAACGTTTATAAAATAGAAGCGGAAGCTACATGCGCTTTATGCGACCAAATCAAGGCAGCTACAACATTTACGTGTATAAAAATACTAAGGATTAAAACGGAAAATATATCCTACATAGCCTTCTTTAGACTGACATTTCCGTTTCTGCAGCTATGTCTAGACTCTAGAACATCAGGGTTGGACTTAGGATAGATGGGTGTTCGGGTCGACGCCTTTGTCAGGGTGCTCGTGGTGTTAAGTGCATGTAAGCACTCGGGCCTGAGACTTCACTTCGCAACGTGTGACCGGAGTCTGTTAGCTTGACCCGAAGTCTGAACTAAACTTAGCAGCTAAACTGCTAAATAATTTGGTACTATTCAAAAGAAATGGATTGAAACGAGGTACGACTGGTACGATGAGATAGAATTAAAACAGGTCCTTTTCTAAATCGCAGCGAAATGGATCTCAATTCTTAACCAATAAGTTACATTTGAGTATCTATGATTAATTTAAGTAGTATCTCAGATTAATTACGGTAATTATTACATTACACATCATCTGCAGATCGTTACTTGTGACGTAAGTTCCCTTCGACGAACTATCCAATATCCTGTTCGCATTAGAGGCAACGAGTTATCGGCAAAAGGAAAAAGAAACTACAGGGTGGGAAAGCAGACTTAATCCGGTTTGGGAAAACTATTTGATTGCAAATACCATCCTGTTATTAGTAATTTAACCTATTATACAATTTTACGATACTTATCAGAGTATCTTATTTGGGATAGCTCAGAGTGTAAATCGTATGTATCCCGGGAGGCGGGTGCAAATATGTCGCGTCCCTCCCCGATGTTGCATCAGCCAGACGGGAGGTCTCGGAGGTGGAGGCAGACGGGTCGATGCGCTGACGTCACACGGACCCGCTGCCGACGCTGCACGGTACCTATCCAGTAGGAGAATCGTTTGTACTTTGTACTGAAGTTATGTTTAAAAAAATCGAACCCTTAATAATTTTATTTTAAAACCAAATAAATATACACCAAACAAATGAATAAAATAGTTTAGGAGACGGTGACATGACATAGAAAAGGCAAGTTTCGTGAGTGAGTGAGTGAGTGGTTACTATTTAAAGTGTTATTGTTAACGCGAGAACCTTAGTTACTTTAAAGAATCAGCCAAAACTAAGTAATTTAGAAACCCTTTGTCTGTTTCCTAATTAAATCTCCATTTCGAGATGTCAGTGTAGCTTTTATTTCCGGCCTCATACGGAATGGCGTATTAAAAACCGTATAACATTAATATACGTCACAAAACACAATAAAATGAAGGGAGCATTTCTCTCCCAGACTGCGGATTTGGTGTAGGTTTAATAGTATTGATTTAAGGCCTATTAAATACGTCCTGGACGTTGACTCCCGGGTGGAATGTAGGGCACAGATCGATAGGACCTTACCCTAACCTAGCCAGGCTTGTAGCCCCTCAGATTTATTATCACTATTAAATCTCAATGCGCATTTTCTAGAAACAGTAATTAGTCGACCGTTGGTCGGTTAATTATTATTAATCTTAATAATACCCGGATTAAACAGTGTAAAATTACTTAAGTGTAAAAATACTTTTAGGGTAGAAGAGCATGCCCGCTGAGAAATTATTCCTCCTCTTTTGTTTTCGGTAACCAAGCAAGAGGTAAACGTTGTTCCGAAATTCGGAGTTCGGGAATATGTAGGTACCATATAGGGATATTCCTAGTGGTTAATTTTTAAGTTTCAACTTTTTTAGGATTCTTTTCCATCTTAGATATTCAATAAAAAATATGTAAATGGTGTCTATGGAATATGAAAGAAAGGTTGACGATTGTATCAAACCAACACCTACTGTTAATAATATATCTACAAACGCATGGTAGTGGGTGTGGGAAGTGTAACGTAAATTATATTAAAATTTTAACTGTACCAAATTTCATACTCCTCCGTTCGCACAATTCTTGTTAAAAGTGTACTTAATGTTTTTGCTTTACGTATTCATATTTATGATTTTATGAGTGCTTATTCAGGGATATGTACGCGTTTATCACTTAAATTGAAAAAACGTTTAAATTAATATTATCAATTATTATAATCATATAATGATAACATCATTGCAAAAACCAACACAACGTATAAGGGACTAATGTCGACGCTATCAGAACTCCACCTTCAGTAACAATTAATATGTGATTGTAAAGTGCAAGACACAAGTTAATTTTGTTGTTTATAATATTGAGGGTTAGATTAATACAAATTGGTATGTAGAAAACGCACGGCATACTTAATTATGTACCACTACCACATAGGCAGTTGGATAATGCTGGTATTCCAGGCAACACGAGTCAGGCTAGGCCCAATATACCTGGGGGCCAATTCACGTATGTAAGTAAATAAATGTATAGAAATCATGTGTAATTCGAAGCCGTACTACCTACTATGCAACCTCTAGTTTTTAGAGTTCTGTAATACTTAAGGAACCCTTAGGGGCCTACACGGTCCGGTTTTCCTTCAGTTCGGCCTGAACGGATGCAAAATCGTATCGTCTGTGTGCAATTTCGAGATCGCATCAGTCGGCTGTATGGACTGAAGCGATTCGTTCCAGTGTTGTCAACTATTTTTTTTGCGAAACTACTAAACTCTAACTAAACTTAGAAATCCCTAAAAGTTTTTTTAGGGATTTTGCGTTTACAAA
The DNA here is from genome assembly GCA_037179445.1 of Phengaris alcon alcon. NCBI lineage: Eukaryota > Metazoa > Arthropoda > Insecta > Lepidoptera > Lycaenidae > Phengaris > Phengaris alcon. Next base: position 482,010 of record JAYRCH010000068.1, on the reverse strand, counting down.
CATACATACATTTCAATTCAGTTTTAATATTTTACCGTTAACTTAAAAAAATATAGTAGGAAATATTACGTATATAGAAATTAAATCGGTAGTTTTAAGCGACTTACGGACGCGTGCTACTATGTGCTATTATGATAAGGTGTCATAATAGCTCATAGTAGCAGGCCATTTTGCATATTATGATTACTGTCTAGCTATTTTCTACAAAACCACTAACAACACAACTAAATTCCTACTAAGGAGGGAATAAAATACAAAATTTAGTAGTAAAACTTTGTAAAACAACTAAGTTGGCAACATTAGTTCTGACCTGTACTGGTGGACTGAACAGCAATAAAATTCGAGTGTAAAATAAAACCGGTCAAGTGCGAGTCGGCAAGATAAGTTCCGTACAAAACGGAAAAAATCACGTTTGTTGTATGTGATCCTCAAATTTTTATTTTAGGTATTCTGTTTTTTGTATTTGTTTATATAACGGCAATAGAAATACCTACATCATACATTTGTGAAATTTTAACTGTCGAGCTATCACGTATAAGAAAGTTAAGATACAGCCTGGCGACAGTCGGACGAACAGCAAAGTCTCAGTAATAGGGTCCCGTTTTTACCCTTTGGGTCCGGAACCCTAAAAATGGCACGTGGTCTAAAGAAATTAATTAAAGTTCATTGAAGTATTTAAAACTTTAAGAGCCACTATGGTTGATAAAATCTAAAGACTATTACTATAAAACAAAGAGAAATGATTTCTATAACATATTACTGGAATAATGTATGACACAATAATTCGGTTTAGTCGATAGCGTGATAACAATTGCAGCAAAATACAATTAATAAATAAAATAATATCCTAAACTGACCAAAAGCATGTCACGACCATGTCTAAGGAGAGTTCCGTAACTATCAACGCGCAATAGGTTTTCTTTGAATTACTACAAAAGTTATTGTCATAAAGTTATTACAGAAGCTAAGAGAGACGGACAGACAGACGGACGGGCAGAGTGAAATTATAAGGGTTCCTTAAGTATTACGGAACCCTAAAAAACACGACCGAAGCTCGCGGCAATTATCCGTGTATGTGCTCGAATCCGGTCAGCCGAACCTTAGATTAAAACGCCTAGAAACCGTGTACGCGCATGAAAATTGAAGTAAATTATACTGAGCCATATCGGCTCAGTTTGTTCGAACGACCCGTCCGCGTCAGTTGTCAAAGTCAAGCGCAAGTGCATACATCTCTGACTATTAAAAACACTATGACGGTTCGTGTCGTTATTTGGTGTCACAATGCATCGCAAAATAATTAAAAAAGCTTCGGACATAAACATCTCATATTATGTAAGTATGAAATGTTATCTCCGAACAATTTGACTTGTATTAAGTCAAATATTTAAAACATTTTTAAAATGAAATCATATTATGTCGCCATATTGCTGCCCTATTGTGAATTGTGAAAGTGTTACTAGTAATACAATTTATTTAAAACATTTCATGGCTAGCTAATAGTTGCAACTAAGACAGTTTTTTAATATTTTCAGATTTTTTAACTATCAATTTAAAGTATTGCCAGTATTAAGATAATCCTTAATATATTCCTTAATACCAGTTTAATATAAATTAAGTTCACAAATTGTGTATAGATGGTTTAAAATGAAATTTAAGGTTATATTTTTACATCTCACGATATTAAGAAAAACAAATACAATATTTCCAATTACACCTCCACAACTTTAAAGTTTTGTTTTTGTGCGTGTGTAACGCATCGTGCACTATGTACGATGCGTTTGTTTGAAGACTATCTAGGCATTATTAATCTATGGGCAGAACTGACGTCAGTTCGGTCGGATGCGATTTTCTCCGTGTATGCATGGGCGTACCCAGGTAGGGGCAGGGGGGCTAGAAGATAAAATAAACGTCAATTTTCCAATTTTCAATATACCAGACCGACCATCTTCTCGAAACAGGTATGAGCTCCCCCCCCCCCCCCCCCCCCCCAAGCTGAAATCCTGGGTACGCCCTTGCGTGTATGTGCTCGAATCCGTTCAGGCAGAACTGACGTCACTTCTAACTGAAACGATCGGCCTCTCGTCTGTGGGAGCCTTTACAGTTTCGCTCTGTCAGTCCGTCTGTCTGTCTGTCGCTCTCCTAGCTTCCGTAACTATGAATATAAATGGATAACATTTTGTATACTTATAAAATGTGTATAGATATCGGGTTTGAAATCGGTACCTAGCCGACTAGCGTACTATTCCTATAATTTTGTAAATTTGAAATTCCTCTGCATGTGCGTGTGGAGGGCGAGTGAATGTCGCCATACATATAAAATAGATACCCAACATTCCGGAATTTTATTCAAATAAGCTTTATATATAAGTGCTTATATAAAGTGTACAATTATTTGACTTGATATTATTTTGGTTCTGTAATGACCAGTGTTTATTGACGGCGTTTTAATAATTTGGAACAAACACCTCTATATTTATACCTAAACACTATCTTTATACCTAAACTATTATATGCCGTTCTTTTACTAAAACCCTTAGAGCATTAATCCAACTGAATGCTCTAAGCTAAAACCTTTATATGGGAATCAAATTTGTTCAAAAAAATATAATAGTTAATTATATCTGCGAAGGTGTTTTATCAACTTCATATATTTATCCTTATCCAAATAAATATTATGTTATATTTTATCCAATTTTAAATAATGGTCAACAAAATTGCCCTTAACACTAGATTTCAATCAACATAAGAAGAAATCATAATAATTTTACCTAATTATAACTCCGCAACAAAATTTGCGCACGTGGTTAGCCATTACATCTGCGTCAGATGAGCGCTGTGACGTTTGTGTGTGTGTGTAGGTGTAGGTACTGTGCCCCGAGTTCCAGTCCGGACGAGCGTTTTGACGTGATAACGTCTTATAAATTGATGGAGCCGGCTGCACGCACGAAAAAACATGAGTCATGCGTTACCTCGCTAAATATGACGCATTGCCGTTACCTCAGCTGGCCGCGCCTTAGGTATGTGAGCGGTGGGACGGAGAGGCAGTGGCGCTTGAATCTTGATGTTATTACTCAGTTCCGCGCCGGACTTCGCGGCGGCAACACGTCTACCTAAGGAGCGGCCAATTAGTTCCGCGCGCACTATAAACATGACGTTGTAACGTTCAACTATCGTCAGTAAACCGACTTTACAGACAACCGATTTTTTTACATATTAGAGAGAAACAGAGATATATTTTAATATGAAACATGACAAAGACAAGTGTAAGGCTGGGACTATATTTTATGCTCCGGAATCCGGAACACCGGTGAAAATTCAGAGCATTGAAAATAGAACTCTGTGCTAATACAATAGAGTTGAAAATCGAACACATGAGTGTCGAATCGAATATCAATGTAATATTATAATATTACAGATTTTTTATCTGATATCGGTGTCACGTAATGTGAAAACGCTGTACTCCCAATCACTCCCGACCGCAACGTAATGTAGCTATGTATGTACGGTCGCGAACAGATACGGTGTATCACTTTTCAACCTTATTGCTTGGTAATAAGGTTCAAAATAAAGTTCACCGGATCTGTCCGCGACTGCACTTGACTTAGCGAACTGTAATTTAAACATTTTCATTGCGATTACTTATCGTTTAATTTAATATTTTTAAATAAGTTACACTTTTATTTCGTAGTAGTTTTCTGTTCAATATTTTAAGCAAAATAAGTTTTCTTGATTTTTTCAAGAGTTGTACTATTTTTTAAGATAGGTATTTAGTTTTTTTTTCATAATTAACGTTGTCTTTTTATCCAACCGCGATAACCCACATTCACGCGGACGAAATCGCGGGCAACACCTAGTTACGATTATTATTATCAATACAACATTGTACCTGTTTAATTACATACCTAATTAAATTACATAATTCTCTTTCCAGTGTTATTTTAAAGTTCAAAGGATGATATTTGATAATTTTCTCGAAATCCCTAAAAGTACTTTTATGAGGAATCCGATACTTTTGGCGCGCCATCTAGTGATCATACCATACTTGCTAGAAACAAGCTGTTGAGGTTAATTTTTAAGGATTTAGAGAAAATTATTTGAATGATTTTGATTGATTAATTAAATGTTTTTCTTACTACAGCCAACGCCATCTCGACCTAACCAGGAATTTGACCTTTTTTTGTATACGTTTTAATGTATGAGATCTGTCTATACTTCTATAATTTTATTAGTCCATGATAATACTAATTTTATATTTTAGGGGTGGCTTTCCATACATGTGAAGTAGGGATGAAAGATATTTTTTAATTCTACCCCATCGTGTGGATACCCCACAATATACGTTAAATAGGTCTTTCAAAATTAAGGCGAGGTTTCATACATTACTTTATTACAAAGTCAACCATTTTCGAGTAATCGGCCTCCAAAGTGGTTTATAAGTTGGACCCCCCTGGCATTTCTAAACGATTGGAGATAGAAACGTGTAAGTTTCCATGCTGATAGATCATGCTAAAAACTCTTTAGGAAAAATATTTGGAGCGAAATCGGACAATAACTTTTGAAGTAATTAAAAAAACCTATTGAGCGTTGATAGTTACGGACAAAGATTTCAAAACTAAAGTTAAGACGTATATCTGACAGAACAAATCTTCACACAAGAAAAATTTACGCCATCTTGGTTTTCACCATACTTCAAATATAAGCCATCTTGATTTCGCCATACCTAGAATGTTAAAATGGCCCCAAAATCTCTAAAAGTGGGGCCATTTAAATGGGGACAGTTTTCACCTGAACATGCCTCGTCTATAACATATACGTCTAGGTTACGGAACCCTCCTTAGACATGTCGTGGTTAGATTATATTTTATACATGATTTCGCCTTCTAATTTAAATTATTATCCACTTTTCAGATCCAATTTAATCTAAATGTAAACAAAAATATGAAATTAGATTAAATTATGGTGTCATTGTATTTCTTTTCAGGGTTCTGTAGTTTACGTTTCGGAACCCTTATGGTTTCGTCATGTCCGTCCCGTCCGTCTTCGGCTTACCGTCCAAACGGTTAGTACTAGAAAGATGAAACTTTGCATGGATTTGTGTATTTACAACGTCAACAAAGTGCTAAAATAAAATCACGAAAAATATTTTCCTTTGAGGTACCTCACCTCACGTAAAGTGAGATGACTTTTTTTTTCTCGCGTGTACCCCATGGCTGGCTCAAAAAATCATGATGGTAGTCCTTGTGATGAACTTTAAAGAAAAACTATAACGGCTAATGTAACTTTGTTAGTTTAAGAGTTATAGATGCCAAACTTGGACACTGATAAGCAATACTGTTTCAACCCAGAAAATTACTAAAATCAAGATGTTGATACTAATCGCTTTCTCTGGCGATAAACGATAATCATCTATAATGTTCAAAATAGTGCTAAGTGAAAAAAATAATTTTAGTTCTGAAAAACTGATCAAAACTTATCACACGTAGTTGAAATTCTCTATAGAATAAATTTAATTAAACACGACATTCTGAAAATGGGGTTGACACATTATTGCTTATCACTTCCTGCGAAAAGTTCGTACAAAAATAACGATAAAAGTAAACATGTAAAATATTGGTATAATGGTATGGAACCCTACAATTACGAGTCCGACTCGCACTTGGCCGGTTTTTCTTTATTGCGCAATTAATAACATTGACATTAACATTTAAATTGATATCATTAAAGCATGCAATTGTGTCTTTGTTAACATCTAGATTAAATTGGATTAAAACAGAGTATATTATACAATAAGGTGTACATACCTCTCTGGCAATCTGGTCCAGGGCCTGCTCCTCGGCAGTGGCCTTGGTGTGGGTGCGCTGCCGCCGCGACGCATCCATTTCGGCTGGCACGCTACTGAAAATAACAATAATTAGTTTTCTATTACATTAGATTTGTCATCAAGTTATTAGTATCTCGAGAACAGTTGGATTGCTTTTTCATATTCATTTACTGGAATCTTTTGAGTCCTAAAAGTCATATCTAACAGTACTTTCATACATTTAAAACATAATGACAATATTTTCAGAGGCATTGGTAGGATCACCTGCTACTTCATATACTCTGTGAAGATACAATTTAATATTGTTGTAAACAAAAAGACTAAATTCAATCAAATTTATGTTTCATTGTGTTTCTTTATTGTATAAGGTAGATAAGTGATGTTTAAATTTGTAGCATTATAGTCTTACAAAAATATTTAAAAGGATCGGAACAGAGTATAATTAGGAAACTATTAAAAGATTTTAGGACTTAGACTTGCGCAGATCCGGCTTTAAGTTAACCCTGGGTTAAATATCATGTTAACTATTAGGAAGTTAACATTTGTATCACCTACTGAGGCTGCATTCTTTTGTGACTTAGCAAATTTACTTCTTGGTTATTAACCAAGGATTATGTATCAAAATATTTCTTCATACTTAAGGAATTATTTAAACTTATTATTATTCTCTTATTTTGACTGAAGAATGCAAAATCTGTTGAAATTATTATATTTCAGTAATGTATTGCTTGTATTGACGACCTTTGTGGCTCAGTGGTTCAGCGCGTTGGTGCTCAAGCCGGGGGTCGCCGGTTCAAATCCCGCCGAAGGAACAAAAAGTTTTTCTGTTTTCCTGGGTCATGGATGTGTATTAAATATATGTATAATATTATAAAAATCTTAAACATGTATAGTATAAAAGTATTAAATATACTTCCCGTTTTCTGGTACTTGTAACACAAGTTCTTCGGATACTTAGCACGGGGCCAGATTTACATAGTGTGAAGCGTCCATAGATATTTATTTTTTGAAATACCTAATATTATTGGTTTAAGGATATTTGTCTCACTTTTGTGTATGAAATTGATGTTATTAGTGTACAGAGGCAGAGGCATGCCATAGTAATTATTATTATTGATGGATAGGAGAGATAACATGGACCAGAGAGTGGTAAAATTAAGGACAAAACAAAATTTTATTTTAATATCTCACACTTTCCAAAATTCTGGCTGATAAGTTGGCGCTACACAAATCAATGGAGTTTTCCGTTGGACTTTAGAACTTACATTTTAGTTTTGAAGTCATTTAACTTATATTAGAATATCATCACAGAATAATAAACTAATTACTATTAGTCTCATTTTTCATCAAATACATAACAAAAACAAAAAGTATTTTAAGCAGAGCTTCCATCGTTTTAAGAGCAAACAAAACATAAGCAAAGCAATTATTTCTTAGAATTTAGGAAAAAGTAATCAAGTTTTCAACGAAAAATTATTAAGGTAAGCAGGTTAATATTTGTTAGTTACAGTGATATGACAAGCATTTTCTAAAACCTTTAGTTGTTACAGATTCATGAAAGTTTTGTATAACAGATAACACCTATCACCAGAGAATATTTTGTTCATATTGTATTAATAACTTGCAGGCAATTTGAAGGAGAACACTTACTAGTTACTTATGGTGTGGAAGAGTAATTTTCACTTTGAATAACTACCTATTATGATGAATACATTAAGCTATTTGGGATGCTATCGTGTCTAACACTGAGCATCACTTATAACCATTTTTAATTAGGACAAGTCAAAGATAACCTATGGGGTTCAGTGTGCTTGACTTTTCCTTAAAAGAGTAGGTACATAAATTATAAATCCAGCAGGAAAACGGGTGGGCACAAAGCCAATATATTTTAATGGCAGTCGCTAGTCGCTACAATGACATCATACTTACGGGACAATTTACAGATGTAAACACATCACTGCAAGTGGAGCAGTAAAGTTTTTTCACTTTATGGACACGATATTATAAGAAAATTATGTCCAAGCAAAAATTTTGCACGGGAAACATAGATTTTACATAAAATTTCAAAACCACGGGAACACTAAACTCAACAACACAGCACGAATATTTAGTTTTTTACCTAAAGTTTTTGTTAATTAATAGAAATTTTTTGAAACCACTGTTAAAAACTTTTTATTTATTTGCTAGTTATCGTTATTTACGAATTATTTTCAGATTTATAAAATATATTGTCAGTACATCGTATGACATGCATGCCATTTTTGCCATTTCAACTGTTGCGTTCAGGATTTGGGTATTGTCATTTACTGTCAAATTAAAAAATCATTCATTTTAAAATATTTATATAGTAGGTACACAAGTAATAAATAAGTAGGTACCGTAACCTCACCGGGAGCATTAGCGTGTAATGTAACGTTACATATTCGAGCATTACATCAGTGTAGGAGCATAACAATGCGCACCTTGTAATGATACAATGTGTATTATCTGATCTGGATACAACTTGTAACATCAATGAATCCCCCGTCCGCTCAGCGCTCACTCGCTCAGTAGTACAGGTGAAGCGTATTTATCTTCACAGGTAAAACTAACACGTATTTATAAATCACACATAACAGTCGATGTTCACAGTATAATATAATCAACTAAATTAAGTAGTATTGTAATGTTGTGCTCAAAGTCGAAATTATAATGTTACATTAGGTACACTAGAATGCTCCCGGTGAGGGAGCACCTGTAAGGGCCATACTGAGCATCCAGCCTGCAATAAGTGCTGGATTTGCTAGATGGGCCGTGAGTATGGCGCTTATAAGAATTCGCCGCCGCCGAGCGATCTCGATTGAAACGCTTTTAGAATATTTTGCATCGTATATTACCATAAAAGTACTGATAGTTTATAGAGCGTTTAGTATTTTTTGTATCCAGATGTTAGAGAGTGAGTACAGTACCTACTAAAATATATTTTTTGTTAAATTTTCGAGACTAATTTTTGTATGAAAATAATGTTTTTATATCTCTGTAACTTATGTTATCGGACGTCAACGGGCATGCTACATAAATCTATTTAGTTATAATTGATATATAATATTATTAATTATGAAACATTAATGATTATTAATAAACTTAAATGGTTAATCCAATTTATAAAATGGGGGACGGATTCTTTACATCCGGTATAAATTCTACTTATGAGAAGTAGAATTTATACCGGATGTAAAGAATCCGTCTTTATGTCCGTATAATCCGAATTTAAGTACCTAAACAATTTATTTTAAATATGAGAAGTACATATGTAAATGTTATATATAATTAATTCTTATCCATCCTTATTTTTAATTGTATTTAAACATTGTGGTACATTTTTCTAGTGTTGAATTGTAAACCGGAAGTTAATATTTGATAATGACTGTCTCAGTAAAAATAGTATAAAATCCCGGCATAAGTGATTAATGGGGGTAATAAACTTTGAGACGTGTAAGGTGAAACTCTGCTCAAATAAATACCGATTGTTATCCAATCAAGACTTTCAATCCTTCTCTAAAATCTCAGAAGCGGGATTGATTTATAAAATGTCGGATCCTTACGCTGCGGAACTTGGCAAAAAGAAGAGAAGTTACCCCACGCTATCAACATCAGACAGCGAAGAATCGGTTTTTTTTTCTTTAACCAACGACACTGTTGAACCTGTGATAAAACGACGCAGAATTACTCAAGCTGATGCGGAAGTAATACCAAAATTTGAACCGGGAGACGAAGCCAGCAATGTAGCTACGTGGTTACATAAGATCGACCAGTTGGGTGAGGTTTACGGATGGAATAATACCGATCGGCAATTTATTATGCAATTGCGTTTACGTGGCTCCGCAAGACGTTGGTATGACGATTTGGACGATTATAGTTTTTCATGGGAAGAATGGAAAACAGCTTTAAAAACTGCTTTTCCGCGATCTTTTGATTTTGTGGATCGCCTTGAAACTATGCTGGCACGAACAAAGGCTGAAAGTGAAACTATGTCGAAATATTACCACGATAAAGTATTTCTCCTCAAGAAATGCTACATCCAAGGAGAACACGCGATATCATGCATCATAAGAGGTTTGCCGACGGAGCTACAAGCTAATGCCAAGGCCTACCAGTGTGAAGAACCTGAACAACTGTATTATGGTTTCTTATTCTCATTAGAAAACTACAAAAGAGTAGACATAGCACTGTCAGCGCGGAAGTCTACTCGGAGAAAAGGTACGGGCGATAGTAAATCATCGACACCAGCGCTGCAATCACAACCACCGGGAGCAAAACGCTGCTATACCTGTCGAAGATATGGCCATGAAGCTCGAGATTGTAGAATGCATCAGCGGTGCTCCACGTGTCAGCGCATGGGTCATACTACGGCATCCTGCTGGTTCGCAAGTACACCGGGGACTTCGCAACAACAGAAATCAACGCAAGTAAGCAATGCATTTTATACTTTAAGTAACAGCTTAGTAATTAATATCTACAAAAGGCTTGTGTATGTAGGTACCAATGAACTAGTCGCTTATATAGATACAGGTAGTAAAGCAAATATCTTATCTATAACTAAAGCAATGCAATTAAACCTAAAGTTTCTACCTTCTACTACTATTATGAAGGGTTTTGGAGATGCTGAAACACGATCCTTAGGTAAAGCTTTTATATCTGTGAAAATAGATGAAGTATTCCTTATTGGTTATGTAGAGACAGTAGAGCAACTCCCAAGTGGCATAGACTTAATTATTGGGCAAACTATGATAAATCAATCGGGTATTAGTTTAGTTACTACAGCTAAGTCTGCCAGTTTTATTCAAACTAATGACTTGTTTTACGATTTCACACAGTTAAAAAAAATTTGCGATAAATATAAATATAATGTTTTGCTGAAACGTGACACAATCTTACCTAAAAAAAGTTGTTGTGTAATCGATGTATTTGTAGATATTGATTCAAAAGGTGATAATTTTAATTTTTCTAACAAATCCAGTTTATGTACTGTTAGGAGATTTATGTTACATAATTCCTGGAGGGACTGTCAGTGTTGAGGGCCACTTAAAGGTTATAAATATTGGTGAGATAGAAATATTTTGGCCTGCACATAAATTAATCGTGGCTGAAATTGTGGATATTATTGACTCGAAGATCCTTAAGGATACCATGATTTTATCGATTGAGTCTAATGTAACTTCAAGTCGGGAATTAGAGGGGCTAGGTAAAATTGATATAAGTGAAGAATTTGATAAAACTGATATTGATAATCTAATGTTTCTTTTAAATAGATATAAACACTTATTTGCGAGAGATACGAAAGATTTAGGGTGCACGGACTTAATAGAAATGAGTATTAAGACAACTTCTGATAAAGCTGTTCACTGTAAGCCCTATAGGATGTCCCATAAAGAAAACAAAATCGTTGATGAAAAGGTTAACGATCTTCTGGATGCTGGTATTATTCATAATTCTATGTCGGATTACGCTAGTCCAGTGATTTTAGTAAAAAAGAAAGGTGGAGATTACAGACTGTGCATTGACTACCGAAACTTAAATTCACAGACACTAAAAGATCGCTACCCTCTACCTCATATTGAGGATCAAGTATCAAAATTATCAGGAAAGGTCTACTTTACTACGCTTGACCTTTCTCAAGGTTACTACCAAGTCAAAATTTCAGAGGATTCTATAGCTAAAACAGCATTTGTTACGCAGTCGGGGCAATATGAATTTTTAAAAATGCCTTTCGGATTAGCCAATGTACCGGCTGTGTTTACAGATTAATACGAATTGCGTTAAATGACGTTAATACCGATATAGCTTGTTATTTAGATGATATCATGCTCCCATCGGTTACTGTAAACTCGGGAATAAAATTATTAGAGAGAGTCTTGATACTTTTGCAAAAAGCCAATCTTAAGCTCAATATGAAAAAATGTTCCTTCTTAAAAACTAGTGTAGATTATTTGGGACATGAAATAGCTGCTGGTACTATACGACCTGGCTTAACAAAAATAAACTGTGTTTCCGAATACAAAAGACCTCGAAACGTTCATGAAGTAAGGCAGTTTATTGGCCTTACTTCGTATTTCAGGAAGTTTATACGGGGCTTTGCAGAAATAGCTTTACCTTTAACAAAATTAACTAAAAAAGATGTACCTTGGATGTGGGGGATAGATCAAGAAGCTGCGTTCCAAAGTTTAAAAAATAAGTTAATCGAAAGGCCGGTTCTATGTATATATGATAATAAAGCCCCCACAGAATTACACACGGACGCGAGTAAACTAGGCTTAGGTGGTATTCTTATACAAAAACAACAGGATGGTACATCCAAACCAATAGCTTATTTTAGTAGAGTCACGTCGAAAGAAGAACAATTTTACCATAGTTACGAGTTAGAAACATTAGCCGTTGTAGAAATTTAAAGCGGTTCCGTATTTATTTGATAGGTATCCCTGTTAAGGTAGTAACGGATTGTGCAGCACTACGCACAACTCTTAGCAAAAAAGATCTTGTTCCTCGTATTGCACGCTGGTGGCTCAGTATACAAGACTATGATCTGCAAATAGAGTATCGTCCAGGAAATAGAATGAAGCATGTAGATGCCCTTAGTAGGAATCCCATTTGTGAAACAGTTTACGTGATTGAGGAATCTGATTGGTTACTTACTCTACAAATGCAGGACAGTAATTTACAAAGTATTATTTCTCAGTTAAAGGGTCATACGGACAATCCCAATATAGTAAATAATTATGTGCTTAAAGATGACAAATTATTCCGAAAAACTTTAAATGGAGAACGATTTGTTGTGCCTAAATCAGCAAAATATGGCATATTGCAAAAGTATCATGACCAAATAGGGCACCCGGGATTTGATAGGTGTGAGGCAACGATTAAATTACAGTTTTGGTTTCCTAAGATGACTCGTTTCATTAGAAAATACGTCAAGTCATGTCTTCAGTGTGCCTATGGCAAAAGTAATTATGGAAAGACAGAAGGTGAATTACATCCGATAGAAAAGGTTCCAGTACCTATGCATACTCTTCATGCTGATCATTTAGGACCATTTGTTAAAACTAGGAGAGGCAATACCTACATTTTTGTCGTTATTGACGCGTTTACAAAATTTGTTTTTGCTAAACCTGTCAAAAACTGCAGTTCTATAGAAACCATAAAGTATTTAAAAGATATTATTTCCCAGTTCGGGAACCCAGTCCGTATAATTACAGATAGGGGAAAAGCATTTACCAGCCGTTACTTTAAACAGTTCGGGGAGGACATGCAATTCAAGCATGTACTTAATGCAATAGCTAGCCCTAGATCAAATGGTCAAGTGGAACGGGTAAATCGCACCATTATTGATGGGCTGAATACAATGTCTGAAAATGAAATTGCTTGGGATGACAAATTAATTGATATAGTATGGGGAATAAATAATACACCTAATTCTACTACTTCCTTCCCTCCATTTAAACTTATGTTTAGTCACGACAACTCTAAATTACCAGCTGTTCCTACAGGGGGTCCTAACGACCATACTTCGCAAAGACAGGCATTGGGTGATAGAAGGGCAACAGCAAAATTGCGAATTGACAGAAATAATATGACTTTGATGAAAAATAGATTCGACAAAACTCATAAGAAATGTAGGAATTATTCGCTCGGGGATCTAGTACTGTGGAAAGGGGGTGCCACAAGCGACCCAAATGCCAAAGTTGCCCAAAAATTAAAAAGTCCATATACTGGCCCATATAAAATTTGTCAAGTAGAATCTGATATAGATAGATACACTATTTCTACAGTTAAAGGGATGAAAGGCTACAAAAAGTTTACAGCAGTAGTAAGGGGTGAGGTATTGAGGCCTTATAAACGAATCATTTCTGACACTGACGGTTCATCTAGCAATGCTGAAGTGGATAAGATTGATTTAATTGATTTATTAGAAAGTTAATAACTAAGTTTGTAACTAAATGTTATCGTTAATAAAATGTGTATTTTAAAATGATTTGTAATATTAACATAAAATCTATTTTCTTTAATTGTCTAAAACAATTGTTAAGATAAACTCCAAAGGCTTGCAACTATTTATATTAAAACTTGAAATAACAACTCTTCTCTTTCTTTCACTCTTCGTAATCATTATTTATAACTGGTTCTGAAGATAGACCTGAAAAAAAATACATTTCCATTAATATTATCTAAAACAATGTCTGTGTGACCTATCACATATGCAAACGTAAAGTTAGTCTGTAATCAAAATTAAAATAAGTCTATGTGACCTTAAAAAGTCTGTGTGACCTTACAAAGAAGTCTGTGTGACCTTACAAAGAAGTCTGTGTGACCTTACAAAGAAGTCTGTGTGACCTTGCAAAGAAGTCTGTGTGACCTTGCAAAGAAGTCTGTGTGACCTTACAAAGAAGTCTGTGTGACCTTACAAAGAAGTCGGTGTGACCTTACAAAGAAGTCTGTGTGACCTAATGAGATATCCTGTCATAAGTTTCAAATAATTAGTAGGTAGTTAAGTACAATAGCTAAATAGTAGTCTATGTGATCCAATAAAATAGTCTGTGTGCCCTGACATGGTAATATAGCTATCGTGAGATTTTACATTTAGTATACAAATAAAGCAAAATAGTCTTTGTGACTTAAGTTAAAACAGTCAGTGTGACAATTGCAAATAGTCGATAATAGATTATTATAGGAAGATAAAACATAACGAAACATATTAAAATGCATAAAATACCTTATAAATTCAATAATACTATTATGTGCTGGAGAATCTTCTTATAGGATCCATAGTTTCACTGATTTGTAACAAGAAACTGTTTTTTTGTTTTGTTTCATTTCAGTCCACTGGTAACGGGAGCAAACCATGGGAACGTCGTGGGACACGACAAATGCAGGATGGCCGAGTGTTATCGGACGTCAACGGGCATGCTACATAAATCTATTTAGTTATAATTTATATATAATATTATTAATTATGAAACATTAATGATTATTAATAAACTTAAATGGTTAATCCAATTTATAAAATGGGGGACGGATTCTTTACATCCGGTATAAATTCTACTTCTCATATTTAAGTACCTAAACAATTTATTTTAAATATGAGAAATACATATGTAAATGTTATATATAATTAATTCTTATCCATCCTTATTTTTAATTGTATTTAAACATTGTGGTACATTTTTCTAGTGTTGAATTGTAAACCGGAAGTTAGATATTTGATAATGACTGTCTCAGTAAAAATAGTATAAAATCCTGGCATAAGTGATTAATGGGGGTATTCTGTAATAAACTTTGAGACGTATAAGGTGAAACTCTGCTCAAATAAATACCGATTGTTATCCAATCAAGACTTTCAATCCTTCTCTAAAACTTATTAAGTTTATTTTAGTCTGTCTGCTCAGGCGAAATTCCAGTCCATCCCAACGTTCAAAAGAATTGGGATGAACCCCTTCTTAATTTGGCACAATCAGATCAGTTAAATTACTACCCCTAACTAACCTAACCTACCCTGCTGATCGCGCCCGTCTCTTAGCGTCCACCGAGCCGGAATCGGGGTACTGGCTCCAGGCACTCCCGTCATTCAATATCGGAACTCTATTGGATAACCACTATCACACTATCAGCCATTGTGGTATCACGGTGGACCGCCAAGGACACCATACTGTCCTGCCGTCACAGTGCCGGCCGCCAGTCCTCCCATGCCTCCATAAATGACGTCATCCGCAGGGCTTTTGCCACCGTCAACGTGCCGTCACGCTTGAGCCGAACGTGGAGCCGTGAGAGGCCGCTGGTGCGGGACGCTACCTGCGTGGATACGCTGGCGGCGTCACTCACACGTCAGTCATCGTATTTTATAAATCTTTATATGAAATCGTATGCAACGCCGCCGCGAACCTATCCACGCCACACGCATCGCATTTCAGTAAAATGCTGTAGGTAAACTGATTCCACCAGCGCTTGCGGATGACGCCATCAGGGCATTCGATGCGTGCGGCGTGTGCGGCGCGGACGGCACGGTTGACGTCATCCGTATTCTGACAGTGAAACACGATAACGTGTTTTACGGAAATTAGAAATAATGTTTTTCACTACATTTTATATTTGTTGCAAAATTTAAGATTTTCCATACAAACATTCAACTCCTATTTCATCCCTTCTTAGTGCGCGTCTACATTGTAATTAATTTACACTACTGTCCAAATTTTATGTTTTTACCATTACCGATTTCGGCTGTGCGAGCGTCTATACGTCAGTCAGTGGGGACATCTCCTTTTATATCACCACCTATATATTATGTATTATATAAAACACATGAAGAGTTAAGCTAAGCTTTTATTGAACCTTCTATTAAATCAAATAAAGATTTTTTTTAGCGTCAGTTCACACTCAGAAGATTTAATTAGAATTTTTACTTGGATAAAGTAGTAACATCTGACTTTTACAAACTCCCCAGACACCAGTACCAACTGGTGTACCAACCAAAAACTATATAATACTAGCTGTTGCTCGCGGCTCCGCACGCGTAAGTATAGTATCCCTCGGGAACACTACTTTTTCGGGATAAAAAGTAGCCTATGTTTTAATCCAGAGTCTAAACTACTACTATACCGAATTTCATCGAAATCCGTTCAGTAGTTTTTGCGTGAAAGCGTAACAAACATCCACGCTTTCACATTTATATTATTAGTAAGGATTATGTATTACTTTGTTCCATGTAATACTTTGTATTTTGTTGTTTACATTTACATTGTGACCAACCATCATTATCATTAAACTCATTATTCAGTTGTGAATTGTGAATATATGCATTGTCGTGAGGTAGTTGTTAAAACAAGAACCGCTTAGTGTTTTCCCTGTTTGATTTATTTGCATGTTTTTTTTTCTGTTGCTCGATATAAAGTAATCAGAAACAAAACTTCCAGATAAGTTATCTGTCACTTATTAGAAGATTGTGTAGCAGGCCATTATTCTAATTAGAAAAAAAACATACTTATAGTGAAGAAATAAATGCATTACAATTATATATTTTATTTAATGTAAAGACTTATTCACTCTTAGATTTAGGAGCATCATCTTTGTGATATAAGAATACAAATGAGAACAGAAACACTCCAATCATCATTGAGAAAGCGCTTACGTAGTAGGGGTAAGCACTAGGGATAAATCTCTCGTACTGAGTGTGCTGCAGGGGACGTACTGATACCTGAAATTAAAAGAAAAAAAAACTAGTGAACAAACTACTTTGCTGACAATTGAATATTTTAATATCAACATAAATAAAACCATAATAGCCAAGATCATCTCTAGTTTAAACAAATATTTAGATAGAAAACTTGTGTTTTATAGCAAACATGTGAATAGTGCTAAGTATTTAATAGAGCTAACAAATAATAGAACTGACTTGTGTGGAATGATAAAGTCTAGTGTATCCAACTCTGTCGTAATCAACTTTGAACTGGTAGACACCCCACACGTCGGGAACCTTGAACACAGCTTCATATACACCATTAGGCTTCTTCTCCAGATTGGCCCGGATGAATGGGTCAATGCGCACAAACTCCACTTGGACATCATTAGCTTCAAATGGCTGCCATTTACCATTCTTCAACTCTTCAATCTCTATTCTGTAGACCTTAAAAATGATGATTACTACTGTAAGTTATAATAACCTTGTTAAGAAGAATAGTTTGCTAATACATAATAATGAAATTGTAAACTATATTAATCTATGTTGCAGTTGATGTACCTCCAATAAACAACAGCTTATACTCTGTTGAGATCTTAACATAAACAAAGAAACAAGAGCGCTAATAATGCATTGCAATACATGTATTTAATGTCACTTAATTATACATTAATTGCCTCAAATTTAGGCTGGGACTCCGGAATGCAGGTGAAAATTCAAGGCACTGAAAAAAGGACTCTGGCTTATTACAATAGAGTTGAAAATCGACACTTCAGAGCGAACAGCACAGAGTTCTATTTTCAGTGTTCTGCATTTTCCCTAGCCTTACGGATTCCGGACAATATAGTCACCGCCTTAATCTTTTTGTTTATATTTAGATTAAATTGGAACTGAACAGGTTATACTCATTACCAAGACTGTACAGAATCTTACCACAGTGTCGGTGATAGTGTAGGTGTTGGAGGACTCCTTCTCGCCTTGACGGTGGTGGTGTACGCGGCGCACGCGCAGCTGTCCACGCTCGCCGAACGCCCACTGACTCAGGTGTGTTGAGAGCACTTTGTTGCCCGACGTTGGGGACTTAGTTTTGTCACCCTGTAGTTAAAACATTACTAAATTAGAACAAAACAAAATTTTTAAGCAGACTTACAAAATGTAGTTAGTAGAATAATACAAAAAAGATACCCACACAGTATAATATCTATCTGTGCAAGCTCGTAATTGGCTTTTTGTCATCTTAAATAGATGTAATTCTAGTAGCATATATATGTAATAATAAAGCATATTCTAGATTGTTTATCAGCTTAGTCACCCAAATAAAATTAAAATAAATAAAACATTTACGCTATTAGTTTTTAACACAACATAACTTACATGTACTTTAGCCACTGGAGAATTGAAAGCTTCATCAGAGAAGAAGAACAAGGAACCACTGAATATGATGCGAGCATTGTTCCTTGCTTGTAGGGCAGCAATCAGAACAGTCTTCCTGCCAACTGCATGAGGATACTCCTTCACCTATACAACAATTTATACTTAAATTAATTGCTTTAATAATACTTTTTTATCAAATAACAACCTCTCAAATAACAACCCACACAAATGTTTCCTGTGCAACCATGTAATTAGAGCTTGGAATAGCCTGTCATAGGATGTTATAGCAGCCCAAAATGTGAATCAGTTTAAGAACAGACTTGAAAATACATACACATATTTAAAAATCACTGATAGAAAACAGGAAATAGCTTGATACAGGCAATATCAGTAGCCTTAACTGCCTACCTGATTATATGAAATAATAATAATAATAAAAGCTTTAGTACAAGGGATATTAAGGGATAACTTATGAGTACAGTACTTATATCTGGAGGAGTTACCTGGCTCTTGGGGTTGTAGCTGTAAGCTGTGCTGTCAGCAGACAAAATGGGCAGCACGAGGCTGTTATCCTTATCCAGAATCAGGCCCGTGCCCTCAAACAGCAGCGGCTTGATGTTATCTACTCCCACAATAGTAGGTGCACTGATCAAGTTCTTGGGTGAAATAACGATTCTGGTGTGGTCTCCCTCATCCAACTGATCATAGTTGAAGTGATCTATGACAGCCGCAGATTCTTCATCCATCTATAAAACATAACAATGTATATTTAAAAACAAAATAACTCGCAACATTTTAAAAACACTACATTCTTATATTTACGGTTCTTCTTGCTGGGCTAGTTTCCGAACCGGTGGTAGGCATCATGTAGACCGACTTTTAGAAAGTGTATAAAAATACCAATTTTGAATAAAAAAATATGACTTTATACAATAACATTTTGACTTCTACCTTATTCCTTTATCATAATGAGTTAAAGCAAATATAAATACAATATACATTTTTTCAATTATATCTGCTGATTTATATAAAAGCAGTATAAAGTATTTTGCATTGCACAGGTATGTGTGGTATGTCAGTAGAAAACGTGTAGTTACCTCAAAACCACATTCGGAAGCTATTTCTCTGTAGACATCACCAGCAGCTGAGTTTCCTGCGATAAGAACGTTGCCACCATCATCAATAAACTTGGTGATAGCTTCGGTGTCGACGTTTCCTCCGAATTCGACGACTGATGGTGCAAATATAATCAAGTTCTTAAACAAGTATTCGCCATATTTTGAAAGCACTAAATTGGAGTCGTCAGCTAACTTGAAGTTTAGATTGTAACCACGCTCTGAAATATTATTATTTTATCATTACCCATAAAAAAATTGAAATACCTACATAGCCATATATCATTACCGGCAAAATTGCGGCTTACCTTGCAAGGATTTGAAAAATTGAGAATGAGTTTCCCGTATAATTAAATTATCTACTAAGACTAGTGTATCTTGTTCTGCAAGAGCATTTGCAAATACAGCTAATAGCCCTAAAAAGATTGTTAATTTCATTTTGATTCTCAATCCTAAACTCCATAAATTATTTTTTTCAGCCGCGATCAATGACGTGTGTCGTGGAAGTTGGCCATAGACAATTAGACAATTTTTTTTTTTTTTTTTAATGGAACGAGGGCAATCGTCTTTTCTGTTTTGAAGAATATGCATGTTTACATTTTTTTTGTCTATTCGATGTTAGACAACATGTTAATAAAGAATCTAGAACCCATTTTTGTATATCTTAAAAAATAATGAAGATACAAACAATTTAAATTTACAATATGAAAGAGAGCATTAATATATCGGTCTGTGACGTCACGAGTTGCACCCACCATACATTTGTCATTACAGAATGTATGGCGGTTGCAACTTGGGACGTAACAAATCGTTGTGCGAGAAAGAGACGTGCATTATTTTTTATTTGCGCATAATTTTTATTGTGTCAATATAACCGATTTCTTTTAGATTTATGTATCTATAATAAACAATTTTAAATTTTAATTTATAAAAATGTGATATTCCACACTAGGCAACATCCCTATTGTAAAGTCGAACGAAGTTTTTGTCGTAAGCTCAGATTTATTTATTAGTAAACATAAAAATAATATAGTAGTGACACAATAATATGAATAGCTACTTAAAATAATTACAAACTAAAAGAATATAAAAAATTAAAATAAAAGAAACAAGTAATACTGTAAAGAGATTATTTAAATCGGACCAAAAATTACGAAGATACAGCAATTTTAGTGCATTAGTTCCAAAAACGCACCCGAGAATGAAGCAAGTCGCTGTGACGTCATCTATCGTCGTCACCTCCCCTCTAAACACAACTAAAATATTTAACGTAAACAGAAAAATGCACACGAGGAGGCACAAGCGTCAAGAAATGGAATGAATACTTATGCAATACCTATGAAGTATGAGTACAATCAAGCCGTTGTCACTTGTCGCACGGATCGCGACAGATGACGTCATCGTAACCAATTCAGCGGAAGCACGCGTTTCAAACTAGCCGTTCAGAAAAGCTTTAATAAATCCAACATATCTTGACGGATTTTAATCATTTGAAAAATAAAATGCTCAGTAAGTTAATACGCATACGATGTACTTAGTAAAAATCAGATTGTTACTAAGTGATTTATTTTCATAATCTCATTATGGATATTGCAAAAATGCAGTTATACCAAAGATATAAAAGCGTTTCCGGTCTGTTTAACGTATATTCGTGGGATAAAACGCTCAGTCTTAAAATACCTGATTATTGAAAAAAAACTGTATGTTCGTATATTATAACGTGTATATTCGTTAACGTGCACAAGTGTGGGCAAGTGGTAGAATTTCAAAGACGTGCTATTTTGTGTTCCTCCAAAACTTCCTAGGAACTTTCAAGAAAACTTTTACCACTTTACTGAATCGACTGACTTGATTCATTGATTGCACTGACTATTTATTTGGACTTTGACTAGACTTTAGACTTGACGATTTAGGAATACGGTGTTGAAAATTGAAACGAAAATTCTATTTCCCATTTTTTTTACTTGACGCTGGCAAATGGTTATAATCCGACACCATATATTAAAAAAAATATTGTCTCTTTGACATAAATTGTCATTTGTCAATGTCAAATAATGTCAATTTATTATTTGACATTTTACAGTAATAGAATGTTTTATTTTTGTATAATTTAGTAAATAATTTAAGTTCTAAAAGTTGTTTTTTCATAGGCTCTATTCGTTATCGGTCTTCCAATAAACACAATGATGATATCACGATCCAAACACCGTTCGTCGGTAGAGATTTGCTCCGATTGTGGAGCCTCAGGTTATTATTACAACAAATTTAGTGCCATAATTAATTGGGAGCATTAATTAACTGTTATGATTCCAGATCCATCTTGGGCGTCTATAAATAGAGGTTTACTTTTATGTGCCGAGTGCTGTAGTGTACACAGAAGTATGGGCAGGCATATATCTCACGTAAAATCCTTAAGACAGGGTTCTTGGCCTCCTTCACTGTTAGCTGTATGTACTGCGATTAATCATTTTTCACCTTTATTCTGACATATTGTATATATGTGTAATCGTTTTCATTCATCATTAACAGATGGTGCAGGCCCTCACTGCACAGAATGTAAACAGCATTTGGGAATACTCATTATTAGATGCAACATCTCATAAACATTTACGGAAGAAACCACAACCTAAAGATCCATTACAGTAAGTCTTAACATTAAGATTACCTGGTACATATTTACACAACAGAACAAATTTATTTTCTATCTCTTTTTGTGGTTTTCCAAGTTACAAGTTAATTTTTAAGAACATTATTTGACAAATGTTATCTATTTTTCTATCATAAAATTTTATTTTGCTCATTTTAGCCCTGTGAAATCAGAGTTTATCTTAGCAAAACATTTGAGGCTGACTTATGTCCTGAGAGCCAGACGCGATGAGCCAGCCAGTGAATTAGGGAGACAACTCCACAGTGCCGTCAGAAGCTTCTCCCTTGACACAGCAATGAGGCTACTGGGACAAGGAGCAGATCCCAACTACTATAATCCAGTAAGGAAGGAGGTTTTTTTTAATCAACCAAGAAGGATCAGTGATAGCTCTGCTACATGCATTGATAACATTTTTACCAACATAGATCCATTAAATAAGGAAGTCATTAACATACTAAGCTCTGATCACTGTGGACAGTGGGCCACATTCCCTATAGATAATAATTGCAAACAATTACACAAGGACAGAAACACATGTATACCAATAAATGTCAAATATATTGAGAAGTTTAGAGGTGAAATTATAGCAAATATTGGACACTTAGAGTATCACAGTAGCCCGGATATGTCGTTTGGTAAACTGTTTAAATTAATAAAACATAAAATTGATACTATTTTCACCCCTAAGACAGTGAGAACAAACAATAAAAGTAAATTCAGCCAATGGGCAACAGCAGGTATTTTAAAAAGTAGATTAAAATTGTATGAACTTTATAATGAAAGAACAATGAATAAAAATGAAGAATTTAAAAATTATGTAAGGTTATATTCAAAAACATTTAAGCAAGTTTGCTCTGCAGCAAAATCTCTTTACATTAGAAATAAAATTAAGAATTCGAAAAATAAGATTAAAACAACTTAGCAAATCATTGCAAATGAAACTGGAAGAGTCACCAGCCGCAACACATATTTTAAATGAAATATAGATAAAAAAATAATTAAATCCGACAGTGACGTTGCAACTGCTTTTGAGAAATTCTTTGCTGACATTCCAGTTTCAACCACCAAAAATTTGTATGCTGTATGTATCTAATTTCCGACCTATATCTATTTTTTCGATCTCTCTAAGGCATTTGATTGCGTGCAGCACACAACATTGATCAGGAAACTATGCCATTATGGAGTAAGGGGACCAGCACTCGTCCTCTTAAAATATTATTTATCAAATAGGAATCTTAACTGTAGCTTCTCTGTATGTTCTATCAAATGTATTATATGTTAAATAAATTTAAACCTAATCAAAAAGAAAAGTGACAACCACAACAGAAATATCCAAAATAAGCATAAGCTTGATGTACCAGTGACTAGACTTAGTAAAGTAAAGAATTCGTTTAAAGGCCAGTGTGTATATACGCCTATACAATAAGATCCCAGAAAGCGTTCAAAATTTTTCAATCAATAAATTTAAAAGAGTAGTTAAAGAACGTTTGTGTGCTAAAGCCTATTATAAAGTTAATGATTTTATGAATGATAGCACACCTTAGGAATGAGGTGACCCCCTGCAAGGCTACTTCTAAATTACATATGTTATTGTACTCTTGTTATGTAGTTGTAGTCATAACATTGTTATATATGCCTTTTTTATATTTTAAAAGAACAATTTTCCATCTTTTTGATAAAAGATGGCCCTGCGCGAGTTTCTTACGCCGGTTCTTCTCGCCGGGCTAGTTCCCGAACCGGTGGTAGGCATCATGTAGACCGACGTTCAGAAAGTGTATGAAAATACCTATTTTAAATAAAAAAAATTGACTTTGATTGTCTTCAACTAAAAAGTTTATCTTTTAATTATATGAAAACATTTTTTAGGAAAAAGGCAGTGCATGTTTACATGTAGCATGTAGAGCGGGTCAGCCTGCCCAAGCCGAGCTACTGGTGGCATGGGGTGCTGACCCCACTGCCAAGGACAGTAATGGAAATACTCCAGCGGAGTGTGCTAGGTAAATATACTTCATTGATGCTAATATTTAGGTAAAATTAAAAAATATAAAGTACGTAAAATGTTATTGACATATATCAACTAACAAAATTTTGTTATTTCAGACAGGGTGGCCATACAGACCTAGCTGACCGTATGGTGGAGTTGGTTTATGAAGCAACTGACCATTTGATCCACTTCCTGAGTGGGGAGAAGCCCGACCATGCGTCTGGAAGACATTACATTATACCACGCACACACGACACCCATGAGATGACTGATGTTGCAAAAGCAGCCAGAGGCAAACTACAATTGGTAAGTTAATTGAGTGATTTTAATGTAAAACTCAAAGAGAAAAAATTATGTTACCTATATAAAATTAAATTAATGAAAAATTTTGTCGTAGCTTCCAAATCACTTGTTTGAGGAGTTGGTCATGGATATCTATGATGAAGTGGATAGACGGGAAACTGAAGCAAGTTAGTAAAATACACAAACCATTTCATTAAAGAAATAATTAACAGACATTATTTTTCCTTGACCTATAAAATTAGTTGTACACATAATGTTCACAGTTCTTTAAAACAGTTTAATAACTTACAACACCACCAGTTTTTTAAAGAAGTTAAAAAAATCTAATATTAGATACTAAAACCTATGTTCTTTGATTGAATTCTTGTTAGTAATAACGGCCATATTACGCGTGCAGTCTGGCAGACGAGCGCGGTGGGCCTAGAGCGCGTGGGCGTGGCGTTCCTGCCGGTGAACCCTGCGCTGTCGGCGCCACGTAACCAGGGCAGACAGAAGCTGGCGCGGTTGCTGGGGCCCGAGCTGGCCGCGCTCGCCCGCGACGTGCTGCTCGACGCCGCGCGCCGCCAGCGCCTCGCCGAGCTGCGACCCCGCGGTACGTACACACACGTACAAAACCCAGACTACAGGTGTACATCCACGCAAGTGGCGTGCCGCGGTACGTACACACGCGTACAAAACCCAGACTACAGGTGTACATCCACGCAAGTGGCGTGCCGCGGTACGTACACACACGTACAAAACCCAGACTGCAGGTGTACATGCACGTAACTGCTGCGATGTATAACTATAGTATTTACTAGGGGTTGATTCGGGAAAATTCATATGTTCTCAAAAGGTATGCAAAAATATCAATTTTTAAAACTTTATAACAATATTTAGTATTAGGTCGATTTAGCGACCAAATTGTTAGAAATAGAATGCTATTACCTAAAATTAGTTTAAAAAATATTAATAAAAAAGGCATGTATTTAAACTTGCGACAAAACAATCAAATTTTGTAAAGACTAAATTACCAAGTTGGCGAAAGAATATAAGGAACAAAAAATTTCAAATCGGTGACTAATTAATACCAGTTTTTTTTCACTGAATATTCCAAACTGGCATACAGATATTATTTTAGCGAACAAATAAGTATTTAAACTTGCGACAAAACAATCAAATTTTGTAAAGACTAAATTACCAAGTTGGCGAAAGAATATAAGGAACAAAAAATTTCAAATCGGTGACTAATTAATACCAGTTTTTTTTCACTGAATATTCCAAACTGGCATACAGATATTATTTTAGCGAACAAATAACCATCTTGGCGACAATTTGAGAGTACACATTTAATTTAAGAATAGGCACATATATTTTCCCTGATGTAGGTAATTCAAAAAAATAATAAGCAGCAAAACGAGCGCACATAAAAAAAACGTTAAGGAGCGTACAAAATTCCCATTTTTCTCGGTTTCGGGGTGTGTAGATATTGTGTAGATTCATTTTGAAATTTAAAATGGGGGATATTAATTTTTCGTAAAATTTATATGGGTGCATAGACGTATATATTATAGACGAGGGATGTTGAGGAAAAAACTGTCTCCACTTAAATGGGGCAACTTTTGGAGTTTTCGGGGCCATTTTGAAATTTGAAATATGGTGAAATAAAGATGGCTGACATTTGAGGTTAAAATCCAAGATGATGTAAATTTTTCTTGTAAGAAGATTTGTTCTGTCAAATATCGTAATAAACGTCATAGCCTATCTTTAGTTTAGAAATCTTTGTATGGGTGTCGTTTACCAGATTTTTGGGGGTGCTGGATACGAAAATGACATTACTTTTGAAATTCCAAGATGGCGGACATACTTCATTTTATAAAAATTAATATGGGTGTCCTTTGTTAGGTTTCTGGGGGTGCTAATTACAAAAAAGTCATCCATTTTGTATTTCCAAGATAGTAGACATTTAAAAAATTGATACAGGTGCCCTTTTCTAGGTTTCTGGAGCCACTGATTACAAAAATTCATTCATTTTGAAATTTCAAAATGGCGAATATTTATTTTTCTGTAAAATTGATACGGGTGTCGTCTTCGAGGTTGAATTTCAAAGATAGCGGACATTTATTTTTAATAAAATGAATTTAGGTATCCATTTCTAGGTTTATTCATATTAATTACAAAAAAAATCATTTACTTTGAAATTTCGAAATGGCGGATATATTTTTATTTCTGTAAAATTATTCTATCTCAAAAATGGTGCGTCCTACTGAAAAGATAATAAAAAATTCCTCTCCCTTAGTAACCCCGCAACCACATATTTTCTTCATGATGGGAGAAAAAGAAATTTGAAAATCCTAAATTTTCCAACATTTGTATAGATTTCTACATCGCTCGTATCGCAAAGTAGGCATTACAATATTTTTTTCTATAATAGCTTCTATCTCAGAAACGGTGCATCGTACTGAAAAAATAATTAAAATTTCCTCCCCTTAGTGACCCCGCAACCACATATTTTCTTCATGATGTGAGATGAATAAATTTGAAAATCATGAATTTTCCAATATATCTATAATAGCTTTATACATCGCTCGTATCTCAATGTAGAGCATTTACTATTTTCTTATAACATTGCTTCTAACTAAAAAAAAGTTGAGCATTGCCGTATGCAATCACCCTGTACCCCAAAAACCTTGAAAAAGACGGGCGTCATACCAAAGGAAAACAAACTCGTAACAGTATCCAAAAATTCTAATTTCCGTAGCCTGCAAATTAAATTTTAGCAGCCTTTAATTTATCAACCCGATCTGATTTTATGGGTGCTTACATCGTATAATAGTCACCAACTCGGAAATGAAGTCGCCAACTTATAAATTTCGGTGCCAATTTGGATTAAATTTCACCACTTTTTATCTGCCGATTTTTGTATTTTTTGTCACCTGAGTGCTTTCGCCAGTTTAGTAATTTAGTCGCGAACATATATATTCGCTGCCATATTCAGTAATACAGTATGCTCATGTGCAGTCACCAACTAATTTTTTGTTCGCAAGATTAATTATATCCCATCAAAAAATATGATTTTTAGTAAGTATAGTTTTTTTTCCAGAATTTACTGAAAATTTACAATAAGAGGTCGTGTTTAGGAACATTTTTCTGCTCTTATAAGCTACATAAGAGCAGAAAAATGTTCCTAAACAATTTGAACTCTGTCTTGTTTTTAACTTTGGTATTTAAAACCTAAAAATTTACTTTAAAATATACAATCCAACAGTAATAAAAATCAGACAAAAAGCATAAAAAGTCTCCTCAAATAGTACATGAATCTAAATGCGTGGCTTATTTTATTCGGTCACTGTCTGAATATATTGCACAAGACATATCTAAAGAAATCCGTACTAGGACAAACAACACCAACAACTCTGTCTCTCTGTCAAACAACACATTTTCTAAATGTGCTCTTATTACCCTATAGTTTATTATCTTTAGATTGTATAATGAATGCAGTATTTCATATTATATAAGTGTGAAGAGTTGGTAAAAACATAAGGTTCACATTACAATATTAAAAAAGAATAATTAAAAACTAGTTATGATAACAAAATCAATTGTACCATAAAAGTAGGTAAGTACTAAAAAAAATAATAATAATAACTACTCCAAAACTTAAAATGCTACAAAACAAGTGTGAAGAGTTAATTTGTATGTTACGATTTCACGTAAAAACTACTTAATCTATTATCATAGAATTTGGCACAGATATAAAGCAGACCACGGGGAAGGACAAAGGCTACTTTTTACTGCGGGAAAATGTGCGGCTCCCGTGGGATACTGTATTTATGCTTTTACGTAAAAACTATTTAAATAAGAATTTATTTCATATAAAATCCATAAAGTTAGTAAATACATATTGCACTTAAAAATCTATGATTGGATTGTATTGGATTGGTTGTTGATAGTATACACTAATTAAGAAAATGGTTAGGCACTGAACTGAGACTCAAGTCATTTAATATGCACTCCAATCCAATGCCTAACCAGACCGTCTGGAGTGTCCGTCAAAACCCTTAGAATGCTGTTATTACAACTTCTGGCACGTTGCATCAACAACGCGACTCTTCTTCTTATTATGGCACTAAAGCCGTCGGTGCGCATTTCTGCAAACATGCCTGAGGCACTACAGTACCTTGGTAGTCGTAACAACATTCTAAAAACATGATTATATTGTAGGTACTCGAAGAGCATTGATCGCACGTTGGGTATAGGATGCCCATAGATTGCAGGTGTAATAGGACGGGCAGGAGGCTTAAATAAAGTCACTTTTACCTCTGCAGTGCACCTTGCAAATCTACGAGCTACCATGTTCCCACGTACGGCCAATGCTCTTGGCTCCCTCTCAATGTCTACATCATCAACAAGTTTGTCCGTGACCCAATGACCCAGGTATTTAAATTTGTAAACTTGCTAGCTGAGCCTTATTTAAAAATACGGATGGTACTGTACTAACTTTGTGCTCACGAGGTTGAAACACTAGTAGTTCACTTTTTTTTTAATTATACCTGAGTCCTTGAACTGCGGTATACTCTTCGCACTTATTGAGCGAATTTTTAAGTTGCACTAATTGAAGGACTAAGCAAAACCATGTCATCAGCATAACTTATATTGTTTATCATTTGCCCGCCAATTGAACAACCGACATTGGTGTTGCTGAGTTCCTCAATTAATTTATTTATGTACAGATTAAATAGACGAGGGGGTGTTAGTTCACCTTGTCGCACTCCACACTTTAATCTGTACTCATCAGAGAGAGCCCCAGACCACTTCACAACATTAACTTGGTTATTGTACCAATAATCAAAAATATTTATGATCTCGTGTGTAAGATCCGTCTCAGTTTTTAACTTACGCCACAATACCTCATAAGACCATATCGAAAGCTTTTGAAAGATCCAGAAAACACGCATAAACTGGAGTGCTCCTGTCAATATAATATTAGGTCTTTACCTATAAAATTTTGTATGAAAAAATTTAAACGATTTTTTTATGTATTTTTTATTTGTATTAATCGAAGTAATCCCCATGCAATCAATGCATCTTTGCCAACGCAGTGGCAGTTTATTGATGCCCTTCTTAAAGAAATCCGCTGGACGGGAGGCAACAAATTCTTCAAAGACATTTTGTACTGCCTCTCGGTTATTGAATTTTTTTCCCGCCAAGAAATTATCCAAATTCTGGAAAAAGTAGTAGTCTGTAGGCGCAAGGTCTGGTGAGTAGGGCGGATGGCGGTACTTCGCGCTGGCGATCATTGAGTTCGTGGGGCACCCATTTGTCAAGCTTTTTTACCTTGCCAATTTGACGCAAATGGACCAATATTGTTTTGACGCTAACGTCTAAAGCTGCTGCTAATTCAGCCGTAGATTGTGTATCATCAGCTTCCACAATCGCCTTTAATTCGTCATTGTCGACCAAAGTCTTCGGACGACCGCGAGGTTCATTTTTCAGGCCGAAATTTCCAGAACGGAAGCGAGCAAACCAATAACAGGTGGTGCGTTGGTTTGTAGTATTAGCTCCGTAAACGTCGTTGATGTTGCGTGCCGCTTGTGCCGCGTTGCTGCCACGACGATATTCATATTTCATAATTACTCGAATTTTTAACGTATCCATGATGACGAAAAAGATAGAAATGCGATGAAAATGTAACACTAATCAATAACAAATGACTACTTTTGGAAAAAGAATTCCATGTTTTTAAAATAAAATTAATTTGAAATTAGAATTCTTAGCCAAACAAAAATTATTTTGATTTGAAATGGCCAGTACTGCAGAACGGCAATTTCATAGGTAAAGACCTATTACCAGGTTATTACCTATTACCTAGACAGCCTGCTTGAGAAACAAGATTGCAGTTTCTGTAGAGAGCCCAGCTCTAAATCCAAACTGGGCATCATGCAACTTAAGATGTTGATCAAGCAGACCGTCTAGGACCTTGGCAATCGTTAAATTTAACCGATCATACTAGAATAGACTACCAGAATAGACTATGGGGAAGGACATGGGCTACTTTTTATCGCGAAAAAAGAAAGATTCCCGTGGAATACTGTATTTACGCGGGCAAAAGCTAGTAAAATATAAATTAATGATTTCTTCTTTTTATAAATCAGAAAAAGATGCAAAACCAACGAATTTATTTATTTTAAAATTATTTGTTGCCCACAATGTTCTTTGGGTAGAACCAACAATATCATAAAGATGAATGCAATATTCATGTATGTGTTTTTTAAATAAATTGTTTATAAAACACTGTAAGTAGTTGATTTCGTTAAAATTATATTATAATATACTGAAATGAAATATTGAGGTAATATTACTTGATGAATTTAAAAAAATTAAAAAAAGGAAGATTTGTAATTAAGTGCGCATTTTAAATTTGCAAAAAGTTGGAATATTAGTTTACATAATACTATTATTAGTATTATACTGAAATAAAATTCAAAAACATTAATAATAGTAATTATAAACTGAAACGCAACACTTTCGGAGACTAAACATGTTCGTGCGCCCATATTATATACCTTTGTATGGAGCGAGATTTCACGAGAAAGAAAATTCTGTTTTAAAAATCGCTGTACCTTTGAAAATATCGATTTTAATATAAGTAATGTTTCTTCTCAATGAAATGAAATGAAATGAAGTGAAATGAAATGAAATGATGCTTTATTTGGTGAAAATATGGTTACATATAGGTGTTACATTTTTTACATTAGTGCGCATATTTTGTCGCAGTTAACGACGTCCAAATATTTTATTTATTATTCACACGATTATATTTTCATTATATAACATACCTATCGCTTTAAGATACATTTAGTAACAGAATCAAATTGTCAATGATTAAGTATTAATTACAAACAACATTCATTATGTCAATATATAGAATGTCAAAATTTAATGTTGTTAATACAATTGTTAGATTACTATAAAAATGTCAAGAAAGAAAAAATTAAAATGTGAAATCAAGAGCTCCATAAAATGTCAATAGATATAAAAAAATATAATGTTAATAATGATAATTAAATTTCAGCTCATTAAAAATTATTTCACGTCATAATAATATTTATTTATTAACATTTTTTTAAGTTATCTTATCAGAAGAAGTTACTTATATTTATGAGTATTATTAATTTATGCAATAAAATATCAGTCAACTAGCCTATTATTTAGTTCGAGATAGAATTTCCAGACATAATTATGCTTTCAACTTTGTAACATAAAGTATAGATTTAAAAATTTGATCTATTTATTTTTATTTAAGAACAAGAATTCAAGTACCTACTCAGAACCAAAATTACTGTTTACTGTTGTAATCGATGGTTAATAACGCTTCAGTGACTAACGGCCCGTTTCAATAACCTATCTATTTATAACTATTTGTTAAAAAAGTAGCCATTTAATCATTTGAAGGTTTTTTGCGATACAAGTTTGACGTTTCTAACAAATAGTTATTGGTAGATAGGTTATTGAAACGGGCCATAAGAGGCGTAACAGACGTGCGATTAAATACGCGTACTTATGGTACGACGAGCTTACTCGCCCGTGTGTCGCCGTAAGTACGCGTACTTAAAAACCGCCGCGCAAGGCCAACCGGTTTGAAACAATACATTGTTAGCAAGCTTACCTGTGTCTCTGACGTCGAGTCGAGTCAGTTTGGATCTTAAAAACCTTGTACTTAAAGTACGCAGGTCTATCACCCCTTTATAGCAAGTATTGTGCGCAGGTCCTCTGAACCCGGCCGCGGGCGCACTGAAGCACTTCTCGCAGGTGTCGGACGACGAGCCGCTGTACGACTCCGTCGCCTCCGACGACGACTACGCCTCGCTCGCGCCCATCGACCTAAACGTGAGTCCAATCATACTACTCAAACTGAAAAAACTTTTATTCAGAGTAAATTTGAAACAAATTATTTCTAAATGTTCTACATGTTGACTTACCGCGGCACCGGTTCGGGAACTGACCATGTAGTTAGAAACTGACATGTATATCGAATATAGATAAACCTATTCATTACCCAAAAATCTCGGGACCGGTTTCACAATATTCTAACTAGTCGAGCGACAGAGACAAAATATGCAAATAAGCTATCTAATACTTATCAGTAGATTGTGAAACATACCCTTAAACTCTTAGAAAATGTTATACAGTAATTGATGTATTGTAATGATTACAGCAACTTCAACTAACGAGTCTCGACTTGAACACGACCGACGCGCATCCGCAACAAGAACATTCCACAGCAAACGTACAAAACCCGCCAGACGCGCCCGCGAAGACTACCGAAATCGAGACGCTGAGGAAGGAGCTTGACAGCCGAAATTCCACCATCACCG
This sequence comes from Phengaris alcon alcon, assembly GCA_037179445.1. Taxonomy (NCBI): domain Eukaryota; kingdom Metazoa; phylum Arthropoda; class Insecta; order Lepidoptera; family Lycaenidae; genus Phengaris; species Phengaris alcon. The sequence continues at coordinate 449,206 of JAYRCH010000068.1, read as the reverse complement.
AGCTGAAGAGCCAGCTGAAGAGCTTGCAGACCATCGTGGAGCAGCTGACCAAGGAGAACAGCGTGATGAAGACCAGCAGCGTGGACGACGAGTACAGCGTGACGTCACACGCGTCCGACAGCGCTGACCTTGACCTATCGCCCGACCGCGACCCCCCCGCGCCCGCGCCCGCCGCTCCGCCCCCGCCCGTCGCGCGCCCCCCCCAGCGCCCGGTCAGTATGTTTGAGGCTAGAGAGGGACCAAAGAATAACTGGCAGGTTACTAAACACCAGGTACTAATCGTTACTTATACTAATTTATTTAATGGTAGCGGTGATTGTTTTGCCATTTTCATCAAAAAGTAATCGCAATGTGATTGAACAATAATTGCTCTAATATATATTATTTTTTTGTCGTCGAAACAAAACAATCACTGGTACCCAATACCATTTTTTCTAAGTTGACTAACAGATTAGAAATTATTAAAATGATGTATTAGAAGGTAGAGTGTTGGGCGTTAGAATTTATATTTACCTTTATATTTACAACTTTAAGTAAAGATCATTCAATACTTTGCAAAGTATTGAATGATCTTTACCAATTATTACACTTGCTCAAAGCTCCTTCAGAAGTTTCAAATTATAATTTTAAGCACCTTGTACCCCGCAACAGTCACGCCGCACCGTTTGTCTATAGACTGTTATGTATACCGAGTCCGATGACGTTGCAGCTGACCACCATTCCCGGTCTAGAGCGGTCACTGACGCAGAGCGTGCTGGAGGGTGGTGCGCGGGGCGGGGTGGGCGGCGCCGCAGGGGCAGGCGAGGGCGGCGCGGCGGCGAGCGAGGTGCAGGCGCGCGCGGAGGCCGTGACACGCTGCATTCAAGAGCTGTGGGCGTGCGCGCGTACCTCCCGCGCACGCCTGCCCGACTGCGCCGCTAACATTGAACGTGCGGTTAGCGCGTTGCTGGTGCTGTTCCCGCGTCATGCCACGGATGCGGCGCTGCAGTACGTGCTGGACGAGCTGCGCGCCGCGGGCGACGCGGCGGCGGCGGCGTGCGGCTCGCGTGCGCCTATCGAGCGCGTGCGCGCCTCCGCCTACGACCTGGCCAAGGCGGTGAAGCTGCTGCTGACGCGTTACCCGCCTCCCTAGCGCCCCGCGCGCGCGCCGCTGCCCCGCGCCGCCCCCCGCACCACCCCCCGCGCGCCGCTCGAGGTGCTGTGCGAGGTAACTCAGTGGGCCAGCTCGCAGGCGCTGCTTGCCGACTACTACTGACTGTGAACTCTGCGTGTGAGTCGCTATTCTATACTGTTTTAGGATATGTTTTATTGAGAAATTACATTGTTGTGTATTCAACGTAAATAGTGTTCACCTCCAGTGTAATATTATTATGGAGTAGTATTTTATTTCAAGTATTTAGTGTACGAATTTTGAAAAATGTTACTCTTTAGTGTAATTCTGTTTTGTGAAGGTCGGGAGATCTGTATACCATGAGTATGTACATTTTAAACCCGTTTTTATATTCTTGATATTTGCGACTTATAATGAAATTTACTACTTCTATGATCTGTGACAACTCGCGACATTATTCATTAGAATAGGGAAGGTATAAAGTAAGTAAGAAAGTATAAAGGTAAATAATTAAAACATATAGCTTTATTTTTATAACTATTGCTAGATTGTAAAACATTAAATTATTTACATATTTACTGTGGCTTTAACTGGGCTCGTGTAGTAGAAACTAGCGGCTTCTAAAATAATATATTATCGCGAGATGTATCACGATCAGCTACAATATGGCTTATCCAGTGACACCACGACACAGTGCCGCCTCCCGAGGTCTCGCTCACGGGCCGTGTGTAGCTTCGTCACAAATAGATCATTTATTTTAATGTATCTCACGTAAGCTGGAACAATTACAAAATATTTTGCGATCGCTTTTACTCATGTAGCGGCAAATTTTGTATTAGGTAATAATGTAATATTATATAACGATCATTTTGACTTGCAGTGATAATTCAAAATCAATTAAATCAAAATATTAATTCAAATAAATAACTTGTGCATTACAATGGATTATTTAAAATATCTAAAGACTATCTTATGGACAAACTAGACATATGTATCTGCCGGAAATGGTTAACCTGCATTTCTGGCAATTTGATGGGCTTTGTTGAAAACCTTCTGGAACAAGGTCTGGCTTATCATGAAATATCGTCTGTTGCGAAATGTCAGCTCAAGAAAAATAAACCTTCAGTTTATAATGTACTTAGAAAAATGAAATGAATGTACTGTGTAGGATCAACTCTTGATTTTGTGTGTTCCTATGAAAGTTAAGGTTGTGTTTCAATTTGTTTAATAAGTGTTCTGTTGTGAAACTAAGTATTTTCCGTACTAGCTTATATTGTTAGTAAAATTTAACATAAAATTAACATTTTTATACAATGTAGGTATACAAAATTATCAATGTCACTGATGTATTTAACATAAAAAGTGTCATTGTCGTTAAGAATTTTTATTGATAAGGTCGAGACTGTTGTAGGAAATTCCGGTGAATACCATCTAGCTTTTTGATGTGCCATAAATTTATATAATATCAGCTGCACATTTATAATTTAATTTCAATTGAAAAATTAAGTTAAAAGCTTCTTTCCCTTATTCGATAATTAAAAGAACGTTCACTGCCGTAGGTAAGTTGGTGTCTGCAGTAAACTTGATACAATCGTGCCTGTCAATGTTAGTTATTCCCAAATGTTTAGAGTAGATTAGCTATAGTATATTATGTGAGTGGTGTAGATTTTATACGACGTTCCCTTGTCCTGTTGGTAGTACGTGTTACATGTATTTCATAGTGCCGCGGCCGGTCTGGCTTGGGACATAAGATTCAGAGTTTATAATGTTCATTTGTTTTTACTGATTCAATATTCATATTTCCCCCATCCTCGTGAGTATTTTGTAGGAAGGAAATAGTTTATTTGTATAAATTGTCATCGGTTTATAAGGTTAGTGATATTGTTCAGTATTTTATGCTTTACTTACGTTCCACGAGACTGTTTTTACTCGCATTGAATCTTGTGAACAGGCATTCTATGTTATGCGAAAAATATAGGGCACCGCCGGGCGTGCAGCAGTGTCGGTTAATGAGGGTGTTTGATATTTTTTCAAATTTTCTTTTTCCAACTCACACAAAGCGTCATTTGGTGGCGTAAGTGGTATCAAATAATAATGTTTGACAAGAATATGTTTAGATACTCTTTATAACAAGTTGATGATTAAAACCAAATTATGTAGAACGTTAAAAAAAATTAACACCAAGAGTCAAATTTAATTGCATGCTGCACGCACCGCGCCGCACTTTGGTCGCACTGCGTGCCCGCGCCGAGTCGCACACCTTCGTCCCGCCGCGTGGTCGCTGTTATGCGCCAATGCCGAGGTGTGCCAATGAACTCATCGTAGCGCGTTTATATAATGATGGAAATTGCGACAAATGCAGTTTTTATACGGTACGCAATTGATCATAATATGTTAACAATATTTGCTTCAGTACGCTTCTTTATGTAAACGCGTTACGATTGGTTTTCTCGAGACTACAAGTATGTGTATTGTGTATAGACGATTGCTTCTGTGAAGGGTAGCAGCCTGTTTCCTAGTTATAAGACCCGAGTTTACAAAAACATTGTGTCGATTATTCTAAGTATTTGCGATTGGTAAATTAAATAAGGTGCTTGTTATATAAAAGAAAAATAACAAAGTGTTTAGATAGACTTGTTTTTTCTGGTTGTTTAAAGCGCCTGGTAACGATCAAATTAAGTATTTGAAGAATTTTATGTGATTGCCAAATATTTTGATAATATGCCGCCTTGTCTGAACAGTTTGTCAATACGGAATTTACATGGGTCGATTTTCGCCGTGCGGTCGATCGCTTTACAAATCGCCTTGTCATTATTGTTGGCAAAATTGCCTTACGACCTAGCGGAATTGTCATTTACGTGGTCGAATCGATTGCCATGCGGCAAAAATCGACCCATCTAAATTCCCCTTAACAAAGAAAATGTAAAGTTTGTCAAATAATTTCATCGTTTACCAGGCGCTTATTGCACCTTATCATAGATTTGTTAATTATTTGAAAATCCAAACGTCTAGCGATTATCATATTCTTATATTTGATCTACAGCAAATAGCAATCGTTCTATACAGTCGGTAATTAATAATTATGTACCAATGTCTAGGACGAAATCTGTGAATGTCGACTCTGATACCAGTGATGTATTTAATGCACTATAACTATTCCTACATAAGAATCGTTTGAAGGAAACAGGAGCATGTAATGGGTACAGTGGGTTCGTACATTTGTGAAAATTTATAACGTTTAAAATATATTATTACTATTGATTACTATAAAACTATTTCATTTTACACCTCTGTTGTGATACCTTTAATAACTGCAGTTTTTTATAAAAACTATTATAGCCCGACTACGTAAATTATATAGCCTATGTTATCCGGGCTATCATTGCGAATCTTTTGACACCACATTTATTAAAACCGGATCAGTAGTTTAGGTGCCATGTACTTATCTATGTTTACATACATTGACTGCCAAAATCAATGCCATTTTCTTTTGGATTCCCCGTAGACACCCGTCTACGATTAAAGAAACAATTCATTCACCGTCTAGAAACAATTCATTCACCGACAATACGGGGGCTGCACTAAAAGTATCGGGAATGGAATATTTCCACTGTTCCTGTCATATTAAAATCTTTTTAATTTAAAACTCCTTGGGTTTTAAAAATCGAATACCGTTTATTTATTTAAAAAAAGATTCTCGGTCTTGTCACAAGGTCTTGTCAAACTTGTTTAGTCGTTGAGAAAATGGAATTGACTTGAGAAAATTCTATAACGATGATTTATTATGACTTTCGAAGTGGTTTAACACAAAAACAGTGTCTTGACCGGATGATTTCTGCATTTGGTGATGAAGCCCCATCCAAAACCACAATTTATCGCTGGTTTGCTGAATTTCAACGTGGACGTGTCAAGCTCAGTGATGATCCCCGTCAAGGTCGTCCAAAAATTGCAGTCACTCAAGAAAACGTTGATGCTGTGCGTAAGCTGATTGAGGAAGATCGACATGTGACATACCGCGAAATTCAGGCAACTTTAGACATTGGCATGAGTCAAATACAAATAATCTTGCATGAACAATTACGTGTAAAAAAGTTGTTTTCCCGATGGATACCGCATTTGCTTTGTGAAGAGCAAAAAGCGGCTCGCGTTACTTGGTGCGTCAGAACTCTCGAAAGATTCCACGCAGGATCCTCAAATGCTGTATACAACATCGTATCAGGTGACGAATCCTAGATATACGCGTACGAACCCGAAACAAAAAACCAGTCACGAGTTTGGGTGTTCGAAAATGAGTTAAAGCCAACAAAAATTGTTCGTTCATGTAGTGTTGCAAAAAAATGGTGGCCACGTATGTCTCCAAAACCGGCCATGTTGCGACTGTTCCTCTTGAGGGACAAAGAACGGTTAATGCAGAATGGTATGCTAACATTTGTTTGCCACAGGTCGTTTCTGAACTCCGTAAAGAGAACTGCAACCGCCGCATCATCCTCCATCACGACAATGCGAGTTCTCACACCGCGCACAGAACAAAAGAGTTTTTAGAGCAAGAAATCATAGAATTATTAGACCATCCGCCGTACAGCCCCGACCTAAGCTCTAATGATTTCTATACTTTCCCTAAAATAAAGAATAAATTGCGTGGTCAGAGATTTTCATCACCTGAAGACGCTGTGGACGCCTACAAAACGGCCATTTTGGTGACCCCAACTTCCGAATGGAATGGTTGCTTCAATGATTGGTTCCATCGTATGGAAAAATGTGTCAAATTTCGCGGAGAATACTTCGAAAAGCAATAAATACATTTTACACTGTGTGTAACTCGGGCTCAGGGTCAAATATTGTTTTGGCGAGACCAAACGTATTATTGTAATGTTGTAGATATTATTAGTATTGTACTTCACTTAACAATATACAAAACGGTCTTATTGTCGTTGTTAAAAATTTACATAACATGTTAAATCAGCTATTTTTACGGCGAAGCTAAAAGGAAGGATATGTATGTATGTTTGTTCCACCGTAGCGCCTAACTACTGATCCGATTTTAATAAATTAGGTGTCAATAGATTTGTAATAATAGCCCGGGTAATACATAGCCTATAGTTATATACCTAATTTACGTAGTTATTGTTTAAATATAATTATAAAGTTAATGATTTTATGAATGATAGCACACCTTGGGAATGTGGTGGCCCCCTGCAAGGCTACTTCTAAATTACATATGTTATCGTACTCTTGTTATGTAGTTTTAGTCATAACATTGTTATATATACCTTTTTTATTTTAAAAGAAGAATTTTCCACCTTTTTGCCGATTCTTCTCGCGGGGCTAGTGTTACGAACCGAACCGGTGCTAGGCATCATGTAGACCGACGTTCAGAAAGTGTATAAAAATACCAATTTTGAATATAATTTTTTTTACTTTGACTATAGTTCGGAACGATATTATTGTATTACCTATCCTACATACCTTTTGTATACGTATATGTATGATACAAACTAGAAATTATACAATTTAACAAGGTCCTAACACACTTGTAACGTCGCCTCTGCTGGGGCTGGGCCTGGGAGATTAGACTGTGGCTTGGCTGTAGTCAACACGTTAGCCAACTGTGGATTGTTACATCAATATAATGCACAAGTGATGAGTAATGGCAAATCACGCTAATCTGCGATTTGCTTATGTTCAACAGTCGACATTTATAGTAAAGTAGTAACTAAAATGCTATACAGAAATCGGCAGTGTTTGTTGTTATTTACTGCTTGTACATAATCAGATAAGTATTAGTACAACCATGTACAACGTGCCGACCGAGGTCACGATTCGGAAAAACTTAGGTAACGTGATAGTTAAGGTCGTGTTTGGAAACAATTTTTTTTTATTTTCCCGCTTCATTCATCATCCGCGAGCAGTCTGTGGGAATATTTTTTGTGGCTCACAAAAACACAAGTACGCGACTACAATTACTCATTGTTACATATTGTAATATTATGTAGGTAGGTATATTGTGTAATTAAAGTTCGTCCGCCGCGCGGCCATGGTGGTCACGTGGTGGTCACATTACCACACAGTTTGTACCTATAACAAAGCACTCGAAGAGCAAACGGGACTAGCATGAGCCTGAGTTCAATAAGAACCTAAAATCTAAATATAGAAAAGGAGATGACTGACTGACTGACATATAGACGCTTGCACAGCCGTAACCGCTAATGGTCAGTTCACACCGCGACGAGACGCGGCGCTGCATTTTAAAGATAGCTATTCAATATTGAACTTTATCCTCTATACAAATAACATCAGCACATGCACTGTGCAGACCGGTTATGACATTCGAACTCTTACAATCCGAAAAAGTTTGTAAGTTTAAGAGGTCACATACATACTTACTCTAAGAAATAATATAATCTAAATTAGGTAGATACCTTGACAAGTTCAGTGCGTTAAGGGATCTAAAGGATAACTTACGAGACTTTCAGCCAGTGTGGTGTTAAAAATCGTGTTTTATCCCTCTGTACCACTGAGTCAAATATACATTATACATGTATGCTTCTTACATCTAATTCGATTCAAAGGTAAAGACAAAAAAATTAAAGATTGAAGAGGACCCTAACGCACTAAGTAGTGATTATGTACACTCAGTGCGTAGAGAGATCTCATACACGTATTTACATTTAGTACATTTACACTCAGCCCTGTAGGACAGGGAAGTGAGGGGGGAAGTGGGCAGCGTGAGTATGTAAATAGGTGACTCGCGCTGCCACTGCTCATGCCGCTGCGATTGCCCGGCGCTCCCTCGAGTGTCGGTTTTTCGGGCGGAAGTTAAAGGACGGGCAGCGCGAGCGCGAGTGAGAGTTTACATTCAGCCACACAAAGCACGTGTAGTTCCGTTTTCTCCTGACTGCGACAACATTGGCGACAATTTAATAATGCCACCACCTACGCTACCGCCGCCACCTGAGTGGAGTAATGACAAGATAATAAAATTTTTGGAACTATACGAAATTGAGCGAGTAATATGGGATCCATGTGATAAAAATCATAAATTAAAGCATAAAGTACATGATGCGTGGAATCACATCAGTTATAATTTGAATGATACTCCAATAGAAGAATTGAAATCGAAGAAGAAATTGCTTATGGCTACTTTTCGACCGCTTTTAAAAAAAAGAAAGCATCCATTCGTTCCGGAGCAGATGCTGACGATGTGTACCAGCCAATATGGTTTGCATTTAAAATTATGGAGAGATTTTTGGGTACAATATATGACGTTGAGTCGACGATAAACACTGAAGATGGATGAAGACATGATGACAGATGAAGGGTAAGTTCATTTAAATATAACTAAATATAAAACGCTTATTATTTTGACAATAATATTTTTTTATTATGTAAGTAATTAATTATCATATCATTATTTACATGTCACAATTACATATTTCTTATTATTTAATTGTTTCTTGTATTTAAATTATGAAAATAATGCGCAAATTCAGCCCGAATTTCACAAATATTTCTGGGTGAGCGTCTTGGAACTTCTGCTATTGGCCTAATAGCTGAAGTCTCTGGGTCGGCTTGAGTTTGTCTCCAAGAGCCATCAACATGTACTCCATTAACTACGGAATCAAAAGTTCCCGGGGGAGAATAAATGTTACGTTCTTCTTAAAAAATTCTGTAATAAAATACAGGTTATAGTTATTGTTGGTACATTCTCAATATCAATCTCGATTGGTTTTTTAAATACTCGAAAAACAGTAGTTAAAACACCGAAGACATTTTCAACGATGACACGAGAACTTGAAAGTTTGTAATTGAAAGTACGTTCCATTGTATTATTATTTTGGTTACCTGGAAATGGTTTCATTATATGTTTATGTAATGCAAAAGCTCCATCACCAAGAAATACATAGGGTACATCAACTTCTCTTCCTAGTAAAGGGGCGTCTAGTGGCAAATTAATAGTGTCTGTGTTAATTTTTTGCCAAAGTAAACAGTTCTGAAAAAATCCTCCATCATTAATGCGTCCCTGTCCAGCAATATCAGCAAAAATATAATTGTATTTGCTATCAACTAAAGCCATTAGTACAATGCTATACGTCTGCATATCATTATAATATTGTGAGCCACTGTGTGCTGGGCAATTAATTACAATATGCTTCCCGTCTATAGCTCCGAGTTCCGACACACCGTGGAAACTTGTTTTTAAATCCATTTTTTATAGGTAACCATTCCGCTGGTGTTTGTGGTAACTGAAACAATAAAAGTAATTATTATTATTTTTTCAGTATTTACATAGTGAACAGGCACCATCACAGCCAAGCCTTCGTCCATCCCATCGCCATCTGAAGAGGCGCCAATATAATCAACAAGATATCGAAATGCCACCTCCATCACCATCACAGCCAAGCACTTCGTCCATGCCATCGCCACCACAAGTATACACCAGGCCAAATAAAGCAAAGAAAAGAGTAAACATAAACATAGATATGAAGCACAAATCAAAATTTCGCAGGCTTAAGACACTTTAAACCAAGTCTTAAAAGATAAAAGAAATAAAGACAAAGCAAATGATGAAATTGAAGACGAGTGCGATATCTATGCAAAGCTTTTGGCAAAAAGACTTCGAAAATATCCGGAACCGATGCGAGCGAGAGTTATGTATCAAAAAGATGGTTTACTTTTACAAAATCAGGTTGATCTACAACCAAAAAATACCTATTCACGTAATTCATCGTCATCGCTATCACAATATTCAGATGACCGATACCAAACTTTAACAGAGGGTGTTAAAGTGCATGTTATTCAGACACAACAACCTCAACAACATGTTTTCAGATATTCAGATTCATGCCAGATTCATAAGTACAGCTTAGTATCCCGGAAACGAATGAGATTCATTCAATTCCACATCATGTAATTCCACAAACTTCACAATCTCAATATGTTAGTGTCATTTATCCATCAGAATCATCAGTTCACCCATAGAATGTATCAGTTCAGCCCAGTATCCCGAAAACGAATATAACAACTCAAACTCAATCTCAAAACCATTTGAATATCATTGAAACAGCATATTGGAATGCTACTGAAATGTAAATTTCCTTAACTTTTTTCATTTAGTTTGTTAATAAATTTTTTGGTCCATTTGATTAAACATAATTTGAAACTACTTGTGTTACTTACTTACCTTTATTTGGTCCTTTAGAACAGAGTTGATAGCTTTGCATACTTCAGGAATAATTATCGAAATGGCTGGTAAAGAAATCTTGAATAAGTGGAGACTTCGGAAACTATCCCCTGTCGCTAAATATCATGAAGTTAATGCCAAACGTATTTTTGCTGGTATGTGCATTCTCAGTCTAGTTTGTTTTTTCTCTATCATAGGTTTAATCTTATTTAGCAAGAATTCAAAATCTGTAGGTGCCATTCTACAAAAGTTCGAAAACTCGCTACCATCTTCGTTCAGTAACTCTTAAAAAAAAGTGCCATGCTGATTCTATAACAAAAAAACATAGGTATTAATGATTTTACTCATTCAATAACATAATATCATAATAAAAAAATTCATAAGTATGAACATGAAGGCGCAACGATGGCGGATATCGAAACTGTTGCAGCGACAGCATTATGTCTGCTGAGTATATATATAACTATATGCATATTTTAATAAGAAATCAAAACATATCGAATCGAAGACGCCGTCGTAATAAAAGGAAATTGTGGATGAGAGAAATTCATAGCAATAGAACGCCGTAAGTACCTATGACTACAAATCCTTCATGTTCATACTTATGATTTTTTTTATTATGATATTATGTTATTGAATGAGTAAAATCATTAATACCTATGTTTTTTTTATAGAATCAGCATGGCACTTTTTTTTAAGGAGTTACTGGCCGAAGATGGTAGCGAGTTTTCGAACTTTTGTAGAATGGCACCTACAGATTTTGAATTCTTGCTAAATAAGATTAAACCTATGATAGAGAAAAAACAAACTAATCTGAGAATGCCGTAGTAATAGGTACTTACGGCGTTCTATTGCTATGAATTTCTCTCATCCACGATTTCCTTTTACTACGACGGCTTCTTCGATTCGATGTTTTGATTTCTTATTAAAATATGCATATAGTTATATTTATACTCAGGAGACATAATGCTGTCGCTGCAACAGTTTCGATATCCGCCATCGTTGCGAGTCGTTGGGTAAAAGAGTACGAGGGCTGAGTGTGAACACTCACTCGCCTCGATAATGCCGCAGAAGTATTTTAGGCAATATTTCCGACAGCGGCAGGAGCAGTGGCAAGGGCTGAGTGTAAATGTGGCATAAATTATATTAAAAACAGATCATATTTTTCGACGTCGTGACAAAAAAAAAAGCGTTGAACAGGCTGCTATAACAAATTACACCTTACACTGAATATCGTACAGGCATTCAAGAAAACTAAACGAATAATGATATTATATTGTATGCAACGCAATTTAGTTTCCTTCAATGAAAAACACTTTTTTTAAAGTAAATACTTTTGTGCTACTTTTGTGCTACTCGGGAAAGGCAACTGGCAACTACATATTATAGTGCATAATGCATATTCGATAGGGTCGAAGGGCGAGCGACATCGATGGGGATGTGAGCTGCCCTCAGAGATCAATAGAGTTTCACTCAGGCGGAGTATTCCAGACGAGATGAATATACCTATGTGGGTAATATAATATATTACGTACGTTTACACTATTACCTACCTAATACTAATAGTGGCTAAATAACCTCTTTACAAAACTTAACTACATTTTACATATAAATTGAAAAAAAAAACTATCTCCTTACTTACCCAGGCGCGCGGGCGGTGGACTGGAGAAACCCATATTTAATAAGTATAATATTTAACCAATATTACCAGTATATAACCAACAGCATGTCAACGCGGCACGCGCAATTGGTTTTCTATAAATTACTTTTTTAAGTTATCGTCCGATTACGTTGAAAATAATTTTCCTAAGGAGTTTAGGTATATCATGATCTATCATCAGTAAGTAAACTTACAAGTTTCTATTTCATAAAGTAAAGAAATGCCTGGCGGGAACAGTACTTATACCAAGGCTTCATACATGACTTTGTAAAAAAGTCATGAATGAAACCTTGCCTTTATTTAAAACTAGCTTTTGCTCGCGGCTTCGTCGGCGTGGAATAATATTCTTTGAGAAAAAACTTCTTTAGCTAATAACTCTACTCACTTCAATATACTTCGGTAAGTATACAATATTAAAAATGTTTTAGGGTTTCGTAGCTAATGGGTAAAAACGGTAAAACGGGAAAACGGGAAACGGGAACGGGACGTATGGATTAAACGGTTATTTAAACGTATTTAACTTGATAAGGATCATATATCCGTCTAAATAGCTTCTGAAAATACCATACATAATTATCTCCTTAATAATAACTATGAACTGGGTAACTACGGTAAACCGCTATGTCTCTGCATTTTAAATTTGTAATATCTTCGAAAATATTAATTTAAATTAATAGTATTAATAGTATTGTATATCTTAAATAGGTCTACAAAAAAGGCCGCGATGGTACATGTCCTATCTCTTAGGGATAACCCACAATAACCATTTTTTATCCTTTACTTTTTACGAGAAATAATGGCTTATTTACGAAGCTATTTTAAGCAATACAACATTAATCCTTATCCAATTAAGTACCTTAAGTACATTGTGCATTTTATATATTTATGTGCATTTACATATCAATATGGCCCTTTACAGCATGTAATTCAAATAAATATTTTCGAAGATATTACAGATTTATCGATCGATAGTCGATACTCGATAATATCGATTAGTCGATACCCCACTACACATGTTGGGGAAAATATTAATTATCATCCCAATTCACATGTATGGAGACTGGTGAGCCATCCCTATAATATAAAATATTATTTTGTGATGCCAAAACCGAGACCTACCTATACCCAATCTATATACCTATAAGGGCTCAAATAATCAATTACGGATACTTCAGACACATGATCCACTGCTTATGTAAAGACGTTTAGGCAGAAAAATAATTGTCGATAAATCTGTAATATCTTCGAAAATATTAATTTAAATTAATAGTATTAATAGTATTGTATATCTTAAATAGGTCTACAAAAAAGGCCGCGATGGTACATGTCCTATCTCTTAGGGATAACCCACAATAACCATTTTTTATCCTTTACTTTTTACGAGAAATAATGGCTTATTTACGAAGCTATTTTAAGCAATACAACATTAATCCTTATCCAATTAAGTACCTTAAGTACATTGTGCATTTTATATATTTATGTGCATTTACATATCAATATGGCCCTTTACAGCATGTAATTCAAATAAATATTTTCGAAGATATTACAGATTTATCGATCGATAGTCGATACTCGATAATATCGATTAGTCGATACCCCACTACACATGTTGGGGAAAATATTAATTATCATCCCAATTCACATGTATGGAGACTGGTGAGCCATCCCTATAATATAAAATATTATTTTGTGATGCCAAAACCGAGACCTACCTATACCCAATCTATATACCTATAAGGGCTCAAATAATCAATTACGGATACTTCAGACACATGATCCACTGCTTATGTAAAGACGTTTAGGCAGAAAAATAATTGTCATACTCAAACTAAAAAAAGTATGAAATAAAAGTTATTTTCTAAATAATTCCCCTTTTAAATTTGGCTAAAATTTTAACTATTTCTCTAATATCTTCATAATTTTGAATTCGGTACCAGCCCACAAAACAATATTTAAAATAGAACTCACGTTCTAGTTGGCCGGTACCGACTTCAAAATTATGAAGATTGAGTAGAAAAGAGTTAAAATTTTATCCTAATTTAAAAGGGGAATTATTTATAAAAGAAGTTTTATTTCATACTTTTTTGTGCATTTTTTCTTTGGAAGTCGGTTTAATTTTTTGTGTAAAAATATTTGGTCTTTACGTGGTCTTTACCTATGAAATTGCCGTTTTCTATGAAAAAATTTAAACGAATTTTTTTCACGTATTTTTTATTTGTATTAATCGAAGTAATCACCCATGCAATCAATGCATCTTTGCCAACGCAGTAGCAGTTTATTGATGCCCTTCTCAAAGAAATCAGCTGGACGGGAGGGCAACAAATTCTTCAAAGGCATTTTGTACTGCCTCTCGGGGTATTGAATTTCTGGAAATTTTCATTTTCTGTCAATTCAAATTCTGGAAAAAGGAGTAGTCTGTAGGCGCAAGGTCTGGTGAGTAGGGCGGATGACGGAAAGCTTCCAACCCCAGTTCTTGCAACATGGAGACCGTCTGCTGTGCAGGTATGAGGTCGCGCGGGCAAGGAGCAGCGGAGACGAGCGATTAACCAATGCTGGTTGGAGATGTGCCAGCTTCTCCATCATCGTGTTCAGTTCTTCACAGTACACATCTGCAGTAATGGTCACCCCGTTTGGTAAGAAGCTGTGATGAATCACACGGCGCTAGACCACCAAACAGTGACCATCACTTTTCTAGGGGTAAGTTTTCGTTTAGGGCATTGTTTAGGTGCTTTTTAGGAGCCTTTTTAGGAGCTTTTTTACCTTGCCAATTTGACGCAAATGGACCAATATTGTTTGACGCTAACGTCGAAATCTGCTGCTAATTCAGCCGTAGATTGTGTATCATCAGCTTACACAATCGCTTTAATTCGTCATTGTTGACCAAAGTCTTCGGACGACCGCGAGGTTCATTTTTCAGGTCGAAATTACCAGAACGGAAGCGAGCAAACCAATAACAGGTTGTGCGTTGGTTTGTAGTGTTAGCTCCGTAAACGTTGTTGATGTTGCGTGCCGCTTGTGCGCGTTGCTGCCACGACGGTACTCATATTCCATAATTACTCGAATTTTTAACGTATCCATGATGACGAAAAAGATTGAAATGCGATGAAAATCTAACACTAATCAATAAACAAATGACTACTTTTGAAAAAATAATTCCATTTTTTTTAAATAAAATTAATTTGAAATTAGAATTCTTAGCCGAACAAAAATTATTTTGATTTGAAATGGCCACAGTTCTGCAGAACGGCAATTTCATAGGTAAATACCTATAATAATTTTTCCCTTTTTAGTGATATTTTTTAAAATAAACACACCGGCATATTTAGCGGAACACAAAAAAAAGGTCCATAATTAAAAAATATGGTTTTATTTTAAATCTACTTACTACACTTCTTTTGTTATTTAAAGTTTCATTTGTTTTACTTAAAATGAGATCACATTAAGAACAGATTTTGCGAGTAAAGGCTATTTGTGAAAAATGGTACATTTTTGAACTTTTCATGTAACCGGGAAAAGTGAAAATTAATATTAAAATAACAATTAATTAAATTAGAAAAATGGTTATTAATATCGCGTATTTCCTCCACGTGCTCTTATTAAAGTTTCTACCCGTCTAGGCATATTGAGAATGATGTTATCGATGGTCTCCTGGGATAGTCTCCGCCATTCCTCAACTACGGCGATTCGCAGTTCACACACGTTGGCAGGAGCTGGAATTCTGGACTTAACTTTTCTTTTCAGCAAGTCCCAAACGTGTTCTATTGGGTTCATATCCGATGATCTCGCCGGCCACTCCATAACAGTGATATTCATATCATTAAGATAAGCTTGAGTTACCCGAGCGGTATGCGGCCGAGCATTATCCTGCATAAAAACAAAATCGTCACCGATATATGGGGCAAACGGTACGACATTTTCTTCTAAAACTTCTCTGATATAGCGGTCTGCAGTCAGACTCCCTCTGTCAATCACTACCAAGTCTGTGTCTGTGTACCAATTTACCTCGAGCCCTTGGAGCCTTGGCGGGCACAAATGAACCCAAACCAGCTCTTCGAACCTTCTTCGTACCGTACGCTCACTTACGGTTACACCCCGCACTGCTTCTAACTCATGTCGGGCTTGGACGGCCGTCAAACGGGGGTTCCTACGTACACGAAGCCGAATGAAACGATCATCCCTACTCGAAGTGCGTCTTTTTCTGCCTTGTCCTGCTCTTCTCACATAAGTACCGGTCTCCCTGAACCGTTGGATACTGCGATGGATCGTTGAAACTGGTCGACGAAGATCTCTGGATATCACTCTGTAGGTTTGACCATTTCTTCGCATTTCGAGTGCCCTGGCAATCTCCGTTGGGGCTAAGTCAGGCATAATTCAGTCCTCAACTCCAAAAAGATACGCGATTAAAAAAAAACTAACAAAAAACAGTATTTCAATGAAATTTTATATCAAACTCAGAAGGAAGAAATACTCGAAGTTCGCTCCAGATAAGGGTGTATTTGAATAAAATTAAAACAATTGCATAAATGTGATGTTCAGTAGTTTTCTTAATTTGAAAATATTTCTTTTTAAATTAAATGACGTATAAACCAGCCAGCAACCTTATATGATACTGATATCAAACCTTTATTTTATGTTCCGCTAAATATGCCGGTGTGTGTATTATTAATTCCTTTTTAGAACGTTAAAATAAAAGATTTTATGTATAATTGAATACGCGCCAAGCTTCAGGTTTCCAATTTAGTGACTAAGCGACCAATTTCTTTATTTACAACAACAAAAGAATTTTGCAAATAGGTCCATAAACGGCAGAGTAATGTCCAAAGATATCCGTGTCAGTGTAAAATACTATGAGAAGTACCTTTTATATCATCATAATGTGATAATGCATGGGTGTGTGATGATGGTGGTGATGATGATGATGATTACTCTAATTGGCATAGTGGCATATGCTTGCAGTTCTTTAAACAACGCCAAAATCCCCAAACATGTATCTATAAGGAGTCAGGAGTTGTGTTCAGTACTTTTGTATCCAGGGTATACCTTGGAGCAAAATCTTACTTCTTGGTAGCATATGCTTGGACTACTTCAGAAAAGTCCAAACCACCATATGTGTCCATATGAATTTCGAGGAGTTCCCTCGATTCCTCATGGATCCACATTATCAGGTCACCACTCTTGTGAAAACGGGACCAACTTCGGATTATACCCCTTACATCAAAAAAAGAATTTTGAAATACGGTCAACAGACGGCGGAGTTATCGTTGAACATACAAAAAAAATAAAAATATACATACAGCCGAACGTATAACCGCCTCCTTTTTTTGGAAGTCGGTTAAAAAATTATCTCATGTATGGGGTGACTCCGCAAAATGCAAACTCGCCCATATAAATGATGTTTTTTTCGAGTATGACAATATTTTTTCTGCTTATACGTCTTAATAAGGCAGTATATCATATGCCCGAAGTATCCGTGATTGATTTTACCAAACCCTATATAACTATACCAAACATTCATTTTATATAATTCACAGTAACCGAAGTTAGAAGGGCAAGACAGACGGACAGAGAGACGGGACGGATTACGGACAGAGAGAAACATGTATATAACTAGTTAGGTACTACCGAACCCTAAAAAAAGAGGCCATTTATGTATTCGTTGTTTTATTGTGAAATATTTTCACATCTACATAATTCACATTATGTATCACAAAGTTATATTATATTCAAATATAACATTTAAAAATATTACTTGTTTTATCAATATAATTATTATTATTACATTCAGGCACAGTTATCGGCCAAATATATGAGAAAACAAAAAATTAGGAGCACTGGCCACTGCCTCAAATTCTCTGCATCTGACTACATCGAGTGTCTATAGTGCATTTATAAATAGACAAAAATTAAATATTATATTAATTCCTATGTACATATTATATATACTATTGTATTAACCTATTTACTTATTATAAGATTTTGTACTTGCATTTTCACGCGATCGTCAGCTCAGTTTCTGTTTTTAATTTCTGTATGGGTGGATCATATTTTGCGAACGTATGTTTATGCGTATAAGTAATAAAAACTGATTTCACTTCTGGCTCGCAGTCGAGGACGCAACGACGACGACGACGACAACGAGAGACTACGGTAGGTATAGGTCCCTATCCTACTAGAAACACTCTATCGTGCTTAAACATAATAGTAATCATAACAATAAGCACATACAGGTCAATAAAACTAAACAAGTTATCCGCGCACTTCGACACAATAATTGACAATCCCCTTCCCTCATCAGTGTAACACTCACGAGCACTTCCAGATGCAGATAGCCTGATTGCCGCCGAAGTACATGTAACAGATGGTGGTGGTCTCGTACGTGATCTCGAAGCCGTAGCTCTCGCCGACGACGACGTGGAAGGCGGGGCCGAACTTCTTATCCATAGACTCCTTGACCATGCGCGCGCCAGCTCGTTGTTCTGCGAGTACTTCTCGCACGCCGTCACCGACAGCTCCATCGCCTCCGTACGCATCTCCTCCGACATATCCGAGTGCTACAACAGAATGACAGATTTCAATTAAAGCGTGACTCGGAAAATAAAAAACCTGCTCTGAGTGGTTCATTTTTTATTTCAGCAATCATACAGGCTACAGCAATACCTACTACGAAATGCTGGGATGTGATTGGTTAAATCTTGAAAATTTGATATTAACTACACAATATTGTGTCTTTACATATTAGTGTAAGACATGTGGATGGTGACAAACCAGTCACGAATGCTTTTAAATGATTAGGCAAGACGCAAGGTCAATTCAAATTAACTATATATTATATACCTTCTTATTAATTAGTAATCGCCTTTTAGGGTAATGTAAAAAATTATTCTTCTAGGATATTAAAATTTTTATTTTTATTGTTCTGCGTGGTTTATATTTTTATTATTACTCTACTTTGATTTCGTGAAACAATATTTAAACTTGTAAATAATTGAATTTAGAAAATTAAGTAACTTTTATTTCAGGCTACACTTTGTCACGTATTGTCGGCGTCGTGATGCGCGCTTCGTTCCGTAGTCTTCCCCGGTACCTCCGGTAAACTACACCCGTCGGCCAGAAATCCTCCACCTCGAAGGTCGATAGAACACTCGCAAAAGTTCTCTGCTGAATGATGAATCGCTGGTAGACTCGGCATCTGCGCGACCCGAAGGGGAACGCATGCGGCGGGGGCGGGGCGGTAGCTGACTCTTCAGATTACGCTGACACGCAAAACGATGTGTCAGCATAGGCACACTACGACGTGTGTTGACATTTAAAAGGCAGTTTAATGATTGGGTGACCTACTTAGATTTGATTTTTGACATTTTAATTGTAATAATTCACTACGCAAATCATGGATGGTAGATTCCGATGCATCCATTATCTACCTCGCATCTCGACCAGCTCTGCCTTCATACTGTTGAAATTTCGTCCAGCAGTTTGGAGACGTCGACGGGTCTATCGTTACCACCGGCAGCTTGTGGAAATCTTTCTCCACAAAGCCCGGCACATCGTCTGTAATCTGTATCCATCTGCTTCAGCATGGAGATGATGTACTGCACGCTTCGATCCCCGCCATCTCTCCTCCGTGATGGCATGTTCGCGCTCTGGCCGAGCGAGAGTTTCGTACAGATCTTCAATGGTGAAGGTTGACTTGCAGATCTGCATGATGCTGACCTCGTCCATGGTGTCGATGGCATGCTGGATGAACGCCAGCAACTCGTTGGATACCAGCGCCATGTTTGACGTGCAGCGGCAAATAAGTCGCAAAAAAATTAAGTTTTAACGCACGATGTTTTGATATAGAAAGGTATTAGGTACCAGTACTCTTAATTATTTGCACAAAAACGGCTTACCCACATACCAAGTACCAACCAAGTCATTCTATCTATATTTCTTGAAAGTCTAAGCAACGACTAGTTATGTAGGTACTAACAACCACTCGTCTATGTGCATTGTGTTCTAGTACTCGTGTCCATCAATCTCGTGCGGTTTATTTGGGTAATAGTGCAAGCGGTTATTTGTTTTGTCTTCCCCGGAGCCGCCCGCGGGCCGGCCACGCACCAGCATGCCAAAACAAACATGGCCGCGTACTCCGTAGCACAATTGCACGAGTCATACCCATATTTCTACGGCAAACTAACGTGAAAGTCTGCAGTATGATAGATAGTCATAGTAGCCGATTGCGCACACTAAGAAATGATTATAATAGGTCTCTTACCTATGAAATTGCCGTTCTGCAGTACTGGCCATTTCAAATCAAAATAATTTTTGTTTGGCTAAGAATTCTAATTTAAATTAATTTTATTTTAAAAATATGGAATTCTTTTTCCCGACAGTAGTCAATTGTTTATTGATTAGTGTTACAATTTCATCGCATTTCAATCTTTTCCGTCATTATGGTTACGTTAAGAATTCGAAATATTATGGAATATGAGTACCGTCGTGGCAGCAACGCGGCACAAGGGGCACGCAACATCAACGACGTTTACGGAGCTAACACTACAAACCAACGCACCACCTATTATTGATTTGCTCGCTTCCGTTCTGGAAATTTCGACCTGAAAAATGAACCTCACGGTAGTCCGAAGACTTTGGTCAACAATGACGAATTAAAGGCGATTGTGGAAGCTGATGATACACAATCTACGGCTGAATTAAAAGCAGCTTTCGACGTTAGCGTCAAAACAATATTGGTCCATTTGCGTCAAATTGGCAAGGTAAAGAAGCTTGACAAATGGGTGCCCCACGAACTCAATGATCGCTAGCGCGAAGTACGCGTCGAGACGTGCCTTGCACTGCTCAACAGACACACAAATGAAGGAATTTTGAACCGCATTGTTACCTGCGATGAAAAATGGATTCTGTTTGATAACCGCAAGCGCTCAGAAAGTTGGTTGGATCCTGGTTCAGCACCTAAACAATGCCCTAAACGAAAACTAACCCCTAGAAAAGTGATGGCCACTGTTTGGTGGTCTAGCGCTGTGTGATTCATCACAGCTTCTTACCAAACGGGGTGACCATTACTGCAGGTGTACTGTGAAGAACTGAACACGATGATGGAGAAGCTGGCACATATCCAACCAGCATTGGTTAATCGCTCGTCTCCGCTGCTCCTGCACGACAACGCGCGACCTCATACTGCAGAGCAGACGGTCTCCAAGTTGCAAGAACTGGGGTTGGAAGTTCTCCGTCATCTGCCCTACTCACCAGACCTTGCGCCTACAGACTACTACTTTTTCCAGAATTTGGATAACTTCTTGGCGGGAAAAAAATTTAATACCCGAGAGGCAGTACAAAATGCCTTTGAAGAATTTGTTGCCTCCCGTCCAGCTGATTTCTTTAAGAAGGGCATCAATAAACTGCCACTGCGTTGGCAAAGATGCATTGATTGCATGGGTGATTACTTCGATTAATACAAATAAAAAATACATGAAAAAAATTCGTTTAAATTTTTGCATACAAAACGGCAATTTCATAGGTATAGACCTAATATGTATATATTGTAAGTACCTAATTTAAAGACACGAAATCTGCACCGTTACAGACAGTTTATCAACGCACTGTTCAAACCCTATTAGACTGCCCTGAAAATGATGTCGCAGATCTATGACGAAGGTTAAAGACAGGCATTAAGTATAAGGTTGAAACAAGGACTTTTAAGGATTATTTATTGATACGGTTTAATTCATAAACCTAAGTACTTACTGAATACTGAGATATCAGCTGTTCTAATAGTACTGAAATTAGAACTGTCACGCTCCGTATATCGCGCCGTCTTTCGCGACCAGCATCTGCCGTCATGCACCATTGGGCTGCTCCACTGACACGGCCCAGGACTGATGGCCCCGTGACAGAAACTAGACACCTTTCTGTATTGTTGGAAATATCTTTGACATTCCAATCGATATCGAATATCAAGAGCTTTCTAACTAGTGACAGGTGAACTGAATTCATTAAAAAACTTACAAATCGTATTGCTTACACGTGTGACCGGTGAGACAATGTAAAACTTTCTGCTGTCATCCAGGATAAACTGTTTCACAGTGTGAGCGTCTAGCAAAAAACCATCAAAGTGTCTAGTCGTCCGCTAAACGGATGAATAACATTAATTATTAGTCGTCCGATTATCGGATGAATAAAATAACTTAATCGTCCAATTTTCATGTGACTAGATAACCTTTTAGCACTAACTCTAGCCCTCCGTAAATTTTAAAAATACCATGCGTGTCACCGCTACTTTTCTTTAATTAAAAGAAAATGTATCAGAATCTTAAAGAACTATAGAATAATATAAAACACAATTTTATTTTTAATAAATAATAAAATTTACTTTTTTAGAATTTAATGGCCATTAAATAACTTTATAGCCAGCCATTTCAAAGCTACGAGCTTCCCAGAAACAAAATATTCGAAAAAAAATTTGGCTCTTAGCTATAATTCATCATCATCAGCTCGCTCACTGCTTAATAATTTTTCTAAAAAATACATATGTCGGAGATTAGAGAATTTATACTCGTTGATGTTTGCAAATGTCTGTATGGCAGTATATGAAGGCTTGCGCAGATATTTACAAGAGAAGAATGACTGTCAGTGTGTCAGTGTCCAACGAAAAAGAGGCGTTGAAAAAATTTGAAAAAATTTGAAAAAATGAAAAAAAACCTTGAAAAAAAACCTCGAAAAAAAATAAAATAATTGACAGTAGTTCTCTACTAGAAGGGCCACGTTAAAAACACTTTAATTTTATTGAACAGACTTTTTAATTATACATTTATGAATCTTGTATCTATAATTCCATTTTATTTTCCACAGTGTTTTTCTAACATATCGTAAAGATATATCATGTAACGTAAAGACTTAAATGCTTAAATGCTAATGCCAATGCAAAAATTCCAAAGAATCGACATTACTTCTGGACACTCTACTGATCAGAGGCCACATTATAATTTTCTAATCCTACGTACCTATCCATATAATTATTTAGTATAACAATAAATTGTTGTTATCGGACGATTAAGTTATTTTATTCATTCGATAATCGGACGACTAATTAATTTTATTCATCCGTTTAGCGGACGACTAGCAACAGCCAAAAACTATTCGGATATTCGTGCAGGTGAGATGCAGTTCGTTTCTGTTATGCCCCAAGCCCCCCCCCCCCCCCCCCCCAACCTTCTCTTTCATTTCATTCAGAAAAAATGGTAATCTAACGAGTAGTTTATCAGCACTTATCTAACAATTATTACAATAAAACACTAAAATCCGTATCTGCGACGCAAAAGTTGTTAAAAAGTTTTCCTAGTAGATATTATGTTAATACATCATAATATATTGAAGGTATGTAAGTTTAAAAAGCCAGTAAATTGTCAATTTACACCCTATACCTACGGGTAAAGTTCGGACCGCGATCTAAACCGCGAAGGGTTTTGTGCGGTTTAGACTGCGTACTACCTTACTACATATCGAACTGTCGTGTTTATTCCGACTAAAGATGCCACGGTTTGGACAGCCGGCGTCATACATAATTTTGGCGAGTGCGCGGATAAAACTGTGGAAAATGCGCTCACATCGACATATCAGGTCGGACTGTTAGCTCCGCGTATCTACTCGTTAGTTTCGGAGCGAGTGTTGGAACGTACGTGCTGTTTTCCGCGGTCTGAACATTACGTGTGGTGGACACTAATCTATGCCTTCTATCGAAATACTCCGAATATATAGGCTTACAAAATAGCAATACAAAATAGAGCTCACCCGAATTAAAGGGTACGTGTGAATAACTTTATCCACCGTGCCGCCGCCACCCTGGCCGTCTTCAGCCATGGTTCAGCTCCTAACCCAAAAACAAACGCACACGTGAAAATTCACCGAGAAACACAACACAACACACGAGACTCCACGACGCTAGTTGCGCGCTGTTTACCCGTCGCCTTGACAACTAGACGCCGCCACACGCCCGCGCCGCCGCCCTCACCGCCGCCGCGCCGCCCGCCGACGCCGCCAGCGGGTGGGAAGATGCGATTGATTTTTCTGGCGCATACTTATAATACATACAGACAGCAAAAACCTCATCCAAAATCAAAATTAGCATAAGTTGTAACTAGCAATTTTGTGCTTTAAAGGGTAAAATGACGTTTCAGTAAAGAATAATATAAGAATAGACAATTTAGTATGTTTTCTTACATTATTAACTATTCAATATTAACGTGATGATCTAATAATATATAATTGTGGGTCTACCTACTTAATTTTATAACTACATTTTTAAGTTGATTAAGAGATAATATTTATTTATGGATCAGTCATTAGAGGATGTATCTATGACGATAGTCTATCGTCACAGTCAATAGTGTAGTAGTATAGCAGTATCTGGTAGAGCCCCGGCACTTCGCTGAGTTCGTCTTGACGGGAGAACTGCCGTGCCCCCAGATCTGTTTCAGTAGTCATGTAACATGTTACACTTTAACAGGCAGCAATACTGAAATTACCTTAGAGTTTTGGCACTATAACAAGTCAAAAGAAAACATTATTTTCCCAATCCAAAATTCCATACTTAATTTCGGTATATTTCTGATTGTTAAAGTTTAATATTACTATATAAAGGATATCTGGAGGCACATCAGTGCCCCCGTCAAGACGAGCCAAGCGAAGCGAAATATGCTATTCTTCTAATTTTCGAATTATATATACCAATAGTTTGTTACTGACCTTACTTTGGAATATTAGAGTAACTTTGACCTTCAAGGTAACGCGTGGGATATGCTATTGGAAGTTTTGTCTACTTGAACAATTATATTATTATTCGAAACATGAAAAAATGTTTTATTTAATAATAATAATATTATAATAAGCGTGAGAATAAACTCAGGGTAAACATGAAGAACGTCATCAGCAAACTGATTTGTTAATACCAGGTGCTTACTATCTTTACTTTATCTTCACTGTTGTAAAACTTCGTATTCGCTTATACTATGCTGATTTTTATTTTTAGTTAAATCTTTCTTTTTGGAAACATAAGTTTACGTCTGTGCTCTAGTCTCGATTGAACTTATAAGGTGATGTACTTACCATTATTCCTTAATCTAAGAATACAAGTACATGTATTCTCATATTAAGGTAGCAGATAAAAAGAAGTTAAAAACTAGGAAATTCTTGCGAACTTTTGAACTTTACTTGTTTAAAAACAAAAATAAATTAAATGTACCTACGTATGTTCTTTATTTGAGGTACGAATATGTTAGTTCTGTGATTATCACCAAAACATTTATAAAAAAGTAAGATTGTCAAAAGTCAAAATTAACAAAACAATCATCAGCTGCTGCTTCGTTCCTAAAAATGGTTTTGGGATATTTATACAGGATATTCAAGAAAATATAAATAATAACAAGAAAAGATATATTATAATAATGGCTTCGAGATTTAGTGGTGCTTTACAATTAACAGATCTTGATGACTTCATAACTCCGTCACAGGTATATAGCATAACATAACCTTCCTGCGTAGTGTTTTTTTGGACTAATTTGTAATTATTTGCTTTACAAGTGCTGCATCGGCATTTTCGTTATCAAGTAAATGTTGGTAAATTAGATTTAATAATATTGTAATTTTAGATTAATAATAAACCTGAATTACTAACTAACCCTTTAATTATGCTGCTAAGTAAATATAAAGATCATTGAGAGCATTCGCTTGCAAAGCTAAATTCAGATTCGAAAGTTAGCATTAAATACTCCTTGACTAAAAATTGCTTGTAATGTAATAAAATATTACACTAAATGTTATATTGTACCAACAAGTCAACTACACTTTCATAATTTTTCTCATGTCACTTTTTAAAACGTACAATTACCTTATATATTATGTTGTTACTTACAGGAATGCATAAAACCAGTGAAAATTGAAAAGAGCAAAACTAATACGGGTGCAAAAATCAAAATAGGTGAAGATGGGTACTTTGATATTTCGAGTGGAAAAGAACATAAACTAAAGAAGGTAGAGATAACACTGGCAGACTGCTTGGCCTGCAGTGGCTGCATTACATCTGCCGAGAGTGTTCTGGTTACTAAACAGAGTCAAGAAGAACTATTGAGGTAATTATTGTACACAATTTTTATGGTAATACTCAAGGAACCCTTATAGTTTTGCTCTGTTTGTTTGTCTGTCTGAATGGCTCTCCATCCGCACTTCAAGCTTCTGTAATTATAAATGGATGAAATTTGGTATAGTTAAAGACTGTGTATATATCTCGGTTTTGGCATCATAAAATACCCCAATACCCCACACCCCATTGTGTGGGGTATTGTTGAATAGGTCTTTTAAAATAAAGGCAAGCAATACATGACTTTTTACAAAGTTAACCATTTCCAAATGATTACTCAGAAATGGTTGTAAAAAAGGCAAAGGCCTCCAAAGTGGTTTGTAAGTTTGTACCCCCCCCCCCCCCCTGGCATTTCTAAACTATAAGAGATAAAAAATTGTAAGTTTCCATGCTGATAGATCATGCTATAAACTCTTTAGGAAAATTATTTTGAGCTAAATTGGACATTAACTTTAAAGTAATTCAAAGAAAACCTATTGCATGTTGATTGTTACGGAACCCTGCTTAGACATTTCGTTACATGTTCTTGGTACGGTTTATTTACACTAAATTCATAAAATATGGACTAAGGTAAAAAAACTATTATTACCTAATTTAGCAGATCTAAATGATCTGTTACTTTGTATTAATTTTTTCTGTTTCTACTTTTTGTAGAGTTTTCTCAGAAAGGAAGTACACAGACAACAAGGGTGAGA
This sequence comes from Phengaris alcon alcon, assembly GCA_037179445.1. Lineage (NCBI taxonomy): Eukaryota > Metazoa > Arthropoda > Insecta > Lepidoptera > Lycaenidae > Phengaris > Phengaris alcon. Next base: position 422,431 of record JAYRCH010000068.1, on the reverse strand, counting down.
CAAGAGACATAACTCTGATAGTAGTCTCTATCTCCCCTCAACCAACCCTGTCTCTGGCAGCCCGGTATAAACTCACCGCAGAAGAGGCTACTGATAAATTAGCAGGTGTGATTTTATAAGACGTAACAAGCGCAGAACAGAAAAGAAGAAAAATGCGTTTAAAGTTTTTCGATATATTATCTAATAGTTACGGAATTACCACCTTGACAACAATAATTATACACTATGTAATATTAGAAGACATGTAAATATTTTATTTTTAATTTAAAATAATATACTTTATACAGAAAAGTTACAGCTACTTCAACAGTAAATACTAACTTTATACTTACTATAAGCCATTAATAAGTTTTCACTAATAGTGAGAAACAAAACCAAAAATCGATGACCTTTGCGGCTCAGTGGTTAGAGAGTTGGCACGGTAAGCAATTATAAAGTGAAAAAAGGCCAGTCTATAGTTCAAATTGATTAAACCATTACATTATATTTAATCCATATTTGATAACCATTTTTTATATATTTAAGCACAGGAACTAGGTCTTTAGAATAAAGCAGTTTGATATTGTTACAGAAAACACTGTTACTATTAAACTATTGTTGACGGCCTCAGTAGTTAGCGCGTCGGTGTCATGCCGGAGGTCGCGGGTTCGAATCCCGCCAGGGAACAAAACAATTTTTCTGTGTTTCTGGGTCATGCATGTGTATTAAATATTGTACTAATATAATAAAAATCTTAAACGTATGTATAGAAGTATTAAATATATTTCCGTTATCTGGTACCCGTAACACAAGTTCCTCGAGAACTTACTAGGTGACCATATTAACGTAATGTGTAAGCGTCCATAGATATATATTAAAAATAAATGCAGTGAGGTATTTGGATACTTTAAGGTATTTTGAGTTTGCCAAATATTTCTAGGTTACTTCAAGAAACTTGGTGCAGATTTAGTTGTGGACATGACTATAGCTGAGGATCTGTCTCTAATGGAAGCTCAGCAGGAGTTCCTTCAGCGCTACCGGGAGCAGCAGGCCAACGCACCAGGAGAACATCTGCCAATGCTTGCTAGTTCCTGTCCAGGTATGACGTAGAATTAGGCTGACCAATGATTTTTTCTAGACATAGTGACGGCGCTGTTAAGGTTATTGACCTCACACATCTGATTGTATTAATATTATTAACTTAGAGTTGGAAAGACCATTTTAAGTGTAGAGACTAGGTACATATTGCACATTGCAATTCTAACAACCAATCCACTTCGTCAGGCTGGGTGTGCTATGCGGAGAAGACTCACGGCAGCTTTATCCTGCCGTACATATCCACGACCAAGTCCCCGCAGCAGATCCAGGGCTCTCTCATCAAGACGCACCTGACCTCGATTCGGCAGCTCGACCCGGCCTCTGTGTATCATGTAACCCTCATGCCATGCTACGACAAGAAGTTGGAAGCCTCGAGGGAGGACTTCTATAGTGTGATGCTCAACTGTCAAGACGTGGATTGTGTCATCACTGCAAGTGAGTTTACTGTTACATACATCTCATAAATTTGATGTAACTATACATATTGAAATGTATCGCAATATAGTACATAATTTGATAGTAGTTAAAATGACAACCGAAAGAAGAAATAACTTTCTATAAAAAAAAATAATTCTAATACATATTGAATGCACTGATAATTTATTGCATTTGTTATTTTCAAGGTACCACCATTTTATTATCAATTATCGAACTGTCAAATTATAGAGAGCCGATTGAATAAGATTTTGTACTTAAATACTACTTAAATATTTGTTTGTAATAATTTTCCAGTCGAGCTGGAGCAGATGCTGGACAACAGCGGGCTTTCCCTGTCGGTCTGCGAGTCCGCGGCGCTGGACTGGGTGTGGGGCGTGGGCGCAGCGGGACTGCGCGGGCGGCCCGGCTCGGGCTCCGGCGGCTGGGCCGACCACGTGTTCGCGCATGCTGCGGAACAGCTTTTCGGCGAGAGCGATGTGCCGCTCGTGTATAAGAATCTCAGGTACAAGGATATGTGGAATATTTCAATTCAGGGCTTACATTACAAGGGATACACTATTGATGTTTTAGTAGGTATAGTATCGCAGATTTGAGGAGGTTGCGCGCCTAACTATAGCGTAACATTTGAGCATTGCCGAGAAGCAGCGTCGGTTCCTGAATCCTGATGATGGCCTATGAAGGCGAACTGTTCAAAATGACCTGCCTACCCTTTGGTCTGGCATCAGCACCATGAACGTTTGCCATCTTAACCAATTGCGTCATCGAGTACCTCATATCTCACGGCATCAGGTGTGTGGTTTACCTGGACGACTTTCTCCTAGTCCATCAGTCCGTCGACCATTTGACTGAGCAAGTAGCTTTTACCATCGCCACAATGAAGCTACTCGGTTGGATGGTGAACTAAGGGAAAAGCGAGCTGGCTCCGACACGACGCCTAGAATTTCTGGGTGTCACCTGGGACACCACCCACAACACGAGGTCCTCATCGGCCCAAGTGACTAACGCTACGCAGGGCGCTTCAGCAGCAAATTTCTGTTGCCAGTTTGTCTTTCGGACAGGCCCAGTCCCTAATGGGAGGACTCAACTTCGCCACGTTCGTTCGACATCTGTCCATCAAACGTCCATACCGAAAATCTTCTAAACCCGACCCTGCGCTACAGGCGATGGCGTGGTGGATAAAGGATGCAGACGGGACCTATGCGTCCAACATCGACACAGCCACTGGGAGAAAAGAAGATTGCAGTAAGGTAGAAGCAGGAGTAATAAGATTGGCACGTGAACCTGAAAGAGATGTATGCCACGAAGCGGCTGCATAGCAGAGCTATTAACTACAGAATTCACAGGTATTATTACAGACGGAAAATCGCACTGTAGTTGCCTACGTAAACAAGGAAGGTGGCACGAGATCCAAAAAGTTACTGCAACTTACACAACAACTTCTTTCGCTGCTGGACGAGCTAAATTTATCTTTGACAATACTTCCTTCTCTACCTATACGTAAAGTGGGGATGATGCCCCCCCCCCCCCCCCCCCTAAACTAAACGGTTGGCTCGAAAAATCTGAACTTTGAAGGAAAACTGTAACGGCTTATATAACTTCGTACAAAAATAACGAAATAATAATATGTTAACATGTAAAATAAAAACGTGCGTGCGTTCGACTCTACAAACGGCTGCGCATATTTTCTTGGACTATGGCTAAGAACCATCTCGATCACGTCAGCTTTCAAACAAAATACCACCCTAACCACACGTTTATGAGCTACGATGCCACGGACAGACACACATACAGACAGACAGACACGTCTTATAACACCCCTCATTGTTGCGTCGGGGGTTAAAAAAACCTTTCGATAAAAAGACGGGTGCTTGACTCAACATTGATTCCGGATATCGAAAACGGAACAAATAAAGCTGTCGTTATCAATAGACAGAGTGATTTATTAGGAAGGTTTAAATATATGTATTTAATAATTGTATTTACCGTAAAATATACTTAACGTATTCAAATTGAAAAACCCTCATATTTAGTATAATTAGGTTGTAGGTAAATGTACAAGATGAACTTGACATACTTAGGTGGCAGAGGTTCAAATGTCATTAAAAACAATAGCGTTGTAGGATCTTCTCAACAGTAGGTGAGGAAAACACGGGATCAGGGGGAGACTATTACACATAATGATTTCATCATCACACATTAAATATTTAGAAAAAAACTAAACTAGGCGTTTAAAGATTTAACTTATAAATGAGTCAAATGATATACTAGTTCAGGCACTAGCACTACTGTTAACTTTACGTAGATTAAGGGCCGGCTTCACAATCTACTGATAAGTTTAGTCTCTCTCGCTCGATATAAAGTAAGCAGCGACAAAACTTCCGAAGTAGCTGTCCGACACTTATTAGGAGATTCTAAGGCCGGGACTATATGATCCGCAATCCGGTAGGCCGGAGAAAATTCAGAGCATTGAAAATAGAACTCTGTGCTAATACACTAGAGCTGAAAATCGAACACACAATGTGTCGAGTCAATTGTCTTAAATAATATGACAGCTCGACACTCGACACTTCGATTTTCAACTGTATTGTATTATTGTAGCGCAGAGTTCTATTTTCAGTGCTCTGAATTTCCCCCGTCCTTACGGATTCCGGATCATATAGTCCCCTACATATTACGTAATGGCCACTAGGTGCTTACCTGTAATTTACCATGTATTTTTGTAAATAAATTATTACTAAAGGGCTTATTTCTCGAATCTACCTTCACTAATCAGTAAACCCTTTTATATAGGAATCCGGACTTCCGCGAAGTGACTCTAGAGCGCGATGGGGCCGTGGTGCTGCGGTTCGCCATCGCAAACGGCTTCCGCAACATACAGAACCTCGTGCAGAAGCTCAAGCGCCGCGCCTCGCCCTACCACTACGTCGAGGTCATGGCCTGCCCCGGAGGTCAGTCGTAACATATTGAAACAGCAGCTACTGGTACGGCTTACCAGTAAACCGTACCGTTCTGTGATATTCAATCTGTTCCTTTTTTTCTTAATAAGTTTGTAACGGCACTAAAACTTTTTTCGACGAGATATGACGAGGGAAACGCTATCAGAAGCTTTTGCGCGATTCCCCACAGTCCAGGATATTTTTCTGGTATTTCTGCCTGCAGCCAAAATTTTTGATACCCTCTTTTAAATGTTACTTTCAGCTCCTCATTAGTGCTAAGCTCGAGTAGCTCCTCTTGTAATATTAAATTCTCCACTTCCGTTTTATCAAATGGATTTATGATCCATGGTGGTATTTCCATCGACAGAATGTCTTCAAATCTGATTTTAAAATCGTCATGCATCAAATGTTGAACGTATGTCTGAATATCTTCATCAAGGCGATAAGTTTGAAAACTGTAAAAATTCGCGCCGACCAATATTTTCCTTCATAAATTTCAATTTACCAATAAAAGCTTAAAAAACTCTTTGTTTTTATTAAATTAAGGCTGTCCCCTTGTAATTGTAAGTTGAGGTCATTAAATTTTTTGAACAAATCTGTCAAATACGCGATGTCTGCTTTTTTTTCTCAATTTATTTATAAATTGTCTTATTGAGAAGGTTTCATTTAGGTATCATATTATTTAAAATAACAAGCCAACATTTTAGTTCTTCACTATCGAAAGCAAATTAATTTTCATGCACCCCTGCTTACGATTGTAGACCCCCATTTTTTGTCACTTCCAACGTAGACCCCCGTCTAGTCTTCGTGGACCCCTGGGGTCCACCTGGACCACTTTGGGAATTACTGCTTTAAATCATATTTGCTGTCACCAAGGGGGCAACACTGAAATACGTCGGGTATTGGATTTAGGGGCAACCATCTCATTGCTTTAGATTCTGGGTCCAGACCATTACGTTATATATTCTTGTTTCTCTATCGGTACGATATTTTTTCTCAGGTTGCCTGAACGGCGGCGCTCAGGTGCGGGCGGGCTCGGGCGAGAGCGGGCGCGAGCTGGTGTCGCGGCTGGAGGAGCTGTACCGCACGTTGCCGCCCGCGATCTCCGCCGCCGCCGCCGCGGTCGCGCGCGACTGGCTGCACGGCGCCGGCTCGGACAAGGCGCACGCGCTGCTGCACACCACGTACCGCGCGCTGCCGCCCGCGGATACTGCGCTTAACCTCAAGTGGTAGTCAGATGCAGGTTGCTTCAGTACTGAGGAGGAACGAGACATAGAAAAGCTAGATAGACCTTAAAGGGCAAATTAGCTGTGAACGTCCTTGAAAAAATGTCGTATTATCGTGACATTAAGGCTAGGGAACTCACGGAGCGGTTTTCACCCGCGCCCGCCGCGGTTGCGGGCCCGCAACTTCTGTAGAATGTAGAATGTATGTAAAAAATTAAAGCACATCTCACGGCGCGTTTTACGCCCGCGGTGTGCGCGGTTGATAGCGGGTCCCGCTGCACCGCGCGGCGCGGCGGGCAACTTGTAGAATCGCGCGGGCCGCGGTCACCCGCAGTCTCGGCGGGTAGCACCCGCGCGCTCTGCATTCGGTTTGCGGGCGTAATTCAGAAATTCTATTGTAAATATGTGTTTTCCTTTTTGGAACCGCGAATCCTCGCCCGCCACGTTTGCTGGCGATAGTCTGCACCGCGGCGGCTACGTGAGATTAGAAATAAAACGCAGTTCGACGACCGCGGCACGCACGGGAAAAAACCGATCCGTGAGTTCTTAGCTTAAGTAAGTTTTCCACTTGGGAAACGCTGTTAGCCTGTTACCAAAAGTCGTTATTCTACCTTATTTGGCATTAAACGGCTTATTTACGGGCAGGCCCTTAGGCTCCTATAACATTGTTATTGAGTTGTAAATATATTCTTTATGAATTTTACATGTTATTAAATGAATACAAGTATTAGAACTTATGTTGTATATATTGTTAGCTATTACGAGGGCAAACTATTAAAGTGTTTTATTTTATCACAATGTATTTTTTATATATTCCAGCCAGTTGCCAGTAACTAATCAATTATTTTGGTAGAAAACTATTAAAGCTGTTTTATAAATTAATTATGAATTTATTTAATATATTGCAAACATCAGGCTGGTCCGCGGTTGGCCCACCATAGAAAACAGTAATGTTAAAAAGAGTAAAGAGTAGGGAAAAAGGTATGGGCTGGGCTCAGATGTGGAAAGTTCTAGGCGCTAATGAAGTGTAAGTAGGACGCAATAGCTTCGGTAATGAACGTATCGAATTATAAATGTTAAGTAGCGCGACGTCACCTCCGCGGCGCGGGCTGCGGGCGGCTTCAGGCGGCGACTTTGCGGTGACTTATGCACTCGAATTGACATTTACACGCTTTTTATGCATATTTTCCACTAAATGTACCGCACCGGCGCGAACGTCGCGCGGGAACGACACGACTTTATAATAATGGGTACTAGCTGTCCCGACACACGTTTTTCTGTTGCATCTATAAATATACTAATTATTAATATTTTGTCCGCAACTTTCCAAAATTTCTCACCGTTTAAACCTTCCCTGAACTGATACGATTATTTGAAGACCGAATTAGCCAAATCGGTCCAGCCGTTCTCGAGTTTTAACGAGACATTCAAATTGCAATCCATTTTTACATATAAGACTAGATGTTCCCGCGACTTCGTACGCCCAAAAAGAAATCCTGCGGGAACCGTGAATTTTCCCATCGTTTAAACCTTCCCTGAACTGGTACGATTATTTTAAAACCAGAATTAGCCAAATCGGTCCAGCCGTTCTCGAGTTTTAGCGAGACATTCAAATTGCAATCTATTTTTATATAGGTATAAGATTACGATCAATGTAACAAGTAGGTATTGTTTGAAATAGATGCCTTAATAATTCAACGTTTAAATAACTAGTAAAATACCAACTTTGACCTGTAGGTAGGTTACAGTAGGTTATAATACCAAACCGACTGCGAGTTTGTACTCTCACGGGGACTTCCTTCCTTGCTGCGGCCTGCGTACATATTGGGTGGTTTGTGAGTTGTGACGGTGTACGTCGGATAACGGATATTGTATCGAAATCGTTACACTAATATAAAGTCCATTTCAAATTAATTAAGTCACCCAATCAATCCATATGAATACGCGCGGTCAGTGTGCAGACCGCCCGCCGCGCGTACCTACAGTTAAAACGTTTTCAGTCGCCTGTTGTTTACAAAACACAACTTATTTATTACATAGAGTAAATACCGTATAGATTTAGACTGTGTGTGATGAAGGTGTCGCGTGTTGTATGGACGCAGAAGTTAAGTTTAATGTTACTATGTGCGCTGACGGACAGAGCCGTGTGTACCGGACTGGGGAAGTGCCCCATCTACCCACAGTTCCCCGATTATGACATAACACGAGTAAGTGCTCTTGCACGTTATCCTTACTTAATAGTTAAGTATTATAAAAATGAATGTGAGTTTGTTTGTTACGCTTTCACGTAAAAGTTACTTAACCGATCATCGTGAAATTTAGCACATATAATATAAAGTAGACAACGGGGAAGGACAGCTACTTTTTATCGCGGGAGAATGTACAGTTCCCGTGGGATACTGTATTTACGGGGGCGAAGCCACGGGTAAAAGCTAGATAAAAAAGTAGGTACTTTTAGGTTAAATATAAATAGGTATATAATATAAGTAGTTTTTTCGTAAATTAAGGTGATGTGACTCTACTATCCACATGTACACGTCGAACTTACGTATTCATCATTGGCGTTGCATTGGCAGTTGGATATAATGCCTTGACATATTTGCAGTAGCAGACCAATATGAGTTACATACTGAACTGTCCATAGGTACATTAGCCAGCAGTTCATGCAGCTGCCAGTGGGCCAAGACACGTAGTGGTAATTTTATGCATTTTGGCACGAACGCACCAATTACCACTACGAACGTGACGCAGTTGTTTACCGTATTATTTGCTTTTACTGGATGCACTGTTATACGGAATAGTGAATTCAGGGGTCATTTCTGTTGTGACCCGAGTTCTAGAATCTTGGTGTGTGTATATTTTATTAAAAAGCTACGTAGGCGCTAATCACTTTGACCCTAGTTTTTAAAAATCCCTCTTCCAAATTTTTATAAAATGCGATGTGCACCTTTGTAATGAAAGCGGTAGGTAGTAGGTACGTAGTGTGTGCAATAAATTAGTGCATCTCTTATACTTATTCGCTATCGCTCTATATGTATTATTAATGAAACACCTTAAGCATGGAGCCCATAAGCTTAAATAATAAAAAAAAACTGCAATAACATTAAAGACAAACGTAAAATTCGACGTCGTGATTCGTGAAACCACGACTAAATCCCATCCTATTTTTGACTGCAAAATATGTAAGGATACGTTTTACTTATGACAGTCTAAAATAGGATTACCTTTATCATAATCGTAAATCCCATCCTATTTTTGACTGCAAAATATGTAAGGATACGTTTTACTCATGACAGTCTAAAATAGGATTACCTTTATCATAATCGTAAATTTCCATTCAAACTGAAATAATTTATCTAATTGATGAAGGTCATGGGTAGGAATTAATAAATTCCTACCCATGACCTTCATCAATTAGATAATTATCATTATCGGTTAACCGCCCGTTTCAATAACCTATCTATCTATAACTATTTGTTAAAAATGTCGTCATTCAATCATTTGATGGTTTTTTGCGATACAAATTTGACGATTTTAAATAGTTATTGGTAGATAGGTTATTGAAACGGGCTATTAAATAACTAAGTTTAATCTAAAATGGTATCCGATTTTAGAAGTAGATAACTCCATTCATACCTACCTTCTACTTAATTTAATTCCTGGTCATCCCAATAATATTCTAAACCCGCAACTGATAAGCTTATCCTCTAGCACTTGTTAATATTTGGCATTTTATTAAAGTAAGTAAGCTATATAAATTCGATCCTAAACTTCACTAAGGTCTTTACACAGAGGCCAGACCGACCACTCCGTTTGTTTATTTTCAGAAGGATCTCTTGAATCCTGAAGACTTTCAGGAAAGGACTTTCAGAAATTTGAAATTGATATTCGGTAATTTGTTAGTTCCATGTCAAGTCGTATTACATAATGATTCTATTGTCTGCCTAAATAGCAAATACCTAAGTGGCTTCGGAAATTCCGAGTTCACGTCACGCTGAAAATATATTACAGCAAGGTTAAATATTACAATTAGCTACTGATGACATATATCAACCTAGCAGTTTAATTCATGCACATAATATAATATTTACTAATTGTATCGTTATTTTATACGCTTACGTGTTATGTTTAATGAAATAAGACAAGGATCTCTTCAAATTTTCGAAAAATGTTGTGTGTTATACTTATCCAACTTTGATAAAGTTCATGAATAGGTACCTACTTAACTACAGGTCAGACGGCTATGTGCTGACGATGAACGATATTATCAGCGTAAGTTCCAGGTAAGTGTTTGACTTCGTCGCAAAATCTGGTACGATAAGAGCTACTACTAATTGGCTATTGATAAAACTGTCATGCCTTTTGCAGATGACAGGTACGTGGTACGAGGTGGAGCGGTCGTTCCACCTGATGGAGATCTCGGCGAGTTGCACGGAGTTGCGCGTGGAGCTCAACGACCGCCAGCAGCTGCTCATCACCGTCAACACTCTCAACCGCTGGTGAGTCATCAGTCACCTGTGCTACTCCTGCTAGCATCGGAAACTGGATTCCTAAGGCTGGGACTATATTGTCCGGAATCTGTAAAGCCGGGGAAAATTCAGAGCACTGAAAATATAACTCAGGGCTAATACAATAGAGTTGAAAATCGAACACACACAAAGTGTCGAGTCAAATGTCAATGTCATATATGACAGCTGGACACTCGACAACTTTGATTTTCAACTTTAATGTATTAGCGCAGATTTCTATTTTCAGTGCTCTGAATTTTCCCGGGCCTGCCGGCTTCCGGATCATATAGTCCCAGCCTAACTATTTTACTTTTGTATAATTGTGTCTCATCTAGTCAAAAGATAAAAATATCCATATTTTGGCCTTCAGGACGCGCGGGCAGACAACAAGCTACGGGCTGGGTATCCCGAGCCACAGCGGGTCGTCGGCGTTCCGCTACCGGCTGAACAACCGTATGCCGTACATCATCGGCCGCATGCTGCCCGGTGCCGGCCAGTACGTCGTGCTCGCCACCGACTACACGCAGTTCGCCGTCGTCTGGTCCTGCACCAACTACAGCATCGCGCACTCCGGTAACATCCTCACTTTGTTGAAATTGTTTAAATTTGTGGCGGACTAATTAGCGCTACCATCCTGAATCGCGCTATCGAAGTTTTCTAAGTCGGCGGTATATATACAACATCTGAAATTCATACAAGTGGGCTTCGACCTGACCGAGCATACCACCTCGCTCGGTCGGAGATCTCCCCCTTTGGGGCTTGTCCACCCTTATCCCACATTGGTGACCCTAGACAGAATAGGCCTCCTTCTAGACATCATCATCATCATCACCCCCACCCCCACCCCTTCGCATCACGCCAGCCAGCTTCAGCCTCATCGGGTACCTCGACCACCAGCCTCAACGGACCGCGGCCTGGTCGAACCCTCATCGGCTTCAACGGGCACTCTCACTACAACGACTGGTCAGCAAGCAGAGCACATCTCTCCTGGTCAGCACGTAGCACCGGTCCGCACGGCAGCACTTCGACTCACTGGAGCCCGTGCAGCAGCAGTACAGTTCCTACTCACTTGGACTCTCTGGCACTGGCGACTCAAGCAAGACGACTCAAGATTCGACCTCCGGTCTTCGGGAGGGAGTGATGTGGGCGGACCAATTAGCGCCACAATCCTGAATCGCGCTATCGAAGTTTTCTAAGATCGGCGGTATATATACAACATCTGAAATTCATACAAGTGGGCTTCGACCTGACCGAGCATACCAACTAGCTCGGTCGGAGATCTCCCTTTGGGGCATCCATCCATCCATCCCACAAATTCTTGCGCGGCGCGGACTTGCGCTATGATATGAGCGCAGATTTACAAGACAAGGTTGAGGCAATCAAGTATTCTCCCTGGTTTCGTGTACCTAGTCAGTTTCTTTTTATTTTTAATCCCCGATGCAAAAAGAGGGGTGTTATAAGTTTGACGAGTCTGTCCGTCTGTGTGTTTTTCCGTGGCATCGTAGCTCCCAAACGGATGAACCTATTTTGATCTAGATTTTTGTTTGAAAGCTATCATGATCGAGAGTGTCCTTAGCTAATATTCATCATCATCAGCTCGCTTTTTAATTTTGTTTATTGCATTAACGTTTGATCAATTTATTTGATAATTTCAGACCGCATCTGGATCCTGGGCCGGCAGCGCGACATCGATGTGGGTCTGCGCGCACGCATCTACACCATCCTGATGCAGTCCAAGCTCGACCCCGACCGCCTCATACTGGCCAAGAACGACAACTGCACTGCAACAATAGAAATAAATACCTATGATTATTTAGTGTTTCAGTCTGAAGAATCGTAATAAATCCCTATAGCGTAGCAAACGCGTGCGCATATCGCCGGTTGCATGGCGCTACTAAATTTAAAATTATAGATGTCTTTTTATTTTACAGATTCTACGAGGCTTTTCTAGACATCAGAGTTCCAAAGCCAGCGTGTATCAACACAGAGACAATGACAAAGATTCGGTAGTTTGTGGCTTGGCCCTTGGCCGATGTTTTCAAGGAAAGTTGAATATAGTAAACTGAGAATAACAACACACAACACTTATGTGCTTAAAGTTTAATGGTCGTTAACAAGTCAACATATTAAAATGTAGTTTAATTTTTTTAAGTTTTAGGCCTTTATTTGGTTGAAATATAAGTAATAATAAAAAATAGGCACTATGAATAGTCAATGCAAAATCAACAAGACATAATGATAAAAGGAGCCCTTGACTTCTTTTCTTTCAAATATTACAACACATAAAGTCGCCACTCACCAAGCACCACATTTTATCAACAGAATATGGCGTGGCCAATGCCTATATCAGAGCAGCTTACAAATCTTAATAAAAAATAATTTACACACTAAATTATGTAACAAAACAAAAAAAATAACAAACTACATAACATATCTAAAAATAAGTACAACAAAAAATAAAACGCATTGTGCAGTTCAGATACAATAGAAACAAAACTTTCAAAAATATGCCTTTAACACATTCTCCTGCAATCTTATTGATAAGTATATCTCATTCTCTTGCATCATGTTACAAGTATGTACCTACTATCAGCAGCAGCAGTTAAGCAGTTGACCATTCGCGTATTTTTTTTTTTGTTTTATAATGATGTCATATTTTATTATTTAACTTTGACATTTGTATTGTGCCTGTAGAGTGTAGATACCTATTCATTATAATAAATGAAATTTATGCAAGCGATTTTCCTGCTAAAGGATCAAATTCCCTAATAGTACAATTGTACATGGTTGTTTTTATTTCATCAAGTTTCAAGTCACAATGATGCCTTCTGAATGAAGATTGCTCCAGGTACTTTGTACTTCAATAGATGTATTTTACAACACAAACAAACTATAGAGTAAGTATAGATCATAATTCCAATTTAGCGATGTAATTTCTTGTTGGTTATAAAATCGTATAAGATTTTGATATTTTGAACATATATTTTGATATATGTTAAGAATGTGTAAAGTATTGCACATTGTTTGAGCAAGAGCAGACTTAGTGCAAACCTGAATTAATCAGATTGCCTTTTTTTCTAATTACCGGCCCAGCACCGGTTGCAGGGAGAGTAAAAATGTATAAATATAATATTACCTACATGGCATGTTTTTTCATGTACCAGCCCAGCAACGGCACGGCGATGACTCCCACATGACACAATATTATGACCGGCGGGGCCGGTAAGTGGAAAAACCGCCATTCAGGCCGTAGGACCTATTAAAACATAAACATATTGTGCCGGTTAACAATGAAATAGGTTCATATTTGACACTATAATTTTTTTTATTATTTGGAAAGTAATTACAATAAAATATATTTCACTGAGACGTTTTTAAAGATATGAGTGTAAGTATAAAATGTCTAAAAATTTATCTCAAGTATAACCTAATTCAATTTTTAAAATAATATTATACAAACATACTTATTGTGTATATATAAAAATCAATCACAGAAAAAGTATTCACTATTCGTAGACAATAATGGAGTTAAAATATGTAATAGTTTACAGACATCAATGATAACTATTGTCACACCTACCTACCTATGTATTTTATTGTTTATTGGAAGATCATAGCCATTCTAAATTTGATATTTTATTACATTGCATAATTTTGATCACAGTTGAAACATAAAAATAATTGTGTATTGTAAAACACATATTATTTATATTTAGTGAAAATCCAGACTAATATAAATAGAACACTGTACATGTTACAACCAATACCAGTATTAGCCTCACCACTTATCGTCTTTATTCGTAACTGAGATATAAAATGATGTACACATCTGTTTTTCTATAACTACATTAAATGGGTATTAGCTCATGCATATTATGGTAAATAATTTAAAATTATGTATTTTCGATTGGTATTGTAAAAGACCGCATGCATAAAATTTGAAAGTCAAGGAAATATTCCAATAACAACTTATCATTATTATATAGAGATCAGTGATAACCTGTAATTGTTATATATAATAATCCACTTATTATAATTACATGTATACCATTCAATTTCCAAAAACAATCACATTCAAAATAATGTTGTACAATACAATCTCTACAGTATATACAAAATATATTACTCAATTTAATTAATATTGCTAGCAGTTGTGGCTTAACACCGATGCTATATCCTCCATTGGAGGAAGAGAAGGCTATACTAGAGAGTAGAGCTCAGAAATACTCATCATCAAGAAATTCTATGTAGTCTCTGTCATCTATTTGTTCACTATCCCAGGGTGTGTGGTGGTTGTTTGCCACAGGGTCCATGTGTTCGCTTGACGTACGATGGTTTTTGGCTGTAGGGTCCGCGCGGTTGCTTGACAAGTGGTTGTTGGCCACGGGTTCCGTGCCATTGCTTGACATGTGATGGTTTTTGGCAGAGGGTTCCGTGCGGTCACTCATGTACTGGTTTATCCACAGCTGCTTCTCCTCTACTTCTTTACTAACCACCACAAACAGCTCCTTCTCTTTACATTCTAATTGTTCCTTCAAGTATACTATCAAGTCACTACTCTGAAAATTAAAACAAATGAGATGTGAGAAATAAAACTTATAAAAAAAAGTATAGTAGTATTAAGTAGTAGTGTATTAGAATAAATATATATGTAGTAGTATGTAAAATAAATCGGAGTAATAAACTCATGCTTCTTACGCCGGTCTTCTCGCTGGGCTAGTTCCCGAACCGGTGGTAGGCAACATGTATACCAACGTTCAGAAAGTGTATAATAATACCAACTTTGAATAAAAAATTTTTACTTAGACATTGAAATATAAAATGAACGCTGATTTATAAGCAGGTACATAATATTCCACTTAACTCCGAACAACACAACATATAAATTTAAGTTTAAGATAATTATAAACTTACCCTCCCTATTAGTTGTGGGGTGTCTAGTTTTGAATCTAAGTTGTAAAAGTTGCCCTGTATTGGACGTATTGCTATCCAATGTCGTCTGTGCAGTGGCAACATGACAAACCCTAATTTGTAGTCCGAAGGTACATTTAGTATAAACCCACATATATTTGATAAATCTAAGCAACCTGGATCTCTGCAACCATCAAAAATTTTTATCCCAATGTAAACTAATTGAAAAAATATCTCAGAAGAATGTTATCAAAGAGTAAACAATGATTTTGAGTATATACTGTACTAGGTTAAGCTAATATATTGTGTATTGTATGTAATGTTTCTTACTTTCTTTTATCAAACCAAATGGCTTCACAACCTTTCTTCTGTAATGCAGCCATTATTACATTGATGTCATAATTGCCCAAGCCCAGCATAGACCGGTGAGGATTGATCCAGACATTTGGTGAGAGCTGACTGCATATTGAGTCTAGTTCTGATTGGGAAAATGTATTGCGAGTCTGCAAATAGTGTATAAACATGTTCAACATGCATTGTAATCTGACTTTTATTTTAGTACCTGGGTTACCAAGCTTTGCTTGAAGCTCTAGCAAATTTTAAAAAAATAGCATCACAAAAGCATTTTACAGCGATTCGAACCCACCACATTCCGAATTTCCGAACAACACAAAAATACGCATACAAACTGCTAATCGAACTTTCATATTATAGTCGAAATTATTGATATACTGTTGCACGACGAAAGAAAAAACTTAAGTAACTTAAAAATGCGCACATTCAGTTATATTATTATAACTCGCAGTTTATTATATACGCAGCAGTACTAAATTCCATGGAAATACTTGCAGCCGTTTCCGAGATTACGATTATATTTATACAAGATTAGCTCGTTTAAAGTATAATTTTACAGCACCTTGAGCAATTTGGTATGCAGCAGTTAACTAATTATTATTTAGAGTTTCAAATAGTTTTAAATAGTACCTGAAAGAGGTTGTTTAATGCATGTAAAGCGCACAGCTCTTTAACTTGTTTTTCGTGGTAAATCTGAGGTTTAGAGCCCATATTTGTATTTAGTTTTTAATACATTTTCTAAAGGTATGCTATTCTCTTGAACTTCCTGTATTGTTATGTGAAGTAAAATCCAAAATATTCATAATAATCCTTAGTACATATTACAATATTTTTATTCGCGTAGAAATACAAAAATTAGTAGGTACCTATTTGGCGTTTCATTCATCAATGTCAGAAACTTCAGATGTCAGCACAGAGTACATTATTTTTTAAATTAAATAATTAAACGCGTCGGCTTATAACCATTTGACAGTGTCAAGTTAAAAAGGCGGGTAATAGAATTATCGTTCAAATTTTCAACACCGTATTTCTAAATCGTCAAGTCCAAAGTTTAGTCAAAGTCCAATAAATTGTCAGTGCAGTCAATGAGTTAAGTCAGTCGATTTAGTAAAGTGGTAGAAGCTTTACTGATAGTTCCTAGGGAGTTTGGAGAGACAAATGATATTACACATTAAAAACCGAAATAACACAAATTTTGAAGGAAATACGCATACAACTCAAAATCGCTCAACTTCTTTATTTATGTTAGCGGGCGCGAGTTTAGTAACTTTTTTGACTTTTTCTATGCTAAATCGTTTGTTCGTGATTGTTTGATAAAATTTGGCGATTGTTCGAATTTAGTTTTTTTTTATAAATCAAAAAATAAATTCTGACCTGAAGTTGGCGGTGGAAGTCAACTTTTTTCACTTTTTCGCTTAATTGCTTGTCCGACATTTGTTCGTGATAAATCAATCAAATTTGGCGTTTGTTCAATTTAAATTTTTGTTAAAAAAATTATTTTAAAAAATCTGCCCAGAAGTCAACGGGCGCAAGTCAATTTTATTTCCTTATTTTTGGCCTAATCGCTTGTTCGCCGTTTGTTCGCGATTGTTCCAACAAATTTGACGTTTGTTCGATTTCCATTTTTTTAAATATCAAAATCTGAAAAATGGCGGATAATTTAAAAATATATAAACTAAATGTAGCCTACGTAAACATTCAATTAACCCACGGAATATAAAACACAATTATATTGCGTTCCATATTCCGTTAATTAACCAGATGAGTTACTTGATTATAAATATGTTCCTCCTTGATCATAAAACATAACCTCCCTAACCCTCCCTAGTATGTTTGTCGTCTCCTTATATATTATATAAGGTATATAATATAAGGTATATATAAGGGGTATAATTCCCTATTAGTTACTAACAAATGTATGTTTATTTCAGGTCTCAAAAACCCAAATTTTTCAAATTTAATTAAAAGTTAATTGTTTTTTCCTTTCTTTCGTTTACTCGCACACTTGCAGAATGTTGCAAAAATCGATGGTTTGCCAATAATAAAAGATGAAGAAGAACATAACCTCTCCAGCATGGAAAATAGAATTAAGGAGTACTGTTATATCCCGCATCTGTACCCTATCATGCTCACCCTAGCTTTCCGACTTTGCTGATCCCGCATTTCTCCTATCGTCCTACGCTTCAGTCCAGACCCCTTCAGGGCATTCCATCTCCGACTCTTGACCAGGACAGTTGTCTCAATTCTAATTTCTTTGTTTTATTGAAGTACTATTTCAGTTAATTGTAATAAATCTTTTTTTAAAAAGGGAAAATAGTAATCCCGTATAACAAATTGGTGGCAGCTCAAGGGGATTTTTAAAAAATAATCCCGGGTACGCCTCGCGAACTGTAAATAAATCGAATTCCAATATTCTAAATCCTAAACAAATCGAAAGTGTAACGAGTCCGCGGTTCCCGAGTTACTGTTCGGTACATCAATTTCGCCGGGTCCAGCGCGCCGAGTTCCACGAAGTCCAGCAGCCGACGCCGTCCGCACGCCGCACGGATGTTTATACAAGCCCTTATCGCCGCATTCCTGTGAGTCGTTCATTTATTCTACTTTGGTCATTGCAATTTCTTTTGTGTTTTTGTATCTTTATTATTTGTAGTGTTTTGTATAAAGTTAAAATGTCGGAATCTAGAGCGCCTAGTCCTAAATTTGAAGTAAATATTAATGAACCCGAGGACGAAACAGTCCCATCCTCTCAACCTGGGCCTCTCACCAGGTCCAAAAAGAAAACGCAGACCATTACTTCGCCAAAAGTGGAGTTAGATCTCTCTACCTTACTTAAATTCATCAAACCCTACGATGGCGCTAGGGAATCGTTGAATTCTTTTCTTGTTAATTGCAGTAACGCCCACGATTTAGCTTCCGAACAACAAAAAGATATCGTTTTTAAATATATCCTATGTCAACTACAGGGTAGAGCCCAAACGACCTGCTCAATAAAAGAATTTGTAAACTGGTCACAATTAAAAGATTTTCTTAAAATACAATTTAGTGAACGGAAACACTACGCACATTTGCTAACAGACTTGCAAGAATGCAAACAGCAAATAAACGAATCTGTTAGTCAATATGCCCTAAGAGTCGAAACATGTTTGTCACAATTACTAACAGAAGTTTCAATTGCACACGGTAGCAAAAGTAGAGAAATGATAGGTCGCACTGCAGCAATGGAAGAGCTAGCTCTCCATCACTTTCAAATGGGACTTGTACCTCGTATATCAAACGTAGTGAGGTGCAAGTCACCTAAAACATTAAACGAAGCAATAAATATAGCCATTTCCGAAGAGAAAATTCAGCAATTTTTATACAAACAAAATCCCCAACCTAAATCGCTTTCTTCCAGGCCTAGTTTTAACGCCAACCGCCGATTTCAAAATCAAAATCCTAATAATTATAATAATCGCTTCCCAAATCAAAATATGCGTTACAATAATAATAATAGCAACCGCGTTCCAAATCAGAGTGGCGCTAACTCACCCCCGGTTTGCCGTTATTGTAAGAATGTTGGTCACACGATTGATGAGTGTAGGAAACGGGAGTACAATAATAATAGGAATCAAAATTTTAATAGACCAAATTACCAACGAGTTAATTTTACATCTTTTAACGACGAAAATCCTCGTGAACAAATTAATGCCGAAGAAGGTTATGATACCGTCGACGACGTCCCAAAAAACTAAAGTCCCGTCCCGGTGTCGTGCGGGACAAGTTCAATCTAAAACCGACACCTTACCAAATCAACGCACAAGTGGTGCAATTACTAAATCTACGCAACCCCGCTACATGGGCAAGTTGCAAAAATCCACTGTATCGAGCTCAAAATCCACTGTATCGAGTTCAAAATCCTCTGTATCGAGTTCAAAACCCACTGTATCGAGTTCAAAATCCACTGTATCGAGTTCAAAATCCACTGTATCGAGTTCAAAACCCACTGTACCGAGTTCAAAATCCACTGTATCGAGTTCAAAATTCACTGTATCGAGTTCAAAATCCACTGTATCGAGTTCAAAATCCACTGTATCGAGTTCAAAACCCACTGTACCGAGTTCAAAATCCACTGTATCAAGTTCAAAACCCACTGTATCGAGTTCAAAACCCACTGTACCGAGTTCAAAATCCACTGTATCAAGTTCAAAATCCACTGTATCGAGTTCAAAACCCACTGTATCGAGTTCAAAATCCACTGTATCGAGTTCAAAATCCACTGTATCGAGTTCAAAATCCACTGTGTCAAATCCTAATTCCACTGTATCTATTAATCCTAAATCCTCTGAATCCAAATCAAATATTTTTGAGATAATTAATGATCCTACAAAAACACTCCTACCATATGTCCTGGTTGACTCCCCTGTTTCAGAATTCCCACTCACCTTATTAGTAGACTCTGGATCCTCTGTAAACCTAATAAAAAAATCATGCCTATCCAATTTCCCTAAACTCACTAAAGAATTTATTAACTTAAAAGGAATAGATTCCTCAGTCGATTCCATACAAACTCTGGGACATTTTAATCTTAAAATCAAGTTAGCTAAATCCGGTATTACTCACCAATTCTATGTTATTGAAAATATACACTTACCATACGATGGCATAATAGGGTCGGACATGCTAAATTCTAATAACTGCAAAATCGATTATAATAAAAATTTATTGTTATTCACAAAAATGTCTCTTCCACTATATTTCCGAGATCCAGCCTACATTATTCCTGCTAGAAGTGAAACCGTCGTTGAATGTTCCGTCATAAACCCTGAAATCAAAGAAGGATTAATTTTAGACCAGCACATTTCAAATAATTTATTAGTAGCAAACTGCTTAGTAAGAGTCAAATCAAATAATCGCATTAATATAACAATAGTTAATACTTCCGAAGAATCAGCTACAATTAACTCAAATTTAAAATTAAAATTGACACCATTTGATACAAGAGACTTTGACAAAAATCCCACTGTTGCTGTAAATAAAATTGATAGAACACAACCTACGGATAATTTAAGACGGACAACCCGAGTTCTTAATCAACTTAGAGTATCACACTTAAATAACGAAGAAAAATCTGCTCTTTTTAACCTCTGTGCTACTTTCTCTGACATTTTTCACTTACCTGACGAAAACTTGACACATACTAATGCCCTGAAACACGAAATCAAAACGACTTCTGACATACCAATACATACTAAGTCTTACCGATTCCCTGAAGTCCACAAAGCTGAAGTTCGTAAACAAATTGAAAAAATGCTAGAACAGAATATCATTGAACCCTCCGATTCACCATGGTCTTCGCCCATATGGGTGGTTCCAAAAAAATTAGATGCATCTAACGAACAAAAATGGAGAGTTGTTATTGACTACCGTAAATTAAATGATGTAACAATAGGAGATACTTACCCGCTTCCTCAAATTGCAGAAATCCTAGATCAACTTGGTAATAGTAAATATTTTTCCACAATGGACTTAGCTTCCGGATTCCACCAAATCCCTTTAAATGAATCAGATAAACCAAAGACCGCTTTCAACGTTCCAGAGGGACACTACCAATTCCTTAGAATGCCTTTCGGGCTGAAAAACGCGCCTGCTACTTTCCAAAGGCTTATGAACACTATTCTATCAGGACTTCAGGGTATTCGCTGCTATGTATTTCTTGATGACATTGTTTCCTATTCATATGACCTTGACTCACACATCGAGAATTTGACTGCTATATTCCAAGACTACGTAAATTCAATCTGAAACTCCAACCAGACAAATGTGAATTTCTAAGACGAGAAGTAGGCTACCTAGGACATATAATAACTGAAAAGGGAGTAAAACCAAATCCTGACAAGGTCAAAGCTGTTACAAACTTTCCTGTTCCCAAGTGTCCAAAAGACATAAAATCCTTCCTAGGCTTAGTCTCATATTATCGCCGATTCATCCCTGAATTCTCTACTATTTCCAAACCATTTACAAACTTACTAAAAAAGAATGTCCCTTTTAATTGGGAGAATCAACAACAATTATCCTTTGAGACACTGAAATCCAAACTTACTACTGCTCCTCTTCTAGCCTATCCTAATTTCACACAACCTTTTATACTAACCTGTGATGCGTTAAATTATGCAATAGGTGCTGTCTTGTCCCAAGGACAGATTGGTAAGGACCAACCAATAGCCTTTGCGTCTCGAACCTTGAATAAAAGTGAGTGTAATTACAGTACCACAGAAAAAGAATTGCTCGCCATTCTTTTTGGCTGCAAAACATTTAGACCCTATCTTTTTGGACGTAAATTTCAGATAGTGACTGATCATAGACCATTAAAATGGTTATTCAATCATAAAGATCCTAGCAGTAAACTGCAAAGATGGAGATTAAAATTAGAAGAATTTGAATATGAAATTGTTTATAGAAAAGGTAAATTAAATTCAGCAGCTGACGCACTCTCAAGGTACCCTGTTAATCCAATTTATCCTGAAAACAAAGAACTTACCAATCCTAGCAATGACCCTCAACTATTGTCCACTCCGCCAAATCCAACATCTCCTGCTGATGTACCTGATGTATCTATATCTCCTATCGATTTTAATGTTGATTTTCCAGAATTTCAACATGACATACTTGATTACTTACCCATGACTGATGAACTGGTAACAGACACTGAAAATCCTATTCCCTACACTGACTCTAATAATGCAAATCCTAACTTAGACACTGATCCTAATAATAAAAATGTAAATACTCACCCTGAGCCAGGAACTTCAGCACAACCGGAATCTTCTATACCTGTTGATATTCCTATTCCTGATAACATTGATGAAAACGTATCTACTTACCCCGAACCAGGATCTTCAATACCACTGGAATCTCCTACGTCTAACTTACCCGTCGTCGATGAAAATTATTCTAAATTCTTAAAATCACCTACTAGATCTTACAATACCATAATCAATGAACACAATGAAACTCTTCTAAAGTCATCGCAAAAATTATTAATTGTACCTACTTCAATAGACTTAGACGAGTCGGTACCATATGTACAAGATTTATTAAGTAATTGTTCAAATCCTATTGTCGAAGAATTTCTGAAAATGGAAAGAGAATTGTATACTTTTAACCCTTTAGTTATTGAAGATAAAATTTACCTCTTTTTATATTTTAAAGTGAATCATTTCGATGAATGTACTTACCCTGACTTATTCAAAGCTCTGAAGTATACACGTGATCAGATAATTATGTCATACCCTACATCACATCAAGTCGCTGTAACTGACTTTGAAGGACCCTTTGATAAGTTCTCTTTTGTTAAAATATATAATATGTTAGGATATCTTTTCGATTCCACAAATATTCAATTACACATATATCATAATAGCATTATGTATCCGTCGTTAAGCGAAATAAAAAAGATATTAAAAGATAATCACGATCTACCAATTGCCGGTCATTTAGGATCAAACAGAATGTATGACAGAATAAAAGAAAAGTATTATTGGAAACATATGCGAGCTGACGTCGAACATTACGTTAAATCATGCACCCTTTGTCAAGAAAACAAAGCTTTCAGACAAATAAATAGAGCACCGATGCAAATTACTACAACTTCTACCGCACCGTTTCAACGCATATCTCTTGACATTGTGGGACCCTTACCGGAAGTAGGTACCGCAAAAATAAAATTTATTATGACTCTACAGGACGATCTTACGAAATATTCAGTCGCGTATCCCATAAGAACAATAACAGCTGAAGAGACCAGCGAATGTTTACTTCATTTTATTTCACTATTAGGAATTCCAAAAACGATACTTACCGATCACCGCACAAATTTTACTGCTGATTTATTCAAAAAGACTTGCAACTTTCTGAAAATAAAACAAATTTGGTCACCTCCTTACCATCCTCAAACTCAAGGAGCACTTGAGCGTAGTCACTCTACACTCAAGGAGTATCTCAAATCCTTCGTAAATGAAAATCAAGATAATTGGTCCCGATATGTATACACAGCTATGCTATCTTATAATACGGCTGTTCATACCACTACAAAATTCACACCTTACGAACTCGTATTTGGCCATAAGCCATATCTTCCAGATTCAGTTTATAATTCAAACATCAATGACGCCACGTATCCAGAATATGTCAAAATGTTACAACATCGATTAAAACATGCTCGGGAGAAAGCGATTGAGAACATCATTAAGTCAAAACAAAATTCAAAAACTTATTATGATAACAAAGCAAGATTCGTGTCTTATAAGGTTGGAGATTTGATTTATTTAAAAAATCATTTACGCTTAAGAAAGGCCTTATCCCCTCAATGGAAAGGTCCGTACAAAATTGTTAAAGTTCATTGCTATAATACTGTTTCTCTGCTCATTAACCGTAGACATGTTAAACATCATGTTGATCAAATCAAACCAGCATCGGTTCAATCTTTATAGTAAAGAATAAAATAAAATTTAAAGTAAAATAATTTTAAGTAAATTTCTTTCTATTTCAGCATTTCAGCCTCAGTGGCTCAAGACTCTATTCAAAAAATAAATTCAAGTCCGGGAATTTACTTTGATCCAATAGGACAGTTAAAAATATGTTCAGATTATTTAGATGTTGTCACTCCAGTAGACATATCGCATTTTCAATCGCATATAACCAATATAAATTCAATTCTTGGCACATTACGATTCTTATGCAACAAAGTAGAAATAGAATTTGACGATACCCTAGAATGTCATAATGTATTACAACCACTTACCATTAGAAATGACGAGTTGGTAGAAAATTATAATTCCATATCACATTTAATTGATCACAGATTCCGTAGATCTGCATGGTTTGGTGGTGTAGGTTCTGCTTTTAAAACCATTTTTGGTACTCTTGATGAAAATGACGCCATCAAATACGATGAAGCTA
Source organism: Phengaris alcon alcon (assembly GCA_037179445.1). NCBI lineage: Eukaryota > Metazoa > Arthropoda > Insecta > Lepidoptera > Lycaenidae > Phengaris > Phengaris alcon. Next base: position 398,044 of record JAYRCH010000068.1, on the reverse strand, counting down.
TACGAAATGTACAATCAAATCAAAAAGAGTTGGCTTCATTAATCAAAGATAATATTCTCATAACAACTACTATTTTAACAAATATTAACGTTACTTTAAGAAAAATAAAAGTTAATGAAGACAACCTTAATGAAGCTATCGACAACCTCTCTAACAAAATAAATAATATATCTACGATGTCTAAAAGCCTAATAATGAAAACTAATATGATTACTATATTAAATAGTCTAGAAGCAAGTATTATAACTTTATCATTTCAAATAGAGGATATTGTTAATGCAATTATGTTTAGTAGCCAGAATATACTACATCCAGCTATATTACCGCCTAGTTATTTATACCAGGAGCTTGTCGATAACTTTCGTCACTTACCTGTTGATGCGAAATTACCTGTAAACCTAGAATTAAATGAAATGTTTACTCTCATTAATGTCTCTAGTGTATTTAGTTATAGTGTTAGCGATAAAGTTGTGTTTATCCTTAGAATTCCTCTTGTATCCTTAAAAGAATATAATCTATATCATAATATTGCTCTTCCGACACCACATGATGTATCTAAACCTAGTTATTATACTTCTGTTGTACCTATTAGTAAATATATTGCAATGACCAATGACAAAAGTGCATATTGTAACTTAGACTCGCTACGGGAATGCAAAGCGATGAATGCCCGAACCTATATCTGCGACGTGACCACGATCTTCTCCACCAGCGAGTATCCGAGTTGTGAAAGTAAATTACTAGTGAATACTATAAAAGCTCTACCAGTGCAGTGCAAAACCGGAAGTGTTAACGGCCAACTCGATATTTTGAAATCTATATCGAACAATAAATGGATATTTGTACAATCCATTTACACTAAAGTGTTAATTGAATGTCGTAACAAAACAAATGTTGATCTAAATGTAATAGGTACAGGAATTGTTTATGTACCCAATAATTGTATTGGTTATTCTAAACATACAAAATTAATACCTAAATCTCAAGCTGTGAAATTTAGAGTAAACAAGATATTATCTAATGTCAATATAATAAACGACTCATGTTGTAATTTTAAGATAAATGATGGAGAGAATAGTGAGTTTCATACTATAGATTTACAAAATTTCGATCTAGACACGATTAGTAACGGAAATATATTAAAGTTCAAATCATTAACAAAAGAAACTGACAAAATCATTAATCAACACAGTTTCATTAAATATGAAGCACATTATTCTTCCACTCTTGTAGTTATTTCTTTGATTATTTTTGGATTTTGTGTTTTTAAATGTTTAGTTTTAATAAAAGGGTACAACTGTCGTCATCCTTACATCCTTTCACGATTTTCCCAACCTCCTTCCGTCAATACATCTCCAACACAGGAAACCCAAGATGAATCTTCTTCTTCTTCTTCTGGCTCCTCTCCTCCTTCCATTCCTCTTCAAGGCCTATCTAAAGACAAAGCTAAACCTAAACCTATTCCTACTCCCAGCCTTAGAATCCATGTTTAAATTCCTTTATTTCGATTTCCATAAACTTCGACCCCGAAGTTTAGTCTACCCCGGGGAGGTGTTATATCCCGCATCTGTACCTATCATGCTCACCCTAGCTTTCCGACTTTGCTGATCCCGCATTTCTCCTATCGTCCTACGCTTCAGTCCAGACCCCTTCAGGGCATTCCATCTCCGACTCTTGACCAGGACAGTTGTCTCAATTCTAATTTCTTTGTTTTATTGAAGTACTATTTCAGTTAATTGTAATAAATCTTTTTTTAAAAAGGGAAAATAGTAATCCCGTATAACAGTACCATCTCCATACATGAAAAGTGTCCGTAAAATAGCGTTAAATAGGGGGCGCTACAGACGCAGACGGGAGTAAGGCGGCAAAGCGTATAATTAAATCTTAGCATCTTCTTCTTCTCTTTAGGAGGACAATCTCTCTAAGGCAGAAAAGCTAAAAAGTGTCCGACAAAAGTAATTAAATAATAGTTCCAAAACTGGCCATAATGGCGCTAGAGTGGCAAGGGTGTGTGATATGAAGTTAGCAATAAGAAATGAAGTAAAGTGAGTTGAATTTAGTTATTTATAATTTTTGACGACTTTAGTAGATTAAAAGTAGTTAATTCAGTAAACCATGAAAATTCTAATTACTCGTATAGTTGAAAATATTTTAATATATAAAACCGAAGAAGATGCCAAGATTTAATTTTCCGTTTTAATTTTGCCGCTTTACCCCGCCTGCGTCTGTAGCGTCCCCTATTTAACGCTATTTTACGGATACTTTTCATGTATGGAGATGGTACTCCTTACCTCTATTCTCCATGCATCTATGGTCAATAGTAGTACATAACATCTATGTAGTACTTATCATCTATGTCTATCAGTACATTAAACGTAAAGTTTTTACTAAGACGCAATGCCAAAGTATAATGTGAATAATAGTGACAATAAACCTGCTCTAACTGTGGACAAAACTTTGTTATCGGCTTATAATAATTCTCTTGAAAGGTTCGTATTTACATGGTATTTAAGGTAAATTTCTCTAACCACAAATTGTCTTTCTTACCAATACTCAGATTAAACAGTATGTACATTATGTTTTAGAGCTTCAAACTTTACATCCGATATTTTACTTAAAAATATTTTGCAAGACCATTTAAAAGTGGTTAACGTAGAAACTATTGAAGAAATTAAAACTGCAGCTAGTAAACTTTCTCCTGATGCCGACAAAAACAACACAATAATATGGAAGTCTTCATTAAAGTAAGTTTATTACTAACAGGTTTCATATAAATAAGCAAATCATAATGATATTCTATAAATAGGTGATATTATGGCAGACATATTATATTTTTACAAAGACGAGAAACATGAAATGACAAGAATTCTTTTTTCAGACTATTTTCAGATATATCCTATTTTGAGAAATCATTGCCTGAATGTGTAAAATGTGTGCCAGTGGATTATACTGTAAATGACTTGGCTAACAATGTGTGTAAATGTAATGTCAATTATAAAAGTGCACAATATGAAAAACAAAGTACAAAATGTCAGAGCTCAGACCAAGAAAGTACTAGACTGATTAAACCATTATTCACAAGAAATAGATCCATTAAAAAAAATTTACTAGAAAACTTGCATAGAGACTTATGTGTCTCAAAACAAAGTGACATGGATGTGGAGGAAATTGAAAACAAAGCCCAAAAAAGCATAATGGCAAAGATAACATTTAAAACAGCCAAAGAGCAGTTGCTGGCTTCAAATCCAGCAGCTAAAAGAACTCTGGGTACCTCCAGGAAAGCTCAGGGAAAATTTGTATCACCAATGATAGGAGCACAGTAAGATTACTTTCTAATCATAAATGTATTTAATAAAGTGTTTTATAGTAAATTATATATTTTCGTACTACATTTTATCAAAGTGTGGTATGCAAACCCCTAGGGGTGGGCCAATAGATGGTTGGGGGACGTAGTACATTTGAGACAATATTTACATAGTGGTGACTTGATTGATTCTATTGATGAGTGAAAACTGTCATAATTGATGAATTTCTAATAATATTTCTGATGATTCATCTTACATGGAGCCATTTTATGATATCTGTAATAAAAGAAATTAAGAAGCATAATATGAAACACTCAAAGTGGCCTTTTTAGACCTGCCACTTGGTAAAAACAAAATATGTACAGGAATCGACTTGATGCTGTATTAGAATTAAGTTGTTCAAAATCAGTCCACAATTTGACAATAGTCAGTTCTATTAAAGGTTCTATTGTTATTAGTTAGGGGTTCATTGTCATCAGGAAACCTTAACAGGGGTTTGTGGAACCAAAAGTTTGAGAAACCCTGCTATACATAATCTAATCCTGTTAACTTGAGCATTTGTTACAGTAACAAGTAACAACCTATTCCAGGGAAAAAGAGGAAGAAGTCAACTCGGCTAGCACAGTCTCGGATGACAGACTGAAGCACTTGGACCCAAAAATGGTGGAACTTATAGAAAGTGAAATCATTGACCGGGGAGTTACTATTGGTAAATACTTTTACTGTGTAAGACTGTGTTGGAGTATTAATTCTATAAGGTAACTAACTAGCTTTTTACTGAGGCTCCGCCCGCATGAAATATTGTGTTCGTAGCAAAAGGGCTTTACTGCAATGTAGTAAATATGTATAGTTTACAGAAGTGAGTGTATTTGTTATACGAGGGCTGCACTAAAAGTATCGGGAATGGTATATTGCCACTGTTCCTGTCATATTAAAATCTTTTTAATTTAAAACTCCTTGGTTTTAATAGTCGAATACCATTTATTTATTTAAAAAAAGATTCTCGGTCTTGTCACAAGGTCTTGTCAAACTTGTTTAGTAGTTGAGAAAATGGAATTGACTCGAGAAAATTCTAGAGCGATGATTTGTTATGACTTTCGAAGTGGCTTAACACAAAAACAGTGTGTTGACCGGATGATTTCTGCATTTGGTGATGAAGCCCCATCCAAAACCACAATTTATCGCTGGTTTGCTGAATTTCAACATGGACGTGTCAAGCTCAGTGATGATCCCCGTCAAGGTCGTCCAAAAACTGCAGTCACCCAAGAAAACGTTGATGCTGTGCGTAAGCTGATTGAGGAAGATCGACATGTGACATACCGCGAAATTCAGGCAACTTTAGACATTGGCATGACTCAAATACAAATAATCTTGCATGAACAATTAGGTGTAAAAAAGTTGTTTTCCCGATGGATACCGCATTTGCTCTGTGAAGAGCAAAAAGCGGCTCGCGTTACTTGGTGCGTCAGTACTTCGAAAGATTCCACGCAGGATCCTCAAATGCTGTATACAACATCGTATCAGGTGACGAATCCTGGATATACGCGTACGAACCCGAAACAAAAAACCAGTCACGAGTTTGGGTGTTCGAAAATGAGTTAATGCCAACAAAAATTGTTCGTTCACGGAGTGTTGCAAGAAAAATGGTGGCCACGTTTGTCTCCAAAACCGGCCATGTTGCGACTATTCCTCTTGAGGGACAAAGAACGGTTAATGCAGAATAGTATGCTAACATTTGTTTGCCACAGGTCGTTTCTGAACTCCGTAAAGAGAACTGCAACCGCCGCATCATCCTCCATCACGACAATGCGAGTTCTCACACCGCGCACAGAACAAAAGAGTTTTTAGAGCAAGAAATCATAGAATTATTAGACCATCCGCCGCACAGCCCCGACCTAAGCCCTAATGATTTCTATACTTTCCCTAAAATAAAGAATAAATTGCGTGGTCAGAGATTTTCATCACCTGAAGAAACTGTGGACGCCTACAAAACGGCCATTTTGGAGACCCCAACTTCCGAATGGAATGGTTGCTTCAATTATTGGTTCCATCGTATGGAAAAATGTGTCAAATTTCGCGCAGAATACTTCGAAAAGCAATAAATACATTTTTAAATAGTAATGTTGTGTCACTTTCTTGATTCCCGAAATTTTCACTGCCGCCCTCGTATATATAATATATATATATATATATAAGTATAGTTGAAGATTGTGTATACATTTCGATTTTGGCGTTATAAAATAATAATATTTTTATATTTTAGGGGTGGCTCTCCATACATGTGTAGTGGGGATGAAAAATATCCTCGAAAAATATACATCGTCTGGGGTATTGTCGAATATGTTTTTCTAAATAAAGTCAAGGTTTCATACATGACTTTTGTACAAAGTCAATCTTCGAGTAATCGGCCTCCAAAGTGGTTTATAAGTTGGTCCCCCTTGCATTTCTAAACTATATGGGTTAGAAACTTGTAAAGTTTCCATGCTGATTCTTAAAGAAACTCTTTAGGAAAATTATCTTTTTTTTTTTAATTATGTTTAATTTAAAGAAAACCTACTATTATATTGCGCGTTGATTGCTACGGAACTCTCCTTGGACATGCCCTTGGTTAGGTTTTTCTGGATAAACGTAGCTATGTTATTCCAAAGTTTAAACCATATTCATACACATTTTTATTTAAATTCGTTCATTCCTTTGGGCGTAAAAGACAGTAAAAATTACACACATGAATACATTATAAAAAGTATAATAATAATTAAGTACCATGAACGAAAATCACTATATAGAGAAATATTGTAATGCCAATTTCTATTAGGGATTTAAATAATTTTAGGTTGGGAAGACATTGCTGGCTTACAATTGGCCAAGTCTGTGATCCAAGAAGCTGTGGTGTGGCCTCTGCTGCGGCCAGACATCTTCACGGGTCTCAGGCGGCCACCTAAAGGGGTCTTGTTGTTTGGCCCACCAGGAACAGGAAAGACATTGATTGGTAAGAAAGATAAATCCAATTCTAGTTGTAGGACAGTGCGAGTGAATTTAGATGCTTTTATTGGTATAAGACCGGTAAAACGAGCAGATGTTACACCTGATGATAAGTCAAACTCAGACTTTTAATCCAAAGTAGGCTTTTAGAAAGCACTTTTTGACGACAAAACACTTAAATACGTCAACCAAATATCATAATTTATTATTAGGACAGACAGAATAATATTCAAAATTTGTTTCTACAGTCAGAAATCAGAATAATGCTCATATTATTAATTAGTGTAATTTTTTATGAAATTATTACTGCCATCTGTTAACACAACACTCTAGAAGTTGCCGGCCACTCAGACCTGCCCCTGGGCCCTGCAGTACCCCCACTCAACGAAATACAACACAAGTGCTATTTCACACTGTCTTACTGTAAGACAGTGTCCTTGATATAACGCTTATTCATAAAGTCTACATAGTATAATACTAGATCTATATAGTTTTTATTTATACGAGTTATACTGACATTGTAGCATCATTTAAATGTGTCAGGCAGGTGCGTGGCGGCGCAGTGCCGGGCGACGTTCTTCAGCATATCGGCGTCGTCATTAACATCCAAGTGGATCGGTGACGGCGAGAAGATGGTCCGCGCGCTGTTCGCCGTCGCGCGCGCCCGCCAGCCCGCCGTACGTACATATGCACGCACACAGTGTAGGTACACGCGCATGCACACACACACACGTCCGATAGTCCTCAGTACATACACACACCACAACGAATTATATTGTTTAGAGCGAGAGCTAGTGAACCTCAGACCTTCGTCATTTTGTTAAGGCTGAAAGTTGTTGTGTTAAAATAGTAGTTCCAAAGAAAAGTAGAAAGCGCATAGCAACTTAACTCTACAAGATTTCGTTTTGCGATTAAATTCCGCTAGGGGAGCCCACTAGCCGCACATTAAGAGTATCTAGTCTAGTGAGGGGTTTCCACGATGTTTAGCGTCTAGCATAACAATTTAAAGTAAGTAGGATGGTAGTTTAGACATCTTTAATATTGTGTACCTGCCAAATCCACTATCATGGAAACTTCATGATTGGCCATCTTTCTTACCTGTATTGGAAGCATGCGCTGACAAACTTTCAACCTTAACAAAATTACGAAGGTCTGGGTTCACGGGCTCTTGATCCATTTGTTTGATAAATGATGTTTTTTTGCAGGTGATATTCATAGACGAAATCGACTCGCTGCTGTGCGCGCGCAGCGACGGCGAGCACGAGGCTACGCGCCGCATTAAGACCGAGTTTCTCGTGCAGTTCGACGGCGCCGCCACCGGTGCGTTTGCCTTATTTTTTTCATGTAATAAGACCGGCAAACGAGCAGATGGATCGCCGGGTGGTTAGCGATTATACCTTTGGACACCAAAGCACCTGTGCCACCTTTTAAGAAAACTTCGAAGTTACTGCTGCGTTATATTTTCATTGGTTTCATTTACAATGATAATACTGAGCAAAATAAATTCAAAACAGCGGCACTTGTCTCTTCGTCCGACCTCCGCGAGCTTCGTCACCGTCCTCATTTAGCTTCGTCCAAATCCACAGGCGAGGACGACCGGCTGCTGATCGTAGGCGCGACGAACCGGCCGCAGGAGCTGGATGAGGCAGCGCGGCGGCGGCTCGTCAAGCGCCTCTACATACCGCTGCCGGACGCGCCGGTCTGTCACATACCTTTACCAGGTTGCCAGAAGCGTCATTCTAATAGACGTCGTCTGGTCGTGTAATCGGTAACTGGCGCATATGAAAAATTAGTCTCTCTACTAACTTTAGGTACTCTCATAGTTGTAAAAATTAAAGTTTAAAGCTGTGGGAATTAAGTTAGGTGGTCTCAAGAGACAAAGCGCCTGTACTCGCCGTCCAGCCTGCAAATTCAAAGCCGCGGACTAAGAGGCAAAAATTATTCTAATGACGGCCTTTAGTGCCGGTGCTGGATTTGCAGGCTGGACCGTGAGTATGTCACTAGTATGTCACGAGTCTCAAGACGTACAATCTTGATGCTTCTTAATAGGACAGTCATTACATCCAAAGGCATATTGTAATGTGTGGAAAAACGCTAGCTCTCTAAAAATATTTTTGCTACATTAACTTTTTGCTGTTAGCATAAGCTTATGCTTCATTTATTCATTGCCAGGCTCGAGAACAAATAATATTTAACCTGCTCGAGAACGAAGCCAATGAGCTATCAGCAAAAGATATCAGTGAGATATCCGGGCTGACGGAAGGGTTCTCTGGCGCAGACATGAAGTCCCTATGCTCGGAGGCCGCCATGGGGCCCATACGATCTTTCCCCATGTCGCAAATCGTTAACATCGACAAGAATAAGGTACGAGATATTTGCTAGTATTTAAGTTTGTACTTTAGTCACTCCTCTTTAGGGTGTAAATTTAAAGTAATGCCATGGACCAATACCATAGTATGACAGATCTCATACAAAGAAAAGTACACAAAAGAAGGTCCGGATTCTGCTTATTTCTGATGGCGTTGGTAAATATGATGTAAATAGTAAGAAAAACAATATATTGCACAAATTAGAGAAGTAAATCAATTATGCTCTCTTTTAAACAGCAAATATTATTTTTCGACCCCTCTTTCCAGTGTGATTTTAAAGTTCAAAGGATGGTATTTGATGAGTTTCTCCAAATCCTAAAAAATTAACCTCAACAGCTTGTTTCTAGATAATTATGGTAGATGGCCGTAGTATTAGGGTACAACCTGTGATCACTAGATGGCGCGCAAAAGTAGTCGGATTCCTCATAAAAGTACTTATTTAAACACGTACAATGTTTAAATATTGTATTATATCTAATCACCACCACTACAATAGCACAAATACTTACCACGCATTACCTTGTAGACCGTATTATATTATAAACGATCTTTAGCTGGCGGCGCCGCCCGCGTAAATACAGTATCCCACAGGAATATTGCATGTACTTTCTCGTGATAAAAAGTAGCCTATGTGTTAATCAAGAGCTTGAACTACTACCATACCAAAAATCCATTCAGTAGTTTTTGGGTGAAAGAGTAACAATCATCCATCCATCCATACATACATCCAAGCACCCTCACAAACTTGCACATTTATAATAGTAGTAGGATAATAATCGTAACTAGGTGTTGCCCCGCGTCTTCGTCCGCGTGATGTGGGTTATCGCGGTTGGATAAAAAGACAACGTTATTAGGGATGTTGACTAGTGTGGAATATCACATTTTTATAAATTAAATTTTAAAATTGTTGATTGAAGATACATAAATCTAAAAGAAATAGGTATTTAGATTGACGCGTTTAAAAATTATAAGCAAATAAAAAATATTGCCCATCTCTTTCTCGCAAAACTATTTGTTACGTCACAAGTTGCTACCGCCATACATTTTGTAATGACAAATGTATGGCGGGTGCAACTGGTGTCGTCACAGGCCAATATATCGCTCTCTTTCTTATTGTAAATTTAAATTGTTTGTATCTTCGTTTTTTAAGATATACGAAAATAGGTTCTAGATTGTTTAACAACATGTTGTCTAACATCGAATAGACGATAAAAAATATTTAGGCAACATGCCTATTATGAAAATAAATCTAAATACCTATCTTAAAAAACAAAAAATTAAAACCGACTTCCAAAGTAAAAATGCACAAAAAAGTATGCAATAGAACTTATTTCCTAAATAATTCCCCTTTTAAATTCGACTAAAATTTTAATCATTTCTCTATCTTCATAATTTTGAAGTCGGTACGATAATTATGATAGGCTTATGATTAAAAATAATATTTTTTCTCTTTTTAGTTATAATAATTAAAATTACTATTATTAACACATTTTAAGAAAGTTATAAATACAAAAATGTCTCCGCTATTCTCACTCTGTCGGCAAAACAAACTCAAGCGTTCTTTTATGCCAGTTTTCTGAGAGGCCGTGGTAAAATAAGCATTACCGATCTGTGAACCTACTAAAGTACTAAACAATCACCAGTACTAAAATCAAGTACTAAACAAACAATATTGATTAGACACAATATTATTAAATAATTATTATTATCTATTGTAAGAGTCGACGGAAAAAATGTAGCAGTAAGCATTAAATAATTATATTATAGTGATCATGATGATCACGAATATAATTTTAGCAATAGCAAAATTTCAAGGACATTGATATCGGTGCACAAAACTGATGAGTAGTGAGTACCTATGTCATCATAATAATATTATGTTGCTGTTTCTTGTGAAGATGGTGGTGATGATAATGATTACTGTAAGTGGTATGATGGCATATCCCCAAATATTTATGGACTCCGGAGTTATGCTTAGTACTTTTGGATCCAGCATATACTTTGGTACAAAAGCCTTCATTTTGGTAGCATATGCTTGGAATACTACAGAAAATGTCGAAATCTCTATATCTCTATATGTGTCCGTATAAATTTCGATTTGATTCTTCGATTTATCATCAGCTCTGCACTTTGGTAACTAAGGGACAAATTTACAATTATACCTTTACAAAAAGAAATCAATTTTGCAAATAGGTTCACATACGTCAAAGTAATCACTAATGTTCAAAGATATCTGTGTCGATGTAAAATACTATGAGAAGTGTCTATTATATCATCATAAGGGGATGATGTATGGTGTTGATGATGATGATTAATGTAATTGACATAGTGGCATATGCTTGCAGTTTTTTAAACAACGCCGAAATCCCCAACCATGTACCTTGGTGCAGTCTTACTTTTTTTATGCTTTTTTTAAATTTCGAGGAGTTCCCTCGATTCCGATTATATATATATATATATATATATATATATATATATATATACAACCGAATGCATAACCGTTTCCTTTTTTGGAAGTCGGTTAAAAAATAATACAAGTCTTGAAAAAATCAAAACCATCAAACCATCAGAAAACTTATTTTGCTTAAAATATTGAATAGAAAACTATTATTAAATCAAATTGTAACTTATTTAAAAATATTAAATTAAACAATAATAACGTATCTAAAATCTTAGATTCTCAAACAAAAATCTTAGATTCTCAAACAAAAATTGAAAGTTAATCCTAGGATCGTTAAAATGTATTGAAATCGTGATCTCAGATAGCTTAAATGAGATTAAGATTGATTATTAATTTCGGGCGATAGTCAAGTGCAGTCACGGACAAATCAGGTGAACTTTATTTTGAACCTTATTACGAAGCTTAATAAGGTTGAAAAGTGATACACCGTATCCGTCCGCGACCGTACATACATAGCTTCATACGTTGCGGTCGGGACTAGGGAGTACACGTTTTCACATTACGCAACACCGATATCTCTTATGTCTTTAGCTTAAGAACATTTCAAGTTTTTTATCGTACTACTCTGCGCTAATACAATAGAGTTGAAAATGGAAGTTTCGAGTGTCGAGCTGTCATATATGAAATTGACATTTGATTCGACACTCATGTGTTGGATTTTAAACTCTCTGGTAATAGCAGAGTTATATTTTCAATGCACTGAATTTTCACCGCTGTACCTGATTCCGGAGCATGAAATAATATAGCTAACATACACTTGCATACCCCGCCTTACACTTGTCTTTGTCATGTTTCATATTAAAACATATATCTGTCTCTCTCTAATATAATGTGAAAACTCTCGTCGGGACTGGGACTCGGGGCACAGTACCTACTCGGCGCTCTAATTATCTGACGCTGGAGTACGGCCAACCACGCGCGCGATATTTGTTGCGGAGTTATAATTAGGTAAAATTGTTATGATTTTTCCATAGATGTTGATTGAAGTCTAGTGATGTTAAGGGCAATTTTGTTCACCATTATTTAAACTTGGATAAAATAATATAACATAATATTTGTTTTGATAAGGATAAAATATATATTATGAAGTTGATAAAACCCCTTTGCAGATATAATTAATTATTATATTTTGTAAGGTTGTTAATAAAAATGCAAAAAGCGTGTTAGCAACATCTTATAATGTTTACCTATGTTTATAAGTTTTAAACAAGTGTTTAGGTTAAGGTATAAAGATAAAGGTGTTTCAAATTATTAAAACGCCGTCAATAAACACTGGTCTTTACAGAACCAAAATAATATCAAGTCAAATAATTGTACACTTTATATAAACACTAATATTTATAGCATAATATGTATATAATTCCAGAATGTTGGGTCAATGAATGGTTGGGAATCTATTTTTATGTATGGAAACATAAATTAGCCCTACACACGCGCACGCAGACTAATTCCAAATTTACAAAAATACAGGAATGGTACGCTAGTCGGCTAGGTACCTATATTAAAAAAGCTGCTCTAAAATCATAAATTGTTTAGCGCCACCTATTGAGGTTTTTTTAAATATTAGATAACCTATGACGTGTTTCAAACATAGTCCTAGAGATGGCGTTTTTATTTTCAAATAAATGTCTAATTTTGTAGATTTGATACACTCAGCATCATCTAACGGTCAGCGAGAGAATTAAAAAATGATATACGTTTTAAAGTATGGGCATTGTCACTATAGTATAATTCCTCCGTAATTTTTTTTATTTTTTATTTATTTATTGTTAACCAAAAAGATACAATTTACATAGATATAATGCAGCGACAGAAAACCATGTTAGGTTTATCTTGTTGCCGGTTCACGCTCGTTACAAAATAACATACAATATACATAATTATAAAATTAAATTAACAGACACCTACCAGCCGAGCGCGCAGTGAGTACGACGTCGGGCGCGCATGCTATACGTCTCGACAGTCTCAATACTCGAGTCACTATGATATGCTGCGCTTGCGCAGCCGACAGTCCTATGCACCGCTCGCCCGTATTTTAACTATACAGGATGCTACGCTATATTTTTATCTGAGAAGTAATTCATCAGTACAGTTTTTATATTGAGAGGTGTTATTTTGTCTCGTACTTCAAGTGGTAAAGTGTTAATTAGAGTAGGAATTATATAATTTGAAGTACGTGTGCCATAAAAGTTAGAATGCTTTGGTATTAATATTTTCTTACTAGAAGCACTTCTTGTTACAATTGATGGTACTTTTTTGTATTTTGAGTTATATTTGAAAAATTGATCGCATAAAAGAACGTAATCACGTTTATGATACACCGGCAAAACCTTACAATACTGAAACATTCCTGAATAGTCACTTTTAAATTTCTCTTTTATTTTCTCCGGCACTATCATTTTAAGAAGCCTATACTGCAACTAAAAAATTGGATCTAAGTATGTCTGAAATGTACGACCGTAGCTACTCAATCCATAGCAAACTATACTTTCTGCTAAGGCCTTATATAGTGAAAGTAGCACGCAAAAAGGTATTCTATCTTTAATCAGAACAAAACTTGCTAAAATCGCACGTAATTTTCCACAGACCTTATCAATTTGTTTGGACCAATTTAACCTATTATCAATGATGAGCCCTAAGTAGATTTGTTCATTGACTAGTTGTAGTTGTTTACAGTCTTTTGTACAGTAGTTAGTATGAAGACAAATATGACTGTGAGCAACTACTTTAATGTCGTCTGTACAATAGATGTGACTAGAGTGGATATGCAAAAGCGTGGTCTTTTCCGCGTTTAATACCAACCCTGCATCATGGGACCATTGACATATCGCAGTAAAATCGGACTGCAGTCGTTTCTGGGCTTCAGATATGTCTTGGTCTGCGGAAAGAAGGCAGGTGTCATCAGCGAATTGAAACACCTTACAGTGCTTTATTACGTTAATGAGGTCGTTCACGTAAGCTAGATAGTGCACGGGACCTATTACCGATCCCTGAGCAGTGCCTTCGGTGATTTCAACCTGGTCACTAAGTTCTGTTCCCACTTTGACGCGGTAGCTACGTTCATGAAGATAGTTGCGACACCAATCTAACAGGTTGCCCCTAATGCCACTATTTTCTAGCTTTTCAATTAGGGTGTCGTGTCTAAGTGTGTCGAACGCCTTGCTGTAGTCAATAAAGACTATTAGAACATGTTTTTTATCGTTAAGGTACTGATTTATATCGTCCGTGAAGCAAGATAATAGTAACGTTGTGCTCTTTTTTGGCTGAAATCCATACTGGGTAGTCGAAAATATGCCATACGACTTGTAAAAGTCCTGTAATAGCTCGCATATGTATTTTTCTACGATTTTGTCTATAACCGGTAAGATAGTGATCGGCCTATAATTATTATAAATGTCTGTAGGACCTTTTTTGTGTATTGGCCTTACTATTCCCGACTTTAACATGTTAGGGTAAATTCCTGTTTTAACACAAGTATTTATTAATCGCGCAACAACTATAGACAACCTATCAGCCAGTCTTTTTACATCTACAGCCCTTATAGCGTCAATACCTGGAGCCTTAAATATATTTAGGTTGTGTATAATTTTTTTGACCTTACACCGACGCTTGTTTATAAAGTAAAGATTTGTTGATTGGTTTTATGTAGCTGCATTTGTTAAGTATTTCTGTAGTGCATGCTGGAATTATACATTTAATGTTATTCTGAAACCCTTCAGCCATATTATTCGCTATGTGTTTATCATTTTCATATTTAAAAGCTTGCTGAATTACTGTGTCTATAGATTTATTTATCCTACCTGCTATTGTATTTATTATTTTCCATAATTTTTTAGTATCTCCTGTATATTTGATTATTTCTTGCTTGTAATATGTATTCCGAATTTTGTGAACTTGCTTATTAGTTATATTTCTTATCCTATTGTACTCTAATCTTTTCGTTTTATTACTAGTATCTTTAATCCATTCATTGTATAATTTGTCTCTTTTCCTACACAATTTAACTATTGTATTATTAACCCATCCGTTATTAGCACGTTTCGAGTGTTTTAGCTGCTTATATTGTGACTGAATGTAGCATTTGTTGAAATTATCATTAATATAATCGTATATGTCATTGGGATTGTCCATATGTTCAGTGATTTGCCAATCGACGTCGTCAAGGAGACGTTTTAACTTGTTGTTATTATATCTCGTTAAATACACCGGAGCATCCTGTATAGACGAGTCATTTACTAATGTAACCGCTGTGAGACGGTGATCAGCCAGTACAGTGCCGATCGCGGCGGCGTACGCGTCTCTTATGCGGGATCTAACGAAGATATGATCTATACAAGTTTTAGATAGATAGTTTTTAGTATTTTCTACTCTAGTAAAATCTGTGATTCCGCATATTAGGCCGTACCCATGTATGACATCCAAGTATGATTTTTGAATAGGTGACTCGTTTTTTAGATTTATATTCATATCTCCTAGCATTATACAGTCTAATTGAGTGACCATATAAGGTGTTATCCAGTTCACTTACAAACGACTTACAATTAGTATTGGGCGGTCGGTAAATTGCACAGAGATAAAGTGAGTATTTGGATTGGACAGTTATTTTACCAACAATACATTCAAAGTGCTCAGTAGTGTTTTTTAAATTAATAAATGTGTGACAGTTTTTAATATACATAATAAGTCCACCACCTTTACGATTATTTCTAAGTTTTGTGTACATAGTGTAGCCTTGTAAGTTGTATAGTGACTGGACAACACTTGATATGTTAACCTCAGATAATACTATAGCATCTGTGCTTGCGAGTTACTTAGGATTTGTTCTATCTTCCAAAAATTTTTGATTAATGAACGAATATTAACATGGAATATTGTAAAGTTAGTAGTGTGTTTAGGCAGTTTTGATTCAAAACTAAGGTAGTCTATACAATTAAAAATTTCTTTTACCTTATGAGCCATAGATAGTTTTATGATAGTAGGTAAATGTTGTATGTTAAAAATATATTACTTAAAAAACTTTATGTATTTTAAATGAATTTCGACTATTATAGATTAGATTTAGTTTTTTACAACTTTTTCAATATAGTTTTTAGATCTAATTTTTTGTACCTTAGTATTTTCGTTTTTACGAGCTAGCACACAACCGTCCTTAAACCATACAAACTTGAACTTGTCTCTGAGGTCCTGTTTCGCTTGCCAAAGTAGATGCTTGTAGTAAGGAGTTAAGGCTTCGCGGATGATGATTTTGTCATTTGCCATAGGTCCGCTAAGATTTGGCATCATATTTTTAGCTTGTAACACCTCCTTGCGGGCTGCTAAGATCAACAAGTTTCGTGAAGTTTCGGTTCGCATCTTCACAAGTACAGGTCCGGTTCCGTTAGTCTTTCCGTGGGTTCTCTTTACAGATATCACCTCCTCTACCGGAACATTTAACTTTTTGGCGATATCAGTTACCAGCCTTGGAAGTTCGAGATCCTTTGTGTCCGGTATACCAGCGACTTCAGCGTGACATGACAGCAGCCGCTGATCCGGCTCGTCATCGTGTACACGCTGTTCAAGTGCTTGGGTTTTTAGCTCAAGATTTTTAAAATTATTTTCAAGCTGTATCTGCTTTCTTTCTATGTTTTTCAGCTTTGATGTGAGGGCCTCTATAGTTTCTGTCAAGTCGTCTAGTTTGCCACTACAGAATTGAATTGCTTTTGTTACAGCTTTTGTTACAATTGTATTTCTTCAGATACAATCTTATTTACCTCTTTCTTTATGTCACTAAGAATCTTTTTTACATCTAGTGGAGACGCATCTTCCTCGTCGTCGCTTGGAGTCGAGTCAAGGGTGATGAAAGATTTTCTACGTGACGAATTTTGGTTACAATCGTTGCAAGTCCAATCGAGATTTTCGGCTGCTTTCAACGCAGCTAGTTGCTTATTATTAAGACCTGTGCATGTATTCGAGGCATGGACAGTTTTCTGGCAGCGACTGCACTCCATTATTGTACTTTTCTTGGTAAAAAGTTTATCACAGCAATAACATTTTGCCATTTTGAGGGTAGTAAGATATAACACTTAAATAAAACGAATATTTTGACGAGATGTTAGCTTTATGACAGTTGGGCGAGAACTATGATGCTAAATTTATTCTCTGTTCTAGGTTCGGCCGGTGAATGTTGAAGATTTCAAAACCGCTATGCAAAGAGTACGACCGAGTGTGTCGCAGGACGATCTCGGCCAATATGTCAAGTGGAACTCTACTTATGGACAGGGAGTTTAGTTGCTTCGATAAATATAAGTACTATGTTTTTCTTTAATAAAATTTATTTTATAAAAATAAACGAGATTTTTTATTTATTCATGGTCGACCATCAGTTATCCACGTCAAAGATGTGGATTTATTTGTAAATAATGCATTTAAACAACTGTGTAATACTTTAGTAAGTTCTTCTATCGATTTAATTCGAATTTTTGGCACAGAGTGGTATGGACAAACAGCCGTTAGCTTGCTTACAAAAGACGAAGTAAGAAAAAATTAATTTGTCATAATATTAGTGATGTACCAATTCGGAAAAAACAAAACTCGATTTAACCCGAGTTAAAATTCACGTAACTCGGGTTGAACCCGAGTTCCGTAACTCGAGTTAACTGGATGAAAGAGTGAATGTTTTTTTATTTATACCAATTTACTCGCTCAGCTTCGCATTAATAGTTGAAAAATTGGAACAGACAAATTATATTTTTATCTGTTTCAAATCTTTCATTTTTTATATTATTTATTTAGGTACTTTATATATAGGTATTGGGAGAAATAAACCAACTGAAGTAAAAAATGTTTGAAATCGAATAATTTTTTTATGTATTCCAAAAAGGATTGAATTTTAATTTTTAAAAATATTTATATTTATTATCAATAAAACTATGTATATAGCAGTGTTTTCAAAATAAAATCAGACTAACATTACTATATAAATATGTATACATAGGTACACTTATAGGCTCTTATCTGTTTTATTATCACAATCAAAATATTATTATCAACAAAATTTGCTAATTAGTATCACAAAGAATATTTTTGCAGTAGTTAAACAATGTTGATAATTTAGTCTTATTATATTGTACTTTCCTATAAAGTAAAATGATACTAAAAACAAAACGAAAAATTCTGTTTTCAAACTCGAGTCGGAGAGAATTCAACTCGAGTTGGTTCGAATTAAACCAACGCTAGTTAACTCGAGTTAATTAATCAAGGGGAACATCGCTAGTCACTAGGCGTTTTGACATTCCAAATTCAAAAATATACATTTCTATACAAGAACACTTACATATTATGTTTTAACTTAAATAATGATTTATAAAAATGGATAAAGAAAATAGAATTGTTGTTTTGATTGATATGGATTGTTTTTATTGTCAAGTGGAAGAGAAACTTAATCCAGAGTTAAAAGGAAAACCTATAGCAGTTGTGCAGTACAATCCATGGAAAGGTGGAGGGTCTGTTAATTTCATTCACTACTAAAAGTACTTAATACATAATATCATTTGGTTCTGGAACCCACGGAAGAAGAGTATGTTAGTAGTCTGTGTTGTCTGGAACCCAAATGAACACTTCAATAAATTGATTTGTTTGGTTTGGTTAACATTCACTTTTTAAAAATACTTTGTTACCTTAAGTCTAATTTAAGTTATAGTAAAATTTCTACTTGAAATAATTATATCGTTATTTATTAAACAGCCAAGCTCTAATATCTTTGATTTGTGATTACCATAATATTATTATTAATTATATTTATTACTAGCCGTATCTAACAAACATTGTTCTATTATAACTACGAACGGAAATAAATAAATAACTACCAATAACAACACCTCCACTACTACTATCTAGTCCTACACCTATTACTAGGGTTCCCAACCCTCCTGATTGCCCGGGAGACTCAGGTAATAATGGTTAATCTCCTGACCTCATGGAAAGAGTAATTATCGGGTTTTTCTAAAAATTATACACATCCTTTGCTCGCACATAGCTACTCGCTCTTATAAATAGATTATAAAACAATAGGCTTAGGGGTATAAAAATAGTTTACAACCTATTCTCATACCTACAGATTACACCTGCACAATTTCATAAAAATCATTAGGTCTGTAACAAACATCACACACAAGACGTATATTATATTATACAAGATGTTGCCAAACATTTTGCCCTGATAAAGAGTAGCGTAGTAGTGAGCCTCCTGTCCTTCACCATGATCTACTCTATATCTATGCCAAATTTCATCAAAATCGACCCAGTAGTTTCGGAGCCTATTCAATGCAAACAAACAAATCTTTCCTCTATATAATATAAGTATTATAAGATTGTATATTATAGTTGAACATAACAATACTTACAGGATAATAGCTGTAAACTATGTGGCCAGAGCAAGGGGAGTCACAAGGCACATGCGAGGTGATGAAGCCAAGGAGAAATGTCCAGAAATCCAGCTGCCCTCTGTGCCATCTCAGAGAGGAAAGGCTGATATAACCAAGTAAAATATAATTGCTATAGATAGGAATGACATGTATTAGGTTATATATGAAATTGGCGTTTTGTAAAGGAGGAACATAAAGGCAATTTTATTATAAATAATATATTTATTTAATCAAAGTATATAGCATTGCTATATATGCACTTTTGCCACCTCATAAGTACTTTATTGATTCCTTTACTAAAAAACCATTTCCCTTGCAAGAAGTTATCCAAATTTCGAAAAAAATGGTAATCTGTTGGAGCAAGGTCCGGGGAGTATGGTGGGTGTCTAAACATTCTAATTGAAGCTTCTCTAATTTGGTAGCCGTCTGTTGTGCAGTGTGTGGTCTAGCATTGTCCTGCAGCAGTGGCCTAGAGCGAATGACGAACCTCGGTTCTTTAGCAACTAGCTTTTCCATCATGATTTGCAGTTGCTGGCAATAGACATCTGCTGTAATTGTCTGGCCAGATTTAAGAATGCTGTAGTGAACTACACCAACGCTAGTCCACCAAACGCTCACAAGTAACTTTTTTGATTCAATTTTCGCTTGGGGCAGGTTTTGTCTGGTTCACCAGAATTCAGCCATTGCGATGAGCGTTTCTTATTATCATACAGGATCCACTTTTCATCAAAGGTTATGATTCGATTTAAAATCCCTTCACAATAATTGTAACACTATGTTTTGTTTGCTGCACTCAATTCATGAGGTGGGTACCTTGCAAGCTTTTTCACCTTCCCAATTTGCTTCAAGTGGATTAAAACAGTTTTATCACTAATACCTCAGCCTGCAGCTAACTCGGACATAGTTTGCGATGGATCCTCTTCAGCAATAGCCTTCAATTCTTCATTATCATCTTGGTCTCTGGCCGTCCACGGGGCTTGTTCTGCAGGTCGAAATTTCCAGAACGAAAACGTTGGAACCAAAAACGCACTGTGTTTTCTTTTGCGACACCGCCGCCATACACATCGTTAATCCTTCGAGCCGTTTCTGCAGCACTGGTGCCTCAGTGGAACTCGTACTCGAAGATAATGCGACATTTCAAGTTTTCCATTTTGTAAACAGAGTGACGCAAAGAAAAAACCAAAAGAGGAAAAAACAAATGAATTTCGGTTTTCGAAACACAAATGCACGAGATAGCGGTATAAATTTGAAATTCTCAACCAAAGAAGATATATTTGAGACCGAAGTGGCCAGTACGACAAAACGCCAATTTCATATTATGTTAGGGCCTAATACATTGTAAACCTAAATAATTTAGGCCTAAATATTGCTTAGCCTTTTATTATAAATATGAAGATTTTTTTCAAATTAAACTTCTTATGATGTATATAAGTACTGGAATAAGTGATGTAAATGAGTTTGCTATATAAACCATTGATAACTTAGTGCATAGAATATTCATATTGTTAAGTTGCATATTGATTTCTTAGGTTTACGCGAATATTGTTCATTGTTTTAAACACTTACGGATTGTGTCGCGGTACACTTTTCTTTTTCCCGACGTTTCGGCTACTTTCCAGCAGCCGTGGTCACGGGAGGACTGAGGTGTCAATTGTCCTATTTGTTGAAGTTGTTCAGTTTGAGCTTTGTCATTGTATGCATGTTGTAACTTTGTCATTACTAAATTTAGGTATCGAGATGCGGGCAAGGAGGTAGCTAAAGTGTTACAAAGATTCACACCACTGATGGAGCGCGCATCTATTGATGAAGCCTATTTAGATATCACAACTGCAGTAAGTTTGTATCATAATTAAATTATTACAAAAAATAGTTATGATTATTTCGAATACACATTCAGAATAAGTATAATTAATATGTCTAAACAGAAAGAACGGAAGGGTCACAGGTCAGTCCCACCCACCAAATGTTAGAAAAGAGGCTGACAGGTTCAGCTCTTCTAAATATTCACTCAGAGTTGGTCCCAGAAGTCTCAAATATTGTCAACCGATTTGGCAATAAAAATAAGAGACTTCTAATTGATAATTAATGTGTGCAATAAAGTCTTATTTACTTACTCGACATATTGTATCTATTACTATTCGTGACCCCCTCCATAATTTCAGGCTGCGACCGCGCCAGCTTTCAATATCCTACTACTCTTATAAATGTGAAAGTTTGTGAGGATGGATGGATGGATGTTACTCTTTCACGCAAAAACTACTTCACGAATTTTGACGAAATTTTGTATGGTAGTAGTTTAATCTCTAGATTACATAGGCTACTTTTATCCCAAAAAGTAGTGTTACCGTGGGATACTATTTACGCGGGTAGAGCCGCGGGCAAAAGCTAGTCTCTTTGATTAATCAGTGTATGTTTACTTATCAAACTGGTGAGCTGGTTAAGTTTGTGCTCAAACTGAATACAAATTATAGGTACAAGAAAGGCTGCAAACTACAAATATTAATACAGTGACGAGTGAAATGACGCCCAACTGCTTCGCTCTGGGCTACGACAGCATGGCCAGTTTCGTGGCAGATGTGCACGGTTGCGGGGAGGACATGGACTTTGATCATGAGCATGCTACCCGCCTGCTCGTCGGGGCTTTGGTGGTATCTGAAATAAGGGTTGCTGTGTACAACGAAACAGGTAGGTACTATTCACTAAATTAGAATTTTTAAAATTGTAACACTGTTTTGTGTATTATATCTGTATCGCACGTTCATAATATTGCTGTCTTCCTAATATAGTTGCATGAAATATTGGCATCATAAATAATTTCAAAATATTGATAGCCTTATCGTCATCATAAAATGGCGTGTCGCAATACCAACATGAAGGAGTAGATACCTACAGGTTACAGGTGCTCTGCGGGCATCGCGCACAACAAGATCCTGGCGAAGCTGGTGTGCGGCATGAACAAGCCGGACAAGCAGACCGTGCTGCCCAAACACTCAGTCAACACCCTGTACCAGTATGTCTATTTCTCATGTTTCAGCTCTTAATAACCTCTTTTATACACAAAACGATGCCATATAATTAATATGTAATATCTTTAAATCCTTGTGGACATCAATTCTTGCTTATAATGCTTATGTTTAGTTCAAGTTTGCGAAATTGCTTTTTTAAATTATTCACACTCTGCCTCCGTCTTTTCTGTCTACGTTTTGTATTGAGATTTGAGAGTAATGTTTTTATTTACCAGAACATTGCCAGTCAAAAAGGTGAAGCATTTGGGCGGAAAGTTCGGTGACACGGTGTGCGAGGTGTTGAGAATCAAGCACATGGCCGAGCTGCAACAGTTCAACGAAAAAGACCTTCAAGCCAAGTTCGATGAGAAAAACGGGTAAAGCAAAGAAGCATGTAGAGTGTACACTACGACATGCTAGCCGATTATTTTTAACCGACTTCAAAAAAGGAGCAGGTTCTCAATTAGACTGTATGTTCTTTTTGTATGTATTGGTGCTCCCACACTGGCGCTAGAAAACGTTTACAAACATTTTTTAACACTAAAACATTTAGTAACGAATGTTAACAATTGTTACATTTTGTTAGGAACTGTAAGATGTGTCGCAACTTTAGCGCCTTGTACCTAAAAATTGACCCACGACACAATCTGGCGGGTATGCATACGTTCATTGTACCCACTTATACTACAATATGACATACATTTTATCAGTAAGGCGGGCCGGGATCTCAGTTCATTACTAACATTACCTAAAATGTTTACTAACATTAGTAAACATTTTCTAACAACAGTGTGGGGGCTCCATACGTTACGAGATTAGTCCGCGCCGTTTGTAGACCGATTTTCATCATTTTTTTTGTGAAGATGTTACTTGTAAGTTGGCCCCATTCTCACCAAATGGCAGACCTGACAATGAGATTCATGAGGAATCGAGGGAACTCTTCTAAATTTAGGTATGGGGACAACTATAGTGTTTTCGGTTTTTTTTTAAATAATAATTTAACCAAATACTTCCTACCAGAACGCAAGATTTTGCGTGACGGTATACCCAAAAAATAGATATATGGATCCAAAAGCATCGAACGAAACTCCTCAGTCTTTAAATTAAAATACGTGTTTGGACTTTTCGGCATTGCTTAAAATACTTCCAGCATATGCTATTGATAATAAATGCGCCTCTGTGTGAACTGCCTCTTATACTCTGTTTAAAATCAATTTAAACTTATAGTAAACTATATGAAATAAAAGACAATAATTCTATTGTGTATTGGTGGCAAATGTTTGTACCTAAGTGGCTAAAAGTTTGATTCATTAAATGATCCATTAATTATTAATTTTTAAACAATCATAAAGAGACTGCCAAAATAATTACCATTCCTTTTGGCTTTGCCGTAGTCGGGAAAAAAATAAAAACAAACATCATGCATAAATTATGCACTAAAAAACAAAAAATTAATTTCCTTTTCAATTCACCTAACAAACAATCAACTAGCTATCCCTTACTCTATCATGTCATATTTGAAGCCACCGGCACCAGCCAGTGAAATTGAAAAAAATCCTTTAATAAATTACCTAACGGCTATACATGAAGTGGTTTCTTATTTTTTTAGCTAAAATTAATTATTAATATATTTTACCTTCGAATACTTTATATACATGCGTTATACTTCTATTTTGCATTATTTGCATTCAAACCTCTACTTCAGCTAAGCCTTTTTTCTTTGCATACTTAGCGCTATAGCATGTTTGGCTTCTCGATAATGCTGCTCGTGCCATTACAGGTCATGGTTGTACAACATAGCTCGCGGGATCGACAAAGAGCCGGTTCAAGCTCGATATAACCCCAAGAGTATAGGGTGCTGCAAACAGTTCAGAGGCAAAAGTGCTCTCCTCGATTTGTACAGTTTGAAGAGATGGCTCAAGGACTTGGGGGAGGAGATAGTGGATAGACTGGAGAAGGACGCGCTGGAGAACAGCCGCAGCCCGCGGCAGATGGTGGTCAGCTACTCCGTACAGGTCGACCGTGACGTCAGCAGCTCAAGGTCATATAACTTCACTCCAGATGAAGACCTGTGCGAGGAACTATTGTCCAGCAAAGCACTCGAGTTGGTCCTCGACGGTATGGAAGGAAGTAAATATGAAGGTAAATAAATACAATAAAATAATAATTGTAAGTAGTAGTATGGTTTTTGCTCTCGGCGACAATGATGCGATAACATATTTACTTGATTGTGTATATTTGAACTTTAACTTTAAAAGTGTATTTTAGATGGCGAATGCAATAGGCAATTGAGATACCCAATAACATTTCTTGGCATCAGCGTCGGTAAATTCGAGGATCATTCGGAAAGCAAGAAAACAAAAAAGATAAAAGATTATTTCGCTGCTGGACCATCTAAAGAGGTTCAATGCGACCGTGACGAGTCAAAAATACAAGAATCTATAAAGTTGGAAAAAAGTGTGTCCTCTAAAAGGGATAAAAATAATTATATGCAAAAAATCCTCCAGAAGAACGTGTCTAAAGATTTAAAAGATGATAAGAATGTTTTATCGTCAAATTCCAACCATAAACCAAATTTAGAATCATTGTTAGATAAACAAGAATCGTTTTTCGCCAAGTTTTTAAATAAGGAAAATATAGAAGGAAATTTAAACCAATTGCCCACGACCAGTACAAGACAAAACAATATCACAGATTCCAGGGAGAAATCCGAGCTAACTATTGAAGAAGTGAAAGTGACAGACGGTTTGGAGACTTGTAAAGACGACAGCAACGACACCTACTGCTCCGGGTCGACGATCGATGAAGAAATAAACAAGAGCATAGCACTATTTGAGGAAGACACAGACGGCGTTAATAGAGTGAGCAAAATGCGACAACTTCTCAGTTCCACGGGACAAGAAAACGAAATTCGCGCCGTGGAAACAAGAGAATCAGTCCATACTGAGGAACCACATCATTCAAAACACGAAAGTATTGAATGTACCGAGTGCGGCAAAACGATCGCAATGGACATGCTCGATGTTCACTCGGATTACCACCTAGCTTTGAAGCTACGAGATGAATACAGGCAGCAGGCCCGAAATGAATTCAAAGAAAAATCCATATTAAAAGAATTAGCAGATAAAGACATAAAGAATAATAAAAAGTCGGCCGAGAACAGAAGCCATAAGGCTCAGTCAATATCATCCATAAGAAGCTTTCTTACAATAGTAGATAGCACAGTTCCAAGTAAAATTTGTTCTGAATGTGGAAAGAGAATAGCAAATGAGAAGTTTATGGAGCACTTAGATTACCACGAAGCTCAGAAGTTGAGTAGAGAAATAAATAACAAATTTGTTCATGGAGCTAGCAACAGCAATACTAGTAACATTAGTAGCGTCAAACGAAAAAGAAAATCCGATTCACCAACCAAGAAACCAAAACTTCCATGTAAATCAATAAACTTGTTCTTTAAATCATGACCCAACTAATATGAAATGTACCTATGTATGTAATAAGTAATATTAATTGAAAAAGTATTAAATGTAATGTATATAGTATGTACAAAATAAATTGAGTTACAAATTAGTACTGTTTATTAATTTTTACAACCTTTTAATTTTATTTTTAATCAAGTTTTAATAATTATCAGTTTAAAATCTATACTTATTATTATATGTTCATGGATAACGGAATTATTTTATTTTAACAACTGTAACTTGTTTAATAAAACTGCACCTGTGCAAATATAAGCAGTTGTCGATACTAATATTATAAAGAGGAAAGGTTTTTTGTTTCTACGTTTGATTGCATTGAATAGGCTCCGAAACTACTATATTATATAACTTATACCTACTAGATATGGATTAGACACCGTGGAAGGACATAGGCTACTTTTTATCGCGGCGTAACGGTTCCCGCGAGTTTTCTTTTAGCGCGCATGAAGTCGCGGGAAACATAAGTATTAAATAAACTACTCCTGTGAACACGGTTGCTGTAAAATATCAACAATAGGGCATATGCTACAGTAAATTTACTCTAAAATACACGTGACAGAAGTAAAACATCATTCATTATTTAAAATTCAAAAATATTCTATAATTCTGCCTAAAAATATCACTTCAAAAAAATAATAGAAAATTTAAATACACTATCTGTGTTGTATGTTGTTATGTAAGAAGTATAAGTAGCTTCCGACAGATGGTTCCGACGACTTCCGACGTTATATATATATGTAATAGTATTGTGACGCTAACCGTAACGTGTTGCGAAATCAAAATTTAACTTTCAACGCCGCTAAAGAAGATATACCTACTTCAAAAATAATAATTTGGTAATGTACTGAAAAATAAAAGAAATGCGAAAAAATATCCAATATCTATTGAATAATGAGTAACATATGTGAGCTGTTAATGTTTTTAAATAATTTATCTTTTACCAGCAAAACGAATATAGTAAGGTATGAATTCATATCAATTTTATATGTACGTCGTGTGACGTGTCACATGACGTCACGAGGTGCGTACGTCTGTGACATGAAATCGGACCACTACGTGGCATCTCGCATCCTACAATACATGTTACGATAAATGTGGACGGTATAGGTTGTACTGACATGATCACACGGTTTCGCATGTACCGTTACCGTTAATGTTACGAGTGACGCGACTGCGTGGCATCAAGAGTGTGCTAATAATTACGTGTACGCTGCGTGGACGAGCAGCGAGACGGATGCCTCAGATTAATAACCGATGCACTGTTGGTACTTAGTGACATGTGTTTTACATGTTGTAAACACTTGTAATTCTTAGTTATTTATCTCTATCCTCGAACTTTATTTTATACTGAAATTATCTTTTGTAGCAATTTTGAAATGGAGAGTAACTGATTTCCGAAACACAAGTTAAATCTTACATCAGAAATCAGGGTTTTCAGGAAATTTTGCATACTTTTGGTAATTAATATATTTTTATTTATCAGTTCGGTAAAAATGTTACAAGTGTGGACGAAGCACCTTATCACATCGGATCTCTCTGTCTATACTTTAAACATTATTTTTTAAGATAATCGCAAACAGACGTAGCGGGACTTCATAGTAAAAATGCTGTGTATACTAAAATGAAAATTAACACCGATAAATTAGGTAAAAGTAGAAGTGAACCAAAGTTTACTATTATAATCTGTAAACCCAATTTAATCTAAACGTTTATCCTACTACTATTATAAATGTGAAAGTTTGTGATTAATGGATGTTTGTTACTTTCACGCAGACTACTGAACGGTTTTTGATGAAATTTGTTAAGTTAGTGTTAGTAGTTTGAGCTCTGGATTAACACAGGCAACTTTTTATCCCGATAAAGTAGTGTTCTCGTGGGATACCTACTGCATTTACGTGGGCGGAGATGCGGGAAAAAGCTAGTAGATACATAAATATTGTGAACTAAATAAAAACGTACATTATGATTTTAATTTGGTACAGAGTAATCTTAGTTAACATTTAGTTAAATTGGATCTGAACAGAGTATGAAGGTGGGACCGCACTAGGAGTAACTAAGCGACGCGGCACTCCATTGCGGTATTACTAGTAGGCATGCGTCGCGTCACTGATAGGCAAACTCTAGGCAGCAGTCATGTAGAAATTAACTTTACAAATGTATATATTTCGTATATTTCACACAAAAACATATACACAAACACAGTACAATATATTCTGTACACAGAATTAGATGTTAGCGAGCTCAGTCTGGACCTTCCTCCAGGCATCCAGAGGTCCATGCTCGGGGCGGTACTTGACGTTGCAACCGTCGTTGGCAAGGCGGTTCTCCTCACGGAGTCGCTCGAACTCCTCGCGCTCGTACTTGGTGAAGCCCCACTTCTTAGAAATGTAGATCTGTAAACAATTTTTTTACTATAAAACAGATATGTACTTACATTACACTGCAAAATTTTTAAAACTACTCTTACACCTAGTTTCTGAAAGGCTAATCAAATAGTTGATGAACTAACAAGTTGAGGCAACAGGCTTGTTAAATCAATTTGCGTTTCTGAACGCTAATTAGAGAAAAATTTACTAATCATTGATCATCTTTACACGACACATTTATGCCTTAAAGCTCTCCAGCATTTGACATGTGCTTTGACATTCGTTTTTTAACACTGATAAAATCAAACTATTGGTCCTTCTTTTTGCAACTTAATTTACTGTTGAAAATAGATTTGACTGTTGATTAGTTTAATTTTTGCGTTAATTTCTGTAAGAGAAACTGGGGGTTAAACAGGTTACTGGTGAGCGTGTCAACATAATATTATCTTGTGACAATAAAATATGTGTAGTTACTTAGCAGGTTTCAAAGTTATTTTAAAGGAACCCATGGAAAAAATATCAAATGGTTTGTTCTGTGTATAAAATGCTTTAAGACAGATTTCTTCAAATATTTAGTAATTAAAAAAAAATACTCTGTAAGGGTCAGCTCACACCTGTAATGCGACGCGACACTGCATTTTTAAGACAGCGATTCAGAAATGAACTTTGTTCACTACTCAAGAAATACATGTTTTATTGCAAGTGAAACTGCCGCACTACTCAGCCCAGTGCAGCTCGAAATTAGAACTCTTGCAATGTAACATAATATATCTTCTTGAGTAGTGAATAAAGTTCAATTTTGTATCCATATCTTAAAAAAAAATAAGATAGCATTTAATGCAGCGTCATGTCGCGTCTCTGTGTGAACTGACCTTAAGAAACATTGCATCAACTTATTTTTATCATTATACAAGAGATTCATAATTAAGGAATTACCTTCTGGCGACCAGGGTACTTGAACTTGGCACGACGCAGAGCCTCAATCACCTGCGCCTTCCACCTGTCACTGGAGCGCACTGACATGATGGGCTGGCCAATGCGGACTCTCGCAACAGTACCTTGGGGTTTGCCAAAGGCACCTCGCATCCCAGTCTGGAGCCTGGAATTTCATGTCACAATAAATATCTGGTTACTGGTGTTTAACAAATATCATTAATTGAAACTTAAATGTTCATCAAAACAAAATTCGATTTTTAAACTTCAACACTACTACTTGGAACGAGGGCATAAGGATGATGGTTAATTTTAGGTTATAATCATAAAAGTAAATATTTGTTCATAAGTTATTTCAATTTGTTGTTGTTATTATTAAATTAAAATAGAAAACAGTAAAGCTATGTATTTAATGTCTTTGGAGAATCGTCATTTTTCATACATTATCTTTCACTTCCATAGAAAACAAAGATTGAAGAGACATTAAGAAGTTACGTGTACTACCTAGTTAGTATAGTTATATATATACCTAGTTATACCTAGATATGAATATTGTGAAAACACAAACATGTAAGTATGTGTTAGCACAAAATGACTGTAGGTAATAATTTATTATTGCAATATTGTTCTTATTGAACTGAACATTGTGGTTGTTAACTGGGATTGCAAGTTGCTTGATATAACAAAGAAAAAATATATATATGACTAAATAGATTACTCGAATGCGAAATATGACAGATTAAGGGTTTTGGATGTGAATTTTAAGTAGTTTATTAATCAATAGCGCATTTATGTTATCGAATCAAAGGACCTATTCAATAGTTAAAACTTCTGACAAATTCAGTCATAATATTTCACAATTGCACCGCAATTTCTAGCACAATCACCTTGTTCACTTTCAGAGTTTGGTCTTACTATAGATTATAACCTAGAAAATAATTTGTTTAGCACAAAGCAACTTACCTATCAGCTCCAGCGCACGATAACATTTTGTTGATGCGGATAACGTGGAATGGATGCAACCTCATGCGGATGTGGAACTGGTCCTTGCCGCAGTTCTTGACTAAGTATTTGTTGCAGCAAATACGACCCGCTTCCAGGGCTTCCGAGCTGAGCTGTTCATACTCGTCCGACACCAAGTGCACGCACAGTGGGAAGTCATCGACTGCCGCCCTCTTCTTACCCAAGTCGAAGATACGGATCTTGGGGTCAGGTACACCACGGCAAAACCTTGATTTTGGATACGGTTTGTTTTTACAGTACCGATAGCTGAAATAAGAGAAAATTTATTAATAGTTTCGAGCGAAAAATAATGAGTTTCAACCACAAGACCAAAAAATGATCAACGGCGAAAACATACCATCGAGCTGGACGGCGCCCCATTGTGACCTGAAATATAAATAAAATTTACTTTAATACCTTCTTGTAATGCTATATATTTCAAAAGTAATACAAATTAAATTAATCTGGAAGGGATTTTCAGAGATAAATTTATGAAAAACAAAATAAGCACCTTCACAAAGTGACACCACAACTTCGAAAGAATGTCATAGATTAACTGTCAAAATGACAATCGATATCTTTTTTTTATTTATTTAAACATGGCATCGGCTTATAACCATTTGCCAGTGTCAAGTTAAAAAGGCGGGAAATAGAACTTTCGTTTCAATTTTCAACATCGCATTCCTAAATCGTCAAGTCTAAAGTCTAGTCAAAGTCCAAATAAATAGTCAGTGCAGTCCATGAGTCATGTCAGTCGTTTCCGTAAAGTGGTAGAAGCTTTACTGAAAATTCCTAGGGAGTTTTGTAGGGAAACTCAAAATAGCACGTTTTTAGAAGTTGTACCACTTGCCCACACTTGTGCACGTTAATGAATATTTAATGGTTAATATTCTACGAATATGACACATTAAGAACCAAAATAACATGACAATAACATATACAAAAACCACAACGTCACCAATTGAATTCCCCGGCAAAACTCCACAGTTTCTTTTTTTTTGGCGTTTTAAATAGACGAGAGAATTTTATTCAGGCTAAGGTTTATAGATTAGTAAATCTTCAGATATTAAGCTCGTATTAATCATACTAAATCTCTGGTATTAATATACCGTTCTCAAATTCGTACTCAAGACTTTTCTTAGCTGAGACGGTCTCAAGTAACAATTAGTTTCTCAAGATGGCCTTTAATTATGGCTGGTCTGGGACTATATGCTTCGGAATCCGGCGCGCCGGTGAAAATAGAACTTTGGTCACGTTCGACAGTGCTACCTTACTAACTTACTCTTAAAAATATTTCTCCACAAACTATTTATGTTTCACTACACTACAAAATTTTTTGTATTATTATACAAAAAATTTTGGGGGGAATTTTCAAGTAATTGTAGCAATTTGAATGTTTTTGTGAGTGAAACATAAATAGTTTGTGGAGAAATATTTTTAATAAAGAGTCATATAAATACTGAAAAATTAAATTAATAATGATAAACAAATAATAAAAATTAATATTCTGTATTCAGCATGTAATCTGTATTCAGTATTAAACATGCGATAAAACTTCAAATATAGGATGTGAACAATTATGTAGGTACTAATAATACTTTTACTATAAGTACTAATTTTGCGAAGGAATGTTAACACAAAAAATACCGCGACTAATTAATACATTCCAGTTATGTTAACTGAATATTAGGTCCTTACATATGAAATTGGCGTTTTGTCGTACTGGCCACTTTGATCTCAAATATATCTTCTCTGGTTGAAACTTCCAATTTCAAATTTATGCAGCTATTTACTTATGCATTTGTTTTTTCCTCTTTTGGTTTTTTCTTTGCGTCACTCTGTTTATAAAATGGAAAACTTTAAATATCGTATTATTTTCGAGTACGAGTGTCACCGTGGCACCAGTGCTGCAGAAACGGCTCGAAGGATTATTGATGTGTATGGCGGCGGTGTCGCAAAAGAAAACACAGTGCGTTTTTGGTTCCAACGTTTTCGTTCTGGAAATTTCGACCTGCAGACCAAGCCTCGTGGACGGCTGGAGACCAAAGTTGATAATGAAGAATTGAAGGCTATTGTGGAAGCGGATCCATCGCAAGCCACGTCCGCGTTAGGTGCAGGCTGCATTGTTAGTGATAAAACTGTTTTGATCCACTTGAAGCAAATTGGAATGGTGAAAAAGCTTGAAAGGACCTCATGAACTGAGTGCACCAAACTGACAAAGGCGCGTCGACTGTTGCGTTACATTACTCAACCGGCACAATAATTAAGGGAATTTAAATCGAATCTATACCTGTGATGAATGCTTATCGCAATGGCTAAACCCTGGCGAATCAGCCAAAGCCCCAAGTGAAAATTGACTCAAAAAAAGTTACTTGTGAGCGTTTGGTGGACTAGTGCCGGTGTCGTTCACTACAGCTTTCTTAAATCTGGCCTGACGATTACGGCAAATGTCTATTGCCAAGAACTGCAAATCATGATGGAAAAGCTAGCTGCTAAACAACCGAGGTTGGTCATTCGCTCTAGGCCACTGCTGCTTCAGGACAACACTAGCCTACACACCGCACAACAGACGGCTACCAAATTAAAGGAGCTTCAATTAGAATGTCTAAGACATCCACCGTACTCCCCTACACCTTGCTCCAACAGATTACCATTTTTATCGAAATTTGGATAACTTCTTGCAAGGGAAAAAATTCAACTCCAATGGGGCAGTCCAATATCATGCTTAAAAAATCCACTTTATGTTCCTCTTTTACAAAACGCCAATTTCATATGTAATGATCTAATATTTCAATCCGGCAAGGCGATATTATTTTAAACAACTTAAGAGCACAGGGTTTTAGGTTGGGGAGAGGTTACAAAAAAATATATTCATTTTATAATTTATAAATGGTGGCAATTTATTTTTGTAAAATTGATATAGGTGTCGTTTTCCAAGTTTCTGGGGGCGCTGAAATCGAAAATGATCCTCAAAACATAGACGTATATATTATAGACGAGGCATGTTTTAGCAAAAAGTGTCTCCAGTTAAATGGCCCAATTTTTGAGATTTTTAGCGCCTTTTTGACATTTGAAGTATGGTGAAAACCAGATGGCTGACATTTGAAGTATGCTGAAAACCAAGATGGCGTACCTTTTTACTGTATGAAGATTTATTCTGTCAAATGTACGTCATAGCCTATCTTGAGTTTTGAAATCTTTGCTCAAAAACCTTATAGATGACACCTATATCAATTTAAAAAAAAAAATAGCCGACATATTGGAATTTTAAAATGGATGTCATTTTCGTATTTAGCGCCCCTAAAAACCATGTAGACGACACCTATATCGATTTTATAACATAATAAATATTCGCCATCTTGGAAGTTCAAAATGGACTCCTTTGTAATTAGCAACCCCAGAAACCTAGAAAAGGTTTCTGGGGTTGCTAAAAAAGTTTGGGTAAAAAAGGAAAAAAAACCATATTCATTTGAATAAAAATGAATGTCCGCCATCCTGGAATTTTTTAATGGAAGTGATTTTCATGTTCAGTAAAAATCTTGAAGACGACAGCTATATCAATTTTACAAATAAAAATATATCCGCCATCCTAGAAATTCAAAATTGATGACTATTGAGTTAAAATTTATGTAATTTTCGTATACCTAATATTATTTCGTATTTTCTCCCATATATTTTGGCAGAAAACCTTTAATTTGGTAACACTGTCGTCTGAAAAGAACGTAATCCGTTGTCATGTAGTCAGCAGTAGTACGTTTCAGTAGTAGTACTTATCGTCTATGGTAGTACGTACATCTCAGTACTTACAATATTGATAAGCTCCGCCCCTTTCGCCGAATAAAATCAACCAGCGAGAACCAGGACGTGTGCCGGTTGCTTCGGGGTAAATTTCCGACCCGACCCGACCCGGCGGCAATGTAGTCGATGCAGGAAAAATTCATACGATTTTATTAACAGACTGATTGGTACCGGAACCGATTTCTCCCAGGAGCTGCGGATTCCGGGCTGTATAGTCTCAGCTTAATGTAAATAACACCTATGCATGATAAATATATTTAAAAAATGGAATAAATTCCATTAATTGATGATGTAATTGGATTTTAGAAAAATACTAATTTATTAAAATGAATCTTGATGCAAACACACAAGTTTTTTTTTTTCATACTTCTTTATTTCAAACCTCAAAAGCCACATTTATGTTTATATATAGTGAAATTTGATTTATTTACGTAGGTGGATTGTACTATTGTTGTGTGGTTGGAGACAAGAATTTGACCACAGGGTTAATGGTAAAATATTGGTAGAATATTTAATGGCATGGCAAATGGTACAACTTAAAAAAGCGTGCTATTTTCTGCTCTCTCCAAAGCTCCCAAGGAAGTTTCAGTAAAGCTTCTACAAAGGTTCGGAGAGGTTTATTTGGATGGTCAAGTAGTGGAAACTGTTGAGCGTTTCAGATTCCTGAGACACATCTTGACTGAGGATCTTTTTGACAATGAAGACATAGACCGCGAAAGACGGGCATTGGCTGTTCGCTGTAACATGCTCGCGCGCCGGTTTGCGCGGTGTAGCGTTGAAGCAAGGCTGACGCTATTTGGGGCATACTGTCAATGCTTCTACACGTGTCAGATTTGGGTCAACTGCTCTAAACCCGGGAGGAGCAGTATCAGGGTGCAGTACAATAATTCATACCGCATCCTGATGAAACTGCCAAAGTTCTGCAATGCATCGGGCTTGTTCGCTGACACCAGAGTCCCCGATTACTTCGCCATTATTAGGGCACGTGTCGCAGCGTTTTGGTATCGCATTCGTTCTGGGATTTGGGAACCAGATCCTCAGTGTGTGCCGGGTGTCTGGAAAACCCGATTCTAAATTACTGGCTGAGAGTACATCGCGACCAAAACAAAAAAAGGCTGATTTATTTTACTTGAAATGTCATAAGTGTCTACAGTATAATGAATATATATTCTTTTTTCAATCTGAATGTTTAAATTTTGTCTGAATGTTTTTTGATAATTATCTTTTGTTGTTTCTGTCACTTATACAATATGAAGCTTTAAGGGTATTTTGCCTGAAATAAATATTATATGTTATATTGCTTTCTTTCATATTGTAAATTTAAATTGCTTGTATCTTCGTTATTTTCTAAGATTTACGAAAATGGGATCTAAGATTGCATAATAACATGTTTTTTGTTATTTTTATTGGCGACTAGCGTAAAATGATTGCCAGTGTCAAGTATTAAAGGTAAGGAAACTACGCGGTAAATTATGAAGAAATTAAGGAATGGAAATTTTGATAAGGATTGAGAATATTAATATGTTGTGCAACATCGAATACACAAATAAAAATTTTTGGCAACTAGTCTAATACGGTATTGAAAACGAGAATTTAATTTGCCGCCTTTTTAACTTGACACTGGCTTTAAATAAATAAAAAAAATCTTATGTCAATGTCAACACTCAAGTACCAATATTGAGAAATCGACAACATCACCTGCAAGTTTCTACAATTTTTTGTTACTTTGAAATCAATATTATTAAATTTATTATTTCAATGATATAGAATATGGGTGCTCTAACAAGCAGACAACATGCTGGTGTGGAGGAGGCCGATGTGATATCAAATAATGCATATAAATATCCACCCAGATCTGGTTAGTTGACCTTTGTTATTGTTATTTAAATTTTTCTACCCGAAGACTAACATTACAAATAATTCTCCATCATTATTTTAAACCCTTTCGCCGCCGTAAATTTAACGCCGGAATATTTTAACAATTTTTTCCAGTAAGCCGTCATACATGATTGTATGTACTACTAAAAAATCGTACCTGGCACAATGCAATACCGATCCCTTACAGGGCCTGTTTCACAATCTTCTAATAAATATCTTATTTATGGACTGAGATCCCAGCCCCGCCAGACTCCCCTTATATTCTTATTCATAAAATGTATGTCATATTGTAGTATAAGTTGAATACAATGAACATTTGTATAGCTGCCAGATTGTGCAGTGGGCCAATTCTCAGGTACATGGCGTCAAAGGTACAAAAAAATTGTACTAACTTTTCTTACAGCCTTTGAAATTATTCTAACGTATATTATAGTAGAAAAATGACATTTGAATATTATAAAGTGTTTACGCGGATTGCTTATTTTTATGTTATCGTTTTCATAAAAAAGGAAAATCATCCCCATAGAAATAAAAATGATTAAACTTCTAACCTTTATATCTCTGTTCATACTAAGTTTAGAGAAAAATGATTTTAATAAGTTTTGTTCCTTACATTATTGTGAATCCTTTAATAAGATTGATACTTGATCAGAACCTATGTAAAGTGAGTACAATTTTTTTGCAACTTTAGTGCCTTGTACCTAAAAATTGGCCCACAGCACAATTTGGCAGGTATGAATACATTAATTGTACACGCAAATATTATAATATGAAATTCATTTTATCAGTAAGAATATAAGGGGAGTCTGGGGGGGGGGGGGGGGCTGAGATCTCAGTCCATTATTTTACTTTTTAATAGAAGTCTTATTGTTTTTCCATTAAAGTTCTAATCTTTGATTTTATCATACTTTTATGCTAATGCCAAATTAAAAAACCGATCTTAGTTAACAAACCCATACTATGTGACCTGCTTAGGTTTTTGTCATATAGTCAACATCTTCAAGGAAAATAGGAAAATATTGTGTGATTGCCATTGGTACTAAGTGATAATGAGAGGGTGTCATAAACTATAGATTGTCAGCAAGTCTCCCCGACTGTTGTTAAAAATGGGTAAAAATTGGTCACATAGTATGGGTATTCTATGTGACAAATTTTTAAATTTTTTGGTAAGGAGGCCCAGCAAAATCTACGAGAATACTCGTAGTTGGCACCATGTTTCAGTACGGCACTACGAGTATTCTCAAGCTGGGTATATTAAGGGTTAATGTCTTTTAATGTTTAATAGGCAACTATTTTGGAAGTCATTTCATCATGGGAGGAGAGAGGTTTGACACCCCACAACCGGAAGCATATTTATTTGGGGAAAATGCTGATCTTAATTTTCTTGGAAGCAGACCAACCCCTGTAAGTTATAATAGGTTTTTGTAGGCCACTCATTTATCATATACATTGGTGACATAAAACAGCACATTTTTCAGTTTCCCTATCCTCCGCCGCAATCAAATGAGCCCACAAAGACTTTAAAGAGTTTAATCAACATACGCAAAGAGTCTCTAAGGTTTGTTCGCTGTCCAGAGCCTGTGGGGAAGTTGAATGACAGCATAATTGGAGATGGTGTCATGAAATCAGCTGACTGTAACGGAAAAGGGACATATTACAATATTGAGTTCACTTTTGACTGTGATGTAAGATGTGCCATTACTATTTATTACTTTTGTACAGAAGAAGTAACACCTACAGGAGTTGTGTAAGTTTTATCTTTTTTTATGCACATTGAATATTTGACAGGGACAATTATCATTGTCCCTGTTAAATATGCTAATAAGATAATGTTTACAGTTTACACAATTATGTAAATTCCCAATAAATAAATTATTAAATTAGACAAAACTTATTATGATGGGGATTTTGAATATATTAAATAGTCGCAAGATAAAAATCACCCACATTATTGATATAAATATGAGATGTAAGATTTACTATAAAATTTTCAGATATTATCCTCGAGATACAGCAATGTCATCTCAAACATACCACTACAAGAAAGGTGCTAATCAACAGTTTTGTCAAATATCACATGTGTTTGACCCGTCCAAGTATCCGGAGGAGGATCTAATGTATAACATGGATAGGGAGATTATTCCAGTGGCAATTTACTGTGTTGTGGATGAGGGACAGGAAGGTAGGTCTATAAGCACATAAAAAGCCAACTATTCTTTACTTTTACCATAACCATATTTTAGCCTCTATAAGGAAAGAATAACTTGCTTATTTATCATTGAATAGTCTCGAGCCAAAACTTTTTATGTCCAGTAAAATAATGTGATTTTTTTTACAGAAATTAGGCAATCACACACAACTATAGCAGTAATAGAGAAGCACACGGATGGCACATATGTACTGAAAGCTCTCAAACAGAAACTTTTTGTAGACGGACTCTGCTATCTTCTACAAGAAATATATGGTATTGAAAACAAGAACCTGGATACAAAAGTATGTTTCGCGTTGCATCAGATTTGACATTTGTAATTGTTAATTTATTACATGAAATATAATTCCTTTGTCTGGAAACTGTTACCTACACATTTTTTTTTGTATTTCTTATCTTAGCTCTAGTAATGTTGTCATAAAAAACGTAAATTATGTTATTTTTGTATTCTAAAGTTAGCTATTTTAAGTCTTATCAGATGAATTATGAGTGACATATCACTCATAGTTCGCAACTAGTCAGGAACTATAATGATCCTTCAATAAAAAAGATTATCATGCTATTTTCATGTACTATTCAAGCTACTATATGTATGTATTATAACTAAGTTTTCCGAAAATAAAAAAATAAAATAATATCGCGCAGCCCCACTCGGACTCGGAGACGGAGGAGGGCGGGTCGGAATGTGTGATTTGCATGTGCGACGTACGTGACACGCTCATCCTGCCGTGCCGCCACCTGTGCCTGTGCAACTCCTGCGCCGACTCGCTGCGCTACCAGGCCAACAACTGCCCCATCTGCCGCGCGCCCTTCCGTGCCCTGCTGCAGATCCGCGCGCTGCAGCGCCGCGCGCCGCATCCACCGCACGCCCCTCACCCCGCGCACAACGCAGCGCCAGCTGATGTGAGTATAGATTAGATGTAATTCTTAAATATAATTAACGGTCTGAAATAGAATAGAGTCCGTTAATAAGTAGTACAAAAATAACATTTTACTTGGATATCGTTAAAGCTACTTTAACTTAATATACTTAATCCAATTTTTTTACTGTTTACCAAAATTATTCTTAATATGTATTGTATTACTAGCTGTACCCGATAGTTGCTCTGTCGTGTCATTTTATATTACTGAAAATAGAACTCTGTGCTAATAGAGTTGAAAATCGAAGTGTCCAGTGTCGAGCTGTCATATATGACATTGACATTTGACTCGATACTTGTGAGTTCCATTTTCAGCTCTATTGTATTAACGCAGAGTTTTATTTTTTATGAAATGGAATGAATAAAATAATAATAATAACTTATGTGCCTCACATACACCTACATTTTACACCTACAACCTACATCTACAACTACCTACACAGACCTACAACTACACGTATTGCCTACAACTAACAGATAAGTTTTACTTTGTAAATCTTTCGCTTGTAATCATGTCCACTTCTATTACAACATTATGCCTGGGCACACACGTACTTAATTTGACATCCTTTTAGGATGTCAATTCAGATCGAAAGCCATATTTCCATACAAAACACGCATGTCCCAAACGTGTTGCTGACTCGTTCAGATCCTGAATATATGTCAGATCGATCTGACACTTTCATACAATACTTTTAATACGTAATTTGACATCCTGAAATGATGTCAAATTTAGTAAGCGTGTTCCCAGGCTTATACTTTAGGTTAATCGTGAACACTTGTTATTGGCTTTTTGCAAGTTTTCCATAAAAATAAAATAAATAAATGAATAATCTTGTGCACACAGGGTAGCATGGAGAACATCCCGGCGGGTTACGAGTGTGTGTCGCTGATCGAGGCGCTGAACGGCCCCGCCCCGCGCCGCCCGCCCGCGCCCGCCATGGCCAGCCCGGACACTGACACCGCCTCGCAGGTACTACACAGAACATGCTAGATGTTGCCCGCGTCATTGTTCACATAAAAAGCCCGTCTATCCCGCGGGATCGTGGGTTAATTTTTTAACCCACCACCGAGTTAAAAGTAATCTACTATTATAATACTAAGCGTAAGCCTATGCGTATATAACATTTCAGCAGGCGGCAGAAACGCTGAATCGCGGGCTGGAGCGCAGCTCGTCCACCAGCAGCGGCGGCAGCAAGCGCGCGCCGCACGAGAAGCGCGCGCGCCCGCTCACGCCGGAGGTGAGTATACAGCTTGTTTACCAATAAAAATTACATATTGAAGGAGCGTGATCAGTGTTCGATTTTCGCTCCTAAAATATCTAAACATTTTGACAAGATTATCCTATCTTATAAATTAGGTAATATTTTGGCCTAATGTTGGGTAAAATATATCGTTCGGACAAAACAACACCTTTTATAGAATAAATTAATATGTGTACATGTTGTGCAGTTTCGCATGTCGGTGCTGCTGGCGCGCGAGGAGGCGCAGCGCTCGGAGCGCGCCGCCAGCCCGCTGCTGCACGACCACCCCAGTCTCAACACGCTCCGCGTGTCTAAGGTCCGCGTCTGTTCTCTTTACAGTACTGTAGATAATTCATTCTTATCTACATGGTGGGTCGCTCTCCGTTCGCCATTAATTTTACTAGTCTCCTTTTTTTGTTCTCCTCCATAGACAGGACTGCATGGTTAGTGTCCTTGTCATGCTTTCCTTCTTATTTTTTTTTCTGTTAAATAAATATTATATATCTATACTAATATTATAAAGAGGTGAAGTTTGTGAGTTTTTACGGGGTAATCTCTGGATCTACTGAACCGATTTTGAAAATTATTTTACCAATAGTAGGCTACGTTATTTCTGAGTGACATAGGCTATATATATACCCGGATTTGCAAATTTATATGTTTCCTTATCTTGGCTGGGAATCCTGAAAGACAACATATTTTGGTACAAAATAATAACATTATATCTAATATAGCATACCGAAAAGTTTTCAACAATTAAAATAAACATAATTTATTCAATTTTAATGATTTCATTCTCTCATTTGAAACCCGTCAATATAGCCAAATTGGCATGTAAATGCACACATAAATAAGCAGTTAAAATATAACCCTCCTTTTGGCAGTCAGAAGATAAACCATAGCACTCAGTAATAACCGAAACAGAATTGTAATTTCATCACAAGTAAAATTGCTTACCGCCCAACGAAGTGGGCACGGGTCAGCTACTATATTATATAAATTTGTGCTAAATACAACATAATATTTGTTTGTCCTCGTGGGCTCTTGCGATATTTCACGCCAATGTAACCAATGTTCCGACAGAGTTCGCTTAACTCGGAAGCGGCGTCGCAGTCGGAGGACGAGACGGTGCAGGCGGACGGCGGCGATGGCGCGGACGGCAGCGGCTCGGACGACGCGCCCGCCGCCGCGCCCGAGCCGGACAGTGACGCCGAGCGCCGTAGCCCGCTGCTCGCACAGAACGGGGTCAATCGCGATATTACTATGTTTTATTATAAGAGCTCAACTCGACTGCCGTTGACGCGTCGACGGCAGTCAACGGCAGCAGTTGTGCTACGTAAGGCGGAATGCCGTTCGTTTGTAAGCGCTCTCAGTAGACGAGGATTGAAACATTCGAAACATCAAATAATATTATTTATTTATTTGTGTATGAATGTGCTGGGGCTTCGGCCTTTTAGGACTCTCTCATATTAAATATCAGCCACTAGAGATTGGGTTTA
Organism: Phengaris alcon alcon; assembly: GCA_037179445.1. NCBI lineage: Eukaryota > Metazoa > Arthropoda > Insecta > Lepidoptera > Lycaenidae > Phengaris > Phengaris alcon. The sequence goes on along the minus strand of JAYRCH010000068.1, from coordinate 356,192 downwards.
CTTAAAATTTTAGTTCCATGTATGAACACGCGCGTGTGTGTATAGGTGGCGCGCAAGGGCAGCGCGGAGGGCGCGCGCTCGTTGCCGCACATTGACGACGTGGACACGCTTGCGCAATGTAAGTCATCACAATTATAATTTTTTTCATACAGCTGTAGAGTGTAGATTTGTCGGACAACAGCTTAAGTATCCGCTGATTTTGCGTACGTCAATAAACAATATTTCCTCGAAAAATTAAACAGTTGATGCGCAACCTTTTTTTGTAATTTAAGTTTAGTCCATGATGCTGTGTTATTCCTATGTCATATTTATTTATAAGCCTTGACGGTTAATGATCATAATGTATTCTTGTAGTTGCGACACTTTACCCAAAATAAATAATAATATATTTTATATGAAAAAAAAACGTACCACATTACAAGAGGGAAATACGTAAAAATATACGCACAGTGTGACGAGCGTAGGCCCAGTGCGAGACAGACAGCTCGGTCAGTTTATTTGTCTCGCTCGGGCCCGCGGTCGTGACGCTGTATCTCTCGCTCGCACGCAGCGGACGTGGGTGGCGCGGACGCCGGCTCACCGCCTCTGGAGGACGCGGACTATTTGACCCCGGAGGAGTCCGCCACAATACTGACGCCCGCGCCCTCCCAGCCCGTAAGTTTCCTGTGTGTCCTGTCAGCCCTTTCGCCGCATACTGCACGTTCCGTGTTAGTTTGATTGAAAAGTAATTCCCACACAAAAACAAACGCGGGACACAAAAAAATTTATTTGGATGTAAAAAAAAACACTTTAGTAGGATAGGACTTACTAACGATTTATGGGGAACATGAATAAAGTGCAAAATTAACGTGGCGTATTTGCAGAAGATTACTAGTTAGTAGCAAGTTTAAGGAGTTAGTAGTAAGTACTAGGAGTACCTAATTATTTGCTTTCGTATTTTAAGCTGCAGCTCGTGAGACGCGCGTTCGCTCACAGGTGCACAGTGCATGTCGCATCGTCGGGGGTATAGTATTATTTTGTATTTATCACCTTGGACTTTGTAGGGAACTTGTACTTTGTAGGAATCATTATCTGCATTATTAGAAATCACCTGGGATAATCATACTTTGTTTTGCGTTCGAAATAGCATTCTCGTTTTATCATTACTCACATGCTATGTCGCAGCTTTTTTCTATCGTCGACATTTTAGTTGTTTTGTTGTACACGTGAAAGGGCTGACACAGTCATTAGTGGGCGTGACTTCATCTAGTGTAGTTGTTTTGTTGCGCACTCTAGACGTAGAATCACTGCAGGACGTCGCGACTTCAGTACATAAGGTGTCTTTGTTGCAGGAGCCGACGGGCGGCGCGGCAGAGGGCGCGCCACAGCGCTGGGCCCTGCCGCACCATATCACGTCTTTACCCGGTATTTATTACGTTCTACACATAATAGTACGCTTTAAAAATAATGTCCCTATGCCTTGAAACTCTCAGAAGATTAATTAATTTATAAGCCATATGTTTTTTAGCCAAATTACATATAGATATAATGTAGGGGAGTCTATAATTCCACTGGATTTCAACCGCAGGCTCAGATTAGACTCGAAGATAGCAAGGTTACACCGATTTGGGCAGAGCCGGGGAGATAAAAATAACACTTATTTGAGGAGAACTATTTTCACTTTTTTCGTCTCGCTTACCTGGCTCATGGCAATGCCGTATAGAGAGCCGCGCCCGTACGCCTCTTTCGGGCCGATTTGCTATCTCACTTTTGCCTCTCTATACGGTTATTTTCCATAAATTTCCCTTTTTTCCATGAGCCAGGTGAAGTAAAACGCGTTGTGTGAAATTCTTTATTGTTATTCCCAATTACATAAATCCTTATATACTAATAATCTTATTCCATATAAAAGATATTCATAACCGAAGGGACATGGTGTATGAAATCTTATGTATTTTTACCATTTTTTGCCTAATAACTTCGTATCCATTTATTATATAATCCAAACTATTATTTTTCCTATTAGATATTATGTTTATCTATATAAATCAAAATAAACTACGTTAAAATTCACTACACTTTAAAATATATAAGCAAAATAGCCTTAAGTTCAAAAAACACCATTTAACACGACTTTTGCACATTGATGCTATATAAATCTATACATATATAGTCACTGAGTGTTTACTATTATAGTTTATGTACTGTTTTAAATCACTTGTTTATCGTTCACATTTCAATTCACTGGTATAATTACGTTACGAGGCCGCTGTCCTCAACATCCTCCCTCCGGCGCTGTAGCCAGGGTCTACGCAGCCTCCTCCAGTGACTGCGGGCTCGCCGGTCCAGCTGTGGACTGCTCCGGTGACTGCGAGCTGTTCGAGCTCGCTGCAGGCTGGTCCGGTGACGACTGCGAGCCGATCGTGCTCGCAGTCGTCACCTTCCATCCAGGATGATTGGGTTTTTCATCTCCGGCGGCACCTGAGCTGCTTTGATCCTTCCGTCTAGTACGAGCAGCCCGTCCTTGTACACTGGGTTGAGCCAGTACAAGGAGCTCCATCTAGGCACCGTCTTGCCACTTGCCATCTTCTCGATTTCTTGTGTGAAGCTGTCTCGTTGTGATTTTTGATACCACAACTTCTCGGCCCGACGATCTCGGCACTTCTCGATGAATAACAAAACCATCGCCGTGCATCTTATGAGGCGCTCGTAGTTTGAAAAGCGCGACACAACTGGTAGACAGCTCAGCTCGCTCGCCTCCGTGGTGTGGAAGGCGACGTATTCTTCTTGATCTGGTACTCGCGCGGGACTCTCCGCGGGCCACTCGTTAATAGGCCTGCGCAGGAAGTCCGGCCCCTGGAACCAAGGGTCCCCGTCGCTCTTTGGAACATAGCCCGTTCTGGTGGCTATGTCGGCGACGTTGCTCTTCGTATTCACCCATCTCCACTGGTGAACAGACGTCAGCTCGGCGATCTCCCCTAGCCAATGTGCGACGTATGGCGTGTATTTTCGGCTGCCGTTCTGTATCCAACACAGAACTACTTGTGCGTCGATCCAGTAGAAAACCGTGTCCGTTTTCCACCTGTGCTCTGCTACGACGGCGTTTCCCAGCCTCGCTCCGACCAGGGCAGCCTGTAGCTCCATCCTTGGTATTGTTTGTGCCTTCAGCGGCGCCACCTTGGCCTTGGCGGCGCCCAACACGACTCGTACTTCCCCATTTTCTTGCAATCTGCAATCCGCACGACTCCCCCCGCCGTTCCCTAGGGTTTTGACACCTCCCGCGTGCCACTGGATTCCCGGTCCCGCCCTGCAGATTGTTCGGCTCCCCCCGTTGTAATCCCGGGGTAATGTGACGCCCTCTTTGCGCCACTGGAGCTCCACTTCGAATCGACCTTCTTCCGTTCGTTTGGCCGTTCTGCCAAAGAGGTCGATGACTCGCTGCTATTCTGGTCAGCTTTGCCTTGGACGCTATTCCCCGTGCGTCTATTTCGAAGTGTTTCTTCACCATTTCGTCCAGTCGTTCGCCTCGGGTCTCGATCGTAGACACGTGAAGGATGTTCTCGTGTTTTTCCTTTATGAGGCGTCCGGGGATATTTCCATGGATTACCCAGCCGAGCTTCGTCTTCTAGGCTGCAGGCTGGTTTCTCCTGCCGATCCTCAGCTCCCTGGACACTATGAGCTGCCAGTTGTCCGTGCCAATGAGAAGTTGGGGTTTCTTGTCTTCATAGCATATCTCTTCGTTCTTGAGATCACGCAGGTGAGCAAGTCGGTACAATGATTCCGGGACGGACTGAGTAAGTAGGTTCAATCCGTCCACGGTTCTCGCACTGATGTCATATCTGGTACCGTCGTCGTCTGGTACTCGTTGTACGAGTCGGCTTTTTTCTTCCCTTCTCTCGGCATTGATCCCATGCATTCTCAGCATCTTCGGTGGGCCGACTGCGCCGATAGCCTTCGCGACGTCTTCATCCAGTAGTGTCACTGTCGAGCCCTCGTCGAACAGCGTGAAGATATTCGCTTCGCCCCGTGGATCGACAACATAAATTCTTCTCATCTTAAGTTTCACCGCACGGTCGGAGGTGACCGATGCGGTAATCACGGCGTCCTCAGTCTGTGGAGCGCCGCCGGACCTGTCTTCGTCCAGCAGCGCATGATGAGGCAAGTTGCAGCCCTTCACGCCGCACGGCTTCGCTCTGCAGTTGTATCTTCTGTGCCTGCTTCATATGCACCGGAAACACAGCCCTTCCTTTTTGACTGTATCCCATCTCTTCTGCACGCTCAGTTTCTTGAAAGCAGCACAGCGAAACAGAGTGTGATAATCGGCACATATCGGGCACTTCGTTGACTCTTCACGTATTCTCTTTGGCTGGCTGTGACTCGGCGAACCCCTGCCCTCTTCTGTTATCGCGAAGACTGGCCTTCTCGTTCTGGCTTTGTTCTTGTTAGAAGGTGGACGCGGTGTTTCCTTCTTCGGTGCCGTGCTGAACCGGTAGCGCAGCGCCCTGTCCGCTTCTCTCATTAAGAATTCAGAGAGAAGGACGACATCGGGCTCGTTCCTGAAGTGCGACGTCTCTTCCGCGTAGTCGTACCACTTGCTCTTCTCGTATGGGCTGAGCTTCTCCAGGATGTCTCTCGTGAGCAACGGGTTAAAAAGGTACCCGTGTCTCAGCTTCCTCAGGATGGCTACCATGTTCTGAATCTTCACTGCAAATTGGTTGAGTTCTGCCGCCGAACCTCCGAGCCTCGGTATCTTCTTCAGATCTTCCATCATGCGGTCGACCATAACTTCGGGTCGACCGAAGCATTGTTCCAAGGTCTTCATTATTTGTTCGGGCAACGTCGCGACGCTCAGCAATGGTGCCACGGCTTCCCTTGCTTCTCCCCGTAGGCCGCTTCTCAGGCGAGCTAAGTTCTCGATCGGCTTGAGCTTGTAGAACCCAGTGGTGTCTTCCATGGCTGCTTTAAATGGCAACCATTCGGTGGGAGCACCCGAGAATATGGGCAACTCCGTAGTGTGGCGCGACTGGCGTTGGTTCAGCAGTTTGTCCAATGTTTCGGCAAGATGTTCCACCCCATTAGCCCTAGACGTGGGCGGTGTGGGTGAGCGTGGGCGGCGTTGTTCCGGCCACTCGAACCTCGTCTTCTGGGTTTCGCGTCTTCCTCCCTGTGGTGGCATGTCTTCTGGCTTCGGCGTCTCTCTTTCCTCCATTGATGTCGGCTCTTTTCTAGCCTCTTCGGGTCCGGGACCCTGTTCGCTTAGCCAGGCTCGTACACGTTGCTCCACCTGTTCTGATGGCTCGTCGTCGTCGGGGCTGCTACCATCCTCTGCAGCGCCGACGTCAGCGGCGAGCTTCTTCTTTTATAAGTTCTGCTTCGATCTGCAGTTCCTTCTTACGGAGAGCGGCGAGTTTCTCCTCCGCCTCGTATTGCATACGCGCGACGACACTTGCTGTCGATCGACGCGATCTAATTGAAATAGCCTTTTTCCTGGCTAGGGCTTGTACTTCCGAGGCTGCAAGCGCCTTGCTGGTACCTGGTCTCGGTTTCAAAATAGTTTGAAGCAGATCCGCTCTTCTCTCGGTCGGCGGCGGCTGGCTCGTAGCGGCAGCGGACGGCGATCGTGGCGGATCCGGAAATCTTAGTGGTTGCTGGTTCTCCTCGGCCCCACTCTGACTTCTTGTCATAACCATCTTCAAATGTTAAGTTAATCTTCAAATAGTAATCGTCAATGGTAATCTTCAAACTTCAAAATTCTCTTTCAAGAATCTTCGGTAGGTTTTTCCGACGAAAAATCTGCGAATCCTTGCTTCCGTTCGCAGCGGTGAATCCTTGTATCCTCGAGTCCGATCTTCTGAGTCCAATATAATCCTTGGCGTTGATTCCCGTTGATAAATTTGATAAAACTTCCAATGTTCTGACTTGATAAAATTCTTCTATGTTCGGTGTTGAATAAATCTTCTAAGTCCAGTGTTCAGTAAAAAATTCTATCTTGAATCTTCAAAAATATTTCTATGTGCAAAACAGCTGTTCAAATTTTTCCAAGTGCCGTCTTCGTTATTTTCAACTTGATATGGACTTCGAATATTTCTTCAATCTTCCAATCCGTCTCGCCAAAGGACCACGCACTACTGTAGGGGACTGTATAATTCCACAGGATTTCAACCGCCGGCTCAGATTAGACTCGAAGATAGCAAGGTTACACCGATTTGGGCAGAGCCGGGGCGACAAAAATAACACTTATTTGAGGAGAACGATTTTCACTTTTTTCGTCTCGCTTACCTGGCTCATGGCAATGCCGTATAGAGAGCCGCGCCCGTACGCCTCTTTCGGGGCGATTTGCTATCTCACTTTTGCCTCTCTATACGGCTATTTTCCATAATTTTCCCTATTTTCCATGAGCCAGGTGAAGTAAAACGCGTTGTGTGAAATTCTTTATTGTTATTCCCAATTACATAAATCCTTATATACTAATAATCTTATTCCATATAAAAGATATTCATAACCTAAGGTACACCATGTATGAAATCTTATGTATTTTTACCATTTTTTGTCTAATAACTTCGTATCCATTTATTATGTAATCCAAACTATTATTTTTCCTATTAGATATTATGTTTATCTATATAAATCAAAAGAGACTACGTTAAAATTCACTACATTTTAAAATATACAGGGTGTTTGGTAGGGAGCTGTACATACGCCTAGGGTAGAAACTAGGCATGGTCTGCTACCTACCCCCGCCCATTATATTGACCTTGACCACCAGGTTTTATTTTAATGACTTTATTTTTTATTTTTTAGGAAAACTCGATATTTTTGACTAAAACAACCTGTAGCTCAAAATCTATTCATAGGACAGGTCTGCTAATGGTCTTGTTTTAATCGTTAGAGTCTTAGTGTACTGTAAAAATTAATTTCACACCAGAAAATTGTAGAGAAGAAAAGTTATGGGACCTGAAGTACAGTAGTAAGGAAAAATAATAATTTTAATGGCCACTTTCTATGGGGTTTAAAAAAAATCTAACAGGGTTGGAGTTCTTCTGATTTTTTCAAAATATCCCCAGTCCATGCACTTTCTAATGATATGCTAAAAGTGTTATTATCACATTTAGTTCCGAAGTTATTAATTCATTTTTGAAACTAAGGCACTTTTACCACCACGATTCTACCTTTGTAAGACAAATGTAATTCCCGGAATTTAAACCAGTTTGGCCCACAGTTGGCAGGTAAAATTTACTATCTCACTCTTACATGAGAGCAAGACTTATTTCTGTCTCTTTCACTCTCGGGTCGACGGCGGCAGGTAACTCGGTGGGGTCTTTATTTGTCAGTCGAGATTTACCCATTCTAGCTAAAGCACGAAAGCACGAAAACAGTGGAGTGTCGTAACGTGCGTGACGTTACGACACTCCACTGTTTTCGTTAATTTTGTTGAGTTTGTTATTACTTCGTTCGTGTTAAGTTTTGTTGTTATTACCTTACGTTGATTGTTAGTAAAATGCTTGGATTTACCAACGAAGTGTACGCCGACATGCTGTTGGTGTATGGAATGGCTAATTGCAATGTGCGCGAAGCGCGGAGAATTTATCAAGAGCGGTATCCTGAGCGACGAATACCCAACCACCAGACGTTTGGCTCTACTTATTGGCGTCTACGACAAACCGGAAATTTAAATTTCCGAGAACCAAGTGTCAACAGATTTGAACCAATTGTGGCTGATGACCAACGGATATTGGCCCAATTTACGGAAGATCCTACCAGAAGCATCAGAACCGTAGCTCGGGCACTTGAGTTAAGCGTGTGGAAAGTCTGGTCTGTTCTCCGGGAAAATAGAAATCATCCTTTCCACTACACCCCTGTACAAGGTAATTATTTTACATGACGTTTTTTTTAAGCTCTTAGCTAGAACTAGTACGTGCATTTCATAGACAATTTTAAAATCAACGTGAGTATGTGTGTGAGAGAGAGAGGGAAATGGAAAGGTAGAGATAGCAATCAATGTTACATCGCTAACAATAATTCATAGGGACAAATCACATTGAATGACAAAACATTGAATTTTTTATTTTTTTAGGCTTAGAGGAAAACGATTACACAAAGAGGATGCAGTTTTGCCGCCACTTGCTCCATACTGACGTGGAAGACATAAATTTTTTGCGGAGTATTCTCTGGACCGATGAGTTAAAGTTTGACAGAGAAGGAATTGTTAACTACCACAATCTCCATGACTGGGCACCCAGAGAGCAAAACCCAAGAGTGAAGAGGCACAATGGATTGGAGAAATGGAGAAGGTTCTCAGTGAACGTATGGGCAGGCGGCATCGACAATCGCTTGATAGGGCCACACTTCTTGCCAGACAACTTAAACGGGCAAAACTACCTTCATTTCCTAGAAAATGAATTGCCCGTTTTAGTGGGAGACGTGTTTGATGAAGATCGGCCCATAGCGGAGCCTAGTTGTGAGGGAGTTTTTAACAACTCCTTCCCTAATGCTTGGATAGGTCGGGGCGGGCCAATTCCCTGGCCTCCAAGGTCACCTGGCCTTACCCCGCTTGATTTCTACGTCTGGGGAAGGGCGAAAGAGTTAGTGTACGCAGAGGAAGTACCAACAAGGGAGGTTTTGATAAGCAAGATACACGGCGCTTTCAATACGATGCGTGAAGAACTGCTGCTTGGCACGGTGACAGTGGAGATGAGGAAGAGGTGCCGAGCATGTTTACAAGTTAATGGACACCAATTTAAACAAATAAAATTAGTCATTAAACAAATTTACTTTTCATTTGCTATCCTTTTAAGGTTGGACACATTTAATTTTCATTAGTTGAAATTAATAACTTCGGAACTAAAAGTGATAATAACACTTTTAGCATATCATTAGAAAGGGTATGGACTGGGGATGTTTTGAAAAAATCAGAAGAACTCCAACCCTGTTAGATTTTTTTTAAACCCCATAGAAAGTGGCCATTAAAATTATTCTTTTTCCTTACTACGGTACTTCAGGTCCCATAACTTTTCTTCTCTACAATTTTCTGGTGTGAAATTAATTTTTACAGTACACTAAGACTCTAACGATTAAAACAAGACCATTAGCAGACCTGTCCTATGGATAGATTTTGAGCTACAGGTAATCTTAGTCAAAAATATCGAGTTTTCCTTAAAAATAAAAAAAAAGTCATTTAAATAAAACCTGGCGGTCAAGGTCAATATAATGGGCGCGGGTAGGTAGCAGACCATCCCTAGTTTCCACCCTAGGCGTATGTACATCTCCCTACCAAACACCCTGTATAAGCAAATTAGCCTTAAGTTCATAAAACACCATTTAACACGACTTTTGCAAATTTGCACACTGATGCTATAGAAATCTATACATATATAGCCACTGAGTGTTTACTATTATAGTTTATGTACTGTTTTAAATCACTTGTTTATCGCTCACATTTCAATTCACTGGTATAATTACGTTACGAGGCCGCTGTCCTCAACATATAATATGCGAGAAAAAGTAAATACCTAAGCTATAAAAATTATGTCAGTGAATAAGTTAACTTTAACTATTAAACGTATCTACAGTAGCTAATTTACACAAACGCAACTAACTAAAAACTAGGCGCGTGTACAGGAACGCCGCTGTCGCAGGCGAGCGTGCGGTCGAGCGGCGATTCGTACGGCTCCACGTCGTCCACGCGCCAGCTGCTGGCCGCCGGCGCGCCGCTAACCGCGCACGCCCCGTGCTAGATCCGCCTCTTCGTAACCTGGTAGCTCTACAACGTGGTAGCTCCGCATTGTGTTAAATCCGAACAGCGGTAGGTCCGCTTTTTGGTTGTTGTGACTGCACCCCTCGTCACCTTGCTACCCCGCCTCTCCACAGTGCGCCGCTCGTTGCGCACGCGCCACGCTGACACACGGAGACACACATGATGTCGCTAAGCTGATTTAAGCCACATATTATCTTTAGATCAAAAAGTAATAAAAAATAAATGGATGGACGTCTTGCTATCGCGACTCTTTCATATACAATTTATTATAGATGCCATTTTATAAAGTAGGTATTAATGTTACTTTATCTGAATGATTTGCATCATTAAAGAAGTGGCGACATAAGTGGACCTAAATATTATAGATTTTTTTAATGGGGAAAGATATAATTGAGTATAATATGTTATATGAGTATTTTACTATCATTTAGGTATTCATTCTGAAAGAGGTCAGAAGACGTATTTTTATCTGTAATAGCGAAAAACAAAATACTTTATATAAAATTAAAATACTTTTTGGGAATGGTTTATAGTTAAATACACCAAAATTTTGTTATTATGAGTGCTTTATGTATTATTAACAACTAATGAGTACAAGGTATGATCAATTTATATGTTAGTTTAGATTTTTCTTTAGTAATAATATTATTATTATTGCTTTATTTTCTTTCATAACCCTTGTGATAAGGATATTCAAAAAAGCTTATGAATCTGAGAAGTCTCATAATCATAGTGACTGACAAGTTTAAATTTCCTGCAACTCTTGTTTTGGCTCATACAATGTATGTAATTTAATTGTTGCTGAAATCACACGAAAAAAATTATGTTTATTATAAATATGTTAATTTGTGCATAGTGTATAGCTGTAATAAGTATATTAAACTTAATATTTATAGCATAGACTGATATGAACATTCCACTATATTTCTGCATGAATCTCAAGCTGTTATTGTATAGATTAATATACACACTTATAATGAAAACAGTATTTTATTTACCATTTATCATAAGAGGTTAATAATGAATGCTACAAAATTTATAATATTTGTTATTTACTTTATGGGGGTGTACGAGTACTTAATTTTTCTAATATATCTAAATTCCTTGTTCTAACTAAACCTTATGAAAAAGTATTATGTATCATGTAAATAAAATATTAAAACTAAATAATTGTAAAAACTAGATTTTTTTATAAAAACTATACATAATCCAACTATGTAAAATGTTACCTAGGCCATTATAATGAATCTATTGACACCATCACAATCATTTATTAAAATAGGATCAGTAGTTCAGGTGCTATGGTGGAACATTCATACATACAGACTGTCAAAATCATTGCCCTTCCTTTTGGTTTTTCCGTAGTTGGGTAAAAAAAAGGATAAAGGCTCACACACAATGTCCCACTCATAGCTCTGGCTGGTCATTAAAACTATGTTATGTTTATTCATATCGGCTTTATACACATTGTAAAAAAACATAAGTATTCCTTAAAAATATTCTTAAACTATAATATGACTTAGTTATTTGTTCTCTAGATGCCAAATAAATAGAATAATAAAGTACAGTATGACCACTACCTCAATGTCTTTCGTCAATCATAATTTTTTTATGACTGTCTGTGCTAAGGGCCATTAGCAATATGGTTTTACTGTAAACAGATTGAAGATATTACATAGAAATATAATATTTTCTTTAAATATTGAATTACAAATACCTATTATTAACTTAAAACAATAAACTTATTCTAGAAAAAGGTCAGTTCATTTCATGAGATTTGTATTAAATTCTAAATTTCAACTTTGGTCAGGAACAAAAGGCATGGTATTCTTCAAGATGTCTATAGTGATACTTTTAGTTTTCCTCATAGCTTGTCTTCTTGCGGCATACGCTGACATTCTAGATAGCCTTGCATTTCTTTGCTCGGGAGTTTCATTGGCCAATCTTTGAGCGGCATATGCAGACATCCGGGACAGGCGCCTGGCCCTTTCTTCTGGCAATTCTCGTGATAATCTTTTAGCAGCATACTCTGACATGCGTCTTAGCCGGAGAGATCGTTGTTCGGGAGTTTCGTTTGCCAATCTCCGTGCTGCGTAGGCCGACATCTTAGCGAGTCGTTCAGCTCTTTCTTCTGGAGTTTCACTTTTGGCTTTCGGAATAGAGTTCCTACGCTGTTTACGTTTCGTTAGGCACGCAGATGTGTTTAAATCGATGGAGTCAGATTTTGGATTACATTTTTTGTGTAAACGTTGGGATCTTTCGATTAAAAGTTCATTATCAGTAGCAGTGTCATCGCTCTGGCCATACATCTCCGAATAAGTTTGTTGATCGCCATCACCTGATTCTTGTTTTATTTCTCGCTCAGGCGTATAATGAACATTCATTATTAAATTTTCAGGCGCTTCTGAATCTAATGGGTATTTAACTTTCGATATCCACTTGTTGTTTGATTTTGCTATAACCATTTTATTCCATGAACTATCGGATGCAGAAAGATCACCCATATTGATTATTTAGCGATAAGACCATCCATAAAATCATTGCTGTGTACAGTTTTTAAAATATATCACTATAATTCATAGTATTTATTACATAGTATAATTTTGATTAATTTATTTTCTTGGAACGAGAAAACCGAAAAGTGTAATTCCTTGACTGATTGATTGATTTGATTACCCTTCAAAACAATTTGACATTTCTTATTTTCAATGGCGTTATAGTAATTTTTTTATTTATATATGGCATCGGCTTATAACTATTTGCCAGTGTCAAGTTAAAAAGGCGGGAAATAGAACTTTCGTTTCAATTTTCAACACCGAATTACGTACGTCTAGTCAAAGTTCAAATTAATAGTCAGTGCAGTCCATGAGTCATGTCAGTCAATTCAGTAAAGTGGTAGAAGCTTTACTGAAAGTTCCTAGGGAGTTTTGGAGGGAAACGAAAAATAGCACGTTTTTAGAAGTTGTACCACTTGCCCACACTTGTGCACGTTAACGAATATTTAATGGTTATTATTCTACCAATATAACACATTAAGAACCGAAATAACACAAATTTATGAAAGAATTGCAAAATCCATAACGTCACCCATTGAATTCCCCGGCAAAACTCCCGGGCGATATAGTAGGTATACGAGGAGCGAATGTGACTTTTTAAAATTCCGTTATGATATGGTGTATGGACAATATGTCAAGGTTTTTTATTTTCCTGGTCAATGATCATGCTACACGGTACCGGATTCGCATAAAATATCCGCGACTTACGACATAGAACGCACAGACACAGCTAATTGTGTACGGTAATCGTAGCTAGCGTTTCAAACGGCGAACCGCATGCGTACACATACCGTATGAAATATAATTTGGGAATAAAAGGGAATAGTGGAAGCCCCAAAAGGGAGATCTTCGACTGGGCGGATGGTTTTTTGGTATACCACCAGCCGGCCCGACCGCCACCCACTTAAAACTTGTAAGTAAGTAATGTTGTATAAATAATATTGCGCCGAACTGAAAAAACTTCGATAGTGCGATTCAGGATCGTGGCGCTAATTGGTCCACATCACTCGCCCCCAAAGACCGGAGGTTGGATTTTGAAGTTTTGTTGCTTGAGTCGCAAGTGCCATGAGAGAGTTCCAGTTAGGCAACAGTTACTGTTGCAGTGAAATTTTAGTAAGTCGGAACTATGTAGCAGGCAGCAGCAGGCTCCAGTGCACGGAATATAAAACACAAGAGGAAAGGGCATGTGGGCGTGGCCCGCTTGTCATAGTTAAGTACAGCGAGACTTAACTGGACTCACTTGCTTTGTGGTTGCTTAAGTATTGTGACATGTGCTGCCGGTGATTTTCATACGCGTGTTTTATAAAAAAACTCCTTATAATGACTCGATGTTCCATTCTCGAGTGCAAAAACAATAGTGATACGAAGAACTTACTACGATCAGGTGTTTTCTTATCATCGGTAAGTCATTATTTAATTTATAATTAATAAATAATCTTTCAGAAAATCCTCTATCCATTTAAAATATTAGTGAACATTAAGAATGACACGTATTGCTATTGAAATAAAGTCTAAAATTATATGAGCCTTAATACGCCACCTGGTGTCGAGTAGTAAGCACAATCTGAAATTATGCACAGACGCAGGTGGAACGAACATTAGGGTTGTGACGACGATATCATCGATTTATCGATTTATTAATTTTAGATATAGGTAATTGTTATTTTAACTAAAATCAAAATAGTTATCTAAAGTATTGATTATTTCCGTTTTAGTTTTCCTAAAGATCCTCATACAAAAGAGAAGTGGATTACTGCGACTAGTAGGGTCAACTGGATGCCTACGAAATCGAGTTGCATTTGTTCAGAACATTTTGCAGAAAATACAATCCTTATAACAAAAAGGGATACAGATATTTAGATCATCGTGTAGTTCCCATGAAAAAAATTATGTGTTATCAAGTACATAAGTATTCATACATTTTTCTTAAACCACAAATACAGTTTTTTAGTTGAACAACTGTTTTGTTGTGTTTCATAAGATTATATCAATATAGAACGTGCGCATACTATCAACTCGATAGTTGATCGTTAAAAATCAAAAAGCTGTATCGATCTGCTTTTGACTAAAAAGTTGGACAACTATCGATTACGCGCTCATTTTGCATTGCAATGTATTGAAGTGCGCATACCATCGACTTAACAGTCGATCCGTGACTGTTCAGGATCCAGTAATGATAAGATTTCATTAAAAGTTTCTTCACACATTCTATAATATTTAAAAAACTTATCTGGGTGCCCTTTTAGTTTAGAATGCAATGTATGAAATATTCTAAAAATTAATTTGTCACTGAATATGGGATATACAAAATACCTCCTTTTCTTTTCTCTTTTAAAATGTATATAAAGCAAAGCACATGCTATAACCACGCTATAACTTAATAGTTAAATGGCATTGCAATTAGCACCTTAACTCGAGCGTTTCCTACAGAAGACTGTTAGATTTGTTCAGGAGATAAATCGACATAAATCGATTGTATGCGTACCTCCATCGACTAAACAGTTTAGTCAATGCAAAAGTTGTATGTATGAGGTATCCCTGAGTTGCACATTAAGCTGAATATTTTTATTTGTACGTAAATTGTATGAAAATACAGTATTAAAGTCTTACTTCTTATTGAGGGGGGAGGGGTGTATACTTTCACAGATACAGTTTTAATAAACCTATCGGTAATTCATTTCTTTCATGGGTCAGAGTAGTTACTGTTGTTAATCTTCGTGTAAATTAAACAGAAACAACTTTTCTTTTCTATATTTCTTTTACAGGTTTTCAACAGGAGAATATATGTACTTACATACAATTTTATAAATACGATTTTTATTTCTGTATCATGGAGAGAGCCCGGAAAAACCAATCGTTTGTTGTTATTATTTGACATGTACGTTTTAATTATAATAATATAATAATAATATATATTTGTTGTTACAGAACGCAACAATGACTTCAAACTCTCCTGGAAAAAAGTATTCTAGATGAACCAGGGACCAGTTCAGAGCCAGCAGCAAAAAAACCCTGCATTGAAATTATATACAGCCGAACGTAGGAACAAAAGTACAAGGAATAAAAGTTTAATATACAATTATATTAAGTATTAGCTGACTAGCTGATGCCCGCAAATTCGTTTGCATAGGACTAAAGGAAACGGAACCTTATTTTTTAAACCTAAAGTAGCCTATGCTAGACCTTATAATATCAGCTATATATGACAGTGAAAGTCCCGTGAAAATCGGTCTAGCCGTTTCTGAGATTAGCCGGAACAAACACACAGACTGACAGACGGACAGAAAAATGTTAACAATTTGTATTTTATTGTAAGTAACGATCATACTTTTAAATGCATTAAGTGAAAATAAAAGCTGTTAATTTGAAATTACAAACAGACACTTCAATTTTGTTTATCTGTATAGATATAATATATTATATTAATTATCTGCCAAATTAACAGTATGCTCATTGCAGTCGCAAACTATTTTTGTTCGCACGATCAATAATTATAACCCTTTTTACATATAACTATATTATTTATATTGATTGATTTCAGAATCTATCGATTTTATCGAGATCATAAACATTCATATGATTACATCTCTATTTGAGTAGCAGAACATTCTAGAAAGAAACAATCACACGAATTTGAATTAAAACTGATTAAAACCTTGATTAAAATCTATGACTGTAAAGTGCAAATTTGCGTGCATAAAATGCAAATTTCAAGAGCGTCAAATGGTTGAACTAAGTAGTCAAAGATGGCCGAAAGCATGTCGAAGGAATGCCGATAACAGTCACAATGTGTAATTGCTAAATTCTACATTATTGTCAAGGAGATAAGGTCGTTTTTGTATCATTCTTAATAGTCGTTATTACATTGTGATTTCGAGAAATTGTTACAATTATAATTGTTTTATTTTCAGTGTGCGTAAAATGTTTTTGGGTGAGTTTGGCGACAGCGGTTTTCAATAATCATTCTACCTATGCCCTTTCCTCCTGTGTTTTATATTCCGTGCTCCAGAGAGTCGGAGGGCTGCTGTGCGGGGCCGATGCTACGTGCTGACCAGGAGAGACGTACTCTACTTGCGACCGGTCGACCGCAATTAATACCCAAAGGGCATAGAGGATGTAAATTACACACCCCCTTACTAATAAAAATATTTACACAACGGATAACTTAAGCAACGTTGCTATCTTTTTCTTTCATGTGACATTTCCGACATATCAGAAAAACGTTGTTTAAGTTATCCGTTGAGTAAATAGTTTTATTAGTAAGGGGGTTAATACCTTATATCACTTATACGCCATATGAAAACACAAATCATTAAATGCAAAACCAGCGCTTTAAGCGCCATACACTCGGCCCATCCTGCAAATCCAGCACCGGTACTAATAGCCGTCATAACTTATAAGTGTCAATAGGGATGTTGCCTAGTGTGTAATATCACATTTTTATAAATTAAATGTTAAAATTGTTGATTATAGATACATACATCTAAAAGAAACATGTATTTAGATTGACGCGATTAAAAATTATAAGCAAATGAAAAATGTTTCCCATATCTTTCTCGCAAAACGATTTGTTACGTCAGAAGTCGCTACCGCCATAAATTTTGTAATGACAAATATATGGCGGGTGCAACTCGTGACGTCACAGGTCGATATATCGCTCTCTATCCTATTGTAAATTTAAGTAATTATTTGCTTCTTCGTTATTTTTTAATATATACGAAAATGGGCTCTACATTGTATATTAACATGTTGTCTGTTGACACCGAATAGACGAAAAAAAATTTTTTAAACAACATGCCTATAGTGTCAAAAATTTTTAATTTTTACCTACAAGTCCGCGGCCTTGGGCTTGCAGGCTGGATGGTGAGTATGGCCCTTTACTCACGGTCCATCAACTGTGTTTTATTATAATGAGTGACAAACCTTTTAAGCTATTATATTATAACTTTAAGTTTATCCGCACATATTTTATTGTAATAAGGAATAACGAATTGAAAGAAAAGTTCATTAATATAATTGAATAATTATTTTTTAATAATTTGCAATAAATTAAATAATAATGAAGAAAAACAAAATCGCAAATAGTATACTAATTAATTAGTTATGTTTCTTAATTTTTAAACAGTAATAACAAGAACGAACATAAAATAGAAGTTTTTATAAATGACTACTTTTAAATATTGCCCTAAGTTAGGATCTTGTACAATTTAGTGGCAACCCTTATTGACCGAGAATTTGATTTGGATTTCTGCTTATTGATTGCATAATTTGATAATATTTAGACAAAATAATACTTACAGATGGAAAGTAACGTTGTCCTTTTGTTTATTAGAAGTTTCCGATCTCTTTTTATAGTAAAAAAACACAGCTCTCTGTTTTTGTTTAAATAAAAAAGTCGTAGTTTTGCTGGAGAATTCAATGTGTGACGTTATTATTTTTGTAATTCCTCTATAAATTTCTGTTATTTCAGTTCTTAATGTGTGATATTGTTAGAATAATAGCCATTAAATATACATAAACGTGCACAAGTATTGTTAAGTGGTACAACTTTAAAAAAACGTGCTATTTTGTGTTCCTCCAAAACATTCAGTAAAGCTCCTTCTACTGTCTACCACTTTACTGAATCGACTGACTTGACTCTTTGACAGCACTGGCTATTTATTTGGACTTTGACTAGACTTTGGACTTGATGATTTAGAAATATGGAGTTAAAAATAACGGGAATTCTATCTATCCGCCTTTTTAACTTGACACTGGCAAATGGTTTTAAGCTGTAACGCCATCAATAAATAAAAATTAAAAAAATTTGACAATTGACATATTGTGACATAGTTTGTCAACACGACGGTACACGAATTTGTGAAAGTGTCAATTTACCATTTGCCATGAATTTTTAATATAATCCATCGGTTTGTTGTGATTTACTCTAAGTATTTTTTTGTTCTTAAATAAATTTAAAAAAGCTTCAATAATTATCGTAGAGTCTCGTCATTTGTGTTGTGAATTTGTGCTGTGCATATTGATAATCAAAATTTTAATTTCCGGGAACCGAGAGTGGTGCCAAAACCACATTCAATAAAGTAACTATTTGTTTGAAGATACGTTTTGTATGAGTTATAATGGGTAATAATCTTTAATTTTTATTTTGTAGGGGATATTACATCTAAGTTCATAATGGTATAACCTCTGCAAGTCTACAAAAACTTTAGCCATGGAGTCACCGACGACGGCGACGAGCCCGCTGCCAGAGGCGGAGCAGTCAGTTATCAATGAGACAGATTACTCCAGTATCAGAGGGAAGGTAAGAATCTCAATAAGACTTGCATTCCCATAACCAATAGGTAAATAATGAAATAGTTTTATGGAGCCCACAAAGGTTTTTGAGATACATATTATGATGATGGGATGGGATGATGCAACATATGTTTATGTTTTTGTAACGGATGGAGAAGGGACAGGAGAATAGGGTAGAAAGTAGAATTATAAAAATAAAATAAAGTAATCGTTTTCAAAATATAAAGTACCTAATCAATATTTAAATTAATATTATTAATATAACATGCTTCAAAGTTAAAACATAGAAAAAATACTAAATATGTACAGATGTTTAATAATAATTTAATACTTTTCAATTTCAATATACCAATGTGTAATACCTAATACATATTGCACCACTACAGATGCCTCTTGCAATAGAAGCCACTATTACGAAATTTCTTTGATAATATTTTATTATGAAATAATATGATAAAACTGATATAATGTATGATGTAATGTAAGGTTGAAAAAAAGAAACATCATGTAATTTTTAAAAAGACTATAGACTTATAACAAATTTTTGCAATTCACAGTTGACCAAATAGACAATGTTATTAAATAACATTTAATTAAACAGGTCGAGGTTGAGGTAAATATCTTGCACTGCAGAAATATTGTGTTTTCAATATAGCAAAGTTACAAAAAGGAGACACTTTTATTTGCATAGATAATAGCAGAGTTTTACCTACCATTAAAACTCTTATTATGTCCGGAGCCTTATTCGAGGCCCTTAAACAAAATTGAGATGGTAGTCTTTCGTTTCCTGCCGTAATATTTGTCATTGCAGTTTCGTTTCCGGTCTTTTTGGCAGCAAGATGGCCGCTTCCGTTGTTCACCAGGTGTGGCACGCGAGCTTTTTTCCTCATTGCAGTCTCAATTATTTCACCAGGCAGACCTTACTATGAGGCCTCGAATAAGGCTCCGGACATAATAAGAGTTTTAATGGTAGGTAAAACTCTGCTATTATGTCCTATCGCCGTTATTCGAGGCCTTTAAACAAAATTGAGACATTGTTTGTTGTCGCCTGGTGGATACGACGCCAATGTGATAAATCAATATCATAAGGAAATTGTAAAAAGAATAAGTAAAACATTTTTCTAGCAATTTTATAATCAGGTTATAAATAAATGTACTTTGTTCTATTATATTCTTAACCCTATTTCATCAAAGATAACTGCTATTCAAAATATTATCAATTATTTTAAATTTTATCAAATAACATAATTAAAATTAATGTTGTTTAAATTGGTTAATTTATAATTTAACACCTATTTCAGAATAAACAAACTATTTATTTTTTGATATAAACTAATTAACCGGCTCGAAATAGATTTACTAAAGAGTTATTTGTAGAGGGTGTCGTAGGCTTAGAAATTATCTCCCTTTTATAGAAATTTTTAAAAGTATTTGCTGCCCTCCAATTTGCTCTTTCTAAAATGTTGTCTGTTGGTTCTTTGTCAATCCAACTTCTAGAAGCAACAGTAGACCGTACACTTCCCGGAGTTGCCTCGATACCTGCTTCTTTTAGAACAGATTTTACCCTTCCCGCGATTACTGTTCTAGAAGCAGCCTTCGGTACCCCTCGAGTAGGGTTGCCATCTCTAAAATTTGAAAACTAGGACAAGACGCGTTAAACCCTGGATTTTAGAGACCAAAACCCGGATATATGAACAGGATTTTTTCATGAAACGCTATTTACTTAGCAAAATCCTATAAAATAATTAGATAGTTGTAGTACTAATGACTGTTATAATGTCTTCTCTGACTTCAAAAAGCGCAGCGAGCAAGCAAAATTTGTTTTATTTTATTAAACTGTAAAATGTCTATGATTGTGCACATTAGAAAAAAAGTTGAGTATAATAATAAGTAATAACACAGAGCGAGCGAAGCGACTGAGACAAATTATTTCCTTTATTTATTTCTTTCAACTGCTAGAAAACTGCATCAGAATGGCAATGCAGTTTTTTTTAAGATCTGTAACTACAAAATGGACATAAAATGAATTAGATCCAAAGTTACACAATAATTACCTAACTTTTCTTATTTCTGCA
The DNA here is from genome assembly GCA_037179445.1 of Phengaris alcon alcon. Taxonomy (NCBI): domain Eukaryota; kingdom Metazoa; phylum Arthropoda; class Insecta; order Lepidoptera; family Lycaenidae; genus Phengaris; species Phengaris alcon. Next base: position 335,535 of record JAYRCH010000068.1, on the reverse strand, counting down.
AATCAAAATAAACAAATTCGAAACAAAATTGCGCCTTTCTAAATCTGCCTACAAAAACCCGGACAGCAAATGATGCACAGTCCGGACGCTCCCCGGACGCCCTCTAAACTAGGACAAATCCGGGGAAACCCGGACGGATGGCAACCCTCGAGCAGTTACAAACAAATTTTCAACGCTGGCTTCTTTTCGCCTATCACTACCCAGAGCAGCTAACCTACGCACCCACAGTATGGATCAACAAATGGTCTTTCACTATTCAAAAAGAGTTTCCAACCTGATTGAATGTATGATTCGGAATCAGTTTTAGAACCAAACATTGGCCATAAAGTGACTTAGTTTGTATAAGTGTAAGTATGTAGTATAAGAGAACCCTGCGATACGCTCAATAATGTCAGGTCGTGTACTCTGCGACCAGAGCACAATAATAATAATATAGCGCATCTCCTAGAAACTTCGAATAAGTTTTCATGATTAATGTTACTTGTTGCTAAGTAAGATACTAGCACTAGTGTCCCAAACGGTATTTGACTTATTACATTTTTGAGCAGTTTTGTTGAAATAGATTTAAAAATTTGCTTAACCAAAACATGCGAGGTGAAGACTACAGCTATTATTAGCATTACTAAGCGTAGAAACAACTGACTTGTGAACCAAAATCGTTTTATAGGCTAAATTACGTTTTAAATGTAGGTCAGCTAAAAACTGGGCTAACTGTGGTCCTGATGGGTTAGTAGGCTGGACCCCAGAAATTTTGCACCAATTCAACCATCTTAACCAAGCCGGTTTATAGGTGTTAAAAGTAGACTTACGCCAACCGCTTTTGAGTAGAGCTTTCTGTTGTTCTGACCAGGATTCTAGTTCTTGTGACCACCCCCACATTTCCAAATCTCCATGGTCAGATCTTGTAACCGTGGCGGGGGAAGGCCCGTCGACAGATCGAGTAAGTTCGATTCTAAGTCTCGAACTGTGAATGGTGGTGCTATTGCACGTGCTTTTAGATCTGCTCTCCAGAAAGTCTGGGGCCACTTCGGAGCTGCATCAGAAACATACCTTTCGCACGGTTGAGATGCATTAACACTCTGGGCATCAGATTCGGCGGTGGGAATATCCAAGCCAGGTTGAAGTCCCATTCCCATGAAAACGCATTGTGTCTCCACGCTGTTTGATCCCTCTGGTCTAAGCTCACATATTTGGGTACTACATGAGCTCGAGCCGATTCAAATAGGTCGATCTCGGAAATGCCCCACTTCTGAAATATGATATGTGTCACCGCAGGGACTAGATGCCATTCGTGAAGGTACGATTTTCTCGACAACCGATCTGCTACAGTGTTGTAACGGCTTGGAATGTGATGCGGTAAAATAAAAATATCGAAAAGATCTAAAAGGGGTATGAAGATTTTGGCCGACCTACTTGTCCGCCATTTTGTTTTTTTTTAAAAAATCTCGTTCACGAATAATTCTTTCAAAAATGGATAGCTAACATCAATACAAACAAAAAAGAACCTTGGACAAAACCGCGTAAAGTGTCACATTTCGAAGATATGAGCTGCCAAAGTTTGGAAATAAATAATTTAAGATATTGCAACTCTAAGGCATGGTTATTCCAAGTGGTTTCTCGTCTGTGAAACAGTAGCCACTCTGTAACACGCCGTCGCGTGATGACAAAGTCCAAGATATGATTTCCGGAACTTCACCGTACGTGCACAGATGGTAAGTAATACGTGTGAGTGCGAATTTGTACCGGCACGTGTACTCGACGTGGACTCGAACGTTGGTTGGAGGTGTTTTATAGCGCCGCTGCTGTTAACCAGCACGTTGCGCAAGCTTCGCTCTGTACTTACTAAAGTTCGGCCGTTCAGAGAATGCGTTCCTGACACCTATCAGTTAGTCACGACTAGTGATGGGCACAACATAACACTGAGTTCGTTACCGTTCCTCCAAAATGAACCGCCGCATTATTTTTAAGATTATTTTCGTTTTAAATTGGCGGAATCATTTAAAATTTATATTTTAGTTATTTAAGTGGAAACCAAAAAAAGGTAATATTCATATAATAAAATTGTTTTATTTATTCTTTGTTACAAAGTTACAATCTGTATTTCTATGCAATAAATTACATTGAATTGAATGTGCGTACAGAATATTAATCAGACTCCGATTCGCTTGAGGAGGTGGTGTCTTCATCATCATCTTCGCCTACTTGTATAATTATATTATTATCAATAACAGAATCAATCCTGATATCTCGGTCAAAATGTTCCAAAATCAAGTTTTTAGTCTTCTCAACAACCTTTGCCCAGTCATCTCTTGTGACTTCCCCGCAGGCTTCTTTTAATAGGGTCATCATCTTTTTCGTGCTGAATGGCGGGGAAGTATTGTGGCGGGCGGCGTAACCTTTTATTTGAGCCCAGATTAGCTCGATCGCGTTATATTGGCAATGATACGGTGGAATTCTTAGAACGCGATGACCGTACTCCAGAGCCAGTTCATCGATTTCGTATCGCACATTTGCCGCTTTATTTTCTTTAACTAATTTAATTAGCTCTGCTTTTAGCATCTGCATATTTGCGTCAATGCCTTTTGCTTGTAACCAAGCCACCATTTCTTCTTTTTTATTAGCTTGCGTAGGTGGTTTCTGTATTTGAACCGAGTGATAGGAGGCATTATCCATGAATATTACAGAAGACTCTGGTAGGCTGGGCAAAAGCACGTTCTGGAACCACTCTTTAAATGTAGTGGCATTCATTTCCTCGTGGTAGTCATTTGTAGTTTTTGATTGAAATGCCAGTAACGCGTTCTCCACAAAGCCGTATTTTGCAGAACCTGCGTGGCATATTATCAGACGGGCCCCCTTACCCATTGGTACTTTCGACGTCGACGCTTGTGTATCATCCGTCCAAGAACGGGAAACCGTGTGATTGGCGTTTAGCCATGTCTCGTCAATGAACACGACATTATCCCAGTTATCAATTTTTTTTGCTTCTCTCAAAAAACTTATCCGTTTTAAAATTATGTCGTATCGTTCTAATAAAATTTTTCTTTTGTCTGTTTTTTTATACGAAAAACCGATATCTTTTAAGATTTTGGTTAAAGCAGTTTTACCCCCGCTAAACAGTCCAGCTTCTCTTAACGATGCCAAAAGCTTCTTCCTGTTGAGATATTCATTTCTGGAATAGTAACCATATATATGATTTCTGATTGCATCGGTGTCAAAGGTGTCAATATCTGTCACGGGTTTAGTTCTACGTTTCTTCTTCGGAGTACGTAAAATATTATCTTCCGTGCCAGTAGAGCCGAACTTTTCTTTATTAATATTTGTTATCGTTCGTTTGCTAACTCCAAGCGCCTTAGAGACGCGTTCTTGTACTTGTTCGACAGGTACCAGGGGTCCGCAATTTTGCCGCTCCCTCTCAAAGTAATCTTGCAGCTTGATGATTAAATCACGGGCTCCACTTTTCAATGTTTGTCCACGTTTAGGCATTATTATGCACCAAAAGTAAAAAGAACGCAATACATAACACAATCGAAGTCCGATTTAGCACCGATGTCAGTTTGAAAAGCAGAAACAGTCCATTAAACAAAAGCCGGGTAATCAAATAAAAACAGATCGAAAACACTTGAAGAACGTGATCTATGCGTACGAAACGACAACAGACGACTGTTTTAGCGTCACAAAATGGCGGCCCATAACGCCATTTGGGGTTACCATTTTTAATCTAAGTATAAAAATGCTAGTAACGCCATTTGGGGTTACCGTTTTCAACCTAAATATAAAAATGTTTGGTCGTAGCTTTATTTTTATATTTCATAAAAGTTATCTTATAGTCCATTATTTTCAAATTCTTAAAAAGAAAAACAAAACGTATTATTTTATTAAGTATAACTGTATAAGAACAGATTACGATACTATTATTGCCTGTTATTGTTAGCACAGCACTATTTTACAAATATAAAGCGCTGACATAACCTTGTAATAGCGCAGTATAGATTTAGAAAAATATTGTTTACCAAGTTATTTGACACTCTGTTAGGCACAAAATTATAACATTCATTGATTATTGATATAATAATGTTGTTTTAATGCTCATCAATTGTTAAAACGGTAAACAACCAGCAAAAATATTTTTATCGTATCTGCAACGCCATTACAAAGTTACGTCGTCAGTTCAATCGCGACGTGTCAGGAACGCATTCTCTGAACGGCCGTAGTATAGAAATGTTAAGCTTCGTTCAAACTGAGGCGAATCCCACGCGGCGGGAGGCGGGACGCGATTCGTTCGCGCCGATTGCGCCAGCTAAGGCTAACTTGTATGGACGTGTTAACATTGGCGCGAATAGTCGCACGCGCTGCGGCGAAATATACGCGGGATCATCGCAGGATAGTGATTTTTTAAAATGTCGCCGTTAATTGAATTTGTTTCTGCAAAAGGTAAAGGAAAATAAGATTTGATATGACCTCAGTCACGAAGATTATAAAAATAATAATAGGAAAAAAGATAGGGTATGGGACGGTAATAGAATAGAATTCAATACAAGTGGTAAGTAAAAGATATTACTGTTCTTTTTAGGTTTCCATAGCCGAATAACAAGAAAAGCAATAAGAAAACCTCAGCTTCGATATCAAAAGACATGTTTTCCTATTAAGAAATCAAAAATAATGACGCGCGGGATTCGCCTCAGTTTGGGAGGCTAAGCGAGCGAGCGGATCGACCAGTTTCGCGTCCCGCGTCCTTTGAACGAAGCTTTAGACGAAGGGCGGGGTTGCGGGTGGTGAGGCGAGGAGGTGAGCAAGCACGACATCATGTGACGACACGCTTCCCTGCCTCACCGCCCGCACCCCTTGCCTTGTTAACTCAACAAACTATAAAGCACATTAGCTCAGTCTGCCACTTTGTTAGTCCCTGTGCGCACGCGTTTGTTTTTGCATTCCTTGGCATTTGCCATATCTTTCTCTTGTTAAGTTTTTATTATTTGTAGTTTTGTTGAGTTTTATTGTTATGAAATGAGCGATTCTGATGAAATCAGCCAAACATATTATTTTTGCGGAGTCAGCACTGGTCGTGGTCCACGCCGAAGATCTCGAGGTCCGATACGATCTTATTACTTGACTGATGATTATCTGAATTCTCACCGTTATATCATCGAATACTCCCACCACATACATGGAGATACTCGACAGGTGAGTCAATCATTATTTGTTTTAACATAACCTTACTTTTTACAAGTAGCTATAGGTACTAGTTTTTTCGGGGCATCATTGAAGTAGTCATTTGATTTTTCGTGACATTTCCCATCACAAAAAATAACTTTTGTACGTTACACTAGAACACTTTCCCATTTTGACGTTAAAGAAGGACAATTGAAGTAGGTACCTATTACACAAAAACGACTGAGTTTTTAAAAACCAAGTGTCTATTTGCCGGGGCGTCTTCAAAAGTTGTTATTTATTACAAAAAAGTCTATACAGTTACTATTTTTAAATCAGGGTGGTTAGTGTATCTATTGTTACTACCTATTAAATATTCAGTGCAGTGTTTGTCTACTCAAACATGCAATACTCACATATTGTAATAATAATTACTGAAGTTTACGAAAACAATAGGGGTCGTCTAAATGTTACCACGTGACGCGCAAATGTTCGGTAACGTCGTGTAACGTTGCCAGATGGCGTGCAACATGATGCGCGTCATTGTGTTCGTTTATTAACATCATGCAATTACGAATGAACGTACCTATTTCAACTATTGAACTTTGTTAACTCTTTGTGGTGTCATGTTATGACCCATCTCTTAAGTTATTTCGGATTATTCGTAGACGTATGGTTCTCGTGACGTATTTAATGATTTGAATGAAACTATTTTTTTTATGAAATCGCTTCATTGATAATAAAACCGAGGCGGTTGTATGACGTGTCCGGGGTGTGTTGAAACACCCAAAAAATTCATCAATCGCAATATTTGTTTCCCTGTGCATTTTTGTATTAAAGAGAAAAATATTTGATTATCTTTTACATTACGTTTTTATTGTGTCTGGATAGATACTCTTAGAGCTAGATAAATATCGAAATATTTCGTCTCTCACATCAAGTCTATGGGCGCTAGTATGGAAGTGCGTGAGTTAAGTATGCTAACAATAAAGTATTATTCTCCCATAAGTCAGGCCTTTTGCTTAACTCACGCACGTGGCGACGCGAATCCCAGTACATTTGACGTGTGCACTGGCTCTTAGGTAAAGTTAATTGATGTAGGTCTCAGAATTATAGCTTTAGCTATTTAAATATTAAAAAATAAACAATAGCCACCACAAGCCACCCTGACATCAGAGTGGCAGCTGTTATATTTTCTATTGGATATGCAGAAACGTTAAATTCCCGTACTTCTCTCGTATCTACATAATATATTCTTATACACGTCCTGCAAACATCAGCGAAATCAAAAATAATGTAAAATATGATGAATATATTTCTATAATATGATGAATATTTGAATATATTTCTATTTCAACAATAATAATTTGTATATTAATTATTTTACAGATAACACCAGAAGACAAAATATGCTATCCCTGTGTTCTACGTGCTCGTCGTTTCTCCGTTCGTCAAGACGCTGTCCGTTTACAAGAACAAGTTGAAGAACAAGCTCGTCAAGCAGCCATCGATGAAGTATACGAGCCTTCTGTACCTGTTTCTCCGGTTGAGCCTATGGAAGACTTTCCAATTGATCGACTTGAAGATGCTCCCGAAGAAGCCATTCAAGATGTTCCTCCTCCTAATGTTCAAGATGAAGCTGTGCCATCACGACAAAATACGCCAGAACGTGCCCAGCCTCATTTATTTGCAGTGCCAGATTTTTCACGTGGCCCGCATAGTAACATGTGTTGCATTATAAGAGGATGTCTACAACCTGACTTACACCGTATCCCTCTGACAATCAGGCGAAATGTTCTCTCTAATCAAAACTTATATATAACACGTGGTTCTCGAATTTGCAGTGAACATTTACAAGGTGAAGAAATACATGAGCTGTCATCTTACTGCAGACAAACGATCAATCTTTTCAGCAGTTCACAAATGTCAGACATGCTTAAGCTGTTGCAAGGCCGAAATTCCAAAAATCTTGATTTTGAAAGGTTGGATTCCATAGATGATCAAACATTTCATTTTTACATCGGTTATAATAAGCAGAATTTTTTGAACATATTAGAAGAGACACCCACCATCTCAAATGTGTTTCCGAAAAGACTAAAAACAGCACTCGCTATAGTTTTGTGTAAACTTCATACAGGAGATTCAAATCAAAGGCTTTCTACATTGTTTAGAATGACTCCTCAACATTTTGACTATGTAATGCGAAGAGTGAGGAATTGTTTGCTTTCTGAATTTGTACCGAAACACTTAGGGCTTGATCACCTTTACTCATCAGAAAACACTGAAAATTACAGAGAAGAACTTGTTGAAAGAATTTTGAAAAATACCCAATGTATTGTTTGTAAGTTCCGACCCCAACATGAACAGATTAATCAACATTTGTGACGGAACTTACTTTTATCTACAAAAAAGTAGTAATTACAGCTTCCAACGTAAATCTTATAGTGCCCATAAGTTTCGACATTTATTAAAAGTGTTTTTAATCGTATGTCCCGATGGATACATCATTGAAGCATACGGACCATATTCTGCCAACAAATCAGACGCAGAAATTATGACAGAGCTTATAAATGAAAATGAAGAAAACCCATTCCATTGGTTTTTTGAGAAAGAGGACATATTCATCTTGGACCGTGGATTTAGAGATGCTGTGGAAAAAATGGAGGAAATGGGATATAAAGCTTATTTGTCTGATACAAAATACGAAGTTCAACGCCAACTGACTACGGTACAGGCTATCTTCAACTCTGGAACGAACTGTCACCAGCAGTATTTCCGGACCTATACGACCTGCAAACCTTCAAGAAGAGAGCGTATTCCCTCTTAAAAGGCCGGCAACGCACCTGCAGCTCTTCTGATGTTGCGAGTGTCCATGGGCGACGGTAGTTGCTTACCATCAGGTAACCCGTTCGACCTCGCTTGCCCCCTTATTTAATAAAAAAAAAAAAAATAATTCACGAAAGGTTACACTTTGTCGTTGGGTCGTCGAAACTATTTATGGAAGATTAAAAAATCAATTCAGGCAACTGAGATTCCAAAATTCAAATATAGCTGTGCCACATATGTATGACGAGGTACGAATAGCATGTGCGCTAATAAATGCTTTTGGCAAACGGCTGGTTGACAACGATTTAGCCAGTGAAATAATCAATGAAATTCATTTAAAACAAGACGCACCGAATAACCTGAGTGACTTAATTATCCAAAATAATTTTAACCAGCGTAGAGCTAATTTTCGTGCAATTGATGCCACTCAAGGTTTCAATCAATTCCCTATATTGGAATACGACGAACTGAATGTCATAGCCTTAGGACCATATCAGGTGCAACAAGCGCGTAGCTATTACGCCGAACATGTAAAAGAGGACGGCACATTTATTATAGATGTATACGAAGACAGAGCTATTGACGTCAATTTGAGACACTATGGTATTTTGGCATCGGATCCATGGCTAGTAAGGGCCAAAATTCAATCACGTCACCAGAACAGTCGCTTTTATTTTGTATACATTTTACTGGACGACGAACTGCGTTGTCGGAATAAAATCATAGAACACTATTGTAATTACTTGGTGGGAAAACGTACACTTGGCTGCTGTGCCCATGTTATGTGCATAATATGGTACTTGGCATGGGCACGCCATCAAGACATCCCGCCGGAATGTCCTGCTTTTGCCTTTTTAGATAATTTATTCGAATCAGACGAAAAGTTGTTGGAATTATGATTAATAATTAATAATAATTATGATACTGTGTTTTTAATGACAAGTAGTTTTTGATATATTTTGTAATTCTAATATGTACCTAGCTTAACACAATATGTTCTATGCTAATATTATAAAAAACTCTTAACTTTTATTAGATTTAATTGTGTTAACTCCTAGTGTCTTTCCTTTTACTCCCTAAAGCAGTTATTTACTGTATATTTAAATTTTTATTTATTTACTGTATATTTAAATTAAAAAAAATTAGCAGTAATTTACTGTATATTTTAAAATAAAACCGTATTTCTCATAAAAAATATCTTTAATAATAGTTACATAGTATAATATTTATTTTCTCAACGTAAAGTATGTTAACTTATACAGAGAAGTGTGCCGTAGATTTTGTTTTATTATAAAAAATATCGGAAAAGCACTGAATCGTCAAAACTGAGACTTTGCAGTAGTAGTTTCTCATTAGGTAGTTGATAAAGTATTGTTTGAGCTAGATTGCACTTTGTCATCACGCGACGGCGTGTTACAAAGTGGCTACTGTTTCACAGACGAGAAACCACTTGGAATAACCATGCCTTAGAGTTGCAATATCTTAAATTATTTATTTCCAATAGTAAAACTTTGGCAGCTCATACCTATCTTCGAAATGTGACACTACGCGGTTTTGTCCAAGATTATTTTTTGTTTGTATTGATGCTATCCATTTTTGAAAGAATTATTCGTGATCGCGGTTTCATAAAAAAAACAAAATGGCGGACAGTAGGTCGGCCAGGCTCCATATAAAAATCTTCATACCCCTTTGAAAAATCTTATAAGTAAGATTCATTAAAGAACTTGAATTATTATATTGTCACACTGTAGCAACAGAGATGATCGATTTCGAGAGGGACCGTATTCACGTAAACATTTTAAAATAGTTAGTATTTTTTTTTATTGGAGTGCAGAGTTCCTTCGTCCCCTATCCAATCTCCTGTCAAAAATACACCATTCAATTCCACTCCCCAACCCGAGTCGGATGCGTCCGTCGTGAAAAAAATTACCAATTTTGGAGGGTGGAGCCGAGAAGATTTGTCGCAATTTAGAAACCATCATTCAAGCTCTTTGATCGCTTGAAAAGGAATGCGGTGTGATTTGTTCGGGCCGCTTCGAAGTAAACTATTGCAATGGGCCAAAAGATGTCAATAGTTTATAAATAGGTCGTTTAGACCTTGAGGAACTGCAAGTTGAGCGAAATTTAAACGCCCATTAATGCTCTGAATTTCTCTAAGAGTTGCTTTTTTTTAGAATTTAACACTTTGCGAATTATATGCCGAAGAGTTTGGACTTTCGTATCTGGAATCGACTTTTGATTGTTCCATGTGTCCGAAAAAAGACCTAAATACTCCAGAGCTTTTTGTGGCTGAAGTATAGATTTTGTTTCATTTGCAACCCAGCCTAACTCGAGCATTCTGTCCAGTGTTAAACGCGTCTGCTCTATTATTTTCGATTTGTCCTGACATGCAATTAAAAAATCGTCTTAAGAAAACTACAATACGTATACCTTGTTCCCGTAGTATTTCTGCTGTCCAATTTATCAGGGACGCGAACACTTTGGTAGCAGTGGCTAGACCAAACGGCAAACAGGTCATTTGTAAGAGTTTGCCTCTGTCGTTAACCTCAGGAAACAACGATGGTGTAGAGCTATCAGTCGAAATTTGCTTAGCTTTAGAAATTCGTTCAATCGTTTTAAATTGAAAATAGGGCGCATAGTCCCATCGCTTTTTGGCGTTAAAAATATTTTGATAAAAACTGGGGGTTTTGGGGGCGGCATATTCTAAAATATTGTCCTTTAACAACGTTTGAATAATCTGGTCCATTTCTGAGGATGGAGCTGTTTGGTAACGTGATTTTATGAGTCGAGGTAAAATCAGTGGTGGTTTTCGTAAAACGGGAATTTTGTAATTATATTTAAAATTATTATATATTAAAATTATGTTATTATATTTAAAAGGGGGGTTGGGGCACCCCGCCTTTTCCAGACATCTACAAACGCCTCTTGAGAGTCAAAACTTTCTATCTTCTCTTCCTCTGCCCTTTGAGGGATTGGTTTGATTAAAGGACTTCCTAGCCACAGCTGGGGCCTGCTGTTTTGGAGGAAATGACGTTGCAGGTTTATAGGAGGGTCGAAAAAACCGCTCATTATTAGCATAAGAGCCAAAATTATAATTAAAAGCATAGGGGTGGAGGGGTCGCACCGCCTGCGCTCGAGTGTATGTATAACCTTGATTATTATTAAAAGCAAACGGTGCTTCGAAGCGACCGGTTTCTTTGTAATTACTTAGGCCTGGTTGGACAGCCTGTACACCCAATGTAGGCCGCCTTTCTTGTGCAAAGATACCTTTTTGATAATAGGTTAACCTATGAAATTGCCGTTCTGCAGTACTGGCCATTTCAAATCAAAATAATTTTTGTTTGGCCAAGAAATCTAATTTCAAATTAATTTTATTTTAAAAACATGGAATTCTTTTTCCGAAAGTAGTCATTTGTTTATTGATTAGTGTTACATTTTCATCGCATTTCAATCTTTTTCGTCATCATGGATACGTTAAAAATTCGAGTAATTATGGAATATGAATACCGTCGTGGCAGCAACGCGGCACAAGCGGCACGCAACATGAACGACGTTTACGGAGCTAACACTACAAACCAACGCACCACCTGTTATTGGTTTGCTCGCTTCCGTTCTGGAAATTTCGACCTGAAAAATGACAATGAAACGTCCGAAGAATTTGGTCGATAATGACGAATTAAAGGCGATTGTGGAAGATACACAATCTACGTCTGAATTAGCAGCAGCTTTCGACGTTAGCGTCAAAACAATATTGGTCCATTTACGTCAAATTGGCATGGTAAAAAATCTTGACAAATGGGTGCCCCACGAACTTGATGATCGCCAGCGCGAAGTACGCGTCGAGACGTGCCATGCACTGCTCAACAGACACACAAATGAAGGAATTTTGAACCGCATTGTTACCTGTGATGAAAAATGGATTCTGTTTGATAACCGCAAGCTCTCAGCAAGTTGGTTGGATACTGGTTCAACACCTAAACAATGCCCTAAACGAAAACTTACCCCTAGAAAAGTGATGGTCACTGTTTGGTGGTCTAGCGCCGGTGTGATTCATCATAGCTACTTACGAAACGGGGTGAGCATTAATGCAGATGTGTACTGTGAAGAACTGAACACAATGATGGAGAAGCTGGCACATCTCCAACCAGCATTGGTCAATCGCTCGTCTCCGCTGCTCCTGCACGACAACGCGCGACCTCATACTGCACAGCAGACGGTCTCCAAGTTGCAAGAACTGGGGTTGGAAGCTCTCCGTCATCCGCCCTACTCACCAGAACTTACGCCTACAGACTACTACTTTTTCCAGAATTTGGATAACTTCTTGGCGGGAAAAAAATTCAATACCCGAGAGGCAGTACAAAATGCCTTTGAAGAATTTGTTGCCTCCCGTCCAGCTGATTTCTTTAAGAAGGGCATCAATAAACTGCCACTGCGTTGGCAAAGATGCATTGATTGCATGGGTGATTACTTCGATTAATACAAATAAAAAATACATGAAAAAAATTAGTTTAAATTTTTTCATACAAAACTGCAATTTCATAGGTAAAGACCTAATATATAAAAATTTTATTTATACCTCCATTATTTTTAATAAAATAAGAAATCTGCTCTTTATTAAATTAATATTCGCAAGAAGGAGGAATCTTTTCAAAGTAGTTTTTAAAAATTTTTCTTTCTAAATTTAAGAAAAAATCACGACGTTGTTCAATAATATCAGCACGTCACGCAATTACCACACTGTTTACAATTACCACAAAGTAATTGTAAACAGTCCAAATAAACTTTTTCAAAATCACCTGAAAAGCATTCTTTTATTTTTATCGATAAAGATTCTTTATTAATACTATCGTTTTCTTGAGTCCATTGTAATAAATCAGATACGTCCTTTTTTAACGCGTCACCTTGCATTATTACTGCACGCGTAATAGCACCCAAGGACTTATCACTTGAATTAAAATTAAAATTATTAGCTTTCTCGAACTGTTTTAATTCGTCGTTTACCTCCAATTCGACAAACCCCGGTCGGGCATTGAAGGTTTTTTGAATATCTGAGTAACGGACATTTGACCAATTCTCAGAGTTGAAATGTTGTACCGAGCTGAGTGTCTGTAAATGCTCCGCAGAGGCATTTTGAATCGCCGGTTCTTTGAGATTTGTTGGCAAATCAAAATTAAAATTTTGAGAAGTATCAGATGTAGTTTCATGTTCAAAATTTTCGCTAGTTGTACCTATCACGTTAGCAGTAAAATTTTTATCTTGAGCACACGTCTCCGAAGGCAGATAGACACGTGCTAAGAAATTTTGGATTTGACTGACCTGCTGGACAAGGTTTTGCAATACCTCATCATCCCGTCGTGACCTTTTTGGATTCTCGATATTTTTAGACGAGGATTTCCGCTTTCGTTGTATGAGCGGCTGCTCATCCAATGAAGACGATGTAGAAGAAAGACACTAGCGAACAATTTCGTCGCCACTACAGTCTGACATGATGATAAACTTTTGAAAATTTTTATTTTAATATAAACACACAATATTTAGCGGAACACAAAAAAAAAAGTCCATAATTAAAAAAATATGGTTTTATTTTAAAATCTACTTACTACACTTCTTTTGTTATTTAAAGTTTCATACGTTTTACTTAAAATGAGATCACATTTAAGAACAGATTTTGCGAGTAAAGGCTATTTGTGAAAAATGGTACATTTTTGAACTTTTCATGTAACCGGGAAAAGTGAAAATTATTATTAAAATAACAATTAATTAAATTATAAAAATGGTGATTAATATCGCGTATTTCCTCCACGTGCTCTTATTAAAGTTTCTACCCGTCTAGGCATACTGAGAATGATGTTATCGTTGGTCTCCTGGGATAGTCTCCGCCATTCCTCAACTACGGCGATTCGCAGTTCACCCACGTTGGCAGGAATTCCAGCTAATTCTGGACTTAACTTTTCTTTTCAGCAAGTCCCAAACGTGCTCTATTGGGTTCATATCCGGTGATCTCGCCGGCCACTCCATAAGTGATATTCATATCATTAAGATAAGCTTGAGTTACCCGAGCGGTATGCGGCCGAGCATTATCCTGCATAAAAACAAAATCGTCACCGATATATGGGGCAAACGGTACGACATTTTCTTCTAAAACTTCTCTGATATAGCGGTCTGCAGTCAGACTCCCTCTGTCAATCACTACCAAGTCTGTGCGAGCTCCCAAACAAATGCCCGCCCAAACCATTATTGATCCACCACCGTATGTAACTGTAGTTTCAAAATTTGTCTGAATGTATCGTTCTCCTTTGCGTCTGTAAATTCTTTGCCTGCCGTCAATTTGATTTAAGAGAATTCTGCACTCATCACTAAACAATACCTTACTCCATTGGTCCGCGTTCCAAAGTCGATGTTCCTGAGCAAAAGTTAACCTGTTTCTACGATGATTTACCTCGAGCCTTGGAGCCTTGGCGGGCATAAATTAACCAAAACCAGCTTCTTCGAACCTTCTTCGTACCGTACGCTCACTTACGGTTACACCTCGCACTGCTTCTAACTCATGTCGGGCTTGGACGGCCGTCAAACGGGGGTTCCTACGTACACGAAGCCGAATGAAACGATCATCCCTACTCGAAGTGCGTCTTTTTCTGCCTTGTCCTGTTCTTCTCACATAAGTTCCGGTCTCCCTGAACCGTTGGATACTGCGATGGATCGTTGAAACTGGTCGACGAAGATCTCTGGATATCACTCTGTAGGTTTGACCATTTCTTCGCATTTCGAGTGCCCTGGCAATCTCCGTTGGGGCTAAGTCAGGCATGATTCAGTCCTCAACTCCAAAAAGATACGCGATTAAAAAAAAACTAACAAAAAACAGTATTTCAATGAAATTTTAAATCAAACTCAGAAGGAAGAAATACTCGAAGTTCGCTCCAGATAAGGTGTACCTATTTGAATAAAATTAAAACAATTGCATAAAATGTGATGTTCAGTTGTTTTCTTAATTTGAAAAAGACGATGTATAAACCAGCCAGCAACCTTATATGATACTGATATCAAACCTTTATTTTATGTTCCGCTAAATATGCCGGTGTGTGTATTTCGAAACCACATACGATCTAAAATAATTATTTTATAAGACTTTTATAATTTTAACGAACGCTAACAGCGTTACAAGTCTTTACGGCACAAAACTTAAGACGCCAATGAGGAAAAAAGCGTGCGCGCCACACCTGGTGAACAACGGAAGCGGCCATCTTGCCGCCTAAAAGACCGGAAACGAATCTGCAATGACAAATATTACGGCAGGAAACGAAAGATTACCATCTCAATTTTGTTTAAAGGACTCGAATAACGGCGATAGGACATAATAAGTATGTAGTGTGAACACCACAATTTTACAAAATATAGAAATTTTACCTTCAAATAAAATTTATATTATGCTTCCAAAGACGTCCGAAGTTCCAGTAATGTCTTCCTGGTACAGTTCCCATTATGCGTTCCGTTTGACGTCCGAAGTCCATTATGAGAGACTTTGTTATCTCCTGGTGGCTTGTATTTATTGCAATACAAAATTGATTAAAAACGCAACAATGCGATTGAACATAATAATCGTATAATTAATTAAATCTTTTAACATGGATTAACAAAAATCACAGATATAAATCAAATAATACTATGACACTAGGAATTAGGCAGAAAATATTGTGATAGAGAACTTTCTTCAATTACTTATCTGTTATTGATTTGTTTTAAATAGTACTTTCTAAAAGTTTTTTCATGCTGCCAATTTGTCTTAGCTAGAATATCATTGATGTGATAATTTTCCACCCAATTTAAAGATGAGACTGCTGATCTACAACTCCCAGCTGACGCATGAATCCCAGCCTCGGATAAGAGCCTCTTAATCCAACCACCAATCATTGCTGCAGTAGCTGGCCGTGTAGGGCTTCTAGTTGCTAAAAATAAATTAGTAATATTGCCTCGAATTTCATTCGTCATATTTACTAGAATTCGTTACCAGTATACTGCATCTATATTCTTATCAGGTGCGGATAAAAATTTCCAACTAGATGGCTGATAAGAGGATGAATCAGTCTTTGAACCGAAAGCAGGGTACAAGGAAATAGAGTCAGAATTATCAAAAAAGTGTTGACTATCAATATGTAAGAGAGTAAGGTCGTGTACTCTACGACCAGACGATAATAACAAAATAGCAGCTGTATGTCTAGATACTTGATAAAGACTATTCAAATTAATATTGTATCTTTTTAAAAATCTAATCAAAATCCTTGCATCCCAAATCGGTAATTTAGAAGGCGCAGATTTTGCCAAGGAAATAGCTTTCAGCATGTGTTTTACGATCGGGTTAGCAGAAATTTTAATATTAGATATTATTTCGCAAACAGATGCAATAACCGATTTATGCACGAGAATTGTTCGATAAGATAGACCATCAGTTAAATATAGATAACCGAGATATCTAGCTATTTTCTTGACAAAATCCGACCCATCTACTCCAAATAGGGGCATAAGTTTTTATGGTAGATTGTCTCCAACATGATGACAATAATTTTTTCTCCTGCGGCGTCCATGTATTTGTCAGAGCATCCCACCCGAAACGAGCCAGGCTTCCAGGTGTAACTTGCTGACTTGTGCTGGCGGTAACATTGTCGCTGTGTCCACCAGCGACTCCTTCAAGTGTCTGAGTTTCACAGGACGTTTCAGAGCGCGATTCTTTATATCTGGTCTCCAAAAAGGCTTCTTCCACCTGGGTGCTACAAGGATGTACTGACCAGGCTCATAGGTATCAGGCTGGGCGGCGGGAACAGCCACGCTAGTCGATAATTCCAGGATCTGCTGAATGCGTCGTGAAAGTAAGCGTTCGAGTCTGACAAGTCTAGCGATACATAGTATGCTACTACGTGTGCTGTCTGTGACGCAAACAGGGCTAGATCTGGTTTGCCCCACATACTGAACAGTCTGGACGTTGCCTTGTCTGTGAGGTGTCATTCGGCAGCGGCGAGATTTCGTGATAGGCGATCTGCTTCGGTGTTTTTTTTTTTTCTTGTTCCCCCAACCGTTAGCCGGGTCAATTGTTTTCTTTGTTTAATTTATTGTTTTTGTATATTTATTTACTAGTTACAGTTTGTTGTTTCTACTTTTCGATTACATCTGCAGCTTATCTTAATTTTTATTTTACAATTCAAATCTTAATCTAACATTCTAACATTCTAAAGTCCTATTTTAACATTCTTGCTTTACACCTTCACTTTCTTAAATCTATTAAGTATTTTTAACATTTCCTTTTAATACATCCTTACATATTACGTATCCTACATGTTCCAACCTTATTTTGTACACATTATTGTATGTTTTCCTATTACATTCATTTCCCTATTTATATCATATTTTACATTCCTCGCTGCTTCGGTGTTGAACAGACCGGGGAACAGCAGCTGTTGAGTCAGATTTAGCAGTTGACGTGATCGTGTTCCTCCTTCGTTTTTTATATATGACACGGCCGTTTTGATGTCGCTCTGAAGGATCACTGTCGAATTCTGCAGCTCCCTTGCTTTCGCGGATATAACTGCTATTACTGCATACATTTCCTTCAGATTGCAATACCATGCCGTCTGGTGATGCCCCCATTTTCCCTTTATCGTGTCGATGTTTACTTGGCCCCCCCATTAAATGCCCGACGCGTCGGTGATGACGTGGTTCGTGGACATTCTTTGGAGATGATCAAATCAAATCAAATCAAAATTTTTTTATTCAAAATTGGTATTTTTAAATACTCTTTTTGAACGTCGATACTACGTGTTGCCTACCACCGGTTCGGGAACTAACCCAGCGAGAAGAGCCGGCAAGACACTCGTCTGGGGCCATCTTTTACCAAAAAGAAATTAAAATTATTACAATGTTTACTTATGTCTATGTAACAAATAATAAGATAAGATAAGGAGCCACCTTATTCCCAAGGTGTGCCGTCTTGAATGAAGTCATTAATTTTATAATACGCTTTGGCACACAAACGTTCTTTAACTACTTTTTTAAACTTATTAATGGGAAGGTTTTGAACCTTTTCTGGGATTATATTGTATAAGCGTATACATTGGCCTTTAAAGGATTTACTAACTTTGCTTAGTCTGAATACTGGCATATCTAACTTGTTCTTATTTCTAGTCTTTACACAATGATTATCACATTTATTTTTGAAGTTGTTTAGATTTTTTCTTACATATAACACATTTTCCAAAATGTATTGAGATGCGACGGTCAGAACTTTTATTTCTTTAAACTTTTCCCTTAGAGATTCAAAAGTCGACATCTTATAAATAGAACGTATAGCACGTTTCTGCAGCACAAATATTGTATTAATGTCCGCAGCGTTTCCCCACAAGAGGATGCCGTACGTTATGCTATGAAAATAGCTAAAGTAAACTAATCGCGCGGTCTCTATGTCGGTAACTTCTCTAATTTTTTTAACAGCGTATGCTGCAGAACTCAGCTTATCTGCCAATTTAGCAATATGTGGTCCCCACTGCAACTTACTATCTAATGTTATACCTAGAAATACAGTGGTGTCTACTAATTTCATTTTCTCATTATTTAATAGTATATTTGTTTGTGCCTGCGTAACATTTGGCAAGCTGAACTTTAAACATTTTGTTTTATTAGAATTCAACAGTAAATTATTAGCATTAAACCAATGTACTATTTTTGAGAGAGCACTATTTACCTCGTCATTGTTAGCTTGTCGCCGCTTCACATTAAAAATTAGTTAAGTGTCATCAGCAAAAAGTACTATCTCATGCTTATCGTTAACTAGATAAGGTAGATCATTTATATAGATGAGAAATAGAAAAGGGCCCAAAATAGACCCCTGTGGTACTCCTAGTTTAATTTTAGTACCATTAGACCTTTTGGAATTAACTTCTACAGTCTGAGTTCTATTTATTAAATAAGAGCTTAGAAGCATTAGTGCCGTGCCCCTTACACCATAATGGTATAATTTCCTGAACAGCGTATCATGCTCCACACAGTCAAATGCTTTGGATAAATCACAGAATATACCAAGTGCATCCTGTGACCTCTCCCAAGCTCCAAATATACTGCACAGAAGGCTGATGCCTGCATCTGTTGTGGACCGACCTTTACTAAAACCAAACTGATTAATATGTAACAATTTATTCGAGTTGAAGTGAAAAAGTAATTGATTTAGAATAATTTTCTCAAAAATTTTACTTAAAGTCGGTAATATGGATATTGGTCTATAGTTAGCTGGGTCTGATTTATTCCCAGCTTTAAAGAGAGGCATCACCTTGCTGTGCTTCATCAAGTCAGGGAACACGCCACTTTTAATACAATTATTAAAAACTAATGCTAGGTGAGGGACAATGATGTCAATTACTGGTTTTATAACTTTTGTGGACATACCCCAGAGATCAGTTGTACTTTTAATATTAAGTAATTTAAATGCCTTGATAATGTCTCTAGAGTCTATTTCTTTGAAAATAAAATTTACATCACATTCCTTCACATTATCTCTAAGTAATTTTTCGGCAATTTAAGTTTTTTGTAGTTGAGATCGGAATGTCTGCAAAAAACTTCTCAAATACTGTCGCAACTTCAATGTCAGAACTAACTTTTTTATCATTAATATAAAGTTCAAATTTACAGTCGCGACTGGCGACTCTTCCAGTCTCATCTGCAATTATTTTCTAGGTGGTTTTCACTTTGTTTTTAGAGTTCTTAATTTTTTCTTTGATGTGAAGAACCTTCGCTGCTTGACATACCTTCTTGAAAATCTTCGAGTATTTCTTGACATATAGTTTAAAAGCTTCACTCCTGTTCATTGACTTCTCGTTATACAAGTCATACAATCTTTGTCTACTAACAATAATAACTGCAGTTGCCCAGTTACTAAAATTATTTCTTTTATTATTAAATCTGACCGATTTAGAAGTAAATACAGAGTCAAATTAGTTTTTTACTACTTTAAACAAATTATTAAAAGTTTCATTTGGATTAATTGACTCATTCAAACATTGAAAACTTGAAAGTAATTTACTTCTAAATTTCTCAATACGTTTTGTGTTTACAGGAATAAACTCAATATTTTCTATCGGATTATTATCACATTTAAGATCAAATGATGCTAGCTGTCCACAGTGATCAGAGTTAAGTACATTAATTATTTCTTTCCTAAAAGTAGTGACATTTGTGAAAATATTATCTATACAAAGTAGCTGTTGTTTCACATATTCTTGTTGGTTCATAAAATAAGTTAATTAGATTATACGATTTGAACAAAGATGTGAATCTAAAAGTGGTGGAGTTAGAGTCTAATAAATTAATATTAAAATCACCACATACAATAATCTTCTTATTAGAGACACATACTTTCGTCAGCACTTGATCCATTCTTTGTTCAAAAGAATCGTATAAGCTTGATGGAGGCCTGTGTACGCATACAATAATAAGGTGGCTCAACTCAATACAAGCCAACTCAATACTTCGTTCACTAGACAGTTTTACAATATCTTTACGTTCTTTACATTTCAATTTTTTATTAATCAAAATTAAGGAGCCACCCCTAATGACATTTTCTCGACAGAAAGAGCTCCCTACTTGGTGATCAAAATAGTTAAATATTAATTCATGATTTTTAACCAATGTTCTGTTACGCATACAATGTCAATTTTAAATTCATTTAAAAATAACTCAAGTTCTAATTCTTTCCCTATTATGCCTTGTAAATTTTGATGCACCAAGTTTATATTAAAATTACAGTTTTTCCCAGAGTTCTTACTAGGCCCTTCGTAGGAGGCATCAGTATAAATATTTCCAGCTAAGAAATTGCTAGAGTGAGCCTCTGTTGTCCTATAATCCAATTTAAATTATTTGGAACATATTCCAAGTTTTTACTAATAACATTGTCAGTATAAGAACACTGCTCAATAAAAGCAGTGGTCGGCTTAGGAAATTTTTTGGCGTGTCTTAAAACTAAAAAATTATATAGCCATTTAGCTAAATGTCGTGTAAAAAATTTAGATAAGTAATACTTATCATATGTTAGATTATTTAACCTAGAGATAAAAATATTATTATTCAACCACATCGATTTGTGGTAAAGTCTTATTTAAAACTAAACAATTTTGATTAGTAGCACTACACAGTAGGCTGTTCAATTTAAACCTAATATAATTTTCTTTACTCTCGTGCGGCATTTTATTATTTGATAATTTGATGTAAGGAAAGGTAAACAATAAGATTTTTTTAATATTTTCTTTGTTACTTAATGTGTCTATATAATCTAACATCTGTTTTTTGATTATCTTTCCTCTTCTCCCGACTTGTATAACTAAAGTTGTATTGGGGCAACAAGTAGAATTGATTGCCCGGCTAATGATTTGTTCAAATGATGCCCCCGGCAAACAAGTGCTAGTTACTTGTTGTCCCAAACACAATTTATTTAGATATATACCAAGTCCATGGCCTATTTCATCACAGTAAATGCTAATGAAACCAGACTCTGGGGTATGTGTCTGTGTCTTATTATAATATTTTGAGGATTCAGTACAAGCCTTCAACTTTGAACAGATAACTGACTTATTAATATCGTACTGAAAATTATTGTTATTTTTGTGGCAATTACAATTGTTATAAAAAGAATTTACACGGTCCTCATTATACCGTCCAATTTCAATTAGGTCATCCATAGCTGATATATGTGCAGAAATTTCTTTCTGCGCTAATTCATACTTTTGTTGAATAAGTGTCAATGAGTAGTGCAACTGTGAAATTTCCGATTGAAGGCTACTTACATCCGCCTCATAGCTAAGCCTAGTATTTTCTAGCTCTTTACAGCAGCTTAATAATTGATTTTTAATAATGTTTTTATTTTTTGTCAACCGTATAAGCTGACTTATATTTTTTTTGTTTTTTTTGCACTAGTATCTCTGCTACTAGTATCTATGAATAGCTGACTTCTGACTGATATTCTTCAGCCACCAGCGCAGTTCTGTACGTACCTCTTCTGGATACCGATTTTGCGATCGTGGATACTTCCTGAGTTTGTTGCTGTGTCGCTGTAGTAACCGGCAATGCAGCCTTCCCCAGTGGGTGATGAAGGCTGCAAAATTGAGATGGCCTAATAAGCGTTAGGCTTGTTTTAGGTTCCAACGGCCGGCTGCGAGACGTACTCGCAATATTTGGCGGACACGTTCTATTTTATCGGTGCGTAGGGACTTCGTGTTGCATTTGGTGTCCCAGACCACTCCCAGAAAATCGATTAACCTCGTTGGTGTTGTTACCGATTTCTCCATATTGATCGACCAACCTAAACTGGTCAAAAACTATATTGCAAGGCTTACATGCACTGCGAGTGTAGTTTTGTCCTGATGTACTATCAGATAATCGTCTAGATAGACCACTAACCTTAGACCTTTTTTGCGAAGTATGTCTGCCGTCCAGTTCGTTACAGAGGCAACAATCCGCGGTGCCGCTGCCAGGCCAAATGGCAGGCACGTCATCTGGAGCAGTCGGCCTTGATAACTGATTCGGAGAAACCTTCTGTGTTGGTTCTTTACAGGAAGATGGAAGTAGGCCTGACTTAGGTCCAATTTCACCATCCAATCCCCGCGTTGTAGAAAATTGGGCACTCGGTGATGGTGTAACAGATTCTAATGCTTCGATTGCATATACCGATTTAACGCCTTGAGATTCAAAATTATTCGATTTTTTCCGTCGGACTTTGTAATTATAAATAGGGGAGATATAAACGAAGATGTTAGCGGAGCTAGCTCTAAAACATTTAATTGAATCAAATTTTGTATTTCGGTTGACATTAACTGAGAATGTGGAGTTTGATATTTTGCTAAAACATCTATTGTTGGGAGAACTAATGGTGGCGTTTTGTTGAATGGTATTCTGAGACTCGTTATTAACTGCAATATTGATTTGGGAGGATTGAAAAGAGTCCAAATATTTCGAAAGTGTCTCAGACAGCCACCTAAAAATTTTGCAGAGTCATTTATTTTTAAATCCCGCTCTTCTACCCTCGGTTTTATATTTTCTTCCTGTCCCCCTTTTTTTAGCGGACGAGTTATGGGAAATAAAACGCTCCGAATATTTGTTATCGGCCTGTTTCGATCTATAATTGATATTTGGTCGGCCGCGAAACGATTTTGCGTTACCCGTAGACGTCGAGGGTTCGGGCGATTTTGGCCGGGTGCGAGTAGCAAATGATTGTTTTTGTAACTTATCTACTCCACCAATCTTTTATAAATACGTGGATAACTGGCCCGGTTCAAACATATACTCGCAAGAGGGCTGAATTTTTCCTAGATCCTCTGTCATATACTTATCTTTTAATTTTTTAACTAGATCTCTACGGCGTAGTTCTAACACTTCAGCTCGTTTTCCGCAAATAATTTGTAGTATATCGTGTGACACCGACTTATAATCTGAATCATTACCAAATAATTGACTTAACTTATTATAAATAGAAGAAGCATTTAGTTTAACATCTGCAGAGGCAGACCAAATGATTAGACTTTGCAAGGCATAATTTAAGGCTTCATTTTGGGCTAAAAATGCATTAGATAACGCTGCAAAACTACGTTCCATTTGGAACCAACGATGGCGTAAAAGGATCCTCAAAACGTCGTAGTTCCTCATTTACCCTTAATTCTGTAAAAGCCGGAAAGGCCGCGTATTTTTTCTGAATATCGGTATATCTAACCGGATTCCAATCGGGCGAGTCAAATCGTTGCATATCCTTAATTTTATCGACACGTGTCTGTTTCGCTTTTGGTACGGACGGTTCTTTAACCAAAACGTTTAGGTTTACAATACTACTCGCACCTAATTTTGGTGGGCATAAAAACTGTTCAACGGATATCGGTAGTGAACTATCTAACAAGCCCGACGCGTGTGACATGCTATTGTTTTCCGACAAAGGCAATTGGGTGTTTACCTGTGGAACCTCCGTAGATGCAGTGAATTTCGCCGTTAAAATGTTGTTTAAATGACTCGCCAATTACTATGCCAATACGTCAAACCTCTCTTCTAATTCCCCCGAACTGGTACGTGTTTGGCGTTTTCTTGGTGGCCCTTCTTGATCCGAAGAGCAAGAACTATTACTATCACCTTCGATAGGCGCGGTAACGTCCTTATCACTCATTTATACTAAAATATGTCCAAGGTAACGGAAGACAAACTTTAAATTGTTTGAATTTTACTTTCTACTTCAATCTCGAAAGTTAATTGAAATTTGTTAAAAATTTGCGACAAACATTTTGAGTTGAAAGTAATAATATATAACAAAAATTTATAAGATTCTGTTAAGACCATGCGCTCGGTTTGAAAAACGACGCGACAATGACGAAAATGGCGGCTTGTTTCGGGGCGGTTAACATAATTGCAGATGGTAGGGGGGCTAAGTTGGCGCGCAAAGGTAGCGGAAGTAGCGACATCTAGCGACCAGGTGAGGAAAAGGAAATTATGTACTCTCTCATAATGGACTTCGGACGTCAAACGGAACGCATAATAGAAACTAACAAAAATGGTTGCATTTCAGATGATACTAGTGAGCCCAACTACAGAGGAATATGATCTGCTGCGGAAGGAGCTTCTGGAGAGGCTAGAGGCGGGGAATGGAGAAATTATTTATGACATTGGTCAAGGAGAAGGTGTGTTTTGTTACTTTTATTCTACGTACTTAAAACAACTTATTAACACAATGAGGCTAACCAATATGCTAAAGTAATCTAGAAGAAAATACAAGAACATCTACATTTTTACTTTTTTTCTACAAAGATAGCCGAGATAATATTAATCAAAGTGCGCATTTTCGCACGAAATTATTTAAAAACGCAAGCGGCATTTCGACTCGCTGTGATGTCATGAGTCTAGCCAACGCCACAGGTGGCAAAGGCGAATGGACTGCTGACATTACTCGTCTAGCCGCACTGTTGTGGAAATTTAAAACGTGCTCAAAACTTCTTACGGTCATAACTTCCGTAATACTGCATAGATTTATGTGAAATAATTAAGTGACTAATATTATAACATAACTATTAATTTTACTGACTAGGAGGTTTTCCAATGTCTGTCCATAGATATCTCATTAATTTGTATTGTGTTGCAGATGGTCGTGGGCTGACAGAGGACGAGCATAACGCATCGGTGGCGACGTTGCAGTCGCTGGTGAGCGGCGACCGCGTGTCATGCGTGGAGCTGCGGCGCTGGGACTGCGGGACGGGGCTCACTGGACAGTATCTGCTGCGGACGGAGCTTGACACCAATGATTTTATGGAGATCAGGTATTATTAATGGATGTCCATTGTATATATTTTACATACTTTTTATCACATCTCGCAAGTTCAACACTGAAGGGTGTTAATGTCAGTATCATAGCTTTCAATTTTTTTAATGTAATGGCCCAGGCAATGAGCAGAAAGATCACCTAATAAGCAATAACCGCCGCCCATTGACACTTGCAACACCAGAGAATATTACACTTGAAATTCCTCGGGTGTTGCGTACTTGAGTTTCCAGTCCTTAAAATCCCCAATCCCCCTTAAGGTAACCTCACTCACTTGGCGAAACACAACGCAAGCGTTATTTCACGCTGGTTTTCTGTGAGGCCTTGGTATTTATTCGGCCGAGCCGCTCCATTCGTGCCGAAGCATGGCTCTCCCACGTTAAAAAGTTCTATTGCTGTTTCCGACACAAGGGCATATTGTTTGTACATATCTTTTTTTGTTTGTACAAATTAATTTGAACAATTTACAATCACAATATCTGAGGGGTATTAGTGAAGAGTTTCGTAGTTAGAAAAAAACAACTTACAAAGTCATAAAATCTTAACTGAAACATCAAACAAGTCACTTATCCAAATAGTTGTTTTGTGACAGAGATATATCGACAATAGTGTAATTAACCGACTTCAAAAAAAAGGCTGCATATGTATATATATATATTATTATTCTTTGTATGTTCAACGATAACTCCGCCGTCTGTTGATTTTCAAAATTTTTTTTTATGTAAAGGGTATAATTCTGTAGTTGTTGTCGTTCTCACCAAAGTGGTGACCTGATGATGGCATCCATGATGAATTAAGGGATGTTTTCGAAATGTATATGGACACAAATAGTGATTTCGACTTTTCTGAAGTATCCCAAGAATATGCTACCAAAAAGTAGAATTTTGGACCAAGGTATATACCCTGGATCCAAAAAATACTGAACAGAACTCCTGACCCCTTATAGATACTTGTTTGGGGATTTTGGCGTTGTTTAAAGGACTGCATGCATAAGCCACTATGTCAATTAAAGTAATCATCATCATCACACCATACATCATCACATAATGATGATATAATAGGTACTTCTCATAGTACTTTACATCAACACGTAGAACATTACTCTGCCGTTTATGGACCGATTTTAAAAATTCTTTTTTTATGTAAAGAGTATAATCCGCTGTTGTCGCCAAAGTGGTGACCTGATGATGACACCAATGAGGAATCGAGCGAAGTCCTCTAAATATAAATGGATATATATAGCGATTTGGATATGCTACCTAAAAGTAAGATTTTGCTCCAAGGCCACCCTGGATCCAAATGCACTGAACAGAACTCCTCAGTCTTTAAAGATACGCGTTTGGAAATTTTGACATTGTTTAAAGAGCTGCAAGCATTTGCCATTATGGAACTTACAGTAATTATCATCATCATCTTATATACAATGGAAGAATAACCAAATGGAAGCTTGGCGCGTATTCAATTATACATTCGATAGATTATTTTAAAAGTTCTTAAAATGTGTTTATAATAATATAACAAATATGACTAAAAAGGGAAAAATTATTATTGTTAAACAAAAAATTAAACCGACTTCCAAAGTAAAAATACACAAAAAAGTATGAGATAAATCTTATTTTGTAAACAATTCCCCTTTTAAATTCGGATCAAATTTTAATTTGATCCGAATTATGTTTTAATATTAATTTGTGATAAAAAAAAGTAAAAATACACAAAAAAGTATGAAATAAATCATATATTTTCTAAATGATTTCCCTTTTAAATTCGGCTCAAATTTTAACTATTCTCTACACAATCTTCATAATTTTGAAGTCGGTACCAGCCAACTTCAACGTGAGCTCTATAAAATAATTATTTATCAGGATATTGTTTGGGCTGGTATAATAATGGTAATATATGATTTATTTCATACTTTTTTGTGTATTTTAACTTTTTTTAATCACATAGTAGTGAACGTAATTCGTTATTACAGAGTGGCGGTCGTGGGCAACGTGGATGCGGGCAAGTCGACGCTACTGGGCGTGCTGACGCACGGCGAGCTGGATAACGGTCGCGGCCACGCGCGACAGCGACTCTTCCGACACAAGCACGAGCAGGAGAGCGGCCGCACCTCCTCCGTCGGCAACGACATCCTCGGCTTCGATAGCATGGGTCAGTATTCTACTACTATTATAAATGTGAAAGTTTGTGAGGATGTATGGATGTTTATTACTCTTTCACGCAAAAACTACTCAACGGATCTCGATAAAATTTGGTATGGTAGTATATTAAAACATAGGCTCTTTTTCATTAGCGAAGGCTGGTTCTCCATCAAAAGGAAGTCTGTAGATGTACGATCAGTTGCAGAATTTATTTTAAACCCTATCTTAAGAAATTTAGTACCTCAGACAAAAAAATTGTCGTGTCCGTAAATACAAGTTAGTACTTATATTTACCGACACGACAATTTTTTTAATTGAAAGACCTAGTGGTCTTGTGTGTAGGTTGCGAAGTTTCAAACTGTACACGAACGAGCGAACGAACGAAACGAACGAAACGAACAACGAGCACTCTAATTTTTACGGACTCATACTTTACTACGAATATAGTATACTTTACTAGAAATTTTACTGCCGGACAGTAAATATCCCTGCAGTACACACATGCCCTTGGCTATTCAGTGCTGTGTGTTCAGCTTTATATAGCTTATAGCAACAGTTTTGACTTGCATCCTGCTGTGGTAGCAATAAGCTAGACGACGGATTTTTTAATTGCATATATGAATACTATTCTTAAAAGTTAAATATGAGTAACTTCTCAGAAAAATTTGGTACGTGACCACATTTCGGCCTTTTTACCATGACAATAAGGTCCAAATGTCTGTCGGCCACCGTACGAGGCTTAGCGGCCGACAGCAGTATACAACAGCCATAACCGCCCGCAGGCAACGTGGTTAACAAGCCGGAGCACGGCACGCTGGACTGGGTGAAGATCTGCGAGCGCTCGTCCAAGGTCATCACTTTCATCGACCTGGCCGGCCACGAGCGCTACCTCAAGACGACGGTGTTTGGCATGACGGGACACGCGCCGGACTTCGGCATGCTCATGGTGGGTACTCCAGTCACAATTATACTCTGTTCACAACCCAATTTAATTTGAACGTAAACAATACATACACATAATACTATCAATTTAAATCTCTTCTTTTTTATTTATTTATTTATTTAAATAACTAATTCACCGTGCAATAAACATATGCTATGACACATTAGTCTGGTTAGATTTAATATTTTTGTTTAGATTAATTTTTATCTGAACAGAGCAAACCACAAATAACTCTGCGAAATTTATGATATTATGATCATGATGAAAGACCAAGGTGGCGCGATTGCAATAAATTGTGATTTTCGTCAAAACAACACGGACCTCTACCACGCTCTAGCTTACATTTTTACTGGCGGCGATGTCTGTCTCGTCCTTATTATCGTATAACTATTCAACAGTAATTGGCATAACTTTTTTAATGGTTTAAATAAAGAAACTATTTACGTATCCCATGTAGACTTCATTTGTCTCAAACCTTTTTTTTAACGAGTTATATCTAACCAACAAAATAATATAAAAAAAGATAATTTTGATCGTCTGCCAACGAGGTATAAATAAATGGACGTAGACACAGCAGCCTGGTGACAGAGATCAGCGCAATAAGCTTAGTATAATTATCAATTATAAAATATTACAACTCAGCCCTGTTTTGAATACAGCCGTTCGCTGCAATATAATATGACAGCTACAATATGAATTTTATTACGTACAATTTGTGTACCGAGAGTTTACAGCTTGGCAAAAAAGAGTATGACGCGGTGACAGCAGGAACGAAAACATTTTCGACTGTATCACCTTTCATCCTTATTAGATTGGAATAACATAATATTTAATTTAAATATATAAAAATATAATACATAAATATAATATATCTCATTCCAGTCTGATGACGCGCTGACAGCAGGACCTAAAAACATTTTCGACGACATTATCACCTTTTATCCTTATTAGATTGGAATGAAATGGTATATTATATTTATGTATTATATTTTTTAATATTGAAATTAAATATTATATGATTCCAATCTAATAAGGATAATGTTTAGTTCGTGCTGTCACCGCGTTACACTGCTTATTTGCCAAGCTGTACTTGACATGAAAACCAAATACATTCTTAACCGTTGTAACGTGTACGTGGTGTTTGCCGTAGATCGGCGCGAACGCGGGCATCGTGGGCATGACGAAGGAGCACCTAGGCCTGGCGCTGGCGCTGTCGGTGCCGGTGTTCGTGGTGGTGACGAAGGTGGACATGTGCCCGCCCAACGTGCTGCAGGACAACCTCAAGCTGCTGGTGCGCGTGCTGCGCTCCTCCGGCTGCCGCAAGGTGCCCGTCATGGTCAAGACCAATGATGACGTCATCGTCAGCGCCACCAACTTTGTGTCGCAGCGGTGAGTGCACGTATAGACAGAAGAGGGATGTATTTTTAAATTCCGATTTATAAGAAACTCGGCTATTGACCTCGCAATAAAAAAGTAGGTTAGGTTAAGACTGGATTGTGATTAAAGTTATAAGTGCTATATAACATACATACAAACATACTTCAATAAAAATTTGTATGATAATAAGAATTTGTCTTTTCATATTATGTGTTATGTATTTACCTTTAAGTAATAAATAGTGACATTGTATTTTTATTCATGAATGTTTTGTTTGCAGGCTGTGCCCGATCTTCCAGGTGTCGAATGTGACGGGCGAGAACCTGCCGCTGCTGACGTCGTTCCTCAACCTGCTGAAGACGCGCGGCGAGGCCGGCAGCGTAGCCCGCCCTGCCGAGTTCCAGATCGATGACACGTACAGCGTGCCCGGCGTCGGTACTGTCGTGTCGGGCACGGCGCTGGCGGGCCGTATCCGGCTCGGCGACACTCTGCTGCTGGGTCCAGACCCGCTCGCGCGTTTCACGCCCATACTCGTGAAGAGTATTCACCGCAAGCGCATGAGCGTGAGCGAGGTGCGCGCCGGCCAGACCGCCAGCTTCGCGCTCAAGAAGGTACGATGATCTTACACTAACATTCAGGTCCTATTCTATTAATACCATGGAGACTACAGAGATAAAGGATCATCATCGTACTACAGGAGAAAACTGAAAAAGTGTCCGACGAAAGTCATCAAATTATAGTTTGAAAACTCACCAGAATGGCGCTAGAGTCAGAAGAGTGTAGGATATTAAGTGAGCAATACGAGATGGAGTTAAGTGGGCTTAGTTTATTTAATATTTTTGACGCCATTAATAGTTAATTCAGGAAATTCTAATCACTTACGTAGTCAAAAGTATGTTATTAATGTGTATGTATAACCTAAGAAGTCTCATAAGAAATAACGTGATAAATAAATTCGTCGTCGTACATTTGTTTATGCCGCTTTCTCTTTAAATTTAAACTTTTACTTCAGTAGCGCTATAACCCGGCGCCATCCTTATTATTTTTGATACCTGTTTGACAGACACTTTTCATGTATAATGGTGATTATGCTCCTTTCCTCTAGTCTCCATGTATTAATACGACGTGAATCCTATTATAATATATTATAAAAACTGTCTGTCAAGCGACAGACTCTAACAATGATAACACCTCAGAAATTCTATACACAATACACAATACTATCTGAAACATATTTAAATATAAATCACATTGTTAGAAAATTAAATTAAAAAAAATAAATATTCTGTTCATATAATAAGTTAACGGGAATTCTTTACTTGCAACTGTACATTTTATTAGACGAAATAATATAGTCTACACTTTAGAAACTATTACAGGAGGTATTTGTAAAAAACCTTAAACACCAAATATGTAGCTAATAATGTTAGGACAGTTTCTACAAAATAAAAAAAAATTGCAAATAATTTTTGGAGCAAGAAAATCTTTTCTATACATCGTTACGCACATCCGGGACGCGAACACTGTACGGGTATAAGCGCGCCCCGCGCTGCGCTACCGCGCGGTATACGGGGTGCGCGAAATGTTCCTTTACTTATCACTCCACGTAGACCTTCGGATAAAAATGTATCTTAGTAACTTAGATAAGGTTTATGAATCTTTAGGTCTATTCTTAAGAAAATGTTTGTATATGTAATATTTAAGAAAATACTTGTATGCGTATATAAATAAATAAAAAAAAAAAAAACATCGCACCACAACAGTAGACCTAGCAGGAACATTTGAGAGCGACGTAAACGTAACGTTATCGAATGAGAAATGTATTGTCAAAATCATGACAGCCCCCATACAAAGGTCATGGTCTAAAATTCATACTAAAATAGCAATGAATTGCTTGCCACTTTAAATTATATTTGTCATGTGTCACATGCCACCAAAAGGGCAAACCTGATATACGCCGGGGACAGAAGTTATGAGCAAGAATAATGTTTCTGGCACTTCTAAACTATGAGACTTGAAAACGTTTCCATGCACATAGATGATGCTAAAACAGTAACTTGCGAAGTTATTTGAAAAAACCTATTATACGTTGGTAGTTACGGAACCCTCCTTAGACATGGCTGACATGCTCTTGGTTAGGTTCTAATATGTAAGTACAGCATTTAAGTAAAGTCTTACTTACTCGATACAGATCAAGCGGTCGGCGATCCGCAAGGGCATGGTGCTGGTGTCGCCGGCGCTGAACCCGCAGGCGTGCTGGCAGTTCGAGGGCGAGATCCTCGTGCTGCACCACCCCACCACCATCTCCGAGCGCTACCAGGCCATGGGTACGACACCTTTGTATTCCGACCGTCGAGCAACACGATCGCGCTGTCAGTGCTCCAAAGTCCTATCAATGTCAAAGAACCACACTTCACGCTTGACCGTACAGATACCACACACTCACAGAAAATCGGCGTGGTGTTCTGTGAGCGGCGGTAATCGTTTACCATCCGGCGATTCGTTTGCTTGTTTGCCGGACCTTGCTTCTAAAGGTGGAACCGCACTAGGCGTAACTCCGCGGCAGCGGAGCGACGCGACCCTACTAGTAATACCGCAATGGACTGCCGCGGCGCCTAGTGCATTATACCTCATACGCTTTCATACAAATAATATATTTTGGTCGCGTCACGTAGTTCCCACGTTTACCTTATTGTTTTAATTCTTGACTTCTAGGATAAGTCAAGATTGACGTCATGGAAATGACCGTTGAATACATAATATTATTATTTCTTTTTCGATTTAACCACTGTCTATAGTGGTTAAATCGTTTGCCGATTATTATTATTATTAGTCTAAATTTTCGTTTAAGTTTCTAACACTATTTATACAGTTTTGTTAATTTGTACACCTACACTGTGTACACCTACACTGTGTACACCTACACTGTATACACCTACACTGTGTACACCTACACTGTATACACCTACACTGTGTACACCTACACTGTGTACACCTACACTGTGTACACCTACACTGTGTACACCTACACTGTGTACACCTACACTGTGTACACCTACACTGTGTACACCTACACTGTGTACACCTACACTGTGTACACCTACACTGTGTACACCTACACTGTGTACACCTACACTGTGTACACCTACACTGTGTACACCTACACTGTGTACACCTACACTGTGTACACCTACACTGTGTACACCTACACTGTGTACACCTACACTGTGTACACCTACACTGTGTACACCTACACTGTGTACACCTACACTGTGTACACCTACACTGTGTACACCTACACTGTGTACACCTACACTGTGTACACCTACACTGTGTACACCTACACTGTGTACACCTACACTGTGTACACCTACACTGTGTACACCTACACTGTATACACCTACACTGTGTACACCTACAGGTTTTTTCTTGTCAGTGTCATCAACAAACGGTTGACTGGTAGAGATTGCTTAGTAGCGATGAGTTCGCCTTTTGTATATAATTTATTAGTATTATCAATATTGTTATATAATTTTTATGTTTTTGGTGTATTAGTAACAATAAAGTGTTATTGTATATTTTGTCGTGTGCAGTGCACTGCGGCAGCATCCGGCAGACGGCGTCGATCCTGTCGATGTCGCGCGACTGCCTGCGCACCGGCGACAAGGCGCTCGTGCGCTTCCGCTTCATCAAGCACCCCGAGTACCTGCGCCGCGGGCAACGGATGGTCAGTACATGCACACCCGTGCTCATACCTACCTGTTCGAGAAGAGGGGGGGGGGCAGGCAGCTGTCCCCCCTGCCCCTACGGTGGCATATGGGGGGCATATGTAGCATCGATCAGACGATTTTTTTTTCTCGTAAAATAGCTTATTCATACATTTTGTTTTCTAACTTCGTTATCGTTTTTATATTGTTTATTTGGCTAAGCTCCTGGTGTAGAAATAATTTATACTTAGAAGCTTCTGATTATTATTATTTTTGATTATTATCTCCGCTTCATCATGGAAAATTGGAAATTGTACAATCTAATAGTAGTTTGGCTGTTTAAAACCCGCTGTTTAAAAAGTGTTGACCACATCAACACTTTTTTAAACAGCGGGTCATAAACTCCCAAAGTCTTTTGTTCGCGGCGACTGCCTACCCAATCGTTTTGTCTATAACTTGGTTACTAACTTTGAACTCCTTAGCCTGGACCTCTAGGCCTTTACAAGTTTGTATCGAGTACGTAATATGTCGTTTGCGCGTGCAGGTGTTCCGGGAGGGGCGCACGAAGGCGGTGGGCAACGTGCTGCGGCCCGAGCCCGCCGCGCGCCCGCCGCCGCGGCATGCACGACACGACCACGCCCGCGCCGTAAGTGTAACCCATACGTATAAATACTATTATAACATACGTATACACAATTATTAGTGTACGCACTTTTTAACCTTATTGTTATTAGCAATAAGGCGAAAATATGTACACCGGATCTGACGGCCGTCGTACCTCCATGATTGAACATCTTTTATGTGGATTTACATGGGTCGATTTTGACCGTGTAAATAACAATTCGGCTAGGTCGCTAGTCAATTAATTACTTAAAAAAATGACCGAGGCGATATTTTGTCATGCGACTCGCCGCACGGCGAAAATCGACCCATGTAAAACCCGCATTACTGTTTTCCCTATCCACTCGCACTAACGGCTTAAAATGGCCTTTTAAAAAAAGTAGTCAATGATAATACAATCAATTCGCTTAATGGTATATGGTCACAAGCAGGTGCAGGAGGGTGAAGGCGGGGAGGGCGGGGCGGAGGGCGGCGACAAGCGCGGACAGCAGCGGCGCGGCCGCAAGCGACACGACAAGCCGCCGCCGCCGCCGCAGGTGGCCGTACAGGGCGCTACTTAAGTCTAGAAACCTTCTTAATTCTTATTTATATTACATTTTACTCTAAACACACCTCTGTTGTAAAAACAACAAAAAAAAATGCAATAATTGTAGAGATTCTATCTTTTATGTTCTTAACTGTATTGACATTATCGGGCTCGATAAGTGAACAGATAATTGGAAAAATATATTAAACATATCTGGGATTTTTGATCAGTCCTAAGTAGTGAGTTATGTCTATGAAGCAAAATATTTTTATATTTTCTATATTATTATTTTATTAACCTTTTATGGTTTGAAGGTTAATTGATCTAGTATATTATGCTAAATGACGTTGTACATATTGCCTACTAGGTCCTAGAAGGAAGCAGGAGTGCTTTTCAGGAGTCCTCGATTATGTAGTTTTAACTATTTTGGTCTAAAAAGTTTTACTCAGTAAGTATTCATTCTTTTACGTTTGCTCTATATTAAAAAATGTAGCAAGAGTTTCATGCAAATTATGTGACTTAAATATTATTAAAATGCAAACATTAATAAACAAACTCGAACAATACTACTTGTTTGTTAAAAGTTTGAATTGAAAATTGAAGGTGAGATGTTCTAAACATGTTTATCTCTCTTAGTTAAGTATTTTTTGGAAGTTGTTTGTTTTATAATTGAATTAAATATGAAAATAAATTAAGTCATCAATCATCATACACTGAGCTCTGCTGCAGATTGCTGCTGAAATGTATTTGTAGCTAATAGTTATACTTATTGAAGATCTGCTATTACATTTTACCAGCAAAAGTGCCCTAAATAATATGTAAAATGCATACAACATTGTTGTATTGAAAGTAAGCTACTTAAACATAATACTTGTACATACTATAGTATTTACAATCTCCGTAGTACTAGGAGGCCTTTTTAGTTGTACTACTATTGGCATTGTACTACATTTGTATGAACATTATATTATATTGTGACTTCAGTATTTAGTTGTACCATTGCAATGTGATTTCTAGTGTAAGTAAGAGGGATATTTTTATTGATTTTGTGAGAATAAAACAATTTTAAAATTATAAATCAATTTTATTTAACTCATTAAGATTCTACAAAGCCTAATAAATAAACTTATTTTAGTATAACTCACATGGAATAAGATGTTACTTTTTAATTTGTTTTTTTGCATCTTCGATCCCCTGTCTGATGTTTTGTCTAAATTTAGTTATGAACGACATTATTCTATTAATTTTTTGAGGATCAACATCAGACAGTTTTTCCTTGCTCCTGAAGAACACAGACACAGCTAGTTGGGCCGCTCTGCGTATCGGATATGACTCTGCAAGTCTCTGCACAAGCCTTTCATTGTTTGCAAAATACCTCAGTAATGTACGTAGGGGCATTTTGTGTGTTATTTAAAATGAGCACATATTACGATATTTTTGAAGGAGTTCTTGCTTAAGCTGAAGTTGAGTTCGCAATATCTCAAACTGTTTCAGTTGGTCTTGTTTGTTGAACTCTATGCCAGGTAACCTCTTGATCTGCAAAATAAAAAAAAAACAAAAAATACTTATTCATTCATCATATTTAATTAAGTGTAATTTTAGCTGGTATTTTTGTAAATATCTTTTTTCCAGGAAGTCACTACTTTGCAGGCTACAACAGTGCTTTTTTTAAACAGGCAAATTCATGAGAGTGTACCTATATCACAACACTACTTTGTTAAATGCATGAGCATTAAAATTTATTATATTTGATCAACTTTAAACAATTTATTATATAAGGTTTCTTTCCTAGGTCAAAAAAATTATAAATCTGCAACTGTTTATGTTAGTGTATTATATAAAAGTGTCACCTGTGATCTTGCACCTTCCAGTTTCTTTTGCAATTCCAACACTTTTAGACTGCAGTCTTGGGATTCGCGGGCTCTTGCAGATATATCCACATATTCCCTCTCCAAACTACGCAAAAAATGACTTAATGTCAACTATTATCACATTAGTCTATAAATAAAACTTTTTAACCAAAATTTACCTGCGTATGATTTCGTACACAATAGGTAAAAAATCTACATCAACATCTTCAACAGATAGTGGGCTAAAATTGTTTTGGTCAGAATGGTCGTTATTGTTCTCCATATTTACTGGTAATTACTACGATACAGAAATATTTTTTCTCTAATTATATAAACATAAAATGACATATAATACAAAATAACAAGCTATGTAGGTATCATCCTTCTATCATCCGACACCTTCCAGTAACAGTGGAAATGTTAATTAAAATCTCCAATCACCAAATTTATATCAAAAGTTTATTATTATAAATATTATTGAATATTATCTCAATACTTTTATTTGTTTCTACTTTATAAAAAATTTTAAAAACATGGAATTATATACACCTCACGCTCACTTGTCAGTTGTCACTTGTGACTTGTTAGTAGCAGAGCTGAGCAAACCGGATGTATACGGTACTGAGTAACGGTGTGCTATCTAGTACCGAGTAACGAAACGTTACACACGAATACATTTCGTAGGTACCTACTCGCATTTTTTGTAGTATGTACATGTATTATGTATATGTAGTTGGGTACCCATCTACGAAAAAAGAGTAAATCCATGGCAAATTCAGTAGATTCCGTCAACAGTTCACTTGTAATTCTACACTTTACCTAATAAATCAAACTAAATTTAGAATAACTTGAACAAATCTAGTTCAAAATACGGAAAAGTGAAAAAATGCGCCTTACGCAACTTGGTATGTAATGTATAAGTATGTTTTCTACAAATTACGAATGTTGCGACACCGCGAGATCATACAATACCCGTAGGTACGCAATACGACTTGATTCGTTGCTCTAACATAACATAGCATGTTATGAGGTAGGTATCAGAAGTAACGAGTAACGTAACGATACTATAGTAACGAGTACTAATTGTTATAGTAACAATACATACGGGTACGCCTTTTTTCGTTACTTTTACACCTCATTCATTGGCATGCCGATCTGAAAACTATTAATCGAAGAATCGATTCCTCAGACCAAATAAATCTATTTTTTAAATCGATATGTTGTACTGAATAGATTCAGTGAATCGATATATTTTCACCCTCGAAAATCTACATTCGATTTTTCTGTTTTGGTAAAAATCATAAAATTATTTACGATTCAAAGACTTCTAAAGACGGAGCCATAGTTTTTCAAAGTTGGTACTATGTGTTTTTTGTTGCCCTGTGTGTAAATATGAGTGAAAGAGACAGTTCATATTAGTGTGTAAACGCGTGTTTCGTGTTATGTTGTGACCCACTTATTCGGTCATAGTATTGCACTACCTCTGTATTTATTACTAGCTGTTTCCCGCGGCTCCACCCGCGTAAATATACTATCGAGTATCCCGCGGGAACACTGTACTTTTACGGGATAAAAAGTAGCCTATGTCTTAATCCAGAGCCTAAACTACTACCACAGCAAATTTCATTAAAATCCGTTCAGTAGTTTTTGCGTTAAAGAGTAACAGACATCCATCCATCCTCACAAACTTTCACATTTATAATTTTAGTAGGATGTTTTATCCATATATGTCCAACTGTTTTTATGTGTTGCTCCGCTGCATAATGTGCCTCAAGAATGACGAAAGGAGGTGTCAAACACTTGGAATTACCATTTCACACGTAAGGTTTCAGTTTAAGGGTACAATTAGTAAATTAAATAACTTCTTTTATACCTGATCTTTCAGAATTCTATGGACTAAAAAATCCCTGATTTTACTGATAAGAGAACCCAGAGATTGTTTATTATGGTATCTTTCTTGTTTTTCATAAAATGGATTTATATTTACATTGTAAATACAAACTTGAAAAAAAAGTTCGATTTTTAATAGAACTTACGAATTACGATTCAAATCGATTTCAAAATCGATTCTATTCCGGAAAGAATCGCCATCTTTTATCATTTTTGGGTTAGGTACTTTAGCGAGCACTTCGGCGAAGCATGAAAGCGAGTTGTGTATTAGGCTGTGGTCTGTGGATACTTTATAGGTATTTAGATTGACGCAATTAAACATTATAAGCAAATAAAAAATATTGCTCATCTCTTTTTCGCAAAACTATTTGTAACGTCACATGTTGCTACCGCCATACATTTTGTAATGACAATTAATGTGTGGCGGGTGCAACTCGTGACGTCTCATAATGTAAATTAAATTTGGTTGTCTCTTCGTTATTTTTTAAGATTTACGAAAATGGGTTCTAGATTGTATTGTACGTGTATTCTACATGTTGTCTGACATCGAATAGACAAAAACTTTTTTAGGCAATATGCTTATGAGCACTCTGGGCTCTGGCGCATTTTAATTACCTATAATGCTTAGTAATATTTTTGTATGTCATTTACAAAAAATAATAAACGCTAGAACTACGGCTACACCCATGTTACTTAATGAAGCGTTTCCCATATGCCGGGTCGCGACCCGCCTTGTTTTAAAAACAATACCTTAGGCTGGGACTATATGCTCCGGATTCCGGAAGACCGTAGAAAATTCTGAGCATTAAAAATAGAACTCTGCGATAGTACAACAGAGTTGAAAATTGAACACATGAGTGTCGACTCAAATGTCAATGTCATATATGACAGCTCGTCACTAGAAACTTCCATATTTTCAACTTTATCGTATTAGCACAGAGTTCTATTTTCAGTGCTCTGAATTTTCCCCAGGGATCCGGATTCCGGAGCATATAGTCCCAGTCTTATATCGATCGTCGTT
Source organism: Phengaris alcon alcon (assembly GCA_037179445.1). Classification (NCBI taxonomy): domain Eukaryota; kingdom Metazoa; phylum Arthropoda; class Insecta; order Lepidoptera; family Lycaenidae; genus Phengaris; species Phengaris alcon. The sequence goes on along the minus strand of JAYRCH010000068.1, from coordinate 296,168 downwards.
TCAGCCTGGTGACGTCCACTGTGTAGTCTTTCCACATAGACATTCAGTGCGACCGGTCGTTCGCGGCCTGTGTCCGACTCCCAACGACTTTTCTCAGGTCCACCTGGAGGCCGTTCTACGCTTCGACGTTTAGTTCGTGGTCTACACTCGAGATCCTTTCGACCCCAGCGGCCATCGGTTCTACGGGTTATATGTCCAGCCCATTGCCACTTTAGCTTGCTAATGCACTGGGCTGTGTCGGTAACTTTAGTTCTGCTACGGATTTCCTCATTTCTGATTCTATCACGTAGAGACTCCGAGCATAGCTCTTTGAGCGGCACGAAGTATATGGATAAGTCCTATTGTGAATGACCACGTTTCGGCTCCGTTCCTATGTCATCACCGGTAACTACTATCGATTGACGCATCGTAAATATTCAGTGACTAATTAGAAGATTTCAAAATAAACACACCGGCATATTTAGCGGAACACAAAAAAAAGGTCCATAATTAAAAAAATATGGTTTTATTTTAAAATCTACTTACTACACTTCTTTTGTTATTTAAAGTTTCATATGTTTTAGGCTCAACTCACACTGGCACAGAGTCGAAGCGACGCGACGCGTTATATTTTTCAGCCTATAGCATATTCATCTCTATTGTTCCATTATTTAAGTACAAATTTGTGCTATGTAAATATGGAAGCGCACGTCGACGCGCGTTGACGCGCGCATTCGCGCTTCGACGCTCGGCTGGAGTCGAGCGGATTCGCGAGTCGCCGCGCGTTACTCGGCCGCAGTGACGCGTCAGACGCCGACCACTACGGACGGACGACAGTGCTGAACTATACGACAATGGACGAAGATGAAAAATTAATTTTTTTAGTACAGAAATATGAATGTCTGTTTAACGTCAAGGCGAAAACCTACAGTGATAAAAATTGTAGGAAAAATGCCTGGCAAAAAGTAAGCGGTGAAATGCAAATTTCTGGTAAGTTCTAACTGTTTATTATTACATTTACATAACATACACAATAGTTATAAAGGGTGTAAAAAAATTAAACCCAGAACCGAAAGTGGGGAACACTACTTATCAATGCGAACATTTTCCCTCAAGAAACTATACCTGGGAAATCAAGTTTTTCAGGGATAATTAGGTGCGTAGTTTGTACTCATTTGGTTGTTATATTAACATATTCGTGTTTTGTATCATGCTACCAGCATTTAAAATCGCTAACGAAATCGGTAACAGGGTAAATAACACGAATTGTATGAAATATCATCAATTCAAGTATATACTTTGAAACCGATTATCCTGGAAACCCTTGATTTCCCAGGTATGGTTTCTTGGGAAAAAATGTTTGTATTGACGAGTAGTTTTCCCCACTTTCGGTTCTGGGGGTAATTTTTTTACACCCTTTATTTTATGTACACGCGATGTAAATCCAATGAAGTATTCAGTTGTGTTTAATAATGTAACATTATGACCACTTTTTTAACATCGTGTGATCATTTCGTTTTGCCATGGTACTGCCCCATGCTCGGATATAAAATAAGATTTGAATTTATCTCTGATCACCATGGCATTTGACGTAGTTTGGTTATCGACTGACCGCATATTTTGTAATATACTATTACTTGGCAATTGCAAGTTTTCGAGTTCGTCATTTTCTCTTATGTAATTATGCAAACATGTGCATGCAAGAACCATAGAATCAAGATGCATCGGTTGCATTTTTATTTTTTTTTGAAAAACCTCAAATTTTTGTGACAGGATTCCGAAAGCACTTTCTACTAGGCGCCTTGCTCGACTTAAGCGATAATTAAAAATTTTCTTTTCATGATTGTCAGACACCTGATTTCCAGGATATGGTCTCATAATGTGTTCGGACAAGGGAAATGCTTCGTCTCCTACAAAAACATGTGGCATTTCTTCTATCATACCTGGCAACCTTTTATTAGACGGTATATCAATCGTATTATTTTGTAATCTTTGTCCAAATTTAGAGCTGTTTAATATGCCGCTATCACTGTTACGTCCATATGCTCCAATGTCAACAATAATGAATTTGTACTTTGCGTCAACAACGGCTAACAAGACAGTACTGAAATATTTTTTGTAATTAAAGTAGAGACTGCCACTATTCCAGGGAGCCCTTATATTGACGTGTTTACCGTCAATTGCCCCTATACAATTAGGGAAATTCCATATGGTTCTGAATTCCTCCTCTATTTTAGTCCATAATTCTTGTGTAGGCTTCGGCATAACAAGTGGCTGTAAATATTTCCATATTGCTGCGCAAACTTCATGTACAATTGTTAAAACAGTGCTGTATCCTACTCGATAACTTTGACCTAAGGCTTGAAAGCTTATCGCCGTAGTCAGAAATCTGTAACAATTTAAAAAATACACGTAAATAATACATTTTATTAGATTAAAATAAAAGTTACAATTTTGTGTTCCTTTTTCAGAGGCGGAGTGTCAAAAGCGGTGGAAAAGAATTCGAGATTGCTACAAAAAGGCCATTAGATTAAGGCAATTTAAGAGTGGTTCTGCTAGATCAAATGATAAGCCAATAAGATTTGAAAAAGAATTGGAGTTTTTAAAACCATACTTGCAGAACAAACCACAGACGTGTAACTTAGATAGCTCCGAAGAAACTGACCTAAACACTGATACCGACACCAACTTGTCCGCTGCGTTGCCATCTCGACCCGAATCACAATTATCCAACCATTCCGATACTACACGAAAGAAGTCCCAACCACTATCACAAATGTTATTCGCGCAATATCTGGAAAATAAGAAAAAAGAAGAAGATCCAACAGACACATTTTTTCTCTCTATGTCTAAAACCGTTAAACAGATGCCAATACAAATGCAAGCGCAACTGAAACGACAGATATTACTTTTAGTAACTGACGCGGAAATAAAAGTTGCTTCCAATGCTTCCTTTCAACCTGAAACAACTAATATCAACCCAAGGCAAGCAAATACTTCTTCATCCAGTGGCTATACAACAGAACTACGAACCGAATCAGAAAGTCTTCAGCTGCAATCTAATTCCACTAACTATAATGTTAACACATATACAATGCAGCCAAATACCGGCTATTATACAATACAGCTACCAACCACTTATACTCCTTCTACAAATACGTCAACCAGTACCAACTGCACAACCATTAATCAGTTCGGAAATAGCACTTCTTCGAGCTATCGTATAGAAAATCTCGAGCTGCCACCTTCACCGTACATACCATTGCCGATTGGGATGACGACGCGGCAACGGAGGGAAGGCGATAATGACTACAGTGAATGACGTTATGTATGGCTGATGAATGCCCTGATTTATTAATTATTAAACTAAGTAAACAGGGTGGGACGGTTCTCCAAAAAATTATAAATACTTATTTTTTGTCATACCTACCTATACTTTCCGGAAATAATGTCATGTAGTTTTTAGCTTAAAATGATGTGATATATGCATGCTATCAGTTTCTGGAGAACTGTTCCTTACACCTTGTATAATAATGCGTAAAAATTATGATTCAAGATAAATAAATCTATATAAATAAAAACAAATGCTTTTATTTTTGTCCTATTTGTGTTCTCAAACTGTCGATCATATTGTAACGAAACTAAGGCAGGGTGTTCTGACGACGCTCGAGAAAAATCCACTGATGTTATAAAGGTCTTCTCACGCAAAATTACAGAACTACTAGGTACGTTACGGTACTACCACCGCCTATCATTTAAAAGCAAATTGAAATAACAAATGCACACACATCCGAGGGGCTAGTGTGAGTTTGATCGAGTACGAAACGTTACTATCGCGTCTGTCGGAATCAAAACTTCCCCTTACGTCCGCTAGGGGCGCTGTTCGATTTCCCATACTAATTCGGCTGTGACGCAGACGCGATAGTAACGTTTCGTACTCGATCAAACTCACACAAGGGGTACCGCTCGTTCATCAAGTCCAGTATTACTATGCTTGCGCTGAATTCGAACACAGTTTTCCGAGTCATAGTCGATCAAAAATAACAATAATAGCTCTTAAAAATTTACGTACATACCTCAAGCATATTGATATCCGCTCTTCAACGGAAATTGGTATTCTTAAATTTGTTTCTTGCTTTTGGATGTGAGGCCTCAAAATATTTACCAAATTTTCAAATTTATCTAAGCCCATTTTATAATAATCATAAAAATATCTTGGGTCCTGGCTTAAATCGTTACTACAAAGTGTTTTGAATTCGCCAAGAATATGTCTTTTCTTCCATAACTCGTGAACCCAAAATTTTCGTTTTATTTTCCTATTCTCAGCTTCTGATATAATTTTACTTTCTTCCTCTTCAACTTCTGATATTAGCGCAATCATGATAAGATCGATATCAACCATCGTATACTGCCGAGCGAGCACCATTCACGAATGTTCGAAAGTCACTAGTCCAGCACTGTGATCCGAACGCGCTAATACGAGCATCGTCGCGCGCAGACGCACGTCGCCGCGCGAACACGCGCGTCGCCGTGCAAAACATGACGCGTCGCTTCGCTTCGACTCTGTGCCAGTGTGAGTTGAGCCTTACTTAAAATGAGATCACATTAAGAACAGATTTTGCGAGTAAAGGCTATTTGTGAAAAATGGTACATTTTTGAACTTTTCATGTAACCGGGAAAAGTGAAAATTAATATTAAAAAACCAATTATTAAATAAGAAAAAATGGTGATTAATATCGCGTATTTCCTCCACATGCTTTTATTAAAGTTTCTACCCGTCTAGGCACACTGAGAATGATGTTATCGATGGTCTCCTGGGATAGTCTCCTACATTCCTCAACTACGGCGATTCACAGTTCACCCACGTTGGCGTATTCTGAACTTAACTTTTCTTTTCAGCAAGTCCCAAACGTGCTCTATTGGGTCCATATCCGGTGATCTCGCCGGGCACTCCATAACAGTGATATTCATATCATTAAGATAAGCTTGAGTTACCCGAGCGGTATGCGGCCGACCATTATCCGGCATAAAAAAAAATCGTCACCGATATATGGGGCAAACGGTACGACATTTTCTTCTAAAACTTCTCTGATATAGCGGTCTGCCGTCAGACTCCCTCTGTCAATCACTACCAAGTCTGTGCGAGCTCCCAAACAAATGCCCGCCCAATCCATTATTGATCCACCACCGTATGTAACTGTAGTTTCAAAATTTGTCTGAATGTATCGTTCTCCTTTGCGTCTGTATATTCTTTGCCTGCCGTCAATTTGATTTAAGAGAATTCTACACTCATCACTAAACAATACCTTACTCCATTGGTCCGCGTTCCAAAGTCGATGTTCCTGAGCAAAAGTTAACCTGTTTCTACGATGATTTACCTCGAGCCTTGGAGCCTTGGCGGGCACAAATGAACCCGAACCAGCTTCTTCGAACCTTCTTCGTACCGTACGCTCACTTACGGTTACACCCCGCACTGCTTGTAACTCATGTCGGGCTTGGACGGCCGTCAAACGGGGGTTCTACGTACACGAAGCCGAATGAAACGATCATCTTTACTCGAAGTGCGTCTTTTTCTGCCTTGTCCTGCTCTTCTCACATAAGTACCGATCTCCCTGAACCGTTGGATACTGCGATGGATCGTTGAAACTGGTTGACGAAGAACTCTGGATATCACTCTGTAGGTTTGACCATTTCTTCGCATTTCGAGTGCCCTGGCAATCTCCGTTGGGGCTAAGTCAGGCATAATTCAGTCCTCAACTCCAAAAAGATACGCGATTAAAAAAAAAACTAACAAAAAACAGTATTTCAATGAAATTTTAAATCAAACCCAGAAGAAAGAAATACTCGAAGTTCGCTCCAGATAAGGTGTATTTGAATAAAATTAAAACAATTACATAAAATGTGATGTTCAGATGTTTTCTTAATTTGAAAATATTTCTTTTTAAATTAAATGACGTATAAACCAGCCAGCAACCTTATATGATACTGATATCAAACCTTTATTTAATGTTCCGCTAAATATGCCGGTGTGTATACGTCTAGTATTGATAAAACTTTTTTACTATTATTAAATGTAAGTATATTAAGTAATTTACCGAATAGAACCAGCTTGGGTTTAAAAGTAATAGCTGCCCACACCGATTTCGGAGACGGTGGCTATGCTATGCAGGAGTTATTTTATAGTGCCCAAGTGTGTGGGCAGTACACAAGAGCACTCTTTCTGGGGACGGATAACTAACTCGACTGGCGAGAGATCAGGCGCAGGACCAACTATTACGTGCTCATCCGACGCATGGATCATCTTTTTTGTCAGACAATGAGGTGATTAGCCTGCATTGTCCTATCCAAACTTGAAAACAACTTTTTTTTAGACAGTCAGACAGACAACATCGGGAATCGAACCCACGACTCTGAGCCGAGAGCCAACCTCAGGCTGTACAGGTTTTAAAAGGTTTAAGTGGGTCACGAAGGGGCAGTTTCAAAATTACCGGGCCATGGCAAATTACATTAAGCGTTAGTACATTAAGCGCCTTACTCGTGGTCCAGCCTGCAAAACCAACACTGGTACTAATGTCAATAATTAATAGTGTCAAAAGTGTCAATCCTAGTCCTACTAATATTTTAATATATGTAAAAGTTTGTAAGGATAGATAGATGGATGAATGGATGGATGTATGGATGTTTGTTACTCTTTCAAGCAAAAACTACTGAACTAATAATTTCGATGAACGAAATTTGGTATGGTAGTAGTTTAGGCTCTGGATTAAAACAAAGACTTCTTTTTATCCTGGAAAAGTACAGTGTTCCCGGGATATTTAATAGTTTATTTACGCGGGCGGAGCAGCGGGAAACAGCTAGTCATTTATAATGATTGTCTACAAAACCGCTACAAGGCCGCGGTATTGGATGTGAAAGCTGGACAGTGAGTATGCTGCTTTACACACGGTACAGACTGCAAATCCAAGGTCGCGGACTTGTAGGCAAAGATTATTAATGATTGACATTATTTATAGTCTATAATTAGTCCTTTTTATTTGACTGGCTGGACTTTCAGAATTCAGGCTGTAGATACCGTCTGTATGGCGATTAAGACGACGAAAGGTTTATTAGGAACGGAAAGGTAAGATAGGTACGTAGGTTAACGTTAAGACTGGAGACAACTGGGACTGACTTTTTGCTGAGGTGGTGGTTCTGGATCTGCGCGGAGGTTTCTTCTCACTACACTACACAGCTGTTGAGCGGATTATCGATAGATTTATCGCGGTTCGCCGGCGAATTTAGTTTAGTTTTGACGGAAACAAATAAATATATGCGCACACGCGTTCGCGTTCACTAAGAATTCGGGATGAGCTAAATAACGTCCTGCGTGCGAGAGGTTCAATCGGCAAGTCTTTACATCACTTGCTCACACCGCCTTCCAGTCTGTCGGCCATACTCGCACGTGATTGGCCGATTTTAATTCTCTTTATATTCATTCTGGGGTGAGCACATGCTATCTTGCGTTCTCTCCAAAACACCATAAGATGTTTCAGTTAAAGCGTCTATTACTTTACTGAATCGACTGAATTGACTCATTGACTGCACTGGCGATTTATTTGGACGTTCACTAGACTTTGAACTTGATAATTTAGATAAACGGTGTTGAAAACGTTTTAACTTTTACTACGAAAATAGAATTTTCGTAGGTAAAACTTAAAAATTCACAGATTTCGTGCCTCGCACGACTATCGAGCACATTGGAAATGAATCTACAAAAGTTGAAAAAATATTGTCGCTGAGCGACGTGAAAGTCGGGATAAGGAAAAGGTTACAAAATAATTAAACTACACCGTTGAATGATAATACTTATTTTATTCTTAGACTAGTTTTTGCCCGCGACTTCGTACGCGTAGATCTTGAATTGACTAATTACCTATTATTTTTAGAAAGAGACTTTAATTATGCTTAAAATAAATTAAATGGTAAATAGTTTAAGATTATTTTATTATTAGAGTGTATTTAAGGACCTCTTTATATACAACATTAACTTGTATCAAGGATCACCAGACTGCTAGCCGAACACGCAACATAGAACTGTCCGTGTGAGAAACAGTTCTCTCTTAGGTCTATCCCAGCCACTTTCAATGGCTGCCCCTGTGTTTTATTGATCGCGAAGCATAGTTTTAGAGGAAACTGCAGTCTTTTAAATACAAATGGATACTCTGATGGAATCAATGGTATTTGAATAGTTTCCCTTTGAGCACATCTAGTGAGTACAGCTGTAGCCTCGACAATGTTGCGATGGAGAACTTTTATCTTTAGCCGAGATTTCAATTATATTAATTATACAAGATTGTCTCGTATAAAGTTTATGATATTTTGTTTTGTTTTTCACTATTTCGGTCATAACTTTTTTCATTTTTGACTTTCTCGAATTTTTTTTTTGTAGCTTACAGATGTGAATACACGTCTTTTGTGCATTTTTTAAAATATTATATCTTCAAAACTCACCCAGAGATAAGAACCATTAAATATTCGTTAACGTGCACAAGTGCGGGCAAGTGGTACAACTTCAAAAAACGTGCTATTTTGTGTACCCTCCAAAACTCCCTAGGAACTTTCAGTAAAGCTTTTACCACTTTACTGACTCGACACATTGACTGCACTGACTATTTATTTGGGCTTTTACTAGACTTTAGACTTGACGATTTAGGAATAAGGTGTTGAAAATTGAAATGAAAATTCCATTTCCCGCCTTTTTAACTTGACCCTGGCAAATGGTTTTAAGCCGACGCCATATACTTAAATAAAAATAAATAAAAAAAGTTCGTGACAGTGACACTTTTGACAGTTCATGTTGTTTTTGATTTGACCTACCTACTTGTGCTGTACTTGTGACTACATTGTAAATGTGTTTATTTGCAGACAAATATATTATATTATGGTAATTAATCAGTGAAATTGAAATGGATGAAGTTCGTAAATTAGAGCACCTCTCGCTTGTGTCTAAAATATGTACAGAATTAGATAACCACTTAGGACTAAATGATAAAGATTTAGGTATGTATCCTGATGTTTCTATTGTCTTTAGAGTTCAACTGTAAATATTTGTACTCCATTTTAATCACATTATATATATTTTCACATTTATCCTGGATCCTACATGTATGCCTACAACAATCATAAAACCTTGTGTAATATATTATGGATTTTAGCTAAGGTTGAATTTTGATATAATTTATAATAATTAATAATATTTTTGATACATATTTCAGCTGAGTTTATTATAGATTTGGCAGAGAAAAATCCAGAATTTGAACATTTTAAGAATGCTCTTGTTAAAAATGGTGCAGAATTCTCAGATTCATTTACCTCTAATTTATTACGAATCATCCATCACATGAAACCTTCAAAAACAGATGCTCAAACAAATGATAAGAATGTTGTAAGTTCAAATCCATTAGCTGCAAAATTTCCTGGCCTGGCAATACCCAATGATAAGCCTCATAAATTTTCTTCCGATGATGAGAGTGATGACAATACTAAAGAGAATAAACAAAAAAGGGTAACCAGTAAAGATATTTTTCTAGATGGTGAAAAGCCAATAGTTCAGGAAAAATGTGCCAGTAATGTTGTGGTTGATGCTATGGCCGCATTTGAAGCATTAGCACCATCAAATTGTAAAAAAAATAAAGAAGAGAACAAAGATTCTATAGACACTAAAGTTAAAAAAGAGTATTCCAGAGACAGAAGAGAAAGAAGTAGAGATAGAAGTCGTAGTAAAGGAGGTCGAAGTAGAGAAAGGAGTCGTAGTCGAGGGAGAAGAGGCAGAAGTAAAGACAGAAGAAGTAGAAGCAGGGGTAGAGATAGAAGAAAAAGTTCAAGGAGCCATCACCAGTCTAAATCTAGAGACAGATCTCATAGATCGAAATCAAGGGATCGACATCACAGATCTCGATCTAGAGATAGACGCCGTAGATCCAGATCTAGAGATAGAAGATCAAAGTCAAGGGGTCACTCTCATGATAGGGACGACAGGGGAGGTCATAGAGATAGCAAATATACCAGAGGACGAAGAAACAGGAGTCCTGAAGTGCAAATTAGTGAGGATCCTGAACCAGGAAAGGTAATAAAAAAAAAGCTCCTAAGTTTTAATAGTGCATACATGACACAGCTTCTGCTCTGTGCCGCTGTAGATTTTTTTTTCTCATGAAATGGATATGAGAAACAAGCAGTCGGGTCACCTGATGATAAGCGATTATGGCCGCCCATGGACTCTCGCAACACCTGAGGAGTTACAAGTTCAACTACTTGTCTAAATTAATAATATATTTGTATAGATTTTGTGATGTAGTATCAACGGCAAAATGTGTGTAAAGGATCATAGATTAACTGCCCTACTTTTTTAATGATTGTAATAATTAATGAGGTTTAAAGTAATAACTTAATCACTTGAGTTCTCCAAAAAATGTTTTAGTACACCATGCACTTTAAGAAGTTACCTTATTTTTATTGTTACTTTCATTCCTACATTAGTTTCATTACTACAGTAGTGAAAAAAAAAACAATGTGTAAATTATTATTTACTAATTTTCAGATATACAATGGCAGAGTGGCTAATATTGTGCCTTTTGGATGTTTTGTGCAAATGGAGGGGTTGAAGAAAAGATGGGAGGGCCTGGTGCACATTTCTCAGCTGCGGGCCGAGGGCCGGGTAACCAATGTGTCAGATGTTGTCTCCAGAGGTGACAAAGTCAAAGTAAGTGTGGAGAGTTTACGCACATTTTATCATAATTTGTTAAAGATTCCTTTAGGCCACTTTAACACACATTAACACAAAGTTCCACAACTTTGTGTTAATGTGTGTTTATCACTATAGTCTATTCGCATTAAGAAGTCAGTGTATCATGCATACATAACATGTCAAAATGGCTTACTTTTATTGCTTAATGTGTGCAACATTGGACAATTTTGACATTTGTATGCATTATTGTCTGACTTCTTAACACAAATAGACTTTAGACATTGGATTTAATATAACCTTTTGTACATTGTTTCATGTTATAATTTTTTCTAACATACAACATTTGTATTGGCAGGTGAAAGTCCTATCAATGACTGGACAAAAAGTTTCGCTCACTATGAAGGATGTGTGCCAAGAGACAGGCAAAGATCTAAATCCGACTCTGCCCGCAGTGGAGGTATGAGGTTTTTTTCTTCCTTACTTCCTTCAACTTACATATTAATTTATTTTTTGTCTGTATTTTATTATTTTCTTTACCTGTAATTGTATACGAGTAAAATAAAAATAGAAGCCATCTGAATAATAACATAATTTATATTGTAGGCTGAACGCGAGGGGCGAAACCCGGACCGGCCACCACCGGCCGCGACGGTGCTGGCGGGCCTGCAGGGCAGCATCGACCCCGACGAGGACTCCAGCAGGAAGCGCGTCACCAGGATCTCCAGCCCCGAGCGCTGGGAAATCAAACAGGTACCATATTCTTTTCAACATAATATTATACAATATTCATAGTTTTTATTAAATCTTTGTAATATCATATTTTTCGTCAGATGATTTCATCTGGAGTCATAGACAAGAGTGAGTTGCCCGACTTTGACGAGGAGACCGGCCTGCTACCGAAGGACGAGGACGGCGAGGCGGACATAGAGATAGAACTAGTCGAGGACGAGCCGCCATTCTTGCAAGGTCACGGAAGGGCCCTGCACGATCTATCCCCTGTGAGGATAGTAAAAAACCCAGACGGTTCCCTAGCGCAGGCCGCGATGATGCAGTCGGCGCTCGCTAAAGAGAGAAGAGAACAGAAGATGTTGCAGCGGGAGCAGGAGATGGAGAGCCTGCCGACGGGCTTGAACAAGAACTGGATCGATCCCCTACCGGAGTCCGACGGCCGGGCGCTGGCCGCAAACGTGCGGGGCACCGGCGTTGCGCCGCAGGACCTGCCCGAGTGGAAAAAACACGTCATAGGAGGAAAGAAATCGTCGTTCGGAAAGAAAACTAATTTGTCGCTTTTGGAGCAGAGACAGTCGCTGCCCATTTATAAATTGCGCGACGAGTTGACAAAGGTAAGTATTATATTTTCATAAAGTATAAACATTCTTTGTAAATAATTAAAACATAAGGTCGTATATTATGTTTCGTAATGAAGAAATTAAAATGAATCTCAGAATATGATTCCCGGATATTTGTATTCTAACAGTTGCGATGTTTTTGTGCAGGCTATATCAGACAACCAGATCCTGATAGTGATCGGCGAGACGGGGTCCGGCAAGACGACGCAAATCACGCAGTACGTCTGCGAGAGCGGGCTGGCGGCGCGCGGGCGCGTGGCGTGCACGCAGCCGCGCCGCGTCGCTGCCATGTCCGTGGCCAAGCGCGTCGCCGAGGAGTTCGGCTGCCGGCTCGGCCAGGAGGTCGGCTACACCATCCGATTCGAGGACTGCACTGGACCCGATACTATCATCAAGTATGTATTCGCAAATGTAACCAGGGTTGGCATGAATAGATTTAATCAAAAATGTTTAATTTTACTTTCTTTTACAGAAATCAACATAATAAAACAGAATTAGAAATTCTAATTAAATTACAAACTATCGGTTATTATATGATCTACAATCGAGTCTACGTACGTATGATACGTTGACAATATACGTAGTTCATAAAATTACCGATAGATGTCAGAAAATCGTGAATAGATAGCCAGCATATTTACAATTTACTTTAAAACTGGAATGCAGTGGCGTGCACAGGATTATGACACTGGGTATGCGGCGAAGTACTCGGTCACAAAAACTTTTTCGTTTATAGATTTTTAGCATAGCTACAGCCAAGCGACGGATCTCTAAGTCGAAACCATGCCAACAGAGCAAGTCTTAGATGTACTACTATTCATGTACATCTTCTACGGCAACGCAGACAAAACAGCGATCGATCGTCGCGGCGGAAGAAATTCTAATAAGTAAAATAATAAGCATATTTTAAAATATTATAACTACTCACTAGTCAGTCAGCTTCAATTTTCACATATTCAAGGTTCCGGTTACTTGAGATTACTATATCCCGATGTAAATTACTAAATAATTGCAAGGAAAACAATATAATTTAATCGTGTGTACACAACCACACAGCCAGTTACAAGTTTCATAACTTTTAACATGAAATTTTCGAGTTACATTATTTTTTTGCTGGTTTAATTGTTGTAACTCGGGTACACACTTACCTTTAGACAGAATTTGACTCTTTTCACTGAATGACAATTGTGAGAACTTGTTATTTTTAATTTTTAATAAACACATTTTCAACACTTTCTCACAGTCAAATAACATTTAAAAAAAATCGACTAACTTACTAGTAAAAGCAAATCACTACAATTATTATAGAAACTCAGTAATAAACTGTTAAATGTACACACTTTCAAATGTTAAAATGAAAAATCTTTTAAGAAAACTATAAATAAACTGGAGCGATTAAATTGTAAACAATGCTTATCACATTGAAATATGCAATATGGCCCCCGCGAAACACAAAACGTTTCTTCTATTTAAACAAATAAAACCTTACTAAAAAAAAATGCGTAATGTGTGCATACATGATTCATTAGATTCGCGTCGTATTGTTTTTACTCGGATTATAGGCATCGAATAATTTTCGACAAGCCAGTTCGGCGGTTTTCGGAAGCGATCGGATAGCCGAGGCCCGAGAGCCATCGCCTGCCGCGGGACTTCCTGCTATATAATCATGTCGATATTCATGGGTGTGTGCGTTTGCGAAGTATGAATTTACTATTAATTAATTATTAAAGTCATTTAAAACGTACGAACGTTTTATTAAAATATCTGTGAATGACAAGTAAAGCACTGCATTTCTGCCTATATGGAGCGCACGCCCCTGCTGGAATGTAATAGTTAAAACCCCGACTTAAATGTTCTGGCTTTATTTTTCCCTAACTCCTTAAACATTAAACTAATACTATATAAAAATTTCAAATTGTCTCAAACATATTATTTGGGATAAAAAAATATATTTTTCAAAAATTTGTATATTGACTTAGCCCCGCTTCTGTCTCCTGCAGTCTCGTATTGGGGTACAATATGAGAAGTATAGGAAGGTTTCAGCTTCTCCTATCTATCTAAAATTCCCGCGCTGTGTCCGCGCAATCCCGTGAGGGCGCGTTCCGTTTTACGCAAAAATATAGTTAAATTTAATAATAAAAGGAAATAATAAAAAAAAACGTACTTTATTCGATTATTTAAAAAAATCATCATTTTCTCCAACCCTGGACTAATATAACTAATACTATAACCGTTAATTTGTGAACGCGTACCTGTGTGTAAAATTGACATTGGTAATATATTGAGAATCAGTTCCATAAATTAATCGTGACTTTGTTTTAGATACATGACGGACGGTATGCTGCTGCGGGAGTGCCTCATGGACCTGGATCTGAAAAGCTACTCGGTGATTATGCTGGACGAGGCGCACGAGCGCACCATTCACACGGACGTGCTGTTCGGGCTGCTGAAGCAGGCGGTGCAGAAGCGGCCCGAGCTCAAGCTAATCGTGACGTCGGCGACGCTGGACGCCGTTAAGTTCTCGCAATACTTCTTCGAGGCGCCGATCTTCACCATCCCCGGTCGCACGTTTCCGGTGGAGGTGCTGTACACGAAGGAGCCGGAGACGGACTATCTGGACGCGTCACTCATCACCGTGATGCAGATCCACCTGCGCGAGCCGCCCGGCGACGTGCTGCTGTTCCTCACCGGCCAGGAGGAGATCGACACCGCCTGCGAGATCCTGTACGAGCGCATGAAGTCGCTGGGCCCCGACGTGCCCGAGCTCATCATCCTGCCCGTGTACTCGGCGCTGCCGTCCGAGATGCAGACGCGCATCTTCGAGCCCGCGCCTCCCGGCTCGCGCAAGGTCGTCATTGCCACCAACATCGCCGAGACCTCGCTCACCATCGACGGCATTTACTACGTCGTCGACCCCGGCTTCGTCAAGCAGAAGGTGTACAACTCCAAGACCGGCATGGACTCGCTGGTTGTAACGCCGATTTCGCAGGCGGCGGCCAAGCAGCGTGCCGGGCGCGCGGGCCGCACTGGACCGGGCAAGACCTACCGCCTGTACACCGAGCGCGCCTACCGCGACGAGATGCTGCCCACACCCGTGCCCGAGATACAGCGCACCAACCTCGCTACCACGGTGAGTACCGCTACACTAAGTACGCTACGTAGCAGTAGTTTAGACGACACTTTGTATTTTTCATCGTTTGGGAATTAATACGGATTGTGTGCAGGTGCTGCAGCTGAAGACGATGGGCATCAACGACCTGCTACACTTCGACTTCATGGACGCGCCGCCGGTGGAGTCGCTCATCATGGCGCTGGAGCAGCTGCATTCGCTGTCCGCGCTCGACGCCGAGGGTCTGCTCACGCGTCTGGGCCGTCGGGTGCGTTTACACACAAAATAATGCCTGAATATTAGATTTTTACATAGCATAGTCACTTTCGCCTTTGTACGGTTAGATCTTTTTAGATACATAACATTAATATATTATTCTACTCAAGAGAGGACAGTTTAGAAAATACTAATCTTATAAAGAGGAAAGATTTGTGTTTCTGTATCTTTGTTCCCGATTCACGCCAAAACTAATGGACCGATTTCAAAAGCTTTTTCAAAGTTCCTGCTAGTACTTCAATAATGTGACCCAAGGTGTAAGAAAATTTGCCATAAAATATTTTTCAGCGCATACGCTGCGTAAACTATTGACGATAGAACAAAATAATGTTTTCCAATATAAAAGAACATACTAATATTTACAAAAAAGTCCGCGACAGTATATAGTCAAATAGTTAAGGTAGTAAAACAACTTTTGTCTTCTAAAATTTAATTAAATTACTGAGACCAATATTTTTGATTTCTTTAGTAATATGGTATTAATCCAAATAAATATCTTACTCATGAAGAGTATTGTTTTAGAAATTAAATGCTCTTTGTTTCATCGAAATCAGATATTTAGTTTGGAAGTTTTCGCGAGTTCAAAAATAATATCTATAGTCAAAAGTACCTAATGTCGAATTGGCCAACCCCGTGTCTCAGATTAGTTCGTAGTTAGTGTAGATGTTAGGTTTGTAGGTGTTGGTTGTATATAGGTTTAGGTGTGGGTTGTAGTTAGTTAAATCTGTCGGGTCTGCTAGTATAAAATAATTTAATTTCTTTAATGTATAAACAAGCTTGTTTACTGCTACTTGTCTGCATATAGTTGTATGGACTATGGTGTACAATAAAGAAACATTTTCGCAGATGGCGGAGTTCCCGCTGGAGCCGAACCTGTCGAAGATCCTGATCATGTCGGTGGCGCTGCAGTGCTCGGACGAGATCCTCACCGTAGTGTCTATGCTGAGCGTGCAGAACGTGTTCTACCGGCCCAAGGACAAGCAAGCCCTGGCCGACCAGAAGAAGGCCAAGTTCAACCAGCCCGAGGGCGACCACCTTACGCTGCTGGCGGTGTTCAACAGCTGGAAAAACAACAAGTTCTCCAACGCCTGGTGCTACGAAAACTTCGTGCAAATACGCACACTCAAGCGCGCGCAGGACGTGCGGAAACAGCTGCTCGGCATCATGGACCGGTGAGTGGTATACGAACATGGTCACTATGGTATTGACTAAAGTAAGGCCAACCAGACGAGATAAAGAATGTAAACAAATTTTCAGGGGTTAAAAACATTTTTATTTTAATAAATTATTATAAAGTTCGAATTTTAATCGCTGTCGTCTGTACTAGACAAAGATGATTCGTCGGAAGAGTCCGAGTCAGCTGTGTTTATGATAAAACTATCTATTGTATTATCAATCATGTTGTCAATATTGCTATAAAATATGTATCACTTCGAACGCATTCCAAACAGGAATGAACTTGTTCACAATTGTTTGGCGGACTAAATGTTGACAACTGCGGCACTGGCCGCTTTCCTGTACCACGAAACACGCTACGACAGCTGTCGTCGACCAACTGACACCATTATTGCATACGAGTGATAAGGACAGATATAATATTAACTCACTTTCATAATGCAACTCAGTTGCGGTCCATTTATTTACGTTTTTTATCTCGTCTCGTTGGCTTTACTTTACCTAGTTTCCCAAGTTATTTGTGCATTGTGATGATTAGATTGACAAAGTGACGCGTCTTCACGTCAATATAACCGTGTCCTACATAAAATGAAGACTTATTTATCGCATTTTCTGTGTTTAACGTATTATTTTTACTGTGCGGTCTTCTATGGTGCATAACACAGGTTAACAATACAGATTTACGATTCTAATTTGTCTCAATCTCTGTCTGTTTGCTAACGAGTTGTACCAATAAACCATTGTCATTTACAGGCACAAGTTGGACGTGGTGTCGGCGGGCAAGAACTCGGTGCGCATTCAGAAGACGATCTGCTCGGGCTTCTTCCGCAATGCCGCCAAGAAGGACCCGCAGGAGGGATACCGCACGCTCGTGGACAGCCAGGTGGTCTACATACACCCCTCCAGCGCGCTCTTCAACCGCCAGCCCGAGTGGTACGTGTTAATAGCTTCATAGATCTCTATAATAATATATAGAACTTTCGCATCTTCAATTAATTCTGTTTTTTCGCAAATTATATCTATATATACTTAGTCTGGCCATAAATACTGTTACATATTGATTTCTACGCGATTACGCGAATATTGTTCATTGTTTTAAACACTTACGGATTGTGTCGCGGTGCACTTTTCTTTTTCCCGACGTTTCGGCTACTTTCCAGCAGCCGTGGTCACTCCTCCCGTGACCTCCCGTAAGTGTTTAAAACAATACTGTTACAATTAAAAATAAACAAAATATTACATTTGAATTTGGAATCTGTCATTTTTATATGAATGTTCATTGAGTTTTCTCATTTTGGCGCCAATACATTGTACAATATTTTGCGATATTAAAATGGAGTAGGGTGATAAAGAGAACAGAATCGCTGTGATTGGATTACACAAAGTAGGTATGGAGCCAAATGCAATTTTTAAAACTCTCCATACGCTTGGTATTAGTAAAATGTTTGTGTACTGGGCTATT
This sequence comes from Phengaris alcon alcon, assembly GCA_037179445.1. Classification (NCBI taxonomy): domain Eukaryota; kingdom Metazoa; phylum Arthropoda; class Insecta; order Lepidoptera; family Lycaenidae; genus Phengaris; species Phengaris alcon. The sequence goes on along the minus strand of JAYRCH010000068.1, from coordinate 278,094 downwards.
AATAGGTACAATGAGACCTCTGTTTGTGACAGAAAAAGATCTGGCCGTTCACGTAGTGTTCGTACGAAAAAGGTGGTCAAAGCAGTAAGGGAAAGAATTCGAAGAAATCGTGCCCGAAAGCAAAAGATTTTATCTCGGGAGAATGAAGATTTCACGAAAGAACCATGTCGCGTATTTTAAAAGATGACTTAGGACTTGCAGCCTATAAGAGACGTACTGGTCATTTCTTAACTGATAATTTAAAAAAGAATAGGGTGGTAAAATCGAAACAACTACCACTAACTTTTCATGTAAGAAGTATTCTTCTTCTTCTTCCGACAAATGGAGTTATATCCAAAATTGTGTCGTGATGCGATCTTGAAATTTTACTCTCAATTCCGCTAAAGAGTTTCACTTCAATAACTAAATAAGTGTGGCCCTATATGTGTTTGTGTGTAAATGTAAGCAAGACAATATTATCCCTTGTTCCGTTTTAACAACTTAATTTTCTAACTAGTTATTTCGTCTTGTATTCGCAGGGTGATCTACCACGAGCTGGTGCAGACGACGAAGGAGTACATGCGCGAGGTGACCACCATCGACCCCAAGTGGCTGGTGGAGTTCGCGCCCGCCTTCTTCAAATTCTCCGACCCCACCAAACTGTCCCGTTTCAAGAAGAACCAGCGCCTCGAGCCGCTCTACAACAAGTACGAGGAGCCCAATGCCTGGCGCATCTCGCGCGTGCGCAGACGACGGAATTGAGCAGCAAGCGTATAATAATAAAAGTTATTTAATAGTACACACGTTTCTTTACCGTTTTTCAACCCCTACCACAATTTCTGTAGACGCGATGCGTGACATATATCGCACGACGTCGACATAGCTACTTCACGCCTAACAAATTATCGCCGCGAGGTATCTTAAATCCAAATCGTAAAGAATTATGATTATGTTCATAAAATCTCAATAAATAATCACATAAATCTAACCTGTTTGGACATGTGATAATCCCGTTATTAAGAAAACTAATTTGGTAAAGTAAGATAAAACCATATAAGCACAATAAAATTATGTAAGTTTAATGAATAACAAGACAATATTACAACTGTATGACTAACGAACCGTGCACTAAACCTCGGCGCTCTCGCCCTTGCCGGCCGACTCGAACTCTTGCCCTGTAAAATTTTAGCAACGGTAACAAAAACGGGAAGGATTTTTTTTATGTAATGCTGCATGGTAGTTTAATTTATGAAAGTGTAAAAAACAATATTTAATTTTTTTAGGTATTGTTTTTAAAATTATTGTTGTTTATGTCAGAAGATAATATAAAAAAGAAGCAAAAAATGCTTACTCTATAAGCTCAAGAACCATCGCTTTCATAAAGTAATATTTACTTTTGATTAGTATAGTTTATACTTTTGATTAGTATAGAAGACAGGGACGGATAGCAGACAGAGGACCTGTCTGCTATCCGTCCCTGTCTACTATATTCGAATGGGATTGTGTGACAGAGACAACACTCACCTGGTACGGGCGCGGGGCGGGGCCGCGGCGGGCGCGTGCGTTTCGGCCACGGCTTCTTGAGGTGCACGTGGTCGAAGTGCGTCTGCAGTCCGCTGCGCTCCCAGAACCGTTTGTCGCATACGGCGCAGCGGAATCGCCTCTCTGCGCCGTGGTGGATCTGCCACAAACATATAAAATAAATATATAATTAGGCGAGGCCTTGGAAGAAAAAATTTCTTCTTGAGCTTATCTGCCGTAGGTTGTTACTTGTTATCGATACAACCAGACTATAATTATTATTGTAGGTTGACACCTACAATAATAATTATAGTCTGACGTAAATAGTGAAAATAAATAAACTAAATAATTACTAACTTATAGATGGCGAGCTACTAGGAAATTTAAACAGGTGCTGTGTTGCGAATATTTCGAAAATCACGCTTGTAATTAAAACACATTATCTTTCATGTAAAATATCACCTTGGTAAAATTAGTTGTTAAAAGAAAAATTTGATTGGCCACGTGCTCAATTTGTAGTTTCATCTTTCCATTCTAGCATTGTTAAAATGTTAGGATGTTTGTATCATACTACTTGTCCTTAATATCATCTTATCTTTTTATTTTTGCCTACCCTTCATTTTTGTGATGGTCACACAGCCCGTGATTTTGATCGTTTGGGGTTAAGATCACGCTGTGTGACGGGACTCCTACCCACACGTTTATCATGAATTTTCTAGGGATCTATATACCGGGCAAAGGCACCCTTATACAAGGACTATTGGCTATTTTCCCACAACCGGATTTCTGAGGCCGCTAGATATTCCGGACTGTACAACTGGATTTGGAATCAGGCTGCACCGCCCCCTTGGACGATCTATCGACGACGATCGGACGTAGCGGTGACAGTGAGACGCTACCAGAAGTTGCAGCCCCAGTTCGCACTCACCACGCGCTCCTGGACTCAGCTAAGTTCCCACGTGGTTTAAAGCCCCTTCGATGCCCACAGACACCCAAGAAGCTAAACCAGATACGTACGGCCTTCTGCCTACAACCCTTACTTTTTTTAAATATACATTGTCACGGGAAATACATCTTTTATATTAATTTAACCCGTAACACATTAACCTATAAACCTACAAAAAACATATTTAAAAAATTCACTTTTTAAAAACCGCCGAAAACACTATTCGCCATGTTGGTTGATAGAGATTATCTGTGCTGTGAAATCATACTAGTACTATTTGTAATCTGTGCTATAGTCCGTAGTAGTAAAATGGCGGTGTTACGTTCCGTTTGGCGTTTTGACATAAATAACTTTTTAAGATGTGAACTATTTTTACAAAAACGTCCCGTTTCACTACAACATATGTGTTTAGTGTGTTTGTGTCGTCACATCCTTGCCGGAAGCTACTACGAGATTTTTTCATCAGTAGAAATTAAAAAACAAAAATACATATTTTTAAATCAACATTATTCATCAATCTTAAGTAATTTAATCTTAATTAATGATATCGCTAGAATACGTTTTACTAAGCCAAGTACTAAATTAAATACGAGTCAAGTAGCCTATTCGCACTTAATACTTCACCAAAAGACATGTGTCAATTATAAAACAGTCTAGAGTTTAGTAAATTTTGAAATAAATACATTAAATTACCAAAAAAGTTTTCAAAAAGTAGAAAATTATTTAAAATCCTAAAAAATTAAACAAATTATATAGTAAAATTGTCTACTCCTTTAAAAAGAAGAAATTTCCTAACTCTTGGATAAGCCCTAAGGCTAACCAACAACTCTACTATTGATTTAAATCGAAATTCTTAACACCACATCAATTACATATAACCATTTACTACTTGATATTTTTAGCAAAATAGTGCTGAGATATCTCGCTTGTGATCGGCCGATGCTTGTACTGACTGTCATCTACCAGCTCGGTAAAATAAATGTGCCAGAGTGACGTAAGAATTTCTCACGGAGACGATGTGTCGAGCGCGGTTGCTTTTCTCAGTAAAGCGCTTGGGGCAGAGCGGGCAGGCGTGCGCGCGGCGCGGCGTGCCCGCGTGTCGGCTGCCCGCGCGTCGCACACCGCTCGACGCCGCGCCGTCTGTGTGCACGCCCGCGTGCGCTCGCAGCAGATACGGGTTCTATGGAGTACAGTTTATTGTTTTTTATTATAAAGATACCTAAATATTTTAAAATATGTAATTACTTCATTGCAGGAAAGTGGACCGTTTTCATAATTCACTTGGGCGTGTAATTGACAATTGTATTGTAAATTGTTGTCATTAGATTAAAAGAATGCTCTACCTTCTATAAGATTAATCCCTGATGCTACATTATGCTCTATTTGTTAAATGTATTCCTACAATACTTTCTTCCTTTACTTTCGTAACCCAGTGGGACGGATAACCGACGACACGACTGGCGAGAGATCAGGCGTAGGTACGACTTTTTACATGCCGAACCGAGGCATGGATCATCTTTCTTGTCAGACAATCAGGTGATCAGCCTGCAGTGTACTAACCAGACTTGAAAACATTATTTTGCTGTTGTTCCAACGCGGGAATCGAACCCACGACCTCTGGAATCGAGAGTTTAGCTCTGCACCACTGGACCACGGAGGCGTCAGGCGACATAATACCTGGAAGATCCTGCCGCAGTGCTCGCACATGGCGGGGTCAGCGCCGCTGTACTGCGTGCGGTGGCAGCCGGGGTGCTCGCGGCGGAAGTGCTGCGCGTACGCACGGTAACCCTCGCACTCCTTACCACACTGTGTACATATTTATTTCATTATTTTTTAATATACGTCCACTGTAAAAATATATACTTGCATTTTATTGTCTATTTTGCTTTTTTATCTTAAATACTAGCTGACCCGGCAATTTTGCCGTTGTATGTATTTTTAAATGCCACATCATATGAAAATAAAAAAATTGTCGAAAAAATAATATTTGCTGTCATTTTTTAAAATATTTTTCAATTGACAAACCTTCTTCTGACAATAACGAACACATAAAAGAAAGATTTATTCAATTTGGTGCAGGCGTTTGGAAATTATGCGCGTACAAACGTTTCGGTAATTCAGTTTTATTTATATAGATTATTTTGTTATATCTTAATAAGAAAACAGTGTTTATTTTCTATTATTATATTATGGAATAAACGAAATTAAAAACTTTAAGTAACCCTGTATTGTCAAGCAGTGCTGATGATGATGAATTATAGCTATGAACACTCTCGACCATTGTCAGCTTTCAAACAAAATCGGTTCATCCGTTTGGGAGCTACGATGCCACGGACAAACAAACAGACATACACGACATACTCATAATACCACTCTGCTCCTTACGAGAAGGACAAAAAACTATAATTCACAAAATTATTAAAAGGGCAAGAAGGTGACCTTGATCTTAGTTTATTTTATTTAGACTTTGGTAATTAAAAAAAAACATTATGGACTTCGGAAAAAATGATATATTAAGTATTATAAAATAATTGTAGTAAATGTATAAATGTCCTGAGCACGATATTTGTAATATGCGAGTAAAAAGGGTGCGGGCATTAAGCCTGTAGTTTTATTTTATATTAAAAAAAAAACAACCCTCTGTTTTCGTCGGGAGTTAAAAATAAGTAAAGAAATAAACAACATTTCATGTGTGACGACTTACCTGTTCGCAGCAAACTAGGACGCGGCGCTCGGGCTCCGTCTGCTCGGGTTTCGTGTCCTCAGATTTCTCCTTAGCTGCCTTCCGCCTAGACTTTCTCTTCTCCGCCATATGGTAGTCGTTACGTATGCGCCGCCCACTGCAAAATTTCTACGAGTTGATATAAAGTAGTACTCATTTGTATAAAAAAAACGGACTCAGATCAAAGAAGTCGACATAATAATATGATCAATTAATTTATCGTATGTGGACTTCATTTGTCTCAGTCCCTTTCTTTATTTATACGAGCTATATCGTTTAATCTTCGACATTGACAATGACACTGTATTAAGCGCTAGTTAAGTGTTTATTTGTCAAAGACATTACTGTCTTACGCCCGTAACTAATAATCAATCTTAATCTCATTTTAGCTATCTGAGATCAAGATTTCAATACATTTCAACGATCCTAGGATTAACTTCATGTCAACTTACGTCAATTTGTGTTTGAGAATCTAAGATTGAAGTAAATCTAAGATTTGAGATACGTTATTAATTTCGGGTGTTAGCGCACACAAACGCCCGACTGTGGACGTGCCTTGTGCCTGTGTGTGTGATTGGTAAAATTTGGATTTGCATATACTACCGAACACGTGTAGCGGGTGGAGACCGTTTGTATGAAAACTGTGTAGCAGTGGCAGGTCACCGGTGGCGTCACTCACTTGTTGTCCTCGCGGCGGTGCGCGGCCGTCAGCTGCAGGTGGCGGTCGTGCGCTTCGGCCGTGGCGAACCGCACGTCGCACTCCGCGCAGTACGGGCCCGCCAGCTCCGCCTGCACAACCCACACTATACACACTACACGTCACTATATTTGTCTTCGGTTAAGCAAATAATTTGATTACTGCATATAATATATGGTTCGGTAAATTCAATTCCGGATATTTTGGGTATATGATCTACTGCTTATTATAAAGACGTTTAGACAAAAAAAAAAGATTGTGATACTCAAAGCAAAAAAATCATCTCGTGTACGGGAGAAGCTCCGCTCACCGCAAGCTCGCCCATATAAAGGAAGATATTATTTTCTTCGATAATGACAATTATTTTTCTGCATAAACGTCTATACATAAGCAGTGGATCATATGCCCAAAATATCCGTAATTGATTTTACCGAACCTTATATAGTAGGTATGTAAAAGAAAATTATAATATAGAGTACCGATGACGTACGTTCTTATCCCGCTTGTGTTTCTTGAGCTTGTGCGAGTCGACGCCGCGGCGCGTGTGGAACGTGAACCCGCACAGCGCGCACGGGAACCGGCACACGTGGTTCAGCCGCAGATGGCTGAGGTACGCCGTCTGCGTCCTGCGCGAGCGGGAGGGCGCACGATACAGCGGCTATACAAGTTGGCCCCGCGTTGCCGAGTGATGGCCAGCGCCAACGTGTAGACGATTTGCCTTGCCTTGTCATCGCTCGATGTCGCTCGCCTAGTTGGCCGAGTGAAGCCCCGCGCCAACATGAGTAGAGCTCACTTGCCGCAACTTGTCTTCACTCGGCGTCGTGATCACTTGCCTCACTTTGGACCGGTGTCGGTTTTTGTGCACAAATCAAAAGGCACTTGATTTGTACCTTTTTGCCGACGCTCCCATTGGTCTACACTGGGCCAACATGTATAACCGACTTTAGAGAGGGACGAGGATGTAAATAATAACCGGGCAAGTGCGAGACGGACAATCGGTCGGACAGCAGAGTCTTAGTAATAGGGTTCCATTTTTATCCTTTGGGTACGGAACCCGCGTGGGTTTTTTTTTCGAAATGGTATACGCTAACGGTCGGGTTAAGACCGCTGTAGCTACGTCGGACTATAACTGACCTGGGGGAATGGAAAGCTGCGTAAGTTAATATCTATTGTAATATATAGAACAACGATACTTTATTTTTATGGCAATAAGCGCCATCTATCGGGCAGTATATAATATCTAGTTATAAGTTTTTTTTGCGAAAATTATTGTTTTCTTTAGTTTTGTATTCTAAAAATTATATGTTATAGATAAATAATATTCATAAGGGAAGCCGATATGATGTCGAGTTGTATACACGTCTCGCTACTGAAGCCTGAACCCTATTAAATAAAGTGTAAGAGACACCGAACGGGGTATATAAAGTATACTGTATACGACGACGCTTGCTTTTCCTGTACCTAACGACCTTTTTTTCAACTTCAAAAGTGTTGTATAACTATGATTCCTGTCTTCTTTTATTACTTCTTCAATATAAGTTATTACTATTAGGAGATAAATTTGACGCGTGTATTGAATTTGTAAATTTTTTTTTGGCAATACAAGTTATGACGGGTCTAAAAACATCCTATTTGAAATTGTCACGACTCTAGGCTCCCATTACTCACGCGAACTCCTTGGGACACTGCGAGCACTGGAACTTCACGCCCTTGTGGAACCGCTCGTGTCTTTTCGCGACGCCCCTGAAATGTATTATAACTATTATATCATTTAATAAGTTTTTCACCGTACCTTTTTTACTAAAGGATAATCCTTTTAATGTGTACTACCAATTGTGAGTCAATGATACTATTTATTTATTTACACAGCGCTTATAAGGACGCGTTTACAAAATATTATGTTGTTTAACAGCAGCCGAGTGCGGACTGACCTTTCTTTAGAAATGTTTTCTGCAATAGAATAAGACAATGGCCAAATAAAATAAAACTCATTGCCACGCATTGAACCATGCATAATAGCTAAACACGTGAAAGTTTTGAGGAGACATTTGATGCTTTTTTCAAATATTTTTTATTATCGTTGGATTTTTTTTGTCAATTTTAAGGTGATTCTTGTTAACTGATTTTTTAAATGTTAAAATGGATAGTACTCTAAAATATAAACAGAATTTAAATGTAGTCATCTCCTCAATAATGTAAAAATATCTTAAAATAATGTAAATTTGTGAGTTTAAGTTCATACTAGCTACAATGAATGTTTTTTATATAATGTTAGTAAATAAATGATGTAGGTTTTTTTAAACTTCAAAAATACCTAAGCAAAAAACCACACATTAAGTTTCATATATTTTTTACATATTTTATCATGTAATAATACCTAAATATTTCAGAATATTTATAGGCATAAATGAAAGAAAATCAACACCCCTGTGTACCTATTCCTCGTGGTGAAGGGACACTTCTTGCAGATGTGGTCGCGCGTGTGGCTCTCCGTGAAGTGCTTGCGCAGGGCGGTGCGCGTCCGCCACCGGCAGCGGCACACCACGCACTCGAACTCGCCCATCACCTACACAATACACTGTCTGTGGGAATAACTATACTATTATAAATGTGAATTGTGAGGATGAATGGATGGATGTCTGTCTGTCTTTCTGACGAAAGAAGATTCAGAAACTTTCTGAATCTTTCACGCAAAAACTACAGAATGGATTTTGATGAAATTTGGTATGGTAGTAGTTTAGGCTCTGGAATCTGGAAAATCAGGTAGCAGTTTTAGGGTAGAGGAAGGAGAACTGTCTCTGTATCTAAAACTTGTCCGCTGAAATGAGATAAATTAGGGTGGCGCCCCAGTAGCAACAGGGTGAAGTAATTTTGGACTACGTTAATTAAAAAAAACGTTTGGTATATTGGACATTCGCTAACTACTCCTAGACCACGATTCACGTAAAACTCAAATTATTTAACTCGGGGCAAACTTCAATTTGTCACCAACTGCTACATTCATTCCTTACTCTTTGCCGCTGCTAGCGCCACTCATTGAGACTGAGGATATTTAAACTGCTATTTACTGCGTACAGATGGACACTTTTTCGAGTGTCCCCCTAATGAGTTTCTCTACAGTGCTCGTGGGATAATGTACGGAGCCGCGGGCAAAAGCCAGTAGTACACAAGCTTTATGAATGGGCGGTTCGACTGAAGAGGTGCCTAGACCTCGCCGAAAAAGGACATGAAAGTCAAACAACGGTTTCATTGTGTTACACCGAAAAAGGGTAGCGGAAACCCAAGGAAGGTTTAAAAGGTTGACAGTGCACCTGTGCTGCGGGAGTTCATGGGCGGAGGTAATTATGTAATTGTCGCTTGATTTAAAGCCTGTAGGTATAAGGAATATGAAAATCCTTGCCATTCCGGAAAATTAACGAAACTAAATTGAAAATTCACATCTTCGAGATCTATCCAATCACAATCCAGCTTTTCGTAGTTCGCTGCAATAAAAATGAAGCACCCTCAGTACACGGTTTTTTTCGTCGTCAGGCTTTATATAATTGATTGAGTGTACTGTTGGTTCTTGGTGGAAATTCATGTTCATGCAATATCATGCAACTTTTTTATACACTTTTTCACTTTATTTAGGTATTTACAATAATTTATATATGAACACAAGCGGTTTCAATTAACTCATCATCAGGTATAAATTGAAGGTAGATTAAACATAAGTAGGTAGAAGAAAAGTCGTTCAAAAACAAAAAAATAATAATAATAAAAAAAATTGTGACAAAATATTGTACCTTTTTAATTTTTTACTCTGACATTTTAATTCCATTCTATGACATTTCTAACTAAGTGTCACATTAATTTATCAATTACATGTGGTGTATATAATAATTAGAATAACAATTATTGATATGGTATAATTTAGTATATAATTAAAATTCTTCATGAAGTGGGCAACATTAATCTGCAAAATGTTTTTGAATTACTTTTTATCTACCTGCTTATGTTTAATCTACCTTCAATTTATACCTGATGATAAGGTAATTGAAACCGCTTGTGTTCATATATAAATTATTGTAAAACCCTTAATAAAGTGGAAAGGTGTATAAAAAAGTTGTGTGATATTATCAGGCTTTATATCACTCTCACTCACGTCACTGTGGCGCAGCGCGTGCTCGTCTCTGGCGGTGGGCGCGGCGAACACCTTGTAGCAGAGGTCGCAGCGGTGCGGCGCGGTGAGGTACTCCGCCCGGCTCGCGCGCCGCGCCGCCTCTGCCAGCGCACGCTCCAGCGGCACGTCCAGCACGTCGAACACCGCGCCGTCCAGCACGGCCCTTCTATTAACGGTCGACGAACATAACTAAACAGTGGACATCATCATCCTATTGATTTTTTACTTATGAATGTAGGCCTCCCTCAATGACCTTCACCCATCTGTCCCAAATGGACTGGCTGAAGTACGTCGAAAACGTCTTATAGCGAGGAGAGTGAAGACCGGCCAGTTGGTAGTAGGCACCTACCTAGATTTTGTTGTCCCTTTGGTGCGGGCCTGTACGGCGTCGGCGCGTCGCCGGCGGGCCTTGTGCGGCGCCCTTCTGCAATATTAAATTTCACGAAAGTCTGGACAAAATTTCAACTCTTATTAACACCTTTAGAAGGTGAATTGTAAAAACTCTGAAATACGTATCTAATAAAATGTAGTTAAACATGAATCTCAAAGTTTATCGAAATCTGTGCTGATTTATAGATTTTTCATACAAACTTAATAATCCCTATTTAACCCCTTTAAGAGTGGATTTTTTTCAAAATACCTTAGTGTGAGTCTACACTGTAAATTAAAACTATGTATTATAAGAAAAAAAAAAAGCTAGAAAAATATAATAATTTTGGTAAGTAATGTCAAACGGCAAAATCTAAAGCAAAAGGTAATACGGATATGCTAATTTAATAACTCCATCCTACGTTTTTTTTTTACTACCTGACCCGACAATTTTTTTTTTCATACAAACCTTCTCCCGACAATAACGAACACATAAAAGAAAGATTTATCCAATTTGGTGCAGTCGTTTGGAAGTTATGCGCGTAAAAACATTTCGGTAATTCACTTTTATTTATATAGATTATTAATAATGTGATAAGTAAAAGAACAATAAGCCTGAACACCGAGCGTTAAACAGAAATGCTCTTTATGCTATATAAATATTAATAGCACCTTATAAACTTCTTAAAAGGACATTCTTACTAAGTGTGGGGGACACGCCTAGATTATCTAGGGCTACAGGAAGTTATCGAACGGGAAACTTACCGGGGAAGGAAATTAAAAGGATACTGGGAAAATCGAGGGAAAATATTGGGTGAAGGATTAAAGGAATCGGAAGGGGAAAAATGATACCACCGGTCACTGTACACTATTGCTATGGGCGATGAGGCAAGGATTCGTCTTACTTTGCGGCTGGTTACGAGCGAACTACGAATTGTATGGTACGCCCACCGACCGACGGCACATACCAACCTTCTAGAACGTACCATGCCTCACCCCCTTAACTCGAAACATCGTTTATTCATTCATTAAATAAATTTTTATACAACTTTTACAATGTTCTTACTCTAGTTATATACATTTACCATATAGATTTACAACTGTCATTCCTGAAAGGTGCCGGGAACTGAGTAATTTAGAAAAATTGATTTTCATGATATTTATACTACTTCGCCCTCCCCTGACTTAACGGTCTCCCGTTCGGTACCTTTCGCACAGTAAGTCTCTATCGGACCCGAGGCGACCCCTAGCGGAAAAGCCGCTGCAACTTCCAATTTTCCGTTATAAAACTTACTCAGCCCCCGTGCGGGCTTTGAAGTAGGTCATAAAATCACTAAATTTTTTTTTTTAAACACTTACGGATTGTGTCGCGGTGCACTTTTCTTTTTCCCGACGTTCCGGCTACTTTCCAGCAGCCGTGGTCACGGGAGGACTGAAGTATCAATTGACCAAATAGGACAGTTGAAGTTGTTCAAACTTGTGTGACATGATCAAGCTCGGTTTCCAAATGCTGCTGATCACAGATTCCTCGTGCTCTTCTAAACAATCGCCCAAGAATGATATGCGAGGCTATAGAAATGAAAAAGTACCCTAATTTTAACCGAGAAAATGGCTGGGTGCTGTCATCTAGTTGGGATCTAATAATTAACAAAATAAAATGCAATTTAAAATCACCGCGGCTTCAAGATACTGTTAGTATGTTTTGCGTGGATTGGAACACAAATAATAATTAAAGAATCTTCGGGTAGTTTGAACGACTTCAACAAATAGGACAATTGACACCTCAGTCCTCCCGTGACCACGGCTGCTGGACAGTAGCCGAAACGTCGGGAAAAAGAAAAGTGCACCGCGACACAGCCCGTAAATGTTTAAAACAATAATCAATATTCACAATATAAACATATGAAATCAATATCACAAAATTTTAACAATTTACATATAAATTTAGGTACATAGCTAATGCTCACACGAATCTAGTTATTACATAAAAGAATAGGTATCTAATTTACATGTAATTTCGACTTTATGATAAGTTAAACAGTTTTTACTTAGGAAATTTACTTTAAGGCTTTATCAATTTAAATTTAACTTATTTACTTTGTTCAATTATGAATTTACTATTTACATATTTCTACCTTGATAGGTTCGTCGTGAACACTAAGGAAGACAAAAAAGTTGCAACTTAGTATTACTTGCATTTTAAAATAAAACGAGACATAAAATTCGAGACATTTTCTTTTTTTAATTTCCTGCCATCGAGTGCCATAGAGTCAACCATGAAAATAGATTTATGATCTATGAAAACAAGAAGATGGCCTACAAAGCATCCTTTTGTGAGAAATAAATTATTTTATGTAATTGTTTGCTAAAGAATATTTTGATTTCGACGATTATTGGTTCCATAACATTAAACGTAGCTTCTTGTTTTCAGGTAAGATTGTAAAATTTTGTTGTAATTCATATATATCCTACGTATAGAACCACGTGAAAATTTAAAATTAAATCTTGTTTTCAGAAACTCAGTTGTGTTATTCGATATCTAGAGAATTAGTATACATATACAGGGTGCCAGAAGACCGCTTCCATTAACTTTGGGATATGATTATACTGACTTTTCTCATTACAAAAAAGTTATTTTTTTATTTTTATTTTCAAAAATTTCATTTTTTTAATATATTTTTTTACATTTTATACCTTTTAATCATGAGAACAAGCTGTCTAGAAGTAGATTTTTAAATTTAAAATTTTATTATTTTTACTTCATTACGCAATGTAATTTACTTCATTACGCTCGAAACAATGACCCGTCAGCTGACGCACGGGCCGGCCGCCGCGCCGTGCTCCTCTCCCCTTAGTACACGCGTTCAGCGATGTTTAATGTATGCAGATTGCACTGACTTACAACCGTACACACACAAAAGTGACGGATGTTTGAATTTCAAATAATTTTGGCGGAACCTTGATCCCACGGAATCACACACAAATCCCACTTTAGGAATCCCTGCTCTACACCGCCTGCAGTATGGTTCGTAAATCACGCACGAAATGTTGCTTGACAAATAACGAACCCTGTGTACAGTGCAACTAAATTCTTAATGTCCAACGGGCAATCATCGCTTTTCTAACGAAACTACAGACGGTGTTTTAAAAATGACAATAACCGACGTAACGTTAACGAATGTATCGCGGTTGAACTGTAGGTAACAATGAAACTAAGTAGGTATATAAAAGGGTGCCCGAAGTAGCATTAGTAAATTATTATTAATGATAATAAGTTACGTACGTAAATACACCGATTATAATAATTAATACTATGGCTAATAGCTATTTACTTACGTGAAAGAAGTATTGAGTACTGAATGACTGCTAGTAGGTAGTAGGTAATAAGTCTACTCATAGTACTAAGTTCACGGAATCCATCGAACATCAAGTAACCGCGGCAAGATGTCACGTTAAAGGTTAAAACTTAAAGTTGTTAGAAAGTGTTATTGTTGCATTTTGAAATTTGAAAATCGTTGCTAGCACCATTTTCATTACACGTATCACTTAAAACTTAAAATCACAAGACTACGTTTTTAAACACGACCTAATAGTGAAACTAAAATCAGACGACAACCTTTTACCTCGATAGAAAAACCGAAACTAAATTCGAAAATCTATTTCAAAACAACATAGTTATTTTATCGACTTTCGGCAAAATTCAAAGGATGCCGACGCTATGCGCTTTCAAAAACTACCTAGGCTAAGTGATATGACCTATGAAAATTGAAACATTTACGTGTACGTAGTCGATATTTAAATTAGTTAATTGTTTGATATGATTTTTTTCCTCAGTTTTTTGTAATAAATAAGTTACTGTTTTTATATCAAGCTGGGTTTTTATGATTTATGACCGGCATTCGAGCAGACAGATCGCCTGATGGTACGCGATTATCGTCTCCCACGCGCCTCTCTTCGCTCTTTTACGCGCCTTGAGCCTCCAGTAGATTGTGTAATAAGTTCATACAAATCAATGCGTATGCAAATTAAATAATAATTTATCGATATGAAAAACTATCGATACATTTCTGGACACATGCCTATGTTTTTTACATAAAATCATTTTCTCAGTTTGGTTAGTTGGCTGTAAGTGTAAACCCGCGTTTTCGAGTGACGTTCCGTGTTATTTTTTAATTATCTACTTCTTATCTTCGTTTTAATTTTCGTTTGTTTATTTTGACCATAGATTAATGATTGGTCTCCGCTACGCTACGACACCAATCATTAATCTAAGATTTTGACTTTCATTTGTTTTAATAACTGTTTTATTTGTAATAAGTATGAACTGTTTTGTTTGTTTCGACTTGTTTTCCGTGTTTGTGACTTGTGTGTGATTTTTTATCCTAAAATGCCTTCGCCATACGCATATACCACGCGTTACTATGGTATGATGATGATGTGCTTATGTGAAGCATTTGGGAATGTCGCAGAGGCATTGAAGATTTACCGGAGGTGATATACTCATGGCCGCCATCTTTCAGACTCCCGTACCATTACACAGGCATGCGAGTGTTAGAAAATAGGCCCATTGAGCCTCCAGCGGTGGGCGGCAACTGGACGTAAATATAGAGGAGCAAATTTTAGATGGTGCGCCGGGATCCTAGTCTTGGAGCCCGCAGTGTGGCTAAAATGCTTAGACGTCGGCACGGTAGGCCAGTTGCTACTTGCTGTTCGATTTAACTGTATGTACCTCATCTCATTTTATTTTCATTTATTTTTCTTAATCAGAACAAATTTAAAGTAATTAAATGTTAACTTAAGAACAGTTAGTAAATAGGTACTTGAATGTTATTAGAAATTTAACCCCTAATTTACCCGGTAGGTCCCTGGGACTCCATCGAAAACTTTAAGTGCTCATTTAACCGTTATTTCTTGGAATTATAACTTGTGCGTCCCAGTACCTTCACGCAGTGACGCGCGAAGCGCGGGGCAGAGCGGACGTCGGCACGCGCGGTTCCGATCGGTAAGTAAACACGCTAGTGGAGTCCGTGGGACTCCACCGGGGTCTTAATGTTATAGTTTTAGCCTATTCACGGTATTTTACTATATACATATTGTGTAAGCTAGGAACTTACACATGCGACTATGAGCTGAGGGAAGTAGGTATATAGGTTAATGTGAGGGCTGGAGAAATCTGGGACTGACCTTATTGTTGAGCTGGTGGTTCTGGATCTGGGCGGAGGTTTCTTCTCACTACACTACACAGCTGTTGAGCGGATTATCGATAGATTTATCGCGGTTCGCCGGCGAATTTGGTATTATATTAACGAGCACCAATAAATATGCGCACACGCGTTCGCGTTCACTAGGTTTCGGGATGAGCTGAAAATGCATCCAGCGCGGAAGGGGTTCTAACTGCAAGTGTTCGTCACTCTCTGACAACGCCCCTGAGTCGGTCGGCCATACTTCACGTAGTGATGTCCTTTGTGTTTATTCTAAACGTCGCGCTAGGGTTGGCGCGAACATCCTGGGGGGCCCGCACAGGCGGCGAGCTGAGCCCCATCCTGAGCAGAATCCAGTGGGAGCCGGGCAATCTTGCCGACAGGCCTCCGCAGCTGGCCTTGAGTCGTGTCCAAGTCCACAACTCTGATGACTCCATCCTTCCCAGGTAGCAGACGTGAGATTCTTCCCATCTTCCATTGTAGAGGAGGTAAATTGTCCTCCTTGAGCAGAACCAGTTCTCCAATTTTGGGTGGAGAGGAAGAGGAAAGCCATTTGGAGCGGATTTGAAGGGTATGGAGGTAGGACTTGATCCAAAGGTTCCAAAAGCGCTGAGAGAGTGATTGAATGAGCTGAAAGCGTTTGAGCGGAGATATTACTCTTTCATCTAGAGTCAGCTCGGGGAGAGCTGTGAGCGGACGGCCAATGAGAAAGTGGCCAGCAGTAAGGGGCTGATAGTCCGTGGGATCGGACGAAAGTGGACTGATGGGCCGAGAGTTTAACACAGCTTCGATTCTAGTAAGCAGAGTTAAGAATTCCTCGAAAGTGAGGTGTTGCTCACCGATAACACGGTATAGAAGTTGCTTTGTGGATTTAACATTAATCTCATGGATACCTCCCATCCATGGGGCTTTAGGCGGATTGAGTAACCAAGTTATATTTTGAGTTGAGAGTTTATGAGAAATGGCGTCGTTATTGTCATTGAGAAATTGTTGTACCTCTAGTAGATGATTCCTAGCTCCTACATAATTTGTGCCACAATCCGAACGTATCAATACCGGAAGTCCGCGACGTGAGCAGAACCTTTGTAATGTTGCAATAAACGCTTCGGCAGTGAGCGATGAGACTGGTTCTAAGTGAACCGCCTTTGTAGTGAGGCAAACAAATATGCAAAAATATCCCTTAATTAACTTAGCATTACGTAATTGACTTGATTTGAGCAGAAACGGTCCGGCGAAATCTGTTGATACGTGACTAAATACGGGCTGAGGTATGACTCTATCAGCTGGCAGGTCAGCCATGATAGGTACTTCGGGCTGAGCGCGGCAACGGAAACATCTTATGCATTTAAACGTTCTGTGCCTTATAATGCGGCGGGCAGATAATATCCAAAATTGCTGACGTAAAATAGCATGTAGCGAGTCCGTGCCAGGGTGGCAGTGTATGCGATGATAGTGATCTATTATGAGGTCTACGAGCGGACTAGAACTAGGCAAAATGAATGGGTGTTGAGCATCGTATGTGAGTTCCGAACGAGTGAGTCTACCTCCTACTCTGAGGAGACCGTCCTGCGTAAAAGGCGACAGACGTTGTAGTCGTACTGTGCAGATTCTATCGGTTTGCAGGCGGTGAATATCTTCTGCGAATGCATTTTGCTGTACAGAGCGGATCCAGAAAAGTAATGCTTCTCTACGTTCACTTACAGTTAGAGGGCCTAGTTGTCGCGAGTTTGAATTTAGTTTACAGTTACGAATGAATCGCCTCATGTAGGCAGTGACACCAGTTAGTTTTTCTAAAGAGCTGAAGCGAGTGAGCAGATCACTATCGACACCGGGTATCGAGAAATTGCATGGTACGTATTTTGGTTTGAGCCCTGGCAAGTCTTGTCGAGTATGAGCTGAAGGCATCTTGGGCCAGGTATCCTCTGGCAATTTGAGCCATGGAGGAGACCACCATAAATCATGAGCGGAGAGAGCTTGAGCTGATAATCCTCTGCTTGCACAGTCAGCAGGATTTAATTTGGAAGGTACATGACGCCACTTAAGTGTGAGTGAATTTGAGTTAATTTTTGTTACTCTATTTGATTCAAATGTTTGTAAACGATGGGGCGGAGTTTTTATCCATGCAAGCACTATGGTACTATCTGACCAACAAATGTGATGTGTAATTGTGAGATGAGCAGACAATTGTTGGGAGACACGCAACATGAGCTGAGATAATAGAGTTGCAGCAGACAACTCTAATTTGGGGATTGTGAGTTTATTTTTAATCGGTGCGACTTTAGATTTAGCAATTATGAGGTGAACGTTAACAGATCCGTTGTGAGCTGATTCTTGTAAATATATCACTGCAGCAAAACCGCTTTCCGAAGCATCTGCGAATCCGTGAAGTGAGTATGTTGATTTGAATTTGTGTGGAGCAATATGTCTGGGAAAATGTATATCTGAGATGTGCGGAAGATCATGATAGATGCGCTGCCAATCATCTGTAATATTATTTGGAGTGGGATCGTCCCAGTCCAATTTAGTTAACCATAACCTTTGAAGAAGTATTTTTGCGCGGAATATGACGGGTGTAACCCAACCGTTTGGGTCATAGAGAGAAGCTACTGTGCTAAGAATTGAACGTTTTGTAATGTGGGTAACTGGTGGTAATGAGATGTGATATGTAAATTCATCAGACCGGGGAATCCATCTAATACCCAAAACCTTAATTGATGGAGACTCTGTGCTGATGTCAAAGTCTTTAGGCATTTCGCATTGATCGTCTGGAAATCTTTGCAAGAGCTGAGGTGTGTTTGATGTCCATTTACTAAGTTTAAATCCACCGAGTGATAACAAATCAATGAGCTGAGTTTGGAGTGCTGATGCTTCTTCTATGGTATCATGGCCGCAAAGTACATCATCCACGAAAACAAATTTACGCAAAATTTCGGCAGCCTGAGGATAGCGATGACCTTCATCTTCAGCTAATTGTAATAATGTGCGGATAGCATGATATGGACTTGAGCGCAATCCGTATGTAACAGTGTTGAGTGCATATGTGAGCAGAGGTCGATCTGGAGACGATCGCCAGAGTATGAGCTGATAGTCTTTGGTCTGGTCTTAAGAGAATATTTCTAAACATCATTTTTATGTCAGTGCTGAATACTATACGATGTGCGCGGAATGATATAATAATATCTACAATGTCTCGTTGAAGTGCTGGACCTGTGTGCAGGCAATCGTTTAAACTGACTCCATTGGATGACTTACAACTGCCATCAAATACTGTGCGGAGTTTGTCAGTACCTGATTTGAACACGCCATGATGAGGAATATAATAATGAGGTTTATGAGTAAATGTAGACGGATGACACGGTGTCATGTGTCCTAAGTTTATGTATTCGTTCATGAATTCTATATATTTTTGTCGCAGTGTGTGATCGGATTGCAACCGTTTTTCTAGATTGAGAAATCTACGTAGAGCAATAGCATGAGTACTACCTAATACGGGTGCATCTGATAAGAAGGGAAGAGTCACCATGTAACGGCCTGAATCGTCACGAATGGTGGTTGAGCTGAATATGTGTTCACATTGCTCGTGTAGCGGGTTTGAATGAGCAGAACGAGGCTGGGGTTCTTCCGACTCCCAGAATCTTTCCAGGCTTTTGCAAATATCATGAGTAGAATGAGCAGAATGTGTAGAGTGAGCCGACTGAGCATAATGAGTATGAGTAATATGAGCAGAGTTAACTTGAGCTACAGGTGAATTGCATGAGTGCTCAACGAGTCCTATGAGTGCAAAATCAAAAATCGTGCCGAAGGCTATGGGCTTCCCCGGGCCCAAAGCAATCTTAGTACCATCCAAAACGTGACCCAAAACGTCTGAGCCTAAAATGAGATCAATGGGCGCAGGAGTATGATAAGCTTGATCCGCCAATGGAATGAGCTGATGAGCTGAGTCTTGTACAACATCTGGTATTTTTTGCAAAGGTAAATAACCTGTAACGTCTTTGAGAATATGAGCGGTAGTAGTAATAGATGGCGTGTCACGGTGTGTGGGCCTAAATGTTATTGTGACCCAACCTTTAGAATTTTGTATGTGCTGATCACCTACACCTGTAATTTTTAATGAACATTGTTTTGGTTGCAAATTAAGATTTCTAGTCATGCGCTGAGTTATGAGCGTTATCATGCTACCACAGTCCAATAAAGCCCGAGCTTTGTGATATTCTCCGCATTTATCAGATATATTTAAAACGACTGTGGGAAGTAACACTGGAGTTTTTAATGGGTTTTCTATGTGCTGAGTTGAATTTACTTGGGCTGATTCTACAGAATATTGGGCTGAACTAGATTTAGATATTTTATGAGCTGAGTGTGATGCAGGTGTACTATGAGCTGAATGACATTTTAAATTATTGGGCTGATCTTCTAATTCTATGTGCTCCGTGATTGTAGGTAGTCATTGTTTTTTGTTTTGAGATTGATGAGTTGTAGACGGTGCATGATCAGACGATTGGTTGGGGTCTGATGATGATGATTGATGTGCACGCGTATGTTGTGTGTAGGCCGTGTAGGTATGTGGCTTGTCTTGAGCACGCCGGCGGGGCTGTGCACGTAAATGAGGAGGAAGCAAATGCGCTGACGACACCGGAGAATTTGGAGTTCCGTGACGATGAAGCGAGGTGTGGTGATTTGCACTTCCACACTCTTTGCATGAGTTTGTCGAACGACATTCATTTTCAAAATGCGGACCTAGACATTTACGACATCTGTCGTTGGCTTCTATGAAATCCCAACGACCTTGAGTGGGCTGATGATTATATTTCGGACACGCGATAAGTTTGTGTTCTGTATTCCTACAATAGGGGCAGTAGAATCGCTTGCGTTTATCTGTATTCCGGGCTGAGTACTCGCGCCGCTCTGTTCGGGGGGAGGGGGGCCAGTAGCGTTGAGGGTAATGAGGAACTGGGCTGACGTGATAGCTACTTAAAGTGTGAGCCGATGGCGAGCGCTGAGTATTACGAGGATACGCGGGACTAATTGGTCTAAAGCGTGGACTGCGCGGAGAGTTTGCGGGGGGTGTGTGTTGACGAGAGGGCCCAGTTTGTGGTGAGTAGGTAACACCGCGCGTTGCATTAGAATATTCGGTTTCGATACAGCGCGCGTGCTCCTCTAAAAAAGAAATCAAATCACCTAAGGTGGGCAGAGTGTCCGAGATGCCGTATCTTCTTTCGAACAGGGTGCGGAGCTCGCCTCGTAATTTTCTAACTACAATAGACACAAATACGTAATTACTATCCATAGGTAAACGCAGATTATTTAATGCGCTTTGTGCGGAAATGAGCGGAGTTAAAAACGTCGCGCGTATGCTTGATCGAATATGAATATTAGGTAGGCCGAGTATTATATCAACAAACCCATCTATCAGAACACGGCGGTTTTCATACCTACGTGTGAGTATATCGAGCGCGACGCTGTAATTATCATTTGTGATTTTTAAATGCGCAATCATGCTGAGCGCCTCCCCCGATAGGCAAGACAAAAGATAGTGCAGCTTAACTGCATCTGTAAGTGACGTCATGTCGTCTGTAAGACTCCTAAAAATCGTAATAAACGATGGCCAGTCCTCAACGCGTGAGCTGAATTTTGGCAGTTCAATTTTGGGCAGAACGGCAGAAGTGAGCTGACTTGACTCTGAAGTGGAACTTATATTTTCCGCTGCAGTTAAAATATCATAATATTCGGATAGCGCGTTCTCGTAACCGGCTGTATAAAACTTTTTAATTTCTTCTGTAACACTGCCGTCGTCTAAAATTTCGCAGTATAAATTTTCTAATTTTTGTTTCAAATTTTGTAGGTCTTTAAAACGCGCATTAAACTCCGTTTTGTTAGACTTTGAGTCACCTTTGTGTAATGCCAATGCGATCTCTCTGAGCCGACTAATAGATTTTATAGTTTGCCTAAATATGGCCGCTTGCGATTTTGTAGGCATGTTTAAAAATATATGCGTGTAACTAAGTTAAATATTTAAAATTAATGAGCGGAAAATACGCGCGCAATTAATTAAAACGCAGAAAATAGATTTTAATAATGTGCCGACAATGTATACAATTTTATCATAAAATGTGTACGAGTTAATTAACAAATGAGCTGACCGATCGCCTGATGCTAATATAGTATTAGTGTATGTTTGATGAGCGGAGATTAATGCGTTAGAAGTCGTCTGTAATATTATATTAATGTCCTGAAGTTTGAATATAAACAAATCTTAGCGGGCGCGTTAGAAACAAAATAACGTAATGAAAACAATGTAAGTAGGTATGAGCAGGTTCAATCTCAATAATGTGCCGACTTATTCAAAACAGCTGTAACGTAACACCTATAATATATTTGTATAAACACAGAACGTCGATAAGAATTCTTATTTAAAACAGCTGTAACGTAATACCTAATAATATTTTTGTATAGACACAGAACGTAGATAAGATATGAATTCAATGTGAAGGTCACTATTTATTCTATGAAGAATACCTAATTGAGAATGAATGTAACCAGCTGTTGTTTACGCACGGGCGCCGTGTAGGTACCTATTACCTACAGAATGCACAAAAATCAAGTACCGAAGCGAGCCGACGATGTTTGTATGGGCACTTGAGATGTTATGCGACTCATAACTATTAAAATAATGCTAAGTTAATTAATATTGTGTTTTAAAAATTGAGAATATGAAGATATAAACGTTATATATAGATAAAATACTTAGTAATGCAACGACGATTCACAATTCTGTTATGAGCCGAACGTAATTCACAATACGCACTAGTTATTACTTGTTTTATATGCGAATCAAACATTAAAATATTTTGTATGTAATTAAGAGCTGAGAAAATTATATGAGATATTATTGGCACAAATTATGTATTAGGTACGTTAGGGAAGTTCTGGAATGTTCGAGTTCTTTGTTCGACAATAAGCCGACAACCTACCCACTATTTTTTTTTTATTTTTTTTTTGGGTTTTTCCTATGAATTTATGGGCCGAAATATGCACAAAATAATTTAAATAATTAACATATAGGTTAATATCAAAGTACAGAATAGGGGTTTAATGTTAAATTGGACAAAATATAAATAATCGAGCTGATTTTATGTGCAGATTTGGGCGGAGTGGAACTGTAGGTGCTGGTTCTAATGAGGCCCAACGCCGGTAATAGGGAGAAGGGCTTCACGAAGGCTCGATGGGCCAAGAAATTGGTGAGCCGAGGTACTTACACATACGACTTTGAGCTGAGGGAAGTAGGTATATAGGTTAATGTGAAGGCTGGAGAAATCTGGGACTGACCTTATTGTTGAGCTGGTGGTTCTGTATCTGGGCGGAGGTTTCTTCTCACTACACTACACAGCTGTTGAGCGGATTATCGATAGATTTATCGCGGTTCGCCGGCGAATTTGGTATTATATTAACAAGCACAAATAAATATGCGCACACGCGTTCGCGTTCACTAGGTTTCGGGATGAGCTGAAAATGCATCCAGCGCGGAAGGGGGTTCTAACTGCAAGTGTTCGTCACTCTCTGACAACGCCCCTGAGTCGGTCGGCCATACTTCACGTAGTGATGTCCTTTGTGTTTATTCTAAACGTCGCGCTAGGGTTGGCGCGAACACATATATTGTTGTTTTCAGTTGATGTGATGGCGTCTCGTAGTACTATAAACGTCCTTGATGAAGATTTTGAGTCTGTGGTGACCAACTGGGCTGAGCAACTAACTGACAGCGACACGGATGATGAGAGTCAGCAATATATACCGTTGAACCAACCTAGGAGACTAGAGACTAATGAGGTGGTGTCTGAAACCGAGGATGACTGCGAGCTCTCAGACCATAACTCTGCTTCGGAGTGTTCAGATACATCGAGTGATGATGAAAATATCGATACGGGTGAGCAAAGTTATTATTATGGAAAAAACCGGTTCCAATGGGCAAGAAAACCACCTTCGAGAAATTCTCGAACACAGTCTCATAACATTCTACGAATTCCAACGGTACCACACGCTGTTTTTGCAAATGGTCCTCTATCACCTGTAGAAGCGTTCCTACTTATGTTTGATGGTCAAATGCTTGAAATGACAATACATTGGACAAACAAAAAACTCGATGAAATGCGAAATAAGTACCAATCTGAGGAATATACATTCAGGGAAACGAACCAGGTAGAAATGAAGGGGTTTATAGCGATATTATTATATACTGCTGTCTTCAAATCTAATAGAGAAAGCGTTTTGTCTATGTTTGCTACCGATGGCTCAGGTAGAAACATCTTTCGGGCATCTATCTCTAAGAAACGATTCCTTGTTCTACTGGTTGCTCTGCGTTTTGATGATTTCAACGACAGAGAAGAAAGGAAAAAAGACGATCCTGCCTGTGCAATAAATGATTTATTACAGCTTTTCAATAAAAACTCACAACTATATTACATACCTGGCGCTAACGTAACAGTTGACGAGATGTTGGTTGCGTTTAGGGGAAGATGTACATTCCCAGTAAGCCGGCTAAATATGGCCTGAAACTTCAAGCTTTAGCTGATTCAAATACATTTTATGTAATCAACACATATCATTATACTGGAAAGGGTTCTGATGGGCGTACTTTATCCAACGATAAAAAGAAATTTGCTGTTCCAACTCAAGCAGTACTCCGTTTGTGTAAACCCATTTACAATAGTAACAGAAATGTGACCACCGACAACTGGTACTCGTCTATTGAACTTGTTCAAGAACTGAAAGCTAGAGGCTGTACTGTAGGTACGTTAAAAAAAAATAAAGCCCTTATTCCCAAAGAATTTCAACCAACCAAGCACAGAACAGAAAAATTTTCGTTGTTTGGGTTTACTAAAGAATGCAAATTGGTGAGCTTCGTACCAAAGAAGAAAGCTGTAATATTATATTGTACTATGCACCACGATGACAAAGTGAATCCAATAACTCATAAGCCTGAAATAATAGAATATTACAATGCGTCGACATTATTACAATTATATTACAATCAGGCGTCGACTCAGTTGATCAAAAATGTTCAGTATATTCCTGTAGTCGTCGTACTCCTCGCTGGCCAATGGTACTGTTCTTCCGTATTCTTGATATGTGCGCCTGGAATAGTACAGTGATACATCAATCGCAGAACAATATACCAAAATTAACTCGTCTCAATTTCATCAAAGCTGTTGAGTCAAGCCAACTCAATGAAAGCAATCTAAAAACCAGATTGTACAACTCCAAACTTCCTCGACAGTTGCGCGCAATTATTTCGGAGATTACAGGCATTCCAAATCCACTCCATTTACCAGTTGAGACCAATAATGAGCAGAAACTGCCACGGAATGAGAGAAAATATTGTCACCTGTGCCCACCGCGCCTAAAAAGAAAAACTGCGTACATGTGCCATAGTTGTACTATACCTGTGTGCCTTAGCTGTACAAAAAAAATATGCAATGACTGTGTCAGCAAACGCGACTGAAAGGTCTTGCACGTTTTTGTTTTTTATTTTAACTATGTTCTTTTTTTGGTTTTTATGAGAGTTTATGATGTTTTTTATAAGTTTTTTTATTCGTTATTTTAGGAACATGTTTTTTTTTTATATATGTTTGAGGCTGGAAGTTAGATCTCATAATTTTATGATAAAAAGTGCCTTAGTCTAGGAGTTCCTCAATAAAAGGCTGTAATTCTTTAATATTAAGTAAAAACCTATGCCATGTTAAAACCAAATAAATAATTAACAAAAATAATAAGTATTTCATTTTTAAAATGTTCTATTTTATCTTAAAATTACGATTTTGTTTCCGGGAGTCCGAGGGACTCCACGGGGTACGCTGTGCAGGTATAAAGTCACCGGGTAAATCAAGGGTTAAATAAACTGAGGACTTTTCATCCGTTATTGGATGATCTATACAGTATTCTCCGAGCGAAGTAACCACTCTTGAAATACTGTAGTGCCTGGGACAGTTGGTTTTTAAATGTCGTGTGGTTGCCCAAGCACATACGGCATTCTCACAGCATAGTCAGTCAGTCCAGAGGAATGACTGGTCGGGTTGGGTTTCCTCACGATGTTTTCCTTCACCGTTAGAGCGTCCGTATAATGTACTTGACATCTGAAAAAGTCTCATTGGTACACGCCACAACCTGGGAATCGAACCTGCACTTTCTCGAGTGCGAATCAAACGGTCTACCCACTAGGCCAGCCATACTCAACCTGCGGCCCACTGACCTTCTTTTGCGCGGCCCGAGCCGCGGCATAGCCCAGTACTTTTATTTTAGTAGTATTACTGATAAAAGTTAAAAATTACGTAAAATTAACGTATTAATTAATTTACTCATGTTTTCTCCCTTATTGCATACACACAGAACACTACCTACATATTACTATGTGGCTATGGGCTCAGCACTTGTCAAGCGAGTGCGCGCCGAGTTTAAAATCTGTAGCGCGGGCGGGAAACGACGACTGCGACAGTGAGCCAGGTCAGCCAGGCGACAACTTAGCCCTGCTCCCCGCCCGCACGCGCGCCCGATCCCGCGCGTCGTCCGTCACTCACTCGTCAGTCGGTTAAAAAGCGCGATCGTTTTTTTTTTCGAATATCGTAAAAGTATTACGGGCTACCTTACCGCTGATAATAAGTTTTTACGTTATTTGTGACGACAATTTAATCAAAATGGCTGGTGTATCTTCAAAGAGCAAACGAAAATTCTTCGACTTCCCAATTGTCTTGAAACAATCTATTTTCTGACGAAAATAGATTGTTTCAAGACAATTGGGAAGATGAATATTTTGTAGTTCTCAATAAAAACGATTCAGCAACATGTTTAATCTGTCGCGAAAGTGTGATATTAAAAAATATAATATTATGCGACACTAAAGTTAGGCCAACGTGACGAGATAAAAAACGTAAATAAACGGACCGCTACTGAGTTGCATTATGAAAGTGAGTTAATATTATATCTGTCCTTATCACTCGTATGCAATAATGGCGTCAGTTGGTCGACGACAGCTGTCGTAGCGTGTTTCGTGATACCGGAAAGCGGCCAGTGCCGCAGTTGACAACATTTGGTCCGCCAAACAATTGTGAACAAGTTCATTCCTGTTTGGATTGCGTTCGAAGTGATACATATTTTTCGTCTCCGTGTTTCGTCCGTATTTACTTGGTTTTTTGTTGTTATTATTCCGTTTTATTTTTGATTTTTGCTGTTATTGTGAGTGCTTAGTTGTTGATTTTAATTATGGAATCACAGCCTGGCGGCTCTAGACAACCTTTGAAAGAAATCAATTCACCACGCAAAATGCGTCAAAAGGTAAGTTAATTTATTAATTCATTTGCACTTGAACCATTACCATAATTTTGATTTTTATGGTTCCATACCAAAAAAGATTCTTTTTATATAATAATAAGAAAATAGTCTAAAATTTACCATTCCTCACATTTTTTTTATTTACAGCGGACGTATTTTACATCTAATGAAAAAGGAATGGTCGTTAATGTGCACAAATACGTGAAGAAAACTTGGCCTACTGATGAATATCCGTACAAAACAAGTATAATGGAGAAAACAGCGAGCATTTTGGGCATCGGTGTCGCTTCCGTATATAGAATTATAAAAGAATATGCAACAACTGGGAATGTACAAAGCCCATCAACAACCAAAAAAAGGGTCACATTCTCGGAAAAAGTGGACGATAAACAAGCCATACGAAAGAAAGTTCATAGCTTTTATCTGAAAAGCGAATTACCTACATTAAAAAAAGTACTCCAAGCTGTCAATGATGATGAAGAATTACCTAACTTTAAGAGATCGACATTTCAGAAAATACTTAAACATTTAAAATTTAAGTATATAAAACGACAAAGAAACAATGCTTTAATAGACAGAGACGACATTATACTATGGCGAATGAATTACTTAAGAAAGATAAAAAAATACCGAACGGAGAATCGCTCTATATTCTATATGGATGAAACATGGGTGAATGCAGGAGAGTACCTTTTACCGTGGGAGAGCCATGCTTCGGCATGAATGGGCCGGCTCGACCGGAGAAATACCACGGGCTCACAGAAAACCGGCGTGAAACAGCGCTTGCGCTGTGTTTCGCCGAGTGAGTGAGTTTACCGGAGGCCCAATCCCCTACCCCCCTAGAAATGCCGCAGTTTAAAAGCAATTTGTTACCCCAGGAGGGTACCAACTGCGTTGGAGAATCCCTCTCTGGACGTCCATGCTCAGGAACCCCTGGAACTGAACGTGGACGTCCAGGCTGCCCCTCGTATTCTGGGGAGGGCAAAATTGCGCTCCAATCTGCTCGGGGCAAGAGCAAACGCACAAAGGCACCCTCATCGATATTAAACATGGACTTTTGTAATATCAGGGGATTACACTCCAACCTTAATGCCGTCCATTACCACCTTGAGACGGCAAAGCCGGCTTTGCTCTTTTTAACCGAGACGCAGATATCATCTCCGAGTGACACATCATACCTTTCCCACCCAGGGTATTCTCTCGAGCACTCCTTTCTGCCCAAAGCTGGAGTGTGTGTGTATATCAGAGATGATATCAGCTCTCGCCGCCTCAGCAATCTTGAGGACAGGGACCTGTCAACGTTATGGCTCCGCATAGATTGCGACGACCACCCTCGCGTCTATGCGTGCCTATATAGGTCCCATAGTGGTGACCCCGAGACGGACCGACTCTTGGAACACCTGCAAGCTGCTTCGGATTTTGTGCAGCGGCAGATCCCATCCGCAGAGATCATAATACTTGGCGACTTTAATGCCCACCACGCCGACTGGCTCAATTCCAGTAAAACTGATAATGCGGGGAGATCTGTCTGCAACTTTGCCCTTGCGAACGACTTGATACAACTGGTTACTACGCCTACGCGAATCCCAGATGTGGATGGCCAGAATCCTTCCTTGTTGGACCTTCTGCTGACTTCAAATCCTGACGGCTACCAAATATCCGTAATCGCACCACTTGGTTCATCGGATCGTTGCCTTTTTAGGAGTTCTGTGCCACTTACGACGGTGTTACGACAGCGTGCTGTTAAATACCGTCGTGTGTGTCACTACAAGTCAGCAGACTGGGATGGGATGCGGTCGTTTTTTGCATCCTATTCTTGGGGGAACGTGTGCTTCTCGCCGGATGATCCCGACAACACTGCCAACTCTGTTGCCGATGTGGTGATGCAAGGGATGGAACTTTTCATTCCGTCCTCTGTAGTGCCAACTGGCGGCAGATTTCGTCCCTGGTTTGGTTCATCCCCCAAAAAAGCTTCTCGCCGGAAGCAGGAGGCTTACCAATCCTGGGCCAATGCAGTGTCTGCTCGGGATTTAAATACCAGCACATATAAAAAGAAGTACAACCTTGCCTCTAGGTCCCTCAAGAAAGAGATCACTCGGGCAAAGAAACAGCACGTCAATAGAATTGGTAAGAGACTTGAGCGCCTCCCCTCGGGAACACGTGCATTCTGGTCTCTGGCCAAAGCTATTGAAGGAAATTTCTGCAAGCCAACCCTACCATCCCTACGCGTAGGAAATGGATCGTTGGCCCAGGACGCAAAGGACAAAGCCGATCTTCTGGGCAAGCTCTTTGCGTCAAACTCGACCCTGGATGACGGGGGGCAGAAACCGCCGACCATACCGCGATGGACGAGCATCATATCGGATATTCGGTTTCATCAGCGCTCAGTGCGAAAAGCCCTCCGTTCCCTTGATATCCAAAAGTCGAGTGGGCCTGACGGAATCCCTCCTATTGTGTTGAAAAAGTGTGCTCCAGAGTTGGCTCCGGTCTTGACGCGTCTTTTTCGGTTCTCCTACTCTTCTGGCATCGTCCCGGATTCTTGGAAGATAGCCTTGGTGCACCCGATCCCCAAAAAAGGTGATCGCTCAAATCCTTCCAACTACAGACCAATCGCTATAACCTCTCTCTTCTCGAAGATAATGGAATCCATTATCAATAGCCAGCTTCTTCGATACTTGGACGGCCAGGGATTACTAAGCGACAAACAATACGGGTTCCGTAAGGGTCGCTCGGCTGGTGATCTCTTGACGTACCTAACTCATCGTCCCAACGATGAGTTAGGTACTCAGGCAATTGAGTCGAAGGCATTGGCTGTTAGTTTGGACATTGCGAAGGCCTTTGATCGGGTTTGGCATAAAGCGCTGCTATCAAAGCTTCCATCATACGGGCTGCCCGAGAAATTATGTAAGTGGGTCACTAGTTTCTTAGCAGATAGAAGCATAAAGGTCGTAGTTGACGGCGAATGCTCGGAAACTCAGTCTGTTGATGCTGGTGTCCCTCAGGGCTGTGTGCTATCGCCTACCCTATTCATACTGCATATCAATGACATGTTACAGACCAACGGCATTCATTGCTATGCGGATGATAGTACAGGTGATGCTGTATATACCGGCTCCCCCAATATTTCTCGGCTAAATGTCATTGAGAGTCGAAACGAACTTGTGTATAAAATAGAGAATTCATTGGAGAAAGTCTCTGAATGGGGTAGACGTAACTTAGTCCAATTCAACCCCGCTAAGACACAAGTCTGCGCGTTCACCACTAAAAAGTCACAAATGGTCGTATATCCTCGTTTCGAGGGCACATCTTTAACCATCTCCCCTAGCATTGAGATACTTGGCGTCAGCATATCGAGCGAAGTCCAGTTCCGATATCATCTAGAGGGTAAGGCCAAGTTAGCCTCGAAGAAGCTTGGTGTTCTTAACAGAGCGAGACAGTACTTCAGTCCGGACCAACGCCTACAACTCTACAAGGCGCAGGTTCGGCCTCATATGGCATATTGTTCTCATCTCTGGGCAGGGGCGCCAAAATACCAACTGCTCCCTCTGGGTCGTATCCAACGAAGGGCCGCTCGAATTGTTGACTGCCATAGTGTTTCAAACAGCTTGGACCCCTTGGAATTACGCCGAGATGTAGCTTCACTCTGCATCCTCTATCGGTTGTATCACGGGGAGTGCTCTGAGGAATTGTTCGGAATCATACCACCTGCAACTTTTCGCCATCGTCCCACGCGAAAAACATACCATCCTCATCACCTTGATGAGTGGCAGTCTTCCACCGTGCGCTTTTCGCGTAACTTTCTGCCGCGCACTGTAAAACTCTGGAACGAACTGTCACCAGCAGTATTTCCGGACCTATACGACCTGCAAACCTTCAAGAACAGAGCGTATTCCCTCTTAAAAGGCCGGCAACGCACCTGCAGCTCTTCTGATGTTGCGAGTGTCCATGTGCGACGGTAGTTGCTTACCATCACGTAACCCGTTTGCTCGCTTGCCCCCTTATTTAATAATAAAAAAAAAAGGTTTGTCAAATAATTGTGCCTTTATTATGTCAATAAATACTAGCTTTTGCCCTTACTTTACTTACTGCCTCCGTTGCCGAGTGGGCTGAGCGTGGGCTCTTAATCTGGAGGTCGCGGGTTCGGTTCCCGCAGGGGACACACGTACTAAAAGGTCACTTTATTTGTTGTTCTCTCGTTGGGTTTCTGGGATCGATAAGCCTTGCAGCCCACAAAATAAGAAGATGACTTACTAAAATAATTAGAATTTTCGGTAGTGCATATCACTGGTAATGTAAAACTTATTTCGTTTTCAGGGCACACTGTTTCAAAAATTTACGTGGATACTACAATAACTTCAAAACGGCAAGCTTTTATGGAGGGACTGAGTACGGGTGCAAAGAACCCTACTTCAAAGGGCAGACGACTGATTGTGGTGCATATAGGAAATGAAAATGGTTTCACAGAGGGGGCTGATGATGTATTTGAGTCAAAAAACACAGGTGATTACCACGAGTCAATGGACGCGAACCGCTTTGTGCTATGGTTTGAGAATATTTTAGCAAAACTTGGTGAAAATGCTGTAGTGGTCCTGGACAATGCTCCTTACCACTCAAGACGCCAAGAAAAAACACCCACCAGAGCATGGAGAAAAGCAAGTATTCAAGAATGGCTGCGTAATAAAGAACTAAGCTATGATGAAAAAAACGTAAAGGCAAAACTTTTAAAGAAAGTGAATGACGTAAAGGCGAACTACCAAAGATACGCTGTGGATGAGCTCGCCAAAAAATTTAAGGTGGAAGTCCTAAGACTGCCACCTTATCATTGCGAGCTCAATCCCATTGA
Source organism: Phengaris alcon alcon (assembly GCA_037179445.1). NCBI lineage: Eukaryota > Metazoa > Arthropoda > Insecta > Lepidoptera > Lycaenidae > Phengaris > Phengaris alcon. The sequence goes on along the minus strand of JAYRCH010000068.1, from coordinate 246,335 downwards.
ACTCGTATGGGCTGACATAAAGTGACACGTAGCTCGCAATAATACTACATTTAAATTTGAAGATGTGAAATAACTGCTAGAAGAGGGGACCCAACGTGTATCTGCTGATAAATGGCGAAATTGTGTGGATCATGTAATAAAAGTCGAGGTCAATTTTTATAGCAATATTGACAACATGATTGATAATACAATAGATAGTTTTATCATAAACACAGCTGACTCGGACTCTTCCGAAGAATCATCTTTGTCTAGTACAGACGACAGCGATTAAAATTCTAACTTCATAATAATTTATTCAAATAAAAATGTTTTGAACTACTGAAAATTTGTTTACATTCTTTATCTCGTCTGGTTGGCCTTACTTTACACTACAAAACATAAGATGTTCAGCGATAGTTTTCCAGTTGGGTCTGCATTGCAAAAAGAAAAGTTGCACTCCTTCAAAAGGTCATTGCAGCAACAGCAGAATGTTATAGCAGTATCAATGTCACAAGATATAGCGGTGACAAGAGCGTCCTACGAAATGTGTTACTTACTAGGAAAACATATGACACCGTTTACTGACGCTGAGATAATGAAAGAGTGTTTTATAAATGCTTCAAATATATTATTTGACAAGTTTAGCAATAAAACACACATAAATATCACAAATCAGGCAACTACAGCTCTCAGACTCCACCTGCGTCAGGCGAATTGAAGATAATTCGAAGCATATTTTTGATTGTATCCTAGATGACTTGAAGAATTGTAAATATTTCTGCTTGGCATTTGATTCGAGCACTGATGATTCCTCGACGTCACAATGCTCTGTTTTTGTACGGTACGGTACTGTACACAACAGAATAGTATTCGTGAAGATTTTCTCAAGTTTCTGCCCATGAAAGGTCAAACCCGAGGAATTGATTATATCGATATCATTTGTACTTTTATGGATAAAAATAATATTGATATTAAAAAATGGTAAATGTTTGCATGTATGGATGTCCATCTATGACTGGATCTGATGTTGGGTTTATTTCACTCTTGAAAAAGAAATTTGACTTAAAAAAAAAACTATTATTTCACTGTATCGTACATCAAGAAAACCTCTCAGCACGTACAGCACTACACTATTCCAGAAATTGACGCCGTAATGAATACCGTTGTAAACATCGTCAATTTTATTAGAGCACGAGAACTGAACCATAGAAAATTCAAGAGTTTGTTACAAGAATTAAATTAGTGAGTATGGCGATGTACTTCTACATACCGGAGTACGATGGCTGAGTAGGACAAAAGTTGTAGAACAGTTTTACGCTTTAAGGCACGAAATAAAATAAAAGTGTAAGGTAGGCGACAAACAAGGCACACGCAATTTTTAATCGCTCTGATATTTATTTTGGATATTTACAATTTTCAGTTATTATTTTTAATGTGTTACTAAATAAAAAGTTACATGTGCTCCCCCTTAATGTTCTCACAATAAATTTTTGCATTAATTTCATCACTATCACATCTTTCACTAACTATCATCAAGAACTTTTGAACACTTTAACCTTTAATAAAAGATGGAGTCAATTAAACAGACAATTGCGGATATGACAGTAATGTTTAATTCAAGAATGGCTGACTTCCAGAGGGACCTTGAAAATTCTTCTCCACACTCATTAAGCCCTACAAATAAGTTGGCATCTGACTTCAATATGTTCAAGGAATTTGTACTTCAGGCGCTTAAAAGCTTACAATCCCAGCTAGAGTTTTTGACAGATTCACTGGATCAAATGGAGACAATGCGCAGAAAGAAGATGCTGCTCATCCACCATGGTATTCCAGAAGACAAGGAGAATCCGCAGCAAAAAAATTTAAATCTGTTTGTCAATCAACTTGAAGTTCCAAGTATAGACGTCTCTTCAATTAGCTTCTGTTACAGGCTGGGTCGTCCCAAGGAGGCTAAGAGTAGACCCATATTGGTAAAATTCAAAGAATTGAGCCATCGTAGTAAAATATGGGAGTCAAAAACCAAACTTAAGCAGACTGGTATTACGCTGACGGAATATCTTACAAAGAAAAGGCACAACTTGTTCATGGCAGCTAGGCAACATTGTGGTTTGACCAAGTCATGGACATGGGATGGCAACATTTTTGTAATAGGTCCTAACGGCACTGTATTCATAACAAAGCTGAGCTTGATACAATTCCAGGTATGATCACTAATACAGCAGTGGTATCTAGTCAAGTTATCCCATCTGGACCCATGCCGAAGATTAAAAGTCCACCTGCAACAAGGTCAAGGAAAAATGTTAAAGGAAAATAAGTTAGAACCTTAATACATTACCTACTTCTCTTCTTATTTGTCATTAATTATTTCCTGTATATCTTCTAATCTATTATATCAAAATTTCTAACTCTACATTTTTCTGCAAGTATACTTCATATAAATAACTGTCAATTTCAACAAAATAAAACTTGTAATAATTTCAAGTGTGCCATAACTTAAAAGAATAGATTTAAAAAATGTTATTTCCTTCAGTAATGAAATATATTTGCTACCATTCTGATTATTATTATGGTGTGTAGTTGATCTGTATCTACTTACTTTGTAAAAACATTGCTTCACTTTATGCTGCATACTTTCTTCTTCAATTTTGTATTCCAACTATGTATTTCAGGTGGAAGAAATTCTCTATTTTGACTCTGATTTTTATGATTTCCTTGTGAATTTAAGGTACATTATTAAAATGGGCTACTTATCACTTATTGGAATGGATGCAAAATTTATTGTTGATTTTGCATGGAGGAATAGGGATATTCCGATACTAGTAAATACGAGTAGGTACTCGATACTTTTGATTCGATACCGAGTATTTATAGCATCGAATCAATCTTGCGATACATACTCGGTATCGAAACAAAAGTACTTGGTATCAAATCGAATCAGCATCACCATAAAAAAAAACCGAACGCCTCAAACAGAATGAGAGAGCAAAAGCCCTCTCGCTCGGTTACCGGTATTCATCGCGTGGCGACGCGGCGTGGGTTGGGTCTGGGTGACGCGTTGTCTCGCGCCAGGCAAGCCGAACTCGTCCGGCTTCACCCGAGCCCGAGCCGAAAGCGAGAGAGACGCCCGCCCGCCATTGGCGCCATTTAAGTTGTCATTGAGCATTGTCAACATAATTGTCAAACATACAACACAAGTGATTGTTTACGAGTATTTTTATTTATTGTAATCGTCGGCTTATTATTCCAATGTTATCATGGTACCACCAAAATCAATAATATGCACACATTATACCAAAATAAACGAAACAATTGCAAAATGTAAACAATGTTTTAAGTCTGTGAAGTATTGTGGCAATACGTCCAATTTATTCAAGCATTTTAGAAAACTCATGGAATTACTGTAGAATTAGGCAAATTACAGAAAAAAGTAAATAAAGGGACCAACGAAAGGTAAGGTCCTAAATTTTTCTTTATTGCGACTGCTTTCCTAAAATGTTAAATAAAAAGTAAATTAGATCCTTTTTGTATAAAAATTTAGTTTTGTATCCAGCAGTGGCACTGTGATCGTCTATATACTGATAATATATGACATGATTTGACAATGAGATAATTCGTTTGTATGCATACGATTTATACAAAGGTTATGCGTTTGTTATTGTTAAGTGGCTGTAGTGTTGGAGTAGGGATTATCGATACTTTGCAGATTATCGATCTATCGAGTGTTAATTTTTGTTCTTATGTTTCAGTTCAAAAAATACAATAACGTTGGCCAGCTCAAAGCATTTAATGGAAGATGATCAATCCCAACCATCAACATCAAAAATTTCAGAAGATCACGATGATGGTTCTAGTGTAACCACATTAACTAGTATGGACACGGAGACTGGCAATGAGCTTTTTCTGAGCAGTTCAATACAGGATGCGTTTAATCGAATTTCATCTAATAAAGGTAAAGAAATAGATATTTAATTAAATATGAACAAAATAATATTAATACAGGGGTGAAAACCATTTAAAATGACCATTTTGACATCCTAACTTGTCCATACGCAATATTTTAAAAACTATTATCTTGTCTCAAGCAATGAGCTTACTATGGTAAAATGATACATTATCTAAAATAATATTGTGGTTTTATGTACCTTATTAAAAGTATTCAGGAAATGCAATTCTATTTTCAGACTGCAACCGGATTTTGTCCATACAAAATAGTTTGTCCTCTTCATGACTAGCGTAACAAAAAACATTTTAAAAAGAATAGTAAATATTATATGGAAACGTGTGATTATTTTTTGTATTTAGATAATATGATTACTTATAGTTATTGGGTAAAGCTATCTTAATTTACTTCATTTGTATATATAAATACTTGTTTCCAAACAAATGTCCATTATTTTGTTCATTTTTGTTATTCCTTTTTCTCACAAGCTAATTTGGTAATATTTTATATTTATCAAATGGCAACACTCACTCTTTAAACGAGCCAATCCGATGCCAGAAGCGATACCTTGTCGGCCATTTTGTTATCGTATGTCAAAGTGAATAAATGCGTGCTTTTGTGACGGCGAAGGAAATTACAACTTCAATTCATCATTTTTGTTGTCTACTACACTCTACAGGTAAGAGAATACTTATATTTTTAATTCATTCATAAACACGGATTATTTTCATCATTATTGAAAAGTAAGGTGCTTTAACAATAGTGATAATCTTGTTTGATTTAAAATATTTGAGGTTATGATCCAAGTGTAGATTTTGATCATTTTTGTTACAATTTCGTCACGTTTTTTGTCACGTCACAAAAATGATATAACAAAAATGAACTAAAGACGCATTCACAGGTCTGGTTTAAATTTTATTAATTATGGGGTATATTAACTTAATAGCTCATCTGTCAAGCGCCCAAAATGGGCGTCTTACCCTAAAACTATTCAAAAGTTCTTCTTCTACTTTGCAGACCACCGATTTAGTATTTTGTTTCAAATATATAACTACATGTGTATTTGCGATAATTATATAAAAAATATATATATAGCTTTCATGGAAATTTCTTTAGATAATTTAATCAGTTTAATGAGAGTAATTGGAAATTGAAAAATTTTCGAAAATAGTTTGACAGTTCGTGACAGATGAAAGTTAAATTAACCTAACCTTTTTTTTACCCGACTGCGTAAGAAGGGTTATGTTTGCGTATGTTTGTATGTATGTAAGTATGTATGTATGTCCATTTCTTTGACACGCCCTACATCCCAAACGGCTGGACGAATTTTGACATTTGAGGCTCGACCGGGGAAATACCACGCGCTCACATAGACGTGGGACAGCCATGCTTCGGCACGAATGGGCCGGCTCGACCGGAGAAATACCACGCGCTCACAGAAAACCGGCGTGAAACAGCACTTGCGCTGTGTTTCGCCGAGTGAGTGAGTTTACCGGAGCTCATGAAAAGGCCATTTCAAAAATATAAAAATCATATCATGTTTTAACACAATTGTCAAAAAAGTGTAAAAAAAATAATAAATAAATAAAATAATAAACTTGTACTAAATAAAAATTTGTGGTGTATAATAGTCTTATTTTTCTTTTTAGAATGCCGATGACAGCAGCTGAACCTCAGCGACTGTATAGACAGCGATTAAAGGAACAAAATCCACAAAAATTTGAAAAAATGAGAGTAAAAAATTTAAATAGAATCAAGAACAACTATGTGAAAGTTTCTAAATTAACAGAAAATCAAAAATTGATTAGAAGGAAGAATTGGAGAAAGCTTAAGAAAAATCAAAACAAGAAACAAGACCCTCATGAGAAAACCAAAAAAAGTTCAAAAGATTATCAACGTTACTACAAACGGCTGAAAAAAGAAAATAAAAAACAAGAAAAAGTAATTAATCAGCAAAGAAAAAAAATACAAGCACTTAAAAAGAAAGTCTATCGACAAAAAATTCTCCTTGATTGCCAAATATCGACAAATGCCTCAGAGCTTTCACATCCTTGTATTCAAGAACAACCAATGTCACCAAATTCAAAATCAAATGAAATTATTCAAACCATGACTACTCTTTCAGAACAGGACAAAAAGAAAGTTAAAAAAATTGTACAAGAAAATTCTGTTCTAACAGAAGCAATTAAGCAGGAATACAATGTGAAAAATAAAAACAAAAAAAGTTTTGAGAAATATCTTTACGTCTCACATTGTACGAAAGTATAAAATGCAATCAAATTTGAGACGAGTCATTGGTTTAAAAAGCAGAATCCGCAATCTTTCAAAAAGTGTTATAACTAAACGAAACAGCAAGTTGGCAGAAAAAAATCGACGCTTTTACCTGCGCGACGATGTCAGTCGTGCTTCAGCAGGCAAAAAAGAAACTAAGACCTATAAAAAGCAGAAACATCAAAAACGATACCTCCTCGATACCATGTCGAATTTACATAAAAAGTTTAAGGAAGAAACTGGTATCAAAGCTTCTATCAACACATTCCGCAGGCATAGGCCTTTTTATGTAGTCAAACCACGACTCTCAGACCGTGAAACATGTGTTTGCAAAATCCACGCAAATATCGAGTTTAAATTTCAGGCATTACAAAAACTGAAGGTCTTAAATCCAGGTGTAAAATTAATGGATATGTTAGAAGAGATAGTATGTGACAAAAAATCCAAGGAATGTATGTATTCAGAGTGCAATATTTGCAAAACGGCGACTGTAACTTACAATTTTACTCAGAGAGGAAGAAATGACAACGTTACCTGGTTTGAGTGGACTACGAAAGAAGTGGAATATCAAAAGAATAATGAGACCAAAAAGACTAAAAAAATAGTTATTGAATCAAAGACTGAAAAACTAGAGATCCTATTAAGCCATTTTGAAAAAGAACTTAAAAAGTTTAAAGAGCATTATTTTAATATTTGGCATCAATATAATATATACAGAAATCTTAAAAATAGTCTGCAAAATAATGAGGTCATGGTTCATTGTGATTTCTCAGAAAATTACAGTTGCAAATTCCATCGGCAAATACAGGCTGTCCATTTCGGTTCGCAAAACCAAATTTCGTTGCACACGAGTATGATGTATATTCAAGGTTCGAAACCTCAATCATACTGCACCCTATCTGATTCAACGGATCATTCACCAGCAGCAATATGGGCGCACCTAAAACCAATTCTGATAGATATCAGAACAAAACATCCGGAAATTGATACTGTTCACGTATTTTCAGATGGGCCTGCCACCCAATACAGGCAAAAAAAAGAACTTCTATTTGTTTAAATTATATCTTGAAGATTTGGACTTCAAAAAAGGAACTTGGAACTTTTCAGAGGCATATCACGGAAAGGGGGCTGCTGATGGAATTGGAGGAGTAATCAAGCGTCTTTTAGATACTAAAGTGTCACATGGAATTGACGTTTTGAACACCTCAGTAGCCTACGCTGTTCTCAAAGAAGACACAAATGTAAATCTTTTCTGCATTAAGGAATCGGATATCAGCGAGACAAAAAGCAGAAATCAAACAGCATTCGAAGCTTGAGTGCCAATTCCTGATACCATGAAGATACACCAGATACAAGCCGATTCAGAAAACTGCTCAAATGAAGTAAAGTATCGAGTTTTGAGCTGCTTTTGTAATAGTTCAAGCTTGAGAGGGTTTTGTGACTGTTATGATACTAGAAAACACACATTCCAACTGTACCTGATGTCGATATTGGTGATTCTGATTCAAATGGTTCTGAAATATTCAATATATCACGCGTTGTTAATAAAACTACACTGCCTGATACAAAGACGCCTGTAATTAATAAAGAGCCGCCTGTGACTATTTTGTCAAGCGTTAGAGTTAATTATTCACTTACTGATTTAAAGAAAATGATTTGTACAAAGAGGCAAAACGTACCTTTATGTGATCTAAAAAAAGACTATCCTAAAATGTTAAAACAACCAGCAACTGCACTGGCAACAAAGATAACAACAAATTTTTTTGGTACTTCTAGTGAAAGTGAGTAGGTATTCCATTGGTTTTTGATGCCGATTTTCTATTTTTGACAAAAAATAAATAATTGTTGAACAGTTAAGATTTACTGATTTATACCATTCATAGTAAAAAAACTAACAGGTGTCAATTCTGTAAATTGAATAAAAATTAGATAGAAATAATTAACCATTATTGTGTGAATTGCAAACAGACCCTAAGTTTTCATTTTTGTTACTTTTTTGTTACGAATTTCATTTTTGTTATGGTTTCATTTTTGTTTCATTTTTGTCACATTGGTCATTTTAAATGATTTTCACCCACAGATAGTATTAGTATTATTGACAAAAATATAAATATTGAATTTAATATTACATGTATTAAAATTAAGTTTTCTTTTTCATCTGGTGGTACGAAGTATAACAGAATTGTTCAAGCATTGATATTTTTTATCTGTCAAGATATGCGTCCATTTAACATAGTTGAAGGTGAAGGCTTTTTACGACTTGTAAAAGAACTGGAACCTACTTTTAAAGTTCCTAGTGCAAAGTATTTAAAGAAAAGGACTACCGAAAAGTATGAAGCTTGTGTTACTATTTGTAAGTCCAAATTATCCAAGATAGACAATTTCTGTTTAACGCTAGACATATGGACAGAGACAATGAATGAAGTAGGATTCATGGGTGTCACCATACATTTTGTAGAAAGTGGTAAAATGTGTATGTATTATCTTGCAACTCGTGCACTAAGTGAGCGACATACAGCTGATTACATATCGGAGAACCTGCTTGATATTTTGAAACAATGGGATATTCCTCTTACCAAAATTTGCGCAGCTGTAACAGATAATGCCAGTTCAATGTTGGCTGCCATACGAATGTCTTTAGGCGAAAAAGAACATTTGCCGTGTTTTGCGCATACTATAAATCTTGTGGTTGAAGAGGCACTAAAGTTACCCAGTGTTAAATCAGATGTTATAAAAGTACGAGAAATTGTTAATTTGATAAAAAATAGTGTTGTGCAGTCGGATAAGCTACGAAAAATCCAAATGCGTAATAATGTTTCGGAAGAATCAGTTTTAAAACTTATTGCAGATGTAAGAACTAGATGGAACTCAACTTTTTTTATGTTAGAGCGATTCCTAAAGTTAAGAATAGTAATATCAGAAATTGTAATTGAGAGTGTAGTGGCTCCAAATTTTCCAAGTGCTGTGGAAATGGAAACCTTGAATGAGCTTACAGCTGTATTGAAGCCTTTTGAATACGTAACAAGAGAATCATCGGGCCAAAAGTATGTAACAATCTCCAAAATTATACCAATGCTTAATTGCTTAACTACAGAACTGAATAGTATCACTCCAAACTCTGCTATCGTTAAAGAATGTAAGGATATTTTATTGAGAGAGCTGAAAAGGAGGTATGGGCTGATTGAATTAAACGATCATGCAGCCATTGCTACACTTTTAGACCCAAGGTTTAAAAACCTGCATTTCCAAGACCCCTCTGCATGCAGAAGAGCTATTCAAAAACTGAGAACTATGGTTGCCGGACAACTAAGTAGCCCAAGTGAGTCAGAAGATGATATCTCATCTACTGCACCACCTGAATACGATTTTTGGAAACATCATAAGGAGTTAGCACATGGACACAAGAAGAAAAAGAAATCTCATCAGGGAGATGAAGTTTCTCTTTATTTATCAAATCCAGTAGTTTCTCTTAAAAACAACCCATTTGCAGAATGGGATGACATGAAGTTTATATTTCCTTGTCTGTACAAGTATACACAGCAATATTTAATTGTTGTTGCAACATCAGTACCTAGCTAGTGTCTTTTTTCCAAAGCCGGTGCAACAATGTCCCAAACAAGGAACAGATTGTCTCCAAAATACCTCGAACAGTTACTGTTTTTGGGAAATCTTGATGTTAAAGAGTTTTTTGTTTAAAATATGTACGTGACGCAAAACGTTTATAATAAAGTTTTTTTTTCTTCTCTATTTTGTTTTAATTATTGTCCTTCAACGTTCATTGTTAGTTTACTCAAAATAAAAAAAGTGCTAAAAGTATCGATACTTTAGAAGTACTTGTTTAAGTAGTATCGAAAAAAGATTTGAGTACTATCGAAATGAGTAGGTATCGATACTTTGATGGTATCGGAACATCCCTATGGAGGAATAAAAAGTTGATTTTGACACTTGACAGTTGTGAGTTGTCAGATATTTTTTTTAAATTTAAATTGACAAAAGATTTGCTGCTGACAAGTACTGTCATCGCCTGATAAGACGTTTTAATGACGTACCTTTGGATGCTTCTTGTTCGATTTTCATTTTTCTTTTTGCATGTGGGTTAAACTGTTATTTAGACTTTTATATCTAATTGTTATAGTGTCTCTTTTCTTGAAAAGATTAAATTATTGTAGTTTAATTATCATTAAAGCAATGTATTGTATTGTGGTATTTAATGTAAACAGCTTCATTATCTGCCTTATTATTCGGGTGGGCTCTGGTAGCAACTTTACACCTAGTAGCTTTTTTTCTCTCTTTTATTTATTATTATTACAATATATTTTATTATTAATTATTTTTGTATTGTTATTTATTTATATATTTATATTATTATTGTTAATATAGTAACTATATATTATTTTTATTAATGATAATATTATGGAGTTAAATTTGAGTATGGAAAGTATTAATTTTAAATCATGTTCCTCATCGAACTGTTCCTTTCACAGTATAGAATCTTTGGTACCCCTTAATGAATCTTTGGCTATAGAGTTTCAAGATATGTCCAAAAATTTTAATGTGGTCCATATTAATGCACAGAGCATTCCAGCCCGATTCTCAGATATGTTGGCGCTATTCGAGCAGAAACTAAATATCCATGCTATACTCATATCCGAGTCATGGCTTAAACCGTGTCTCCTTTCCCAATGCTATGCACTGCCCGGTTACCAGCTGACCCGTAATGACAGAACTGGTCGAACTGGTGGTGGTGTCGCAATTTACCTACGCTCGGATATTCCCTTCTCTCACATTAGCTCATGCACTCAGCCTCCTCCAGTAAATGCTCCAGAACATCTATTTATTGATATTACACTGTTTCACACAAAAGTTTTGGTAGGGGTGCTGTACTGTCCTTCTTCTCATATAAATTATTTTACAGCCTTTGAAAGTTTGTTGGAAGAACTCTCGCCAGCATATAAACATATGATTATTATGGGAGATTTAAACACGTGCCTACTTAAAAAGGATTACAGGTCCAATAAAGTAGTATCTATTGTCAATTCGTGTAACATGCAATTATTGCCTCTAAATGCAACTCATTGTGCTCCCAACTGTACACCTTCTCTTTTAGATGTTATGATTGTCGCATCCTCTACATCTATTGCAAAACATGGGCAATACAATGCTGACATGGTCTCGTACCATGACCAAATTTTTGCATCATGTAAGATTAAAACGCCTAAACCGAAGCATAAGACGCGTATAGTTCGTAGCTTTGTCGGAATCGAGTTGGAAAAGTTGTGCGCTGATGAACGCATTTTGGATTGGTCTCCGGTAACAGATGCTAATAACATTGATGCTAAAATTGAAACTTTCACATCTATCATTACCAAACTATATGACGACCATGCTCTTCTCAAGCCAGTCAGAATAAAACATTTACCTGCACCATGGTTGACAGATGAAATTAAAGCTCTTATAATTAAGAAACATCGTGCTAAGGCAACTTACAGACGACAAAAAACTAACGAAAGTTATGAAAAGTACATAAAAATTCGTAATCGCTGCAACACTATGTGCAGAGATGCACAGAGGCGTTACATTCATTCATCTATAGAAAGCGGTGGGACAGCTATAACATGGAAATTTTTAAAGTCTCTGGGTATAGGTAATCGTGGTGGGCAGGTCCCAACCAATAATAATAATATTAGGCTTGATGATCTTAATAAATTTTTCTCATCGCCATCAACGTCATTGAGTACGACCGACAAAACTAATACGCTCTCTTTTCATCCTCTTGAAAGACACTCTCCTTTTTGTTTTCGTCCAGTCAGTATCAGTGAGGTTAAGAAAAGTATAATGTCAATTTCATCTAATGCCAACTACCAACCAGTGATGAACTTAGTCGTAACATGATTGTTCCAATAATTGATATTATATGTCCCGTCTTAACAGATATCCTTAATTTTTCTTTGTCCACAGGTACTTTTCCAGAATTCTGGAAAAGAGCTAAAATTATCCCTTTACCCAAAAAGCCTAAACCACAATTTTGTAAGGATTATCGACCAATTTCTATCCTACCATTTTTATCTAAGGTATTAGAGCGCCTCATCAATCAGCAGACTGTTAACTTTTTAAATAGGTTAAATTACTTCAACCCCTTTCAGTCTGGTTTCCGTCCCGGCCACAGTACAACTACTGCATTAATAAAGGTGACTGACGATATACGCTGTGCCATGGACAATGGGGAATTAACGATTTTAACACTTTTGGACTTTACAAATGCTTTTAACACAGTTGACCACGATATTCTCTTGCAACTCATGATCTCTCTAAATTTTTCACCTACCATGATTGCATGGTTCCGTGGTTATTTATGTAATCGTCTTCAACGTGTTGCGGTGGAAGAAGTCGTATCTGAGTGGTCAACAGTCACGGCTGGTGTCCATCAAGGCGGTGTCCTATCGCCTTTACTGTTTAGCATTTTAATTAATACCATCGCCAAAAAACATCTCCTGCTCTCACATGTATGCTGATGACTTGCAGATTTATCTCCACGCATCACTTAATGACTTACCGTCGGCTATTGCACGAACTAATGAAGATCTAAAAAGTATATGTGCTTGGAGTAAATCTCATGGATTAGTCATCAATCCTATGAAAACCCAAGCGATTATCATCGGCAGTCCAAGGTTGTTGACAAGGGTTCGATTACAGGATCTTTGCCCAGTAATGGTCGAAGGAAACATTATCCCATTCTCACAATCCGTTAAAAATCTTGGAATTCATCTTGACTCAACACTGTCTTGGTCTAAGCACATTGGTGAAATCGGTAGGAGAGTTTTTGGTGCGTGGAGTACTCTGAGGCGCTTGCAGCATTTTCTGCCGCTTCCGACCAAAATTCTGCTTGCTGAAACGCTTATCCTTCATATATTAGATTACGCTGACACATGTTTCACAAATATTTCAGAAGAGCAGCTTAATAAACTTGAGCGTCTCCAAAACCTTTGTATTAGATTTATTTTCGGTTTACGAAAATATGATCACATACCCGAATTTCGTACCAAACTCAAGTGGCTGCCAATCAGACTTCGGCGGAATGCTCATATACTGTCCCACCTGTATGGTATACTGTATGACACCAAGTCGCCACCTTACTTAAAAGAAAGGTTTAAATTTTTGGACGATAGTGTAAAATCTTTTCGAAATTCTAATATATCATTAAAACCCCCTACGAGAAATACAAAATTTTTTGACTCTTCATTCACAGCTCGTGCAGTCAGTCTGTGGAACAGATTACCAATTTCATTAAGACGCGCTCAATCTTTGCACGTATTTAAAAATGGAGTTAAGGAACATTTTTTGTCACAATTAATATGGTGTCTTTACTATAAGTCCATAATTTGTATGAATTATTTCTACTTTTAATAATATATGTAAGTATTTGTGTATGTATTAACAAATATTATAAAGTGGTGTACCTAAATAGTATATATCATAAAAAAGTATTATGAAATCTTAAATTAGAATATGTATTAAAATAATTTTCTCTTTACGTGTCTATGAAGCCACCTATCAGTATATTACATGTAAACATGTGTCATGATTATAAAGGTTGTCTGGCAGAAATCGCTTGTAGCGATAAGACCGCCTTTTGTGCTTTTATAAGTTTAGTTTTTCTATATTCTGTATGTCCTATTTGTTTTTGGTGCAATAAAGAGTTTTTCATTCATTCATTCATAATATTATTCCTACAACAAAATAATAAAGTTTATAAAGAACTTGAGCAGGACAATTGGTGGTGTCTTTTAGCGTTACTTTGCGATAAAACAGAAAAACTTGGTGAACTTAATCGCCAATTAGAAGGTGAATAAACTGATTTCTCAAATGGCAAGTAAAGTGTTTGCTTTCGAAGACAAACTTCATATGTATATTGTTCGCGCCAACACTAGCGCGACGTTTAGAATAAACACAAAGGACATCACTACGTGATGTATGGCCGACCGAAAGGGGCGCTGTCAGAGAGTGACGAACACTTGCATTTAGATCCCCTTCCGCGCCGGATGCATTTTCAGCTCATCCCGAAACCTAGTGAACGCGAACGCGTGTGCGCATATTTATTTGTGCTCGTTAATATACCAAATTCGCCGGCGAACCGCGATAAATCTATCGATAATCCGCTCAACAGCTGTGTAGTGTAGTGAGAAGAAACCTCCGCCCAGATACAGAACCACCAGCTCAACAATAAGGTCAGTCCCAGATTTCTCCAGCCCTCACATTAACCTATATACCTACTTCCCTCAGCTCAAAGTCGTATGTGTAAGTACCTCGGCTCACCAATTTCTTGGCCCATCGAGCCTTCGTGAAGCCCTTCTCCCTATTACCGGCGTTGGGCCTCATTAGAACCAGCACCTACAGTTCCACTCCGCCCAAATCTGCACATAAAATCAGCTCGATTATTTATATTTTGTCCAATTTAACATTAAACCCCTATTCTGTACTTTGATATTAACCTATATGTTAATTATTTAAATTATTTTGTGCATATTTCGGCCCATAAATTCATAGGAAAAACCCAAAAAAAAAATAAAAAAAAAATAGTGGGTAGGTTGTCGGCTTATTGTCGAACAAAGAACTCGAACATTCCAGAACTTCCCTAACGTACCTAATACATAATTTGTGCCAATAATATCTCATATAATTTTCTCAGCTCTTAATTACTTACAAAATATTTTAATGTTTGACTCGCATATAAAATAAGTAATAACTAGTGCGTATTGTGAATTACGTTCGGCTCATAACAGAATTGTAAATCGTCGTTGCATTACTAAGTATTTTATCTATATATAACGTTTATATCTTCATATTCTCAATTTTTAAAACACAATATTAATTAACTTAGCATTATTTTAATAGTTATGAGTCGCATAACATCTCAAGTGCCCATACAAACATCGTCGGCTCGCTTCGGTACTTGATTTTTGTGCATTCTGTAGGTAATAGGTACATTCTGTAGGTAATACCTACACGGCGCCCGTGCGTAAACAACAGCTGGTTACATTCATTCTCAATTAGGTATTCTTCATAGAATAAATAGTGACCTTCACATTGAATTCTTATCTACGTTCTGTGTTTATACAAATATATTATAGGTGTTACGTTACAGCTGTTTTGAATAAGTCGGCACACTATTGAGATTGAACCTGCTCATACCTACTTACATTGTTTTCATTACGTTATTTTGTTTCTAACGCGCCCGCTAAGATTTGTTTATATTCAAACTTCAGGACATTAATATAATATTACAGACGACTTCGAACGCATTAATCTCCGCTCATCAAACATACACTAATACTATATTAGCATCAGGCGATCGGTCAGCTCATTTGTTAATTAACTCGTACACATTTTATGATAAAATTGTATACATTGTCGGCACATTATTAAAATCTATTTTCTGCGTTTTAATTAATTGCGCGCGTATTTTCCGCTCATTACTTTTAAATATTTAACTTAGTTACACGCATATATTTTTAAACATGCCTACAAAATCGCAAGCGGCCATATTTAGGCAAACTATAAAATCTATTAGTCGGCTCAGAGAGATCGCATTGGCATTACACAAAGGTGACTCAAAGTCTAACAAAACGGAGTTTAATGCGCGTTTTAAAGACCTACAAAATTTGAAACAAAAATTAGAAAATTTTTACTGCGAAATTTTAGACGACGGCAGTCTTACAGAAGAAATTGAAAAGTTTTATACAGCCGGTTACGAGAACGCGCTATCCGAATATTATGATATTTTAACTGCAGCGGAAAATATAAGTTCCACTTCAGAATCAAGTCAGCTCACTTCTGCCGTTCTGCCCAAAATTGAACTGCCAAAATTCAGCTCACGCGTTGAGGACTGGCCATCGTTTATTACGATTTTTAGGAGTCTTACAGACGACATGACGTCACTTACAGATGCAGTTAAGCTGCACTATCTTGTGTCTTGTCTTGTCTTGTCTATCGGGGGAGGCGCTCAGCATGATTGCGCATTTAAAAATCACAAATGATAATTACAGCGTCGCGCTCGATATACTCACACGTAGGTATGAAAACCGCCGTGTTCTGATAGATGGGTTTGTTGATATAATACTCGGCCTACCTAATATTCATATTCGATCAAGCATACGCGCGACGTTTTTAACTCCGCTCATTTCCGCACAAAGCGCATTAAATAATCTGCGTTTACCTATGGATAGTAATTACGTATTTGTGTCTATTGTAGTTAGAAAATTACGAGGCGAGCTCCGCACCCTGTTCGAAAGAAGATACGGCATCTCGGACACTCTGCCCACCTTAGGTGATTTGATTTCTTTTTTAGAGGAGCACGCGCGCTGTATCGAAACCGAATATTCTAATGCAACGCGCGGTGTTACCTACTCACCACAAACTGGGCCCTCTCGTCAACACACACCCCCCGCAAACTCTCCGCGCAGTCCACGCTTTAGACCAATTAGTCCCGCGTATCCTCGTAATACTCAGCGCTCGCCATCGGCTCACACTTTAAGTAGCTATCACGTCAGCCCAGTTCCTCATTACCCTCAACGCTACTGGCCCCCCTCCCCCCGAACAGAGCGGCGCGAGTACTCAGCCCGGAATACAGATAAACGCAAGCGATTCTACTGCCCCTATTGTAGGAATACAGAACACAAACTTATCGCGTGTCCGAAATATAATCATCAGCCCACTCAAGGTCGTTGGGATTTCATAGAAGCCAACGACAGATGTCGTAAATGTCTAGGTCCGCATTTTGAAAATGAATGTCGTTCGACAAACTCATGCAAAGAGTGTGGAAGTGCAAATCACCACACCTCGCTTCATCGTCACGGAACTCCAAATTCTCCGGTGTCGTCAGCGCATTTGGTTCCTCCTCATTTACGTGCACAGCCCCGCCGGCGTGCTCAAGACAAGCCACATACCTACACGGCCTACACACAACATACGCGTGCACATCAATCATCATCATCAGACCCCAACCAATCGTCTGATCATGCACCGTCTACAACTCATCAATTTCAAAACAAAAAACAATGACTACCTACAATTACGGAGCACATAGAATTAGAAGATCAGCCCAATAATTTAAAATGTCATTCAGCTCATAGTATACCTGTTGTTACGGGGGAAATTAAAATAAAAAAAAGAGATTTCCCGTGACAATATATATATATTATAAAAAGAAATAGGGGTCGTGGGCAGGAGGCCGTACGTATCTGGTTTAGCCTCTAGTGTCTTTAGAGATTGGTGGGGCCTTTAAATCACACGGCACTTAGCTGGATCTGTCGACGGTAGGTATGACAACACGTGGCGCTTTCGGGTCCTGTGTTCGGGTCAGGAATTCGTCACGACGTGGTCGCCTAGGAGCGGACAGTCCGTGGCACAGGCCAGATAGTCATCAGATGGCGAAGGGTAAGCCAAGCAGTGCCGTACCGAGGATGTAGATAGCGGTGCTTGTACCCGTACCGTAGTTCCCCTTACACGGGGTTAAAATATTATATTATAAACGACTACATCTTGCGTTTACAGAAAATTTCATTCTAAAAAGGAAACGTCATTCGAAAAAGTGCTATATATACCCTCCTCCGTCGTCTTTTTTTAAACTTTTGACAACTATGAAACTAAAGCGTAAAGAGAAAAAATCCAGAATCCAAAATAAAGTATATTATATTAATAATCAATATATTATGTAATATAATAATACAAATGTACTGTATTTTCATTATTAATCAAAATTTAATAATTATTTTTATCATTAAAGATGGAAGTAAAATCGATCTATGAATCAAATATTAAAGCAAGGCTAACGCCATTTTAGTAAGGACGTGCGCCGATAGATGGCGCCTAAAGCCTCTAAATGACAAATAATTAAGCAAACAAATCATAGGTGACGGTGATTTTACGGAAAGGAAATGTAACTACGTTACACTGTATCACATTCAGCTCATAAAATATCTAAATCTAGTTCAGCCCAATATTCTGTAGAATCAGCCCAAGTAAATTCAACTCAGCACATAGAAAACCCATTAAAAACTCCAGTGTTACTTCCCACAGTCGTTTTAAATATATCTGATAAATGCGGAGAATATCACAAGGCTCGGGCTTTATTGGACTGTGGTAGCATGATAACGCTCATAACTCAGCGCATGACTAGAAATCTTAATTTGCAACCAAAACAATGTTCATTAAAAATTACAGGTGTAGGTGATCAGCACATACAAAATTCTAAAGGTTGGGTCACAATAACATTTAGGCCCACACACCGTGACACGCCATCTATTACTACTACCGCTCATATTCTCAAAGACGTTACAGGTTATTTACCTTTGCAAAAAATACCAGATGTTGTACAAGACTCAGCTCATCAGCTCATTCCATTGGCGGATCAAGCATATCATACTCCTGCGCCCATTGATCTCATTTTAGGCTCAGACGTTTTGGGTCACGTTTTGGATGGTACTAAGATTGCTTTGGGCCCGGGGAAGCCCATAGCCTTCGGCACGATTTTTGATTTTGCACTCATAGGACTCGTTGAACACTCATGCGATTCACCTGTAGCTCAAGTTAACTCTGCTCATATTACTCATACTCATTATACTCAGTCGGCTAACTCTACACATTCTGCTCATTCTACTCATGATATTTGCAAAAGCCTGGAAAGATTCTGGGAGTCGGAAGAACCCCAGCCTCGTTCTGCTCATTCAAACCCGCTACACGAGCAATGTGAACACATATTCAGCTCAACCACCATTCGTGACGATTCAGGCCGTTACATGGTGACTCTTCCCTTCTTATCAGATGCACCCGTATTAGGTAGTACTCATGCTATTGCTCTACGTAGATTTCTCAATCTAGAAAAACGGTTGCAATCCGATCACACACTGCGACAAAAATATATAGAATTCATGAACGAATACATAAACTTAGGACACATGACACCGTGTCATCCGTCTACATTTACTCATAAACCTCATTATTATATTCCTCATCATGGCGTGTTCAAATCAGGTACTGACAAACTCCGCACAGTATTTGATGGCAGTTGTAAGTCATCCAATGGAGTCAGTTTAAACGATTGCCTGCACACAGGTCCAGCACTTCAACGAGACATTGTAGATATTATTATATCATTCCGCGCACATCGTATAGTATTCAGCACTGACATAAAAATGATGTTTAGAAATATTCTCTTAAGACCAGACCAAAGACACTATCAGCTCATACTCTGGCGATCGTCTCCAGATCGACCTCTGCTCACATATGCACTCAACACTGTTACATACGGATTGCGCTCAAGTCCATATCATGCTATCCGCACATTATTACAATTAGCTGAAGATGAAGGTCATCGCTATCCTCAGGCTGCCCAAATTTTGCGTAAATTTGTTTTCGTGGATGATATACTTTGCGGCCATGACACCATAGAAGAAGCATCAGCACTCCAAACTCAGCTCATTGATTTGTTATCACTCGGTGGATTTAAACTTAGTAAATGGACATCAAACACACCTCAGCTCTTGCAAAGATTTCCAGACGATCAATGCGAAATGCCTAAAGACTTTGACATCAGCGCAGAGTCTCCATCAATTAAGGTTTTGGGTATTAGATGGATTCCCCAGTCTGATGAATTTACATATCACATCTCATTACCACCAGTTACCCACATTACAAAACGTTCAATTCTTAGCACAGTAGCTTCTCTCTATGACCCAAACGGTTGGGTTACACCCGTCATATTCCGCGCAAAAATACTTCTTCAAAGGTTATGGTTAACTAAATTGGACTGGGACGATCCCACTCCAAATAATATTACAGATGATTGGCAGCGCATCTATCATGATCTTCCGCACATCTCAGATATACATTTTCCCAGACATATCGCTCCACACAAATTCAAATCAACATACTCACTTCACGGATTCGCAGATGCTTCAGAAAGCGGTTTTGCTGCAGTGATATATTTACAAGAATCAGCTCACAACGGATCTGTTAACGTTCACCTCATGATTGCTAAATCTAAAGTCGCACCGATTAAAAATAAACTCACAATCCCCAAATTAGAGTTGTCTGCTGCAACTCTATTATCTCAGCTCATGTTGCGTGTCTCCCAACAATTGTCTGCTCATCTCACAATTACACATCACATTTGTTGGTCAGATAGTACCATAGTGCTTGCATGGATAAAAACTCCGCCCCATCGTTTACAAACATTTGAATCAAATAGAGTAACAAAAATTAACTCAAATTCACTCACACTTAAGTGGCGTCATGTACCTTCCAAATTAAATCCTGCTGACTGTGCAAGCAGAGGATTATCAGCTCAAGCTCTCTCCGCTCATGATTTATGGTGGTCTCCTCCTTGGCTCAAATTTCCAGAGGATACCTGGCCCAAGATGCCTTCAGCTCATACTCGACAAGACTTGCCAGGGCTCAAACCAAAATACGTACCATGCAATTTCTCGATACCCGGTGTCGATAGTGATCTGCTCACTCGCTTCAGCTCTTTAGAAAAACTAACTGGTGTCACTGCCTACATGAGGCGATTCATTCGTAACTGTAAACTAAATTCAAACTCGCGACAACTAGGCCCTCTAACTGTAAGTGAACGTAGAGAAGCATTACTTTTCTGGATCCGCTCTGTACAGCAAAATGCATTCGCAGAAGATATTCACCGCCTGCAAACCGATAGAATCTGCACAGTACGACTACAACGTCTGTCGCCTTTTACGCAGGACGGTCTCCTCAGAGTAGGAGGTAGACTCACTCGTTCGGAACTCACATACGATGCTCAACACCCATTCATTTTGCCTAGTTCTAGTCCGCTCGTAGACCTCATAATAGATCACTATCATCGCATACACTGCCACCCTGGCACGGACGCTACATGCTATTTTACGTCAGCAATTTTGGATATTATCTGCCCGCCGCATTATAAGGCACAGAACGTTTAAATGCATAAGATGTTTCCGTTGCCGCGCTCAGCCCGAAGTACCTATCATGGCTGACCTGCCAGCTGATAGAGTCATACCTCAGCCCGTATTTAGTCACGTATCAACAGATTTCGCCGGACCGTTTCTGCTCAAATCAAGTCAATTACGTAATGCTAAGTTAATTAAGGGATATTTTTGCATATTTGTTTGCCTCACTACATAGGCGGTTCACTTAGAACCAGTCTCATCGCTCACTGCCTTCTGCTCACGTCGCGGACTTCCGGTATTGATACGTTCGGATTGTGGCACAAATTATGTAGGAGCTAGGAATCATCTACTAGAGGTACAACAACTTCTCAATGACAATAACGACGCCATTTCTCATAAACTCTCAACTCAAAATATAACTTGGTTACTCAATCCGCCTAAAGCCCCATGGATGGGAGGTATCCATGAGATTAATGTTAAATCCACAAAGCAACTTCTATACCGTGTTATCGGTGAGCAACACCTCACTTTCGAGGAATTCTTAACTCTGCTCACTAGAAACGAAGCTGTGTTAAACTCTCGGCCCATCAGTCCACTTTCGTCCGATCCCACGGACTATCAGCCCCTTACTGCTGGCCACTTTCTCATTGGCCGTCCGCTCACAGCTCTCCCCGAGCTGACTCTAGATGAAAGAGTAATATCTCCGCTCAAACGCTTTCAGCTCATTCAATCACTCTCTCAGCGCTTTTGGAACCTTTGGACCAAGTCCTACCTCCATACCCTTCAAATCCGCTCCAAATGGCTTTCCTCTTCCTCTCCACCCAATATTGGAGAACTGGTTCTGCTCAAGGAGGACAATTTGCCTCCTCTACAATGGAAGATGGGAAGAATCTCACGTCTGCTACCTGGGAAGGATGGAGTCATCAGAGTTGTGGACTTGGACACGACTCAAGGCCAGCTGCGGAGGCCTGTTGGCAAGATTGCCCGGCTCCCACTGGATTCTGCTCAGGATGGGGCTCAGCTCGCCGCCTGTGCGGGCCCCCCAGGATGTTCGCGCCAACACTAGCGCGACGTTTAGAATAAACACAAAGGACATCACTACGTGATGTATGGCCGACCGAAAGGGGCGCAGTCAGAGAGTGACGAACACTTGCATTTAGATCCCCTTCCGCGCCGGATGCATTTTCAGCTCATCCCGAAACCTAGTGAACGCGAACGCGTGTGCGCATATTTATTTGTGCTCGTTAATATAATACCAAATTCGCCGGCGAACCGCGATAAATCTATCGATAATCCGCTCAACAGCTGTGTAGTGTAGTGAGAAGAAACCTCCGCCCAGATACAGAACCACCAGCTCAACAATAAGGTCAGTCCCAGATTTCTCCAGCCCTCACATTAACCTATATACCTACTTCCCTCAGCTCAAAGTCGTATGTGTAAGTTCCTAGCTTACACATATATCGAAGAAATAAATAATAAAAAACTTATAATTTTCCATCATTGATAAAAGCTCAACAGGATGGAATTGATGTGTCCCCAGAAAATCTGGTTTATATTTCTAATTACTTACTTTCCTTAAGCAACTAATTTCTGAAAAGATTTCAGGATTTACGTAAAATAAAGAAATGTCTTCTCTTAATTGAAAATCCTTGGCACTTAGAAGTAGCCACCACAACAGAGCAGTTGAGCAGTGATTGTTGCCGTATTGGGTTTTGATAATGTAAAATTATCTGATGAGCTGATTGATTTAAAAAATGATACGAATTGGAGGCGATTTTTAAAGAGAAAAGAGAGACACATAAATATGAAGAATTTTGGAAATTAGTACCGGATAGCTATGAGACGTTAAAAAATTGTGCACACTTACTCTTGACATTGTTTGCATCAACATACCTATGCGAATCTTCATATTCAAAAATGAAATATGCGAAAAATATCTACAGATCTCGGCTTACGATTCGCACCTAGACGACGTTTTGAGAGTAGTATGCAGTAATTATGTGCCTGATTTAACAAAAATTGACAAAAGTTTGTTACAGTGTCAAAAATCACATTAATTTTTATTACATAAATATATGTTTATATTTTTAATATAATATAGTTTTATTTTACTGTCGCATAATCCCCACTTCCCCACTAATATTACAAATGCGAAAGAAACTCTGTTTGTCTGTTACGCTTTCGCGACTAAACCACTGAATTGATTTTGATCAAATTTGGTACATAGATAGACTATCATAGCTCGGTAAAGGACTGTTGCATATTGACAAAAGTAAGTGTCAATGTCATTTTTGACATTGACAGATGTCATGAAGTAAAGCCTATTTAGTTTGTTTATTTCAGTTGGCCAAAAGGCTATAAATAGTGTAGACGTAGGTATATTGCTATGTTAGGCATATACCTCATATTAAATGTAATACGTAATCAGTGTTAAGCACCAATAAAGGAGAATATAATAATTGTTGCTGTATTATTATCATCACCACTCAGACACATAGACGACATAGGTACGTAGGTAAATTACTGCGGCGCGCAAGATTAAACAGTAGCAATTATGTGGCCCAGGGTAAAAAAAGGTTGAGTATGTCTGCACTAGGCCATCTAACTTTTAATAAGATTTGTTACTAATCTATGCAATTTTCGTGGTTTATTTACTACATACGGTACAGCTATCGTGTCAAACCAAGACTGTAAAGTCACATACATTGTTTTGTCGCTACAGTGCTTATTCGTTTTCTAAAAGCCTAATGCCTAAGCCTAATGTCTCATAAGAATAAGGACATAGGTGTGTTTTTAGCATATTTTCTGAACTTTGATTACCACTTGTAACTTCTGAACAGTACGAATTGTTATTCCATAACACTACATAACATCTTACGGTGTTTTGACTTTTCAAGATTATTCACGCGCAAATAATAGTGTTTCGACTTTACAAGAATTTTCGCGCGCAAATCATACAGTGTTTTGCCATGGTGCCGGTGTACCGACTTATTAGAATTAGGAAAGCGCAGCGTATAGTTGTCTCGCTCGCACTTAGGATATTTGTAATGCATTCGCTCATCGCGTGAAAGGTGCGAAGGTAAGACTAGTGAAAAATATTCAAAAATAGTGTATCTATTTTGTATTTAAATGATCCCGCTCAGTGCATTGCTTGCGTTTATTGCGGTAGCTTGGTTTTGTTCGCAAAAATGAGTAATCAACGAAATAAATTATTAATTATGAGATCCCAAACTAATAAACGGTACTACAATGATTCTATCAGTATGACGAATGCCTCTGAATTAAATCAGTTAAATTCCGAAAGATATATGGAAGATATTAGTGATTTTGATTTAAGTAACATTAGTCCCATACCGATGGTGCCTTTTAGTGAATCTTCCAAGGCACCATCCTTTTAGTGAATCTTTACTTCAAGGGTGTATCTTAGAAGCAGCAGGCGAACAAAAAAAAGAATACACAGAGTTGCAGCAGCTACCATCTAGTTATCAAGAAAATCAGCAGTATCTGTTTGAAAGCTAAACCTTAAATTCGGAAGTTGACAGTGCAACCGCCAAGGCGATTAAAACAGTTACCCATCTCACTCAACCACCAAACTCACATTCACCAATTATACTGGATACAGGTTACCAGGATCTGCCTATTAACTTAAGCGTCAATCCATTAAAGTCGAAAGAAAACAGGATACATATTATTAGCTCTGAAGTGATTGTGCACGCACCTAAACCTGTAAATAAAATGGATTCAGTTATAGCGTCTACTCCTGCTCCTCTACAACTTATTAATTCTAACATCGTTTCTACAAGTTCACCGTCGCCTGAGATACTTTGGTCAGCACTCAATTTAAAAAATAAGACTAGTGAATCTGCTATATCTGCCATCCCGAATACATCACAAACATCTGTATCTGACACATCAATAGAGGAGCCGCCAAAGAAACAGAAGAGAGTGAGAGACCCGACTAGCATGACCAAAATTCAACGAGATAAACATCCTATCTTAGGGCCATGTCAATGTGTGAAAAAGTGCTATGTAAAAATATCGCAGCCTGAAAGAGAAGAAATATGGAGCCAGTTTTGGAATATGGATAGACAACGACGACGTGATTTCATATCTCGACAGGTAGAAAGGGTACCCACGCTACGTGCAATACGGAAGTCGAGAAGAAATAATACTTTAAAGTGGTCACTAAACAAAATACCTGTTTGTAAAATATTTTTTTGCATACTTTGGGCTATAATAATGATGAAGCCGTACAATCTGTTTTAAAGAGCAACTATCTCACTGGTAATAAGCACCCTCACATCAGCGCAGCCCCTGATTCAAGAGGTCGTCACAAACCTGCCACTGCGTTTTCCGAAGAATACCAAAAGAATATAGAAAGTTTCATAATAAGATACAAACCTGTTTCTTCTCATTATAACATAAGTCATGCACCAAACAGAAAGTATTTGCCGATAGGCTTAACCTTTTCAAAAATTTACAAACAATTTAAACAGCACTGTGTACAAAACAGTATAAAAATTTGCAGCTGGCCACATTTTCATCAAAGTATTAAAGCACTTAATTTGTCGACAGCAGTACAGCCTCAAGACATTTGCACAAAATGTAGAAAGCATGACGAAGAACACAAAAATATTCCCAGACCATACAACTGTAATAGTTGTAAAAATTTAGGCCAACACCTGAAAAATAAGAGAGATTAGAGAAGAGATCTTAAGGCTGCTGAACAGATTAGTGACTCATCTGAAGAAAAACAGGTTTTGTTCACGGTAGATAAGCAGAAGGCTATATGTATGCCGATACTTGACATCAAAGACAGCTATTTTTCAAGAAAAACTTGTTTTGTTTAATGAATCTTTCGTACCTCGGGGTAAAAATAAAAAAGCTATATGTGAAGTTTGGCATGAAGGCGAAAGTGGCAGAAAAGCTTACAACATAGCGTCCACATTCGTTCATGTTTTGAGAAAATATTGCCGGGATAAAAAATGTATCTATTTCTTTTTAGACAATTGTAATGCTCAAAACAAAAATAAAATATTGCTTTCAATTCTAGTAAGAATTATTAATGATCAAAGCACGACCATTGATAAAATCGTCTTAGAATACTTTGAGCCTGGACACACTTACATGGCTGCAGATGCTGTACGCGCTGATATAGCAAAAAAGCTAGCTTCTTCCGGAGAAGTATACGATTTTAATGATCTTATCAGTAAAAAAAAATAAGTCGAAAGAATTTAGAAGTTGACGTGATCGATCAGAACAATATGTTTTTGTTTGACAATGATGCAAAAGTTCAATTTCCTAAAGACTGGAATCTGCAAAATTTGAAAGTTATCGAATTTAGAAGGGGTCAATTATCATTTTTTGCTAAAAATGACTATAATGAGAATTTAAAGAGATCAAATTTTTAAAGAAGAAAATAGAAACTTATTTGAGGTCAAGGTTAAAAGGAGATGCTAGTAATTTATTAAATGATATCCAGAAGGAATGTCAGCAGAGAGGAGTTAATGAAATAAAAAAATTAGAGTTGGTTGAACTTTGCAAGAGTATGCCGCAATCACGTCGAATGTTTTATCAGAATCTTGTTGTATCCGATGTGCAAGACCTTACTTTAAACATTGATTCGGATGTTGAAAAAAATGAGTTAATTTTTATTAAATATTTTGTTTTCTCACTGTCTGTTAATACGACATACTTTTAAATATTATAATGGTTAGTCCAAAATTTGATGTTCCTAATAAAGAATTATATTTTAAGATGAGTTTTATTCTGTGCAACCAAAATTATTCTGATAATTACTCTATAATAATATACTCTACAGTTTAACAAATTGTATATTTTAAAGTTTGTAGGAGTAATTCCATAAAGACAAGACAATGTATCTTGCAATACAGTGTCTTGACTTTACACTAGAACCCAAATCCAACCGGTGCTAATAAAGTATAACAATTTTTATTATCTTTTTAATTAACTACCTACATATTTGTATTAAAAAATATATGGCTAGAAAGATACTTAAAATACCTAATGCTTGGTATAGGTACGAATAATTAAACCTTATTAGGACAGCCAAAAATTAAGAAAATAGGTAAAAGGTAAAGAAATAGGTAAGTACTATTATCACAAATGATTTTGATAGTACCGTGTTTTGGATTTTCACGACAGTGCTAGTACGAGGGCTGCACTAAAAGTATCGGGAATGGAATATTTCCACTGTTCCTGTCATATTAAAATCTTTTTAATTTAAAACTACTTGGTTTTAAAAATCGAATACCGTTTATTTATTTAAAAAAAGATTCTCGGTCTTGTCACAAGGTCTTGTCAAACTTGTTTAGTCGTTGAGAAAATGGAATTGACTCGAGAAAATTCTAGAGCGATGATTTATTATGACTTTCGAAGTGGTTTAACACAAAAACAGTGTGTTGACCGGATGATTTCTGCATTTGGTGATGAAGCCCCATCCAAAACCACAATTTATCGCTGGTTTGCTGAATTTCAACGTGGACGTGTCAAGCTCAGTGATGATCTCCGTCAAGGTCGTCCAAAAACTGCAGTCACCCAAGAAAACGTTGATGCTGTGCGTAAGCTGATTGAGGAAGATCGACATGTGAAATATCGCGAAATTCAGGCAACTTTAGACATAGGCATGAGTCAAATACAAATAATCTTGCATGAACAATCAGGTGTAAAAAAGTTGTTTTCCCGATGGATACCGCATTTGCTCTGTGAAGAGCAAAAAGCGGCTCGCGTTACTTGGTGCGTCAGAACTCTCGAAAGATTCCACGCAGGATCCTCAAATGCTGTATACAACATCGTTCAGGTGACGAATCCTGGATATACGCGTACGAACCCGAAACAAAAAACCAGTCACGAGTTTGGGTGTTCGAAAATGAGTTAAAGCTAACAAAAATTGTTCGTTCACGGAGTGTTGCAAAAAAAATGGTGGCTCCAAAACCGTTTGTCTCCAAAACCGGCCATGTTGCGACTATTCCTCTTGAGGGACAAAGAACGGTTAATGCAGAATGGTATGCTAACATTTGTTTGCCACAGGTCGTTTC
The DNA here is from genome assembly GCA_037179445.1 of Phengaris alcon alcon. NCBI lineage: Eukaryota > Metazoa > Arthropoda > Insecta > Lepidoptera > Lycaenidae > Phengaris > Phengaris alcon. The sequence continues at coordinate 218,148 of JAYRCH010000068.1, read as the reverse complement.
TGAACTCCGTAAAGAGAACTGCAACCGCCGCATCATCCTCCATCACGACAATGCGAGTTCTCACACCGCGCACAGAACAAAAGAGTTTTTAGCGCAAGAAATCATAGAATTATTAGACCATCCGCCGTACAGCCCCAACCTAACCCCTAATTATTTCTATACTTTCCCTAAAATAAAGAATAAATTGCGTGGTCAGAGATTTTCATCACCTGAAGAAGCTGTGGACGCCTACAAAACGGCCATTTTGGAGACCCCAACTTCCGAATGGAATGTTGCTTCAATTATTGGTTCCATCGTATGAAAAAATGTGTCAAATTTCGCGAAGAATCTTCGAAAAGCAATAAATACATTTTTAAATAGTAATGTTGTGTCACTTCCTTGATTCCCGAAATTTTCAGTGCCGCCCTCGTACATGCGCGGGCGCGGGGGAAGTATATATATAATTACATCGTAATCATGGCTTTATTTAAAAGCAATATATTTTCTATAATATAATAAGTAGTTAACAGCTCCTCCCTCCAAAAACTTGCGACTCTTCGAGGGCTGAGGCCTGAGCCCGTTAGATCAAATTAAAGGTTAACATTAACTCCTCCTCTTCATCTGTGACGTCTTCGTTGATCTCTATTTTTATCGCCGACCATGCCGTACATCCGAAAAACAGTTTTTTCGATAAAGAGTATGAAGTTGGATAACCATATCAACTAACGCAGGTCTCGTCCGCGCCGTCTCTTCTTTCTTACTTATCGGCGAAACTTCGTGGCATTGAAACGTCCAGTTTGCTCATACATTCTGAGTATGCCTACTATGAATTTTATGAATGACAGACAAATCTAAATTGTTACTCTTGAAAGCAATTTTTTTCGGATCTAGAGCTGCCCGCCCGACCAGGATATCAATTAATGCGAAGGCGTTATTGATAATATCCCGATTTTTACCGCTGCTACAGTACTCGCGTAATTATTAATCTCGACTTGAAATCCGGATCCTCTAAAAGTGATTCTAAATTTTTAACACGCTTTCGGCGGCAACACGTTTGAAGTCAGAAATTTTCAGGTAAGAATCTCTTACAAATTGTTACAACTGCGTTAGGTAAACTTTATCAGAACACTATTCTGATTGTTATGAAGTGCTTGCTGATTTTCAGATATAATTTTGGTATCGTCACACGTTCTAGCATATTGTTGGACTTGGCCGAGTTTCTGTATGATCATAGCCAGAGCTTCGTCCGCGCCCATCGTGTTACCTGCAGTGTTGGTCTTCAATAAAGTAAGCGCCGATTCAATATTTGGAGTGAATATCATCGTAACACTATTTAAAGGAACAGACTGGTAAATTTGGGTCGTAGTTATTGCAGTTGTGTGTTTAAAAATCTGGGAATATGAAACTTGTTTTACTTTCTTTCTTGGCGCTGACATCTGAAACATTAAAATAATATACAAACATAAGGGCACGAGGAGTAATGCTACTTTCTTCGACATATCTTTTATTTTTAAAAAAGCTTATATTATAATAATAAAGATATTTACCTGACGCTGTGTGTCCAGACATCGGCGAGCTACTGTGTAGTGTGTACTCAGTGTCGCGTTGGTAGTTGTGCTGACCAGTGTCAATTTCTATTTCACGCCCACTATTCATAGCTCTTATTTCATTTTCCGCCTCTTCAAAAGTAATAATGTTTTTCCTCCTTGTGATACATTCCAAACGTCGCCAGTTGTCTTGGGGTATTGAGCGTAGGTTGCGACGTAAGTTTTCGGCTTCGAATTCAGGCCATCGTAAAGTACCGTCATGTTCCCAAGCCTCTGGGACGGCGTTCAGAAGGAACTTGCCGTTTTCGATCGTTTGTACTACTTTAAATGACACCCTGAAAACATAATGCTGTTAAATAAAATTTACACTTTTTTCAAAAGCTAATTATTTATCACATTTTCAATAAATCAATGTTCCATCCAGGAATAAAACTGACTGTATTAAAAAAGAAAACAGCACTGTGTTATTTATTACACCATCTGATAAGTAATGGCAAACAGCAATAGTTAAAAGAATCAGGCGTTACTTTGCGAAAATCCATAGCATACAATTTAATTAATATTATATCTAGCAATATCCCGCGATAAAATACCCACAACCTGCAAGCAAATGTGTGAGTGCACACATAAGCATGCGTAAAGCACCTGCTGCCTGGGCGGCGGGATGTGGGTATTTTTTCGCGCGAGATATTGCTAGATATAAAATTAATTAAATAGCACACAGAAAACTTAGAAAGAGAGCTAATTTTTGTTTTTCTCCTTATGGTAAAGGAGAATGGCTAAGTTCATAGTATGCACATTTATGTTAAGTGCCCAGTGCACAGAGCGCCTCATCGCTTCGCCGAGGTGCTCGCGAAAATTACAGTAAAGTTCGAAGTGCAAGCCCATACATTCGTAAAACCTCGCGAAGTACCCAGTCGCTCGGAGTTTGCCGTCACAGCAACATGGATGTTTATTGCCGTTGCAATGTGCACTTTAGCGCATTTTAAGTAAGCATATTTTATTTTATTTATTTACTTAGGTTACAAACAGTCATTAACAAAAACTTAGAAACGTTATCTAACTACTACTAGATTTATAGCACACTAGCTTTTGCCCGCGTGGAATAGTGTTCTTGAAGAAAAAACTTCTTCAGCAAATAACGCTACTCCCTGCAATATACTTCTGATACAATATTGAAAATATTTTTTAGGGCTTCGTACCGGCCGGCGGACGGCGGTACCGCCGCGCCGCAACCGCTATGTCCCTGCATTTTAAATCTCTAATATCTGCGAAAATATTCATTTAAATTACATGCTGTAAAGGGCCATATTGATCTATATTAAATGCACAATGCATTTAACGTACTTAATGGGATAAGGATTAATGCTGTATTGCTTGAAATCGCTTCGTAAATAAGCCATTATTTCTCGTAAAAGGTAAAGGATAAATTATGTATATATATATACAGGGTCTGTCGTAAATAATGGATAACCCGTAAACTGGAGTTGGTCCGGATGTGAAACTGTAAGAAAATCGTATTTTCTTGCCAGGGTTTCTAACCATATGAAAATGGCGAAGCATTTTATACTTTTTTATAAATTTCGCTACTTTTTTCGTTCATTCCGTTGCTATTGCTTCATCAAATTTAGGTATTTCTGTGTGATTTTTTTAGTATTATACTCCTGAAGACGTGTATTATTTAATTTTAATACAATTTTAGGTGTTTTTAACGTAAACAATTTTCAAAATCATCTTTTTATGCTTTTTTTTAAACTATTTTCTTCTTAATGTCAACTTTGATCATTTACTGTGAAAAAAAAAAGTATGGCGCTATAGCTGCCCATTATCTTAATAAATTGTCTAGTATGTGTAGTTTCTAAAAAGGTATTACAATGTGTACTTTACTAGCAATATTAAGTTACAGGAGCGAGATTAATATCAAGGTCAGAATTCAAAATTTTTAAGTATTGTTATAAAAGGTTATAAAACTTCGTCATAATGATCTTATTCTACCAAAATTCTTTACACAAACGTTATTGGGCTACTAATAAGGATTTTCAGAAGAACAACAGGTTGTTTTTAGGAAAAAAAATATCATAACTCCATGGTAATAATGTAATTAAATTGTTCAAATTTAAAATTGTTGTGCTCTAAATGTTTCATGCGATAAACATGTTGCGACAAGTTTATTCCAAAAAGGATCATCAGGTAAAAAACTAACAAAGACAGCAATACAATGGGCGTCTATGCGTGAAAAGGACGATTGATGGTCATTGTTACTAGGCAGATGCACACTGTCCCTTTCAAACACACGGTGTGTGAAAAGGTTAGCATGTATTTGCCTTTAGGGCGCGCTCCTGATTGTAGAGTGTACACATCTCAGTGTGATTTTGACTATCGCATGTGCTCTTGTTATCGTTACTTTCGTCAATTTGTTACTGCTTTCTAATATCGGACTTTGATTTGCCTTGTTATTTTGACTTGTGAACCTGGTGATACTAACGACTTAGCTCTCATTTACGGACATTGTTTTGTGCTATCGATTGGATTTGTTGTTTGGAAGTTTTTGCATCATGCCTCAGCAATAAACGTCGACTGAATACACAAACATGCATTACATTTATGGTTTATGTAATGGCAACGCTACCAGAGCAGCAAGTGTTTACCGTGAAAAATATCCAAATGCTCGACATCCTGATCACTCATCATCATCATCTCTCTATCTATTAAAAAACCCGCATCAAAATCCGTTGCGTAGTTTTAATGATCTAATCATACATAGGAACAGACAGAAAAAGCTACTTTGTTTTATACTATGTAGTGATAATTTACTTTACTTACAAATCAACATCCAGTATTTTTTTAGTGTAATTATTTATTAATTAAATAATAATAACTAATTTTTAATAACAATATATTAATTAATAAATTGTTATTAAAACGTGTTCAACTTCGCCTAGCTTCGAGCCATTTGACTCGGACGCAAAAACCGACAATAATAGTCGGTATTTAGGCGAGGCGAGGTTGCACGAGGCGAAGTGAAGTGCGTATCCACACTATCGTATTCGGCCGACGGCCAACCTCGGCCTACTTCGCGAGCAGTGTACATAGGGTTCCCAACCCTCCTTTGGATTGCCCCGGGAGACTCCGGTAATAATGGTTAATCTCCTGACCTCCCGGGGTACAATAACTTCTCTCCGGTTTTTCAAAAACTTATACACATTCTTCGCTCGCACGCCGCTACTCGCTCTCGTTGCGTCCGCTGCCTGTATAAAGCGATTCATCTCACCGTCGACATTTGGCGGTGTCTGTCTCTGTCACGCACGCCGCGTGCTCCGAAAGCGCAATAAATATAAATTTAAAAATTAATTGAGATCTTCTTTCCACGTATAGTATAGCAATTACATATTCTCATATATATTTTGTCAAAATATGAGGCAGTAGATTAAAATGAAACATTTTCTTTACATTTGCATCAAGAAATAAAAAGAAATCTTATTAATTATTATGGAACCAAAAATTACAAAACTAAATAATTATTTATTTACACTATAAAACTAATGGGATACTTACAATGTTTGGACATTCTGAATTTTAGCTTTATCATCAGTCATCACTGTCGCACACACACATTTTGACTGTTGCAGATGCAATAAAAATAATCATATATTATAGTCACATTTTAAAGTATGGTAGTGGTCACACATTATTATTACCGGATACCCGGATATCCGTTTGCTCGGAGTTCTAGTAGGCTTAAATATATAAGAAGAATCACAAAAAAATATCTGACCGGGTTTCGAACTGACCACATTCCGAATTTCGAACAACGTCGCAAAAATTATACATACGTCATACGCATACCAAACTGCCAATCGGGCTGACATAATTAGAGTAGAAATTATTTAAATATTTTTGCACGACGCAAGAAAAATAAGAGTAGGGCTCTGCACAACGCTGGCGACCTTGAGCGTCAAGTCCCATACTAATTTTGTAGGCGACAAGGGCGCCGACCGGAGAGTATTGAAATCGGATAAAAAATAGCTACAAATATTTTAGACCAAATTTGCAAAATCTAAAACGACCGGGAAGGTCGTCTTAGCTGAAAAACGGCTAAATCTTGTCTTACTTAAAATACTGAAATCATTTTCACACTCATGTGAGTTATAGAAGAGGAGAAAAAAGGTTTCAACTTAAAAAAAGGGTGGAGGATATGCTATATCCTACTAATATTATAAATGTGAAAGTTTGCGAGGATGTATGAATGTTTGTTACTCTTTCACATACCAAATTTCATCATTTCATACCATAGTTTAAGCTCTGGATTAAAACATAGGATACTTTTTATCCCGAGAAAGTATAGTGTTCCCGTGGGATACTGTATTTACGCGGGCGGAGCCGCGGGCAACAGCTAGTTTTTAAATAAAGATTTGAATTTATAAAAATACAGTCCTCGGCTAAATATAATGCAGATTAACATATATTTTTTTGGGATTTTTGAATAACAGCATGACTAAGAAAAAAGGTTTCAAATAACTCCAATTTTCAGTTCTATCCAGCACACAACCCCTTAAAGTATTTAAGATTGATTGCTTTTCGACCGATTTATTATCATATGTATTTCTGTAATCCTTGAAACAACTCTCGAAATTCATTAGTACTGTTCAGAAGATATGGACTGTAAGAAAACGTAGGTAACGTACGTAATAGGAACTTCCAACCTACCGGCGAAAAACATAAACTTCCTTGGCAGTCGCGTACAAGGGAACGAAATCTACTTAAAGTAATGACATACGGCAAACTTAACAAAAATATGCGGTAATATTAACACCCTCACCTGGGCGGGCGCGTGACCAACGGATCCTCGTCACAGCTGTTTTGAACGACCTCCGTCTCCGGCCACTCCTCACCCGACTCCTCCTCCTGCTTCAACTGCCCCGTCACGTCTGTCGTGACGTCATCGCTGTCCCCCGCGCTCGTCCACACGAAGCTATCGTCACTTAAGTACTTCACCGCGAGCGACGACTGCAGTCTGTTCTCGACCCTGTTTATAGATCGAACGTCACTCATGGACAGCTGAAACAAACGTGAAATTTCCGTTGATACAACCTGTAACTTAGCATCACACATCTATCCTAATATTATAAAAGGGTAAAGTATTCTTTGTGTGCTTGTGAATTTGTGAGGTTGAACCGATTTTTAAAATTCTATTACCTATAGAAAGCTATTTTTTTATATTATCTGTGGGTGTCATAAGCTATATATTACCCCTAAAAATGAAAAGACTTCTCCGTGGTAGTCGGATTTGCAAAGTAAATCGGAGATAAAGCTAACGAAAATCATGTCAGGACATATCTTAAGAGGGCTCTTAGGGTATAAGGGTTCCTTGTTGTTACTACGGAACCCTACAAAAAGGATCTCACGAAAACATTTTTGACGAACGCTGCCTTAACGATGTGAGTCATATGATTGAGCTTATAGAAAAGTTTTAGAGCTTGATAATGCCTGCAAAAAAGTCACAAAAAGTTGTCTTTTCAATTGATTTTTTTAATTTAAGTCAAGTTTTTTGCGAGATATTCAACTTTAAAGCGAATTTTATGTGTTCAAATAGGGCGTCCCTCCCCCCTCTAAAACCTAAACGGCTGGCTCGAGAAATCTGAAAAAAATCATGATGCTAGTCCATGTGACGATCTTAGAAGGAAAACTATAACAGCTTACATAACTTTGTTAGTTTAGGAGTTATAGAGGCCTAACTTGTAAATTGCGATTACTTGAAAAACTTCGTACAAAAATAACGAAATAATATGTGAACATGTAAAATATTGGTATCATGGTGCGGAAACCCGTGCGCGAGCCGGACTCTCACTTGGCCGGTTTTATGAATTGTTTTGTGTACCTATATTTATTATTTAACCTACTGCAGGCCCTACTTGAAGTAGGCGATAGGCCAATAGTCATGTTATCCCTAAGTAAGAGGACCATAAAAATTGTTTTTTGCTACCAGCTCAGATTTTCTCACATTTTTCGCAAATGAGTTTTTTTAGTCAGTACAATGTAACAGTGTTATATTACAATTTATATTAAAAATAAATTATACTTATAGAGAAACCAGTGCCTTAGTAGTAAATTATAACGAATGTTGTTACTCACAGAGGTGTCTGCCTTCACATGGCGGATCAACAAATTATATGATCTGAGCGCTTTCTCTCTGAAGCTGTGTGCGTTTTTTAGTCTGGCGGCACACTCCCAACACAGCATGTTTGGTAATTTGTCACTCTCTAGACTTAACTGCAATTATATAATATGTTGCTCACATAACGTTGAAGTTTCTAGTTAAAGCAGTTTTTGAGTTTCAGACTTTAAATCGTAAATATCGTCAAGCAACATGGGCAATATACTTACCAGTATTCCAGTTAAATTTTGATAGTATTGCTTAAGTTTGTAGTCTCCAATGTTATACATTTTCACATCAACTGCCAGGCAAATCCGACAGACCTGGAATGAAAATAAGACTCATAATGTTGTATATTTCTTGCAGTATGGCATAGTTTGGCAATGTAAACAGGCCTAGTATTGGTCCAATGAAATATTATGCATTTCGCCTACTAATCTAACGGAATAAGCTGAATTTTTGTACAAACCTTGATTACAGAATTACATATTCAGTCTCAAAAGTCAGAAATGTTAACGTGTTAGATACCGTACGGCCACACCCGAGAGACATTTAACGCTTACCTAAGGAGATATAGCAGACCAATTAGTGGTGTTGTAAGTAGATTTCAGTATGCAACAAAGCGTGATATTTTGCGGGGTGAGGGGGGTATCTGACGCCGCCCACTCAACTACCGGTCAACAGCAAAACTACGTAATTCGTTCGCTATCGACCTTACTTAGTAGTTTTGCTATCTCACACATGATGGAACTAAACGCCAGATTACATCTTGGTCGACTGGGGCGTAAAATGATGAAAATCTTAATATTGCTTTACGACTGATAAGTCTTTAGGAAGTACTGCAAAAAAACTTTAGTACGCTGATGATTAAAATAATATATTAATATTGAGTTAGTAGGTATCTAGAATATATTTTTAATTCCCGTGATCAAAGCTTAAAAACGCCACCTAATGGAAGTAGCATAATTTCGAATTTAACCGACGCTAAGAGACTTTTCTAGAACAATTATAATAAATTTAGTTTTTAATTACTTACACATGAAATGTAATGCCCACCATAGCATCAGATCGCCTATTTGAATGTTTTTTACATGTTAAGACACAACATTTTATCAGTTTTTTCTTAGAAACTAGATAAGTACAAAAAGTTATTGAAATCACAGAGGTGACCACAGTAAGAGCGCTGACAGTACATTGATTTAGGCCGCGCCCATTGCGATAACGTTGGGGCCGAGTAGAAATCACAGTGCACAGTTGTTTATGCCGTCTCCTCTCATACATATATCAGCTCCATGGTCGGAAATCTCCCTTTGAGGCTTACACTATTCCCACAGTCACTTTGTAGATATTTTTGACTGAAACTATGGAATTTATGTCAATGTTTGTAGTAAGTAGCTTCTTAAGTAAGCATTGAATGTCTCTCGAGTGCGGCCGTTAGATATAAAAGGGCGAAATCAGCTTTTTGAGAATATCTCGTTTTCTCTGCCTCCTTGTCTTTGCATTTTTATAAAACTTGTAGAGAAAAAAATTCTCAACAATTTTTTTACAAAACTTTTTATGCGTCAAACCGTTTTTTCCAAAGGAAAACTATAACAGCTTAGATAACTTTGTTAGTTCAGGAGTAATAGAGGCCTAACTTACTTGCTAAAACTTCGTAAGCTTCTTACAAAACACTAAATAATAAGTAAACATGAAAAATATTGGTGTAATGGTACGGAACACTTCGTGCACGAGTCCGACACGAACTTGGCCGGTTTTTTTCTGACTAAGTTTTCCACGTTAAGTGGGACAGTTTGAACTGTCCTAGGCTAATCATAAGTTTACATAGCCAACTAGAAAAATTAATTTGATTATGGACGCGTTTGAAAAGACCGGGAAATCGCCATACATTTACTGCCTGGTAATTAAAATACGTGGCCACAAAAAATATTATGTTGTACTTTATGAACATAAGAACAAAAAAAAACAATAATATTATACATCAAACTCGGGTGATACAAGATAATTGATTAAATATAACCTTACCTACCTTATCTATTAACCTTACCTATTGTTCAATAAATTGCCCTAATTGCCCTTGGGGTGTTTGCGTAAAAGCGACATCTATAAGTTGTAATGTTAATTACGTTATAAAATTAATAACTAGTTTGTTTGGAAATGCAATATGCTAACAGATAAATGATAGATGTCGCTTTCACGTTACAAAACCAAAAACATAATAATTATTCCTTTTATGATGATGATGTAATCACCTTGAAAAAATATTTGATAAAAAGCATTTTTATGCTCTCTAAATTTTCACGTGTTTTGCTATTCTGCGAGAATCTTAATGCGTGGCAATAAGGTTTATTTTATTTGGCCACTGTCTGGATTTATTGCATAAAATATTTCTCAAGAAATGTCGGTCTGCACTCAGCCGCTGCACTGTCAAACAACACATTTTACAAACGCATCCATAACTTGCAGCAATTCATCTTTAAGGTTTATACTGCAGATAATTTCATAGTATTAGTTAATACTAAGCTGATTGTTTGACTAAGCTGAAGTTTCATGTTCCTCTTATTTACAACATTTTAAAGATATTTTATAAGATTATACATTTAGTATGGATGTAGACTTACAACTTCATTATCAGACACATCTGAATACCAATACGGTGTAAATATTTTTGTATCTGAAAATAAAATCGGAATTAAAATACATATTGATTGAGGTAGCTTTTCCTAATAATTGTAAAATAGGATGAAAATTAAAAATAGATAGAAATTTAATGTGAAAATTCCTCAAGTTCAATAACAATTACTATTTCCTACGTGCCTTGGTTAACACGTAATACTGAAATCCATGAACATCTTAACATCCTTACTGTCAAGGAAGAAGAGATTACAAGAACATGTTAACTAACTTGCAAGAGCCTTGATAACTTAATACACAAAAGTCACGTTTAAAAAAGTGAAATATATTGGACATTGACAAAAGATAGGCCGAATAATGGCCACTCCTGAAAACTTGGACCTTGGAACAAATCAAAAATTAGAAAAAATTGGAACAATCCAAAATTAGAAGATAGAATCTGATTATGGCTATAATTATATTGAGCCGATTTCAGATATAAAAGAAGAGAAAAAAAAAAGTTCAATAGCAAACACATTTATAAGATTAATACTTTTAAAACCAGCTCCTATCAAAATAAGTATGTTCTTCGTCTGTTATGTAGCTAATTTCTATAGTGTACCTTCACAGTTGAAGTGCATGTTGCCATTGTCTTCTGGTAAAAGCATGTTGTATTGGATGTCTAAAATGCTCAGTTTTTGATCTGTTTCTATTTCACAAGTACTTTCCCCACTTGAGGTATCTTCTGGAAAAATGGCAAATGTAGCAATATATATACAGGTTGACCTGAAATTCGATACATTCCTTTGAAAGATAGAAAGTAGACCTCATTTACAGTAATATTTTTCATGGCATCCCCTATCCGAAAGTTGATATTTACAAAGTTATTGAAATTTCAAAAAAATTTTCTTTATTTTCGACTTTTTGACTTTGACATGACGTATTTTTAAAAATGTTTGTCTTTTTAGTGATTTTTTTATGTATTTTAACCGTCAATGAGTCAAATATTATTTTTAAGGAATAAATAGGGACAAACTAAGCGAGAATTTTTCATTATGAGACATGAAACAGAATTTTCTTTTAAGAAAAATGCACATTTTTCTTAAAAACAGGTGATTTTCTTAAAAAAATGTATGATACAATGCGTACAAATACCTTAAATAACTTTCTTACCTCATAAGCTTCCAAAAAAGGTACAAATATGTACATAAAAATATGAACATGTAATACAAAAAAGACAAAACAATCATCAGGTAACGTTATCTCAAGAATTACTCTACCTGAGGCGACCTTTTTTTTCAATTGTTTCCTTTGTTCAAACTTCGGGATGTTTCGGCTACTGTCGTCGCGGCCCTTTGTCAATGAGTTACCGACTGGCTTAGAGAGCAAATTTAGTAGCTAATATTAGTTTTAAGTCAACTATTGCCGTGTACGGACGTATTGTTGCTTTAAACTACACCCTTACTTCTACTTGTAATTTTTTTGTATCGCGATGGCTGCTTTTGAGTACGATGAATACGCTGACATCTTATTTTGTTACGGACTTTGTAATGGTAATGCTGCTGCTGCACGAAGAACATACGTTGAACGTCCGAATCGACGAGTGCCAAACGTTAGAGTGTTTTCAACAACATTTCGACGAATTCGGGAAAGCGGCCGTGTTGATAGAAGACGTGGCGATTCAGGCAGACCTCGTTTGTATGCTCCAGAAGAAGAAGAAGAAGAAATTTTAACACTTTTTCAAAATGATCCTTCTATTTCTACAAGAGCGGCAGCTAGAAGACTTGGATTGAGTCAATGGAAGGTGTGGTTTACAGTACACACAGCGCGTCTACATCCATTTCACTACACACCTTTCCAAACGTTGGAAGAGGGAGACCCGGTTAGAAGAATGGAATTCTGCCGTTTTATGATAAATGCAGACATCGAGGATCGCAATTTCTTCTCAAGAATATTGTGGACGGATGAATCGAAATTTGACCGTGACGGGATAAACAATTTCCACAACACACATTACTGGGCACCAAAAGGAGAAAACCCCAGCGAGAAAAAAGAAAGGGCCCATCAAACCAGATTCAGTCTAAATGTCTGGATGGGTATAATTAATAATAATTTAGTTGGACCTCATTTTTTGCCTCAAAATTTAAATGGTGAAATGTACGAACATTTCCTAAGAGAGGAGATTACTGGTTTAATGGAAGATGTGCCGATAGCAACTCGTCGTAATATGATTTTCCGGCATGATGGTTGCCCGGCCCACTTCCGCCTCGGCGTACGCCAGTGGCTAGACCAAACTTACCCACATCGCTGGATAGGTCGAGGCGGGCCAATTCCTTGGCCAGCACGGTGTCCCGATTTGACCCCGTGTGATTTTTATCTTTGGGGTCATATGAAGGCTTTGGTGTATACTACACCCATAACTACTGTAGAGGAGCTCAGAAGCCGCATAAGAAATGCAGCAGAAGAAATCAAAACTAGTCTTACTACCAGAATAATCAAAACAGAGGTACGGAGAAGACTACGGGCCTGTATCAGAAACAGAGGTTCACATTTTGAACAAGACCTAAAGTAGAATATTTATTATTAAATTTAATTAAACATTGATGTTTTTTAAACACAATAAACGTAATTAAATTCAAGTTTTTCCTTTTATTTTAACCTTATCGCAAATAAATCGATTTAGACATTATTTCATTTTACTTCTATGTTTACTACAACGTCATATTTTTATGTAGACATTTGCACCTTTTTGGAAAGCTAATGAGATAAGGAAGTTATTTAGAATATTTGTACGCATTGTATCATACATTTTTTTAAGAAAAATGTGCATTTTTCTTAAAAGAAAATTCTGTTTCATGTCTCATAATGAAAAATTCTCGCTTAGTTTGTCCCTATTTATTCCTCAAAAATAATATTTGACTCATTGACGGTTAAAATACATAAAAAAATCACTAAAAAGACAAACATTTTTAAAAATACGTCATGTCAAAGTCAAAAAGTCGAAAATAAAGAAAAAAATTTTGAAATTTCAATAACTTTGTAAATATTAACTTTCGGATAGGGGATGCCATGAAAAATATTACTGTAAATGAGGTCTACTTTCTGTCTTTCAAAGGAATGTATCGAATTTCAGGTCACCCTGTATATATATATATATTCCAACTTACAAGTTTTCTTAATATTATGTACATTTAAATTTGAAAGTTTCCCAATGAACCATTCAGTATACAAAATGTAAGGCAACTGGTACAGGCTGAATTATCCAACTGGGCACAATAGGCTACAACTTAAAAATAGAAATATGTGGGAAATTTTAGTTTTGGCACAATATGTGCATTCAGAAAAGAATCCGACGATTGCAGGCCTACCAGATGGAATAAATAGAAATTAGGTGCACAAGTAAACAGAAAAAATGTATTTGAAATACAGCCGAATGTAAAACAAAAATAAATTATATTAACAGCTCATTTAAATTTTATGCTCAGGCCTTAGGTGCACATACAAATAATAGTATTATACAGACATGAAAAATAGTATATTACGATACGTGTGACCTAAGTAGTGTATTATTGACGGCGTGAAGTTAGCGCCCGAGCGTAAAGGGTACTTTTATGTGTTCCTCAGCAATTGATTTGATATATAATACAAGAAGTAGAAAAAAAAGTTCAATAGCAAACACATTTATAAGATTAATACTTTTAAAACCAGCTCCTATCAAAATAAGTATGTTCTTCGTCTGTTATGTAGCTAATTTCTATAGTGTACCTTCACAGTTGAAGTGCATGTTGCCATTGTCTTCTGGTAAAAGCATGTTGTATTGGATGTCTAAAATGCTCAGTTTTTGATCTGTTTCTATTTCACAAGTACTTTCCCCACTTGAGGTATCTTCTGGAAAAATGGCAAATGTAGCAATATATATATATATATTCCAACTTACAAGTTTTCTTAATATTATGTACATTTAAATTTAAAAGTTTCCCAATGAACCATTCAGTATACAAAATGTAAGGCAACTGGTACAGGCTGAGTTATCCAACTGGGCGCAATAGGCTACAACTTAAAAATAGAAATATGTGGGAAATTTTAGTTTTGGCACAATATGTGCATTCAGAAAAGAATCCGACGATTGCAGGCCTACCAGATGGAATAAATAGAAATTAGGTGCACAAGTAAACAGAAAAAATGTATTTGAAATACAGCCGAATGTAAAACAAAAATAAATTATATTAACAGCTCATTTAAATTTTATGCTCAGGCCTTAGGTGCACACACAAATAATAGTATTATACAGACATGAAAAATAGTATATTACGATATGTGTGACCTAAGTAGTGTATTATTGACGGCGTGAAGTTAGCGCCCGAGCGTAAAGGATACTTTTATGTGTTCCTCAGCAATTGATTTGATATATAATACAGTCAATGAAAATCACACAATAGTGCAAGCATTGATTTATTATATTAATATTGTTTTTAACACACTGTATGTATTTGAAAATTGCATTAGTGTGAGGGGTGGGCTTTAGAATATGCCAGCCTGAATTTATATGTTTTGATGGTTGGGTTTTGTGGGGGCTACTTACCCCATCATTTTGGTACCAATTTTAGTGGGAGGAAATTAGTCTTACTTTTATAGCCATTTTTGTGATTAAAATTTTAATTTTTTTCAAGTTTTTCACAAAAGTTACTTACCTACGTAAATCTGTTTTTATCACTAAAATGTTTCTTAATATTATGTAAATTTTGTTTTATGTGTAAATAATATAAAATAAATTAATTGTAAAAAAACATGTCAACTACAAAAAACCCGGTGTGAAATAACATTTGTGTAGTTTTGGGTTAGGTTAGAGCTTTTATATCACATTCAAAACATCTTCAGAGTGGTAACACGACCTCACAAAAACCTGGTGTGAAATAACATTTGTGTAGTTTTGGGTTAGGTTAGGTTAGAACTTTTTTATCACGTTAAAAACGTCTTCGGAGTGGTAACACGGCCTCATATACACATTCAATACCTTAATATTATTGTTTTTATTATTTATAAATTATACCTAACTACCTCTGTGTTATTATTAGCATCAAATTTTAGTAACATGTTTAGAAAAATCCTTTTTAAAATTAATTTAGAGTAAACTTTAGTAAATGTCTTGTTAAACAATTATTTAAACTGCTTAGTTGACATTAAATCCCGCAGTGTCGGAGACGTGACAGATGAACTTTGTGACTAATGTTGTGAAACACACCAAAATATTTTCACTAAATACTAAAGAATTGCAGGAAAATTGACTGTAAAGGTACAATTTTGAGGTCAAAATTTGTAAATTTTCAAATGCACTTTTCTCAAAAACTATACTTCTCTTCACCCTGGGAAAGGTTTGGTGATCCTTCCCTCTTCCCTCCCGCTTGCTTAAAAGAGTAATAAATATTCATCCATCCCTCCATACAAACTTTCACATTTATAATAGTAGTAGGATATCTACCAGGAAAAAACAATTTATGTAGTACCTGATTGAGATAAAGATGTTGTTGGCTCCATTGGTTTAGTGAAATCTTTATCTAATACACTGCCTCCAGCATCTTGAACTAAATCCAGCCTATGTGTTTTTGAAGGAGTTGACTGACTGATACTTGGTGACAACTTGTGTTTTCTCTCATTATGGCAATTAAATCTGGATGGGATAGTACTTGGTTTCATCCTGATACGTTTTACAGACCCCATTATTTTATATTCCATATAGTTTTCCATGTCTTCTTCCAACTGAAATAAGATGCAATGTGTGATTTATTACTTGCTTTTATGGTTGTTGTATTGAGCTATAGCATGTTATTGTACCATGGAATAGTTTTACTCACATTAAAGTGATCTTCACAAAGATACAATCTAGTTTTCGTTGTAAATGATTTAGGATCTCTTTTTGCGAGTTCCAACCAAACTTTCCTCATTTCTAAATCGTAAGGCACTATAATGAATAACTTTTCTGGAGTTCTATGAATATTATTTTCACAATTTGTCACCACACACGAATAATTGCGATTGTAAAAACTCATACTTCCCACTATGTAGGTACTAATTATTAATTCGAAAAAAATCTGTTTAAAGTTTTGGAGAGAATAAAGAAAATTTAAAATGTTCGTTGTGTAATCACTGTTTAAAATTTATTAACAATTAATTACTATCTACTTTATCAATTTCTCAGAGGTTTATGGAAGCATAGATGTTAGGTAGTAGATGAGATTTATCTGAAGAAATTTAGTAGGTAGCGGCTGCAGCTAGGTAGGTACCTCGAAGTTCGGAAGTTTCGAGCATAGATAATAAGTAGTACTACTGAGGTTTCGAGGTAC
The DNA here is from genome assembly GCA_037179445.1 of Phengaris alcon alcon. Lineage (NCBI taxonomy): Eukaryota > Metazoa > Arthropoda > Insecta > Lepidoptera > Lycaenidae > Phengaris > Phengaris alcon. Next base: position 201,514 of record JAYRCH010000068.1, on the reverse strand, counting down.
TGGTTTCGAGTGTCAAGCGAGTGTCATATATGACATTGTATTTGACTCGTCATTCATGTGCTCGATTTTCAACTCTATTGTGTAAGAGCAGAGTTCTATCTTCAATGCTCAGAATTTTCTACGTCCTTCCGGATTCAAGAGCTTATAGTTTTTTTTATTATTTATATTAATATTGCATCGGCTTATAACCATTTGCCAGTGTCAAGTTAAAAAGGCGGGAAATATAACTTTCGTTTCAATTTTCAACACCTTATTCCTATATCGACAAGTCTAAAGTCTAGTCAAAGTCCAAATATATAGTCAGTACAGTGAATAAGTCATGTCAGTCGATTCAGTAAAGTGGTAGAAGCTTTAATAATAATAATAATAACAATAATAATATTCTTTATTTCCGAGAATTTGGTGTACAGTGTTCTTAAGTTTAATTAGTTTCACAATTTCTACCTCTTAGAGGTGTGGAAATATTCAGATTATTGATTTCTTTTAATGCGTATATAAATTATTTTAATCATTTAAAAGTAACACATTAGAATTCAGAGTAACTTATATTGATAATAGGCATTTAAAGGTCAGACCAAAATAAATTAATTATTAATTAAAACAATAAGCACAATTATTATGGTAATGTCAACTAATACAATTCAATTATTCAATTTAATACATAGGTACATTTTTTATATTTTTAATTGTAATTATTTAATGTCAATTTTTTTTCGATTATTTAAATATTCAAAATATTCCTTATTAAGCACAATTATTATGGTAATGTCAACTAATACAATTCAAATATTCAATTTAATACATAGGTACATTTTTTATATTTTTATTTGTAATTATTTAATGTCAATTTTTTTTCGATTATATAAATATTCAAAATATTCCTTATTACTATAAAAGCATTTGTCCAGCAACCACTTTAATAATATTCTTTTAAACTTGATTGATACAGAGATATCTCTAATGTCTTTAGGCAACATGTTGAAAATTTTTATCGACATACAATAGCTGTTATCGCTGTATACTTGTTTTTTCTGACGAGGCACACAAAGCTTATTGCTATCCCTGCTTTCATACCTAGTTGTAGTCGTATGTGTCTTAAACAGATGGCTATGGTTTTTCACAAATATACATGTCTCAAATATATACTGACACGCTAATGGAAGGATGTGAAATTTCTTAAATAGCGGTTTACAGGGAGCTAGGTATTCCGCGTTTGCTAACGCCCGTATACATTTTTTTTGTATGAGAAAAGCATTGCTTATTTCCGGTGAGTTCCCCCATATAACAAGTCCGTATCTAAGGATAGACGATACATATCCGTGGTATACTGTAAGAGCTGCGTCTTGTGATACAGTATTTCTTATTCTCCTTAGGGCAAAAACGTAACTGTTTAATTTATTACATACTTTTGTGATATGATCTTTCCATTTTAACTTTTTGTCCAGTATAATACCCAAGAACGATGCTGAGGTTACGCTTTTAATTGAGTTTTTACCGTTATTTAAGTTTATATCATAAGTATTAGTTAAGTTGTCAAATTTAATTATATTAGTTTTATTAATATTAATATGTAAATAGTTTAGATTAAGCCATTTTGTAATATTGTCAACTTCACATTGTATTTCAGCATCAATTTTGATTTTGTTAGATTTAATTAACAAGGTTGTGTCATCAGCAAACATATAACAGTCGTGTTTAGTGGCATTTGGCAAATCATTTACGTATAGAAGGAAAAGTGTTGGACCTTGAATACTGCCTTGAGGGACGCCATTTTTATTTATTTTAGAACTAGATCGATGTCTGATTGCGTAATGTTTGACGATATTCGTGACTTCTGTACATTGTGACCTATTTTCCAGATATGACTGAAATTAGTTAAGCGCTGTTAAGTTTACTGAAAGTTCCTAGGGAGTTTTCGCGGAAAACACAAAATAGCACGTTTTTAGAAGTTGTACCACATGCTCGGTCAGGCCGAAGCCCCATTTGTATGCATTTCAGATGTTGTATATATAGCCGCGCCGAACTGTGAGAACTTCGATAGTGCGATGCATCGGCCCCGCACGGCAGCACTCCGACTCACTGGAGCCCGTGCAGCAGCAGCACAGTTCCGACTCACTGGGACTCTCTGGCACTGGCGACTCAAGCAGAAGATGCAAGATTCGACCTCCGGTCTTCGGGGGGAGTGATGTGGCGGACCAATGAGGGTGTTTGATATTTTTTCTGCCGCTAGGGGGCAGATCCAACGCACACAAAGCGTCATCTGGTGGCGTAAATGGTATCAAAAACGGTCAATAAGAATTTTCGATTCTTTTTCTCCAGGCGGCGCTTGGTAACCCGGCGGTCCTTGTCGTATCAAAAAGCTGTCAAATGTCACGAATATAAAATTATCATTTTATTTAGTTATATCCCTCATTAGTGCCACGATCCTGAATCGCGCTATTGAAGTTTCACAGTTCGGCGCTATATCCTAGCCACCAATCCCACAGGGTTTTCTTTAAAAGGCAAACACTCAAGAGTTCCTTTAGGCTATGTTCCCACGAGCATTTTTGTGTGGCAACAAAAAAAATCCGTCTAAGGAAAGGAGGACTATGTCCATACAATATGAAAAATGTCTAATTAAGAGATATATAACAGTTCCAAAACTAGACTTAATTAATGGCGCTAGCTTAGAATATATACCTACTAGAGAGAGGGTTAGCCAGCCAGCATACAGCCAGCGCGTGTCCATTTTCTGCTTGTGTGTACCTGGGCTGATTGATAACTGGCCGAAACGACGAACTTAAAAAAATGATATGCAAAAAAAGAATATTACATTATATTCTGGCATCTTTTTGAAAATAGAACGCCAAATTTGAATTTAATCGAACTGATGGAATTAGTTTGAGAGGACGTAGAACTTTCTCTGTCGTAAATTTTCTTAACAATGGAAAGAAACGAAATTCGTGCGGTGATAAAGTTTTACGTTTTAAAAGAGAAAACAGCAACCCAGATTAAAACTAAGCTAGACAGTGTTTTAGGTAATTCTGCTCCTGCATTGAGTACAATTCACACCTGGGTAACTGATTTTAAACGTGGAAGACAGAGCTGCGAAGACGCCCACAGGTCTGGCCGTCCAAATGAAGTCACGAATCCGGACATGATCAAAAAAATTCACAAAATTGTATTGAATGGTCGGCGCTTAAAGTTGCGAGAGATAGCAGAGATGGTGAGCATTTAATCTGAACGCGTTTTTAATATTTTGCACCAACATTTGGGAATGAAAAAGCTTTGTGCGCGATGGGTGCCGCGTTTGCTCACTGTAGACCAAAAGCAACGTCGAGTGGACGATTCATCGGAGTGTTTGGCGCTGTTTAACCGAGATACTAATGAGTTTTTGCGGCGTTATGTAACAGTCGATGAAACCTCGATACATCATTATACTCCCGAGACAAAAGAACAATCTAAGCAGTGGACTGAGAGCGGAAAACCTGCGCCGAAGAAAGCAAAAACTGTTTTGTCGGCCGGCAAAGTGATGGCGACTGTTTTTTGGGATGCTCGAGGGATTATTTTAGTGGATTATATGCAAAAAGGAAAAACAATAAATGGAGAGTACTACGCAAGCTTGCTGCAAAAATTAAGTGAAGAAATCCAGAAGAAACGACCACATTTGGCCAAGAAAAAAATTTTGTTCCACCATGACAACGCACCTGCACACACGTCAATGGTTGCAGTCGCCAAACTCCATGAATTGCGGTTCGAATTGCTACCGCATCCACCCTATTCCCCGGATCTGGCCCCGTGCGACTTCCACTTATTCCCAAACCTGAAGAAATGGTTAGGTGGCCAGAGATTTTCATCAAATGAAGAAGTCATTGTTGCCGTGGACGAGTATTTTGAGGGGTTGGAGAAAACATTTTATCAAACTGGTGTAACGGCATTGGAGAAGCGCTGGACTAAATGCATCGAGGTAGAAGGAAACTACGTTGAGAAATAAATTTATTTTAAATAGATTTTTGTTATAATAAGTTTTTCTTTGTCGTTTCGGAAACTTATCAATTAGCCCTCGTATTGTAGTGTATCAGTGTCATGCGTTGAGCGCTATAGAACGGTCGCGTTCCGCATTACACACGAAGCAAAATTTAATTGTTTGCGAGTCGCGCGGCTGCGCCGCTGCACGTGCACCATGACGATGGTGGGCAACGAGTTGCTGGCGTTCATCCAGCACACCATCGACACCATGGACGAGGTCAGCATCATGCAGATCTGCAAATCTTCTTTCACCAGCGAGGAAATTTGCACGGGCAAGCAGCTGCTATACGAGAGGCTCGGCCAGAGTGCGATGCCATCACGGAGGAGAGATGGCGGTGAATGAAGTGTGCAGTACATCATCTCCCTGCTGAAGTAGACGGTTCCAGACGACGTGCCGGCCTTTGTGGCGAAAGATCTCCACAAGCTGCCGGTGCTAACGATGGACCACGTCGACGTCTCCAGCCCGCTAGAGAACTTCAACAGTATGAAAGCAGAACTGGACGACATGCGAGGTAGATTGAATACATCGGAATATATTATCCGTGACTTGCGTAGTGAGTTATTACAATTAAAATGTAATAATTCATTAAGTAGGTCACCCGATCATTCAACTGCTTTTGTCAACACACGTCGTGGTGGCGCGCGCGCTGACACATCGTTTTGCGTGTGAGGGGGATCCGACGAGTCGGCCAACTCCCCTCCGGGTCGTGCAGACGCCGAGTCAACAAGCGACTCAGCAGAAACTTTCGCGACTGTCGCCGGTCGCCCCGCAAGTCCCCCGCGGGCGAAGACAAAGGGGGAGAAAGAGAGCCATAAGGCTGTGGAGAGCCGCAAGGCTGAGCCTTCTCGACCTGGCGAGGACGAGAGCAGGAGGTGCGATGAGGAGGGCTTCATACTGGTGGAAAGAACAAAGAAGAAGAAGCCCACCGCCCGCAACTACCGCGGCATCGCACCTTACGTACCCAAACTGCGCCTGCGGTGAGAGGTACCCGTGACGCCGTTGTACGTATCCCGCCTGCACTGGTTCATGGAGATCGAAGTCGTCGTGGACTACATACGCAAGAAGACGTTCATCGCCTTGAGGGTCGAGCTCGAGCGTAAAAGGTTATCTTCAGTTCCTTTGTGGTGAGTGACGCATCTTTTGTCGACCTTCGAGGTGGAGGTGTTCTGGCCGACGGGTGTGGTCTACCGGAGGTTCTGACGGAGACAACACGTGATAAAGTGTAGTTTTTAGGTATATAATAATAATATGTATGTTAGTCTGTGAGGTATTTATAATATGGGCCAATGCCGCCCGAAATAAACGTTATTTAATTTAATTGTATTAGTGTGCGTGCAGGGATGTGACGTATATCGATATAATATCGATAAATTACTCGACCTTTTTGTGGTATCGACGTTTGTAGATCCTTACTAATATTATAAATTAGAAAGCGTGGATGTTTGTTACACTTTCACGCAAAAACTACTGAACGGATTTCGATGAAATTCGGTATGGTAGTAGCTTAGACTCTGGATTAAAACATTACCCCGAATAACTTTTTATCCCGTAAAAGTAATGTTCCCGAGGGTTACTGTACTTACACGGGCGGAGCCGCGAGCAACAGCTAGTATTTTATAATTTAGATTTTTTGTTATAAACACTTGTTTAAAAAATCTTACCGTTTAATAATATGCCGGATAAGCTTCAAAAATGGTTGGTTTGGCATAGGGTTTAAGATTTTTTTATTGATAAACCGGCGACAAAACATGATCTATTAAAGTGTTTGGAGCAGAGCCTAGAATATTTCGTAGGCTCCCAATTCTCACGTCCGATAGCTTTCACCCATTCGCCTCTTCTATCTGGACATTTCGGAAATCTAATAGAGCATTTAGTAAAATTAAATATAACAAAAGAACGAGCGAGCCTTACACCCGTATCGTTAGTTGTTTCCTCGAGATTTCCTCTACTCGACTCAACCTCAATCCACGAAAATTGTATCAATAGTTCAACAAAATGTCCTCGACTTGAGGAATTTCCTTACGCGAGTCGAGGAATTAACTGTCAGACAAACTGGTCTTGTAGCAGTATTACTTTAACATTACTTTTATATTTCGCGCAAATTAAAAATATCTTTTTGTCTATATAAATAGAGATCATGTTTGCTTATATGAAATTCAAAACTAATGTTAAAGTAATACTGCTACAAGACCTCATAATACCCCTCCAGGAGTACTCAGGACGTACCTTGAAGCTCTCTCGAGCGTCTATTTTCGACATTTATATCAATTACTTTTATAAACAGAGTGGAATTATTTGAAGCAATTACAGAGGGATACTTATTTAAAGAGAAGCATGAAGGATTTTTTGGAGTTTCTCAACGAATATTTCAACATGACGATACAAGTTAGGGGTTCACAGGTTCACACAGCACACTTCACATACATCACAACGAGGGTTTTAAAATTCGTTACAAATCTGACAGCTTTTTGACATGACAAGGACCGTCGTGCTACCAAGCGCCACCTGGTGACAGAAAAAGAAATGAAAATTCTTATTGACCATTTTTGATACCACTTACGACACCAGATGACGCTTGTGTGAATTGGGTCTGGCCCCTAGCGACAGAAAAAATATCAAAACCCCTCATTGACAATGACACTGATGTTAAATTTGATTTTTTTAAACGAAAGGTTATAGCATCATTCTGCCAAATTCGGATCGAGTTTTAATGGTAACTATCGGTGTTGACATAATTATTATTTTTTATCTATCTATGACGTCATACCCCCACTCAACCTTACTGAAGGAACAAACAGGCGAGGTAGAAATTACGTGTAATAATACCAAATTCGAGGAACTTCTTAAGGATACCTCAGATGAGGTTGAGTCGAGGCGGATCTGAGGAAACAACTAATGATACGGATGTTACAGTAGTTGCATATGATGTGTAACATATTTTTATGAAAATTAAAAAAAAAATCACAATGCTTAGTACGATTTTCTAATATGATAAAGAAAATACGGAAACTTTTCCACTAAGTACTAAGTAGTGACAGAAATCAACGTCACAATTTAAAAAGCTAAATACTGAAATATTTTATCCGAATCTCGCGCGCCCATTCGTCAAATCAAATAACGCGCGCTTCCGCGACTTCCTGTTACACACTTCCACCCCATTTCACGAAATCACTGCCACAAATTGCAAGAAAGCCAGAGGTAAGATGTTACACATCAATAAACAATTTTATCGATAACTCTATAGTACACTATAGAGTATAACACTATAGATAACTCTATAGTATACTATAGAGTTATTGATAAAATTATTAGGTATATTAAATGCCACGTTGTAACGTGACATCGCTCGAAAATATGCGAAATAAAATTTCCACAAATTATTACTCATTAGTAATTACATTATTTAATTAAGTAAATCTCTCGAGAACCGTACATTTTCACAATTTTCTGCGATAAAAAGTAGTCCTCCCCCTGGTCTACTCTTTATTATATCTGTGTCAATTTTCTTTTAAAAATCAGTCCAGTAGCTTCGGAGCCTATTCCATGCAAACAAACATATAATGTGTATGTTTAACATAAATAACAGTTTAACTTACGTACATATAAATATTTACCTATTTAGTAATATGTAGTTTAACTTAAAAAATACTCATTATTTAGATCTAGCCAACAGATTTTAATGCAGTTTTATAACTTTAGCAATAGATAGAGTGATTTAGAGGAAGGTTTTAATATTATTTTTAATTCATTGGACTCATAACAAAGAAAAAGAAAGAAAGGAAGGCAATTTTATTTTCAGTTCATAAAAGACACAAATATAACATGACATAAAATAGGAAGATATAAAAGAGAATAACAAATTGAGACATGCACCATAGTTACTGCTTTAAATAAAATAACACATTGTTATAAAAACTTACGTGTGAAAGGACAATTATTCCTGATTTTTGACGCCTTCTTTCGTCGTTCTTGAAGAACAATATATCGCGGAGCAAGACATATTAACAATTTATTACAGCAATTAGCAAATGTTATTTACACATTGATATATATTGATAAAACATAAAAAATACAGAGATCTACTGCAATGTTATGACCTATTAGGTAGGTCACAACATGACACGAAACACGTGTTTACACACCGGCACCGATGTGAAGTCTCTCTTTCACTCGTATTGACAGATCGTTAGTAAGACAGCAACAAAATATTACCTACAGGGGAGGCTATGCCAAAAGAAGAAGAAGAAGCAACAAAATACACATAGTACCAACTTGAAAAAACTATGGCTCCGTCTAAGGCTGGGACTATATGCCGGCCGGAATCCGGTACGCCGCGGAAAATTCAGGCCACTGAAAATAGAACTCTGCGCTAATACAATAGAGTTAAAAATGGAAGTTTCGAGTGGCGATCTGTCATATATACATTGACTCGACACACATGTGTTCGATTTTCAACTCTATTGTATTAGCATAGATTTCTATTTTCAATGCACAGAATTCTTTACGGCCTTCCGGATTCCGTTTCATATAGTCCCAGCCTTAAGGTTGGGACTATATATTCCGGAATCCGGAACGCCTATGAAAATAAAACTGCGCTAATACAATAGAGTTGAAAATGGAAGTTTCGAGCGTCGATCTGTCATATATGACATTGACATTTGACTCGACACCACAAAAAACGCTCGTCGGATCGTAGCCTAAGCCCTCGTACACACGAGATTTATTTTGTGGTCGCGACAGAAAAAAACTACACTGTAAATGGAACTGGTCTTTAACAATAGAGCTGAAAATCAGTGTCAAGTGTCGAATGTCAGATTTGACAACTATACGCGATTTTCAGCTCTATTGTATTAGCGGAAAGATCTATTTACCGTGCTGTCTTTTCTGTTGCGACCATTAAAAAACGCTCGCGGGAACGAGGGCTAAGGCTAAGAACTCACAGAGCGATTTTCCGCGGGCCCCGCTGCACCGGCAGGCAACTAGTAGAATCGTGCGGTTTGCGGTCACCCACAGCCTCGGCGGTAATGCCCGCGCGCTCTGCGTTCGGTTTGCGGGCGAAATTTAGAAATTAAACAGCTCCGTGAGTTCTTAGCGTAAAGGTATGTAGTAAAACTGCTTTTGTATTCTAAAATTTAATTAAGTACAGGGACAAAAAAAAACGTTACTTTCTATAGTGATTTAATTTTAATACTTTTCCAAATAAATAGCAGATTCATAAAAATAATCAAGCGTCGTATCGCGCGTGAGCGAGTGGGACGGCGCGCGGCGCGGAGCGAGACTAGATTATTTACGGATTTGTTACGAGAATTAGGCCTCTGATTTAGTACACTGTATCTAGGACAGAGTCCTCCTTGTCAGCAAAAGTAACCAAAATTTTTACCACTCCCCCATGCTTACGTAAACATTGATAATACGATTTCGATGAATTTTGAATAAAATTAATTGTAATCTGTTTTTCTCTATTGATTTATTTCATTTAAGCCGGTTGGTAGGCGATTTTCCAACAAAAATGACATGGCGATTTGTGAAGCGACTAGCCGCACGGTGAAAATCAACCCGTGTAAATCCAACTTTAACTTCTAATGACATAATCACCATCTGCAAAATATGTTATCAAAAAAAGCAAAGACGGGTGGGTGGTCTTTGCCTATGGTGCTTACGTGTAATAGGTACTTGCACGGTCCCAACTACTTGAACAGTGGAGAAAACCCCAAAGGGCAATATTAAGATAGGTTTCAACAAAGTGTAACTTTTGTCCTTTGGCCATTGAGTAAGTGTATCAATGGTCGAATCATTTATAAATTATAAATTAGCGATTTACAAAACTGTTTTAAACCGGGACACCTAATGCAACAAAGTAGTCTTCAAAATCTGTCAAATCGTTTCGAGTTACTTATACATAGTTCCCTACTTCTTTAAAAAGTAAAACTCCTTTACGCACGCTTGACTTGGGGAGTTAGATGGTGAATGCATAACGAGAGCGTTACGAAAAGTGTGATCGGGCCAGACGAACGAAAGTTGAGAGGAAGATAGAAAGAGAGAGAGTTACGTTTTGATATCTTAAGTATAGTACACTTCAGCTAGTTCATGGTTATGGAGGGGTCGTACATACAGTCCCATCATATGCAATCAAAATTATTAGTATTTTATCATTATCATAGTCATCTGATGGACTTCCTACTAGAGAACACTATCTAGAAAATAATTGTGTGCGAAAAACTCGAGGAAAGAGCGTACTTTTTGATTTTATTATAATTCTCACATTTCTTTACAATATTAAACAGTTTATCAAAATACAACAATTACTTTATATTTGCCGAATACGATTACTTTCCTGGAATCGTTTCTTACTAGCAACATTATCAATTGGTGGAATAGTCCAGGATGTAGGTATATTTTTTGTGACTTTTAATCCTCGTTATCTATGTTTATTGGAGTTTACAGAGAAACGGCTAGAGCAATTTTAATTCCTAGCATTACCTTAAATATTATACTTCTAACCTTGTATCTCTATTTGGTTTTGTTCCTAACATTACCTTATAACCAAAAATCAAGGTTGGATAACGAAAGTACTCAGCTTCCATACTAAATTTTGACAAAAAAAAAAACACTGTATTTTTGCGTCAACTGATCGAATTGCTCGTAAGGAACAATGTCTTAAAACTACTTGTAAGCGAGAAAACCGTGGAAATAGCATACTTTTAGTATTTTGTTATATTTCTTCAAAATATTAAGCAGTTCATCATAATACAACACTTTCCGTATGTTTGGCGAATGTTCCTTACCAGCAACACTATCAATTGGTGCAATAATACAAATGTTTTCTTTTTGCTTTTTTATGTGACTTTTCATCCTGATTATCTCTGATCATATTGAGTTTAGAGAAAAATGGTCCTAGCAAGTTTGGTTCCTAGCATTACCTTAAATCCAATAATCTAAGTTTGATTGTTGGCCGCGCGCGATAACGAAGACTACAAAATTGGCATTACCCTTTGCTATACTTATTTTGGGGAAACTTCAGGTAGGTCCCTCAGTCCACACACACTCTATAACCAGCGTATTTCAGGGTTGCCCCTTTGGTGTCATCAAATATGACGTAAAGTGAACCTATTGGCAAAAATTTCATTGCTGTCGACATTGAGTTTTTTTACTATGAATTTTGGACCAGGACCTTTGTATTAATGGATCAAACCCCACCACAAACTTTTTGTTACATTTCTTCACCACATTTCCGCCGAGTCAAAGATAAAAATTAAAAACTGAGTGACGTTATTTATATAACGTTTTCTTTATTTTTTCCTCAAGGCATGATCCTTGTAAGGAAGTTTCGGTTTCGGTCGAAACACCGTTGCCGAAATTAATTTTTAGTTTTGGTTTCGGTCGTGAAAACCAGTTTCGGTCGGACACTATATTTGACTTTCATCCTTTTTTTCACTATTTTCAACTTGTCGTATAGACTAATAAATAAATAATTGACAAATAATTTAATTTGTGCTTCTGTCTTGAAATCAGGCTTCATTTACTTCGGTGCTCTCCGACGGGTGTGCGGCGCTCGAGGCGGCGAGCGCGGGGCGGGGTCGCGGCGCGCGCACACGTTTGGGCCACGGGACGTTGAGGTGCACGTGGTCGATGTGAGACTGCAGCGTGCTCCTTTGTCCGAACCGCTTGTCGCATGTCTCGCACTTGAATCGTTTCTCCTCGCCGCCGTGCGCCTGGAGAAAGAGAGCCACACACGTAAGCGACGTGCTGACCGAACACGCGGAATATCGTCACATGTGAGGTGCGCACTTACGTGTCTGATGTGCCGGTGGCGGTTGCTGTAGCAGGTGAAGCGCTTGCCGCAGACGGGGCAGTCAAACCCGCCGTCGGGTTCGTGCTTGCGCCGGTGATAGCTGAGCGTGGTGTAGTGGGCGAAGCTCTTGCCGCACACCGCGCACTCGAACTTGCCGCCCGTGTGAACCGCCAAGTGGCTCCTCAGCTGGCCCTTGTTCTGAGGATAGCGATGTCGTCGTTAATTATTCTATTCAGACGAACGACGGTGCGAGTCGCTCATATAATATTAATTATATTATACAGACTTTTAGGTAGAATGTTCGGTGACCGAACCTTTTTGGGTTAATATAAAGCCCTACAGATTGTTGAAATCATCAAAATTTTAGTTTCTTTGTAAAACCAAAAGCAGAATTAACAAATCTAAGCACAATTTAAAACCGAAAAATATTTTTATATCGTTTAACATTTTACCTACTAAACAAATTTTTCATCTATATTGCATTTTGAAGTTTCCGCGACCATAAAATTAAAATGAAATGTATGTTAGGTATGTTAAAGTCAAACGTCTGTCTTCCAGTCATAATTAATAATAAATAGCCTGTAATACATAACTAACAATACAAAATAGCATATGTATCAGGAATCGGTCTAATATCAGCCATACATACGGTTCAAATCATTTATCTTCACCCCTGTACCTTCATCTAACGGATTAGGTACGTTCTACCAAACACCATGTATACCTCGTCTACGCTACGGCTGATACGAGCAGTGGAAGTACCTGGAAGATCTTGCCGCAGTGCTCGCACATGGCGGGGTCAGTGCCGCTGTACAGCGTGCGGTTGCAGCCGGGGTGCTGGAACCTAAAGTGCTGCGCGTACGCGCGAAAATTGTCGCACTCAATGCCGCACTGTAAATGCGTAAATTATTACTAGTACCTGGGAGATCGAGATTTTAAAGATACAAGATTAGCTTGTTGAAAATATAAGATTAGGTTATAAAAGTGGCGACGTCAAAATACCAAAAGGTGTATTTACTGACTTGCTCGCAGCTTACGGCCTCGGAGCTGGACGCAGTCTGGCGGTTGACGCGACCCCGACCCCGCAACATCAGCCGCAGGCGTCTCTCTGCCAGGACTCTAAAAAAATACAAGCTTGATTTGAAACAAGAAACTAGGATTTGTTTATACAACAGAAGATGAATAGAAGCGAGAACGGTAATTTTCATAAACATCAGCAGGTTGAACAAATTTCGTAATTTATAAACAAGTAAGGAGTAAGTAAACCTAATCCGAAAATTTACTGGCATAATTCTTCGTTTAGATATTATCCGAAAAGCAGTAGCAAAAATGTGTAAACCATACAATTTTGGAGAAAACCCAATTTGAAATATCGCAAGAAATATTTTAGTGACAGCCCTCAGAGGTCATTGCATCAAGTTTATAATCCGGTGATTGTACACGTGGACTAGTCTAAATCCTTTGTGTCGATTAGTCAGCGGCATTCCTTTCGAGTCATTTCATTGGTCCGCCGGGATGAGTTTACGCCTGCCGTATGTCCAATAAATGGCATCGATAAAAAAACAGATGAGCTCTAGCTCCTCCCACAAATTTGTAGGTTTGTTTGTATTAATTCTTTAATTGTAGTGGTTCCGTATTAATTATTTTCAGTAAAGATGATATTGATTTTATCCTGGTATGTTTTTATTCATAACGCTTAAATATGGGACCAATCATATGAAATTTTAGTATCATTTTGAAAGTAAAAATTATAAAACTAAAGAAACATTTATCACATATTAGAACTAAAAAATATAAAATATTTTACAATCTCTTTTGCTGTTAAAACGTAATCGCGCTTTTATTAAAAAAAGTCAGTGTTTTTATTTATTTATTTTAGTTACCAATAACTAAATGATAATTTTTAAATTGTAAATTTTGTTAGTGAACCCTAAATTTTTTTCTTAGTAACTTCAATAGTTGCGCCATTTTAGTTTATTTCGGTCCCTTGACCGAGTTATACGCTATTCACTATTTGCACGAAAGTTTTCTCTCTCTCTGTATCTCTACACCATGTCACGTCTTCAGTATAGCAACAACGAGGTTTACGATATGATTTTGTGTGTTGGTGCTGCTCGCAGTAACAGTATCAATGAAGCTCGTAAAATTTACCGGCAAAGATTTGCGACATTTTGAAGACACTTCAAGGACCAGCACGCGACGAGCGGGTGCCGTTTTTAATGTCAATCACATGGTGATATGCCGTACACTGCGTGACGATCCCGTCGTTTTTGACCATAATTGGGATACATTCGGACAGGAATCAATAAAATCTTTGAAGGCGCTTTGGACCGCCCCATCGGAGTTGAATTTTTCCCTTGCAATAAGTTATCCAAATTTCGAAAAAAAATGGTAATCTGTTGGAGCAAGGTCCGGGGATAGAGTACGGTGGATGTCTTAGACATTCCGATTGAAGCTCCTCTAATTTGGTAGCCGTCTGTTGTACAGTGTGTTGTCTAGCGTTGTCCTGAAGCAGCAGTGGCCTAGAGCGAATGACCAACCTCAGTTGTTTAGCAACTAGTTTTTCCATCATGATTTGCAGTTGCTGGCAATAGACATCTGCCATAATAGTCCGGCCAGATTTAAGAAAGCTGTAGTGAACGACACCGGCACTAGTCCACCAAACACTCACAATAAACATTTTTTGAGTCAATTTTCGCTTGGGGCAGGCTTTGGCTGGTTCGCCAGGGTACATTGCGATGAGCATTTCCGATTATCGTTCAGGATCCACTTTGCATCACAGGTAATGATTCGATTTAAAATTATTGTGCCTTCATTATTGTGCCGGTTGAGTAATGTAACGCAGCAGTCGACGCGTGTTTGTCGGTTTGCTGCAATTCATGAGGTACCCACCTTTCAAGCTTATTAACCTTCTCAATTTGATTCAAGTGGATTAAAATACTTTGCTACGTTAAGATCTAATTTATTTAATATTCAGTAGTCACTAAATATACCCAAGTCTTCTAGTAGAAGACAACAGTCATTAGGTGAAGAACAATTTTTTATTATTTTTGTATCGCCCGCGTACAATATAAAATTCGAATAGTGAAAACAAACGTTAACATCATAATAAAGGTCCTAATAGCGAGCCTTGAAGGACACCTAAAAGCACCGACATCCACTTCGATGTAAAACCATTAAGAGTAACAGCTTGCGACATATTGCTTATGTAAGACGTGAACCATCGAAACAGGTTTCCGTGTATACCTGCACGAAGTAGCTTCTGTAGTAAAATTAAGTGATTTATACGGTCAAACGCTTTAGAAAAATCTGAGAACCTAGGCACCAGAATCCATGTATGAACATAGTCGTAAGTAAGAATAAGGTTGGAGGTAGTAGACCGTGATTTTAAGATGCTCATGGATAAACCAATATTTAATTGTTGCATAAACTTGATTGTAAACAATGCGCTCAAAAAGTTTTGCAAAAATACATAGCTTTGATATTGGCCTGTAATTTTTAATATTCACCTTATCATCCTGATAAACGCTGACTTCCAAATGCTTGGATCATAACCTTCTCTAAGAGATCGTGAAAATAATATGTACAGGGGAGTAACCAAGCATGTGGCGCACTTAACAATGAACACGGGAGGAATATCGTCAGGTCCGGCACCTTTTTTTAAAGTAACTGATTTTAAAAGTTCAAGTAAATCCAGATGATTAGCAGACGAAGTAAGAAAATTAGCCTGAAAGTATGTTGCAAAAAGATCGCAAATTTTATCACCAGCAGAGGCTAGCTCTCCGTCATAGTACATAGAGGAAGGATATGGGATATGTAGAGGGGGCTCTGGAATTGCCTTTAATAAAGGATCAAAAGACTTTGGATTATCAGCAAGGGAATTTTCTGTTTATTTCAATAAATAAATTATAACACGAACGAACACTAAATATTTAGCTCTTTTTCTAAGAAGCGAAAAAGAGAGGTAGTCGTTAAAATTACCATAAGTTTTAAATTTACGATAATATTTGTTTCTCTTTTAAAACATGTGGAGAAACCATTTTGTGTGGTATATGAGAATTACGGATGTCATATAATTTATCGTAAAAATATTTCATAGCGTCATCCAGATATTTATTGTTTAGGCATTCGAGCCACTTAACTAAATTTAATGCAGTACATATCTCGTTAAAATTACCGTGCTCGTAAAAATATTTTTCTCTCTACTCGGTTCTAAGGCACTAACAGAGCCGTGTACTAAGTTTATACACAAGGATTGGTGATGGGGTATATCCTCAGGTACTAAAGGATCATCGCATGACCTGTACACATATGAAAAGAATATACGAAATAGAAATAAGGACGAAGCAAAAAGTATTGGAAATGTTAAAAATTAATTATAAAAAAGAAAAGAAAATTGTATAAAAAATTATATGTAAGATAATTAAACAAGAAATATAGAAAAATAATTAGACAGAAAAAAGATTAAAAAAGAGAAACAAACAGCCCTGATCATGTTAGGGAGACGGCTAAAAAAAAAAAAAAAAGGATCATCGCAGGCATTGACACTAAGCTCACAGTAAGAGAAAACTAACCGATTATAATAATTGCGAACTTGACTGCGTTCTGCAAGATTGCATTGAGCAAGAGTGTCGTGGAAGTTTATTTGTGCCCTTGTAAGTGACATGACACCTGATGCGAAGTGAGTACCCTGGGTGTTCCAGTCATTAAAATGATTTACAAACTCCTCAATATAATTTTTAAACTCCGCGACATGAAAGGGCTTGAATATTATCAATAACACAACTAAAATGTCTAACTCTAATATTTTACACAAGCTATCCATTCGACACATCATAGTATAAATTGTATTCATTATATATTTTGTTATAGATTGTATCTAGTTCAATTCTCTAGAACATATTATTTTATCGCACAATTTGTCTGTAAATAGATATTGCTAAAATATTGCTGATTTTAGATGGCAGATCGAATGGTAGCAAAAATATGAGGTCGCAAATTTAAAATTTTATAGATTTTTATGTACCCTTTTCGAATTTAAAATTTTTCCATGCATTATGGGCTTGTCTACAAAACTGCGTCACACAAAAAAAAACCTAGGCATTTTCATCCGTTATTGGATGATTTAAACAGTCTTCTTAGCGAAGCGAAGAGCGAAGTAACCACTCTTGAAATACTGTAGTGCCTGAGACAATGGGTTTTTAAATGTCGTATGGTTGCCCAAGCACATACGGGATTCTCACAACGTAGTCAGCCTAGTCCAGAGGAATGACCGTTAGAGCGTGCGTATAATGTACTTGAGATCTGAAGTCTCAACCTGGGAACAACCTGGGAATCGAACCTGCACTCTCTCCAGTGCGAATCAAACGGTCTACCCACTAGGCCACGGAGCTCGTCACACAACCGTATTATAATACTTATGGTTGTGTGACGTTATTTTTGCGGTGCGACGAAGCATCGCAGTTCTGTGTACAAGCCCTAGCTCATTACATAATTAATTACTATTGTATTATATCTTTTATCTTATAATATTAATTATATTAAATTATTATACCAACGAACGGTCTAATTAAAATAATCATGACCGTATAAACTCACGAGTCATCCTGGCAGTGCGCCGCCGACTGCTGCAGGTGGCGGTCGTAAGACTCGTCCGTGGCGAACCGAACGTCGCACTCCGCGCAGTACGGGCCGGCCAGCTCTGCCTGCGGCAGTACATAGAGTATTTCACTCACTCTACTAAAACATACAATAGAATAATGATGAACACCTAGGGTGTCACCTCAAAGTCGGTCGGCCTGTGCGACTTGGTCTTGTGTGCTTCGGCGCCCTTCTTGCTGATGAAGGTCTGTCCGCAGTACTCGCACACGAATTTCGACACGTGCTGCCTCCGGATATGGTTGAAGTACTTTGTCTGCCTCCTACAAAGATAATGCTGAATTATCTTATTGGGCTGCGTTTAATGAAACTTAATCACTAAAACATACTTACTCAAACTCTAATGGACAATGCGGACACTTGAATGTCATTCCTGCATGGAATAGTTGGTGCTTTTTTGCAACAGAGCTGAAACGAGAGAATTAAGTGTGACTTAAAAACTTTTATTTTTAAGACTTTCATTTTATGTTTGTTTTATGCTCAATTACATTAAACAACCCACACAATCACAGTATATTCTGACACACATCTGGCGAACCTGTTCTTGGTCCAGAAGGGGCAAGCTTTGCAGGCGAAGCTGGTGGTGTGGCAACTGGCGATGTGGTGGCGGAGCATCCTCGATGACCGCAGCCGGCTCTTGCAGATGTCGCACTCCAGCTTCCCCCGGCTCTGCAACATTATCGGTGCATCGTTATCCTTGTACGAGCGGGCGTGGTAGAACTGTGAGTGAACCTGTGAGGAGAAGGAGTGTCGCCCTGCACCACGTGTGGGTGTAAGTCTGTGACTCACGTCGCTGTGCTTGATGCTGTGCTTGTCCTGCTGCGCCTGCGACACGAACACGCGGTAGCACACGGTGCAGCGGTAACGCGCGGCACGGTACGCGGGCGACTCCCGCCGCCGCGCCAGCTCTTCCAGTTGCTCCGCCGCGCTTAGCCGCCGGATCATGAACTTGGACTCGTCCAACGAGCCCCACTTCATAGGCTTGCTGTTCCTTTTACTCCTGTTGAGACTTGAGAAATATTTTTTTTATGGTAGGTTGTAGGGCAAAAACTAGCACAATATACATAGGTCTCGATTAAAAGGGTATTACCTTTTTGCTGTATTGATTGGATCATCACTTTGTTCCTCTATTTCGTCTTTGCTGCTGTCCTCGCTCTCATCTTGATTCAAGTCAGCTTGTTGAATTTCGACCACCTCTGGTATAATATCTGTATTGTCGTTTTGAGTATCAATGTTGATAGGAGCATCATAGTCAGTCGACTGGAGTCTTCCGTCACAGTCGAAATGCTTCACCACAAGCTGTGAGTACAGCTTGTTTGCCACTCTGTCTATTGATTTTACATCTCTCAGCGATATCTGAATTGATTATAATATTTTTATTACTTTTAAGACAAAAAATTACAGAAATTACATGCAATGCTATTAGGATTTTCCCATGGCAATTGTTGGCAAAAACTTCCCAAATGTCACATGCTGTCACTGTCTCTGCTTGGCAGAATAAATAAGGGCAATATTACATGTATACTGTTAACTGTTAATACTATATACACATATCTACTACTTACAGGGTTAACCTTTACTTTGCTTAACAACAAATTATACGATCTCAGTGCTTTCTCCCTGAAACTGTTAGAGTTTTTTAATCTCGCGACGCACTCCCAACACAACACTTTTGGTAATGTGTCTTCTAGACTTGACTGCAATTATAATATAATATTTTGCTCACATAAAGTTGAATCTTTAAGTTAAAGCAGTTGTAAGTTGCAAGAATCAATAATCACGAATCAGTCAAGCAACATGGGCAATTTACTTACCAGTATTCCCGTTAAATTTTGATAGTATTGCTTTAGTTTGTAGTCTCCAATGTTATACATTTTCATATCAACTGCTAGGCAAATGCGACAGACCTGGAACCGTGGGAATGGGTTATGATAATTGATATTGTACATAATATCAATCATGAGTTTCATGAGCTTACAATATTGTCAATGTAAACTATGTTACCTGTGTTAATCCAGAAGCTTTGAAGTCCTCATTGGTAACCTTAAAATAAAAAAGAAAGACTTAAGTAGATAATATATTTCAATTCATTACAATATTTACGTATTTTGTATTTCCTTTAACTTTCTTCTTTCTTTATTAAAAAAAACCGGCCAAGTCCAAGTCGGACTCGCGAGTCCGACTTGGACTTGGCCGGTTTTTTATTTATTTTTATTAAGTATACCAATATTTTACAATATTATGTTTATTTAATATAAATTTCGTTACTTTTGTACGAAGATTTCCATGTAAGGGCTTTTTACAAGTAAGGCATGTATAACCTAAACGAACAAAGCATAAAGGTAGCTTTGTTAGTTTAGGAGCTGTTATAGTTTTCCTTTAAAGATCATCACATCGACTACCATCATACATTTTTTCTGATTTTTCTCCAGACCTTTAGCTTTTAGAGGGCCCCACTCTAAAAGCTAAACTGCTGACGCCCTATTGTAACGACAAAATGGGCTTTAAAGATGAATATCTCGCAAACGGATACCTAAATTAAAAAAAACCTCTTAGCAACCTCTCAATGTTTTTAAAAGACCTATCCAACAATACCCCACACTATGGAGTAGACGCAAGAAAAAAATACTGATGTCTACTGTCACCTGATGATGACTTTGTCGAAACCAGTCGTGTAATATATTAAAATTAATGTAAAATACTTATTAAAGTGGAAATAGTGCAAGAAGTCCTGTGTGTTATTACTGTGAAACATGAATTTCCACCAAGAACCTACAGTACAATCAATAACAAGAAAAAAATATTCCCACTTTACTTGTAGGTACCCCAAATATATATTTTGTGATTTTATTTTAGCACTTTGTTGACGTGGTAAATACACAATATATGCATGCAAAGTTTCATCTTTCTAGCACTAACCAAAAATGGACGAATGGACATGACGAAACTAAGGGTTCAGAGACGTAAACTACGGAACCCTAAAAATGGATTGCAGTTTCAATGTCTCGCTAATTTTGGTCTTAAAATAATTGTGGAAGCTTAGGAAAGGTTTAAATGTTGAGAAATATTTAAAAAATTGTTGTAAAAATGCTGAAAAAGGACGAAATCATTTTTCCGTATTCAGTTTAATTGTTTGGTTTATTACAAAAATAGTAGGTTGTCAGTGTGGATGTAGATTGTAGGTGTTGGTATAGTTAGTACCTAGTTACTTAATTCTTCCAGTTCATAGATATGACAGAACAACACGTATCGACTGTAAGGACAGCTAGTAATAAATATTTTGTACTTTTATTTTAAATAGTAACTTACAATTTCCATTGGAAACAATAGTTCAGATACATCTGCCTTTAGCTGCTGCGTGAATATTTTTGTATCTGGAAAAAAATAAAACTTCATAAGCCTGTAAGTTAGGTGTTTATTTTTTTATGTTATGCATAAATGGTATTTTATAAATTCAGTGTCTGTAACAAGTTCTCACAGTGTACCTTCACAGTTGAAGTGCATGTTGTCACCATCTTCTGGTAAAAGCATGTTGTATTGGAAGTCTAAAGTGCTTGCTTTCTGTTCTTTTAAGTTCCCTCTCCAATATTTTCTGGAAAAATAAATTTCTTCAATTTAATTATTATAATATTTTTTATTTATTTTATACTCAAAACAGGGATGTTATGAAAAATGCAGGAATAATATTTAACTCATGTGTCCTACCAGTACTCACTTACAGCTGCCAAACGTGGGCATGTACCAAAGCCCTTGCCACTATTCGTCATGTTGGTTGATAGATTATCTGTGCTGTGACATCAACTTTATTTATCAATCTTATGTTTTAATTTTCCTTTAAAGTATTTCGCATCGACTACCATCATGAATTTTTTTACATTTTCTTGCCCGCCATTTAGCTTGGGGGGGGGGGGGGGGGGGGAAGGGTTTATTTTAACAAAAAGATCAGCTCTAAAATTTAATTCGCAAACGGATACCTAAATTAAAAAATTGTCTCAATGTTTTGATTTAAAAGACCTAAGTATCTAATTTATAGATCTAAAAAAAAACATCCCTACTTTAGGAAATTATGTAGGGAAGGTAGGTACCCCAAAAAGGTTGTAGGTGTTAGGTGTAGGTATGTGTTGTTATACTTGTAAATAAGCCGGATAAGTTATTATTAAAGATAATGATACAAAATCCATTCGTGGTCGAGTTCAACTCGCACTTGGCCGGTTTTTAAATATTTTTGCTGTATTAATAATTCGAGGTAGGTAATTAGAATCTTTGGTAATCTTTATTAGGTACATACCGATTTCTGTAGATACTTTTAAATATGCACTTAATCATTCAATAAATAAAATTTTACTTATTATTTGTAAACAAATTTCCTTGGAGGAAGTAAAATTATATGCAAATTTCACATAATTTTTAAAATTTGTTTACAAATTGCCGTCCCAACTTTTTCTTTTTCTTCTTCTTCTTTTGGCAAGCCTCCCCTGTAATAGGTGTTGCCAACGTCAGAGTTATGGAGCAGATGTTCAGTGAAAAGCTGATGGCGTACAGTGCAGGGAATGACTCATGCAATGACTTCATGGGTATCTAATGCAGATACAAGTTATAATTACTAGTATAAAAACAGTATAATCGAAGTGTCTAGTCGTCCGCTAAACGGATGAATAACATTAATTAGTCGTCCGATTATCGGACGCCTTTCTTAGCCTTTTTTATTTTTTATTTAACTTCATTTTTGTTCAACTTCTTCTAATTTTGAGTATTTAGTTTTGACAGCTAAGCCTAAGAACTCACATAGCGATTTTCAGTCGCGCCTGCCGCGATCGTAAAAACTGCTATTTTATTTCAAAACTCACAAGACCGGCGACTGCAAAACGGGCAAAGCAAAAACATAAGAATTTCGCTCGCCAATCGAACGCAGAGCGCGCGGGCGCAAATCGCCGAGGCTGCGGGTGATCGCGGCCCGCGCGGCTGAGAACTCACGGAGCGATTTTCAGTCGCGCCCGCCGCCGCGGTGCGCAGTGCAGCGACACCCGCAAACAATCGCGCACGCCGCGGGCGTAATAGCGTCGTGAGTTTTGATTAAATTTTTTACATATACATATATTTGCATTCTACAGAAGCTGCGGGCCCGCAATCGCGGCGAGCGCGACTAAAAACAGCTTCATTGTTCTTAGCGTAAGTTCGCGTCCATGGGTGTCATACATTGCACAGAAGAGAGAAATGTCACCGCGACTTTTTTGCTAACAACCCGACTATGCTCTAAGACTCGACTAGAGTATGTTCTGTTATGTTGTAGAACATTATTTTGTTCTATCATTAATAGTTTACGCAGTACCTATTGTATGCGCTTTTACGGCTAACTTTTTTACACCTTCGGTCACATTATTGAAGTTTTAGCAGGTATCCCTATTTTTACTTGACTACGGCGAAGCCAAAAGGAAGCCCAAAAATGTTTGTTCCACCGTAGCCCCTACACGACTGGTATGATTTTAATAAATCAGGTGTCCTATTGACACATTGTTTTTCTATTCTGTCCTATTGACATATTGATTCATACATTGATTTAATAAAACATTTTCCTTGACGTTTGCTTTGCTTTACAATTAAATACGCTATAATGAAAAAAATATTCTTACACTATAATGCCCAATATTTACTAATGTGTACATACATTAGTAAATATTTGTAAATTGAACACCTAAAAAGTATTTGAAGAACAGAGTATTGGTGGAGTCGGTATACGATTTATCGGGTTTTCACCCGCAACGGATCGGTTTGGGTCTTGGGGTGAGTTGTTTCTCGCTTTATCTCCAAAAGTACTAGTCCCTACTGACATGACTCATGGACTGTACTGACCATTTATTTGGACTTTGACGAGACTTTAGACTTGACGATATAGGAATACAGTGTTGAAAAATTTAAACGAAAGTTCCATTTCCCGCCTTTTGACGTGACAACGTCTTATAATTCGATGGAGCTGGCTGCACGCACGAAAAAACATGACTCATTCGGCGTTATCTAGCTAAACATGACTCATGCGGCGTTACCTCGCTCTGTTCCATTTCTTATGTCTTTGTCACGTTCAACTATCGTCAGTAAAACGACTTTACAGACAACAGATTTTTTTTTACTTGACACTGGCAAATGGTTTTAAGATAAGCCGACGCCATATATTAAAAAAAAAAAGTACTAGTCCGATTTTGATGCGGTTTTAATATTGATTAAATACAATATTATTAAATAATTATTATTATCAATTGTAATAGTCGACGGAAAAAAGTTCTTTAAAATATTGTCTTATCAGGATGTTGTTCGGGCTGGTACTGACTTCAAAATTATGAAGATTAAATAAAGAAATGGTTAAATTTTTAGCCGAATTTAAAAGGGGAATTATTTAGGAAATAAGATTCATTTCATATTTTTTTGTGCATTTTACTTTGGAAACCGGTTTCAATTTTTTGTTTAAAAATAATAATTCTAGTAATAAATATAGCCTATAAATATATGTATTTAAAGTAAAAATGAATGTAGCAATTTAATGGTGAAGAAATTTTTGAAATCGGTTCAGTAGTTTTGCCGTGATTCGGGATCAAAGTGACAAAACTTATCATTCCTATTGCTGTACAATATGATAATGGATTTTTAAGGAATAAAGGCGAACTTTTTTCAAAAGTGTATCTACGAGCAAAGTGTACCTAGAAGAAATAATTTAAAAATATAAATCTTTCCTGTTTGTATTATTAGTACCTATGTACCTACTTATGTAAAAATTAAAGCATTTTTTCGGTAGTAGGAGCAAATTAAGTGTCTACATACGCGACTATGAGCAGAAATAGCCTTTGGGGTGCACCAAAGGTAGGTTCTGCTGGAGGAGCTTTCTCTGGGTGAAGGACGTGCGGAGGTTTTCTTCGCAATACACTAGACAGATGAGCGGATTATCGATACATTTATCGCGGTTCGCCGGCGAATTTGGGTTGACATTAACGGGCGCAAATTAATGTGGGCGTTCGCGTCACTAGGTTATGGGTTGAAACGTCCGGCGCGGGAGCAGGGCCGTCTTTAACCTATTAGAGGCCCTGGGCACACTAGAATAATGAGCCCCTATGACCATAATAAAGCAATATTTTATGATTATTTTCTTAGAATAGTCAAAAATATTATATAGGGGATTATTATACTTATATACTTTAGAAAAATACAATAAACTCAATAGCCTAAAACAGGGATGGCGAACCTATGGCACCGTGCCCTCATTGGCATGCGACACAATATTTTGGGCACGTCTCTGATCACAAAATTTTGTAATTATATACTACGCAAAAAGTGGGAAGTAGATAGTATATGACAAACCTAAGCTAATATGTCATTTGTCATCTATTGTAGTCTTTCAGGGTTTAAGGTTTAAAAAAAATTAACAGGTAGAATAGTAAAAAGCATTTGCTCGCTCGCTCAGTTTGAACGCGTTTAACATAAAGACTATAATAATATACTACTTAGTGTCAACGTTCTGTTGCTTTTGTATTTTTTTAAATAACTTAAAAACTCACCTTTCAGATAGGGTTTGAAGTATAATTAGATATAAAAGATAATAAAGAATCCATCACGGCTTAATGGGGCGGCAAGATATGTTAATTGGCCCGTTGCACAAAATTTCTAACTACGCCTCTGTAAAGGGGCCATTCACACGGACCAGCCGGCCCATCCAGCACCGCGATTTTGAAGTAAATTAGTAGGCAAAAATGATTCAGTATTGACAGTTGACACTAATGACGGACATTTGTATGGGTGTTTAATTGGACCTTGTGGATAGGGGTATATATCTTGTAGTAAATGGCTCAGAAGATTAATATATATTGATCACAATAATTCACAAAATAATAATAATTCACAGATGAATTTCATTAAAACAGTTAAATTTAAATATATATTTTATGCAATTTTTCTATTTTAAAATCATTAAACATGCTGCAATCGGTATAAGCCTGATTTTAAGCGAGCGTAGAGTAGCTATGAGTTGGGACTAGGGGGCCCCAACCATCGCGGGGCCCTGGGCACGTGCACAGTGTGCCCATTAGTAAAGAGGGATCTTCGCGGGGAGGTTCAAATTGCAAGTTATACTTCACCCTCTTAAGGCGCCTTCAGTCGATCGGCCATACCCACGCGTGATTGGCCATACCCACGCGTGATTTGCCAATTTGAATCCCCTTATAAATTATGGTCATTCTGTGCGTCGCGCTTTTTGGCGCGAACATTTTCCACTTATTCATCATAATAAATTTTGAGGGTTTTATTTAAATTACAGACTTTTATTTTATGTTCAATATAATCATATTCCTTTGATCATTAAAACAGTGTTAATTAACAATTATTTTTAAAACGTCTGTTAATTCGTAGTGCCAACTGGCACGGCATTGTTAGATTTCCACGGTCGCTGCAATGGCGTCCGACGGGTGTGAAGCGCTCGAGGCGGTGAGCGTGGGGCGGTGTCGCGGCGCGCGCACGCGTTTTGGCCACGGGACGTTGAGGTGCACGTGGTCGATGTGCGACTGCAGCGTGTCCCGCTGCCCGAACCGCTTGTCACACGTCTCGCACTTGAACTTCTTCTCGCCGCCGTGCACCTGGACATAACAAGGAATATACACATATGCGACATGCTTGCCGAAGACGCGGAACATCGTCGTGTCTGAAGTGTGCACGTACGTGTCGGATGTGCCGTTGGAGGTTGCTGTAGCAGGTGAAGCTCTTGTCGCACACTGGGCAGTCGAACTTGCTGCCCGTATGAATCGCCATGTGGTTCCTCAGTAGGCCCTTATTCTGTGGATAACACGGAATATAAACACAAGAGGAAAGGGTATGTGGGCGTGGCCCGCGTGCCTTAGTTAAGGATAGCTAGTCTTAACTTGACTCACTTGCTTTGTGGTTGCTTAAATGCTTACGTATTGTGACGTGTACTGCTAGTGATTTACATACGCGTGTTTTATTAAAAAGCTCATAATAATGACTCGATTTTCCATCCTTGAGTGCAAAAAGAATAGTAGCACTAAGAACTTACTACGATCAGGTGGTTCTTATTATCGGTAAGTCGTTATTTAATTTATAATTAGTAAATAATTTTTCAGACAATCCTATATCCATTTAAAATATTACTGAAAACTAAGAATGACACGTATCACTATTGAAATAAAGTCTAAAATTGTATGACGCCTAGTCCGCATGAGCCATCTAGTGTCGAGTAGTACAATCTGAAATTATGCCCAGCGCGGGTGGAACGAACATTAGGGTTGTGACTTATCATCGATTTATCGATTTATTAATTTTAGATATAATAGTATTGGATAGTCCATTTATCAAGGAACGCTTTAGGTGACGTCGACGAAACTTGAAATAGGTTATACAGTGATCGGATTAGGTAGTGTAATTTAGGGTTAACGACCTCAAACATTATATTAGTATGGATACGCTCGCAGGATTGCGGGCTTTCGGAAATATTCAATCCATAAAACAAGCCAAAATGTTGTCAAAATAACCAGTGGATTAGTGGGTTCCTACGTCATATGATAAATACGTGTGAAAAATTTCAAATTTCTAGCCTTTTGGTTTTGATCTGTGCGTTGATACATCCGTCAATCAGCTTTGCCTTTTATATATATAAGGTTTGGTAAAATCAACTACGGATATTTTGGGTATATGATCTAAAGCTTATATAAAGACGTTTAGGCACAAAAATTATTGTCATACTCAAAGTAAAAAAATCATCTCATAATGGGTGAATCTCCGCTCAACGCAAACTCGCCCATATAAAGGAAAATTTTTACCGAACCTTATATATATAAAAGGCAAAGCTGATATAGATAGATAAATGTTGGAAATTCAAAATGGATGACTTTTTTGTAATCAGCACTCCAGAAGCCTGGAAAAAGACACCATATTAATTTTTTAAAAATGTATCTACGCCATTTTGGAATTTCAAAATGGATGTAATTTTCGTATTCAACACTCCCAAAAACCTTGAAAACGACACATACGAATGGAAAACAAACCCCAACAGTATCCAAAATGTGATTTTCCGTACCCTTTAAATTGAATTTTTAGTAGCCATTAATTGATCGACCCAATCCTGTTACATGATTTAACGGTTGCCAACTCAAGAATTTTCTGTCCCAGTTTGGAATAATTTTCGCCACTTCTTCTTTCTTCTTGGCGGATTTTTTAGTAATAAGTAATAAGCCAGGATAGTAATTTAGTCGCCAACATTATATTAATTCTCTGCCAAACTCACAGTATGCTCATGTGCAGTCGCAAACTTATTTTTTGTCCGCACGATCAATAATTATAACTCTTTTACATAGTATTATATTGATCGATGTTAGAATCAATCGATTTTCCAACATCATTAACATTAATATTATTCCCATTCCTATTTGAGTACCAAAGTGTAACGTTTTTGTTCAAACATTCTTCAAAAAAACAATTTCGTGAGTTTGAATGAGGGTTTTTAAATTCGTGACATCTGAAAGCTTCTTGACACGACAAGGATCGTCGGGCTATCAAGCGCCGCCTGGTGACAAAAAAAAATCGAAAATTCTTATT
The DNA here is from genome assembly GCA_037179445.1 of Phengaris alcon alcon. Classification (NCBI taxonomy): domain Eukaryota; kingdom Metazoa; phylum Arthropoda; class Insecta; order Lepidoptera; family Lycaenidae; genus Phengaris; species Phengaris alcon. The sequence goes on along the minus strand of JAYRCH010000068.1, from coordinate 173,471 downwards.
GATCGTTTTTGACACCACTTACACCACCAGGTGACGCTTTGTGTGCGTTGGGTCAGGCGGCAGAAAAAATATCAAACACCCTGATTAAAACTTTACATCTATGACAGTAAGGTGCAAATTTGCGTGCAACTTTTAAAAGTGGCATCTAGCGTCAAATAGTTGAAGTCGAAGGAATGCCGATAAAAGTCACAACGTGTAATTGCTAAATCCTACATTATTGTAAAGGTGTTATGGTTGTCTTTGTATCATTCTTAATAGTCGTTATAACATTTTGATTTCAAGAAATTATTACCGTTATAATTGGTTAATTTTCAGTGTGCGTAAAATGCTTTCGTGTGAGTTTGGCGACAGTGGTTTTCAATGTTCTTTCTAGCTATGCCCTTTCCTCTTTTGTTTTATTTTATATTCCGTAGTGGATAACGACGTCTTTGTTAATTCTATTTTGACGGAACTCAATAACATATGAAGTAACATATGAGGTCCTTACATATGTAATTGGCGTTTTGTCGTACTTTGATCTCAAATATAATTATCTCCTTTGGTTAGGAATTCCAATTTCAAATTTATACCGCTATTTACTCATGCATTTGTGTTTCGAAAACCGTAATTCATTTGTTTTTCCTCTTTAGTTTTTTTTTGCGTCACTCTGTTTACAAAATGGAAAACTTAAAATATAGTATTATTTTCGAGTACGAGTTCCACCGTGGCACCAGTGCTGCAGAAACGGCTCGAAGGTTTAATGATGTGTATGGCGGTCGTGTCACAAAAGAAAACACAGTGCGCTTTTGGTTTGAATCACCTGTGATGAAAAGTGGATCCTGTACGATCGGAAATCGGAAACGCTCATAGCAATAGCTGAACCCTGGCGAACCAGCCAAAGCCTGCCCCAAGCGAAAATTAAAAAAAAAAAGTTACTTGTGAGCGTTTGGTGGACTAGTGCCGGTGCCGTTCACTACAGTTTTTAGCCAGACAGCCAGATTTTATTGATTCCTGTCCGAATGGTTTTTTTAGTAAAGGAATCAATAAACTACGTATGTGATGGTAAAAGTGCATAGATAGCAATGGATACTTTGATTAAATAAATATAATTTGTTTAAAAAAAATCGACTTTATATTCCACCTTTACAAAACGCCAATTTCATACGTAATGACCTAATATTATAATCGTCCGCTTAGCGATACGAGTGGTGAGTACCTGGAAGATCTTGCCGCATTGCTCGCACATGGCGGGGTCGGCGCCGCAGTACTGCGTGCGGTTGCAGTCTGGATGATACTGCCGGAAGTGCTGTGCGTAAGCGCGGAAATTGTCACAGCCCGCGCCGCACTGCACGCGTGTAAGATGTTTATGAAATTACGCACATGATATAAATTTATCTAACTTGCTTAAATAGCAGCTATTGTAGGATACAATAGCTACTATTTAAGCAACTTATTCTCATTAAGAATCAGTTCACACCGAGACACGAGTTGGCGTAGAACGTTGAGCCGCGGCGCAATGAAACGTGTTGCTTTTTGTATAGTGAATAAAATTCAATTTTGAATCACTAATTTAAAATCGCCATGCCGCGTCGCTTCACACCGATAGGTGTGAACTGACGCTCATAGAAAAAGTGTACTTAGTCAGTTCATAAGTTCCGTTAAAAACTTTTAATGTAATAAATTATACACGTTTTGATAATTATTTAGAAAATAATATTAAAATGAAAGGTTATTAAACGTAGGATATAATTATATTTATTTACGTTATTCGAAATGCCCTCCATCATTTTAAATACATGTCATTATTCGACTGCTTTAGCCAGAGATGCTCGGAGAGACTCCAAATTCTGACGATGTTTAGCGCAGACTTTCTTCTACAAATGTTGCCATATCTTGTAGTCCAGTGTGTTTAAATCTGGACTAGAAGAGAGCCAGTCTTGAGAAAGAGGTTTCACAATGTTTGTTAGGACGGTATATTGGTACACCTCGGCTAAAGAATATATTATATTACTATATCGTAAAGAATCGTCACTCCACCGATTTACAAGATTGACAGCTCGCATTGTGTGTGCGTGGCTGGGCGAATGCGGAGGCGGGAGGGGCGTGACTTTTTCCCAGCCCGGACTATAGTTCACGGGGCTGGCCGCTATTTGTTGCGTACTTTCGACATAATTGACAGTATAATTGTAAAATATTTATGATAGATTTCTGACGCGACGTTTGATATTATTTCGATGTCAACCTTAGGCTTACGTCAATATGGCTGACATTCGCTGGTGCTCGAGCTGTCATTTGTAGAGAGTGTCGTCCCTGCACTGCACGCCCCTAGGCAATGGTTTTTACACCTTTATCACAGAAAAATACATCACTTAAGCCTGAATATGAGAGTGAACAGAACCATAAGTGAAGCTGGATAATGTCCACGTTGAACCCGGAATACCTTATCATTTTGTTAGTTAAATAACTTTCATCAATGTTAAAAAAAAATCAAGCGTAAACCACAATTTAGCTGTATTTCCTGCATACCGCCGTAACAAAGCGCGGATCCTACAAGCAAGCGCTCATTCAAAAATGCCTTCGTTTCATTCTCTCTTGTTCGTGGTTCTGATAAGCCCCATCTGCAAAGCTAAGTTTTTTTTGTTTACAAACAGGATTTCATTGTATTCGCGCTTTCACTGCTCTGATGACCGCTGGTGTCCTAACTGTTCGAGGATGGCCGGTCCTCTCAAGGTAGTCTTTCGATCTATGCGACCGAGAGCCGTGACCGCAACTAGCAAACTAGCGAGTCAGATTCTCTGGCCAGCTCACCAGTCGCTCGGCGCGGGTCGCGTGGATTGTTGAGTGCTCCATATAAATTCATACAAAGCAGTGGCTCCGCGATCTAATTTCGGTCTCGCGTCAGAGCGATGCAACGCGATAATGCGACACTATTTTCAACTACACCATATTTATAAATAAATAAAAAAAAAATATTTTTTAATTTTAGCGAGCGCAAATGTTTAATTTTTAAAATTAGTCGAAGTAAAACTGGCCAGTATTCAAAAACATAAAATAATTGTTGTTTTGACAGAACTTATGACCCGACTAAGTATTTCCATACCGACCTGCTCGCAGCGCACGGCTTCGAAGGTCTGGCGGTAGACGCGTTTCCGGCCTCGTCTCTCCAACAGCACTCTAATAACAAGAAGTAAATTTATGGAATTGAAATGAAAAAAAAAAGTATGAAATAAAACTTATTTTCTTAATAATTCCCCTTTTAAATTCGGCTAAAATGTTAACTATTTCTCTACTCAATCTTCTTAATTTTGAAGTCGGTACCAGCAAATTTGAACGTGAGTTCTATAAAATATTGTAGGATATTGTTTGGGCTGGTAGTTGGTACCGACTTCAAAATTAAGAAGATGGAGTAGAGAAATAGTTAACATTTTAGCCGAATTTAAAAGGGGAATTATTAAGAAAATAAGTTTTATTTCATACTTTTTTGGGCATTTTTACTATTATTAGAAGTCGGTTTTAATTTTTTGTTTAATTATATTTTGTACTCTATACTTAGTTTTTTTCAATGACTAAAAGTTAATGCTCGTTAAGTTTTCTTACACATTTTTAATTTGCGCGCAACTTTTCCTATCAACACAACACTCCAAAAAAGATTAATGAAAATTGATTCAGCCGTATATGTAATGAATGACCAAGGGAAAAGGGGATTAATAATTTTTATTTAATTAAAAAAGATAATCACTAACTACGATCTAATCGGAGACACGGGGCCGGCCGATTCAACATTAGGCACTTAAGACTAAAGATTTCATTTTTGAAATCGTCAGTGCGCTCCTCTTGCTCCAACTAACTTCATTGTGGTGTTTTGTGCATAAGTGCTTAAAATCGACGTTGACATACATGTTTTAATTATACTAATATATTGCCCGCGACTTCGTGCGCGCAAAAGGGGTTCCGCAGCCTCAGCTGGATGGTGGAATAGTAATTTATGCGTTGTTTACGAATTGGTCTCGGGTTCGAATCCCAGTCAGATAAATATTTTTGTGATTCTTTTTTACCAGAATGTCAAGAAGGGTTATGTTTTTCGCAAGTATCTTGTATGTTTGTAAATTCCTTTATTTCACGTATCTTCCAAACGGCTGGATGGACTTCAACAAATAAGGTATCGTTAGATTTCAATCGTCTCAATAACTCGTGTCCTTAGATAGCTATTTCAAATAAAATATAGAAAATGGCGGATTTTGGCGCCAAATTGTAAGTAGTTCATTTTTTTTAACCAAACCTATCGAGTAGGGTATCAAAATAAAGGAAATTAAAAGGAGATTTAAAAAATATACATATCTAAAATAAAATAAGTAATAAAAAAGACCCGACTGCAAAAAAGACAGATACCTAATCAACGCACTAAAAATACCAAAAACAGATTGAGAAAACAGACTACACTGAGCTGAAACTTAAAAGCCTAAGTGAAATAATTGAAGTTATGTTTGTTAGCAGGCGGGGCCATATATTTTTGTACGATTTTTAATTTGCTAATGTAATTAACAGTTACCTAATTATCTGTCTTTTTTTGCAGTCGGTTTTTTTTATTATAATTTATTTTATTTTAGATTTTTTAGTATATCCAACACACGCTTGGTCGATTTAAAGCAAACAATACGCCTATTTTAATGCATTGATTACAAATTTATTCGAAAAAAATATTTAATTATAATGGTTGTAATTATTCCTGACGATTCTTTTATATTTTTTATTTATTTTTAATTGTTTTTATCGTCCTACTAAAACTCCGAGCAAAGCTCGGTCTCGCAGGTACTAGTTAATAATAAAAAATAAATAAGAATGTTATTGCATTTACTTTAGAAGTCGATTTATATAATTATTTTTAAATATTTATTTATATAAAAGAATATTTGATTTGTTTACTTTTTGAAGGTTGTAAATTTTTGGATAGTGATTCAAGAGGAAGCTTTATATGTCGCCCCCTAAAATACATCGCACTCGTGCTGACGTGCAGTGGGTCGCTAATATAAAACAATCTATACAAATAAATAAATTTGAATTGTTTCTAATTTCAAATTAACAGCTTTTCACTTATAATGCATATGAAGGTATACGGTATTTACAATAAAAAAATATTTTTTTATTGTTAATACCGTATACCTTTTTTGTCTGTTTGTCTGTCTGTTTGTTCCGGCTAATCTCTGGAACTACTGGACCAATTTTCGCGGGACTTTCACTAGCAGATAGCTGATGTTATAAGGCGTAACTTAGAATACTTTTTATCCTCATTATCATCATCAAAAAATGTTTAACACTGAACGAAGTGGGCACGGGTCAGTAAGTAACAAAATAAAATTCCAATTTCTGTCAAAACCCCACTCTTGAGGTGAATATCGCCATACTTAATAATAATCAGCGTGGCAAGAGCTATTAACTGAGATATGTTTGAAATCTGTTGGTGGGGACGATTTTTTGCAGTTTATGGTCCTTTTCGAGAATAATTTTCGTATGCAAATAAAAATGTTTTTATATTTCTGTAAGACAAAAAATGTTTAGGCCACATTTGTCGCCCCCTAAAATTTGTCGCCTACGCCTTCTGGTACTTTGTTCGCTACTTTTTACAGGGAGAGTAATCTAATTTTGAGAAAAAATATTATGTACGTCGTCGGCTCTCCCTGGGGACGAGACTACAACGAATTACTGGCAAACAACTTCGAAATAAATTAACTCCTAACTTTTAAAGCATTTTACTTTCTATTTGTTGTGAGAAAAATATTTTTTCTTTGTGTTTCGTTAACTTTGTAATGTGCTCCGCTGTAAATCGGGGAGTTGATATCTAAAATACTAGTTCGGTTAGAACTGGCCGTTTTCAGTATTTACTGTTTTCTTATGCAAATATTTCTTTTACTTTAATAAAATGAAACTCGTGTGTGGTTCTAGTTTTTTGTTTTAATAAAAACTATTGTAATTTTTTTTGACGTGGTTTTCGTTTCCTGTTGCTATTGTCGTGGTGTTAGTATAGAGCAGGGGTCTCCAAACTTTCCAGCCTTAGGGCCATACTGATTACTCCAGTAAGTTCCGAAGGCCAAAACCATATTATCATTGTTGCCGGTGGTAAAAAGTGAAATAGTCCACTGATGAAAACAAAAGTCCGAAAAAGTACGCAACGTTTAAAAAAGGCTGCAAATCGGACTAAAGTCCGCAAAACGGCAACACTGCATATTATTAATTTTCCTGTCATTATCTGTAATTTCTAGATTAGTCGTAGAGTACGAGCCATGAGGAGTAACGTGACACGACATCTGGTGGACACAAGCGGAAATAGGTAGTACCTTCTATCGCTAACAGATGGCGCTAATAGCACGTACAGAATAATCTCGTTGGTTCGAGAAAGTTCTGGTGTCTTCCACTCACTTCTAGATGGCAGTAATTGGAATATATAAGAAGGCTAGTGGCGCAACCACAAGTCAGTTCCTATGACACTGTTGTGAAATAAAATAGTGCGTACCTCCTTAAAACGTGTTTGTGCGTGTTTAAGTTTAAGACATCTTTGTAACAGTATTTTGATTTGAATTGTTGCTTTTGTGTGTGATTTAGTAGTATGGAAAAGAAGCGAAAAATTGATAGTGAATGCAGAAAATTCAAAGATCAGTGGAACATTCAGTATTTCGTAATTGAGTCCAGTAACAAGGCGCTATGTTTGATTTGCAATGAAAGCATAGCCGTTCTCAAGGAATATAACATCATACACATAAACATATAACAACATAAACGTCATTATGAAACAAAACATTTTCAAAATTACTCAAAATATACAGGAAGTTTGCGGACAGAAAAATTCGGAGCTATGAAGCGCGGATTGAAATCGCAGCAATCTTCATTTACAAAACTCAAAACTGAACAAGAGGCTGCAACTCGTGCCAGCTTTCGTGTGGCTCTTGAAATTGCAAAACGTGGAAAACCATTCACCGATGGAGAAATGATCAAAGAATGCATAATTGCTGTAGCCGAAGAAATGTGCCCTGAAAAGGTAAATTTATTAAAAACTGTCAGTATTTCAGCAAACACTGTGGCTCGAAGGGTAGAAAACATCGCTGAAAATATATCCTCTCAACTGTTCGACAAAAATGGACATGTTGAGTGGTTTTCTTTGGCCTTGGATGAGTCAACGGATGTGTCAGATACTGCTCAGGTGTTGATTTATATTCGAGTAGTAGATAAAAGCTATGAAGTGTATGAAGAACTTCTTGATATGTATAGTATACATGGCACAATTACTGGTACAGATATTTTTAAAGGAGTTGAAATGGCCATTAATCAAAAGAACCTTCGATGGAAAAACTTGAAATGTATTACAACTGATGGAGGCAAAAACATGAGTGGGAAAGATAAAGGAGTGGTCGCTCTTGTGTCAAAGGCTGTAGAAAATGACGGTGGTTCAAAACCATTAGTCTTACATTGTATCATTCATCAACAGTCTTTGTGCGGAAAACGTTTGGATATGTCTGAAGTTCTGAAACCAGTCATATCAACTTTATAACGTTAATTTTATCAGATCTTTTGGGCTGAATCACCGACAATTCCGACAACTTATTGAAGAGATTGGAGAAAATGACTTACCTTATCATACTGCCGTACGTTGGCTTAGTTGTGGGAAAGTCCTTCAGCGCTTTTTTGAACTTCGAGCAGAGATAGATTTTTTTTTTAATGAAAAGCATCGCCCTCTTACTGAATTACAAAACAACGCATGGCTGTGAAAGTTAGCATTCTATGTTGATTTGACAAAACATGTGAACGAACTGAATTTGAGATTGCAAGGAGAAAACCAGCATCTTCCTGATTTATACACTAATATCAAATCATTCCGGGAGAAATTGATACTGTTTCAATCACAACTACGAAGAAAATGTTTTTCACATTTTAAAACACTGTTGGGCTGTTTTCTGTTTTTGGTACTACTTATTTGTGTGAGAAGACCTTCTCCAAAATGAAGTACACAAAAAATGTTTACAGATCTAAATTAACTGATGAGCATCTTAAATCTCTTTTAATAATTGGTACAAGTAAAATTAGTCCACAACTACAAACTATTGTCAGTGGAAAATCTCAATTACATAAATCTCATTAGCCGGATCCGCACCAGACGATCCAAAATGGATCGGCGATCCTGCGATCCGCGATCCAAGATCGTGATGCGTGGAGCGTGGATCGTTCTAGGTCGATCCAACAGCAATCTTTTGCGATCTTGATGGCCTGCTCCAACGCGCTCCTGCCGATCCATACTGAATCAGTTGAATTTTGTCTGGCTATGGAGTCACACGTGCAACGACGGCGACGAATAGCAGTAGCAGCAGCAAGCTACATTTTACTTGTATATTTACGGCAAAAAATATGAAAACGAAAAAGACAGTATTGGGTTAAAACAATTTTTAAAAACCGGTTGGAATATGGGACTCGACTTTACAAAGAGTTAATTGATGATGGAGCTGAAGCTAATTTTGCACGAATGACTGCAAATCAATTTGACTTATTGTGTTCACTATTGGAGAACAAAATAAGAAAGAATGATACAAACTATCGTGATGCCATAACTGTTAAGGAAAGACTACTAATAACATTGAGATTTTTAGCAAGTGGAGATTCTTACGTCAGTTTACAGTATCTTTTCAGAGTGTCCAAACAGTCAATATCAAAAATTGTTTCTGAGGTTTGTTAAGCAATCATCGACGTTTTGAAGGATTATGTAAAAGTAAGTGAAATTATATATTTAAAAACTCTTTATTTCAAACTTAGCTTATACTTAAGAATATATAAAAGTTACATATGTTAATTAAATTGGTGGTGATTGTGGTGACGGAGAAGGCTGCCAAGTTGTCGAAGTAGTAGTAGATGTTGATGGAAGCTGAGTTGTTGTTGATTCTGAAGGTCGTTCTGTATATACAGATAATTATAGATATTACTCTTCAACTTCATCATATGATGAAGTTGAAGAGTAATATCTATAATTTTCTGGTCTGTATCTGCCTGTGTCAGCTTCAAAAATAATTTGAGATATGGCATGTTTTACATAACTTAACGTTATATGATCATATTTTCGTAGTTCGGTAGCAATGTATTGTTCAAAAGCGGTGTATGAATCTGTCTCTGGTTGTTGTGGTTGAGCACATTGATTAAGTAGTTGAAATGCTTCCGAAATGGATTCATCTGTTATCATAATATCTTCGGTACCATGTGAAGATGTTTTTTTTCTTCTTTTATTTTGATTCCTTTTTTGGGTTTGAACATTGTGTTGGGTGTTTTGCACATTAGATTGGGCAGCAGGTTGTTCAGTTATAAATTAATATAACCGGCAAATATCAATGTCCGTGAAGTCACTCCCCTACCCAAAACTTTTAAACATTTAAGTATATCTTTTTATCACAAACTAAGTTACGTTACTACGTTGTGGGGTTTTAACCTGTCAAGCGCTAAGCGGCCCACTTGGGCCGCGCCATTTGTACAGCGCTATTCCGTCAAGACCTAAGCGGCCCAAGTGGGCCGCGCTCTTTTATTCGAATATATAACGTATTTTGTTGATTTAGAGACTACTTTTGTATGAAGAAGTTTGATTAGTTACGACCTTTTATACACTGGCCACATTCTGAATGACAAATAAAATGTATTCTATTGGCGACCATTTTTTTTCAGTCATTTGAAAAACGCATTGTTTTCGGGTGTGTCTCGTGTGTGTTGTGTTTTGTGATTGAAGATTTTTCTGGATTACACGAATGTAAGTACTGTTTTGTATTGTTACTAAGTTTATTTGACTCATAATAAGTATTTTTAGATAATCATTTGTAAGAAATACATCGTAATAACTTATATTTTACACTTGCAAAAATTGGTTTCTATGGGACTGATTCAGACGTGATTTTCTTACTATCTTTGTAAATAAATGAAGTAATAAGCCTAAAGAAGTAAATATAACTCGTCTACAAAACGATTTATCGTCGTATTATGCCTAATTTTAGTAAAATAACCAAAGTAAAAATGGCATACAAATGCATTCAAACCGCCACCTGCCGGCCGCGGCCATTTTGAACTCTATTTGTACTGAACTAAGGGCCAAGTTTGCCTGTGAGAATTTTTTCGTACGTTTTCAATAGGGATAGGCGTAGTATCGATAGATAATCGATAAATTTTTTATAATGTCGAAAGTGATGGTGGCCTCACGTAATGAATTTACATTTACTTCTACGTTATTATTTTGATATTTATTGTTCCGTTTATTGATTTTTCTTGTTTGTTTTATATAGCATGTCAACCTGGCGCGTCGGTGAGGATCCACCTGCAGAATACCTCGATATCCTGTATGGAGAGGAGGATTCTGATGAAGGTGGATCCGATAGGAGTGATTTTTTTGATACGGACCTGGAAGACGAGGTTAGTAACCCAGTTTTTGTTATGGGTTATAAATATTTATAAAACTCATGGGTTGCAGTGTATTTATGCTTTTTATTTTGGCCTAGGATGAAGATGTGGAGGCTCCTCCGTACTCCCGGAGCGTCACGTCCCCGGAGCGCCGCGGGAGCCTGTCGCGAATGGTATGCATTGGTTATTTTGTTACGTTTACGATGTGTGTGTCTGTCTGTCTGTTTGTGGCATCGTAGCTCCCAGACGGATGGACCGATTTTGATTTAGTTTTTTTGTTTAAAAGGTGAACTAGTCGGGAGTGTTCTTAGCTATGTTTGATAACAACTGGTCCAATATGGCCGCCGCCACAAAATGGCGGATTACATATTTTTTCTTATAATTTTTTAATTTTTTATAATATGGGTATCAAATGAAATGTCTTGGCTAGTAGAATACTATAAACTATGATAAATTTCAAATCCAAGATGGCCGCCACCACAAAATACCGATTTTTTCACAACTCCCTCAAAATGGATATCAAATGAAAGGGCTTGATTAGTAGAATACCATACATGATGACAAATTTCAAATCCAAGATGGCCGCCACTATAAAATACCGATTTATATAAATTATTGTCGGGGGTTTTTAAATTTTTTAATTTATAGTTATTTAATTTTTTTTTAGGACGACCCAGTGACGCCTCCACAAACAGAGTTCCGCCGGTCACGATCGCCTTTGTCGCTGTCAGCAGAACCGTAAGTTTGCTGTTGTATGTTGTTCACGAATAAATTTTTGCCTGTGTATAAATCAATTCTATTTTTTTTTGCTTTCATAGGGCCACTATCACGGTGCCTGAAGGTGGCCTGGTTTTGCTGTTCGACGAGACTGGTGCGCCGCTGGAGGAACAGACGACGGGTGACGAGTTTCTTGCCCCGGATACCCACCCATTGTATGTATCGACTGGAGAGCGTGAAAGAGATGAACGAAATGGAATAGCATGCAATAGAAGAGGAACGAGTGGGAGAAGGGGTGGCCGAAGGGGAGTCAGGGGTGTGCGAGGACAGAGTGCACGTAGGGGTAGGTATCCGAACCGGGGCCGTAGAGGACGGCAGTGGGAGTTGGGACAGCCACTCCACGAAATATGGATGGATGATGCCGACGTTCCTCCTGAATTGTTGAGTTTGGCGATGGATGTAGTGAGGAGACGACAGAGGAGATTGCAAGGTGATGCCGTGGTTGACAGTACTGAACGAGGAAGGGTTACTAGTGAGAGTGAAGATGAGGATGAATTTGTCGACGCCAGTGATGGAGCTGATGCTCCCAATAGACTGGAACGCCAGAACTTTGACTTTGAATGGTATCCTATGGATACCTTTCAAGGTCAAGAAGAAAATTTTCAGCCAGAGCGTACTGGTTCGGTTCGGTTTTTCGATTCAGCCTATGACGCTTTTCGTTCCTATTGGAGCGATGAGGTCTTAGGTTTAGTAGTGGCCGAAACAAACCTATATGCTTCGAAAATTTCTGCTGCTGCATTCCAGGCTGAATGGTACCCCACAAATTTGCACGAAATTTTATGCCTCTTTTCGTTCTGGATGATGTTGGGGATCATCAGAATGCCAACTGTTACAAGTTGTTTTTCTGTCGATCCTCTCTTGAAAACTGAAGTTTTCAGACGCATCTTTACACGAAAAAGGTATGAAATGTTAAATAGAGCGTTACATTTTATAGATTTCGACCCCGTTATGGATAACGAAAATCCCTCCAACGCTGCCGCCAGAAGCTTTGACCGATTACACCGTTTGAGACCAATATTAGCACATTTAAATTCAGCTTTTCAAGCAAATTATATTTTAAGTAAAGACATTTGTATAGATGAAAGCCTTACACTTTGGAAAGGCATATTGAGTATTAAACAGTATATTCGGAACAAAGCCTCTAAGTTTGGGATCTAAACATTCGAGATTTGTGAGAGCACCACCGGTTACCTGTGGTCGTTCATTGTTTACACCGGTAAACAATCTGCAACAGATCTGGAGCAGTCGCCCGGAGTGCTTAAAAGCACAGCTGTTGTACAAAAGCTCATTGGTCCCCTACTAAACAAAGGGTATAGATTGTTTATGGACAATTGGTACAATTCACCTCTATTAGCTAGATTTCTGAAACTCAATGGTACCGACTGCGTTGGTACTTTGAGACCTTCCCGTCGCGATGTTCCCATTGTAATAAATAAGGCTCCTCTTAATAAGGGAGAGTACATCGCCAGACATTCAGGCGATGTCACTGTTTTAGGATGGCAAGACAAGAAACGAATAACCATGATTTCCACTTGTCATGGTGCATCTACAGCCTTGCCTACAGTCTATTCTAGACCATCCTTTTAAACCGCAAGTAGTGCTGGATTATAATAAATTTATGGGGGGTGTAGATCTGAAAGATCAGATGTTGGAGCCTTATTTATTAGAAAGGAAACGTTGCAAAAAATGGTACTTTTTAAACGCCTTCTCAATGTATCCATTCTCAACTCTCGCATTCTTGTACAGTCATCTACTCAAAAAAAATGTGATCATTTAGCTTTCCGCCTTGAGCTTGTAGATACCATCCTTTCAAATCATCTATCACATTGTCCACAAAGTCGTAAATATACTGTATCTAGCAGTAGATCTACGCACCATCAACCTGGTAGAATTATCCTCTCTACACATTGGCCTGCCTCATTAGAATCGTTAGAGAGCGCCTCAGCGTGCAACCGGAAACTTAGGAAGCGTTGCTTTGTTTGCCTGAACAATGGCAAAATAAATATAAGAACCGCCTACTGTTGCGAATCCTGTCGCGTGCCATTGTGTATAGAGGATTGTTTTAAGGTTTATCATACATCACCATAATACCTTTCTTATCAATTATTCATAAACAACTACGGCGTGAAGAGAGTATTGTATGAAAACAGAGTGGGAGGTTAGAATGATTGTGTAATTTTTGTATATAGTTTAGATATGCTTTTACCGTTCTGAGACCGTTGTTTTGTGATTTGCATATACATATTATATAATATGTATGTGTCACTTTTTTACAAAATTTCCAATCTAAAGGCATCATGCGTTATCTTTAGACAATGTGCGCGTGTATCATTGTCTTTGCAACATTCGAAAAAGATGCCACGGTTTTGCTGTAAGGGCATATCTAAGTATTTTTTACCGTAGTACATATCCCTTTAACTTTTGAAACTTTACGTCGTTTTCGATTAACAACTTCGACTTTTATTTTAACCACAGTATATCGTAAACAATATAATTCCTGCTGTGACTTGCATACATTATTGTGTACATAAAATAACAAAGATAGCCTACAGTCACTTCTCATGGCTCTCAAACACACTTACGACCATTACGACGAGGTTTGAAATTTGACTCTTGTCTTGAATAATTATTTGTGCTATATGGCCGCCACAGTTGAAGGGATATGTTGATAATTCAAATTCAAATTATTATGCACGCAATAATATATAATAGTATAAACTAGTCGTCTATGTCGTCTAAAATCTCATGCTAAGTAAAAACTTGTGTTATGGCTCATCATAATCATAATCAGACAATGGATGCACGCCGAACAATTTTATCCTAATATATACATAATATAATGAAAATTGAATGTTTTTTTCTATTATAAATAAATATTTTGTTTATAATTTGTGTTGTAAATAAATATATAGTTGTAGAAAATGAAAATTGAATGTTTTTTGCTCTATCATAAATGAATATTTTGTTTATAATTTGTGTTGTAAATAAATATAATGTTGTATAAATAAAAATTAAATGTTTTTTTTCTATTATAAATAGATATTATGTTTATAATTTGTGTTGTAAATAAATATATTGTTGTATAAAATAAAATTTGTTTTTTTCTTCTATTACAAATAAATATTTTGTTTATAATTTATGTTGTGAATAAATATATTGTTGTATAAAATTGTATTTTTATTCAATACCTATACTAAATTATGCACAACATGTAATGCCTGCTCCACACTCTCGCGAGATACTCATATATAATCGTCCATAGATATTATTATCTTATTATTATTATTCGTGAGAATCTTCAAGAGATTTTTTAAGACATTTTGAAGATGCTCACGAATATCTCGCGCGTATAACACGAATATCTATGGAGCGGGCATAAAACTATCGATAAATCAAATCGAAGTGAAGGACATCCCTAGTAGTTATACATTCGTCGTAGTGTCGCAACTCAAGTACTTTTTTTGTAAGCATCTCAAGTTCTTTCTTCGAATTATTTACATAATTAGAAAGTATAGGTCCTTGTTCTTTAGATAATAATAAATTATTTGTTTATTTCTTGTAAAACAGCCAGCAACATAAGTTTCAAAGTATAAACGCGTGAAACTAATATCAAATCAGACTAAGCACTATATTTTGATGGATTGATAGATATAATGTTTATCAGTTATTACAATGTTTTTTACACAACCAAAAAATATGGTTTGGTTGTAAAGTTATTACATAATTTGTGCCACGAAGAATTTTACGCGCCATCTTAGCTTAGGCGCACGTGCTGCCATTATATGCTCTTATACAACTGTCAAGGATTGAGGGGTTAAACAATACATTTTATTATTATTACTAATAAATTAAAATTAAAGCTTCACTAAGTGGCAGGATATGTACTGAACTATAATTATTAAACAAAAGGAACTATAATTTCTTACCTGATCCGGTAATACGACTCTGTTTTTCTCTGAATCGTTCTCTTCTGTAGCCACCCGACAAAGACTTCATTTTTTTCTTTAGTTCTGTTGTTGGAATATTGTTCATTTGCCGACTAATTTTCTGCCAGGCATCTTCTCTTACACCTCTATTTGTGTAATTGGTATCATTAGGATCCCATAAACATTTATTCTCCCTATATAGGGAAATTAAACGGATACATTGCGAATTATCCATAACGGCGGATCACGCGATTCTACACAACCGTCCAGACCGCGCGCGCCAAGCGACTGAGGCCCCTTTGTGCGTGACAGTGTGGCCACTTTTTTATCACACGATCTACCAAAAATATCTGTGAATTCTACCAAAATCTACCAAACCCTGTTTTAAATTCTACTTAAAATCTACTACTACAAATAAAATTTTCTAGATGATTGATATGTAAAATAAAACATTTTTTTGTACAAAATTTAGCATTTTTTATTTATTCTCATCATCATCATCATCTTTTTTAACATTTTTATACAATTTTTTATTATTTTTCATAATTTGTAACATGGAGGCTTCCGGTTTAAAACGTGTACAATTCCCATCATTATTTATACCTTCTTTAGCGTGTAAGATTGCACGTACATTTTTATTACAAAATCTGTTACGATCTTTGGTCTTGATACTGTTAATAGCTGAAAAAATCCGTTCACATTTTGCGTTCGATACAGGAAGGCAAAGCATTTGCTTAGCAAAATTGCTTAAGTTTTCAAATTTGGGTTTCTTGTCGGCGTCACATATCTTTCCGACTGCAGCCCAGAACTCTTCTACGTCGGTAACAGCATTTGAGCTGCCAGTAGAGCACAATAAGTCGGCGACAGTGGTTTCAAGTTTCAGTTCCCTAAATTCATTATCAATTATTAATTGAACATCATTTTCTCGAACAATGTTTGGAAATTTAGACGCAACATTGATCAAACTTGCGAATTCGCCATGCACTGCAGTTTGAGGATCCAAGAAGCTTAACATTTGGAAAATATTGTCTTCAATTGGCAATCGTGCTTTTAGTTGCACGCATAAAGTTCTCATAAATTCTTGACATCGCTTAAAACATCTTGTATATTTGGCTGAGGTATTCTATTTTGTTGTGATTCTAAATGCTTGGCAAAATTAACTCCTAAATATAAATTATTCAACGGTAAAAAATTTACTGAAGAGTTGGAATCAATATTTTCCAATGACGTAGTTTTTATGTAGGTATTGGCTTTTCTTGTAGCAGCTTAAAATACTGATGAACATGCTTCGCATATCATTGTACAGCCGATGAATAACAGGATAATCTGCTTGGTAAATCGTACTGAACTTATTAGTTAATTGTGTTATGTAATCTACAAAAAGTAATACAGTTTCAACTGCTCGTCGTTCAAAGCATTGTACAGAAATTCTGCAGATGCATTAGAGTTTCTCTCTCCGAAATATTGTCCTTGAAAATATAATTTCAAAGCTGACCATTGTTCCAAAATCCGGTTGACACAACCATGCAAGGAAAGCCATCGTATATCATAATGTTTCAAAAGCTTATAGTGCTCCGTCTCTGTAAAATTTTGGAATTCTACAAATTCGCGCTGACGCTTACTGCTTTGTGAAAAGTAATTATATACTTCCTTAACGAACTGCTCTAATTTTCGCGGCAGTACCTTGCATGCATGGCTCACAGCTAACGCCATTGAATGACAAACGCATTTAACGAATAAGCAGGATGGGTTCAATTATTTTAACTTAGCAACTATTCCTGACCGCTCACCGAACATAACATTTGTCGTATATGCCGCAAATCCAATCATATCACTCCATTTTAAATCACGTTCTTCAAATACACCCTTGAGAGCATTCAGTAAGTCTTGCGCTGTTTCTCCTTCTATATCTATTATACTTAGCAATCTTGTTTTTACTTTGAGATCATCATCTGAATAATATTGACTTGCGATCGCAAGAACTTTTGCTTTCATCAATAATTATTGAAAATTTACACGACCCGGATTTTAAATCGACAATCATTTTTTCTTCATATTGATCGCCTAATGCATTATAAGCCACACCGGCAGATTTTGTTCTTTTGCAAGCATATTTTTTAGCTATTTCCGAATCATGAAATGCCCGATTAATTATTTCGCTCATGTGGTCCATTATACGAAATGGTACGTTATGGTCTACAAGGCAGGCAACAATCGTCATTTCTGCCTTTTTGACTTCATCTTCAAGAGATGTCTTTTTAAAGAATTTATCGATCTTTAAAAAAATAATTAATTAAGTAAGTACATAGTGTAGGTTTCCTTTCGATAGTAAGGGTAAGCGCGCAATGCGATTTTTAGCTATTTCCGAATCATGAAATGCCCGATTAATTATTTCGCTCATGTGGTCCATTATACGAAATGGTACGTTATGGTCTACAAGGCAGGCAACAATCGTCATTTCTGCCTTTTTGACTTCATCTTCAAGAGATGTCTTTTTAAAGAATTTATCGATCTTTAAAAAAATAATTAATTAAGTAAGTACATAGTGTAGGTTTCCTTTCGATAGTAAGGGTAAGCGCGCACTGTGATGCGGATTTTATTCGCACAATCTGTGGAATAAGAGAACTAATGCGCCTTTACTTCACGCACTGCGGGGAAAATACGAATGCGGTGTAATTTGGCAATGAGGGTGCGAGTGCGATGCGTTTGTACTTACTATCTATCAGATCACACGCACTATGCGGCAAAATTCGCATGCGGTGTAAATAAAATACGCACCGCAGTGTGCCTTACCCTTAATGCGCGCACTTACGCCTCTAGTCCACCGACGCTGCGAACTGCAAAATATCTGCGAAACCAATGCGAAACAGGAATAGAGCGAGATGCAATATAACGCATTGTCGTGTGGCGGATGAGACAGCAAATCGGTTCGCCGCTGTTTCGCAGTTCGCAGCGTCGGTGGACTAGAGGCGTTAATAAATTAAAAGAAACGCCTACCTGAGAAGATCCAGAAAATCCAACCATATTTTTATTGTGTTTGGCTGTATTACTGTGCTCTTTGATAGATGCCATTCGTGGTGTTACAGGCTTTGCAAAAAGCATTGTAGTTGTCGTCACGACATTTACACAGCCATGCT
Source organism: Phengaris alcon alcon (assembly GCA_037179445.1). Classification (NCBI taxonomy): domain Eukaryota; kingdom Metazoa; phylum Arthropoda; class Insecta; order Lepidoptera; family Lycaenidae; genus Phengaris; species Phengaris alcon. The sequence continues at coordinate 155,242 of JAYRCH010000068.1, read as the reverse complement.
GAAATCGATGGGTTTTCCTCCTATTCAACACGATACTGCTGTTCGATTTTCTTTTCATTATTTCACTTATTTGAAGATTCAACCTTCACAAATACTTGAAAGTTGAAACAATAAAAACACCGACTAAGAAATTACCAATACAGAATAATTGAATGACAGATCGATTTCCTCCTATTCTATCATTGCATGTGGAAAAGAGACCGGTATAGCACCGTATTAGTTACAGAAAATCCCCTGAAAGGCTTTCTGTGTTGCCAGTTTTGAGTTTTGTAGGGACCAAGATTTTTTTTTTTTCCTGGATACTTGCATTTTGGATTATCATGTAAGACTGTTCCATAATACCGATTTTCTACCGAAATCTACTAAATGATTTTGCACTACTAAATCGCAGTTCAATTTGCCTCAAATCTACCAAAAAAGTAGAAATCTACTAAAAGTGGACCAAAAAACCGACAACAAATGGATCGCACCCGGCGAGGAGCGCGCGCTCTCCGCCGCGCACATGGATCGCGCGCGGCACGTCTACACTTCACGCTCCGTGGAGCGCGCTCCATGCCGCGCGCGATCGGAGCGCTTTGGATCGTCCGGTGTGGATCCGGCTATTAGTATTTCATATGTCATTATGATTGTTATAAGTTATGTTTTTATTTAAAATGTATAAAATGTTAGTTGGATTCATTTCAATAATTTGTTATATACTGAATAATAATATGTTATATACTGAAGTTAAATTTTCTGCATAGTATACATGTCTTTACTCATTACAATTCTGTGTTTCTTTATCCAACTTATCAGAAAAACAATAACAATAAGCCTACAACAATGTTATGAGTAGTTAGCCCATGACCATATCAATGTAGATGTCATATTAATAATTATTCAACATAAAATTAGAATACTTCAGTAAACTAAATTTAATTTGCTATAAAAAATATGTTCTCTAAAAGGAGTTTTCAAGTATGCTAGCTCTCCGCGGGCCGGACAAAATCTGTCCGCGGGCCGGATGTGGCCCTCGGGCCGTAGTTTAGAGACCCCTGGTATAGAGTATAGACTTTAAAAGAGTACAGCTTTAGCTGTAGCAAGAGTAGTTTCCTACTTAGGGACAAACAAATATGTACCTATGTTGCATGTAGTGCTATAAAATAAGTCTTATTTGTCTGTTTGCATGATTCCCAATTAGTTACTAGCATTAGACCTATCCAATGATTGAAAGTCCGTGTTAACGTGGATATAAACAAATTATTGACATGCTGCGGATTTGCAGACTTGACCGTGAGGATGTCCCCAAAACCGTGAAAACGTGATTTTTGCTTCAGCTATTAGAGCGTTTTCACATTAAGCGATACCATGTCGTTTATCGCGCGCAATAATGTGAGAGACAGCTATATTGTTTTTCATATAGAAACATATACCTTCTTATTTATTATTTTGCCTCTTAGATAGAAAAAAAAAAAAAAAATGTTGTGACAGATTGACAAACGTCAACGTGTAATGAAATCAAGTCAAACGCACACGGTAGGTGGTGTAAGCTAACTGAGGTAGCGATAATAATTATAAACTATAATAATTAAAAGAATATAAGTCCAGTTCCATTAAAATTACGAAAAATAAAATTCCACTCAAGTTTTTCAAGATGACGTCAAAACTAAAATCCCTATGGGATTGACAATAGTGAATTGACCATAAATCGATATAGTTTTGACAATTCAAATACTTTTTTTATGGAGATTCGAAAATCGATTTTATTTCAACTAATAAATTTCCCGATGGGACAACAATATCGATTAAACTTCTTAAGGGTAGTAACAACACTACAAATTTCAACCATAATGTGTACAAACTGTCTTTAGCTTTAAATGCACTACATGTGTGTATCTGTAAACCAAATCCATTGTAGTGTGTGTTGATGACATTTTCATTAATTTCATGTATTTCTAAGCATTATTTTAAGCTTATCGCACGCCTTCCTCAGCATAAACTTTATATTATGTGCCAAATTACACTCTCATCCGTACGCACAAATCTCGTAAAACTCGTACTTGAAATTTGCGCTTCACGTATTAATATATAAATATTATATTGAATAATACATGGACAGTGTGGGCACGCCCACAACCCTATTTTATTTGTGGCGTCATTATTTTATAATCTGTGATATCGACAGGGATATTGGGATTTTGGAACGCAGAAAATATTTAGTGCGATCGACGGCAACACCTCCTAATGATAACAGTAGGTGTTGGTTATGGTTGGATTGATTGTAGATCGTCGCAAGCTGCATAGGAGTCTTCGTACTTCGCATATTCGCACGTGACCTGTTTTTGGTTGGCTGTGACCACAAACTTTTTTGGAGGCTGGAGCCGCCCTTTGTCAAAGCTCAATGGACTGAGATCCCAGGCCCACCAGACTACCCTTACATTCTTACTGGTAAAATCTATATCATCTTGTAGTATTAGTGTGTACAATGAACGTATGCCGTGGGCCAATTTTTAGGTACAAGGCGCTAAAGTTGCGGAACCAGAGTTATTTGTGGGCCTGTGTAATCAGCATTGACTGCACTATTGATTTATAATAAGATTTGGCCTACTTGTTTCCAAATAATTACGTGGAAGTGTCATGGAACAAAAAAGATTATGACGGAACCGGAACTTACGAGTCATCCCGGCGGTGCGCCGCCGACTGCTGCAGGTGGCGGTCGTGCGCCTCGTCCGTGGCGAACCGCACGTCGCACTCCGCGCAGTACGGGCCCGCCAGCTCCGCCTGCGGCAGTACAACGAGACATTAAGCTCTAATGGCCTCACTCCACTAAAACATGCAATAGAATAATGATCCTAGGTGTCATCACCTCAAAGTCGGACGGCTTGTGCGACCTGGTCTTGTGAGCGTCGGCGCCCTTCTGGCTGACGAAGGTCTGCCCGCAGTACTCGCACACGAACTTCGACACGTGCTGCCTCCGGATATGGTTGAAGTACTTAGTCTGCCCCCTACAAACAGAACATGAATTAACCGATTTATATATTATGTTTTCGATTATCAAAAAAATAATTTTGAAAATCGGTCCAGTGACGGCTGAATTATTATATATAAGTAATAATAATTATTTGTATAAAACATTGTTTTATCAGGATATTGTTTGGGCTGGTAACTTAAAAGTAACTTAAAAATTTTGTAGAGAAATAGTTAAAATTTTAGCCAAATTTAAAAGGGGAATATTTAGAAAATAAAATTTATTTCATATTTTTGTGCATTTTTACATTGGAAGTCAGTTTAATTTTTTATTTAAAAATAAAAATTATCTTATCTGATTGCGTTTTATGAAACATAATTGCTAAAACATACTCACTTAAATTCTAGCGGACAATGCGGACACTTGAATGTCATTCCTGCATGGAATAGTTGGTGCTTTTTTGCAACAAATCTGTAAACGAGAGAATTAATTGAATGAAAATTTTATTTTTAAGACTTTCACTTTATGTGTTTGTTTTAAGCTCAATTACATTAAACAACCAAATATTGTAGCAACAGTATATTCTGACACACATCTGGCGAACCTGTTCTTGGTCCAGAAGGGGCAAGCTTTGCAGGCGAAGCTGGTGGTGTGGCAGCTGGCGATGTGGCGGCGGAGCATCCTCGACGACCGCAGCCGGCTCTTGCAGATGTCGCACTCCAGCTTCCCCCGGCTCTGCAACATTATCGGTGCATCGTTATCCTTGTACGAGCGGGCAAGGTAGACCTGTGAGTGAACCTGTGAGGAGTATGAGTGTCGCCCTGCACCTCGTGTGGGTGTAAGTCTGTGACTCACGTCGCTGTGCTTGATGCTGTGCTTGTCCTGCTGCGCCTGCGACACGAACACGCGGTAGCACACGGTGCAACGGTAGCGCGAGGCGCGGTATGCGGGCGACTCCCGCCGCCGCGCCAGCTCCTTCAGCTGCTCTGCCGCGCTCAGCCGCCGGATCATGAACTTGGACTCGTCCAACGTGCCCCACGTCGTAGGCTGACCGTTTCTTTTACTATTGATTAAAAACAATACTTGTGATATAAACACACTAAAGAGGGCAAATTGCGATGAATGATAGCTCACCTAACGGTAAAGAAAAATAATAGGACCGTTCTAGTCGTCCGCTAAATGGAAAATTAAATATTATACTTTAAACAAGCAAATCTTGTAATTTTGGTTTTGAGGGAGATAAATTGATTTATTAATATATTATATTCTTTTTCGAAGTACAACAATACTTCAATATTTAATTGACTTCATAATTATAGGCGGTCTGGAAGGCAGATTGGTATTTATTGTGTTGCTTACAAATTGGTCTCGGATTCAAATCTCGGTCAGACGAATATTTATGATTATTTTGAGTAATGTGTTTATCAGCCTATCTATGTAAATTTTCGCGAAAAGTAACATTGCGGCGCTCATACGCCATAACTGTTGATTTTATAAAAACATTACTACTTAAATTGAAGGTAATTTATCTAATTTATTAAGGTGGATATTTTAAGATGGCGGCATCAGCATTCAAGTTAGGATATGGCAAAGTTAAAATTTGAAAGGAGAAGGTACTATCGACAAAGTTTCCGCTCGACCAGGCATACCTAAGGCTAAAATCGCTTGGCAGCCATGAATCATGATGACACGACTCATCACTCACACATACTCACGCGTAAAATCCGGCTTCAGACATTTGCAATCGATGCGACACTAATTTTATTTTGTTTTTTTAATTACTCATTCATTCGTATTTTGAAAACAATATTATTATTATAATAATTAATATAATATTCTATCACATAGTCACTAAAATCCTACTAATATTATAAATGTGAAAGTTTGTGAGGATGGATGGATGTTTATTACCTTTTCACGCAAAAACTACTGAACGGATTTCGATGAAATTTGGTATGGTAGTAGTTTAAGCTCTGGATCAAAACATAGGATATTTTGTATCCCGAAAAATCCCAGTTTTCCGTGGGATACTGTATTTACGCAGGTGGAGCCGCGGGCAACAGCTAGTCATTTATAGTATTACCATATCACCGTATTTTTTAACCGACTTCCATAAAAGGAGGCGTTATGCATTCGGCTGTATATTTTTTTTGCATGTTTAACGATAATTCCCCCCGTCCAAATTCTGTAGACCGATTTACAAAATTATTTTTTTGATGTAAAGGGTATAATCCCAAGTTGGTCCCATTTTCACCTGAAGATGGGATCCATGAGGAATCGAGGAGTTCCCTCGATTTATATTGACACATATGGTGATTTCGACTTTTTCTGAAGTAATCCAAGCATATTCTACCAAAAAGTAAAATTTTGCACCAAGGTATACCCTGGATCCAAAAGTACTGAACATAACTCCTGACTCCTTATAGATACATGTTTAGGGATTCCGGCGTTGTTTAAAGAACTGCAAGCATATGCCATCATACCACTTACAGTAATCATCATCATCACCAGCACCATCTTCACAAGAAACACCAACATAATATTATTATGATGACATAGGTACTCACTACTCATCAGAGTTTTGTGCACCGATATCAATGTGATCATAATAATATAGATAATAAATTTAACTACAAAGAGAAAAATTATTAAATTTAAAAAATAAATTAAAACTTACTTCCAAAGTAAAAATGCACAAAAAAGTATGAAATAAAACTTATTTTCTAAATAATTCCCCTAATTTTAGCCGAATTTAAATTCGGCTAAAATTTTAACTATTTCTCTACTCAATCTACCTAATTTTGAAGTCGGTACCAGCAAATTTGAACGTGAGTTCTATAAAATATAATAGGATATTGTTTGGTCTCGTGTGGTTATTCGAATTTGACACAGGGCGACACTCTCTACAAATAGCAGCTCGAGCAACGGCGAATGTCAGCAATGTTGACGTACGCCTAAGGTTGACACCAAAATAATTTTAAGCGTCGCGTCAGACAAATCTATCATAAATATATTATGAAACTATACTGTCAATTATGTCAAAGCACGAAACGACCAGCGGCCAGCCCGTGAACGAAAGTCCTGGCTGGAAAAAACTCACGCCCCGTTCGCCTCCGCATTCGCCCGGCCGCACAGCCGCGACACACAGCCGCGAGCTGTCATTCGTGTAAATCGGTGGAATGACGATTCTTTAGGTTAGTAATATACAGTGGCGTGCACAGGATTATGACACTGGGTATGCGGCGAAGTACTAGGTCACAAAAACTTTTTCGTTTATAGATTTTTAGCATAGCTACAGCCAAGCGACGGATCTCTAAGTCGAAACCATGCCAACAGAGCAAGTCTTAGATGTACTACTATTCCTGTACATCTTTTACGGCGACGCAGACAAAACAGCGATCAATCGTCGCGGCGGAAAAAATTCTAATAAGTAAAATAATAAGCATATTTTAAAATATTATAACTACTCACCAGTCAGTCAGCTTCAATTTTCACAAATTTAAGGTTCCGGTTACATGAGATTACCATATCCCGATATAAATTACTAAATAATATGCAAGGAAAACAATATAATTAAATCGTGTGTACACAACCACACAGCCAGTTATACGTTTCATAACTTTTAACATGAAATTTTCGAGTTACATTATTTTTTTGCTGGTTTAATTGTTGTAACTCGGGTACACGCCTACCTTTAGACAGAATTTGAATCTTTTCACTGAATGACAATTGTGAGAACTTGTTATTTTTAATAAACACACATTTTCAACACAAACCTCACAATCAAATAACATTTAAAAAAAATCAACAAACGCACTAGTAAAAGCAAATCACTACAATTATTATAGAAACTCAGTAATAAACTGTTAAATGTACACACTTTCAAAAGTTAAAATGAAAAATCTTTTAAGAAAACTATAAATAAACTGGAGCGATTAAATTGTAAACAATGCTTATCACATGAAATATGCAATATACCCCCCGCGAAACACAAAACGTTTCTTCTATTTAAACAAATAAAACCTTACTAAACAAAAATGCATAATGTGCATACGTGATTTATTAGATTTCCGTCTATTATTTTTACTCGGATTATAGGCAACGAATAATTTCCGACAAGCCAGTTCGGCGGTTTTCGGAAGCGATCGGATAGCTGAGAGCCATCACCTGCCGCGGGACTTGGCGCTATATAATCATGTCGATATTCATGGGTGTGTGCGTTTGCGAAGTATGAAAATTACACATACATGCGATGATATGTCCTGCAGAACGCAACGGCATGAGATGAGTTGCTATTTATAAAATATTAGGCGTTTTTAAGTTATTATATTTTTTTAATTAATTTATTTACTATTAAGTATTAATTAAAGTCATCTAAAACGTACGAACGTTTTATTAAAATATCTGTGAATGACAAGTAAAGCACTGCATTTCTGCCTACAAGGAGCGCACGCCCCTGTTGACGACGTAGTTTTGAATGAAATTCAAAATGACCCCAGCACTTCAGTACGTGCGATAGAACTAGCAACGGGAGTACCGAAAAATAACGCTCATCGAATTTTAAAACGATACTAATTTCATCCGTATCATGTGCAACGCGTCCAGAGTTTGTTACCACGAGATTACGCACCTAGAATTGATTTCTGCAGGACAATGTTAGCGAAAATTCGTGAAGATCCTGAATTCCTAAACAAAATTTTATGGACGAATCTACATTTAAAAAGAGACGGTTATTTAACCTACACAACCTTCATGAATGGCACGTCGAAAATCCGCATTTAATGCGTGAAGACCGATCCCAATACCAATTCAAAGTAAACATGTGGACTGGAATTTTAAACGGACGAGTAATTGGACCATTTGAGCTAACTCAAAATTTAGATAGCGCCACCTATTTGCATTTTCTTCAAAACGATTTGCCAAATTTGTTAGAAGACGCACCGCTCAGTATTGGCAGAGAAATGTGATTTCAGCAAAATGGTTGTCCGGCGCACTATGCTCGGGCTGTAAGGGATTATTTGAACGCTGATTATCCTGACAGATGGATCGGACGCGGTGGCTCAATTTTATGGCCTCCTCGTTCCCCCGATCTAAATCCAGTTGTTTTTTTTTACTGGGGATGCATAAAAGAAAAAGTCTATTCGAAACCAATACAAAATCTATCAGAACTTCGCCAAAAAATTGATGCAGCGTCAGAAGAAATAAATTCAAGGAATTTGGCACGACTGGTGCAAAGACAAACAATTCGAACATTTACTGTAGTTTAAGGAGAATAATTAAATAAAAAGTTTTACGACAGTTCGTTCATTGTTTTATTAATTATTATTATGTTTTTTTACAATAAGATTGGTTATTAACTGACTCAATCACCTCTTTACTGAAAATAATAATTTTATTTCAGACCAGAAACAAAAAATAACAAATTTTAGTAACAAAAATTCCTAATGTTGAGTTGTTCAAATTGAGCTCAATTTGAAAAAAATGAGATATAAAAATTTTAATGGCAAGAAAAGTGGCTAGTGTTGCACCATTTTTAAATCTTTATTAAATGCGCCATCTTTTGAAATAACTTGCCAAAGGTAGTGTAGTATATTTTTTTTTCAAAATGAAGTGTCAAAGTTAACTAACAATATTTTTGTGAACCATGACTCACTAAAACTTAACTTATTTTATTAAATTAACAATGTTTTTTGCATTAATTCGTAGTTGCGATTAAAAGCATCGTTAATGAAGATCTCGAAATTAAAAAAATCACAGCGAAATTGTGACATTGGTGATCACAGGACTTGAAAATGCGACCAAGGGTGTCGAATTTCGACTTTTTTACAAAATTGTCTATTATCGCTGAACTGAGTGATATGGAATTTTCATTTTATTTTTCCCGGAACTGATGTAACTTGGCCATTCATCCAGTCCCAGATTATCGTTAAGTTTTGGGACATCCTGTATATAATAATAAATAGTTCTAGCCACAAGCCAGGTTACTTTTTTTTTAATATCGGCTTATAACCATTTGCCAGTGTCAAGTTAAGGCGGGAAATAGAACTTTCGTTTCAATTTTCAACACCGTATTCCTAAATCGTCAAGTCTAAAGTCTAGTCAAAGTCAAAATAAATAGTCATTACAGTCCATGAGTCATGTCAGTCGATTCAGTAAAGTGGTAGAAGCTTTACTGAAAGTTCCTAGGGAGTTTTGGAGGGAACACAAAATAGCACATTTTTATAAGTTGTACCACTTGCCCAAACTTGTGCACGTTAACGAATATTTAATGGTTAATATTCTACCAATATTACACATTAAGAACCGATATAACACAAAGGGCATCATCCGTTTTTCATACATTTTTGGTCCAAAATTGAAAGTGCCGGCCAGAAAAAAAAGTTGGTTATTCTGATAGAAGTTGTTCGTCTAATCATTTCTTACTATGGCACCAAAGCTGTATCAGCATTGTACTTGATTTTATTTGAGTTCGAAAATTCTATTTTTTCATACATTTTCGAAAAAATAATTAATTTAAAACATGTGATGTAGCTTGACAGAACATGACATTTTCGATGAAAAAAAACATTAAAAACCAAACAAATGTTCAGCCATGGATCCTAGTCCATAGTTAATGTTGGATGGGTAGGGAGGGGTTTTAATAAAAATGAAAATACCTTTTTTTTGTATAAGTAAGTAGGTTATTTATTGTGAGTTAAACAATAATATCACCATCATCTGGCAGAACAATAATATTTTCTAATCCTAAAGCTGGGGGAACTATACTTTGCAGATGCCGAGCATAGCTCATGTACCATATAATGCACATAATATGACAACAGCATCCAATCGTTCTTTTTCCAATAATACATGTACAGTAATAGTGGGCGATTGCTCGTCTTCCCGAGAGTGATTTATCTACCACAATATGTATAATATGTTCTGGCTCTGACATGCCGGGATTGTAATCGCCCATGAATCATCCATAAATCATTTCCTTGTTCCTGTAACTCAGTCAGGTGTTCATCACTCAGATCAATGTTGAGCTCAATTCTAAAGGATCCGTTATCAAGGATGTGTTCCCCGTAATAGCTTCTTGCCTGCTTTAATTGATATATGCCAAGAGCGAACAAAAACAACTCTAGCTCATTCAATCTTGGGAATTCTGAGAACTCTTCCATATCAGCTGTCATCATCCTGGATTGAGCACGTCTGCGGTTGTAATTATGCTGTTCTACGAGTTCTGACAATCTGTTTGGTGTATTATTCCTTTCATGTATAATCTCCAAAATGTCTCTAGCATGTGGGTTGTCCTCAATTAAAACATGAAAGCGATTTGATATGGCTGCCGCGATCCTAAAATAATCAAACATGCTTCTAAGAGCTCTATTATTATAGATGCTACGCAGCAGTCGAAAATCTCATTTAAAACTTCCGTTGACCACTTGAACTACCCAACGACAAATCGTAATCAGTCTTGATTTGTTAGCCTGTTCTGTGGTTAACTGAGTCTCATTGGGATACTTTGTTTCTGGCATATGTGTTACATAACCACACGATTCGAGATTTGCCACAGAATCGCGGAATCCACGACCCAAAATAAATATGTCTCCACTTCTATAAAACCAGTGGAACGCACTGTTTTCATTATTTACTAAGCCATTCATTATATCTGCGCCCGAAGAAACTGCGGCGTATGGTCCGATCACGTCGATGATATGTCCATTGCAAGGAACCAAGAGGAAAGGTTTAAGTAGATTTCTATATTTGTGATGGCTATACGATTCACGTTGAAAAAAATAATTGCTACTTTTCTGTAGGTAAACATAAGTGCCATCACAAATAGTGATCGCTTTCCTTTCGCCTTCTGGACTTGAAGGATTTCCGAACAGATTATTAGGCAATAATAAGTTCCGTTGAACCACTTCCTGCCTTGTCATATGATCAAACCCAAGGTTTAAGGGCACGAAATCTTCCAAAAGTGCGTTGCGTCCGATTTGTAACCATTTCTGGAATGTCGTTTCACCGCATTTAAATATATTTGCAAGCCTTGCGTTCGAATCTCCCGTTCTTAACTTAACCAATACTGCGGCCAATATGATTTTTCTTTTATTTATTGCCAGGCTTGGTAAGGCCTCCAGTAATTCTGCAAACTGGCTTTGACGCAAACCTGTCCAGGTATGAAATTCATCTGGTGCCATATTTTCAAACTGTTCAAAATCAATGATGTGTTGAGAAATATGTTTTTGTAGTATTGAAAAAATACTTGTTATCTGTGCAGCAGTAAACTCTGTAGATGCATTGTCTTGCAAAGGCAGTAAATACCACAGATTTTGCTCCAAATGTTCACTGCATACACGTGCACTTTCTGGTATACAATAACTGTAGCGGCAGAGCATGCGAAGAGTGATGTTTTCGGGAACACGACGTCGAGATTCACTTGCACAATCTTGGAATATACAGCTATTCGCTGTATTAGGTGCGCGAAGAAGACCCGGCAAATCCAACGAAGTAGGTGTTGGATTTGGATTTTCGGGTGGATTGTCTTCTTGGTCAACCTGCTCTTCAACTTCTCGAATACTTCGTCGGTAAGTTCTTTCTGTTCTTTGCCAACATGGTCGGAAAATGTACTCAGTGCGCTCCAACTGGAAATAAAAAAAAACATAAATCGTCAATACTGAAATCAAAAACCATTACACATACAAGTATATATGTACATAGGTATATATATTACGTGACCACAGTCCACAACACATACTTTGAAACAGGTATCTATGGAGATTAAAACACAGGAAGAACAATAAACACATACTTAGGTACCTTTAATATATTCGGTTTTATGACCTTACCTCAAGGAAGAGGAGCATGCTTTGTCTTTGTTTTACCTATTATTTTTCGTCAAATAATGACTGTTGGTTCAAGATTAGTTTAAGATCGAAAGGACGGGTTTTGGATAATCGTAAACATACAACAATAACATAATACAGTGCTGTCATTTGTTAACAGGTAGTTATATATAGGAGAATGTGTTATTTACCTGTCTATCCACCAATTCTTCAATCACTATTTGAGCGATATCAAGATGGTCTCTTTCTCGGGAAGTCCATTCATATATCCCCCGATTCGCTGTTGGTACACGGCACAAGATACAGTCTTCCATGACTCGTATACGGAACAGTCAATACCAAAACGTAACAGTCAATATTAAAACGTAACAACAAAACTTAACAAAATACGATAACAACCAAAAACAAACGACGGGAGCGAGCGAGCGAAACAATGAAACCAACGTACACGGCAGCGATGCTTTCGGTACTAGTCAGTCGCATCGCAAACGGCAAACGCTGCACGCGGTGTCATGTGCGAGCGAGAGGAGCATATTGCGCACTCACTCTTGATGCAAATACATTGTATGCGCTAGAGCGGCGGGTTGCAAGAGCAGACAAAGGCTTTTGGCGGTTGGGGCAGGGGCGCGGCGGTACTGTGTATGGTGGCTTTACCGGCTTGTCTATTGTAAGCGCCGCTATTATTATAATATACTAACCGTGATTCCAAGAAATGTTTATGCTAAGTCAAGTTGCAAGACTACTTTTTATTAGGTTATATTGGTTCTGTGGTTTGCCCTTTGGGTTGCGGGGTTCAGACGGCAGTCGCTCTGAGTAAAAACCAGTAAGTCAAATCACCTAGATTAGATAGCGGACATCGATTTTAAAGCATTGTCGCTGAGGTTGCAACCGAGAATACGCTCGGATGAGGAAGTTAATTAATATTCATGTCAGGTATATTGTATAAAGAAACATCCAAAATGTCATGTTTTGTCAAGCTACTTCATTTGTTTTAATAATTATATTTTTTCGAAAATATATGAAAAAATAGAATTATCGAACTCAAATAAAAAAAAGTACAATGCTGATACAACTTTGGTGCCATAGTACGAAATGATTAGACTGACAACTTCTATTAGAATAACCCACTTTTTTTTCTGGCCGGCACTTTCAATTTTAGACCAAAATTGATGATGTCCTTTATGAAGATATACAATAACCACAACGTCACCCATTTAAATTCCCGGCGAAACTCCGCTAGGTTTCTTTATAATCCTGGCGAAATTCACTTATTACTTTACCTTTTTATGGTATTTACTAGCTTTTTCCCATGGCTCCGCCCGCGTAGATATAGTATTGGGTATCCTACAGGAATACTGTACTTTTTCGGGATAAAAAGTAACCTATGTTTTAATCCAGTCTAAACTACTACCATACCAAATTTCTTCGAAATCCAGTCAGTAGTTTTTGCGTGAAAGAGTAACAAACATCCATCCATCCATCCTCACAAACTTTCACATGTATAATAGTAGTAGGACAAACTTCACTTATTACTTTACCTTTTTATTGTTTCTATGTGATCATCACTTTGTTCTCCTCTCTCATCTTTGCTGTGGTCCTCATACTCATCTTTAAACAAGTCCCCATGTTGAATTTCTAGTACCACTTCTGGTATATTCTCTATGTTGTCGTTATTGACGTCATACCGACACACCATCTCCACTATGTCATCTTCTTCAGGAAGACTTTCTGGAATGTCCTTTGACAGGAGATTATCTTCGCGGTCAAAATGTTCTACCACAAGTTGCGACTGCAAGTTGTTTTCAACTCTGTCTATTGATTGTACATCTCTTAGTGACATCTGCATGAATTATAATATATTTGCTATAGTAGTTAGTAATTACCAACCTCATTACCATGGAATACTTTGTCACTTGTTTTATAAGAGTTGTGACATAAAAGTATTATCTCCTCAGTGATCATCATTACTATATTTTACTAAGTTTATGATAAAGTGACTTGTGTGATCTGTACACAGTATCTAAGACCTCTAAAATTACTTACATAGGTGTCTGCTTTTACTTTGCCCAGCAACAAATTATACGATATCAGCGCTTTTTCTCTAAAACTGTTTGCTTTTTCTAGTCTCGCAACACACTCCCAACACAACATTTTTGGTAATGTGTCGTCAAAGCTTAGCTGAAACATAATAATTTTAATATAGTATTGCACCATTCGTATTTTTTATTTTCATGCTTTTTTAAATTGTTTATTAATTTCATAGTAGAAATTGTGAAAAAAATAAAAGTAATAATATACCCTATACCCTATACTGTGTCAGTTAAATAAAGTAAAGGCCAAACAGCATTCTGCCTCTACTTACTAGCAAAGGAGAAAAAGAAAAATAATTTCATTGACTGTCATAAAAAGTTTAGGCTAGGACAACATATTATACAATATTTATAGTGGAATATGATATTATGTACTATGATCATCAAAGTAGGAGAAGCAACCTGCAGAATATGTAAAGCAGTGTACCTAAAATCTAAGGCTACATTGGACATACCTCTATTCCAGTGATGTTTTCATAGTATTCATAAAGATCACACACCCCAATGTGATACATTTTCACATCAGATGCAAGACAAACCCGGCAAACCTGGAACCAAAACAAAATGCTGTTATTTCGTATATTTGAACAAGTGTTATGATCATTACTGTCATCACACATTTCTGATTATTGTAATTAAATGTTAGCATATTATTTAGGAATCCTGAAATTACTCTGTGTGCAAAAGAGTTTAGTATGCAAAAAAAAATGTTATAATCAAAAATAGTAAAATGTGTAGAAAAAACCTACCTGGATTGAAGCAGGAGACTCTAATTCATCATCAGCAATCTGAAAACAGAGAGCCCTATAATACTTTTTCCATGGGCATCTCCAAGCAATGGTAACGCACTATTACATAAAAATCATATTATAAGAAAGTATATGATCCTACTACTTTTATAAATGTGTAAGTTTGTGAAGATGGGGATGTTTGAGACTCTTTCACTCAAAAACTGCCGAGTAGATTTTGATGAAATTTGGAATAGCAGTAGTTTATGCTGGATTAACACATCTAGGCTACTTTCTATAATGAAAACGTATATTGATAATGTGTTCTCGTGGGAAACAGTAATTATGAGGGAAAATTCACAGGTAAAATATTTCAATAATATAAAAAGAATGAAACTTACATTTTCAATTTTACATGATGGCTGTGATTCTTGCGAATCCCACTGTATTGATAAGAACTTAGTTTCTGGAAATATTCACAATATTATTTTACAACTTACTTGATATGATAATATGTGTATTTATTTGAATGGTTGTTGTACATACTTTTGACTGGAGGATAATCGTCTTCTTCATCGTCCGGAGGCCTCTCTGTTAAATATTTTGTTGGCATACTGTTCAGTTTGAGGGTCTTGAAGCAACCAACTGTATTATGAAAGCACGAGTCTTCAAAATGTGAAGAGCACAAGTTTAAATGTTTACTAAGTTTTGCATCACTTTTACCTATAATTTTTAACCAATTGTTTCTTTGTGCTTCATCTGTAGGAAACCTAGGTAACATAGTAAGTAACAGTCGTTTCCCAAAAAATATATTTAACACAACATTATTTTTAAGACTTTAATACGTTTTTCATTCAGTGTGTTCATGTCTTAGAGTATACAATCATAAACTTTAATGTATTCTTTTTCATTAAGGTATTTATAGTTTATGGGTTCATTATTACTTGATAATTATAAATTTTAGCTAGTCAAATAATGAAGTTACTGGTCAACTTGACGACCTCTATGGCTCAGTGGTTCAGCGCGTTGGTGCTCAAGCCGGGGGTCGCGGGTTCGAATCCCGCCGAAGGAACAAAAAGTTTTCTATGTTCCTGGTCATGGATGTGTATTAAATATATGTATAATATAATAAAAATCTTAAATATATGTATAGTATAAAAGTATTAAATATACTTCCCGTTTTCTGGTACCTGTAACACAAGTTCTTCGGATACTTAGCACGGGGCCAGATTGACGTGGTGTGAAGCGTCCATAGTATTATTATTATTATTATTATTATTAACTACTTCTCTATTGTTATAGTTAACTACATAGCCAATCATTAGAATTAAGATTGTTTGTTACCTGTGGAGAGACCTTTTCCCTTTAATGTCTGTATCTGTACTCCATTTACACAATACACAGTATCGAACCATTATTAAAAGCTTAGATTGCAAATTATTTATATTCAGATGCAATCCACGCTAATTAATGTAATAATAACATTTATGGTTAGAAATCTTTCCTCTTCGCAATACAAGCCAGCAAATGAAGTTCGTACTTCAAACTACAAAAGTTTTACAGCTGAAAGTATAAGTAGTAAGAAATATAAACGATGTATCCAATTTATTTATGCCACATTTATCCAGTTAAATTACTTTTTACACAATCACATGAACAAACTGCAACAACTTACAACAACAATTTGTTTCTTCATGTTCTTCTTCTTCTTTTTATATTTGGCTCCGTAGTGATTCGCCAATGTCAGAGTGAATGATGAAAACTCAGTGATGTGGCCTAGTGTGGAATATCATATTTTTATAAATTCAATATTAAAATTGTTGAATAAAGATACATAATTCTAAAAGAAATAGGTATTTAGATTGACGCAATTAAAAAAATAAGCAAATAAAATATATTGCCCATCTCTTTCTCGCAAAACGATTTGTTATTTCACAAGTTGCTACCGGCTACCGCCATACATTTTGTAATTACAAGTGTATGGCGAGTGCAACTAGTGACGACACAGCCCACAGGCCGTTAAATCGCTCTCTTTCACATTGTAAATATAAATTGTTTGTATCTTCGTTATTTTTTAAGACAGGTAACTATACGAAAATAGGTTCTAGATTATTTATTAACATGTTGTCTAACATCGAATAGACGAAAAAAATATTTTAGGCAACATTCCTATTGAGGTCTTATGACAAAACAAGGTTACGTTAAGCTGAATAGAGAGGTCTGTTGAAAAAACTTAAAACAGACAAACATATATCCCCATAATAATAAAAAGATTTACAAAACGGATAACTTAAACAACGTTGCTGTATTTGTCTCTCATGTGACTTTCCAACGCATCACACAAATACAGCAACGTTATTTATGTTATCCGTTGTGTAAATGATTTTATTAGTAAGGGGTATAGGGGTTAGTAACTAATAGCTATATTACAGTTTTATGTTGTTAGTTGTAATATATTATGTACATAAGACTTAAATAAATTAAAAACATAAAACCAATTTAAAATTGACAGGCCGAGGAATAGTAGGTGGAAGGAGATCTTTAAGAGAGAATAACTTTAGGTTTTTAGTAACTTGGACGTGTGCCGGTTGCTTCCGGGGAAATTTCCGATCGGATCGACCCGGCGGCAATGTAGCCGATGCAGGAAAAATTCATACGATTGCATAACAGACTGATTGGTATATTTACAAATTTTGGTACCATACCAAATTTAATTGAAATCCGTTCAGTAGTTTTTGCGTGAAAGAATAACAAACACCCATCCATCCATCCTCACAAACTTTCAACTTTATAATAGTAGTAGGATTCCCCTTTTAAATTCGGCTATAATTTTAACGATTTCCTAGTAGCTCTCCTTTAAACCTCTACTTTAAAAAACTGCGTTTTATTATAATGAGTGCGTGACAAACCTTTTAAGCTATTATATCATTTCTAAGGGCCATTACAGACGGCGAGCATACTATAATATTTTATGTTAAGATAAAATATCGCTTGCTACACAGTTTGTTTGAACGGCTAAAATACTACACATTTTTATATTACGTACAATAATATGAATTAAATATCCAGGAATCTTATATTTAAAAAAATATTTTAAATTCGACGTTGTCATCTGTGACGTCCTTTATTCTGCAGAAAAATTGAAATAAGATAAACTGAAAAACTTTTTAAAATATTTATTTAAAATTATATTATATTATAAGTATTAAAAAAAATATGTACAAGAATAATGATTTTGGAAATGCGAGTTTTCTTTTGAAACAAATAATTAAATTGATTTTTGTTTTACTACAATATTTAATTTACAATTTCGCTTAGTACTTATACTATAGTACTTATAATATACGTATTAAAATATATCCTCTTGTTACCGCTTGTACTATAAAACATGAAGTTTCAAAATGCTGTGAGCAAATTGTTCTCGTACCTACGTTTCAGATTTGTCCACGAAACATGATTTGCACAACCTCGAAATGAATCCAGACATCCAAAATTATTGTATCCTTAGGAAATCTGAAAAATTAATAGTCAGAATACCATACTGATAAAGTCGATATCGATATTTTTTCTGCTGTCACAACCCTCATTTTTTCTGCAGTGTGGCTGGTTTGTAAATTAAAAATACATAACTTCAGTATTGGAGTTTTTGCCGGGGAGTTCAATGGGTGACGTAATATTGGTAGAATATTAACCATTAAATATTCGCTAACGTGCACAAGTGGTAGGTACAACTTCTAAAACGTGCTATTTTGTGTTTCCGCCAAAACTCCCTAGAAACTTACAGTAAAGCTTCTACCACTTTACTGAATCGACTGACATAGCTCATGGACTGTACTGACTATTTATTTGGACTTTGACTAGACTTTAGACTTAACGATATAGGAATACGGTGTTAAAAATTGAAACGAAAGTTCTATTTCCCGCCTTTTTAACTTGACACTGGCAAATGGTTATTTATAATCCGATGCCATACATAAATAAATAAAATAAAAAAAACTTCGGGATAAGTATATCCGTACATATCAGGGGCGTGCGCTCCATATAGGCAGAAATGCAATGCTTTACTTGTCATTCACAGATATTTTAATAAAACGTTCGTATGTTTTAGATGACTTTAATAATTAATTAATAGTAAATAAATTAATTAAAAAAATATAATAACTTAAACACGCCTAATATTTTATAAATAGCAACTCATCTCATGCCGTTGCGTTCTGCAGGACATATCATCGCATGTATGTGTAATTTTCATACTTCGCAAACGCACACACCCATGAATATCGACATGATTATATAGCGCCAAGTCCCGCGGCAGGTGATGGCTCTCAGCTATCCGATCGCTTCCGAAAACCGCCGAACTGGCTTGTCGGAAATTATTCGTTGCCTATAATCCGAGTAAAAAGAATAGTCGGAAATCTAATAAATCACGTATGCACATTATGGATTTTGTTTAGTAAGGTTTTATTTGTTTAAATAGAAGAAACGTTTTGTGTTTCGCGGGGGCCATATTGCATATTTCATGTGATAAGCATTGTTTACAATTTAATCGCTCCAGTTTATTTATAGTTTTCTTAAAAGATTTTTCATTTTAACATTTGAAAGTGTGTACATTTAACAGTTTATTACTGAGTTTCTATAATAATTGTAGTGATTTGCTTTTACTAGTGTTGATTTTTTTAAAATGTTATTTGACTGTGAGGTTTGTGTTGAAAATGTGTGTTTATTAAAAATAACAAGTTCTCACAATTGTCATTCAGTGAAAAGATTCAAATTCTGTCTAAAGGTAGGTGTGTACAGTTACAACAATTAAACCAGCAAAAAAAATTATGTAACTCGAAAATTTCATGTTAAAAGTTATGAAACGTAAAACTGGCTGTGTGGTTGTGTACACACGATTAAATTATATTGTTTTCCTTGCATATTATTTAGTAATTTACATCGGGATATAGTAATCTCAAGTAACCGGAACCTTTAATATGTGAAAATTGAAGCTGACTGGTGAGTAGTTATAATATTTTAAAATATGCTTATTATTTTAACTTATTAGAATTTCTTCCGCCGCGACGATCGATCGTTGTTTTGTCTGCGTTGCCGTAGAAGATGTACATGTACATGTAACATGTACATCTAAGACTTGCTCTGTTGGCATGGGTTCGACTTAGAGATCCGTCGCTTGGCTGTAGCTATGCTAAAAATCTATAAACGAAAAAGTTTTCGTAACCGAGTACTTCGCCGCATACCCAGTGTCATAATCCTGTGCACGCCACTGGTACATATTAAAATGTAATAAAGATTTTAAAAGAAAGACAAACACAAGTTTGTTTTAATTATTTATTTTAATAATTTGAGAATTTTTCATGTTTAGTGACATAATAATAAAAAGAAAAACCAAATTATACTTACTAATTATTTAGATATGTTTCTTCATTTTGAAACAGTAATAACAAGAACGAATATGAAATAGCAGTATAAGCTATGTTAGGATCTTGTACAATTCAGTGGCAACACTAATAATTTATTATTGACCAAAATTTGTTTTGGATTGTTGCTTATTTATTGCACTATTTGTTAATATTTAGACAAAATAATACTTACAGATGGAAAGTAACGATGTCCTTTTGTTTAAGATAAACGAGAGAAGGATTATCATTAGGGAGTTTATCATTTCCGATCTCTTTTTACAGTAAAAAACACAGCTATTCGGCATTTTTAGCTCCGGTTCATCCCACCTCACTGTGATTTGCCGAATACATAGATGATAAGTATAACTACTGAGAGCCGAATACGTGAATAACGCGCGGCAACTAGTTTTATATAACCGGTATGACCGGCGGTCTCGTACCTTTGGCAGCGGGAAACGCCTGACAATGGCTACTCCGGTTGGATTATTGCTCTAAGGTTGACACAGTATTGCATAACAGCGTCCTTCTATCTACAAGTAGGTATAGACAACCATACATATCAAAACATTGGGGCATATTATTACATCTGAAGCATGAACCAATCATTCCTCTATGATGTGAAGGCTTGTTTCACACAGATTAAAGGGTATCACAGACGGCGAAGATACGATAATATTTTAAGATACAATATCGCTCGCTAATCGCAATACAGTTTGTATGAACCATCAAATCTTAAAAAAAAATTACTTACCTACTTTAATATAAAATATATCCAGGCATCATAAGATAAAGTATTACAGTATCTTCGCCGTCTGTGACTCCATTTACCGTGTAGCAGCGGTAATTTATTATATTTTAACCGACTGGCAAAAAAGGAGGCGGTTATGCATTCGGCGATATAATACCTAGACTTGCCATAAATACTGAAACAAACCGCGATAAAAGCTACGCAATAGCTTAAAAAAAATCTTTTACAAATAATATTGATTACTTTTACAGTGTGTTAGTTTAATACATAAATATAATACAATTTAAAAAATAACAAAATTGGCTGCAATACAATCCTTTAAACGTTGAGGCCAGTTATCAATAGAAGCACGCAGTCTTTCAATGGGAAAATTCTTCACTGCCAATCGTACGGATTGTTTTAGGTACCTACTCGAAATTATCATGGCGTTTAGAGCAAGCCGTACTCTCTAAAACTGACCATAAATCATAATCCAGCGGATTAAGATCGGGACTAGACGACGGCCAGTCTGCCGGCCAGCTCTGATGAAGTCTGAAACGTTCGTTTCCAACCAAGACTGCGTAGACCGAGCTTTATGACCCGGCGCCGAGTCCTGCTGGAAGGACCATTCTTGGTTATTGAACATGGTGTTGTTAAGGGGCTTCACTACCTTCTCAAGAATGGTATTTTGATACACTTGTGCCGATGTTTTGATACCTTTTTCACAAAAGTATGGCTCAGTCACCCCTTCATAGCTAATACCCCACCAAACCATCACTGAAGTCGGATAGTGCCCACGTTGCACTCTGTCGACTAATTAGGAAGCTTCCTTAGAACTTTGAGCGTAATTACGCTCATTTTGTTTGTTAAAATGTTGCTCAATTGAAAAAAATTTGTCCGTAAACAAAATTTTTCTGTGACTTTCCTTGGCGTACCGCTTCAGTAGTTGTTTCGATTTTACCACCCTATTCTTTTTTAAATTATCAGTTAAGAAATGACCAGTACATCTCTTATAGGCTGCAAGTCCTAAGTCATCTTTTAAAATACGCGACATGGTTCTAGGTGCTATCTTCATCTCCCGGGATAAAATCTTTTGCTTTCGGACAGGTTTTCTTCGAATTCTTTCCCTTACTGCTTTGACCACCTTTTTCGTACGAACACTACGTGGACGGCCAGATCTTTTTCTGTCACAAACAGAGGAGGTCTCATTGTACCTATCAATAGCCCGGTACACAAACATTTTACTAATACCAAGCGTATGGAGAGTTTTAACAATTGCATTTGGCTCCATACCTATTTTTTGTAATGCAATCACAGCGATTCTCTTTATCACCCCACTCCATTTTAATATCGCAAAATATTGTACAATGTATTGGCGCCAAAATGAGAAATTTCAATGAACAATCATATAAAAATGACAGATCCCAAATTCAAATGTAACATTTTGTTTATTTTTAATTGTAACAGTATTGTATTGTATTTTTTATTTGTATTAATCGAAGTAATCACCCATGCAATCAATGTATCTTTGTGCCAACGCAGTGGCAGTTTATTGATGGGCTTATTAAAGAAATCAGCTGGACGGGAGGCAACAAATTCTTCAAAAGCATTTTGTACTGCCTCTCGGGTATTGAATTTTTTTTCCCGCCAAGAAGTTAACCAAATTCTGGAAAAAGTAGTATTCTGTAGGCGCAAGGTCTGGTGAGTAGGGCTGATGACGGAGAGCTTCCAACCCCAGTTCTTGCAACTTGGAGACCGTCTGCTGTGCAGTATGAGGTCGCGCGTTGTCTTGCAGGAGCAGCGGAGACGAGCGATTGACCAATGCTGGTTGGAGATGTGCCAGCTTCTCCATCATTGTGTTCAGTTCTTCACAGTACACATCTGCAGTAATGCTCACCCTGTTTGGTAAGAAGCTGTTATGAATCACACCGGCGCTAGACTACCAAACAGTGACCATCACTTTTCTAGGGGTAAGTTTTCGTTTAGGGCATTAATTAGGTGCTGAACCAGGATCCAACCAACTTGCGGAGCGCTTGCGATTATCAAACAGAATCCATTTTTCATCGCAGGTAACAATGCGGTTAAAAATTCCTTCATTTGTGTGTCTGTTGAGCAGTGCAAGGCGTACTTTCGCGCTGGCGATCATTGAGTTCGTGGAGCACCCATTTGTCAAGCTTTTTTACCTTGCCAATTTGACGCAAATGGATCAATATTGTTTTGACGCTAACGTCGAAAGCTGCTGCTAATTCAGCCGTAGATTGTGTATCATCAGCTTACACAATCGCCTTTAATTCGTCATTGTCGACCAAAGACTTCGGACGACCGCGAGGTTCATTTTTCAGGTCGAAATTTCCAGAACGGAAGCGAGCAAACCAATAACAGGTGGTGCGTTGGTTTGTAGTGTTAGCTCAATAAACGTCGTTGATGTTGCGTGCCGCTTGTGCCGCGTTGCTGCCACGACGGTACTCATATTCCATAATTACTCGAATTTTTAACGTATCCATGACGAAAAAGATTGAAATGCGATGAAAATGTAACACTCATCAATAAACAAATGACTACTTTTGGAAAAAGAATTCTATGTTTTTAAAGTAAAATTAATTTGAAATTAGAATTCTTAGCCAAACAAAAAGTATTTTGATTTGAAATAGCCAGTACTGCAGAACGGCAATTTCATAGGTAAAGACCTATTATATATTTTTTGATGTAATGGGTATAATCCCAAGTTGGTCCCGTTTTCACCAAAGTGGTAACCTGAGGATGGCATCCATCAGGAATCGAGGGAACTCCTTGAAATTTATATGGACACATAATATGGTGATTTTGACTTCTTCTGAAGTAGTCTAAGCATATACTACCTAAAAGTAAGATTTTGCACCAAGGTATACCTTGGATCCAAAAGTACTGAACAGAACTCCTGACTCCTTATAGATAAATGTTTGGGGATTTCGGCGTTGTTTAAAGAACCGCAAACATATGCCACTATGTATTACCGTAATCGTTATCTCCAACACCATCGTCACACCGTACATCATCACATTATGATGATATAATAGGTACTTTTCATAGTATTTTTACATCGACACGGATATCTTTGAACATCAGTTATAACTTTGCCGTGTGTGAACCTATTTGCAAAATTGTTTTGTTGTTGGTTATAATTCGAAATTTGTCCCTTAGTCACGAAAGTGGATACCTGATGAGGAGATCCATGATAAATCGAGGAAACTCTTCGAAATTTCTAGGGACACATATACTGATTTCGACATTTTCTTAAGTATTCCAAGCATATGCTACCAAAAAGTAAGATTTTGCACCAAGGTATACCCTGGATCCAAAAGTACTGAACAGAACTACTGAGTCCTTATATATACATGTTTGGGGATTCCGGCGTTGTTTAAAGAACTGCAAGCATATGCCATCATACCACTTACAGCAATCATCATTATTTCCAGCATCTCCACAAGAAACACCAACATATTATTCAACCAACAAATTTGAACGTGAGTGCTATAAAATTATAGGATAGTTTGGGCTGGTACCGACTTCAAAATTAGGAAGATTGAGAAGAGAAATAGTGAAAATTTTAGCCGAATTTATAAGGGGAATTATTTAGATATAAATTAATAAGATTTATTTCTTACTTTTTTGTGCATTTTTACTTTGGAAGTCGGCTTTAATTTTTTGTTTACAAATAATATTTTTTCTCTTTTTAGTTATATAGAACTCACGTTCAAGTTGGCAGGTACCGACTGGTTAAAATTTTAGCCGTATTTAAAATGGGAATTATTTAGGTACATTTATTATAAAAAATACAAAAAATACGGCGTGAATGCACATTTTCTTAAAAAGCTAATGTATATATAAATATGATATATATAAAATATCATGATTGACAGAAATTGCTTTATACCCGAGCTCTCATCAAAGTAAGTAACAATAAATGCTGGTAAGAACGCCAACGCAGTCAAGACGTCTGCAGGCTCTGCAGCCCTTGCGCTCGAGTTGGCTGAGGCATGCCCCATAAAATGCGTATATATTTTAAAGAGAACAAGATTTTCAGTCATAATTTCTTTCCTATCTTTTTATTTCTGCAAATGGTTATGCATTTCGGTCTTTCGCCGCCATGCTCTTTTCATTAAAAGCAATATCAAAATAATACACTGATTAATTTACTAGCATACTCACTAATTACAGTGTAATACCGTATATAATATTAATAAAATCATGATTCATACAAGACTAAGGTAAGTTAACGTGGTTAGGTTTTAGGTCTTAAAACATGGTTAGCACCAGAAGACACATTCATTACAATACTGAAAATACCTAGCTTATATTACCTAAGTACTTAAACATTATTTTTTCGTATGATTTTGACCACAATAAATATCTGAGTTTACACAAAACACAACCGCATGTAATTTGTTATCGCCTATCGGATACTAAAACAATGAACCCAATAGGACAGTTTTTAATATATATTTAACATACACAAAAAAATCGTATTAATCAATAATACGTAACATAAATCGGTATTTTTGTTAATCGTGGTCCTCTGACATTTTATTCTTTCTAATGACTTTATATGATAAAATATGTTATAATTAACATTTTTTCTTTGTCGTAGGTACATACAATAGCTAATAGGTACAAAAATAATGTTAGGCTGCACTTGGCAAAGCTAAGTAGGTACCTAATGTTGGCCAACATTTAGTAGTAACTTACAAACTAAGTTTGAAATTATTATTTTTTTATTTTATTTAAAATTGTAAACACATTTCAGATAGTAGGTAAGTAAATAAATTACATTAGAATATTACAACTACTAGTGGAATGTTTCCAGCCATGTCGCTTTACTTGCACTAGACATGGGTGTTGTGGTTTTAAGTTCGACAGCTACTTGACACGACTTTGACCCGACTTTTATGAAGTTATGAAAAGGCTTATAAAAATGCCATAAACTTTTATGAATATGTCGAAAATTCTAATTGTCACTTTTCGAAGTCACTTCCGCCACCGGATGGCACTTTGTGTTAGTCAGGCCTGCCTCCCTAACGGCAGAAAAAATATCGAAAATCCCTCATTGTAAGGCAATAGGTATGGAGTGGTCTCAGTTTGATAGTAATAAAATTAGAGTTATGGGGTCCTTGTCTGTAGGGAACCAGCGCCGCTGCTAATAAAATGTGTGACGTAATCTTAAAGTCGCAACCGATTTGGTGCCACCTTGGTGTCCTAACGAGCGGGAGCCCTAGGAATCAGCCGCGCGTGCGACAGTGCCGCAGGTCACGTGTCCGACGCGGGAGGCGCATCCTCGACCAGGCCGGGGTGCAGATACAGACGGCGGTTGAACCCCCAGTTGTTGCGCTCGGAGGTCTGCACGCCGTGCTTGTCGCGCAGCGCGTCGTCCACCAGCGCGAACAGCTTCTCCACGTCGGTGTCGTGCGCATGCGCCGCGAACACCTTGCACAGCGCCTGGATGAACCACGAGCCGTCCCTGGCGTCGCGGTGCGACACGTAGCCTGGCAGTGTGGAGTGCGCGACTAGGATGTCGCTGTAAACGCGGTCGCGGCGCGGCGGCGGCGGCGCGGCGGACGAGGCCGCGGGCGCGCTGCCCAGCCCGTCCGTGAGCGCGCGTGCGTCCACCCAGTCGCTGTTAGCGCCGCGACACACCTGGAAGATGAACACCTTGGGTACACCGCGCAGCGCCGGGAAGTTCTTGTCGTTGAAGTGGTCGATGAAGCCGAACACACTGATGTGGCCGCCGTCGGACACGCGCACGTCTGTGTCGGCCGTGCCGCACCGCGGGTAGCCGTGCGACGACACCACGATGAACAGGCACTCGCACTTGGACACGCAGCTGTCCTGCAGCGACTTCAGCGTCTGCAGCGTCTCCTGCGGGTGGGGGAAACTTTCTGAGAACTAAAGCTATATATTTGGCTTACATTAGCCATACACCATACTGCCTTTCGTCAAATCCGCATGACCAGACTACACGTAAAACTGTCCAAAATCCACGCCCATACATGGTCAGTTCTAAATAACTGATCCAATCGACATGTCGTTTGGACGGTATGCAATATGGTTTATGGCATCCTATAATATTAGTAAAAAAACGTGTGCGTCTCGGGACGCCCGACAGAAGTGTTTTAAGTTATAAACAAATCTAAGTTGAACTATTTAATATTTAAATTGTTTAACTTAAGAAAAGCTTAGGTTATTACTTAAATTTTATGTAGGTATATTAATATGATAATGTAAGGAAAGGTTATTTATTAATAAAATCGTTGTGGGTTAGAGTGAGAGAGGAGGAGCCTGCCTACCGCTGCGGTATGAGTGAGAGAAAGGGAAGCCAGACAGACTGACGCCGTAACGCGATACGTAACGAAGCTTTTTACCCTCCCATAAGAAGTTATCTCTTCAAAATGTGCAAAGGTGATAAGATAAGGGTATTATTCTATTACTCGTACACACTTTTACTATTTATTATTATCGAATGTATGTGTATCTAGACATTTACACAGAAATTGCTCTAAATAATCACAATACTATCCGTTCAGATCCAATTTAATCTTAACGTAAACAAAGAAACATTAGCACGCTATAATTCCACCAACATAAATGTCACTTATTTCCGTACAATATAGAAATACAATGGCACATTCATTTGGGTTGACATTCATCTTTGTGTTTACGTTGACGTTTACATTTATATGGAATCTGATCCCCAATTCTCGTAATTAAGTTACACAATACATTCATTTTAATTTTATAAAAATGAAAATGAGTCGTCTTGATATCATGAACCGAATTTTAGTGTTTGAACCAATCAATTGATAAATTATACTGGGTGTACGAGTTAAGACTAAATAACAATTATACTTAATTGTAATTTTCGACTGATTACGAGATTAAACTCGGACAAACGACACGAACTGCTATCTAAGAACATGCCGAGCCACAACCACGAGCCCGGCGGCCCCGCCGCAACTTAACCGTTACTTAACTGTTACACATGTTACACTATGTATAACGAGTGTAATACCTGCTTTTTATGTTTCATAGTTAAGCGTTTAATTACCTTAACCGTGTTTTCATTATGTCCTTCCATTTTATTCATATTTATGCCTTGTATCAGTATACCTTGAATTTATTATGACAAAAAAATATGCCTAACGACTTTATGCCAAAGTATTATTATGACAAAAAAATATGCCTAACGAGTTATGCCTCATTAAATTAGGACAAAATTATTAGTCTAAATGATATTTATGACTAATGATGTAGTATGCCAATAAACAATTATGCCAAAGTATTATGTGTACCTAATAAAATTATGCCAAATGAAATTATGACAAATAAAATTATGCGAAAAAAGGGGATCCCTTCATACTGTGCACACCTCTGTGATTTCGATAACTTTTTGTACATATCGAGTTTCTTAAAAAGAAAATGATGAAATGTTTTGTCTTATCATGTAAAAAAATACTCAAATAGGCGTTCTGATGCTACGGATGGCATTAAATTTCATGTGTAATAAATTTCATGTGTAAATAATTAAAAACTAAATTTATTATAATTGTTCCAGAAAAGTCTCTTAGAATAATTTATAATTTAACCGACACCGGTTAAATTACAAATTATTCTACTTGCCACAGATGGCGTTTTTAAGCTTTGATCAAGGGGATTAAAAATATATTCTAGATACGTACTTACTTCATATTAATATATTATTTTAGTCGTCGAGCATAATTTTTTTTGCAGTACTTCCTAAAGACTTTTCAGTAGCAAAGCAATATTTAGTTTTTCGACCAAGATGTACCCAATCTGGAGTTTAGTGCCATCTAGTGTGAGATAGCAAAACTAATTAGTAAGATCGATAGCGAACGAAGTACGTTGTTTTGCTATTGACCGGTAGTTGAGTGGGCGGCGTCAGACACCCCCCTCACCCCGCAAAATATCACGATGTGTTGCATACCGAAATCTACTTACAAAACACCTCATTTCTTTAATACCTCCATGGTTTTAACATAGCGGGACTGGATGGTTACTGTATTATTGAAAGATATAATCAAAATACTGAATTCATAACAGGCAAGGTCAAGATTTTGACAACTTTTCATACAATTCTCATTCGATAACGTTACGTTTACGCCGCTGTCAAATGTTCCTACTAGCTGCTAGGCCCTGCACAGAGATGTGCCAACTGCCAGGTGTGCCATGCTCACTAACCTCCTTGGTGAGGTTCTGGTAGGAGGCGACACGGAAGCCGAGCTCGATGAACAGGTACTTGAGGTTCTGGCAGTCGACGTCGGCGCCGGCGCGGTACTTGTCGGTGTTGTTACGGAAGTCGATGTAGCTGAACACCACGAGATAGCCGCGATTCGGGCCGCGCGTGCGGTACAGCTTGATCTTGGAACCTTAACAGACTTAGCTTTGAGTTCGAACAGTGGAATTAGGACATGGAAACGCTACGACATAACATAAGAATTTTTACTGTACAACTACGACGTTTTTAATGTCTTTATGGAAACATCGTTTTACACACTTAGTCTGTCGCTGCCATAGAAATACGATGATTGCCGCGGGACACTAAAAAATAGTTGTACTGTATAATGTTGTTGAACTGAAATATCATGTTGTTAACCATATTATGTAAAACTAGCTGTTGCCCGCGGCTCCGCCCGCGTAAATACAGTATCCCAAAGGAACACTGTACTTTTTCGGGATAAAAAGAAGCCTAAACTTCGCCCCTTGGCCGTACTCGAGAGTTGACGTGTGTTTGATGCTCGCTAAATAATTTTAGTAAATTAAAATAACTTGAAAAAATTATTTCATTTGTTCGGTAGATTTTAAATCTGTTTAGTGACGTGAAGAAGCTCGAGTGTTTCCCCGTTCGACCACTGAAGCGGTAAATCGACGCAGTGAATTAGTCGCTGTGAATAAACATAACACGATGACTTTAAGTCACTCGCCACCATGTGCACTATCGCAGCCAGCGATGACTGTTTCCGATGGAGATCCAAACGGATCTAGCTTCAACAATACGACAGAACTCTCTGAAAATAATACAGTGCGAAAACGTAAACGTCTGGACGTAGATATAAAAGAATTTAAAAAAGAAATAATACCTCTGTTTTCAAAACTAAAGACAGAACAAGAAAAAAAATTCTGTATGATATTAGGGCATAATAAACGATATTAAGGAACAAAATAAAGAAATAAGTCAAGCCATAGACTTCTTCTCTAGTAAATACGATGATTTAATCAACAGAATTTTGAATTTTTTTAGTTTCTAGGATATTTAACTCTAGAAACTAAAAAAATTCAAAACCTGAAACAGATTAAATCCTTAGAAAATAAATTAGAAATATGGGAAAGAAAAAATGTGACTAGCTGTATTGAGCTTCGAAATGTGCCCTATAAAAAACCCGAAATCTCTAACAAAAAAATTAGATTCAGTTAATATTAATATCGAGCATTCAGACATTTGTGATATTTACAGAACTAAAAAAAAATCTACAATCAACATTCAATTTACCACCACAATTAAAAAGGAGGACTTTTTGAAGGCTATACATACATTTAATCGGAAAAATAAAGACAAGCTGAACTCCATGCATATTGATGGAGCTATTTTGCCACTATACGTTTCTCAAAAGTTAATTTATAAGGACAGTAAAAGTTTCACAGAAGCTAGAAAATTTACGAGAAACAACGATTATCGTTTTTGCTGGATATCAAATGGGAAAGTTTACCTGCGTAGAGCAGAAGGTTCTACTCCGACTCCGATACATATAGAATCGGAAGATGATCTATCAAAACTTCGAACTGCATGACTGTTATTGTATCCTTCAATTTCATGTTTATTATTTTTTAACATTAGAATATTTAGTCAAGTTTTATATTATTATTATTAACAATGTGCATGATAATATAATAATTTCAATATCTTCTATTGCCTTAGGTAAACTCAACACTATATACACACATATTAGATATAACAGCATTAATATACACTCACACGTCTTAATAAATCAAAAGCTAAAATATAAAAATGATAAAGTATGTAAATCACAAAAATACGTTTTGTTCGCTTCATTTTCAGTATAAAGTTACACATAATAAATCATAAACTAAAATATAAAAATGATAAAATACGTAAATTACAAAAATACGTTAGTTTACTTTATTACAGTATAAATTGAACATAAAATTATACCGACATATACACAAAGAGTCGTTCGTCGAGAGTTGCAATTACAAAATTAACAGTAAAAATGGCCGCGATAAATAATTATTTAAATAACTTCGATAGCTTTAATGTATCTTCGCAAATAATCTGCGAGCCGGAAAATTGCGAATCTTATTTGCTAAAACCAAATTCATACTTGAAAATACTTGAACAAAATATTAGGAGCATCAACAAAAACTTTCGTGAACTACAGACTCCCCTAGCCCGAATTAGTTGGTTGTGACGTTGTTGTACTTGTTGTAACGGAGGCCTGGTTGTCTGACAACACTAACATTCCATGTTTGGATGGGTGTACCTACTTCCTATCTACTTATAGTTACAATCAAAACGATGGCTTAGTAATTTACGTAAAGAGGTCGCTATACTATGTAGTTAAAAAAGTAGAACCAAATTCTTCAGAGACAAATTGCTTGATTTTGAAAATCAGCCTTGAAACAGTATTAATTGCTGTTTACAGACCACCTTGTTTTAAAAACCTGGAACCCATTCTGAATTCACTACACTATCTTCTTGACAGTCTATCTTGCTTTAAAAATATAATATTGGTGGGAGATATCAATATTAATATATTAAAGTCTAGCACAGACAGTTCCAGTTATTTGGATGTGACATTCCTGTCTATTACCTGCAAGCTATAGTCCAACGCGCGAAAAGAGTTGTTTAGACCATGTGGTTATAAAAACTAGTTTGCCGGGCTCTACGTTTCACTTAGGCGCTTCGCTAACGGATCACGAATCAGTACTATTTTGTCTCAAATTAAAAAACCCAAAAGCATTCCCAAGAATTATTGTACAAATAAAATTTTGACGGAATTAAAAATGATTGCAATAACTATAATTTTAATGAAGTGCTAAACGAAAGTAAACCCAATATTGCTACAGATGTGTTTATTGACTGTATATCTAAAATTGTATCGGACAACAAATCAGCCATTAAACGTTCTAAAAATAAAATTAAAATTTAACCTTGGATGACTGATGGACTACTTCGATGCTTAAAAACGAGGGATAAAATGTATAATAAACTAAAAAGGGAGAATAACAACGAAATTCTAATATTAACATACAAAAGATACAGAAATTATTGCAACAAGTTATTGAAAAAAACTAAATGCAGTATAAAAAGAAGAATTACTTAAAGTTAAAAACAATAATAAAAAACTATGGAAAACTATAAATATGATTACGAACTTAAACCATAAAAATGAAAACTGCAATGAGCTACTCTCAATTAGAGCCAATGAACAAGAATCTATAGACACAGTAAACTCATTTTTTGCTAGCGTGGGAAGAAATCTCGCCGAAGCTATTCCAGCCAATTTAGAAAAAATTTATCATACATCTCAGAAAGAAAATACACCGCCAATTAATTGTTTTGTACTATCAAACACAACTATAGAGGAAATTTCATCTATTATTATGGCCCTTAAATCAGAATGTGCACCAGGTTGTGATGCTTGCGATGCGATGCACCTCTGCTTACACGTCTTTAATCGTTGTAAGGAAGTGGGCACTTTTCCAAAAGCATTTAAAAAATCAGTCGTGATACCGATTCATAAGACAGGCAAAAAGGATGTCGTGACAACTACCGCCCAATTGCCATTCAAACCTCCTTCTCCAAGGTCTTCTTACGAATGATAAATAAACGACTTGTTGAATATCTTGAGTCGCGACACTTGTTAACAAATGCGCAATATGGTTTTCGAAGGGGCAGATCAACTGGTAAGGTTGTTCATAACTTTACTCAAAATGTGGCCAAAATATTGGACTGTAACAAGAAGGTACTTACTATATTTTTAGACCCTAAAAAAGCTTCGACAGTTTCTCTACCTATCTTGATAAAAAAAACTTGAAAAACTAGGAATTCGTGGAACACAACCTACTCTGTTTATAGATTACGTAACAGATCGCTCGCAGTATGTTAAGATAGGTAAATACATAAGCTTTGAACAAAAACTCGACTTCGGCATCCCACAGGGAAGCATAACTGGCCCAACTCTATTTTTATGTTACATAAATGATTTGTGTCGGCTTACTTTAGAAAACTGTGATATCACTTCATACGCAGACGATACTGCCCTACATTTACGGCTGACACCTGGAGAGAGATTTTTGAGTACGCACAAAAAGGTTTTAGCATTGTATCTCAGTGGTTGGTTCTAAATAGTCTGACGTTAAACATAGAAAAAACCAAATATACGTGCTTCTCTATCCGCAGCTTGAATTTGCCGCAATGCCTGAGAATGTATGTCCATAAATGCTCTTATTCATCGTCTCAACCCTGCCAATGTCCAGAAATAAAAAAAAACAAAAAAACAAATTGACCTATCATTTGCTGAACACATACATAACATATCGCAGAGGCTTAGAAAATTAATATTTGTTTTTAAGCAGTTGAGGCACGTTGCCATGGAAGAAACGATAAAATCAGGTTATATCGTCCTTGCACAATCAGTTATATCTTACTGTATAACATCTTGGGGCGGAGCCACTAAGACCAAATTGATAGAGTTGGAGCGAACACAGAGACTCCTTCTTAAGATATGCCTCTTTAAGCCGTGACTCTTCCCGACCACCGAATTATATCATGATGCTAATGTCCTCACGGTTAGACAACTGTTTGTGCTTTTCACGATAGTAAAAAAAACACTCTCTTGTTTATTACACTCCAACACCTATTACTAGGAGACAATACAAAATATGTAATCCTGAAACTACCCGCACATCCTTTGCCCATAGATTATTCTTTAAATTAGGTAAAACACTATATAATCATGCAAATAAAATTATGAACATCTACGCTGAAACAAAATTAAAGTGTAATGAAGCTGTAACACAATGGCTTACGAACCTCGATTATACTGAAACTGAAAATCTAATACACTAAGATAAAATAAATATACTTTTGTATCATACATATTTTACGCACACACACATTATTTCTCAAAATATGCTATGTTAGAATTAAGTTCAATGTTTGGTTAAATTGTATTAAATAAGTATTGCTATTTTTATTAACATTTTAAATTTGCTAAAGCGAGGGTTGGAGGCCTGGTATCTTGAAATACAATCCGGAAACTGCTTAGTTTAACACTCCAGTCTCCCCTTGTTTGCACATAATATGTATCTACTCTAATAATATAAAGAGGAAAGATTTGTTTGTTTGCATTTAACAGGCTCCGAAATTACTGGGCCGAAAATTTGGCACAGATCAAAGACTAGACATGGGGAAAGACATACTCGTAGGCTACTTTTTATCGCGGCAAAATGTACGGTCCCACGGGATTTATATCTATAACCCGACTACGTAAGAAAGGGGTCTAAATAGGACGAAACAAGAAAATAATTCAGATAGAAATGCATAGGTACAATTGGTCAAGCTAGAGCCGTGGTCGCGCACCTACTTTATAAGGTTCGGAATAGTCGATGTCAAATCGTAGCCGTCTGTATCGAAACATAATGTTCGAAAATTGGATAACTGGGTTGTACGAATTGTACGACCGCACTTTAACGTATATTGTGACTTAAGCGATATGACTTAATATAATATATTAAAAACATATTTGTAATGTGTTTTCCAAGACCTTTCTTTTGATACCAAACACGTGATGATTATCTCGGTTGAATTTTTTTAGATGTTAGAATCTGAGAACTCATCTTCGAAATACAAAATTTTGAAAAAAAAAAATAGTGTATGTTACCCGTGGCATCATTACAAATCTATTGACACCTCATTTATTAAAATCGTACCAGTAGTTTAGACGCTACGATGGAACAAACATATATAGACTGCCAAAATCATTACCCTTCCATTAATGTGTTGTCGTTGCGGCAGGCTTCCAGGGTTTACTCCAATTAATGCGTTTTATTAAATCGTTTAAATTTGTAGTTATACATAAAACTTTGTAATAAATTGTAAGTATCGAGCGAGCGAGCGTAATGACGGCAATTACTACTTATTACAAGTAATTAATTACATATTAGTAATAATTCATCTGAGGAGACTTGGGTGCAGTACATGCTTGAATTTCGAACACCAGTTTCGCCCCCCTGGATGAACAGAGATGGTGATAAAGTACTGCCAACTAAGATGGAGTGGAGTGTCGTGTGATGGTCAAGACTCGTGTGGCTATAGTTCCTGATTGTGATTGCTTGACTGCTTTACAAAATGTCAATTAAAAAGTACTCGTTTACTAGAAACTAAAACTTGCCTGACCATTTTGACACTGTTTAAAGTTAGCACCTTAAAAAGTGTCAATATGATAGGATTTGGTGCGAAGTTTTGGCAACTTGACATATTTAAATTTGAAAAAGCATTGCATTCTCACAGAACATGGGTAGGTGGTTAAGGGTAGTTAAGCAATCATTAGCCCCCTTACTAATAAAAATATTTACACAATGGATAAGCTATACAATGTTTTGCACTTGTCTGTCATATGACTTTTCAGAAAAATCCGACAAGGACAAAACATTGTATATCCATTGTGTAAATATTTTTATTATTGAGGGGGTTAGTATTTTAAAGCAGATATTTACCCTCATCGGTGTCTTCCATAAAATGTGTCGACTTTATAACATTGAACTTGGGTATTGCAGGTGGATCCAACACATCATTGACCTCCCGTGGTGCAGGACTTGGCCAGTCACTCACTATATCTGTGTGATCAAATCAAATCGTTTGTTCAATCACTCAGAAATGAAGAACAACTAAATATGGTAGCAAATAAGAAATAATACATAATTGCTTTTAGAAGTTAGACTTGTAAAATTATTCTTTACATAAATGATAACAATCAATATTTTTGATCAACAAGATATTCCATACAATTATTTCTAAACAACAAACTTAATATTTCTTTCAATATTTTTAAAACTGACTTTTTTAAGTATTTAGCAAATCATTATTTGTTAAAAATAAATATAATATGAAATAAAACAGTCTAAATAGTATTTTGTTTAGTTTTTATTTTAGATAACTCACCTTTGTTTTGATCAACTACACTTTTTGTTTTCTTTTTTTCATTTTTAATACTAACATATTGACTTTCATCGGATTTTGTACCTGAAAGAAATATTTCTTTTAAAATTTTATTGAATATTAAGAAACAATAATTACCTTCCCTTTTTTTAAGTTTTTTGTAAGGAAAC
The DNA here is from genome assembly GCA_037179445.1 of Phengaris alcon alcon. NCBI lineage: Eukaryota > Metazoa > Arthropoda > Insecta > Lepidoptera > Lycaenidae > Phengaris > Phengaris alcon. The sequence goes on along the minus strand of JAYRCH010000068.1, from coordinate 119,124 downwards.
CTTAAAAAAACAAGGTCACAGCTTTAATACAGCTTTAATGTGATGACTCATTTTCACATTGAATATCCTATCCTACTATAACTATTATAAATGTGAAAGTTTGTAAGGATAGATGGATGTTTGTTACTTTCATGCTAAAACTACTGAACAGATTGTGATGAAATTTGGTATAGTAGTAGTTTATGCTCTGGATTAACACATAGGCTACTTTTTATCCCAAACAAGTATAGTGTTCCCGTGGATATGTATTTACGCAGGCAACAGCTATTAGAGAGATAAAAAGATATATTTAGTACTTACTGAAAGTGCTACGTGGTCTTTTGTGAAGATGGCTGTTTGGATCTAAGTCCCTCACCAGATCCCAGTACCCTGCCTCTGAGAGTGCATCGAGCAAGTGGCCAAAAGCCCGAGGTCCACGTCGCGTTATATTTGAATACAGCAATCTCTTGCGGCTACGTTCATCTTTGTTTGTATCCTACAACAACAGAAGCATAAACATACTTTAATATGTGTATTGTACGTATAGATTTAAATAAAAGTATTAAATAAATAAAATAAAAGTATTAAAAATAATTTCTCATTGTCTAGTCTGTCTGTCGATCTTCGAGTCACAAGAAAAACCATAATTATATAACACATAACTTTAACTGTAGGTTAAAAACTTGGACAACTTACATTAAATGGTTCTATCATCTGCTCAGAGAACACTCCCTTTTCGTACAATGCAGCTACCATTTTTTCTAAATCCGTTTGCTCCACAAGGGAGACAAAATTCTTAATTATTGCTTTTCTGTGTTCCTCTTCCATCTTGAATTATTACAACAGAACTTTACATTAATAGAAAAAGTATAAGTGTATTATCAAACTACATTCGCGATTGCGACGTTCCATTAGTGAGTCATAAATTATCGAATAGCGTTATCAAAAAATAACAAAATATTTTTTGTTTTTAAAAAATAGTTAGCAATTTTGACACTTCGAAATAGGACTGTGATAAAATATCGATATATCGATATTATTATTTAGAAATATCGATATTTATTACTAGTATTTTTTTGGACGATATATCGATAGTTCGATATTAAAATATGTATATCGAGGGTCGAATTTTTTTTTAAATAAGTTTTATTTTTTATTTTTCCCGCCAATTTTGAGGATTCTTTTAGATCCTTTCTACTGTAATTTATTTACACGATATTATGTTGTTTTTCCTCTTTTAGTTTATTTAATCGCATATTATTTTAAAACCTAGTATATATATTAGCGCAGAAATCCGAGGGCAAAAACTTGCAATGTAAGTTACATCATATGCAGTACGTTATTTGTAGGAGGTAGGATAATAATATTTTATTTATTTTATTTTATGTAAATTGTGTGGCTTACAGTTTTTAGTATAACAGTATACTGTAAGATAGGATACAAAAAGCCAATTACAAGCCTCCACAGATAGTTCGATTTTATAAACTAATTACAAAGAAAATTAGTAATAGGTAATAAGATTATTATAAACTAAATTATAAGAAAAATAAATTTAGAAATATAATGACAATTAAAAATATTATAAAAGTAAGAAGGGATATAGGTAAAGTAGGTAGGTAGACTTATTTCTTAATTATAATTTAAAAATAGATTTAGGTTTTATAATACTTGAGTGACAGGACTTATGGCAATGAAATACACGTAAGCAGGACTTATCATCAATCCTGGCTTAATCTAAAAGGAGATGTCAGATGTCCCCACTGACTGACAGACGTATATAGACGCTCGCACAGCCGTGACCGTTAATAGTAGAAGCGTGAAATTTGGACAATAGTTTTAATTTACAATGTAGAGGAAACTAAAAACTAAGGGATTTCTAACTAACTAAGAAGGGATTTCGAAAATTTTTATTCTTAAAGAGGTTAAATAGGGGTTGAAAGTTTGTATGAAAAATCTTTAAATCTGCACCGATTTCAATGAAATATAATATCTGAGCTAATAAATAAATATTTTTGAGTGCGTATATTATAGTTTTTTAAATTCGCCCCCTAAAGGGGTGATATGGGGGTTCAAAGTTTGTATAATGAAATATCAACAGCTGGTCACGCAGATGGTTATTATGACGTAGAAATCCGTTAAAAATTGATTTTTAAAATACATACCCCACGGGGGTAGAATGGGGATCCACGCGGACGAAGTCGCGCCCGTATGCTAGTCTAGTCTAGTCTAGGATAAGGTAATATTGATATTTTATGCATAGGTACAGTCATAGCTTAATCAGTGTCAGTTACTACTAGTGCTGTCAGGTTGCTGTGGATTATCGATAAAAAATAATACCCACCAATATATCATGAGCGTTTTATATAAGTTTCCTTTTTACAGAGCTGGATGCGATAGTTATGGAGATAATGCAATAGGGTATGTTCAGGTGAAAAGACTATATCCGCAGTGCACGGTAAAAGCAAGAGTTACACCTGAACACAAAGTTCTAGCTACAGCATATCATTGTACATTTGTTCGTGATGAACCGAAACCGAATGAATTAATGAAGGGTACCGACTTTAAAATTATGAAGATTGAGTAGAGAAATAGTTAAAATTTTAGCCGAATTTAAAAGGGGAATTATTTAGAAAATAAGATTTTTTTTATAATTTTTTGTGCGTTTTACTTTGGAAGTAGTTTTTTGTTTAAAAATAATAATTTTTCCCTTTTTAGTCATATTTATTACATTAATATTAACACATTTTAAGAAAATTTAAAATATGTGTTCGAATGTATAATTGAATACGCGTCAAGCTTCCATTAGGTATTGTGTATAAGATGATGATGATGATAACTTTAAGTTTGATAATGGCTATATATTAGCATATGCTTTCAGTTCTTTAAACAATGCCGAAATATCCAAACGTGTATATATATGCCAGGGGCGTGCGCTCCTTATAGGCAGAAATGCAGTGCTTTACTTGTCATTCACATATATTTTAATACATTCGTACGTTTTAGATGACTTTAATAATTAATTAATAGTAAATAAATAAATTTAAAAAATATAATAACTTAAAAACGCCTAATATTATATAAATAGCAATTCATCTCATGCCGTTGCGTTCTGCAGGACAAAACATCACATGTATGTGTAATTTTCATACTTCGCAAACGCACACACCCATGAATATTGACATGATTACATAGCGCCAAGTCCCGCGGCAGGCTCTCCGATCTCGGCTATCCGATCGCTTCCGAAAACCGCCGAACTGGCTTGTCGGAAATTATTCGTTGCCTATAATCCGAGTAAAAAGAATAGTCGGATATCTAATAAATCACGTATGCACATTATGCATTTTTGTTTAGTAAGGTTTTATTTGTTTAAATAGAAGAAACGTTTTGTGTTTCGCGGGGGCCATATTGCATATTTCATGTGATAAGCATTGTTTACAATTTAATCGCTCCAGTTTATTTATAGTTTTCTTAAAAGATTTTTCATTTTAACATTTGAAAATGTGTACATTTAACAGTTTATTACTGAGTTTCTATAATAATTGTAGTGATTTGCTTTTACTAGTGAGTTAGTTGATTTTTTTAAAATGTTATTTGATTGTGAGGTTTGTGTTGAAAATGTGTGTTTATTAAAAATAACAAGTTCTCACAATTGTCATTCAGTGAAAAGATTCAAATTCTGTCGAAAGGTAGGTATGTACCCGATTTACAACAATTAAACCATCAAGAAATTAATGTAACTCGAAAATTTCACGTTAAAAGTTATGAAAGGTATAACTGGCTGTGTGGTTGTGTACACACGATTAAATTATATTGTTTTCCTTGCATATTATTTAGTAATTTACATCGGGATATAATAATCTCAAGTAACCGGAACCTTGAATATGTGAAAATTGAAGCTGACTGACTGGTGAGTAGTTATAATATTTTAAAATATGCTTATTATTTTACTTATTAGAATTTCTTCCGCCGCGACGATCGATCGCTGTTTGTCTGCGTTGCCGTAGAAGATGTACATGAATAGTAGTACATCTAAGACTTGCATTGTTGGCATGGTTTCGACTTAGAGATCCGTCGCTTGGCTGTAGCTATGCTAAAAATCTATAAACGAAAAAGTTTTTGTGACCGAGTACTTCGCCGCATACCCAGTGTCATAATCCTGTGCACTCCACTGAAGTTTTAGATGAATTGCATTGTTGGCATGGTTTCGACTTAGAGATCCGTCGCTTGGCTGTAGCTATGCTAAAAATCTATAAACGAAAAAGTTTTTGTGACCGAGTACTTCGCCGCATACCCAGTGTCATAATCCTGTGCACTCCACTGATATATGCATAATGCGTGCATAATCTTTAAAGACTGAGGAGTTCTGTTCAGTGCTTTTGGATCCAGGGTATACCTTGATGCAAAATCAACTTTTTGGTAGCATATACTTGGGTTACTTCAGAAAAAGTAAAAAATCACTATATGTGTCAATATAAATTTCGAGCAGTTCCCTCGATTCCTCATGAATCCCATCATCAGACCACCACTAAGTGTCAACGGGACCAACTTCGGATCATATCCTTTACATCAAAAAAATATATTTGAAAATCGGTCCATAGACGGCGGAATTATTGTTGAACACACTATATAAATATATATATATATATATATATACAGCCGAACGTATAAACGCGTCCTTTTTTCAAAGCAAAATTAATCACTTCTATACTTTGACATTTATGGTACAATATCATTTTATTATTTGAAAGTCGGTTAAAAAATAACTTGTGACCTGGCTACTAAAGTATAATAATCAATCTATGACAATTAGTTCGTAAATATTTTATGTCGATAACTTAAACATGAAACAAGTGACAACACTATCACCATATAACATAGTCATTTAAAACAAGGGAAATAGTAGGTAGGGAGTTTTTTGTATTGTCTTATTTCGCCTTTAAGTTTCATTTAATGGATTCAATGAACTTTAAGTAACACATTTGCGTGCCTCGTATTTTATTTCTCTATGTTTTTTGCCCACTGTTTAAAATAAATTGTCACTAAAATGCTTAATTCATTCTTAGCATATTCTATAAACTAAACATTTAGTAATGCAAAAATATATAGGTAGGTGTACTATACAATATAGTACACCTACCTATATATTCGGCCATACTTCACGTAGTGATGTCCTTTGTGTTTATTCTAAACGTCGCGCTAGGGTTGGCGCGAACATCCTGGGGGGCCCGCACAGGCGGCGAGCTGAGCCCCATCCTGAGCAGAATCCAGTGGGAGCCGGGCAATCTTGCCGACAGGCCTCCGCAGCTGGCCTTGAGTCGTGTCCAAGTCCACAACTCTGATGACTCCATCCTTCCCAGGTAGCAGACGTGAGATTCTTCCCATCTTCCATTGTAGAGGAGGCAAATTGTCCTCCTTGAGCAGAACCAGTTCTCCAATTTTGGGTGGAGAGGAAGAGGAAAGCCATTTGGAGCGGATTTGAAGGGTATGGAGGTAGGACTTGGTCCAAAGGTTCCAAAAGCGCTGAGAGAGTGATTGAATGAGCTGAAAGCGTTTGAGCGGAGATATTACTCTTTCATCTAGAGTCAGCTCGGGGAGAGCTGTGAGCGGACGGCCAATGAGAAAGTGGCCAGCAGTAAGGGGCTGATAGTCCGTGGGATCGGACGAAAGTGGACTGATGGGCCGAGAGTTTAACACAGCTTCGATTCTAGTGAGCAGAGTTAAGAATTCCTCGAAAGTGAGGTGTTGCTCACCGATAACACGGTATAGAAGTTGCTTTGTAGATTTAACATTAATCTCATGGATACCTCCCATCCATGGGGCTTTAGGCGGATTGAGTAACCAAGTTATATTTTGAGTTGAGAGTTTATGAGAAATGGCGTCGTTATTGTCATTGAGAAATTGTTGTACCTCTAGTAGATGATTCCTAGCTCCTACATAATTTGTGCCACAATCCGAGCGTATCAATACCGGAAGTCCGCGACGTGAGCAGAACCTTTGTAATGTTGCAATAAACGCTTCGGCAGTGAGCGATGAGACTGGTTCTAAGTGAACCGCCTTTGTTGTGAGGCAAACAAATATGCAAAAATATCCCTTAATTAACTTAGCATTACGTAATTGACTTGATTTGAGCAGAAACGGTCCGGCGAAATCTGTTGATACGTGACTAAATACAGGCTGAGGTATGACTCTATCAGCTGGCAGGTCAGCCATGATAGGTACTTCGGGCTGAGCGCGGCAACGGAAACATCTTATGCATTTAAACGTTCTGTGCCTTATAATGCGGCGGGCAGATAATATCCAAAATTGCTGACGTAAAATAGCATGTAGCGTGTCCGTGCCAGGGTGGCAGTGTATGCGATGATAGTGATCTATTATGAGGTCTACGAGCGGACTAGAACTAGGCAAAATGTATGGGTGTTGAGCATCGTATGTGAGTTCCGAACGAGTGAGTCTACCTCCTACTCTGAGGAGACCGTCCTGCGTAAAAGGCGACAGACGTTGTAGTCGTACTGTGCAGATTCTATCGGTTTGCAGGCGGTGAATATCTTCTGCGAATGCATTCTGCTGTACAGAGCGGATCCAGAAGAGTAATGCTTCTCTACGTTCACTTACAGTTAGAGGGCCTAGTTGTCGCGAGTTTGAATTTAGTTTACAGTTACGAATGAATCGCCTCATGTAGGCAGTGACATCAGTTAGTTTTTCTAAAGAGCTGAAGCGAGTGAGCAGATCACTATCGCCACCGGGTATCGAGAAATTGCATGGTACGTATTTTGGTTTGAGCCCTGGCAAGTCTTGTCGAGTATGAGCTGAAGGCATCTTGGGCCAGGTATCCTCTGGCAATTTGAGCCAAGGAGGAGACCACCATAAATCATGAGCGGAGAGAGCTTGAGCTGATAATCCTCTGCTTGCACAGTCAGCAGGATTTAATTGGGAAGGTACATGACGCCACTTAAGTGTGAGTGAATTTGAGTTAATTTTTGTTACTCTATTTGATTCAAATGTTTGTAAACGATGGGGCGGAGTTTTTATCCATGCAAGCACTATGGTACTATCCGACCAACAAACGCGATGTGTAATTGTGAGATGAGCAGACAATTGTTGGGAGACACGCAACATGAGCTGAGATAATAGAGTTGCAGCAGACAACTCTAATTTGGGGATTGTGAGTTTATTTTTAATCGGTGCGACTTTAGATTTAGCAATTATGAGGTGAACGTTAACAGATCCGTTGTGAGCTGATTCTTGTAAATATATCACTGCAGCAAAACCACTTTCCGAAGCATCTGCGAATCCGTGAAGTGAGTATGTTGATTTGAATTTGTGTGGAGCGATATGTCTGGGAAAATGTATATCTGAGATGTGCGGAAGATCATGATAGATGCGCTGCCAATCATCTGTAATATTATTTGGAGTGGGATCGTCCCAGTCCAATTTAGTTAACCATAACCTTTGAAGAAGTATTTTTGCGCGGAATATGACGGGTGTAACCCAACCGTTTGGGTCATAGAGAGAAGCTACTGTGCTAAGAATTGAACGTTTTGTAATGTGGGTAACTGGTGGTAATGAGATGTGATATGTAAATTCATCAGACCGGGGAATCCATCTAATACCCAAAACCTTAATTGATGGAGACTCTGCGCTGATGTCAAAGTCTTTAGGCATTTCGCATTGATCGTCTGGAAATCTTTGCAAGAGCTGAGGTGTGTTTGATGTCCATTTACTGAGTTTAAATCCACCGAGTAATAACAAATCAATGAGCTGAGTTTGGAGTGCTGATGCTTCTTCTATGGTGTCATGGCCGCAAAGTACATCATCCACGAAAACAAATTTACGCAAAATTTCGGCAGCCTGAGGATAGCGATGACCTTCATCTTCAGCTAATTGTAATAATGTGCGGATAGCATGATATGGACTTGAGCGCAATCCGTATGTAACAGTGTTGAGTGCATATGTGAGCAGAGGTCGATCTGGAGACGATCGCCAGAGTATGAGCTGATAGTGTCTTTGGTCTGGTCTTAAGAGAATATTTCTAAACATCATTTTTATGTCAGTGCTGAATACTATACGATGTGCGCGGAATGATATAATAATATCTACAATGTCTCGTTGAAGTGCTGGACCTGTGTGCAGGCAATCGTTTAAACTGACTCCATTGGATGACAACTGCCATCAAATACTGTGCGGAGTTTGTCAGTACCTGATTTGAACACGCCATGATGAGGAATATAATAATGAGGTTTATGAGTAAATGTAGACGGATGACACGGTGTCATGTGTCCTAAGTTTATGTATTCGTTCATGAATTCTATATATTTTTGTCGCAGTGTGTGATCGGATTGCAACCGTTTTTCTAGATTGAGAAATCTACGTAGAGCAATAGCATGAGTACTACCTAATACGGGTGCATCTGATAAGAAGGGAAGAGTCACCATGTAACGGCCTGAATCGTCACGAATGGTGGTTGAGCTGAATATGTGTTCACATTGCTCGTGTAGCGGGTTTGAATGAGCAGAACGAGGCTGGGGTTCTTCCGACTCCCAGAATCTTTCCAGGCTTTTGCAAATATCATGAGTAGAATGAGCAGAATGTGTAGAGTGAGCCGACTGAGTATAATGAGTATGAGTAATATGAGCAGAGTTAACTTGAGCTACAGGTGAATACAGTGTTCAACGAGTCCTATGAGTGCAAAATCAAAAATCGTGCCGAAGGCTATGGGCTTCCCCGGGCCCAAAGCAATCTTAGTACCATCCAAAACGTGACCCAAAACGTCTGAGCCTAAAATGAGATCAATGGGCGCAGGAGTATGATAAGCTTGATCCGCCAATGGAATGAGCTGATGAGCTGAGTCTTGTACAACATCTGGTATTTTTTGCAAAGGTAAATAACCTGTAACGTCTTTGAGAATATGAGCGGTAGTAGTAATAGATGGCGTGTCACGGTGTGTGGGCCTAAATGTTATTGTGACCCAACCTTTAGAATTTTGTATGTGCTGATCACCTACACCTGTAATTTTTAATGAACATTGTTTTGGTTGCAAATTAAGATTTCTAGTCATGCGCTGAGTTATGAGCGTTATCATGCTACCACAGTCCAATAAAGCCCGAGCTTTGTGATATTCTCCCCATTTATCAGATATATTTAAAACGACTGTGGGAAGTAACACTGGAGTTTTTAATGGGTTTTCTATGTGCTGAGTTGAATTTACTTGGGCTGATTCTACAGAATATTGGGCTGAACTAGATTTAGATATTTTATGAGCTGAATGTGATGCAGGTGTACTATGAGCTGAATGACATTTTAAATTATTGGGTTCATCTTCTAATTCTATGTGCTCCGTGATTGTAGGTAGTCATTGTTTTTTGTTTTGAGATTGATGAGTTGTAGACGGTGCATGATCAGACGATTGGTTGGGGTCTGATGATGATGATTGATGTGCACGCGTATGTTGTGTGTAGGCCGTGTAGGTATGTGGCTTGTCTTGAGCACGCCGGCGGGGCTGTGCACGTAAATGAGGAGGAACCAAATGCGCTGACGACACCGGAGAATTTGGAGTTCCGTGACGATGAAGCGAGGTGTGGTGATTTGCATTTCCACACTCTTTGCATGAGTTTGTCGAACGACATTCATTTTCAAAATGCGGACCTAGACATTTACGACATCTGTCGTTGGCTTCTATGAAATCCCAACGACCTTGAGTGGGCTGATGATTATATTTCGGACACGCGATAAGTTTGTGTTCTGTATTCCTACAATAGGGGCAGTAGAATCGCTTGCGTTTATCTGTATTCCGGGCTGAGTACTCGCGCCGCTCTGTTCGGGGGGAGGGGGGCCAGTAGCGTTGAGGGTAATGAGGAACTGGGCTGACGTGATAGCTACTTAAAGTGTGAGCCGATGGCGAGCGCTGAGTATTACGAGGATACGCGGGACTAATTGGTCTAAAGCGTGGACTGCGCGGAGAGTTTGCGGGGGGTGTGTGTTGACGAGAGGGCCCAGTCTGTGGTGAGTAGGTAACACCGCGCGTTGCATTAGAATATTCGGTTTCGATACAGCGCGCGTGCTCCTCTAAAAAAGAAATCAAATCACCTAAGGTGGGCAGAGTGTCCGAGATGCCGTATCTTCTTTCGAACAGGGTGCGGAGCTCGCCTCGTAATTTTCTAACTACAATAGACACAAATACGTAATTACTATCCATAGGTAAACGCAGATTATTTAATGCGCTTTGTGCGGAAATGAGCGGAGTTAAAAACGTCGCGCGTATGCTTGATCGAATATGAATATTAGGTAGGCCGAGTATTATATCAACAAACCCATCTATCAGAACACGGCGGTTTTCATACCTACGTGTGAGTATATCGAGCGCGACGCTGTAATTATCATTTGTGATTTTTAAATGCGCAATCATGCTGAGCGCCTCCCCCGATAGGCAAGACAAAAGATAGTGCAGCTTAACTGCATCTGTAAGTGACGTCATGTCGTCTGTAAGACTCCTAAAAATCGTAATAAACGATGGCCAGTCCTCAACGCGTGAGCTGAATTTTGGCAGTTCAATTTTGGGCAGAACGGCAGAAGTGAGCTGACTTGACTCTGAAGTGGAACTTATATTTTCCGCTGCAGTTAAAATATCATAATATTCGGATAGCGCGTTCTCGTAACCGGTTGTATAAAATTTTTCAATTTCTTCTGTAACACTGCCGTCGTCTAAAATTTCGCAGTATAAATTTTCTAATTTTTGTTTCAAATTTTGTAGGTCTTTAAAACGCGCATTAAACTCCGTTTTGTTAGACTTTGAGTCACCTTTGTGTAATGCCAATGCGATCTCTCTGAGCCGACTAATAGATTTTATAGTTTGCCTAAATATGGCCGCTTGCGATTTTGTAGGCATGTTTAAAAATATATGCGTGTAACTAAGTTAAATATTTAAAAGTAATGAGCGGAAAATACGCGCGCAATTATATTAAAACGCAGAAAATAGATTTTAATAATGTGCCGACAATGTATACAATTTTATCATAAAATGTGTACGAGTTAATTAACAAATGAGCTGACCGATCGCCTGATGCTAATATAGTATTAGTGTATGTTTGATGAGCGGAGATTAATGCGTTAGAAGTCGTCTGTAATATTATATTAATGTCCTGAAGTTTGAATATAAACAAATCTTAGCGGGCGCGTTAGAAACAAAATAACGTAATGAAAACAATGTAAGTAGGCATGAGCAGGCTCAATCTCAACAGCGTGCCGACTTATTCAAAACAGCTGTAACGTAACACCTATAATATATTTGTATAAACACAGAACGTCGATAAGAATTCTTATTTAAAACAGCTGTAACGTAACACCTAATAATATTTTTGTATAGACACAGAACGTAGATAAGATATGAATTCAATGTGAAGGTCACTATTTATTCTATGAAGAATACCTAATTGAGAATGAATGTAACAGCTGTTGTTTACACGGGCGCCGTGTAGCCTGTACCTATTACCTACAGAATGCACACAAATCAAGTTTTCTGTATCGAAGCGAGCCGACGATGTTAGTATGGGCACTTGGGATGTTATGCAACCCGTAACTATTAAAATAATGCTAAGTTAATTAATATTGTGTTTTAAAATTTGAGAATATGAAGATATAAACGTTATATATAGATAAAATACTTAGTAATGCAACGACGATTCACAATTCTGTTATGAGCCGAACGTAATTCACAATACGCACTACTTATTTTATATGCGAATCAAACATTAAAATATTTCGTAAGTAATTAAGAGCTGAGAAAATTATTATATGAGATATTATTGGCACAAATTATGTATTAGGTACCTAGGGAAGTTCTGGAATGTTCGAGTTCTTTGTTTGACTATGAGCTTATGACAACATACCCACTTTTTTTTTTTTATTTATTTTTTTGGGTTTTTCCTATGAATTTATGGGCCGAAATATGCACAAAATAATTTAAATAATTAACATATAGGTTAATATCAAAGTACAGAATAGGGGTTTAATGTTAAATGTGCCGAATTGATAATGGTAGTGGACTGTAACTTGGTTTTAAAATGGCGGGGCGGCCTGGCCAGAATTAATTGGACAAAATATAAATAATCGAGCTGATTTTATGTGCAGAATTGGGCGGAGTGGAACTGTAGGTGCTGGTTCTAATCAGGCCCAACGCCGGTAATAGGGAGAAGGGCTTCACGAAGGCTCGATGGGCCAAGAAATTGGTGAGCCGAGGAAACTTATATTAATGTATTAATCCGGCTCGAAGGACAAAGAAATGTGTAAGCTAGGAACTTACACATGCGACTATGAGCTGAGGGAAGTAGGTATATAGGTTAATGTGAGGGCTGGAGAAATCTGGGACTGAGATTTGAGGGAATTGTTGAGCTGGTGGTTCTGTATCTGGGCGGAGGTTTCTTCTCACTACACTACACAGCTGTTGAGCGGATTACCGATAGATTTATCGCGGTTCGCCGGCGAATTTGGTATTATATTAACGAGCACAAATAAATATGCGCACACGCGTTCGCGTTCACTAGGTTTCGGGATGAGCTGAAAATGCATCTGGCGCGGATGGGGATCAAAATGCAAGTGTTTGTCACTCTCTGACAGCGCCCCCGAGTCGGTCGGCCATACTTCACGTAGTGATGTCCTTTGTGTTTATTCTAAACGTCGCGCTAGGGTTGGCGCGAACAATCTGTATGGTATTTTTTTCTCCATAATTACAAAAAATTCAATAAAACTTCAAAATTACTGCACGAGTTCCTTAGCGCGCGAACGAGCGATGACATCCCGGCGATTATAGCCAGCGCCGTGACGTCACGCGTTCAGCGGTCAAGCTCGCGCTGATTTTAAAAAGATCCAACTTTGAATATTATTAGAAAATTCAGTTTTTGAGATATCGAAAAAATTCTTTCACTAATATTTTTTTGATTTTATGTTTCATTTTTATACATTATAAATAATCACACTCATCTAGCTCATTGTTTAATTAAAATTATACAATAATGAGTACTTACCTAATAAGAATTAATAAGAACCTAAAATTTTCATATTTTTATAATTTAATTTGTATATTAAATATACTTAATTATAAAGTGTGTAAATTAGCAGTTGTCATTTCGTCTCCGTTTGGTTGAATGCTCTAAGAATGGTCGTCATTAGTTTTGAATTTTTGCCCGCTTTAAAGCCTTGGATTTGCAGGCTGAACGGTGAGTAAGCGCCATGATTTCATGAATGAAGGCACACCTTGGGAATGAGGTGGCTCTCTGCAAGGCTACTACTGTTTATACTATTGTACTCTTGTCATATGTATATGAAAACTTTATGTATATTAGGATTTAGGTATATCTAAATCCTAATATAGGTACATAAAGTTTTTGTCATAACATTGTTATGTACATTTTTAATAAAAACTTCAATTTTTCATCTTTTTGATAAAAGATGGCCCCGCGCGAGTTTCTTGAACCATCAGCCAGTTATTCTCTTGCCGGCTCTTGAACCGTAGGCATCATATTATAGACTCGACGTTCAAAAAGTGTATATAACATAGGCTCAGACTATAAAACAATAGGAACTTAAATATAAAATACTAACATTGAATAAAAGTTTAGACTTTATTCATAAGTATAAAAATATTGACAATATTTAAAGACATAGGCCAAGTACTGCCCACATTGTGCATTTTGTTCCTCAAGCCAGAACGTTTTCCGGGAGCATAATCAAAGTCGGTCCATGGATTTAAGTCATTCAGGGCGGCACTTGGAAAAGACTTACAACTTACAAAATTATAAAATAAAACCATTTGAAAACAAAAGTAGTTTTTTATTGCACAATATACATGATCTGGACATATATATAAAAATACATTTATAGTTCTTTGTTAGTTCAAATAAATAAGTTAAAAGTCATGAGAATATTTTAGTTATTGTTAATCTTGGAGATGGACAAAACCCTCGTTAGCAAATAAAGTTAAAAAATCTTGGAGATTTGCAGTGTTCCAAATTTAATGCATAAAATTTTATAAGATTGAGTACATAGCTGTCAATTAATAAATTTTTCTCTTGGCACTGGGATTTGAACCAAGTAACAATAATATTTTGCTCTTTATTTTACAACAATTATTATTATTTAAAAACAATTATTGTTTATAATAACAAGTAAGAATAATATTTTTTAACAATTTTGACCATTTATAAACAGACCCTTCTCACAATGTTTTGAGCAAAAATTATGTTATTTCACCTGTACATCTTTAACAGTGGGGCAGATCCTACTGAAATGATTTTTTGGAAAATTTTAGTCACAATTACAGGATTACATTGAGGTAATCTGTTAGATAATATAAATAGAAACATCTGTAGACTCCAATAATTTAACACTCTCTATTTCAGAGAAAACGCCGGTTTTACCGGTCCGATACGGCAGCCGTGTACAGACCAAGGTGGCTGAAGTTCAGCAAGCCGCTCAGGCAGCGGTCGTCCGGTGCGCAGCGCGCATTCGAGTTGTTTGCGTCTCGCGGCAGTAGCATCTCCGAGTAGCGCGACATCCGCTCCAGCCAGCGCAGCAGTGGGTTCAGCAGCGCGCTACGGTACAGCCACTCCGCCGCGCCGCCAGGCGCTTCCATCTGCGCCAGGGGCGCACGTCGCGGCCACGGCAGCGCGGTTTCCAGCCGGCCGTGCCGCAGCCACGCTGGACAGCAGCGCAGCTCGTCCGCCAGCCTCTGCGTGAGCGGCTCGATTCGGTCGTCGGCGGTGGCGTTGGAGGCAGGCGGCGCTACGTCCGCGTGAAGAGTGGTCGTGTGGTGCGACGCGGCGGGCGGCGTCGGGGCGAGGGACGAGGAGTGCGCGACCAGCAGCGCGGACGCGAGCAGGGCGGCGGCGGCGGCAAGCGAGACGAACGCGGCGGCGGGTAGCGCGGTGGGCGCGGCGGCAGCGAGGTCGCCGTACGTGAACCAGCCGCGCGCGCGCCCTTGCCGCAGCGCCACGCGCCGCTCCAACCTCGACAGACCCGCCGAGAAAGACCGAGCGCTTACGTACACGTTCCAATCCTGACCGTAATACACATTCTTATCAATAGAACATATTTTAGAAACTACAGGTAAAAAATGATGGTGTAAAATAAAAGTGTAAACTCTAACCATAAACTCCTTAAAATGTCGAAATCGTTGACTTTGGTTGGTTCATGACCTCATTTTCTATACATTAAAACACTCTACATAGTACGACCAAAAACAATAGCAACTACTTGCTATTGTTGTTGGTCGTATTTTCCGAGTTGCGGAAATTGATAAGAACTGCATCTCTCTGTTTTATTCTATAGAACATAATATTATATACTTCGACTGTAATTTTTTATATGATTTATTCAGGGAGATTTTTTCAGTCAGTGTCCAAACTTTCATGAGTGAATATACTCTTAAAATATAAGCAACTTTTACTATGGGATCAAGTTTCCTACTTCAAAAAAATATTCAGCTGTTTCCTACAAAATGCTATCTATGTAGTAACCCTTTTGTAGGAAACAGCTGGTTTTTTTTCAAGTAGGAAAGTTGATCTCATATTAAGGCTGTTTGTCCACCGCCACCGTCAACGGGACGGCAACGAGAACGAGATTTACTATGGTCGTATGTCCACCGCACGCCCATCCGCCGAAATATCGCTTAGTTCGGCGCTACCGCTAGAAATAGGCCGGAGATTGTGACGGGCCGAAGTGGCTGCAATACATAGCACGTATAAACGTGTCCACCGCCACCGTCACCGTCACCGAGACGTCACCGAGAACATAACAATATGATAAAAATGGCCAAGATCTCGGCCTGAAATAATCTCATTTTCGTTGACGTTGGCGGTGGACAACGGCCTAAAAGTTGCTTATATTTAAGAGTATATTCACTCCTGAAAGTTTGGACACTGACTGAAAAAACAACTTGTTTATTAGGTCTACCAACAGATCTGCATCTAATAAAGGCATATTACACAAAATACTACAGATACATGACAAGTGAAGGTGCAGAGACCCAATTGAAGGCAGACTCAGCATGCATTTTTAAATAGCGAAAAGGTTCTTTGGCTATCGATGGTTACAATATCGCTTTACAGTCGTGGGTTGGGGGTATCTCCGCTAGCGCGCGCTTAAACGGAGCAAGCTTGTAAGCGGCAAAGTCAACATCGAACTCTTTATACGACTGCAACGAAATTGTTGCTAATATGTTCACTTTAAGGCCGCTGCCTCGACTTTCGAGGCGGCGGCGGCGGCGAGATTGTTTGCATACAATCAAATGGGCCGGTTCTCGAAAACAGCGGGGCGGGAGCGACGCAGCGGCGGGCAACAAGCGATGACTGCTGTCAAGCTGTAACCGCCCGCGCGCCTGTGTAATTTTGTTTAATTTATACGATTATGTAATTAATACAAAATAGTTGCTATGCCAAACATTTTTTTGCAAACAAAAACAATAATTTATGTAGCCGACACAATATTTAGCCGCTATAGTGCCGCACGACCTCGACGTCGGTTTAAAGAACGGGTCTGAGCTGCCCGCACCGCCACCGCGGAATTCGATGCAACTGCCTAAATCATATTATATTTTGATGTAACCCAAAAGGGCAACCCCGAAATACGCCGAGTATAGAAGTTATGAGCAAGAATGGATTTTTGACCATGTCCTCCAACTCACAATAGCATTCAGGAATTCCAGTTCAAGTTGTTTGAGTTGGCTGAGCGACAGGCCGCCGGAAGTGGCCCACTCCGAGCATATCACTTCATCGTCTTCACCATCATCTTGCAAAAACTTGTTGCTAACCATCTGTAACACATACTTTAACTGTTAAAGCACACTCAATATGCTTTAGATTATATTTTCTTTTATCTAAAATATTCTTGTTAAGCATTTACCAAGGAGACGAGAAATAGTTGATCGGGGTCAGAGGCTGCAAGGTAGTCGGGGTTGCAGCGCTGCAGTCGCTCCACGTACAGCAGGGCCAGCACGAGCGCGCACGGGGACACGCAAGCCGCGCGCGCCGTCGCCGCCGCCGCGTCTGTGCGTAGCCGCCGCAGCGACCGCCCGCGCTGCGCCGACGACCACACCTCACACGCTATCTCTATCAACATATTTTACTTTTTAACCAACCCACGAAAAAGACGTAGAAATTCACAAGTCAACACATATATCTTAGGGGCATCACAGACGGCGAAGATACTATAGTATACAGGATGACCTGAAATTCGATACATTCCTTTGAAAGACAGAAAGTAGACCTCATTTACAGTAATATTTTTCATGGCATCCCCTATCCGAAAGTTGATATTTACAAAGTTATTGAAATTTCAAAAATTTTTTCTTTATTTTCGACTTTTTGACTTTGACATGACGTATTTTTAAAAATGTTTGTCTTTTTAGAGATTTTTTTATGTATTTTAACCGTCAATGAGTCAAATATTATTTTTAAGGAATAAATAGGGACAAACTAAGCGAGAATTTTTCATTATGAGACATGAAACAGAATTTTCTTTTAAGAAAAATGCACTTTTTCTTAAAAACAGGTGATTTTCTTAAAAAAATGTATGATACAATGCGTACAAATACCTTAAATAACTTTCTTACCTCATAAGCTTCCAAAAAAGGTACAAATATGTACATAAATATATGAACATGTAATAAACAAAGACAAAACAATCATCAGGTTACCTCAAGAATTACTCTACCTGAGGCGACCTTTTTTTTCAATTGTTTCCTTTGTTCAAACTTCGGGATGTTTCGGCTACCGTCGTCGCGGCCCTTTGTCAATGAGTTACCGACTGGCTTAGAGAGCAAATTTAGTAGCTAATATTAGTTTTAAGTCAACTATTTCCGTGTACGGACGTATTGTTGCTTTAAACTACACCCTTACTTCTATTTGTGATTTTTTTCGCTTGCTTATACAGTTTGTATGAACTATCACAGATTGCAAGATACTATAATAAATATTTTCATATTATGTACTAATAATGTAATATGAAATATATCCAGGCATCTTAAGATAAATTATTATAGTATCTTCACTGTCTAGATTCCCTTTATATTTTAAACAAGCAATTCTAGTAAATATGCTTAATATACAACAAATTATCAATTATGAGCAATTATAGTTGATCATGAGACAAGATATCAAACAATTTACGTCAATGCATTCATTTGAAAAAATATCTTGGATATTTTACCAAATTAATGCACTGTCAATAGTAGAAAAAATATTGAGTGATAAGGCGCAACTCCAAGAAACTACACAATACTTTCATACACTAGCAATTCAATTGAAAAAAAAGGCTATTGCCAATTTGTATTAGCAACATTCAGCACCTTAAAGTTTATACAATATTATGTATAACTAGCATTAGCCAGTGGCTTCGCACGCGTGAAATTCGTTCTCTTCTAATCTAATCTTCTCTAAAACTAATCTTTAAAATAATTTTAAATTTTCATCCCTTATTTTACCATCATAAGGGCTGAATTATGTCCAAGGAATAAAATGTTTCATTCAAACTTTTATCCCCTATTTTACCCCGGGTTCAATTTAGAAAAATCCTTCCTTACTGGATGTCTACATATGAAAATATTACATGCAAAATGTCACATTTATAGCCTTAAGGGTTTGGCCTATGCGTTGATACATCAGTCAATCAGATTTGCCATTTTATATACATATAATAATAATATTTTTTAGGTATTATAAGTAAAGAATTGGTCAAAAAGAAATAGGTATTGAGATTGACACGATTAAAAATTATAAGCAAATAAAAAATATTGCCCATCTCTATCTTGTAAAACGATTTATTACATCACAAGTTGCAACTGCCTTACATTTTGTAACAACAAATGTATGGCGGGTGCAACTCGTGACGTCACAGGCCGATACATCTCTCTTTCATATTGTAAATTAAAATTGTTTATATCTTCGTTATTTTTTAAGATATACGAGAATGGGTTCTAGATTGTTTATTAACATGTTGTCTAACATCAAATACATGAAAAAAAACTTATTTAGGCAACATGCCTATTGGTCAAATTTATGTTACCTAGGATTCTGTACATTCTCAAATGTAGTTCAAGTGGTCTACTCATTATATTAATGATATAACACAGAACAATACTTCGTTTTTATTGCGCTTAACTCCATAATATGAACCTTACCCTCCTTGAAATAATGAAAATCTAATATTTTTGTAATTTTTTATTTGTTTTTATTTCTATCAAAATATGGTTCATTTTTATCCATACAAGCCGGTAAATTAATATAGTGACTTAATTTATTTGATCACAAGGTGCTAACACCATGTCTTGAGTGCTTTGGGTACAAATTATTGTTTTGTTTTAGTGCTGTATCTTAAAAATAAATATGTATTATAAATAAGCAATATTCATAAGGGAAGCCGTCTTGTATGGACGCCTCGCTTGTGGTACTTCCATTTGTTTTTGCATATCATACCTGTGACTGGAAGGCTCAAGCATGGCAGAGTGGGCAGTTGTCCATAGTACAGTGTCTTAGTTATTCGTTTTAGGAACTCTTTGTGATCGCCCATTGTCTGTGCATACAAAAGTAAGATATTCTAGTTAAACATACATATACATACAGACTTGTGATGCGAAAATTACCGAGTTTGGTATGACTATTTTAAAAACTTTAAGTATTACTTATAAAATAGAGGAAAATTAAGTAAGATCTTAAATATTAAGATTAATTTTTCTGAGCGAACATGACGACTTCTATATATTTTGTTTGTAATTCGACCACCTGTTAACATGCTTTTGTTGATTTTCAGACATGTCAGCAATTTGATGGCGTGGCAAAAAGAATAGTACCTATTGAATATTTGTAAATTAATTTGGCTAAAGCTTGTTAGTGTGAATGTTAGAATATTGCCGGTAATTTGATATGAAAAGAAAAGTTTACCACGTGAAATATGTCTCATGACCTCATAAACTTGTACCTACCTTAAATTTTCCACGATAACTTTCTTTCTTTCGTTTTGATACACTAGACATTTTAAACGAATACTAAAAAGAGATTATTATTATTTCGAATAGTGCTTGCGCAATATTAAATCCACAAAATTATTTTCAATTTCGTTAGAAAATCATAAATATGCCCAATCTACCAACCAACCAAAAACAATAAATCCACAGACTACGAAGGGATACTACGTAAATAAATCGTAGATTATAGAGTATAGAAGTTAGTTTTAAGGATCCCACATGGAGAGGCCGATCGAATCAAATAAAACTAACGTTAGTTCGACCTGAACACTTATGTTCCTACACGGAAATATCGCTTCAGTATTCAGTATGATTACTGAACACTAATAAGAATACCGATATTTCCGTGTATGTACTAATCAGTCCTTTCTGGTTTGTGACGAGGTACGGTCGTGTTTATTGATTGTTATTTATTGCTGGCACAACTCTAGTCACGCAATGCATGAAATGTCACTATGGCTCTAAAGTTTTAAATACTTTAATGAACTCGTACAAAAATTCCCTGGACCACGATTAAATTTTACATACAGCGCGAAATTCTCGCCTGAATTTTCCCCGGCCTTACGGATTCCGAAGCATATAGTCCCAGCCTAAGCTCTCGTACCCACGAGAGTTTTTGAGTGAACAACACTGAGTGTTTTCCATTTAAAGAAAACCCCCTCTGTGTTTGACACTGTGTCGCACTGTGTCAATTAATTTTATTTATTACGATAAAGATTAAAAAAATAATATTTTTATAAATGGAACAATTAGTAATTATCACAGCATGTTTTTATTTATGTCCTAAACGCTTCATAATTGTATCATTACACACAAAAAAATAATATAACATTATTTTGAAGCCTAAAAACCTACAATAAAAATATTTAAAAAATGCACGTTTGAAAACCGCCGAAAACACTATTCGCCATCTTGGTTGATAGATTTTCTGTGCTGTGACGTCATACCAGTACTATTTGTAATTTGTGCTATAAAGGAGTACCATCCCATACATGAAGTGTCCGTAAAATAGCGTTAAATAGGGGGCGCTACAGACGCAGACGGGAGTAAAGCGGCAAAATTTAAACGGATAATTAAACCTTAGCATCTTCTTCGGTTTTATGTATAAAAATATTTTCGACTATACGAGTAATTAGAATTTTCAGGATTTACTGAATTAACTACTTTTAATCTACTAAAGTCGTCAAAAATTTTAAATAACTAAACTCAACTCACTTTACTTCATCTCTTATTGCTAACTTCATACCACACACCGTTGCCACTCTAGCGCCATTATGGCCAGTTTTGGAACTAGTATTTTATTACTTTTGCGGACACTTTTTAGCTTTTCTGTATTAGAGAGATTGTCCTCCTTACCTCTATTCTCCATGGTGCTATAGTCCAGATTTATTTTTTTAAATGAAAAACGCTCTGTAAAAAGAACTGTGCGCTAACTGAAAATTGAAGTGTCATAATATGTCAGATTTGATAGCTGTATACACGATATTCAGCTCTATTGTATCAGCGCACAATTCTAAAGCTAAAATAATTTACATAGATGATAAGTACTACTACTGAAATAGCTATTGCACTTCCCCTGTTTGACGGTTCAAAAATGAAGGTTTGATGTAGCTCCAAGCGCCATCTGGTTAAGATGCAGTTGCACTACATAGCTAAATACAGGTGGTTCAACTCGTAACGTCAATAATTTTTTTTAGATTCCTCACACCTTGGGGTGTACGAAAATACCCCATGTATGTTCCGCGATTTTTTGTAGTTTTCGAGTTATATTTTTTTTGTGTTTTTTTAATGTTTTTTTGCCAGCGAGGTTTCAAAAATTCATATCTTTTTTTGTTGTAGGTATTTTGCAGTTTTTTTTCTGTGAAATGATTGTCTTAAATTTTGTTCAAATAAAAAAAATCTCAGCTTCCTAAAATTAGTTAAAGCTACTCAAAAAAGGTTTTAAAATTAGAAGTTTAGTTTTAGCTGGATTTTCCCAAATATTCGACTTTAATTTAAAAATACAAAAAGAAGTTTCCATAGCTTTTGGCTAAGTATAAAAACTGCGCAGGGTAGAACCCTGTGGAGTTTTTATTAGCTACCAAAATCATAGAAAAAAAATGGTACTTAATTGGTCTTTTTTTGTTGTAATCGGCCTTTTAAGATGGATATAGGCTAAAATCATTGAAGCATTAAAAATGATTTTTTTTAATTTTATTTTTCTTATGGTAAATTAAACTTTAAGATGTATTTTTTATTAACTTTAATACCCGTACAATAAAGGTAGCTCGTGTAATTCTTACAATAATTTTTGTCTTACCACTCAAAATTCAAAATGTTATTCGAAATGATTATTGCTAGTTGTGAAATTACCTGTTTTTTTAAAACAAATAAAAGGCACAATTTACTGAAAAAAACTATTTATTATAATAAATTTTCAAAACTCCTTCCTCCAACTTGAATACATAACCGATAACGTTTTAAAAGTTATGCTTTAATTGCCTGAAGCTATTCGAATATTCTTGTATTATTTTTCTTTCCGCTTCTGATATTCTTTGTCTTAATTCTGTTTCATTGTTTTTTTCCTTCGCGTAAACCAGCTCTTTGAAAAATCCCCAAACAAAAAAGTCGATGGGGTTGAGATCTGGCGAACGCGCAGGCCATTCGATCGGCCCTGCACGCCCAATCCATATTTCTGGAAAAGTGGTATTCAAATGCTCTCTCACTTGTATTCCATAGTGACAGGTCGCGGCATCTTGTTGAAAAATCATTTCTTGTCGAATGTAAAGGTTAACATCTTCTAACAATTCACATGTTTTGCAAAAAATTTAAATATTCCTGGCTATTCAACCTAGCTGGTAATTCAAAGGGTCCAATTAACTCTCCTTTCGAATCGGGACTCGTCGGTCCATAGTATTTTATTAAAAAAGTCAGGATCTTCTTCAGATCGTTGGATCATTATTTCACAAAAAGCCACTCTTCTTGGGTAGTCGGATTCCTGGAGCTGCTGAACGCGTTGGATGTGGTACGCATGGAAACCTTCTGTGAACAAAGAAAAAACACCGATAAGTACCTATCACAAGTTAACTGGTTACAACGTGGTGTGTACAAAATGGATTTGATTTAAAAAAAAATTATTGAATACTTAGGTACCTACTTTTTATGACTCACCTTCCTTAAAAATTCTTAGAACGGTAGTTCGTGGAATTCCAGTTCGTCTCGTCATTTTTCTTGAACTAGTAGACGGGTCGGTAGTACTCGATCGGGGTACAGCTCCGCGAGGTTGATTTCGCCCGTGGATACGTCCAGCCATCAAAGTGTTGTGTATTAATAAAAACTCTGTGATCCGGGTAATGCTCCATTACTTCTCCTCGCCTCTCTAATGCCTCTCGATAAAGCCTTGCAACTTCACTACCGTTACCTTGGGCAAGGCCATAATAATAATGCATCTCTGCATATTGGCTTAGTGAATAGCTCATAGTAGGTACTCACAATACAATCGAAATAACTGAGTAACAAGCACAGGTTATTTTTACGGCTAATCAAAATCCAAAACTCAAGCACAAATGTTCGTAAGGCAAATCAAGATCCAACACTCAAGCACAGGTTATTCGTAGGCCAAATCAAAATCCAAAACTCAAGCAAAAATTGTTCTTAAGACAAATCAAGGTTCAACACTCAAGCACAGGTTATTCTTAGTCAAATTAGGGCCCGAAACACAAGCACGATCGTGAGGCAAAACAAAGTCCAGTTAACACAGCGTAAGTAGTTCAAGGGAAAGAAAATAACGTCAACGAGTGCAGTCTTAACACGCGCGATTGCAAGAAACGACTAATACGACGTAACTTTGAACCTTTGAATAGAATAGTAGAACAAAGGGGTGAGTTAAGGAGAGGGTAAAAACCGGTTCCATTGCTACCTGGCCGTGGAATTCAATAGAATGTCCGTAGCCCATTTAACTACAAAGATCACATTTTAAGCCATAGGCCCTCGCCAGCCTGCTGCTCATCCTGGACGCCACAACGTCCAACAAGGGGACGCTCCCCGTACCACCGCAGGCTCAGCCCGCCCCTCGCCGGCCCCCCAGCCGCGACACCACCGCGCCGCGACGGCTCCTCAGCCGCGCAGCCCACGCCAGCACACCGCGAGCACTCCGCGCTCGCCTAGTGCTTCACCGGCCCCACAGCCATGCGACAATCGCCGAGCCGCACCCACTGCGGCCACAGAAATTCGCTCAAGCGCGCCGCACGGGTATCGTTACCGCGCGCCTACCATCCCGCCACCACTCTTCAATCTTCCGACACCACCGACGGCCAGGTACACCGTCCGTCAGCTGTCTTATGCCGAGGTGAGTGCTATCAGCCCACAAGTAGGCACTTACAGACCCCCCCCTCCGGCGCCGTCGGAAAATAAAACACCGCCTCCGTCTACCACTTCTCGCTACCCGCCCCTGGTCGCCGAGAGAATCGACGACTGGGTGCGCCATTTCCGTTGTCTTCGCGACATCCTGGGGCACCCACCAAACGCTAAGTATAACGGCCGTGGGATCCGCTTTATGCCCCAAAGCGAATCTGAACACAGGGTCGTAACGCGCTACTTAACGGACCTGGAGAAGCAAGGACAAGCCTCCTGGTTCTCCTACTCGCTGCCGCAGGAACGTGCATTAAGATAGGTATCAGGGGCCTACCTTCCTCTACGGACACCGGAGAGATCAGGGCCGGACTCGCCGAGCTGGGATTCGTGGCGGAGCACGTCTCCCTGATTCAGGCGAGGTCTGATCCCAGCGGCTGTATATTCTTTGCCCTTATCGCTAGGGCCCCGGACGTCGTACCCGGCATATACAAGGTATGTGAACTTTTGAATATGCCGGGAATTAGCATCGAAGCCTGGCAGGGCCGTGGCGGCCCGGCCCAATGCCACCGATGCCACCAATTCCGGCACTTGAGCCACAACTGCCACCGGAAGGTGGCCTGTGTCCGGTGTGCCGAGGAACACTTCGTGCGGGACTGCCCCCGCCCCCCCTCCGAGACGCCTACCTGCGTAAACTGCAGGGGGGCCCACCCTGCAAACAGCAGACAGTGCCCAGTCTTCCGTAGGGCTGCTCGGAAACTGCGAGCTGATAATGCCCGCGCTTCCCCGCCGACATCAAAAGTCTGGGGCTCGGGAACACCCTTCCCCTCACCCCGCCTCCTTTCCCTGGTCGGTTGTGTCTGTGGTCGGCAAAAGCGGCGCGTGCGGGAGTGGACCCATACACGCTTCCTGGTCCCCGGACCAGGACCCCACGCGTCGTCGGAGTCGACCGCCGGTCTCGGCCGTCCACGACCCTCGCCACCATTTTAGTCTCTTGCCACCTCGGGTTTCCCCCACGTTCTGCCGCGGGGGGTCTTCCCTAAAAACCGGTAAAATGCGCCCAGTACTCGTACTGGGCGCGCCATCCCACCCCAATTAGAGGGGCTATGCCCCTGGTATTGGTTCCCCGCCCAAGGCCCTTTTCAGGGGCCCGGCGTGAGAAGACGTCTTCTTTCACCTAAGCCATAGTGCTGAGACCAATATTATTGTAAAATTACAAGACCTACAATGATTTTACACGAGTTTTAATTAAAAATGATTTTAAATTACATTTATGAGTTCAATTTACCATAACAATAATAAAAAGTAGATGAAAAAATGTTTAATGCTTAAATCATGCTATAACGATTTTTAGCCTATCCGCCTTCAAAGGCCTATTACAACGAAAAAAGTTTATTTAAGTACCATTATTTTTTATTTATTTTAACCCTGCGGAGTTTTTAAACTTAGCCAGAAGCTATCGAAACTTCTTTTTGTATTTTTAAAGTGAAGTCGAATGTTTGGGTAAATCCTACTAAATACTAAAGTTCTAACTTTAAAATCTTTTTTGAGTAGCTTTAACTAATTTTAGGAAGCTGAGATTTTTTTTTATTTGAACAACATTTAAGACAATCATTTTACAGAAAAAAAAACTGCAATATAATTTCAACAAAAAATATATGAATTTTTGAAACCTCCCTGGCAAAAAACATTAAAAAAATACAAAAAAAATTATAACTCGAAAACTACAAAAAATCGCGGAACAGACATGGGGTATTTTCGTACACCCCAAGGTGTGAGGAATCTAAAAAAAATAATATTGACGTCACTAGTTGGACCAGCCTGTATATAGGGTGTCCCAAAACTCAACGATAATCTGGGACCGGATGAATGGCCAAGTTACACCAGTTCCGGGAAAAATAAAATAAAAATTCCATATCACTCAGTTCAGCGATAATAGACAATTTTGTAAAAAAGTCGTAATTCGACACCTTTGGTCGCATTTTCAAGTCCTGTGTCGCAACTACGAATTAATGCAAAAAACATTGTTAATTTAATAAAATAAGTTAAGTTTTAGTGAGTATTTAAATTTAAATTTATTTAAAAAAAAATTGTACTACACTAGATAGATATATAGATAAACACTTTATTGCTCACATTATAAAATACGTACAATCAAATTACTAAAATTAGTTAAAATTATAACCTAAATGTGGGCAAGGGCGGCCTTATCGCTATAAGCGATCTCTTCCAGGCAACCCTGCAGAACAGGAGAGGTAAATCGAATAGATAAATAGCGGGGTAATAAAAAGTTAATAATAAAATAATAAAAATAAACAATTGTTTTTAGAATCTCTAATTGGTTTGAAAATAAAAATAAGTAATACAACAATATAATGATACAAAGTTGCATGCATGCATGCAAGTTATATTTAATTAAGAAGAGGCTCTCATGCATAAATAAAGTAAATTTAAGTCAAACTAGGCGAGCTACTCTGTCTCGAAGATGACTATGGAGCTTGGATTTGAAAATGGCAAGTGACTTCGACTCTCGGATGTCACGTGGAAGATCATTCCACAAGTGCGTAGCCTTGACAGCAAAAGAATCTGCAAAGTAACCGGACCTGGCAATTGGCACAAGAAGTTTATTGCTGTACTCGGAGCGTAACGCACGGCTATGGTCAGCACTTCGAAATTGAAAACAATCCTTTAGATATGGGGGAGAACGAGGGTCAAATAAGATATTGTATAGGAAGGCTAGTACATGCTCTTCCCGACAAAGCATGATGGGCAGCCAACCAAGTCGCTGTCAATGCTCAGAGACGTGGTCAAACTTGCGCAGCCCATACACGAACCTGATGCAGATGTTTTGTAATCTTTCTAATTTGTTAAGGTATTCCTCATTGAGATCTATTAAACAGACATCTGCATAGTCCAAGATAGGAAGAAGTAAAGATTGCGCAAGCTCGACTTTTGTCTTAATGGGAAGTAGGTTTTTCCAACGGTTAAGTGACCCCACCGCAGCAAAGAGCTTACGACTTACCTCTGAAATGTGGTGAGACCACCTAAGGGTTGAGTCGAAGTAAATACCCAAGTTCTTAACTACCCCACTACAAGGTAAAGTTACTATGTCAAAAGTTATACTAGGCAGGGAGTCATAGTTAGGCCGATTTATTTGCTTCGATCCGCCGATGATTATAATTTGCGACTTGTTGGGGTTGACCCTTAAGCCATGGCACTGGCTCCAATGAAGGATTGTCGCAAGATCCTTATTAATTGCCGCGAAAGCCGAACTAAGGTCATTAGCAGGAGCGTGGGTGTAAATTTGAAGATCATCTGCATATAGGTGGAAGAAGCAGGAAAGGAGGGGAGTGAGGAAATTGATAAAGATGGAAAAAAGGAGAGGGGATAAAACACCACCCTGAGGCACACCGGTAGATATATCGCAGAATCTAGATACCCGATCATTGGCCCGAATACATTGCTGCCTCCCAAAAAGATAACTGCGAAACCACTCCAGCACATCATCAGAGAAATGAAGTGCGCCTAACATTGCAATAAGGATGTCATGGTCTACAGTATTGAAGGCATTACTGAAATCGAGTAAAGCTAAAACAGTAAGTTGCTGATTAGACATGGCCAGGCGCACGTTATTTCAAAAGTTATAGTTGGCAAGTTATTTCAAAAGATGGCGCATTTAATCAAGATTTAAAATAGTGCAACACTAGCCACTTTTCTTACCATTAAAAAAATTATTTCAAATTTTTTCAAATTGAGCTCATTTTAAAATAATAATTGATACTTTTTTGTATTAACAGATCGGGATCTCGAGTGTGTGTAATGAACAAAAGTGATAGAATGAGATAGATTTATATTCGACTTTTAGAATGAGCGAGACGGATAGTGACGCTTGAGGGGTCGTCCGTTCACAACATTTAGTACGCATCGTTTCTTCGTCTACTACGCATCTCTCGTATTCGTGTAACCATCGTACTAACGACTTTGGCTTGTGTTACTTTGGACTTGATACTGTATCCGTACTGACGACTTTGGCTTGTGTTACTTTGGACTTAATACTGCATTCGTACTGACGACATTGGCTTTGCTTTTCTGGACTTTGTGCTGTGAAAATAGTGTGTGAACAACATGCCGGATCTGTACACAGTACAATAATATGCAAATATGCATCTTATCTACGGTGAATGCCGTTGTAATGCCTCTGCCGCAGCCAGATTGTATCGCGAGAGATATTCCAATGTGCAGCGTCACCCAGATTATCGCGTATACCAAAATGTGCACGCGTCATACTCGGAAGGACGATTGCCCAGTGTTCGTACGTCCGGTGGAAGACCGCAAAGAGACTATGACGACGTAGTTTTGAATGAAATTCAAAATGACCCCAGCACTTCAGTACGTGCGATAGAACTAGCAACGGGAGTACCGAAAAGTAACGCTCATCGAATTTTAAAACGATACGAATTTCATCCGTATCATGTGCAACGCGTCCCGAGTTTGTTACCACGAGATTACGCACCTAGAATTGATTTCTGCAGAACAATGTTAGCGAAAATTCGTGAAGATCCTGAATTCCTAAACAAAATTTTATGGACCGACGAATCTACATTTAAAAGAGACGGTTATTTAAACTTACACAACCTTCATGAATGGCACGTCGAAAATCCGCATTTAATGCGTGAAGACCGATTCCAATACCAATTCAAAGTAAACATGTGGACTGGAATTTTAAACGGACGAGTAATTGGACCATTTGAACTAACTCAAAATTTAGATGGCGCCACCTATTTGCATTTTCTTCAAAACGATTTGCCAAATTTGTTAGAAGACGCACCGCTCAGTATTCGCAGAGAAATGTGGTTTCAGCAAGATGGTTGTCCGGCGCACTATGCTCGGGCTGTAAGGGATTATTTGAACGCTGATTATCCTGACAGATGGATCGGACGCGGTGGCTTAATTTTATGGCCTCCTCGTTCCCCGATCTAAACCCAGTTGATTTTTTTTACTGCGGATGCATAAAAGAAAAAGTCTATTCGAAACCAATACAAAATCTATCAGAACTTCGCCAAAAAATTGATGCAGCGTCAGAAGAAATAAATACAAGGAATTTGGCACGACTGGTGCAAAGGCAAACAATTCGAACATTTACTGTAGTTTAAGGAGAATAATTAAATAAAAAGTTTTACGACGGTTCGTTCATTGTTTTATTAATTATTATTATGTTTTTTTACAATAAGATTGGTTATTAACTGACACAATTACCTCTTTACTAAAAATAATAATTTTATTTCAGACCAGAAACAAAAAATAACAAATTTTAGTCACAAAAATTCCTAATGTTGAGTTGTTCAAATTGAGCTCAATTTGAAAAAAATGAGAAATAAAACTTTTAATGGCAAGAAAAGTGGCTAGTGTTGCACCATTTTTAAATCTTGATTAAATGCGCCATCTTTTGAAATAATTTGCCAAAGGTAGTGAAGTAAATATTTTTTCAAAATGAAGTGTCAAAGTTAACTAACAATATTTTTGTGAACCATGACTCACTAAAACTTAACTTATTTTATTAAATTAACAATGTTTTATGCATTAATTCGTAGTTGCGATTAATAGCATCGTTAATGAAGATCTCGAAATTAAAAAAATCACAGCGAAATTGTGACATTGGTGATCACAGGACTTGAAAATGCGACCAAGGGTGTCGAATTTCGACGTTTTTACAAAATTGTCTATTATCGCTGAACTGAGTGATATGGAATTTTTATTTTATTTTTCCCGGAACTGGTGTAACTTGGCCATTCATCCGGTCCCAGATTATCGTTGAGTTTTGGGACAGCCTGTATATATAGGTACCTATAGATTTCAATATAATGCTAAATCTACGGGATTTGTATGTCAGAATTTTATGTTTCAAAAAACTTGATTTTCATAAGAACAGTGTTTATTTGTTAATTTTTCTTAGCAAATACACAATTCTCACAAAAATAAAACCTTCGAAACATAAAAATCCGACATTAAAATAAAACGAAACAAAACTTAACCAAAAAGCAAAAAATTTATTTTCACATATGAAAATGGAAAATTATTATTGTTTAAACACGTTATACTACTTATACTCTGTTTAGATCCAATTTCATTTAAACGTAAGCGAATACTTATAAAGCTACTTATTCAAATGTCACTTATTTTCCGTGCAATAAAGAAAGACACACAGTGATTTGGTGGAACAATCAACACATAAACATTTTGCTCACGTTTAGATTAAATGGGGTCTGAACTGAGTTTACAACTTTACATTCTTAACACTATTGAATAAATGATATGCAATAAAATAAATTAATCCGTAAATCTTTTTGTGTTATCAGTAAATAAAGATGGCATTTTAATGCTCCCAGCATAAATTTAAAAAAACCATAAGTTAAACATGAGAACATCATTACAATCAATAAAGATTTAAGTTTTGTAATAAATATTTCAATTTTAATATTTTTTGAATATACTCCAAGTTTTAAACTATCTTTAATTCATAAACATACTAAAACCATGCGACCAATGTCAAATTCCTGTAACATGTGACTAGGAATTTACATTAAGAGTTGATAATATATTTAATATTGAATAAATCTTGCCAGATATAAATTCATATAAAATTATCACCAATAATTAATATATACGTGTTCCTTTTGATTTCCCATATTTAACTTAAGATAAATATTAGGACTATATTATGAAAACATTCAATGCATACCATTAAATCTAAATCGAATTATGTATCAATATTTGGAGCACCACATAATATCATCACCATTATACTTAATAATTTAAGATATCTATTATTATCTTTAAAACTATGCGTTTTAGGACTCCATGGGAAATGAAGAATCACACCATGTATAAAGAACATTAGTTTGACAAAAGGAAGAAGAATTTCGATTTATTTCTCTATCTAAAATACAAATCAATACAATAATTTTACGGCCTAACCAGAAAAAAAACTGCTCTCAGCGTGCTTCATTTTTTATTGCAGGAAAACTACGAAAAGCTGGCATGTGATTGGCCAAATTTCGAACTTTCCAACAAATGTCACATTCATGTACTTAAGACTATACAAAAATATACTGAGAAAGGAAAAATTTCATGTTAATATTTTACTACTATAAAACAAGAAATATAATGTGACCAGGCATTTATTTTAGGAGTTAACGATATATTTATTATTAAATAAATCCTGCCAGGTATAATTTAATATAAAATTATCACCAATAATTATTATACTAAGAGTTTATTTTTATTTCCCATAAGTTTCGAGTATTATTGTTATTTTTAAGCTGACATTTTATACACCTAATATAATTCAATCCCAAATACTTTTATTTTATTAACATAGTATTGACAATTGACATAATGATTATTGTTATATTTGAGGGGTATAGATTCAAAAGCGCCTCTGTCCAGTTTTTTACCCAACACGTTTTTAGATTAATGGCAACACATTGCATGTTTGTCTGTGACCTCGCATAATTACATACGTGCAAAGCCGTCTCTATCTCATACTAAATTCAATTTGAAATTCTCGGTGAGGTGCAAAAACGCCTCTATTATTTAATGTAGTAACAAAAGCGCTTGTATCCCGCCGCGACCAATCACAGAGCCGGGCTGTGTTAGTTAGGGCTCATTCAGTGCGACGCGGATGACCTACGCGGACGTCCGCGGCGGACGGTAAAATGTATGAAACCTAGCCACGCGTTCAGTGCGACGCGGACCCGTCCGCATCGCGGAGAGCTATCCGCGCGTGGATGAAATCGCTCCGCGCCGCTCCTCCGCGCCGCGGATGTCCGCCGGCGGACGGCGCTTCGTCCCAATGTAGTTGTTCAGTGCCCAACGGACAGTCGCGCGGAGCGGACGTAAAGTACAGTCTTTGTCATGGCTGCGTCAAATGTGCAAACCGAGAGGGTTATACAAGAAGTACGTCTTCAACCATGTCTTTGGAATCTCCGCGACAATTTATATAAAAATAGAGACGCAAAATTAAAGGCATGGATAGATGTTTGCCAAGCTGTTTGTCCTAATTTCGGAGATAGTTCAGGTGAAGAAAAAAAACAAATCGGTAAGTAATTTTTATTGAAACATCTGTGTTATGTAATATTGGAATATATGTGTTTTAGAAGAATGTTCTTGTAATTAAATTGCATTAACTTGAAACAACTCACTTTTATTACTTTTACTTATTTCTAACATACCTAGCACATCATTCTAGAAAGCCATTTTTTACCGGAAGGAAGAAGTAGTTTTCATAAACCACAGATAACAAAAGGAGTCTATCCTACAGATTATAAAGAAATATTTGTGTTGCTATCTCAACACTCTTCCTCAACACAAACATTTCTTTTACATAGATACACAACAACTTACATTTAAATTTATTAAACTTAAATTCCTCAACATTCACAAAAGTAAATAACTAACTTTGAACTTTAACATACTCAAGCTCTAACACAATAATAATGTTTTAACTTTAAACATTTATAGAACACAAACTTAATTTAGAAACTAAATTTTTAAAAATATTCTTAGACAAAGGTTTAGTTAAGATATCAGCAATCTGTTCTTTAGTGTTAATATACTTTACAGTAACAATATTTTCTTCTACTTTCTGTTTTATAAAATTATATTTAACATCCATGTGTTTAAGCCTTTTCTGATCAGGATTTTTAATAGCTTTAATAGTACTTTGATTATCTTCATAAATAGTTACATTTTTAACATTAATATTTAAATCAGCAAGTAATTTTAACATCCAACAAGCTTCCATAATACATTCACATAATGATACAAATTCCGCTTCAGTTGTGCTTAAAGCAACGGTACTTTGTTTCCTAGACTTCCATACAACAGTATTATTAAAAATTTTAAACATATATCCTGATGTCGATTTTCTGTCTAAATCTCTAGCCCAATCAGCGTCTGCATACCCTAATAAAGGCATGTTACAATCATCTTTAGTATACAACAATGCAAAATTAATTGTATGTTTTACATATCTTAGCAAACGTTTGAGAGATCTCCAGAGCTCAATATTTGGTCTAGATTGAAATCTACCTAAATAATAAACAGATGCCGCTAAATCTGGCCTTGAACCGACAGTAACATACATAAGTGACCCTATCAATGATCGACATTGTTTTTCATATGATAAATCAATATCTCCGTTCTCATCAAATTTATAATTTGCATCCATTGGTGTTTCACATCCCTTACACTCATTCATATTATAACGTTCAAGAACACTTGTTATATATTTAGTTTGATCAATAGTTATTCCAATAGAGGTCTTTTTAATTGATATCTCAAGGTACATTAAATTATTGCTACCCAAATCTTTCATTTTAAATTTAGTTTTCAAAAATTGTTTTAAATCTTCTATTTTATTTAAGTTTGAGCCTAGTATAAGCAAATCGTCGACATATAATAGTAAGTATTTTCATACCAGTATTTAGGAGATTTCTTTAAACCGTATAGTGATTTCTTTAGTTTCAGTACAAATCCTTGTTGCACTTTCATACCATCTGGTGGTTTTATGTATACTTCCTCTTCTATATTCCCATATAAAAATGCTCCTTTCACATCCATCTGACTTAAATGATAATCTCGTTGAGCAGCTACAGATAACAATATCCTTAACGTCTGTAACTTTAACACGGGTGAGTAAACATCATCAAATTTCTCTTCTTGTTGAAAACCTCGTACTACTAGTCTAGCCTTACATATCGTTTCTCTTCCTGTATCCTTCCTTGTAAATACCCATTTTGCATCTAATGTTTTCTTGTCTTCTGGCTTCGGAACTATTTCAAAAGTCTCATTTTCATCTAGTACTTTCAATTCTTCACTTACAGCTTTCATCCAATCCTTTTTATCTTCTCTGGTTTTTATATCATCATATGTAAACGGCACGTCATCATTCATACATAAAAACGCATACATGGCATCATCTTTATCACTAAAGCTGGTTACATACACATTCTGCCATTTTGGCTTCATTCTATTTCTCTTTCCTCTTCCTATTTCTTGACTTTCTTCTCTATTATTCGTAATTTCTTCTTCTTTACAAATTTCCACTATTTCATCTCTTGCTTTCTCATTACTTTCTTGTCTTTCAACTTCTTCATTTATTTCCTCTTCTGTGTTGTCTTTCACGCTTTCTATTTTCTCGTTTTCTTCATATTCAGGTATGTTAGCTAATCCTTTAATTTTCTTCCATTTTTCATCAAAAATAACATGTCTCGCAGTCACAACTTTTCCTGTTTGTTCATCATATAGCTTATAACCTGCCATAGTATATCCAATCATTATCATTTTCTTTCCTCTATGATCTAGTTTATTTCTCAATTCCTTTGGTATATAATTATAAGCGATACATCCAAATATTTTTAAGTTTGATACGTCCGGTTTTCTACCTTCCCACATTTCACTTGGTGTTTTATCTCTTCCAGTAACTGGACTTCGGTTTGTCACATACGCTGCATACAAAACTGCTTCTCCCCAGAACTCCTTTTTCATTCCCGAGTCAATCAATATAGTTCTAGCTTTATCCATTAATGTTCGATTCATCCTTTCGGCTGTTCCATTCATCTCCGGATTGTATGGCACTGTGTACTGCATCACTATTCCGTTCCTACTACAAAAATTCTTAAATTCATTTGAAAAATATTCTCTACCGTTATCCATCTAATTTTAAAAGATCTCTATTGAAATGTCTCGTTGCAAAATTATAATAATGCTGAAAATGTTCAAAAGTTTCTGATTTATTTTTCATTAAATAAACTATTGTAAAGTGTGTGAAATCATCAATGAATGTTACCAAGTAATTCTTTCCGTCATAAGTTTGTGGAGAGATAGGTCCACATACATCAGTATGCACAAGCTCTAAAGGTTGCCTCGCTCTAATGCCTGGTTTATTGAAAGGTTGTCTACAAATTTTCCCTAATACACAGGGCTCACATAACAAGTTATTTTCTATAGTTTTATTTTTTAATCCTGCCAAACCATGTACCATGTTTTTGTTTACCAATAAATTTAAATTATTAATTCCCAAATGAGCAAACCTCCTATGCCATGTGTCATACTCATCATTATTAATTTTACTTGAAAAATTACATGAAGTTACAATACTTTGCAAGTTTAGTGTGTACAATGTGTCTATTTTATTACCTATCATCATTAAGTTCTCTTGTTTATAAACTCTTACTTTACCTCCGCTAAAAACTACTCTAAAACCAGCACTTTCCATTTTTGACACAGATAATAATTTTTTTCTTAAATCAGGTATATAATAAACATTTGTTATTAGAAATTTGTTTAAAATCTTACCCACTTGACATGATACTTCCATATTTCCAATCCCAACTGCTTCTAAACTAACCCCATTTTTGGCTGCTGCAATTTTCTTAGGTACATTTAACTCAATATAGTCTATCAAATGTTCCTTACTATTAATTAAATGGTTTGTACACCTAGAGTCCACACAAAACTGAATCAATGAGTTATTTCCACTATTATACTGTTCGTCGTAGCACATAAATACATTTGGATTATTCCCCGCAAAATTCACATGGTCACCTTGTGCTC
The DNA here is from genome assembly GCA_037179445.1 of Phengaris alcon alcon. Taxonomy (NCBI): domain Eukaryota; kingdom Metazoa; phylum Arthropoda; class Insecta; order Lepidoptera; family Lycaenidae; genus Phengaris; species Phengaris alcon. The sequence goes on along the minus strand of JAYRCH010000068.1, from coordinate 83,192 downwards.
TACCTCGGTTATTGAAAGTATGTCCACGTCCTCCATAAAATCCTTGTCCTCTTTGTCCACGTCCTCTTTGAAACCCATGTCTAGCGTTGTATCCTTGCCCGTTACTTTGTCCTTGTCCGGTGTTGAAATTCTTATATCCGTTTCCTTGTAATTTATGGCATTGAAATTTTTTATGTCCTGGTTTCCCACATACAAAGCATGAGAATGCACTTGGAGTGACAATCTCCTTGCTGTGAAACTGCTTTCTTTTTTCTTCTTCTGCCAGTAATCTGTCTTTTACAGTAGTAAGTTTTAAATCTCCGATAGTTTCCAGCGCAGTCACTATATTTTCATAACTTTTTGGCATGGACAGTAAGAAGATGTTGACCTTTTCTTCCTCTGACATCACAGAGCCTGCTTCCTCTAGTTGTGTAATGATTTCCTGCATTCTAGTGAGATGTTCTTTCAAAGACTTTGTTTCAATATATTTAATTTCACTCAACTGCCTTCGCAGGAACAATTTACTACGGGTGCCTCGATTTTTAAAGCTCTCCTCTAGGTTCTTAAACATCTCGTAAGCTGTATCACTTCTCAAATACTCTAGGTGGCTATCCGCCACTGCGGAAATTATTATAGCTTGGGCTCTTGCTTCCAATTTTTCATCTTTAAAATCCTTTTGCAGAATTGCCTCATAGCAACCACTCTCTTTTAAAATGCTTTTTAGTCTAAATGCCCAAGTATTGAAGCTTTCGCCATCAAATTGTGGTATATTGTACTTACTATTCATAGCATCTCTCGCCGACATAATATTGCTTACCTCGTGCTTCGAAATTTTTTAGATTTTCTCGGAAAAGGGATCTGGGCCCATAACTATTGGAATATATGTGTTTTAGAAGAATGTTCTTGTAATTAAATTGCATTAACTTGAAACAACTCACTTTTATTACTTTTACTTATTTCTAACATACCTAGCACATCATTCTAGAAAGCCATTTTTTACCGGAAGGAAGAAGTAGTTTTCATAAACCACAGATAACAAAAGGAGTCTATCCTACAGATTATAAAGAAATATTTGTGTTGCTATCTCAACATGTAATAAATGTAACTATTTTGCCAAGGTACAGATCCTTCATTCGAAACAAAGTAATTTGCGAAATTATCTCTTATTGTATTGCCCGAACTTGTACTAATGCGAGCATTGTAATCTGTAAATCCAGCTACAATCATAGCGTCTTCTTCTGTATAACCATCGCGTACTCTAATGAAATTGTGTAAAATGCAGCACGCTTTGATTAAAATTTGTGCAAATGATGTTGATACATTGATAGATCTTTGGAATATTGCAAATTTGTTTGTCAATATACCAAAACTCGATTCTATGTATCGGCGTGCACGACTTAACCTGTAATTAAATATATTTTTTTCTGTGTCAAATTTGTACGCGCGTATGGGCGAAGTATAGTATTGGAAATGCCAAAAGCTGCGTCTGCTACAATGACATGTGGCTGTGGGTTGATAGATGTACCTGGTAATAATTTTGGAGGTGGCAAATTTAGATCATCTCGTTCAAGTCTATGAAATAACGAACTTTTCTTGAACACATTAGCGTCAGCTTCGCTGCCACAAGCCCCGACATTTACATAGGTGAAACAGTAATTGGCATCACACATTGCAAGTAAAATAATAGAATAAAATTGCTTATGGTTGAAAAATACGGATCCACTTCCTTTTGGGCACGTGATTCTGGTATGCTTTCCGTCAAGGGCACCTACGCAATTGGGAAAATTGGCATCCCTTTCAAAGCCAAGTGCTATTTTATCCCAAAAATTTGGATCTGGTTCAGGCAGACATTCGTTTTTCAAAATTTCCCATATTAATGAACATACTTCTTGAATGATGTATTTAATTGTCGATTGCCCCAATCGATAACTGAAATGCAAATCAGACATTCTTGACCCAGTAGTCAGGTACCTGCAACAAAAAAAAGTGTGTATTAAATAAGTTAAGTTACTAGCATGTGTTGTTTTATTATTTATTTATATTATTTTATTTACAGAAAAAGCTGTTCAGTTAAGATGGAAGACCGCCCGTGATGCATACATGAAGTGTAGAGCAATTCTTAAGAAATCAAAGTCCGGTTCTGCAGGGGGTGTCAAAAAGAAGTATATTTTTTACGATATAATGACGTTTTTGGAAGACACAAAGGACTTTGAACCCACACATGAAAGTATGGCTTCAACATCGTCGCACAGCTCCCAAAATGTCGCTTCAACGTCATCGCAAAACTCGCAAAGTATTTTACCTATTGCCACGACCCCGGACTTGCCATCAACAGAAGAAACATTTCAGACACCTGTAAGGACTTCTCCAAAACCGTGGCAGAGAAAAAAAAAAGAGATGTATGACAGACTTTGAGTCACAATTATTGAAAATAATAGAAAAGAACAACACTTCCACCACAAACTCTGCGTCGTCCACGGCTCTTAAAGACGATGACTGCAGTTTTTTCAATTCCCTAGCACCCATTATAAGCGATTTCGATAATTATAAAAAATTGTTATTCCGAACTAGAATACTGGAGCTAGCTACGGAAATCAGAGGTCCAGCTATGAACTCGCCCAGCACATCTGCATCAACCGCTAGCGCTACCAACGATTTACCTCACTTATTAGGGAGTGATGTGGAGGAGTCTTTAGAAAGCTGGCAACACGGTGATTTCACTGCATTGTAATTAATTACATAATTACAATTTAAATTGAATAAACTATTTTTGTAATTAAAAACAATTTTTCATTTATTTAAGTACCTACTTACCTAATTGTTACAGCCAATCTCTCCCGCGAACATATGGGTTTCTTGTATATATCGCAACGCATTAAATAGGGCTCCAGTTTCGCATGCAACTCCTCAAAAGTCCTAACGGACATCTTGAAATATAAGAAGAATTTCATTTCGTCATTCTGCAAGTCCGAAAACAAGGATACAAATTCTCCTTTAAGAAGTCTTTTCTCAACCAGTGGATGCACATTAAACCTTCTACCATGGCGTCGTCTTCTGTTGTTTAATAAATAGGCCGCAATCACCAAATTCAAAGTTTTATCCATGACACTGTACCACTCTTGATCACGATCCGCAACGCACTGAACGACGAATTCATCCGCGACGGACGCATAACCTCATCCGCGTGCGGACGGTCCGCGTCGCACTGAATCAGCCCTTAGCGTAGGCGTCCGCGTGTTGTTTCTTAAACATTTCGTCCCGTTATTTTATTGATTTTTAATAGTAAAAGAACGCAAAATGGAAGTTAATATTGCCTCAGTGCAGCATAATAAAGGAAGAAAACGGATCCGCAATGAAAAACAATGGAAACGTAACGTGCAAAGCGTGCAAGGTAAGTTTCCCTGACCATGTTTTGTATGAGAAGATGGTTAATGGACGGGTCAATACCGTGATGACCAAGCAACAATATCGCGGCGAACGCACCTCTTGCAATAAGATTTATTATGATGATTGTTTAACTTTACGGAAAATTTTACTCTATTTAAATTATTTTATAGATTTAAAAAAATTTCACTGGCAAAAGAACTAAAAAATATTTTATTGTAATGAGTTACTTTTATTTAAAATATGAATATTAAATTAATGTAAAAACTGTAGATTTAACCTTAGTGTCGTGAGTTTGATTCGCACTTGACCGGTTTTTTTTATATTACAGGTATTCTGCTAAAAGACCACCGGATATAACTGATATAAAAAATTGTGTACATAAAAAATTGGGTAAACTTAAATGCAACGATTTAAATCCTCAAGACATAAGAAAATTTCACCAAGCATTTTTTGCTAAGGCGGATAAAGTGTATCAAGACAATTTCATATTAAAATTCATAAAAGTCAGTACATCACAGAGACGAAGACGTAAAGTAAAGAACCGTGCTGAAGCTGAATTTTTTACGAAATATTATATTTGTACATATACAAAACCGTACAAATTAGTGAGAGTTTGTCAAAACGCTTTTAAAAAAATATTAGGCGTTGGTACCCATAGACTCCGAAACATAGCTACGAAATTTTTAGTATCAGGCCAAATTCCCCAAGAGCGTCGAGGTGGAGATAGAGTATCTAGGAAAACTTTAGCTAAAAAAGAAAATGTGATGAAATTCATCGAAACATTTCAATGTATTGAATCTCATTACTGCAGATCAGCCACGTCAACAAGAAAATATGTATCTTCAGACCTGAACATAAAAAAAATGTGGAGACTTTATCAAGAAAATCAGACAGATGAAAATCTTAAAGTGCGACATTGTTTTTTTAGAAGAATTTTTGTAGTACACTATAATATTGGTTTTAAAACACCTAGAGTTGATATTTGTTCAAAATGTAGTGAGTTGTCGGCGAAAATTAAAAATGAGAAGGTGGAAACTGAAAAAGTGGCTCTCATGACGGCATTACGAATTCATAAATTGAAAGCCAAATCCTTTTATATGTTTTTGCAGGAGCTTGATGACGAAACGCTTACAATTTCGTTTGATTGCCAAAAAAATCAGGTTTTGCCTAAAGTTGCAGACCAGATTGCTTACTACTCTCGGCAATTGTACATTTATAACTTCACTATCGTGATAGGTACAAGTACAAATAAATTTCAAAAAGAAAACGTCCGCATATATACGTGGACAGAAAATGTCCACGCTAAATCTTTAAATGAAATTGCATCGGCAGTTTTTGATCTACTCTCAAAGGCAGATTTGACAGGGAAAAAAAAGATCCTAATGACGTCTGACGGATGTGGGTCACAAAATAAAAATAGCACAATGATAACAATGGTTGCTCATTGGTTATTAATGTATGCTTATTATTATTAATGTATGACATTTATTAATGTATGACATATTAAAACTATTGAACTCATTTTTCCTGTTCCCGGGCATTCGTTCATGCCGGCAGATCGAGTGTTCGGGTTCATTGAAAAGGAAGTAAAAAATAAGGAGGTCATATTCGATCCATCCGAATATCAAAATATTTATGAGAGATATGGGTTTGTTACAAAATTGGGTGAAGACTGTAAAGTGAAAGATTGGAAGACTTATGGTAGTGAAGTGATGAAGCCTCCAGCACAATAGCATTTTAAATTTAACGAATGCAAGAGATATTATGTGACAAGAGTAAAGAATAAGCCGGGGCGGTTTTTATTAAGAGGCGAAGTAAATTATAAAAATGATATGGGTGTTTCCAAAAGTGTAATGAAACGAGGTGTAACCTCGATGTCTGAGTTTGAAGTTAGAGACGTACCACCGTTACAAGGGAATGTGTCTGCCTTAAAACTTATCGACGTTAATAAATTGTTATGCAAACACTTCGGTGATAATTGGAAAACAGAACTTGGTTCTAGCCAGCTAAAATTTTACAAAAATGTTTTGGACGAAACTACTCCTGGTGAAGCCGAAAATGAAGAACCCTGTGAATATATGGAAGAAATTGGAATTTGTGTTTAATTTTTAAGGAACACAATGTTTTTATTTTAGAAGGATAATTGTAGAGCATTTGAATATTTTATATTACTTAAATAATACTTTTATTAAAATTTTAGACTAATAAAAACATTTGTTTTTGTCATGTTTTCCGATTTCACACCCGTTTGATTACTTTAACCATACTAGTACTGCTTGACAGTCTCGCGTAAAACCGTCCACAAGGCGAGGTTATGTAAGACCAAAACCGCCTCTATCCATAATAATGCAATGCAAAACCTATCCAACGTTTAGACGCAAAACCTACTCTATCCAAATTAAAAATAAAAATAATAAAGAATAACGTTAACTATGCTTTCAGATAATGCAATTTTGTTAAAGTTTAGATTATTTAACATCAAATGAAATCTAATTATTAAATAAAGCCTTGCTGTAGTAGCCGCAACAGGTTTTTAGTATATTGTGAAAAAATTCAAAAACTGGACAGAGGCGCTTTTGAATCTATATCATTTAGGCTGATATTTTTATGTAATTTAATTTAAAATAATCTTTCCGTAGTGCTATTATAGCTACCATTAAAATATTTAACTATTATCCTGACATGTTGATATCACTCACTATTGTGAAAATTTCAAAAAATCTTATAACATGTAAGTAAATATAATTCTTAATTATAGTACTAGTTTTATAAATTGTTCAAGTTGTATTTTTTGATGATAATTGTGTTTTTTTTAATTGAACAATGATGTGCATGTCTGTATTAGACATAAACACTGTAAAATTATTATTTATATTAACTTTAAATGTAAAATTAGGACCATATGAAAATATTAAATGTTTACAATAATATATGTATACAATACATATATTATTGTAAACATTTAATATATGTATACAAAATGTATACAATAATATTCATATAATCGAAATATGTACAAATATTCGAGGCCACACATTATACTTAATAATTTAAGATAGCTATTATCTTTGCATGTGTGAGATTTCGGATAATCAATTGATTGATTTAAGTACAAATAATTATTTAAATAACATTATTAAATTAATTTATGATTTATAGTGATAATATGAATCATTGTATGATTAGTTTTAAAGTGTTATCATTTTGTTTACAAATCAACACATGTAAGTTTAAGATTCTTATTACATTGATTTATTCCTCTTCGCCCGTGGCACTGTTTGCGAGCAGACGTGTAGTTAGTTTTAAATCAAAAAATAATAAGAATGTATTTGCAATTATAATCGCTAATTGTGGTAGTTGAAAGTGCATTTTGCGTCAAGTATTAACTAGTAGCATCAACTTGAGTGACAACGATCCGCGTTAGCTCCGCCTCCGAGCTAGACAAGGACGATTGACATAATTGCTCTCCTGCTTGCGCTCACGGATCACCTGCGCTCGCACGGCTCAACGAGTTTTATCGGCTGCTGCATTCGAGATACAGTTTATTTTTCTTCACACATATCTACAAGATGAACTTGCAAAGAACTCCGCCGTCTATACGCCGGCATCCAGTGCTACGCTCTCAGCCGCTGCTACGATCACTCAAGTAAGATCCGATTCAGACATACCGCTATCTCTTGCGAGCAGTCCATTCGACTATGCGAACGTTAATGCTTCTACTAGGTACAAACGCCCGCGCTCAGATTTTTCCCCAAACAATGCTTTTCAAGAATTAAAGACGGAAATAATGCAAATGCTAGTTAAGTGGAAGGACGAACAGGACTCACGCTTTGCGAAACTCTGCAGTGAACAATCGACTACTATGGCAAAACTTATGGCTGAAATTACGGAAGTAAAACAACAAAATTTTGCTATACAAAAATCTAACACTGAAATAGAAAAAAATCTAAATTTTATAAACAAAAAATATGATGATCTATTACTCCAAGTCAATACTTTATCAAAAGAAAAACAAAAATACAAAGAGAGCATTTTGGCCTTAGAAACGAAAATTCAAGACATAAAAAATGTATCCCGTTCATCCTCTATTGAGATTCGCAACGTATTGCCTGTGAGAGAAAATGAGTCGTCCTTGGAACTGGTTGAGATAGTTAACAAAGTGGGATCAGCTGTGGATTTACCTGTTACCGCACAAAATATTCGGGATGTATACCGGCTCCCGGGGAAAAAGGGGGATACTAGGCCGATTGTTACGGAATTTATCAATGTCCAGATGAAAATGCAGTTTCTGCAAGCTGTTCGAAATTTCAATAAAAAACATCCGAAAGAACGCTTGAGCTCGCTAAACATTGGTGCCACTGACGAACGACGCCCAATCTATGTAGCAGAATTTCTACCAGCTGACTCTAGAAAACTATTCTACAAAGCAAGAGAATTTGCCAAGTTAAATCAGTACCAGTTCTGTTGGACCGCTAATGGGAACGTATTTTTAAGGAAGACTGAAGGTGACAGGCATGTATTAGTTAAAACAGAGCAGATCCTGTATGATCTACAATTACAACGATGACTATTAATAGTGCTTACATATTTTGTTTATTTTGGTGTGACTGTCTTTTTCACTTTTTATAGACTTTATTTAGTTTTAGTATGTTTGTTTTTAATTAAAATGCATGCTTTATACAACCACATTTGCACATACACTCACAAATGTTATCTATCATACTCACACTATACAAATAAATATGTAAAATACACTTATTTGGGTATTTATAGTAATATTATGTACAACGCAGCTGTAAAAAAATTAAGAACAGATTTTATAGTAGGGGAAGATTGGCACCATTCGTACACGGGGAAGCTTCATACAGTCACTACACCGCCTGTTAGAAAGACGTATTTATTACGGCTTTGCGTGTGTGAGTAGGCTCGCGCGGCCGTCAGTTGTCAACGAAGTTAGCCGCCAGTGCGGCCATTGCGAGCAAAGCGAGAGGACGTAATGTGTTTTTACACGCTCAAAGTAAATATTTTGTCGATGTTTCCTAGTGTTTCGTGGTTAAGTGAAGTGACAAATTCTATTGGATTATTGCTAATTGGTAAGTAACTACGATTACGATAATGATAAAGTATGTTTTTTGTTATTATTTATACATGATTTGTGTGTGGATAAAAATCTTTTATTTTTGACCTTCGGGGCAGATTCGTACGCCTACTTGATGGGTACATTCGTACGCGTACGAATGTGCCCCGTAACTGTACGAATGTACCCACACGTATATTGTATTAACAGTTTTTTTTTATTTCAGAAAATACGCAAAAATGGTGCGGAATTACAAGAAAAAAGAGACTAGGTCTACATTAATAAATGAAGAAAATATGTCCTCGGCAATAAAAGATATTTTGGAAGGGAAAATATCTTACAGAAAAGCAGCGGATAAATATAACATTAAGGCCTCAACTTTGGAGAGTCGAGTAAAGAAAATAACAGATAAACATGATGATGCTGGCACGAGCCGCACGTATCAGTCTAAGTTCACCAGTTATCAAGTATTTTCTAAAGAGCAAGAGTCCCAATTAAACGAATATATAGCAAAAAGCTCAAAAATGCATTACGGGCTCACAATATTACAAGTCAGGAAGCTGGCATATGACTATGCTAAAGTTCTGAAATGTACATATCCGCCAAAATGGGATGAAACTAGATTGGCTGGTATAGACTGGATCCATGGATTTCGGAAGAGAAATAGTAGTTTAAGTTTAAGAAAACCCGAAAACACGAGTGCTGCTAGATCTTTTGCTTTCAATAAAACTGTCGTATATGAGTTTTACGATAATTTGAAAACTGTGTATGAAAGATATAAGTTTTCTGCAGATCGTATATTTAATTTTGACGAGTCTGGCATATCGACAGTTTTAGATACTCCAAAAGTGTTAGCTGCAAAGGCTCAAAAACAGGTCGGGCAAATAGTATCTGCAGAAAGAGGTGAATTAGTCACATTTGGCGGCATTATCTCAGCAAGCGGAAATACAATTCCGCCAATTTTTGTATTTCCACGAGTACATTATAAAGACCACTTTATGGAAGGAGCTCCTGAAGGTAGTATTGGGGCTACAAATAGAACTGGCTGGATCAACTCTGAAATATTTCTAGACGTATTGAAACACATAAAGAAACATACGCTGAGTACAAAAGAAAATCCAATTTTATTACTATGTGACAATCATGAGAGTCACATAAGTTTGGCAGCAATTAACTACGCACGAGATAATGGCATAATTTATCTGTCGTTTCCACCACACACGACTCACAGGCTTCAACCCCTAGATGTTGGAGTGTTTGGGCCTTTTAAATCAAAATTGAAAACAGCGTTTAATGATTGGCACGTGACAAATCCAGGAAAAACTATCAGTATTTACAATATCCCAAAAATAGCTAAGATAGCATACTTTGAAGCGTTCACCGCTAAGAACATCACAAGTTCATTCAGTTCACCAGGCATATGGCCATTTAATCAATTGGCTTTCAGTGATGAAGATTTTGCACCAATTGAGGTATATAGGTCCAGCAACGCAAACATTGACTGTCAAGAAAATTCCAATACAACTAATAGTCAACCAATGCAAGAACCTGATAATAATGCTAACGGCACATCTGGAACTTTGGCTTGTAGTGAAGATTTACTTCGAAATGATCACATAGATTCAGCATCTTCTTCTCAGGCACATCCACTCGTAATTGAAACAACTGATCTCGATTCTGCATCTGGAATTGATGCGATACAGATCACTCCTCCTAGAGTACTTGAAGCTCGGTATCAGACTTCTGACTCGCAAGAAAAATCAAGTCCTATTACACCAGCAATGATTCGGCCGTATCCTACAGCAGATAAAAAGAAAATCACGACAAAAGGAAGGCAATCAGGAAAGTCCAGAATTTACACCGATACGCCGGAAAAAAATAGGTTGGAGGATTTGCAGAATGCGAAACAATTAAAGAAAATAGAACAAGAAAGAAAAGCGAAAGCGAGAGAATTGAAACGCTCTTTGAAATTTGTCACACAATCTAAGCCAAAAAAATCAAAAAAGAAAAAAGAAAGCAGTGATTCGGAATCTGAAAATTCTGACGTTAGTTTACAGGAAAGTTCGACATCAGTAGTAGATTATTCTGATGACAGTGAATATGAATATGTCGATGCTACCGTGAGACCCGAAAAAATTAAAGACAACAGTTTTGTCTTGATCAAATTTGCAAAAAAGAAATCGATTGTCTACTACGTAGCTAAAGTTATAAGCCATTATTCTCAAACAGAATTTAAGGTCTCGTATTTAAGAAAAAAACCAGGAAAGTCCTATTCCTTTCTATTTCCTGATATTGCGGACACCCATAGCGTTGACATTTCTGATATCACATTGGTTCTTCCTAACCCGAAATCTCCAGGAGCTTCTACGGCTAGGACCTCTAAATTATTTACATTTCCCATTGATTTCACACAATACAATGTGCAATAATTAATTATTCTTAAGACTAAGTTAATCTTCTTACACCAAATAACTAGAATATTGATCTCTTATTGACTGATTCGGATTAAAAATTAGTATAGTCTACACCATATTGTGTATTTTCTTTATTATTTATTTATTTTTCTAAGAAATGAATATGTTTTGTTGATAAAAACTTTTCTCATTTAGTTTATTACATCGTTGCTATTCTTAATGCCAATTAATACGAGTTTTGATTATTACTTTGCTATTTTATTTAACCTGTACCTACCTACCAACCTACCGTCCGAATGTTCCCCCATCTATGTACGAATGTACCCCTATAGTGGGGTAGATTCGGACATTTGACAGCTTTTACTAAAATGCATTTTATTCATTTATTTTAAGAAATAATGACTCCATACATTTTTTATTAGGAAGCTGAATGTATGTAATTAGTTATAATAACCGATTAAGCAATTTATCTTTGATATTAGAATTTTTAAAAATCAAAGTCTAAAAAGTGTACGAATGGTGCCAAACTTCCCCTATGGTCTGGTAAACTAGTATTTCAGAATTCTATAAAGTTATATGGATTTACTTTATTTTGTTTGGATGATTTAATTGTTAGTGTACTCATCAATATTGTTATGCTAAAATGCTACACTAGTAGTAAATATATGTGGTATCTACGTGCTTCGGTAGGTACTTTCTCTAGACTGTGTCCCAGCTTAATATATAAAATTCGATTTCTGTAATAATAATATAATAAACGAGGTTGACAATTTTGAGCAATTAACCGAATGTGTTCTCTTGAGCGATACTAAACTATGTTCCCGAATTATAAATTATATTGAAGATGAGATGGGATCGCTCTCTATCTTGACAATAAATATTAGAAGTATCCACTGCAATCTCGATTTATTTCTGGCATTCACAGCAGCCTTAAGCTTTCCTGTGGACATACTAGTACTTACGGAGTGTTGGACAAATGAGAATAATCCACCACCTACTATCGAAAAGTATAATATGTTTTGGACCAAAAATAGTATTAATCAAAATGATGGTCTGGTTGCTTATGCACGCCAGGATCTAAGAGTGTCCGCACTTGAACCTAAATTTTCAGAAGGCAACTGCTTAGTTCTAAATATTTACCCGGACTTCACAATTGTTTGTTCATATCGCCCACCTTGTTTTAGAAACACGTCCAATTACCTTAACTCTCTGGATCATGTGCTATCAAATATACGTACATCTAATATTGTATTGACAGGCGACATTAATATTAATACACTTGATAACACGACCGCGACAGCACAGGACTATCTTAATCTAATAGCCATGCACGGACTTACATTAGGTATTACTCACCCTACTAGGTATGAAAATTGCTTGGATCATTTTATGATTAAAACTGACCACCGATGGAAAACCGTGGTCTTTGAACAACAACTTACGGACCATTCTCCAATTCTTCTCAGCATCAAAAGTACCTTACCATGTAACAAGAAACTCATAAATAAAAATGTGTCAATCAACTACGAAAAAATTAAGAATATACTTACAGATGAGTCATGGGAGGACATCTACATATTAAACGATGCTGACCTGGCTGCTGAAATATTAACAAATAAATTATTAAGAGTCATAGATGACAATAGTGAAACTAGACAAATACAGAGACGATACAAACCTATCAAACCATGGATAACCGTAGGAGTTGTTAAATGTATCACTAAGAGAGATAAACTACATAAAAGGCTGAAAATGCTGCCATTAGATGAATCTTTAAAAAATAAATATTTAAATTACAGAAACACATGCAGTAAAATCATTAAAGATCTTAAAAAACAATACTACCACAATCAATTGCAAAAAAATAATAAGAATATAAAGAATACTTGGAAAATAATTAGGGAAGTGTGCAACTTTGGCTTTAAAAAAGATAAATCACACGAATTATTAAACATTAATGACAATCCCATTAACTCACTTAATGTGGTAAATACTTGTTTCACAACTATTGGTGAAGGATTGGCAAAGAATATTCTGATGAAATTGGGCAAAAGTGAACATGAACTAGCCGCATCCGCCAAGTCAGCAACAACACCAGCTAATTCCATGGCCTTTTTTCCCACTGACCCCCAAGAGATATTGTCCATACTTCTCAGCCTGCAGTCGCATAGTGCGCCTGGATGGGACAAGATCTCTTCCAATTTACTGAAGCAAAATATTAATTCTGTGGTTTATCCTCTGACTTATCTATGTAACCTAAGTCTCCAAACTGGTGTCTTTCCTAGGATTTTTAAAAGGGCAGTAGTGTGTCCCATTTATAAGTCAGGAAATAAAGATAATCCCACCAATTACAGACCCATCTCTTTACTTACAACTTTAGCTAAAGTTCTTGAAAAAGTAGTTAATAAACGACTTGTCTCTTACCTGGAGAAGAACAATTACATTAATCCTAACCAGTTTGGGTTCAGGGCTGGGATTTCTACTGAGGATGCTGTTTTGAAGTTTACTACAGCTTTAGCGACTTCTATGGATAGTGGAGAAAGGTGTATTGGTGTTTTTCTAGATCTTCAGAAAGCGTTTGATACGGTTTCACCTAACATCCTTTTGATTAGACTGGAGAATCTTGGTATAAGGGGCACTGTTTTGGACTGGTTCGAGAATTACTTGTCTAATCGACTTCAGAGTGTGAGAGTGGGTGATATGGAAAGTGACATGCTTCCTTGCACATTTGGTGTTCCACAGGGAAGTACTTTAGGACCTACACTGTTTCTAGTTTACATTAATGACATGTTCAATGTTGTACATGGCAATGTAGAACTCCAAATGTTTGCCGACGATACAGTCCTACTAGTGCACGAAAAAACGTGGACAGAAGCGCTACAGATAGCCGAATCTAATATGGCTAGGATTACGTATTGGCTCGAATCCAACCTTCTCACTCTTAACACTTCGAAAACTAAATACTTATGTTTTCATAAATCCTAAAGAAGCGGCCCAGATGACAGTACTAATTTAAAATCTCACACATATCCATGTAACATTGCTTTAGATCATTATAGGTGTTCTTGTGCCGTTTTGTCGAGGAATGAATCCATCAAATATTTAGGAATATATATAGACGAGCGACAAGATTGGCGTAACCATACTCATGCTATGGTCGCTAGAATTAGAAAAATGGTATACATCTTTAAGAATTTAAGACAAGTCGCAAATGAAAAGCTTCTAATACAAACTTATAAAGCATTATGTGAGTGTCTGATTAGATATTGCATATGTGCATGGGGAGGAGTATGCAAAACTCTTCTAATAAAAGTTGAAAGAGCCCAGCGAGCAATCTTAAAGGTCCTTCTTAAATTGCCCCTCAGACATTCAACGACTGACGTATACGCCAAAGCGGATGTCCTGTCGGTGAGAAAAATATTCGTTCTGGAAATGCTTAGGAGATACCATAAAATAAGTGTACCATACCTACCTCCTTCATCAAAGAGACTTGATCGGTGTCCGGTTCCTTTTGCACGTACGACATTCGCGCGTCAACAATATAATGTCTTGGCACCATTTATATATAATAAAGTGCTAAAATTAAAACTAATAGATAAACACTATACAAAGTACACCTTTAAAAAAGTAATAATTAAATGGCTTAAAGAAAATACTTATGATGAAATAGAAAAATTGTTCTTGCCTGCTATTTGTTAAATAACATAACATACCCAAGTTGTACCTATTTACCTATCCAAGATTTACACATAACCACACACAGCCACACACACACACACACACAACCAAACACACACAACCACACACACACTAAAATTATTATTTTGTTCATTGTGTAATTATTGTTTGGTATCATTATTTTTGCCTACATTCTAAATTTAGCGCACTTCTAAGACCTACATGTTGTTAGTCAAATAACTACATTTCATATGTCAATAATTGATATCATTTGTCTTCTCGTTTCTATTTCTTTTAAATTGTTTATATCTCTATTGGCATAACATGTATCTTCATGGGCGAGGACACTGGCCTCTGCAATACAGTTTACACTAGTGCAGGGGTCAGGGACTTCAGATATGTAAAACTCCTCTGTGTCAATAAAGAATTTATTTATTTTATTTATTTATACTAAGCAATTGTATGTAAATCGTATTATTAATTAAATAATGATTTAAAGTGACTGTATAAACTAATATTCTATTATTAATACTTAAAAGTTGTCATTCTGCTTACAAATAAAAACACATGTTCCTGTTAAGATATTTTTAGTATAGTAAATAGCTCAATTATAGCAACAAATGTAATGTGATAATTTTATTATTAATTAATTATGAATTTACAACTTATTTTGATATTTTGATTTAATATTTCTGGCAATCAGAGGTGGGGCAGAGTGGTGGTGTTAACATATTGCTTTTTAAAGGCGAGCTGTCCCATGGGAGGGAACTTTTTCGGTTGGAGCGCCGTCTTGAGCACTACTACTCTGCCTTCTATCAGTAATATCTGATTAAGAGTACCAATTCGTTGGATAAAAGGATACTATAAGATAAGTACATAACTTAAGTTGCTTATATTTTAAATTAACTGCTGTTTATGTTATTTACATTATTTAAATTAATGGATTATTGCTATAGATCATAGCAGCCTAGAGTTTAAACTGATTAGTAAATTGATTTTACTTACTATATTTCAATAAAATTGTTTTCTTTACAATATGTTATTATTTTTTACTATTTAATTATAATAGTCTTTACACCACTTTTGACATCAGAAGTGGGATTGGGCTTATCGCTATCCGATTTAAATATTTTTATTTTTTTTCTTTCTCCCAAATTCCAGTGAGTACAAAATGGAAGCTGACTTGGTAAAAAATCTTTTGGGAGCAATTACTATGGCAATTAATTCAAATTGACATAATGATGACATCGCCCTGCCAGTAGCTTACAAATGGTTGCAAGGGCAGGTAAGGCCCTGAAGGGCTCTTCCTTATCGTGGTTTGAAACATGGGAGCCAGAGACTAGACACTGGGAAACTTTGAAATCGCATTTGATTAATCTGTATCCTGCTAAAAGAAATATTTCCGAAAGATTGACTAAAGCTGTCATGTACAACTCTGATTCCGCTGAGTCATATACCGAATATGCTCGTGAAAAGATTCTGCTTTTGAAACAGACTATACAGACACAGACAGGGTATCATTCACGGAAGCTCAGTTGGTGGAGCTTGTGTGTGGTGGACGTAGGCGTATACGCGACATAAACGTTCGTTTGGCGTCTTTTAATAGTTCTGTCACTAGTACTAATGAACTGCTTAAATTGTTTTCAGCGTATTCTAAATATTCTCGTAAAAGATTTGTTGAAAACTCTCCAATTAGTAATAACTGTAAGTATGTAAGTGACTTAGGTCCAAGTGCTGCTAAAAAATCTCGTTTTAGTCATCCCACAGATAGCAATAATAAAACTTGTTTTCTTTGTGGTAATAATGGTTATCTCCAATATCAATGTCCTATGAAAACAAATCCTTATAAATTGGTTAATGAATCTTCTGATAAAACATATTCCAATAACATGGCTTCCACAAGCAAACAGTGTAGCTATTGCAAGAAAGATGGCCATGATATAAATAAGTGCTGGAGTAAACAACGTGCTGATCGTATGAAAAAATAATTCTAAACCAGTGAATTGTATTTCTCAATCGGGTTTGCATCTTACTAAAGTTTATATAAATAATATAGCCGTGGACGCCTTGATTGATATTGGTGCTAACTGTTCCATAATTAAAGAATCCATTGCATCTCGATTAGATTGTCACTTGGCACCGTGGACCGAAAGACTAGATGAAATTGGCACAGGGTGTGTACTTAGTTTCTCTAAAATTATAGTACCGGTATGTTTGATGAAATTTGCATCGAATTAGAATTACACGTTGTAAGGGATGAACAATTTGTGTGTGATTGTATAATCGGCAAAGATGTTGTCAAACATCCAGATATTTCCATATTGCCAAATTTTTCTGGTACCAAATTAATTAGAAATAAAGTTATGAATCTTGCCGAAATAGATCAGTCGCCGATCCTATTAGAAAAAATTAAAATCTAGATCATGATTTGCAAGATAAAATTAAGAATATTTTTTTCTAATTATCCCACAGTTTTGCCATCAGCCGACTATACAGGGTGACCTGAAATTCGATACATTCCTTTGAAAGACAGAAAGTAGACCTCATTTACAGTAATATTTTTCATGGCATCCCCTATCCGAAAGTTGATATTTACAAAGTTATTGAAATTTCAAAAATTTTTTCTTTATTTTCGACTTTTTGACTTTGTAATGACGTAATTTTAAAAATGTTTGTCTTTTTAGTGATTTTTTATGTATTTTAACCGTCAATGAGTCAAATATTATTTTTAAGGAATAAATAGGGACAAACTAAGCGAGAATTTTTCATTATGAGACATGAAACAGAATTTTCTTTTAAGAAAAATGCACATTTTTCTTAAAAACAGGTGATTTTCTTAAAAAATGTATGATACAATGCGTACAAATATTCTAAATAACTTCCTTATCTCATTAGCTTTCCAAAAAGGTGCAAATGTCTACATAAAAATATGACGTTGTAGTAAACATATTAGAAGTAAAATGAAATAATGTCTAAATCGATTTATTTGCGATAAGGTTAAAATAAAAGGAAAAACTTGAATTTAATTACGTTTAATAATAAATATTCTACTTTAGGTCTTGTTCAAAATGTGAACCTCTGTTTCTGATACAGGCCCGTAGTCTTCTCCGTACCTCTGTTTTGATTATTCTGGTAGTAAGACTAGTTTTGATTTCTTCTGCTGCATTTCTTATGCGGTTTCTGAGCTCCTCTACAGTAGTTATAGGTGTAGTATACACCAAAGCCTTCATATGACCCCAAAGATAAAAATCACACGGGGTCAAATCAAGACACCGTGCTGGCCAAGGAATTGGCCCGCCTCGACCTATCCAGCGATGTGGGTAAGTTTGGTCTAGCCACTGGCGTACGCCGAGGCGGAAGTGGGCCGGGCAACCATCATGCTGGAAAATCATATTACGACGAGTTGCTATTGGCACATCTTCCATTAAACCAGTAATCTCCTCTCTTAGGAAATGTTCGTACATTTCACCATTTAAATTTTGAGGCAAAAAATGAGGTCCAACTAAATTATTATTAATTATACCCATCCAGACATTTAGACTGAATCTGGTTTGATGGGCCCTTTCTTTTTTCATCCTGGGGTTTTCTCCTTTTGGTGCCCAGTAATGTGTGTTATGGAAATTGTTTATCCCGTCACGGTCAAATTTCGATTCATCCGTCCACAATATTCTTGAGAAGAAATTGCGATCCTCCATGTTTGCATTTATCATAAAACGGCAGAATTCCATTCTTCTAACCGGGTCTCCCTCTTCCAACGCTTGGACAGGTGTGTAGTGAAATGGATGTAGACGCGCTGTGTGTACTGTAAACCACACCTTCCATTGACTCAATCCAAGTCTTCTAGCTGCCGCTCTTGTAGAAATAGAAGGATCATTTTGAAAAAGTGTTAAAATTTCTTCTTATTCTTCTGGAGCATACAAACGAGGTCTACCTGAATCGCCACGTCTTCTATCAACACGGCCGCTTTCCCGAATTCGTCGAAATGTTGTTGAAAACACTCTAACGTTTGGCACTCGTCGATTCGGAAAACGTTCAACGTATGTTCTTCGTGCAGCAGCAGCATTACCATTACAAAGTCCGTAACAAAACAAGATGTCAGCGTATTCATCGTACTCAAAAGCAGCCATCGCGATACAAAAAAATCACAAGTAGAAGTAAGGGTGTAATTCTTGAGATAACGTTACCTGATGATTGTTTTGTCTTTGTTTATTACATGTTCATATTTTTATGTAGACATTTGCACCTTTTTGGAAAGCTAATGAGATAAGGAAGTTATTTAGAATATTTGTACGCATTGTATCATACATTTTTTTAAGAAAATCACCTGTTTTTAAGAAAAATGTGCATTTTTCTTAAAAGAAAATTCTGTTTCATGTCTCATAATGAAAAATTCTCGCTTAGTTTGTCCCTATTTATTCCTTAAAAATAATATTTGACTCATTGACGGTTAAAATACATAAAAAAATCACTAAAAAGACAAACATTTTTAAAAATACGTCATGTCAAAGTCAAAAAGTCGAAAATAAAGAAAATTTTTTTTAAATTTCAATAACTTTGTAAATATCAATTTTCGGATAGGGGATGCCATGAAAAATATTACTGTAAATGAGGTCTACTTTCTGTCTTTCAAAGGAATGTATCGAATTTCAGGTCACCCTGTATAGGCTCCAGAAACTTCCCAGAAAGTTGTTTGTCCGATGGTACTGAACGTCACCAATAAGTTTAATATTTAACCCCCTATTGGGGAAACTGTTAGTTTTAGGAATACAATTAAAATAAATGTCAAATAATAAAATGTCAAATACATTTTATTATTTGACATTTATTTTAATTGATATATTATTTTTATTGAATTATTTTATTGACATATTTTACTATTTCAATTGAACTCTATTTATTTTACAATCGTATTTTATTGCATTTTTAATTGACGTTTTAATTTGACGAGTCCCCGTAGTAAACAATATGTTGCGTACCCCCCGAAAGAGTAGTGGCACTTTTATCATTTCCCCGCCAACAAAAAACAAGGCAAATGAGGGCAAGGCACTCTCGCAACCCGAAAAATCTTCTGCAGTTAGAAAAGGCATAGATAAGATCGAAGCCTTAAGCCTAGAAGCCATATCCCCCAAGCAAAGTAAGCAGAGTAATGATCCACCAGCACCCAAACACAAAGCTAAAAAAGCAATTACAATAGAGAAGCCTGAAAGTCCTTTAATTCAAAATAGACCCATGACGAAAGAAGGTAGAGCCTGTCTAGAGTGTGCAAAGTACTGTATAAACAACTCTAGAAAATTTAAAACAGAGTTAAAAGAAGGTGATTTAGCAGCAGTAGACAGGCTGTACCAAATTATAAAAGAATTGGAGACGGAACTCACCAGTGTGAAGGCAGGAACCGGCGGAGAGCTGGGGAGGGACCCTTTACATCCCCCTCAGCTACCCGTAGACACGACGAACGCAGCAGACGATGCACTGATGAGGGACCTGAAACAGAAAAACATGTTAATGGAAAAAGGTATGAGCGAAGGAATGAAAGAGATGATGAAGAAGATGGATGAAATGAAGGGATGTATGGAAGAGAGTAGAGTGAGGATGGAGAAATTGAGTTCGCTCCTGGAAGACAACACAACTGTTGCCAAACCGGCGAGTTATGCAAGTGTTGTCTCAATAGGGGTCGCTGAGCGAGACAAGGGCACTGCATTCAGTTGTGGTGTCTTCCAAGGATACGCAGGACTCGGGAGATGAGTTAATAAAGAAGATAAGGAAGACAGTAGATGCGAAGGATGGATGGGTCAAGGTGGAAAGAGTAAGAAAGGTTAAGAATAGAAGGGTAGTCGTCGGCTGTATAAACGAAGAAGAAAGAAATAAGGTTAAGGAGAGACTGGGAAAGAATGAGGGATTAGTTGAGGAAAAAGTGAAGAATAAAAACCCCCTTCTGGCCTTCATGGATGTAATGAAGTACGACAATGTCGACTTCGTTACTGCGTTCAACATCCAGAACGCGGCCATCCTTGAAGGCCTGAAGGGGGAGGAGAGAAAGGTGGAGGTAGTGTTTGGGTTGAGAGCGAGGAACCCCCTACAGAACCACCTTGTAGTTAGAGTTAGCCCACAGGTATGGAAGAGGTGTGTGAATGTAGGATACGCCCATATAGGTATGGGCAGAGTGAGAGTCGAGGACTATAGTCCATTGGTACAGTGCTTCCGCTGCCTTGGCTACGGGCACACGAAGAGGGTGTGTGAAAGAGGAGACGGAGCGATGCAGTCACTGCGCCGGTCCACCGCTTGCGACAAGTGGCTGCGGAGAGAAGAGCCTCAGTGCATCAACTGCACGAAGGCCAAGAGAGGTAGCGCGGAGCACAGTGCCCTTGATAGAGAGTGCGCAGAAAGGAAGAGGTGAGGTGGGGAGGATCTGCCCCTTACGAGGGACGGTGAAACCCTCGACGCCCGAATCTCTGCGGAATGGCTGGCGGAGACCTTCTACCCCGAGGACCAGGAAAGTGATGAAAGTGAGGAACATCGGCGGACGCGCCGGCGGGCGGAGTCCTTGGAATCCGAACCGCCGGCGGGTCCGGACGACCTTCATCATGGAGGAGTTGAAGAGAGCCGTAAGGTCTCAAAAAGGCCAAAAAGGCCCCCCGGGCGGATGGACTCAGGTCTGACATTTGCTAACACGCTGTAGAATGTAACCCGGAATGGTTCCTTGCTCTGCTGAATAGGTGCCTCACTGTCGCCTGCTTTCCCAAACAGTGGAAGCAGGCGACCGTGGTGGTGCTAAGGAAGCCGGGCAAGGAATCGTATCGGGTACCAAAAGCCTATCGACCGATCGGCCTCCTGCCTGTTCTCGGCAAAATCTTCGAGAAGATGCTGGTCGCTCGACTCAGGTTCTACCTGCTGCCCAAGATCAGCCCTAACCAATATGGCTTCATGCCCCAAAGGAGCACCGAAGACGCCCTCTATAGGTTGGTGAACCACATCAGGAAACGGAGGGAGGAGAAGAAAATTTCTGTTGTGGTTTCGCTGGACATAGAGGGGGTCTTCGACAGTGCTTGGTGGCCAGCCATAAAGGTTAGGTTAGCTGGGGTTGGGTGTCCGGGGAACCTGATGAAGAGTGAATGTAAGGTATGCGGGTATGGAAGTGAGCAGGGAGACCAACAAGGGGTGCGTGCAGGAATCCATAGGTGGACCAATCCTGTGGGACCTCTTGTTGGACCCCCTGCTATATATAGAAGATATGAATGTGAGGAACCAAGCGTTTGCCGACGACATTGTGATTGTGGTGGATGGGGATACGGCCCTAGAAGTAGAACAGAGGGCAAATAGAGTGCTGAACAGTATAAGGGAATGGGGGAGAACCAATAAGTTAAATTTCGCTCCCCACAAAACATATGCCTTACTTTCAACTAGAAAGTTAAAATATGATGTGCCTCGACTCTCGATGGGGGGTGTCGATGTAAAATACTCGAAATCGATAAAAATATAAGGGCTCACCATAGACCTTACATTTAATGAACATTTAGGAGACGTTTGCAAGAAGACCATAACACGCTATAAACAACTAGCTAGAGCAGCCAGAGTAGGTTGGGGGCTTAACCCCCAAATAGTTAAAACAATATATACAGGGTGAAAACCATTTAAAATGACCATTTTGACATCCTAACTTGTCCATACGCAATATTTAAAAAACTATTATCTTGTCTCAAGCAATGAGAGCTTACTATGGTAAAATGATACATTATCTAAAATAATATTGTGGTTTTATGTACCTTATTAAAAGTATTCAGGAAATGCAATTCTATTTTCAGACTGAAACCGGATTTTGTCCATACAAAATAATTTGTCCTCTTCATGACTAGCGTAACAAAAAACATTTTAAAAAGAATAGTAAATATTATATGGAAACGTGTGATTATTTTTTGTATTTAGATAATATGATTACTTATAGTTATTGGGTAAAGCTATCTTAATTTACTTCATTTGTATATATAAATACTTGTTTCCAAACAAATGTCCATTATTTTGTTCATTTTTGTTATTCCTTTTTCTCACAAGCTAATTTGGTAATATTTTATATTTATCAAATGGCAACACTCACTCTTTAAACGAGCCAATCCGATGCCAGAAGCGATACCTTGTCGGCCATTTTGTTATCGTATGTCAAAGTGAATAAATGCGTGCTTTTGTGACGGCGAAGGAAATTACAACTTCAATTCATCATTTTTGTTGTCTACTACACTCTACAGGTAAGAGAATACTTATATTTTTAATTCATTCATAAACACGGATTATTTTCATCATTATTGAAAAGTAAGGTGCTTTAACAATAGTGATTATCTTGTTTGATTTAAAATATTTGAGGTTATGTTCCAATTGTAGATTTTGATCATTTTTGTTACAATTTCGTCACGTTTTTTGTCACGTCACAAAAATGATATAACAAAAATGAACTAAAGACGCATTCACAGGTCTGGTTTAAATTGTATTAATTATGGGGTATATTAACTTAATAGCTCATCTGTCAAGCGCCCAAAATGGGCGTCTTACCCTAAAACTATTCAAAAGTTCTTCTTCTACTTTGCAGACCACCGATTTAGTATTTTGTTTCAAATATATAACTACATGTGTATTTGCGATAATTATATAAAAAATATATATATAGCTTTCATGGAAATTTCTTTAGATAATTTAATCAGTTTAATGAGAGTAATTGGAAATTGAAAAATTTTCGAAAATAGTTTGGACAGTTCGTGACAGATGAAAGTTAAATTAACCTAACCTTTTTTTACCCGACTGCGTAAGAAGGGTTATGTTTGCGTATGTTTGTATGTATGTAAGTATGTATGTATGTCCATTTCTTTGACACGCCCTACATCCCAAACGGCTGGACGAATTTTGACATTTGAGGCTCGACCGGGGAAATACCACGCGCTCACATAGACGTGGGACAGCCATGCTTCGGCACGAATGGGCCGGCTCTACCGGAGAAATACCACGCGCTCACAGAAAACCGGCGTGAAACAGCACTTGCGCTGTGTTTCGCCGAGTGAGTGAGTTTACCGGAGCTCATGAAAAGGCCATTTCAAAAATATAAAAATCATATCATGTTTTAACACAATTGTCAAAAAAGTGTAAAATAAAATAAAAAAAAAAATTAAATAATAAACTTGTACTAAATAAAAATTTGTGGTGTATAATAGTCTTATTTTTCTTTTTAGAATGCCGATGACAGCAGCTGAACGTCAGCGACTGTATAGACAGCGATTAAAGGAACAAAATCCACAAAAATTTTAAAAAATGAGAGTAAAAAATTTAAATAGAATCAAGAAGAACTATGTGAAAGTTTCTAAATTAACAGAAAATCAAAAATTGATTAGAAGGAAGAATTGGAGAAAGCTTAAGAAAAATCAAAACAAGAAACAAGACCCTCATGAGAAAACCAAAAAAAGTTCAAAAGATTATCAACGTTACTACAAACGGCTGAAAAAAGAAAATAAAAAACAAGAAAAAGTAATTAATCAGCAAAGAAAAAAAATACAAGCACTTAAAAAGAAAGTCTATCGACAAAAAATTCTCCTTGATTGCCAAATATCGACAAATGCCTCAGAGCTTTCACATCCTTGTATTCAAGAACAACCAATGTCACCAAATTCAAAATCAAATGAAATTATTCAAACCATGACTACTCTTTCAGAACAGGACAAAAAGAAAGTTAAAAAAATTGTACAAGAAAATTCTGTTCTAACAGAAGCAATTAAGCAGGAATACAATGTGAAAAATAAAAACATAAAAAAAGTTTTGAGAAATATCTTTACGTCTCACATTGTACGTAAGTATAAAATGCAATCAAATTTGAGACGAGTCATTGGTTTAAAAAGCAGAATCCGCAATCTTTCAAAAAGTGTTATTCCTAAACGAAACAGCAAGTTGGCAGAAAAAATTCGACGCTTTTACCTGCGCGATGATGTCAGTCGTGCTTCAGCAGGCAAAAAAGAAACTAAGACCTATAAAAAGCAGAAACATCAAAAACGGTACCTCCTCGATACCATGTCGAATTTACATAAAAAGTTTAAGGAAGAAACTGGTATCAAAGCTTCTATCAACACATTCCGCAGGCATAGGCATTTTTATATAGTCAAACCACGACTCTCATACCGTGAAACATGTGTTTGCAGAATCCACGCAAATATCGAGTTTAAATTTCAGGCATTACAAAAACTGAAGGTCTTAAATCCAGGTGTAAAATTAATGGATATGTTAGAAGAGATAGTATGTGACAAAAAATCCAAGGAATGTATGTATTCAGAGTGCAATATTTGCAAAACGGCGACTGTAACTTACAATTTTACTCAGAGAGGAAGAAATGACAACGTTACCTGGTTTGAGTGGACTACGAAAGAAGTGGAATATCAAAAGAATAATGAGACCAAAAAGACTAAAAAAATAGTTATTGAATCAAAGACTGAAAAACTAGAGATCCTATTAAGCCATTTTGAAAAAGAACTTAAAAAGTTTAAAGAGCATTATTTTAATATTTGGCAACAATATAATGTATACAGAAATCTTAAAAATAGTCTGCAAAATAATGAGGTCATGGTTCATTGTGATTTCTCAGAAAATTACAGTTGCAAATTCCATCGGCAAATACAGGCTGTCCAATTCGGTTCGCAAAACCAAATTTCGTTGCACACGAGTATGATGTATATTCAAGGTTCGAAACCTCAATCATACTGCACCCTATCTGATTCAACGCATCATTCACCAGCAGCAATATGGGCGCACCTAAAACCAATTCTGATAGATATCAGAACAAAACATCCGGAAATTGATACTGTTCACGTATTTTCAGATGGGCCTGCCACTCAATACAGGCAAAAAAAGAACTTATATTTGTTTAAATTATATCTTGAAGATTTGGACTTCAAAAAAGGAACTTGGAACTTTTCAGAGGCATATCACGGAAAGGGGGCTGCTGATGGAATTGGAGGAGTAATCAAGCGTCTTTTAGATACTAAAGTGTCGCATGGAATTGATGTTTTGAACACCTCAGTAGCCTACGCTGTTCTCAAAGAAGACACAAATGTAAATCTTTTCTGAATTAAGGAATCGGATATCAGCGAGATAAAAAGCAGAAATCAAACAGCATTCAAAGCTTTAGTGTCAATTCCTGATACCATGAAGATACACCAGATACAAGCCGATTCAGAAAACTGCTCAAATGAAGTAAAGTATCGAGTTTTGAGCTGCTTTTGTAATAGTTCAAGCTTGAGAGGGTTTTGTGACTGTTATGATACTAGAAAACACATTCTTATAAAGCCACGTCCCAAAAAGCGGTTTAGGCTGATTTCCTCATCCGATTCAGAAGATTTTCAGCCTTTAGTATTTAAAAAACGAAAAGCCAAACGAGAACTGATTGATTCTTCTACTGTCATTCAGAAATCTAAGTACAAAATACCTGATTCCTCTAGCAATAAGTCAAAAATCATTCCAACTGTACCTGATGTCGATATTGGTGATTCTGATTCAAATGGTTCTGAAATATTCAATATATCACGCGTTGTTAATAAAACTACACTGCCTGATACAAAGACGCCTGTAATTAATAAAGAGCCGCCTGTGACTATTTTGTCAAGCGTTCGAGTTAATTATTCACTTACTGATTTAAAGAAAATGATTTGTACAAAGAGGCAAAACGTACCTTCATGTGGTCTAAAAAAAGACTATCCTAAAATGTTAAAACAACCAGCAACTGCACTGGCAACAAAGATAAAAAATTTTTTTGGTACTTCTAGTGAAAGTGAGTAGGTATTCCATTGGTTTTTGATGCCGATTTTCTATTTTTGACAAAAAATAAATAATTGTTAAACAGTTAAGATTTACTGTCCATTCATAGTAAAAAAACTAACAGGTGTCAATTCTGTAAATTGAATAAAAATTAGATAGAAATAATTAACCATTAGTGTGAATTGTAAACAGACCCTAAGTTTTCATTTTTGTTACTTTTTTGTTACGAATTTCATTTTTGTTACGGTTTCATTTTTGTTTCATTTTTGTCACATTGGTCATTTTAAATGATTTTCACCCTACAGCAGTTATAGAGCCGACTATTTTGTATGCATCAGCACCGTGGGCACCCACCGTGGAAAAGATGGGGATCCAAAAAAGGCTCAACTCCGTTCAACGGGGTTTTGTCCAGAAGATCTGCAGAGCATATCGGACCGTCTCCCTGAACTCTGCGATGCTGCTGGCTGGGGTACTTCCTCTTGACCTCAGAATACTCGAAGCATCGAGGCTTTATGAGATTAAGAAAGGAGTACCACACCCGGTGTTGAGGGACAGGGAGGTGGAGCGAATGGCTCTAGCGATTGAGGACCCACATCCGGTAGAGCTGAGGTTCGGGTTGGTAGACGAGGACTCATATGTAGACGTGGTTAACAGCCACGTCTATAGGATCTATACGGACGGCAGCAAGATTGAGGGTTGAGTCGGAGCCGCACTCTCCATATGGTAGGGTGAGGCCGAGACGAAGGCCGTCAAGATTGCATTGCCGCCGTATTGCACCGTCTACCAAGCTGAGCTTCTAGCGCTCCAGAGAGCAGTAAGTATAGCCTGCAAGAGTGGAATGGCGAAGGTCGGTAGCCTTAGCGATTCCAGATCGGCTCTCCAGGCAGTCACTCTTAGTTCCCCTCATGCCCTGGCAGTGCAAACTAGGGCGGCCCTCCGAAAAGCTGCATCGCAGAGGCGGGAGGTCTCCCTGTTTTGGATTAAAGCGCACGCAGGGTTAAGAGGGAATGAGAGGGTTGACGAATTAGCCAAGGAGGCCGCGCTGCGATTGAAAAGGAGGCCCGACTACGATCTGTGTCCTGTTTCATTCGTCAAGCGTATCTAAAGAGAGGATACGATTGAGGAATGGGACAGGAGATACGAAGTAGGAGGGATGGCCGGAGTTACGAAGCTCTTCTTTCCAAGCGCTGCTGCTGCATACAAGATAGTTAAAAAGATAGACATAACACACCACACCCCACAGATCCAGACCGGACACGGCGGATTCGCCTTCTACTTGAACAGATTCAAGCTGAAGGAGGATCCGTCGTGTTGGTGTAAGCCGGGAGTTGAGGAGACGGTTCCTCACCTGTTACTGGAGTGCCCAATTTTTGCTAGCAATAGATATGATATTGAGCAGAAATTGAGCACATCTATGACGGGTGAGAATCTTCCTTCCATCCTGGGGGGAAAAA
The DNA here is from genome assembly GCA_037179445.1 of Phengaris alcon alcon. Classification (NCBI taxonomy): domain Eukaryota; kingdom Metazoa; phylum Arthropoda; class Insecta; order Lepidoptera; family Lycaenidae; genus Phengaris; species Phengaris alcon. The sequence goes on along the minus strand of JAYRCH010000068.1, from coordinate 55,428 downwards.
AGAGGGATATCTTCCTGGCTTTTTGCAAGAAGATAGTGGGAGTAGTAAATAAGAAAAACTGTGATAAACTTGTGTGATATTAGTGTAGGCTCTAGATGTAGGATTAGACTGTGATAGTAGGGTTAAATTGAATGTGTGTGCCGTAGTTTTATCTTTTTTAGTATCTTTTATCAGTGACATATTGAATTATATTATATTAGTAAATTTTATTGGATATTATTGTATTTTATAGGATTTTTATTGAAATTTTATTGGTTTTTAAACAATTGTTTTTTATATCTCTGATTTTTTACATATTGCTCTTTATATTTTTGACATGTGCCTAGTACTTCACTACAAATAATGTATACATAATGTATACATGTATACAATGTATATATGTATAATGAGATAAGAAAAATTGTAAAGTAGATGTAAGACCATTAAAAAAGAAAATAGAAAAAGAATTAAAAAGAGAAAAAGACTCAAAAAGAAAATAACAAGCCCTGATAATGTTAGGGGGACGGAAAAAAAAATGTTTAATATTAATGTTATTAATAAACATCCTCATGGTTAGAACAGGCCCAGCAGAGAAACCCTGAAACTTTGTTTATAATAGAGAAAATTAGAACAGGAGATATTCATACCAATCGATACGTATTTAGGAATAACTTACTTTATTATAAATGTTCTTTAGATCAAAAATGGAAGCTCTATGTGCCTAAATGTTCTCGACTGGGTATCGTAAGACTATTCCATGATAAGAATTGCCATGTCGGTCCAGAAAAGTCATTCTGGTTTCCCGGTATGAACAAATTTGTTTCAAAATATATTTCGCACTGTTTAGTTTGCATCAAAGGGAAGTTTCGCAGCGGTCCTCACCAAAGCCTTTTACACCCAATAGACAAGGTCCCCATCCCATTTCATACCGTACATATTGATTGTACAGGTCCTTTCACTGTTTCCAATGGGTTCAAATATGTTCTTATTGTAATTTGTGCTTTTACTAAATATTGTATTTTAAAACCATTGAAATCCATGAGCGGCGAAGAGACCATAGACGTATTACGTGACAGTGCTACTAATTTTGCAAATGAAGCTCTAAGTAATATTTTTTTAGACAATGGAATGTTTAACATCATTTGATCTCTAACGGCACTCCACGTGCCAATGGGTAAGTGGAGTGTTACGTTACTACTAAATATGCTAATAAATATGCTGACAATCACTTGTAATAACGAAACAGAATGGCCGAGTTGTCTTTGTAAAGTCCAGCAAAGTTTAAATACTACTGTTCAGAAATCAACTGGTTTTTCTCCAATGAGGTTACTGATAGGTCGCGATGGTAATATCCCCTGCATTCAGGCTCGTCTATCTGATATCGGTGAGCCAGCTCTCCCCAATTCTGGGCACGTGAATGATACCACATCTGAGGATAGACGAAAGGCGTATGATATGATGAAAATGGCTTCTAAAAAGAGCAAGTCTCTATTTGATACGACTAGAAGATATAACAAGGAATTTTCGATCGGAGATACAGTGTACGTCAGTCAAGACCACCGCCGCCATAGCAAATTAAGTCCTTAATATAAAGGCCCTTATCAAATAATTGAAGTTATGGACAATGATCGATTTAGACTTCAAGGCAGAGGACGGTTCCATGATATTACAGTTGCGAAAGAAAAACTTAGACTCTGGCCAGGCGAGTGGACAGAGGAGAATGTCCTCATAGAAGCAGGTACGTTCTAAAATATAGATATTTTTTTATTTTTTTTGCGATTGTTAATGTCAACCTGGTGGAAGATTCGGTACTAATGTACGTGTAGTACGACGGATCTATCACGACAGGTGTGACTAGATGTGTGAGATGTGTAATTGCTGTTGTTAGTTAAACTGGTGTGATGTCTGGACATCACGATACAGAACGTGGTGGGACAAAACACGACAGTTGAACGTAGATTTTACTGCCTGATCGGCCTGGTGAAAAGTCTAGACATTACACGGCAGTATGTAATGGGATTGATCACAACAGCCCGATGAGATTATAAGTATTACATAAGTGATTAAAAACACTTCGAGAATGAAGTGTCGTTCAGAATGGCCGTGTGAGATCTCGGATAATCAATTGATTGATTTAAGTACAAATAATTATTTAAATAACATTATTAAATTAATTTATGATTTATAGTGATAATATGAATCAATTTATGATTAGTTTTAAAGTTTTATCATTTTGTTTACAAATCAACACATGTAAGTTTAAGATTCTTATTACATTGATTTATACTAAGCAATTGTATGTAGGTACATCGTATTATTAATTAAATAATGATTTATAGTGACTGTATAAACTAATATTCTATTATTAATACTTAAAAGTTGTCATTCTGCTTACAATTAATAAAAACACATGTTCCTGTTAAGATATTTTTAGTATAGTAAATAGCTAAATTAACTGCTGTTTATGTTATTTACATTATTTAAATTAATGGATTATTGCTATAGATCATAGCAGCCTAGAGTTTACACTGATTAGTAAATTGATTTTACTTAATATATTTCAATAAAATTGTTTTCTTTACAAAATGTTATTATTTTTTACTATTTAATTATAATAGTCTTTATACCACTGCTGACACATGAATTTTAGAACCCCATGGGAAATGAAAAATTATGTATTATAAAGAACATGAGTTTGACAAAAGGAGGAGGATCTCCGTCTTGATTCTCTATCTAAAATACAAATCAATAAAATAAATTTAGGGCCTAACCAGGAATATAAAAAAACTTGAACGTGTTTCATTTTTATTGCAGGAACACTACGAAAAGTTGGTATGTGTTCGGCCTAATCTCGAAGATCTGTTATTAATTATTATATTTTTAAGTTAATTTAGTGCATATGGCCAAGTTTTGTATATTCCCGCTCAAGCTACAAAAACAGTACCTTATAGTTTATACATAACATTAAACAATTGTAAACATTACTAAGTAGTGGCTGTAGGCTGAGCTGGTGATGATCTCTCAAACGAGATTAAGATGTTTCTTTAAGTTTTTTAAGGGGCATCATATATGGCAAAGATAATTTAATATTTTATGTTTTACAATATCGCTTGCTGTAAAGTTTATACAAAAATATATAAAGTTTATATTTATAGTATGAACTATCACAGATGGCGAAGATAATATATACTTTCAACTTGGCGATAACGCGCCCGCGCTATCAGATATTACAGTACACTTCATATAATCTTCAGACATCTTAAAATAAAATATCACAGTATCTTCGTCATCTGAGACGCCTTTAATGGTAATTAGATTTTTATCTATCATATAAAACTTATGGGAAATAAATGACAAATAAGGGTATAATATATTCCTTATAACGTAGCTCGTACCATACAGGGATATAGGTTAAGTCAAAGTTGATCCTATAAAGGGATAAGTTCCCAACATTTTTTTGTATTTTATACACATATTTTTACTAGCATTAAAAATAATAATAAATCTCATTAGCTAGATAAAAACTATTTAAAAAATAGAGAAGAGAGAAAGTTATTAATTTTTATGAAAAACTTAAAAGTAAAAAATCTCGAAAAATATTAATTTTTATAGGTTAATATAGTTTAGTTTAGGTAGTATAGGTTTCATTGTAGACTAAATTGGAAATATGGGAAATTCAACCTTTTAAAGGATCAACATCGACTTAACTTGTAACTCTGTACTCTGACCAAGGCCAAACCAAATTGGACCAAACCTCCCCATGACCTCGTTCCCGCGCCATCTGCAGCCTATTTGCAGTGCATCTTGCACAACGCGACATCTCTTCCTATGGGCGGCCACGGCCACGGCGTCTTCGCCATTCTCCCAAGCAATGCTTATTTTTGTCCCATATTCGGGATCCGATCCTTACTTTGGCTTTGTTGATGCTTGTTTTAGTACCCAGAATTTCATAGATTGATTGACATGTTGAATTCATAATACTGAAAAATAAAAAGCAGTGGTTTAGTGTACGAACTATTAAGTAACTTGATGGTTTTATGATATTATTTAAAAAATTGCATGGTGCTAAAAAGAAAAATGATACCTAAATCTTGACCCTTGTTCAGGGCTTCTCAAACTTATTTTAACGGTTTAAACCCAGCCTAAACTAATATATGTATTACCTATTAAGTAGTTGTAGTTTTAGTAGCCTTATACAGGTGTATGCAGAGCAGTCCCGATAACTTCGTGGGCTTACAAAAGGGCATGAGATATATCCATTGGTACAAGTCAATGGTCATTTGCTTTTTTTTAATCGATTGTTATTTTAAAAGAAATTTAAAGAAGTGTCAATAAAAATATCGGTATTTATTATCTAGTGTTAAACAGGTTAAGTTATTAAACAATAAAAAGCAAAAGGAAGTGGCTCAGTGATGTTTATTCGTAAACGCCTGAACAAACTTACAAGACTTATAAGCAAGTACGCTATTAACTTTTTTATATTTTAACTCAGCCAAGTACTTGGCTAGTAAGACAACAACAGCTTCTATTGAGCAGTTTAGTCATAATAATATGACTTAATAAAACACCTTGGAAAATTTCCAAATAATAATTTAAATTAACCTGTAAGACAACAGAGGAAGTCTCTAGCATTGTAGGTAGGTACCTATAAGTAATCATGAAAATAATATTTTAATTAAAGATAATAAACTATGTAAACTTACGCTGGTGCATCAAAACATACAAGGTATGTCTAGTAAGGAATTAGAAATTGAGTTGTTTTTAAACAATAATTTAGACATTTGCGGGCTTCCATTGGAAGTGGTAGCTTAGCTTAGTGCTTACTATCTGTATGCTGAGTGCGAGTTTTTGTCTGCGACGACTACTCGCCGTGAGGGAGTTAACTACAATTTGTATGGAATTAGTTACGTACCATTGTCTGCCACTAGCATGCCATGCAAATTGAAGTTAACTTCTTCAAGACGAGTAGTGAAAAAAACTCGTACTCAGCACACTGACCGTTGTTATATATGTTCATTTACCGATCTTACTTCAGTCAAAAAATAAATCTGCATATACTGCTTGTGCGTTGATAAGCTGCGATTATAACTCACCATCAGATAACAACAGTTCGGTTATGGCTTACAAATAACTAGATTGTTTTTAAAAGTTGGGTTATACCCAATTGCGTAAATCATATATAACCCATGTTACCCGGGCTATTATGAATCTATGAGACCATTACGATGGTTTATTTATTTATTTATTTAAGGTTAATTAAAACGGGTGACCCCAATTACATCAATTAACTAATAACTAAGTTCTTATACAAAATTAATAATAAAAATTAAAATAACATTAATATTATCAACAAACAAATTACAAAATAACTTTACAATGGAAAATACAATTACATTTTTTACCTAGCTATAGAAGAGACTCTTTCGTACTTTCCCTTACAAAATTTCAAGCATACTTTCTTCACATCCATCCACTTATCAGCAAACACATCACACTCAGGATTGGCAGACAGAAGGGCGTTGATCAGGTCTAACGCACGGTACAGTGGTGACTCATCTCTCGCGACAGATCGACATGCCGGCGGTGTGAATAATTTGGGCCGACGACTAGGACGGTGTCTCAGGAAGTTCTCGGGCACATACAAGCGGCAAATCAGAGTCTGAAGTTCCGGACAATCTATATCACCACGAAGTGCTTTTATAATTTTCAAAATTAGGTCTACACCTCTCCGGACCTCCGGACCTCCGGACTCTCCTTTATGTATAACTGAACATTGGTTTAAGAAAAATGAAATTATGTTAAATCTTGGTACTTATGCACCAGCTGGCTAGTTCTTTCTACAGAGAAAAAGAGACGGCTCACTTATATTAATTAAGAAGAATTTAAAATATAAAGAACGTAAAGAGATAGTAGATAGTAAGCCTCTCTACACAACGAACAACTGAAATAGCCTGTATAGAGGTGGGACACTTTATTAATAATAAAGCGTAGCGTTAGCGTATACAGGCCTCCTTTAGGGTTATACGATTCATTTGAAAAAATAATGGAAACGTTATTAACTATGATAAGCGTATCTAACAAACATATATTATTGTGTGGTGATTTTAATAAAAATATTTTAGATAGTAATTCCACCACTGTTAGATTTACTTCATTGTTAAAATCATATAACTTAACTCATATATTCTCCGAACCAACAAGGATCAGTGACAGCTCTGCTACATGCATTGATAACATTTTTACCAACATAGATCCATTAAATAAAGAAGTCATTAACATACTAAGCTCTGATCACTGTGGACAGCGGGCCATTTTCCCTATAGATAATAATTGCAAACAATTACACAAGGACAGAAACACATGTATACCAATAAATGTCAAACATATTGAGAAGTTTAGAGGTGAAATTATAGCTAATATTGGACATTTAGAGTATTATAGTAGCCCGGATATGTCGTTTGGTAAATTGTTTAAATTAATTAAATATAAATTTGATACTATTTATACCTCTAAGACAGTGAGAACAAACAATAAAAGTAAATTCAGTGAATGGGCAACTTTAAGCCTATTCAAAAAGAAAAGTGACAACCAAACTTCACGTAAATAGAAATACCCGAAATAAGCATAAGCTTGATGTACCAGTGACGAGACTTAGTAAAGTAAAGAATTCGTTTAAAGGCCAGTGTATACGCCTATACAATAAGATCCCAGAAAGCATCAATAGATTGAAAAATTTTGCACGCTTTCGCGCTTGAAAATTTTGAACGCACACACAGAGCACAGTGCTTTTGGATCCAGGGTTATACCTTGGTGCCTAAAATCTTATTTTTTGGTAGCATATTCTTGTGTTACTTCAGAAAAATCACTATATGTGTGCATATAAATTTCGAGGAGTTCCCTCGTTTCCTCGTGGATCGCATTATCAGTTTTCCACTTTAGTGACTAAAGGACCAATTTCGAATTATACCCTTTACAACCACAAAATAATTTTGTAAATAGGTCCATAAATGCCAGAGTAATGTTCAAAGATATCCGTGTCGGTGTAAAATACTATGAGGAGTAAGTACCTTTTATATCATCTTTTTGTGATGATGTATGGTGTCATGATGGTGGTGATGATGATGATGATTACTCTAATTGACATAGTGGCATATGCTTGCAGTTCTTAAAACAACGCCGAAATCCCCAAACATGTATCTATAAGGAGTCAGAAGTTCTGTTCAGTACTTTGGATCCAGGGTAGAAAATCTTACTTTTCCGTAGTATATGCCTGGACTACTTCTTTAAGTCAAAATCATATAAGTGTCCATATAAATTTCGAGGAGTTCCCACGATTCCTCATGGATCCCATCTGGAAGTCGGTTAATTGGTTAACGTAACCAAAACGCGTTAGTGAAAACCGCATTCAAATCGGTTAAGCCGTTGACATCGTACGCGCAAAAACAAATATCGCAGGAACCGTACATTTTTCCGCAATAAAAGTAGCCTATGTCTTAATCCAGAGTCTAAACTACTATCATACCAAATTTCATCAAAATCCGTTCTGTAGATTCTGAGATTAGCGCATACAAAAATTCTAAAAATCATTGTTTTGGGTTCTATGTCGTTCATAAAGCCCCCTGTAATAGCTTTTCTTATATAATATCTTTCATGTACAGACAGCGACCAGTTACGATTTTATTATATGTATAGATTTGTTGCTATAGCGGCAACATAAATACATCTGTCTAGCTATCGCGGTTAAGGAGATACAGCCTGGTGACAGACGGACAGACAGCAGAGTCGCAGTAATTAAGCCTATTCAAAAAGAAAAGTGACAACCAAACTTCACGTAAATAGAAATACCCGAAATAAGCATAAGCTTGATGTACCAGTGACGAGACTTAGTAAAGTAAAGAATTCGTTTAAAGGCCAGTGTATACGCCTATACAATAAGATCCCAGAAAGCATCAATAGATTGAAAAATTTTGCACGCTTTCGCGCTTGAAAATTTTGAACGCACACACAGAGCACAGTGCTTTTGGATCCAGGGTTATACCTTGGTGCCTAAAATCTTATTTTTTGGTAGCATATTCTTGTGTTACTTCAGAAAAATCACTATATGTGTGCATATAAATTTCGAGGAGTTCCCTCGTTTCCTCGTGGATCGCATTATCAGTTTTCCACTTTAGTGACTAAAGGACCAATTTCGAATTATACCCTTTACAACCACAAAATAATTTTGTAAATAGGTCCATAAATGCCAGAGTAATGTTCAAAGATATCCGTGTCGGTGTAAAATACTATGAGGAGTAAGTACCTTTTATATCATCTTTTTGTGATGATGTATGGTGTCATGATGGTGGTGATGATGATGATGATTACTCTAATTGACATAGTGGCATATGCTTGCAGTTCTTAAAACAACGCCGAAATCCCCAAACATGTATCTATAAGGAGTCAGAAGTTCTGTTCAGTACTTTGGATCCAGGGTAGAAAATCTTACTTTTCCGTAGTATATGCCTGGACTACTTCTTTAAGTCAAAATCATATAAGTGTCCATATAAATTTCGAGGAGTTCACACGATTCCTCATGGATCCCATCTGGAAGTCGGTTAATTGGTTAACGTAACCAAAACGCGTTAGTGAAAACCGCATTCAAATCGGTTAAGCCGTTGACATCGTACGCGCAAAAACAAATATCGCAGGAACCGTACATTTTTCCGCAATAAAAGTAGCCTATGTCTTAATCCAGAGTCTAAACTACTATCATACCAAATTTCATCAAAATCCGTTCTGTAGATTCTGAGATTAGCGCATACAAAAATTCTAAAAATCATTGTTTTGGGTTCTATGTCGTTCATAAAGCCCCCTGTAATAGCTTTTCTTATATAATATCTTTCATGTACAGACAGCGACCAGTTACGATTTTATTATATGTATAGATTTGTTGCTATAGCGGCAACAGAAATACATCTGTCTAGCTATCGCGGTTAAGGAGATACAGCCTGGTGACAGACGGACAGACAGCAGAGTCGCAGTAATAGGGTCCAGTTTTTAACATTTGGGTACGGAACCCTAAAAATTATTGTAAAAATCAATAAAAGGAATGTTTGTTTTAAATTTTTTTCTTACCGACTGCAATTCATACGGGAATATGCCTCCTACTGTAGAAGAGAAAGATGATGTTGCCTAACTAGTAGCTGTTGGCTATGAGCCCCGACAGGCTGGAGGGAATCTCGAAACGCTTTTCGATGGTCGTGATCACCGAGTTGATGTATCCCGAGCTCAACACTTGTTGTAACGTCACAAGGATTGAAACGAAAAATATGAATACTTGGAACAAAATATAATCTCAAATGCACTATCTATATATAAGTATATATTGCCGTATCTCAGTTATCAAAACCTTTAGTTGATACGGAGGTACATTGTTTGGAAATTACAATTAGACTACCTTTTAACTGTTGTTGTATAGGTACAGAGTTTTGTTTCCAAAACCCTAAATTGTACTGGTCTTCCATATTCCGGATCATATAGCCCCAGCCTATGGGCATATAATACATGTCGAAGCAATTCCTCAGTCCCATCAAAAGATTATACAATACACACAATCTCCAATACAGTCTGAAAAAATGAATTATTAAAATAAATCTAATCACAAGAGAATAATTTCATTCTGGATTGTGCATATGTGTATAGAAATTTAAAGCACATATGGACTCTCATAAATATTCTTTCATAACTGTGAACATAGAATATGTTTTTAAAGTTCTTCAAATGTTATGGCTTATTTTAGCCTCCTCCTCCTCAAGAGTTTTATGCATGATATATAAGCATGAAAGTTACAAACTAGTACCTCTTATGCCAGTGCACAGTGGGATAAAAAATGGATCTTTAATAAAAATCGTCACATCTAATTAACCTCGCCATTAATTTATATCTAAGCCTATTCGACAATACCCCACATAATGGGGTAGAATGACAAAACATCCCCACTTTACAACCCACCACTAAAATAAAATTATTATGTTATGATTCCAAAAATTCAATTGTATACATACACAATGTATAGTTTTATCTACAGAGTAAAATTATAAGGGTTCCAAGTGGTAAAGATACTTACCAGAAGCATAATAAACTTCTCCGCTGTATGGTATAGATATATCATGAACAAGCCTACCCCAAGTACCTGATAGAAAAATATTTGGTTTTAAAATATATAATCTTTGTATTATCCACTCAATACTACGAGGGCGGCACTGAAAATTTCTGGAATCAAGGAAGTGACACAACATTACTATTTAAAAATGTATTTATTGCTTTTCGAAGTATTCTCCGCGAAATTTGACACATTTTTCCATACGATGGAACCAATCATTGAAGCAACCATTCCATTCGGAAGTTGGGGTCTCCAAAATGGCCGTTTTGTAGGCGTCCACAGCTTCTTCAGGTGATGAAAATCTCTGACCACGCAATTTATTCTTTATTTTAGGGAAAGTATAGAAATCATTAGGGCTTAGGTCGGGGCTGTACGGCGGATGGTCTAATAATTCTATGATTTCTTGCTCTAAAAACTCTTTTGTTCTGTGCGCGGTGTGAGAACTCGCATTGTCGTGATGGAGGATGATACGGCGGTTGCAGTTCTCTTTACGGAGTTCAGAAACGACCTGTGGCAAACAAATGTTAGCATACCATTCTGCATTAACCGTTCTTTGTGCCTCAAGAGGAATAGTCGCAACATGGCCGGTTTTGGAGACAAACGTGGCCACCATTTTTTTTGCAACACTCCGTGAACGAACAATTTTTGTTGGCTTTAACTCATTTTCGAACACCCAAACTCGTGACTGGTTTTTTGTTTTGGGTTCGTACGCGTATATTCAGGATTCGTCACCTGATACGATGTTGTATACAGCATTTGAGGATCCTGCGTGGAATCTTTCGAAAGTTCTGACGCACCAAGTAACGCGAGCCGCTTTTTGCTCTTCACAGAGCAAATGCGGTATCCATCGGGAAAACAACTCTTTTATACCTAATTGTTCATGCAAGAATATTTGTATTTGACTCATGCCAATGTCTAAGGTTGCCTGAATTTCGCGGTATGTCACATGTCGATCTTCCTCAATCAGCTTACGCACAGCATCAACGTTTTCTTGGGTGACTGCAGTTTTTGGACGACCTTGACGGGGATCATCACTGAGCTTGACACGTCCACGTTGAAATTCAGCAAACCAGCGATAAATTGTGGTTTTGGATGGGGCTTCATCACCAAATGCAGAAATCATCCGGTCAACACTGTTTTTGTGTTAAACCACTTCGAAAGTCATAATAAATCATCGCTCTAGAATTTTCTCGAGTCAATTCCATTTTCTCAATGACTAAACAAGTTTGACAAGACCTTGTGACAAGACCGAGAATCTTTTTTTAAATAAATAAACGGTATTCGATTTTTAAAACCAAGGAGTTTTAAATTAAAAAGATTTTAATATGACAGGAACAGTGGAAATATTTCATTCCCGATACTTTTAGTGCAGCCCTCGTAATATGTCACTTACAATAACTATGATAAATATCTTGTGTATCTTAAATTATTTATATATTTTTTCTTTATATTTAATAATATTTATATATTATTTAAATTATTATAAATTTCTATTTCTACATATTTGTATCAGCAATATTATTATAATATTCACTACAATACATCTCTTCTGTAATAAACAGAGTACATTCAGTAAGTTGACGACCTCTGTGGCTCAGTTGTTATAGTGTCAACGCTTAAGGCGGAGGTTGCGGGTTTGAATCCCTCTGAAGGGACAAAAAGTTTTTTGTGTTCCTGGGTACTGGGGATGTGTATTATTATTAAATATACATATGTATAGTATAATAAAAATCTTATATATATGTATTGTATAAAAAGCATTAAATATACTTCCGTTGTCTGGTACCTGTGATACAAGTTCTTCCGTTACTTGGTACAGGACCAGATTGACGTGGCGTGGAAGCGTCCACAGATAATTATTATTGTAGTAAGCCAATATGAAGGCAAAGATGCATTACATTATCTTTTGTGTGTGTGTGATACTTAAAATTACTATGTAAAGCTATACATCCCAGGATGTAATGATATAAAATATAGCTGCCGTCTCTGGACTCCTAGATAAATTATAAAGCCTTACCTATTTGACCAGGAAAGTCCAATTTTGGAATTGCAAGCCTATTAATATGCCTACTCCATGTGTACCTGTCATTTTCTTCAAAATATCGATCACATACCCTGTACTTGAAATAGTCGAAAGTTTTCTTTATTGAAGTCGATAAGGGAAACGATGTACAACCTGACCCTAAAAGAAAACTTCCAACCTACCTAAGTCTTAACTGTACACCTCGTGTCATGTTTTTGGATTGTATTAAAATAGTAAACAAGCAATGCTTTATTACTGTTGTGTTTTTTACTACTTTAATTTGACTTATTATACTTAAACAAAATAAAATCTAACTATTTTTCGTCGACTTACTATTTTTAGGTTATGTTCAATAGATTATATTGAATATGTTTTATATTTACTTACTTTATGCTGGTGGGCAGCCAAAAATGCATCTTAAGCTCATGGTGATTTCCTTTCTCGACTTTCTTATTTATATTAAACAAGAAAAACCAATAAAATTATAGATGTTAAGTACTATTCTGTTTTGTAAAAATAATATCGTCGCTAAAGTTCTAACACTACGTATAGGTATCAAAGATAGTCACTTTGAGGAGAGTGAAAAAACCGAATAATTTGAACGTATACTATTACAGTACTATTTTGTATACACCTCTCATAATAGATTTAATTTTAAAAACTCATTAGTTTTTTATAAAAATTGGTAATTTAAACCTTTTTTGTGACATACTTTGTGTTTTCCTATTGTCCAAGCTAGCACGTACATTGCTGACTCTACATCATTTCTTTGCATTGCGCGGCAAAGTGCACGCTGTCGGGCCCAGTCCGTATCAAGCAATCATACCGCGCACTCATAATCATTTTAGCAATTAGTATTCGTGTTAATAAATATCAATATCATATCAAGGACTTTTACTTATCAATATCATCAAAAGGTGTAGTTGAGTAAGCAGCTCCTACATCCTTTTTGGTCCTTCGAGTGACTTTTAATCAATGAAATCAGTGACTATCAATTTATCAGTGACTATTATAATTATCATTAGTGACTATTGACTATCAGTGTATAACAATCATCAAGCAGCAGTAGTGATCATCATCAACATCATCAATCAGCATCAACAATCAGCACAGTCAAATCAAACGTAGCAGCACACAAAGTAAGATCTTTCTATTTTTACAACACCTCGTTTTCTCGATTCAATCATGTCGAGCGTGGAGGAACTTCTAGCAAACCAGCAGCAGCTGGTAAACAAAGTAGAACAATCATACACGAACTTTAAAAAGGACGGCGCGGACCGTAAAACGCCGGACTACATCCAAGCAAAATTACACACCCTAGATCAATATTGGGCTGAAATTGAAACCAATCATAAAAAATTATGTACGTACGAGTTTGCCCAGTCCTTCACGTATTTTAAAAATTATCAATTCGAGACAGCAAAAGAAAGATTTCAGCAGATTCGGTCTGCCATAGCCAACTATCAGCCGCCGGCGCCAGCGAGGGCTGGACCATCCACCCCGCTGATTAGGCCTGCGACACCTCTGGCTGACGCAGCAGCGTCACGCCAGCCTTCACCATTGCCAGGAACTCAATCTCATGGCACAAATAGTAGAACTGACGAATCATTAAGGCGTCAGAATAGTAATTTTAAAGCTTTTCGCCATACAATAGCAAACATTGCTTTAGATATGATCAACGAAAAATGGGAATTTGAACATTTGCTCCGAAATATTCAGTCTCGCTGGACAGCAATAGATTCTCTACACTGGGAGTTAGACAGTGAGCTAGGGGAATATGGAGTATGAGCAGACATTTTACCAAATAGAAACAGAATACAACGACGTAGTCAAGGCTATCAACCGGAAGTTATGGTCAACTTCTCATAGGGAACAAGTAACTCCACATATAGAAATTCCTGTTTTCAATGGCACTTATAATCAGTGGACTTCTTTTAAGGATTTATTTACAGAGACTATTCATAGTAACCCATCATTGTCTAGTGCGCAAAAAATGCAATTCTTAAAAACTAAAGTTGGGGGGAGGCAGCAAGTCTCATCCAACACCTTAATATTTCCTCAGATAATTACACTATCTGTTGGAAAATTTTGAATCATCGGTATAATAACAAAAGATTAATTTTTAACTCTCACGTTGATATTTTACTTAGCATGCCAGTTGCTCATCATTTATCAATAAATAATATTAAACGCGTTCATGATACCGCTTTAGAGACTCTAAACGCTATAAAAAATATAGAAATTAATATCTCATCTTGGGATCCTTTACTAGTCTATCTTTTGTCGCAAAAATTAGATTCAGAACTACATAGCGAGTATTTAGCATCGGTAAAAAATCCACGTGAATTGCCAAATCTTGAAGATTTTTTAATATTTTTAGAGAGTAAATTTACTACTTTAGTCTTCTAGAAGAAAGTATGATAATGGTGCATCAAATTATATAATCGCTATATTTCACCTAGTAATAAAAATACGATGGTACATAATAATTCTAAAAGCTATAACATGCATAAAAACTTTAACATAAAACAATCATTTCCAACGCAAAATAAAATTTCGCAATCGTTTTCGCATGATAAAAATGCTTCAACTGTCAAATTGCATAAATGTCCCGTATGTAACACGAGCGATCACGCTCTTTTTAGCTGCCCGCGCTTTGACGAAATGCCGCCTTACTTAAAGCGTAAAATCATTAAAAAGCATGACATATGTCAAAATTGCCTTTATTGTCATAACAATAAAGCTTGCTTTTCTATTAAACGTTGCAGACAATGCAATGAAAAGCATAACACTCTTTTACACGAAGCGTTTGCGCAACAAGCGGCTTCTAAACACGAGCCAACGCAAATGAGTTCTCACGTTTCACTGCAACGTGGGATTCCAGAAATCCTTTTAGCAACGGCCATCATCAACGTGCGAAAATTAGATGGGACTTACGTTCAAGTGCGTGCTTTAATAGATCAAGGTTCCCAAATATCTCTAATTACTGAGCATGCCGCTCAGTTGTTAAATTTACCGCGAAAGAAATGCAAGGGTATCATATCTGGTGTCGGTGCCAAGGAAAGCAGTTGTAAGGGTGTAATATCTCTTAATTGTGCAGCAGTAAATGGCGATTTTAAATTTGAAACGGATGCACTTATCATGAGGAGTCTTGTTAAAAATTTACCAAGTTTTTCGTTTGATAAGCCTTCATGGCCATTTTTACAAAATATTTCTTTAGCCGATCCGAACTTTAACATAAGTCGCCCAGTGAACCTGCTGCTGGGAGCCGACATATACGCTCTTATTTTATTAGACGGTGTGCTTAAAGTAGATAATTTTACACCCATTGCCCAAAATACATCCTTAGGATGGATACTTACAGGCAACATTAAAACTATTCAATGCAATGTAGTTTTAAACGATTTAAGTCAAATAGAAAAATTTTGGGAAATTGAGGACATTTCCGAAAATTGTAAATTATCAGTTAACGATCAAAAATGTTTAGATTATTATAATGAGACCACAACGCGACAAGAAGACGGTCGTTATGTTGTTCGGATCTCTTTTGAGCCTGATTTCGAAAATAGGCTAGGGTTGTCAAAACCAAAGGCCGTTGCTCAATTCTTATCATTAGAGAAAAAGTTTTGTAAAGATTCTAACATGCATCAGAAGTATAAACGATTTATGGAAGAGTATTGTAAGCTAGGTCATATGAAACCTGCGACAGATAATTTTATATCATCATATTATAATACTCATCACGGTATTCAGCGTGATGACTCAACGAGCACACGCTTTAGGGTAGTTTTTAACGCATCTTGTAAAACTACATCGAGTTTAAGTATCAATGATTTAATGGCGTCCGGGCCCAACTTACAGCAGGATCTCCAGTCTGTTATCATTAAATGGAGACAGTATAGGTTTGGATTTACTGCTGACGTAGAGAAAATGTACAGGATGATATGGGTCCATGATGATGATCAAAAGTATCAAAAAATTGTGTGGAGAAACGCTCCAAACGAACCTATCATAGATTATCAATTAAAGACGGTGACGTACGGTACCAAGGCCGCACCGTTCCTCGCAATGATGACGTTAAAACGGCTAGCGTCGGATGAAAAAGAAAACTACTTAAACAGCGCGGCTATCCCTGTCCTTGAGGAATCCTTTTATATGGACGATTGACGATTGATCCGATATTTGCATGGTCAGCATAATTTATCAGTCACTAGGCAGCTACAGCAAGACCTTATCATGTTATTGAAGTCATAGTTCCAGATTCCACCTTAGAAAGTGGAAATCAAATGCACCTGAATTGTTAGCAAATGTCGACACTGAAACCGCCCCTGGTTTCTTTTTTAAGCAAGAGCAAAGCAAAATATTAGGTTTAAGTTGGAACCCAAGTCATGATAATTTTTCTTTTCAATCAAAGATTGACTCTAATATTTCGAGTAAAGTAACAAAACGTACATTACTTTCTGAAATATCTAAACTGTTTGACCCTTTAGGATGGCTCTCACCCGTATCAACAAAACTCAAAATTATTTTTCAAAGTACTTGGCTAGCGGGCATTAAGTGGGATGATGAGCTACCAGCCGATATTTACGCGGAATGGATTAAAATCAAGGTCGATTTATGTAACATTAATAAAATAAATTTACCACGGTGGATCGGTACTAAAGAAAACGAATGCATCGAGTTACACGGGTTTTGTGATGCGTCAACAAAGGCGTACGCTTGTGCAATATATTGTCGTATAAAACGAACTGAAGGGTCCCGTATAACATTATTAGTAGGTAAGACGAGGCTCGTGCCTAGTATCAAAACAATATCATTACCCCGATTAGAGTTATGTGGGGCACTATTACTATCTAAATTAATGTATAAAGTTAAAACTTGCCTCAGCAATTACAATATAAAAACATACGGTTGGGTCGACTCCATGATAGTTTTAGGCTGGTTAAATGGAAACCCCACGCGATGGAACGTTTTCGTGGCTAATCGAGTTCGCGAAATATCATCAATTATGCCAATTGAATGCTGGCGCTATGTAAAATCAGATGAAAATCCAGCAGACTCAGCAAGCCGTGGACTGACTGTATCACAGTTAATTGACCACTCTTGTGGTGGCAGGGTCCAAACTGGCTCTCTAATTTCTGTGATCAACAGACTTATCAACCAAATTTAAAAAATTAGAACATAAAGTTCCTGCATTAGTTAACTTAGTCACGCAGCAATACCGTGACAGTTGTATCATATTACAATTACTTATGAAATATAGTTCTCTAAATAAAGTAGTTAGAACAGTAGCATATATATTAAGATTCGCAACATACAAAAAATATAAAATAAAAGCAAAGCACTTATCATTATCAGAACTAAGTAAAGCAAAAAATATTATCGTAAGAAATATACAGTATTTAAGTTTTAATAGAGAAAGAGAAAATTTAAAACATAACAAGAAAATTTCATCTAATAGCATAATTTATAGCCTTAATCCTTTTCTAGATGAAAATGACATTTTAAGAGTGGGTGGTCGGTTAAACATGCCAATTTAAATCCCGACATGAAACATCCTATTTTAATACCTAATAATAGTCGTTTAGCAGATCTTATCATAGACCAGGCCCACGAAAGGTGAGGTCACGAGGTCCACCGTGAAAGGTGAGCCCTTTCACGGTGGACCTCGTCTGACGTCCGCGTTTATGCGTCAAAAGTATTGGGTGATCGGTGGTAACAGGGCTATCAAAAAACGCCTTCGACTATGTGTCACGTGTAGAAGACACAACCCTAGCAAACATCAACAGTTAATGGGCGACTTACCAGCAGCTAGAGTCAACCCTTCTAGGCCTTTTCAATCAGTAGGGGTAGACTACACCGGTCACATAATGATCAAAAGTAACAAGGGCCGTGGCATCAAAACCAGTAAAGGTTACGTAGCAGTTTTTGTATGTATGACTACTAAGGCTGTACATCTTGAGGTGGTCTCAGATTTAACTACCTCGACGTTTTTAGCCGCTTTACGTAGAATGTCCGCTCGTAGAGGGACGCCTCGTAAAATTTTTAGTGATAACGGTACAAACTTCTTAGGTGCCAGTAAGTTACTTCAGCAGGAATACGTCGAATTGCAAAAAGTATTTATGGATAGTAATCTTTATAGTGAAATCGCAGAAATGGGTATTAGCTGGCATTTTAATGCCCCGTCATGGCCACAGGCTAGCGGTCTCTGTGAAGCTGCCGTCAAAAGCCTTAAGCATCACTTAAAACGAGTAATTGGCTACCAAAAGCTGACGTATGAAGAATACAACACTCTTTGTACCCAGCTGGAGGCGTGTCTCAACTCCCGGCCCTTGTGTCCGATGACCGAGGACCCGGAAGATCTAAATTATTTAACTCCATCTCATTTCCTATCGTCCGGACCGATTTTAACTATTTACGAAACAGAACATGATTTAAGAACTAGATGGCATTTAACACAAAATATTTTTCATAACATATGGAAAAGGTGGCAACATGAATATTTAATTAATTTGTCAGCACGTAGTAAATGGAGACAGCCTTTAGAGAATATTAAAATTAATGACATTGTTATCATCCACGACAACAACCTTCCAGCAGGCAAGTGGGCATTAGGTAGAGTAGTGCAATTGCACCCCGGAAGTGACGGGTACGTTCGAGTCGTTACTCTAAAGACAAAAAATGGATATATGAAACGTCCTATAATCAAATTATCAGTTCTCCCGGTTAATGAGTCTCAAAATGATCATTTGAACTCTACCGTACAATCAGAGCAACAAACTCCGAAATTTATAGGTGATAGAGTGAAAATAAGCACCAGAAAAAGAAATAATTTGCCTACTATCATATCAGCTTTTTTGTTATTTTTTATGACCCTCATTGCTTCTTCCTATGGCTCATTTTATAACAATACTCCTTTAAATAATAAAGCACTTTACTTTGATAAAATAAATAACATGCATGTAATTAGAGATTATTGGCGCCTTGTCGTCTATTATAACATGCAGCCGTTCTGGGAAGGCGTTGCGGCATGCAAAAAACATATTGTTTATCTTGACAGCGCGTGCGCGGAGATAAGTACAGTGTCTCATTGCGCCAGTGTCTTATTACAATTGAATCACACCTTTAATGAGTTGCAATACTATAATAGTTTACTATTAGATCAGCATTTTGCTGCGCGCACTAGACAGAGAAGGGGACTAATAAATGGCGTAGGATACATTGCGAACAGTTTATTTGGTCTTAGATCAAAATTTTGCGGATAAATATGAGCAAGATATAAGCATAATACGACAAAATCAAAATCATTTAGCATTATTATGGAAAAATCAAACCTCTCTTGTAGAGGCAGAATTTAATTATATTAAAAGAAGTGAGTCTGTAATGGAAAAACAACACAAGTCTATTTTTAAGAAAATAAGCGCCATCGATAACTCTGTTAACGCTTTAAAAGGTAACTTTTAAAGCGAGACTTTATTTTATCATCTTTAACAGCTAGTAACTTGATACATTATTTACATTATATACAAGACAACTTACTTGATACTATCACTAATGTGTACGACGGAAAATTTAATGTACACGTATTAACGCCTGAGCAGATTAAACTAGAATTACAAAAGATATCATCATTATTGTCTAAAGACTTAACTATTCCTTTCTATACCAATTTATCTCAATTATATAATTTGCTAAAAGTGAGAATGCGAATTAGTACTAATTATTTACTATTTGAAATAACTATTCCATTGATAGCCAGCGACTCGTACGAGTTGTATGGAATTTATCCTATTCCCCAAAAAGCAAATTATTGGAAACCAATTGGAAAATATTTAGCAATTAATTTAAAGAAAGACACATTTATAATCATGACTGATACGGAGTTGCTTCAATGTTTTAACCAAAATTCCGAATCGTTGTTGTGTCGCTTAAGCAAACCGGAATATCAGCTGAAGGATAATGAAAGTCTATGCAAGCGAAATAAAATAACTGGGACTTGTCACTTCATCACCGATCAGTGTGATAACATATGGGTAGATACTCATAAAATCAACACGTACTTTTATTTTTGTTGTGAAAACTGCTCATTGAAATTACTTTGCGATGATGAAATAAATGCAATTCAATTGTCTCAGTCTGGATTGATTAGCGTTAAGCAAGGATGTATAATTAAGTCAAAAGACTTTTCTGTTCACTCGCATAAAGAAGACACAAGCATATTACATGTAAAGCATCAGGTTTCCCTCGGAGATATTGCTCCTATCAATAATATTTTTAATATGTCGTTCCCGGAAACTTCATCTATAGCGCTCAATTACAATGAGTCAGCTGAACATAAAGAACAATTAATGGTATTACAGAAACAACTTGACGACTTAAAGCAGAATGATCCAACTCTAGAAAACTTTTCGTATCATGACATACATCATTATACCGCTATCTATGTTATAGCAGCATTAATTTTGATAATCGGATCATATTTACTATGGAAATGCAGGACAAAGATTGTTAGATCAACACCTCCCGTGGTGGAAAGGGAAGCTGGAGGAATAGAAATGATTTCTCGCGGTGATATCGTGATGCCTCAGTCACCAAAAAGTGATCAGTGTTTTAGGGAAGTGTTACAAACACTCAGTGACAACAAAGTGTGTGGCCCTAGCAGGCAAAGTCGAGGCACTTCACCCATACTTCACTCGTTTGTGACAATTGCCGACAAATAGTGTTTATCATTAAGTTAGTTTAAGGACCTATTGTCTCCTTGTTGTTGACCTTGTATCATCATCCTCATCATGCGGCCCGGGAGCATGTACAAGCTAGCACGTACATTGCTGACTCTACATCATTTCTTTGCATTGCGCGGCAAAGTGCACGCTGTCGGGCCCAGTGCGTATCAAGCAATCATACCGCGCACTCATAATCATTTTAGCAATTAGTATTCGTGTTAATAAATATCAATATCATATCAAGGACTTTTACTTATCAATATCATCAAAAGGTGTAGTTGAGTAAGCAGCTCCTACACCTATTTTAATATCCGTTCGGGCTGACTTACGTTTATTAAATAGCACTCTTCTTCCTTCCTTTTCTTTCCTAGTCTATATTTATCCTTAACAGTAAATACTTTACGTTTAATTACACTTTTTATAGTATATAATCAAACTTATTATTTACTGAGATCCATACTAATTAGGGAATCGAAACCAGTTTTACCCGAAACAGAAAAATCCGGTTTTGGAGCTATATCAAGAACGGATTCTTAGAATAATACGAACCGGTTTTTGGAGTCGTTAGGATTAAATTAAGAAAATGCGTGGGATTATCTAAGCATGGTAATATCTTGCTTGCATTAAAAAGAAATTGATTTGATTATTATAAGATCGATTGCTTAAAGGATAAAAATTATAGCTGTGATCATAAATTGCCTGTTTTTTTTTACCATATTCTATAATTGTTGACTTTATTCAAACAATTCTTATATATTAACCAAAGAACCGAAATATCTGAAAAACTCGGGTTATCCAGCTTTGGAGTCAAACTGAGGCCGAAAACAAATGGTTTTTAAAATATGTCCGGTTTTCGATGCCCTAGTTAGGTACTCCATAACACTACGTAGCTCCCAACGTGTGATAGAATCAACAACACGTAAGTAACGCATACATTTTTAATACGATTAACTAACCAAAATACACTTATTTTATTATAAAAAATGTCAAATTTAAAGAGTAAGAATGGCTACAAAATAACAAAACAATGTTTTTTAAAGTTTTAAAGTTTTTCTTACCTTATTTCTATTAATTGCCAGTAGCGAGTGGCCGTTGTCAACAGAATTACGTAAGTCAGTTTAGTTCTTTATACAACTAAACAGCGGGGCTATTATGAACTTTAACTTTGGTTGGTAATGGTCATCATTTTGACATCACAACTTTTTAAAGACAATTTAAAAAGACAAAATGTCAAAAAAGATTGCGCAAGCATACAGGCATGTCCAACTAAATAGTCCGCCATTTTGTCCTTCAGATAACGAATGAAACGCCCTTTAGATCAATCAAATTGTGTAACGTAGTGAATTTTGACATAAGCCATGAAATGAGAACTGTCAAACGAAGCAGGGACCTATTGTGCTCTCGGCTTCGACATTTTTAATCGACTTCCAAAAAGTCGAGGCGGTTATCCTATGTAGACTTCATTTTACTAGGTAATATTAATTACTAATATTAATAATTATTATTAATCTGTGCTTCATAGAAAGGTACCTCTGTGAGCCCCGTCGATCGCAAATATTCTTATCTCTTGATTTATTAGTTCATTTCAGTCCTAATAAATATTGTGGCCTGTGAGTTTACAAAACAATTCAATTATAGAATCTCATAGGTCCGAACATCGAAAAGAATCCAATAATAATAGGTCTTTACCTATGAAATTGCGGTTCAATTCGTTTATTTGTTGTAAAAGTGGTGAATACAGTAGGTGGTAACGATCATTTTCTTAAGAACTAACACTTTTAGCTATGTATAAAATAGCATGCAAATATAGATTTAAATTATAATCATACAAAACATATTTTACACTAACAATATTCAAATCAATTTTATACAATATAAGTCATTAATAATAGTAATAATTAAACATGTCATAAGAATATATAATAATTATAATCATACAAAATATATTTTACGCTATCATGTCATGAAGATAATGAGAAATATATATTATATATATGTCAAGAAATTAGATAAAGTAGAAAATGTCAATTAATTTTAAAACTATTATCATAAAATAAAATAATTTATGTCAACTGTTTAGGAATTCCTTTACATCATAATAAGATTTGTTTATTAGTATTTTTTTTAGTTCTTTAATAGAGTGTTTTTTAGACAAGTGTTTTATGTGATCTGGTATTTTATTGTAAATCTTTACACACATTGTATATGCATTACTTAAAAAAAGAGTTGTTTTTGGTTTCTTATTTATGATTAATCTATTTGAATTTCTAAAATATTTAGTTGGGTTCGTGTCAATCAATTGTGTAAAAATGTGCTTGTTGTGTATAACGAATTTAAATATTTCTAAAATGTACATGCTAGGCAGAGTCAGGATGTTAAATTTTTTAAAGAAAGGCTTACATGACTCATACGGTGGAATCTTAGCTATAGCACGAATACATTTCTTTTGCACAATGAATGCTTTGTCTATGTGCGTAGAGTTTCCCCAGACAACTAGACCATATCGTAGGACTGAGGACACGTAGCCGTGATAGGCTGTAATTGAGGTTTGGGTATTAACTGTCCACGCTAACCTGCGCAAGACAAAAACAAATTTGTTCAGTTTTGAACAAACTTTATCTATGTGTGCATGCCAGTTACAGTGTTTGTCAATTTGTACGCCTAAAAACAAGTTTTCCTCAACTTCTTCGATTTTTTCATTATCATGTGTTAATTTTAAGTCAATGGGTTTTTTATTGTAAGTTGTAAATTGTATATACCTAGTTTTATTAACATTAATTTTAAGGTTATTAGATGTCAGCCATTCAATTAAATATCTAAGTGTCAAGTTTATGTCATTTTCGATTTTATTCACGTCCAATTTATTTAAATATGTAAATATTATAGATATGTCATCTGCAAATAATGTAAATTTATAATTATTCATGATTATTGGATTATTAATTTCAATGGGAATGTCATTAATGTAAAACAAGAATAGCTGAGGACCTAATACAGAGCCTTGTGGAACTCCATATTCATTAAGTAAGACTGCAGATTTAGTATTGACTAATTCATTATCTCTGTTAATGTTTTCTATTATTGTGTATTGGGTTCTATTTTCAAGGAAGGTCTTAATCCAATTTAACGCTGGTCCCCTTATTCCCATTTTGCTTAATTTCTTTAGTAGTAATTTATGTGAAACAAAATCAAAAGCTTTAGTCATGTCAATGAAAACAGTTATACAGTGGTTCTTTTCATCAATGCAGTTTATAATTTGGTTAGTAACGTTGAAACATGCTTGTTGAGTTGATTTGTTCTTTTGAAAGCCAAATTGTTCATGTTTCAAAATATTAAATTTATTAATGAATGAAGTTAGTCTTTTATGCATTGCTTTTTCAAATATTTTTGATAGTATTGGAACTAGCGCAATTGGCCTATAATTACTTAATTGCTTTCTGTCACCTTTTTTGAATATTGGTTTTATTATTGAGACTTTTAACTTGTCTGGAAAACAACCTTCTACGAAAGACTTGTTTATCAGCTCAGTTAAGACGGGGGCAATTATATATTTACATTCTTTGATTACCTTTGTGGATATTTCATCATAACCAACTGTATTCGTGTTTTTTAAGGAATTAATAATGTTTATTGTTTCGTCACAGGTGCAAGGTTTTAAAAAGATGCTCATAGGATTGTCATGAATATTACTTGTAAAATTAGAATTTGAAGCTATATTTATGTTTGTAGTTTTTATAAAATATTCATTAAATGTGTTTGCTATATCTGTGGGTGTGGTAAGTTTTTTATTATTAATAATTTTAATGTCTGTAATAAATTTGTTGTTGTTAGCTTTGCTTGAGCATTGTTTAACAATATCCCATGACGCTTTACATTTATTTTTTGCACTTGCGACGTATTTACTATGTGAATTTATTTCTGCAAGTCTAAAGCACTTCCTAAGTAATTTACTATATTGCTTGTATTTATTTTTCGTGGAACTGTCTTTTTTTCTATAATAATTATATTGTAATTTTCGTTTTGTTTTACAACTTATTCTTAAGCCCTTAGTTATCCAGTGAGGTAATATGTGTTTATTTGTTACTTTAAAGCGGATTATAGGAAAGCAAAGTTTATATAGCATAGTAAATAAGTCATAAAAGTTATTAAATGCTTCGTTAAAAGTTTTTGAGTTGTCTAAATATGTATCAATGCAAATGTTTGATAAATGGTTTTTAAATTTTTTTATGTTGTCTTTTTTATACTCTCTCTTATAGACATAGTAATATTTATGTATGGTGAGGTTATTAGATGTTTCTATTGTTGCTGAAATAAATTGTGCTGTGTTATGATCCGACAGACACATGTGAAGTAGTTCGCTATAGACTTGTGTTAAGTTACTTAAAATATTATCTATGCATGTGGATTGTCTCGTCGGTTTATTAAAATGGATTGTTAAATTATAGTTGCTAGAGATATCACGCAATGCATTTGAGTCATTGTTTATTTTAAGTAAGTTAATATTAAGGTCTCCTGCAATAACTATATTAAGATTTTTTTTTGAATTTTTGGTTATATTATACAAAAGTGAGTCTAGCTTTTGGATAAATATACTAATTGCAGAATTTGGTGTTCTATATAAGCAAATAATAACCATATTTATATCACGAATTTCTATGCCACAGCATTCAAAATTGTTATCAATTGAGGAACAATAGTCAATATTATTATAGGAATAGGTATTATTTTTTATAAGTATGCATACTCCACCTCGTTTTTGTTTATTAGACCTGCTGTAAAATGATGCTAGATTATAGTTATTTAGAGCTATATTTTTTTCAGTCCCCTTTTCGACAAAGGTTTCGGTTAGGCATATGATATCTGGTTCCCTATTGTATGATTTTAGTTCTGCTAGCGCAATTTCTAGTTGACATCTTTTTGTATGGAAGCTAGCAATGTTTTGATGTAAAATTTTAATTTGTTTGTGTTTTGTTACGAAATGGATGTTGTGGTTTAAAATAGTCAGTTATGTATTTTTGTATTTTATTGTTACTGTTATGAGTTGTGTTATTAGTTTTAGTATTCGTAATTGATTTTTTGTTGTAGTTCTGTGATATTTTTTTATTCTTAATATTGTTATATTGTAAGTATTGTTTTTGTTTTTGAGTAAAATTATTTCTTGTGTTATTAATTCCTAGTTGTTTTGTAATAGCAGTTTGTGTTACTTTTTTTGTGTATTTATTTTTAGAGTAAAGTTTTAAAAAATTATTTTCATAATACACCTGATCAATGTGAAAGTTAATTCTATTACAAATATTAATCTTATCTAAAATATGAATATCGTTGAGGTTAACAAAGTAGCAGTTTGAATAATTTGTACAGGTCATCTTAATTAAATTATTTAGTTTCCACTCATTAAGATACTTATTTTCTAAAACACTGAGAAGTAATATGGGACAAGTTATTTTAGAAGCTTTGAGGAAACCACACAAGTCAGTTATAATTTTCATGGGATTTGTATCATTTTGCCCTATACTTAAAATTAACTTATCTTCCGTATCAAAGTTATATAAATATGGAGTCTTCAAAATTTCTTCAGTAGATGCTCCTGATTTGATGAATGATACTACTTCAAACTTTTCATATTTGCTATTACTCCTGGTTTTTCTAAGTATACTGGCTAGGCCAGTACATTGACTTCCTCCAAATAAATATAAGTTTTTTTTCGTGCTATTTTCTCTTACTGTATTTTTTAAATTATCTGGCTGAGGCTGTGATTTTGTGTTATCAGTTTGCACCTCTTTTTCGCTAAACTTATTAATCTTATTGTTCGAATGTGTGATTTTGTATTCATTGTGAAGTTTGGTCTGCTTCTCCGATTTTATAATACTATTGATTCTAGGTGTTTTTGGTTTTGGACTTGTGTATACAAATTTTAAGGTATTAAGTTGCTGTTTTAGGTGAATAATTTCTTTTTTCAGTGTATTATTTTCTAATATTACATTTTCTAGCTCATTTTGAGTGCTTTGTAACTGTACTGACATATTATCAAGTTTTTCTTTCATTTCTAAAATATTTTTATTAGGTTCATGTGTAGATAAGTCAAAACTTTTATGTTCATATTCAGAATTATTTGACAAGTCAGATATATTTAGGGAATCGTTTTGGAGTGACTCGCATGACTTAGATTTAAATAATTTTTTTGGTCTCATGGTAACATAACTGCAGCTGGGACTGTCCATTTCTGTTCAATGTTTACTTGTGATTATAATTTTTTTTTTTTTTTTTTCCTCTTCTTTTTTTATTTATTCTGTAGTACAGTAGCCTTGTTTTAACCAGTTGTCAACAGTTTTGTTCCCGATGGGAGTTTTTTGTTCCAAACACTTGTATGGTATTTTAAGGTTATATTGTACTTCTTGTTGCACTTTATATCCCAATTAAGTAATTATTTTAATTTTAATTTTAATTTAACTTAAGAGTCGATGTTTGCAAGGATTGCCAGCAATAAAATAAAAAAAAAGGTTCTGCAGTACTGGCCATTTCAAATCAGAAAAATTTTTGTTAGAGTGGCAAGGGTGTGTGATATGAAGTTAGCAATAAGAGATGAAGTAAAGTCAGTTGAGTTTAGTTATTTAAAATTTTTGACGACTTTAGTAGATTAAAAGTAGTTAACTCGTATAGTCAAAAATATTTTTATATATAAAACCGAAGAAGATGCTAAGATTTAATTGTACGTTTAAATTTTGCCGCTTTACTCCGTCTGCGTCTGTAGCGCCCCCTATTTAACGCTATTTTACGGACACTTTTCATGTATGGAGATGGTACTCCTTAATTCTATTCTCCATGCCCCTGATTATTTACAGCTATCAAATCTGATATTTGACACACGGCATTTTTTTATTTATATTTATGGCATCGGCTTATAACCATTTGCCAGTGTCAAGTTAAAAAGGCGGGAAATAGAACTTTCGTTTCAATTTTCAACACCGTATTCCTATATCGTCAAGTCTAAAGTCTAAAGTAAGGCCAACGAGACGAGATAAAAAACGTAAATAAACGGACCGCTACTGAGTTGCATTATGAAAGTGAGTTAATATTATATCTGTCCTTATCACTCGTATGCAATAATGAGGTCAGTTGGTCGACGACAGCTGTCGTAGCGTGTTTCGTAGTACAGGAAAGCGGCCAGTGCCGCAGTTGTCAACATTTGGTCCGCCAAACAATTGTGAACAAGTTAATTCCTGTTTGGATTGCGTTCGAAGTGATACATATTTTTTCGTCTCCGTATTTACTTGGTTTTTTGTTGTTATTATAAACACAGCTGACTCGGACTCTTCCGACGAATCATCTTTGTCTAGTACAGACGACAGCGATTTAAATTCGAACTTTATAATAATTTATTCAAATAAAAATGTTTTGAACCCCTGAAAATTTGTTTACATTCTTTATCTCGTCTGGTTGGCCTTACTTTAGTCAAAGTCCAAATATATTGTCAGTACAATCTATGAGTCATGTCAGTCGATTCAGTAAAGTGGTAGAAGCTTTACTGAAAGTTCCTAGGGAGTTTGGCGGAAAACACAAAATAGCACGTTTTTAGAAGTTGTCCAGTGGTACGTGGGCAAGTGTGCCCACACTTGTGCACGATAACCAATATTTGATGGTTAATATTCTACCAATATTACACATTAGGAACCGAAATAACACAAATTTATGAAATTTTACAAATTCCACAACATCACCCATTAAACTCCCCGGCAAAACTTCCCACATGGCACTTCTTGTACAGTCTTATGCGCATTTCATAGATTCATAGACACAGATTTTTTTATTGTAGTAGGTACCACAGGGCATGGATTGTTGTTTAGTAACGTCCGAAATGTCAGTTATCTATGGACGTAGTCTATAATCTATGTCTAAACAATACGTCTTGTCAGTTGTCAAGTTAGGTTCGGAAATTCGGAAATAGGAATTCTCAGTTTTCGGTCGCCGATACGCGATCTCGTTTAGTGAAATAATATGTTTATTTTATTGTGTGGTTGCGTTAGAAAACTAAAATTAAAAATATGTTAAGCATGTTTTTATATGTGCCATACGACAAATATACCAGAGAGTTTGATTTTGAATTTCTTGTTGAATAAATATTTACAATTTTGGGTGTGTAACTAGTATGTCACTGTACTATTGATTTGTTTTACTCTGCGATCGAAACAATATTTAAGCGCTCAATACACAAGTTATTCAGCAAGATTTTGATATTATAAGCATTTAAATAAATACGATAATGTAACAAAAATGAAAACTAAAAGCTTTCTGTTATTTTCGACGACAGTTTTTGCTGTTAGTATTTTCCTCATAATATTCCACTCTCAGCCGCCGCAGTCCTTCCAAACCATTGTTACACAAACGCATCAACATATCAAGGACTTTCAGGTAAATATTATTATATTATATTATTGTGGCTTGGACGATTTACACTTATGTATTCTAGGTCCTAGAATCTAGGTGACTATAATTATAGCTTACCCATTGTATAAAATAAATCAATTTTAAATAAATATAAATAAACGAACATGCTTGATGTAACATAAACCAATTGAAAATACTGTAATGTTCAAGCTATAGAAATAAAATTAATAGTTAAGTGCTTTGTTGAAATGCAAAATTTGTTGTAAACAATCAATTTAGATTTGAATAAAGCGATTCAAGTACATAAAAGTCGTATTATTATTGCATTATTATACTAAGATTGTTTCCACAATTTTTATTGAAGTTTTACTATAGTTTATATTACTAAGTGAAGAGAATGGCACTATTCTAATGTTTATATCTATTTTTTGGTAAATAGGAATGGTAACTCCTTAAAATTACATTCCAAACTTCTACTAAAGTAATCTAATTTATAATAAAAATATTCCCCTTATTATAAAAGTCTGGAATTATAAAAGGCAATATATATTTAATACTTTAATATATTATAAAAGTATTAATTCTATATTTCTTGTTGTCTGGTCCCCGTAACACAAGTTCTTTGGGTACTTAGCACGGGGCCAGATTAATGTGAACTGAAGTGTCCATAGATATTATTATTATTACATGTATAACCTATAATTATACATATTTTTTTCACCTTTACATTATCTTAAATGTGTAACTTTTAATTTTTATTCAGGAATATCCCATTCAATAACCATATCATGACGTCTTTAGCCATTTATTTTTCTTGTTTCTTTTCGTATGTACCATCCATTTCCACTTCCATTTCTTCACTGTATATGTTCATATTCTGTCACCCCAGTTTTTTCCATAATTCAGTTAATTAAATATTGTCTTTCAGTTTGTACACTTAACATACTCCTCATTGTATTTCTAACTTCACTTTCTATAATGACTGGTTTTTTTTCTTCCTCTATTACATATTCTATATATTCGTCTTTTTTTCCTGTATATTACCTATGAAATTGCCGTTTTGTATGAAAAAATTTAAACAAATTTTTTTCATGTATTTTTTATTTGTATTAATCAAAGTAATCACCCATGCAATCAATGCATCTTTGCCAACGCAGTGGCAGTTTATTGATACCCTTCTTAAAGACATCAGCTGGTCGGGAGGCAACAAATTCTTCAAAGGCATTTTGTACTGCCTCTCGGGTATTGAATTTTTTTCCCGCCAAGAAGTTATCCAAATTCTGGAAAAAGTAGTAGTCTGTAGGCGCAAGGTCTGGTGAGTAGGGCGGATGACGGAGAGTTTCCAACCCCAGTTCTTGCAACTTGGAGACCGTCTGCTGTGCAGTATGAGGTAGCATGTTGTCGTGCAGGAGCAGCGGAGACGAGCGATTGACCAATGCTGGTTGGAGATGTGCCAGCTTCTCCATCATTGTGTTCAGTTCCTCACAGTACACATCTGCAGTAATACTGGTCTGGTGAGTAGGGCGGATGACGGAGAGCTTCCAACCCCAGTTCTCGCAACTTGGAGACCGTCTGCTGTGCAGTATGAGGTCTGGTGTTGTCGTGCAGGAGCAGCGGAGACGAGCGATTGACCAATGCTGGTTGGAGATGTGCCAGCTTCTCCATCATTGTGTTCAGTTCTTCACAGTACACATCTGCAGTAATGCTCACCCCGTTAGGTAAGAAGCTGTGACGAATCACACCTGCGCTAGACGCAAATGGATATTGTTTTGACGCTAACGTCGAAAGCTGCTGCTAATTCAGCCGTAGATTGTGTATCATCAGCTTCCACAATCGCCTTTAATTCGTCATTGTTGACCAAAGTCTTCGGACGACCGCGAGGTTCGTTTACAGGTCGAAGTTTCCAGAACGAAAGCGAGCAAACCAATAACAGGTGGTGCGTTGGTTTGTAGTGTTAGCTCCGTAAACGTCGTTGATGTTGCGTGCCGTTTGTGCCGCGTTGCTGCCACGACGGTACTCATATTCCATAATTATTCGAATTTTTAACGTATCCATGATGACGAAAAAGATTGAAATGCGATGAAAATGTAACTCTAATCAATAAACAAATGACTACTTTTGGAAAAAGAATTCCATGTTTTTAAAACAAAATTAATTTGAAATTAGAATTCTTAGCCAAACAAATTATTTTGATTTGAAATGGCCAGTACTGCAGAACGGCAATTTCATAGGTAAACACCTATTATTTATATAAGTCTCTGTAAAAAACAGAAATAGCATTTCTGTGATATGATTTCTGTTACTTGTCTTTTTCTTTTCCTTACTTTTCATACTATTCATTATATTCACATTTCACACTTCATGGATACCAAGGTATCCATGACGTGTTTCCTTTAAGTTGCTTGAGAGCTTTCTTTAATCCTCCTGTCTTTTCTATGTGATATTGAAAATTTGTTTACTTATTTTTGCTATATCTTTTCTATTTCTTTCTTTATTTTCTAGTAGTATTTTCCTGTTTTCCATCAACTGTCATGCTTCTGTACCTATTTTATCTTTTTGACTTGCTATGCAGCTTACCTTTTTTGTTATTTCTTTCAGTCTTTCTATTAATATATCGTATGTATTTCTTGTATGTCTTTTTTGATATTTTCTAACTCATGTTCATCTTTTAAAACTTGTAAGTTCCTTAGGTAGTGGTGACGGTACTACCTTATTTAGGTCTTACATTTGTTGTGATGCGCTTCCTTCCTTCTCTTGACTTTTTCATGTATACTTTGGCTATTCGATGATTTGTATTGAAATTAAGTTAGTTCACAGTGTCAATGTCAGAAATGTATCGAGGTTTATTTGTGATTAAGTCTATCTCATTTTTTACTTCTCCATTGAATGATATCCAGGTCCATTTTTTATTTGTTGTCTTTTTGAAAAAACTATTCATTATCTTCATATTGTTTCTTTGTGCTAAGTCTACTAGACATTGTCCGTTATTATTTCGTTTTCCAGTACTATATAGTCCCAGTACATTGTCCTAATTTATTTATCTATCTCCTATTTGGCTGTTGAAGTCCCCTGTCAAGGATGTTGTTTTATGGGATGTTTCTATCGTTGTTTGTAATTGTTCATAGAATAACTCTTTTTCTTCTTCGTTGGCGTCTTCTATAGGAGCATATATTTGTATAATGGAGATTGGTTCGAATCCGGGTAGTTGTATATTAAGTTCAGCTATTCTGTCTGATATTCCTTTACAGGCAAGTATGTGTTTCTTGTTATGGTTTTTTATAAGGAAACCCACTCCATACATGCCTGGTATATTCCCAATGTGGTAGAGGATGTATTTTTCATGTTCTTCTATTTTCTCACCTACTCTTCTGACCTCGCTTAGTTAGCGGCTTAGCTAAGCCCTATTATATCCCAGTTGATACTTTCCAAGGCATAATCCAACTCCATTAGTACTTCGTGGGTTCTTAATTTTCTTGTATTGAGTGTTGATATATTTATTAATAATCTGCTCTTCCTTGTGCTTCTCTGGTACTGTTTTTGAGTTAACATTTAGATTTAGGGGGTGGTTGTTGCCGAATGTTACTTAGGAATAAATATGCCTAAATGAAAAAGCCTTTAGAAAAAGAAAAACCGATAGGATAGGTCAGGACCTTATTATAACACAATGTTCGAATTATTCCTAGTTTCATTAAAGTTGATAAATCAATCCAACTCCATTAGTACTTCGTGGGTTCTTAATTTTCTTGTATTGAGTGTTGATATATTTATTAATAATCTGCTCTTCCTTGTGCTTCTCTGGTACTGTTTTTGAGTTAACATTTAGATTTAGGGGGTGGTTGTTGCCGAATGTTACTTAGGAATAAATATGCCTAAATGAAAAAGCCTTTAGAAAAAGAAAAACCGATAGGATAGGTCAGGACCTTATTATAACACAATGTTCGAATTATTCCTAGTTTCATTAAAGTTGATAAATCAATATTTGATAAAGTTTTTGAACATTCCCAAATGCCATTTCAACAGAAGCCAGCTGTTGAGTTTGTTTATAAAAGACTTGACAGTTAGTGCAGTGTCAACATCAATTTAACTATGAAATCCCAGGTGGCCCTGTCCGGCGAGCAACAGCGGGAGGAGGAGCCGGGTCCGGAGGCAGAGGCGCGATGGCTGGCGGCGGTGGGGCTGTCGGGGGCGGAGTCCTGGCACAACACCACCGTGCCCGTCATAGTGACGGCGGCGCGTGGGGACCAACACGCGCGCGTCGTGGCCTTCGTGCGCGCCGCTGCTCGTCTGCCCTACACCGTGCTCGTATACAACATCGGCCTCAAGCCCTACTCCCTAGCCGTGGTCAGTACATTTTCTGATTGCATTTACATGCTCTTTTTATAAGGAAAAGCTTCTACTAATTAAGTAAAAATAAAACACCTACAATTAGTCTGTACTCAGTAGATATTGTATCTATGGGTCGCCATATTGTGTTAAACAATAAGGGCCTATTTCACAATCGCCTAGTAAGTGTCGAATAGCTTATTCGGAAGTTAAGTAGCGGCATACTGAAGGAGAAAAACAAAACATTAAAATATGCTATCTGACGCTTATCAATTTAATAAAGGGAACATGCATTTGTTTTAAATCAGCAACATTCTTATATTAAAGGCAACGTTAATATGGATTGGAAAATGCAAAAAGTACAGTATTATCAATTGCTAAATTAAAAAGTTACTGGACTATAAAGGACCAAAACGTTTTTTTTGCTATGATTGAAATCCTTATGTTATTATCGAAAATTACTGTTCCTACAAATCCTTATGTTATTTCATATTTGTGACATGTTTTGTTAAAACAATGATTATATACATAAACGCAG
Organism: Phengaris alcon alcon; assembly: GCA_037179445.1. Lineage (NCBI taxonomy): Eukaryota > Metazoa > Arthropoda > Insecta > Lepidoptera > Lycaenidae > Phengaris > Phengaris alcon. The sequence continues at coordinate 21,316 of JAYRCH010000068.1, read as the reverse complement.
TATTTAAGATAATAAATTCAATTTTGTATTTACATTTTCAACTGCTGTGACGTCACTCGTGCATCATCTTTCGTATAGACTATAGAGCGTTGTTAAGGGGCCCCATATACGGTCCGGTTTTCCTTCAATTCGGCCTGAACGGATGCAAAATCGTATCGTCTGTGTGCAATTTCGAGATCGCATCAGTCGGCCGGATGGACTGAAGCGATTCGTTCCAGTGTTGCCAGCTCTGTTCTTGCGAAACTACTAAACTCGTGTAGATTTCTACTAAAAACTACTAAAAGGATACTGAAAACTATCAAAAAAGCTACTCAACTTAGGTTGGTATCCCTAAAGCCCCCAAAAAACCACTGCATTTTAGGTTTTGTTATATTAAAATTTTATTATTTATTGAAATATTATATTATAAATTTTATTGTTAAATTAAAATATATACTAGGAAATATTACGTATATAGTAATTAAACGGGTAGTTTTAAGAAAATTACGGACGAATGCTACGATGTATTATTATGATAAGGTGGAATTTTTTTTTTGTTTTTTTCGTCCGTAATTTTCTTAAAACTACCCGTTTAATTACTATATACGTAATATTTCCTAGTACATATTTTAATTTAACAATAAAATTTATAATATAGTAAAGAGCCAGAGCTCTTTCCTGCTAAAACACCACTAACAACTAAATTCCTACTAAGTCCCTCCTTAGTATATATATAAAATACTTCATTTAGTAAGTAGTAAAACTTTGTAAAATAACTAAGTTGGCAACATTAATTCGGGACTGAACGGACCTTGTGTGACAACTCGCTTCAGTTCTCGCCAGAGCCGCAGCCGTGCGGGCGTGTATCGTGTACAAATGTAGTGAGTTTACAATTAATAAACACAACCGTAGATCGCGGCAAACCAGAACGAACTGATGCGATTTATCCGTGTGTGTGCTCGAATTCGTTCAGGTTAAAATGACGTCAGTTGGGTCGGATGCGATTTTTTGCCGCGATCTAGGCAAACAGAACGAACTGATGCGATTTAGCACGTGTGTGTGCTCGAATCCGTTCAGGTTAAAATGACGTCAGTTGGGTCGGATGCGATTTTTTTCCGTGTATGTGCTCGAATCCGTTCAGGCCGAACTGACGTCAGTTCTAATTGAAACGATCGGCGTCTCGTCTGTGGAAGCCTTAATGCTCTCCAACGATCTCAGTTTAGATATGCCATTGCAAAGACAATATTTCCGGACTCATTACATACTTTTAGAAAAGCTAACAAAAAACACTATGCATGTTCCTCATTGTGAAACAGACCCTAAAGCCCACTTGCGCAGATCTGGGTTAAAGTTAACCCCGGGTAAAATATCGTGTTATCTCTCTCTTTCTTCGTATTTATGAAAGAGAAGACATGATATCTTAATCCAGGGTTAACTTTAAGCCAGATCTGCGCAAGTGGACCTAAGACTACTAGGGCAGTGCATTTTAAAGCTTCTGCGTCGCTGAATGAAAGTTTTCTGTGACTTTACTACTATTATAAAGAGAAAAAGTTTATTTGTTGACGAATTTACATTTAAAAGAGACGGTTATTTAAACTTACACAACCTTCATGAATGGCACGTCGAAAATCCGCATTTATTGCGTGAAGACCGATCCCAATACCAATTCAAAGTAAATATGTGGACTGGAATTTTAAACGGACGAGTAATTGGACCATTTGAGCTAACTCCAAATTTAGATGGCGCCACCTATTTGCATTTTCTTCAAAACGATTTGCCAAATTTGTTAGAAGACGCACCGCTCAGTATTCGCAGAGAAATGTGGCTTCAGCAAGATGGTTGTCCGGCGCACTATGTTCGGGCTGTAAGGGATTAATTGAACGCTGATTATCCTGACAGATGGATCGGACGCGGTGGCTCAATTTTATGGCCTCCTCGTTCCCCCGATCTAAATCCAGTTGATTTTTTTTTACTGGGGATGCATAAAAGAAAAAGTCTATTCGAAACCAATACAAAATCTATCAGAACTTCGCCAAAAAATTGATGCAGCGTCAGAAGAAATAAATTCAAGGAATTTGGCACGACTGGTGCAAAGGTCTTTTGTAAGGCGTTGCAGAGCCTGTATTCGTGCCGGAGGCAAACAATTCGAACATTTACTGTAGTTTAAGGACAATAATTAAATAAAAAAATTTACGACGGTTCGTTCATTGTTTTATTAATTATTATTATGTTTTTTTTATAATAAGATTGGTTATTAACTGACTCAATTACCTCTTTACTAAAAATAATAATTTTATTTCAGACCAGAAACAAAAAATAACAAATTTTAGTAACAAAAATTCCTAATGTTGAGTTGTTCAAATTGAGCTCAATTTGAAAAAAATGAGAAATAAAAATTTTAATGGCAAGAAAAGTGGCTAGTGTTGCACCATTTTTAAATCTTAATTAAATGCGCCATCTTTTGAAATAACTTGCCAAAGGTAGTGTAGTACATTTTTTTTTCAAAATGAAGTGTCAAAGTTAACTAACAATATTTTTGTGAACCATGACTCACTAAAACTTAACTTATTTTATTAAATTAACAATGTTTTATGCATTAATTCGTAGTTGCGATTAATAGCATCGTTAATGAAGATCTCGAAATTAAAAAAATCACAGCGAAATTGTGACATTGGTGATCACAGGACTTGAAAATGCGACCAAGGGCACAGAATAGATAATAGTACAAGGTACCAAGGGTGTCGAATTTCGACGTTTTTACAAAATTGTCTATTATCGCTGAACTGAGTGATATGGAATTTTTATTTTATTTTTCCCGGAATTGGTGTAACTTGGCCATTCATCCGGTCCCAGATTATCGTTGAGTTTTGGGACATTCTGTATATTATCGGACAAGAGCATCAGGGACTAATAATAAAATAAAATTGGGTTACTCACTCTCCACTTTCTTGTTTTCTTTTTCAATAAGAAATAATATTTCTCACATTATTAGAATGTTCAGCAATACTCAATATGTAACATGGATCTAAAAACGCACCATGCTGCTGAATCAATGAATCACACAATACCATAAAGCTTGTTAATTGTATTTTTCAGTTTTAAATGTTTAAAAATTATGTTGAAAGTTTAGAAAATGTTAATTTTTAGATTAGCAGCTATAAAATACTTTGTTTTGTGCACAATATGAGTTATTTAAATATTTAAACCATACTAAAGAAGTCATGATTTTGTTGTCCGACATGAGTACAACTCTAGTCATTCGAACTTCATCTCGAAGCTCACTTCACTTCGCAAGTGCTAAGGTTGTGTTTACAGAATATGAAAGTAATGTGAGATGAGTTTGCTTTCGAAGTGAGTTTGTTCGTCGTGAGTCTCGAAAGCGGTGTAGCGTTTAACAGAATCACATTACAGGTGTCGAACTACTGCAACTCCTCCAAGTGTGCGGTGATCGACTTTGACCTGAGCGCGTTCCCCTCGCACATCAGCGACGAGAGCATCACGGCGTACCGCCCGCTCATCATTCAGGTAAGTGATAACAGATATCACACAGGTACAGTTGCCGACAGAGCTGATGTTCTATATTTCTATACTATTATGACATAATTCCGGATTTGTCCGCGACTGTAGAATTCCTTGGACCCCTATTTCATCTCCTTTAATAAATCTAAAGTTTAGACAGTCACTCAAAACATTAATTAATCATTATACAGCCAATATTATAGTAGCATGATTTTAATCAAAAATGTATGATGAGTGATGATTTGTGACTGTCTTTTATGTGGTAAACTGTGCATGTAAAACTTCGTCTTCGTCATGGTCAAGTCTAAGGGCCAGCACAGACGGAGAGGAATAATCCTCGCTCGGTCTCGGGCATTATCTATTTTATATCGGGCGTATCTTTTTGTCTATGTCATCAATATCATTTTCGTCTTCTCTTCTATATAATAACCTAACTATTAGGTCCTTACATATGAAATTGGCGTTTTGTCGTACTGGCCACTTTGATCTCAAATATATCTTCTTTGGTTAGGAATTCCAATTTCAAATTTATACCGCTATTTACTCATGCATTTATGTTTCGAAAACCGTAATTCATTTGTTTTTTCCACTTTTGGTTTTTTCTTTGCGTCACTCTGTTTACAAAATGGAAAACTTGAAATATCGTATTATTTTCGAGTACGAGTTCCACCGTGGCACCAGTGCTGCAGAAACGGCTCGAAGGATTAATGATGTGTATAGCGGCGGTGTCGCAAAAGAAAACACAGTGCGTTTTAGGTTCCAATGTTTTCGTTCTGGAAATGTCGACCTGCAGAACAAGCCCCGTGGACGGCCGGAGACCAAAGTTGATAATGAAGAATTTAAGGCATTTGTGTAAGTGGATCCATCGCAAACCACGTCCGAGTTAGCTTCAAACTGCGATGTTAGTGATAAAACTGTTTTAATCCACTTGAAGCAAATTGGGAAGGTGATAAAACTTGAAAGGTTAAGGAAAAGGCTACCTCATGAATTGAGTGCAGCAAACCGACAAACGCGCGTCGACTGCTGCGTTACATTACTCAACCGGCACAATAATGAAGGGGTTTTAAATCGAAACATTACCTGTGATAAAAAGTGGTTCCTGTACAATAATCGGAAACGCTCATCGCAATGACTGAACCCTGGCGAACCAGCCAAAGCCTGCCCCAAGCGAAAATTTACTCAAAAAAAGTTACTTGTGAGCGTTTGGTGGACTAGTGCCGGTGTCGTTCGCTACAGCTTTCTTAAATCTGGCCAGCCGATTACGGCAGATGTCTATTGCCAGCAACTGCAAATCATGGTGGAAAAGCTAGCTGCTAAACAACCGAGGTTGGTCATTCGCTCTAGGCCACTGCTGCTTCAGGATAACGCTAGCTACCACACACTACACAACAAACGGATATCAAATTAGAGGAGCTTCAATTGGAATGCCTAAGACATCCACCGTACTCCCCGGACCTTGTTTCAACAGTATACCATTTTTTTCGAAATTTGGATTACTTCTTGAAAGGGAAAAAATTCAACTCCGATGGGGCAGTCCAAAGCGCCATTAAAGATATTATTCGTTCCTGTCCGAATGGTTTTTTTAGTAAAGGAATCAATGAACCACCCATGAGATGACAAAAGTACATACATAACAATGAAATGTTTATACCAAGTATATATACTTTGATTAAATAAATATATTATGTTATGTAATGTAATTTATGCATGTAAGATGCCAAAACCGAGGTAAATACACAATCTAAAACTATACCGAATTTCAACCATTTATATTAACAATCACAGAAGTTAGAAGGGCGGACAGAGCGAAACTATAAGGGTTCCTTGTAGTACTACGGAACCCTGGATACGGAAGTATTACGGCTGGACCGATTTGGCTAATTTTGATCTCAAAATAATTGTGGAAGTTCAGGGAAGATGAGAAATTTGGAATAATACTAGAAGCTATAATTCAATTTCCTCCATACTATACCCATCTGTTGTTCCGTCGGTTGCGTCAAATCGGGCATCCAGTGTCACTTAACTGTCGAATATTTATAAGCGCGTTCAGTTTATCTGTTTGGTTGTACTGCAAAAGCAGCAAAACTTCCAGAAAAATCGACCGGCCCCTGTAAGTTATAGGTATACCCCCTTATTGATAAAACTATTTACACAACGGATAACTTAAACAACGTTGCTGTCTTTGTCTGATGCGTTGGAAACGTCTCTTGATAGAAAAATATAGAAACGTTGTTTAAGTTATCCGTTGTGTAAATATTTTTATTAGTAAGGGGGGTAGAATGTAGATGGTAGTTTTTGCTGTTAAAATAGTAGGTGTATGTGGGCAGATATTAGATATGTAGGTTAGTAGGGAGGTGTAGGTGTAGTTATTTATTTCCGTTCCTAGTTAAGACAGAACAACGTGTGTCGGGACTCGGGACAGCTAGTAATAAAAAACCAACATCATGATTTTATAATGTATAGGTAGGTGCCTATCGAAATTGTTTTGAGCCTTAGATTAATAATGGTTTGAACTGTAACAATTACTGCATTTGTGATATGTACCATTTATAAGTAATGATCATGCAGCAGTTACAGAGGTACTTAATGGGGCACCTTTATTAATCTTCATGTGCTCTTTTTTATTGTTGTGTTAATTGTTAACCAATGTTATTCTTATTCGGTATATTGTGATCGAATATTATTGTTAATTCATAAATGTTCAGAATCAGTATCAGATAACCATAATAAATAATATAACAATTGATGGTTTGAAACAGGATGTGGAAGTCTTGCGCCATGGAGGCCCGGAGTATATATTAGAGTATTGTATCAGGAAAAGTCTGTCTTAGTCGAAAACAATAAAAAATCATCGTTGTTCAAGGTAACACCAGTTTTATTTGGGTCACTAGGTATAATCTAATACATCCGAGTGCTAACCCCCGGTTTCTGAAAGGCTAATCAACGCCAAAATTAACTAATCATCAGTCAATTTCTTGTCCAGTGTAAATAAAGTTACTAAAAAGCTTGATCAGTCGTTTGATTTGATCAACGTGTTAGTTAACAAAACTAATGTCAAACCCATGGTCAAACCTGTTTCCGGTTTCCGGTTTCTGGTAAGCTATTTAAGGCGTAAATGTGTGATGTCAAGATGAACAATGATTAGTAAATTTTTCACTAATCGGCGTTTCAGAAACGGAAATTGATTTAACAAGCCTTTTAACTCAACAACGTGTTAGTTCATCAACTATTTGAGTAGCCGTTCAGAAACCGGGTGTAAGTGTGAGTTTTTTATTTCGCATTCGATCGTGAGCGCGTTTGGCGTTTACTAGGAATTTGTATGTGTTTTGATCTAGCTGTCGCATTTACAACTAGGTGGCGCTGTATCTAATATAAAAATATAATCACATACAGATTCCTAGTAAACGCCAAACGCGCTCACGATCGAATGCGAAATAAAAAACTCACACTTAGCACTCTGTAGCGCATTGTCCACTTTGCAAATGTCATTCTTTTATTATCGACTGAGATGACTAGACTTTCCTTAAATGTTTGGTGTATTTTTAAGATAATAACGGTATACGAGCATGGCAGATGCTACACCTGGTGGTAAGCAATTGTCGCCGCCCATAGACACCTACAACACTAGAGCAGTTGCAAGCATGTTCATACCGGTGTAAAACCAACCAATTCTTGGCCCGGCAGTAAATTCGCTAAATAGGAAAAACACAACGAAAGCGTTATTTCATGGCGAATTTATGCGAGGCCGCTGTACGTCTCCGGTCTCGCTCGCCCATTTGTGCCGAAAATTTAACTATCGTCTAGGTGTATGCGCGTATTAATGGTATTAAGTGCAGTGGGCTTGTAAAGACGTACCTACAATATTACAACGACACATAGTCGCTGGTTCCAGTTAACTGTTACAGTACAATTATTATGTACTCGGTACTCGCGGCCTTGCTAGTGAGTAGTTCGCCTAAACAACACACTCATATAGGGTTCTAGGATTGTGCATAGAATAGTTTAGATGTGAATAGAATAGTTACGTGAACACGTAATAGATTCGTATGCAGAAAGATATGCGACAGAAAGGTGTAAGAAAAAAATAATCTGCATAAATGTCAAGTTAGGTAGGTAGGTACAATTTTTTTTATGTGTAACATCTTTCCTCTCGCTTTCTTGCAATTTGTGGGAGCAATTTCGTGAAATGGGACGGAAGTTTATTACAGGAAGTCGCGGAAGCGAGCGCTATTTGAATTGACGAATGAGCGCGCGGTGGTAGAGTTGGCCATCAGAGAATAAAATATTTCAGTATTAAGCTTTTTTAAAATTTGACGTTGATTTCTAGCACTTCTTAGTGGAAAAGTTTCCGTTTTTTTTTATCATATTAGAAAATCGTACTAAGCATTGTTTTTTCTTTTGAAATATTTTCATAAAATGTTGCTAGCTCGTTTTTTTTTTATTTTTTATTGATTTTCTTTTTTTTCTTATATCTTATAACGTCGAAATTTGCGTCGAACATTGAGAACACACAAAACGGCGTCTTATGTAAAAATACTTGGCTCAGTTGTGAAACTTCCCGTGATGTCGGTTCGCCAGCCAAATGTTCTGTCACTTTTTCATTAGTTTGCGCGATGTTTATTAGAAGTAAAAATGTAACATCCTTCTAATCGTTCTGTCTGTGGGCAGTCAATACGCAAGGGGCATTTGCCGCTCGATGCCGGATGCAATGCGATGCGCAAACGAGCGTCATCCCTGGTGCGGCGCATGGGGGGGGAGCGCCAACAGTGTGTTGGCCGCGCTCGCGTAACGTCCTGACACCCGCATATAACCCACCGCTTGTAGCATGCACTCGATGCGCAGGAATAATATATACTAATATTATAAAGAGGAAATATTTGTTTGTATGTTTGTTTGCATTGAATAGGCTCCGAAACTACTAGACTTATTTTGATAAAATTTGGCCAGATGTAGAGTAAACTACGGGGAAGGACATAGGCGACTTTTTATCAAGGCAAAATGTACGGTTCTCGGGCTACGTTAACTAGAAAATCTGTATACGTTATTCCTGATTTGCCTTATATAATATAAAATTCTCGGGTCGCAGTGACAGTAAGTCCGTACAATAGATAACTCGTCAAAAAGTGTTTTAAAAACCCAATTTGAATAAATAATTGTACTATTGACTACTCGTTGATACTCGATAGCTGATACCTGATAGTGATAGTCATATGGATACGATAACGAAGATATTATAGGTACTGATTACAGCTCTCTACCTAGTGTAGCTGTATGTCCGTAAACAATCTGATTTACGAGGGCAGGAATTGCCTGATGGTGAGTGAATACTGCCGACATGGGTGGGTACTGGAGTGTGCTGTATTCGAGTTTTTGTAACTGCTCGCCGTGAAGAAGATAACTACAACTAGTATGGCATCGAAACAACGCCCCTAGTGGCAAACAATGGTAATTCGTTCGATGCCATACAAATTGTAGTTAACTTCTTCACGGCGAGTAGTGACAAAAACTTGCACTCAGTACATAGGACACGCATGCACCGTACCGCAAGTGGGTTGCCAGAGTGCAGCGTTTTAATATAAGCCGCTAATGACACTCTATACAGTCAATAAGGTGCCGTAGCGCGTAGAATAGTAGTCGCTAAAGACTATAGACAACATAGTTTGGGCCACCTAGAGCCTAGCGGCAGTAAGTTGTTTCCTACCCATAGTTTAGTTGTAAACTGTTCTATTGTTCAATATATTTTATGCATTTGAAGGCTTTCAAAGCCTGATAATAAACTTCAATATTAAAAAAGTTGTACCACATAACTAATCATCGGAGTTCGGACTAAAATCAAACCGTTTTTGATCGTAAGGAGCGTCGGAAATGATTCATTAAATAACAATTCGAAGTTCTGGCCCAGTTATCTATACACCGTACAAGGTTTAAATCGGTCGGTGATCTATCATCGCATCGTAGTGATCGCATTTCGAAGGATTTCGTCGATAAGGTACAGTCGCGACGCGCGACGCTGTCCAGGGACAAATGTAGTAGTAAGAGAGCTGGTGGCAGTATTTAGGTATATGATTTCATCGTCATTGATACAAACGGTCGCATTCAGAGACATTTAATTCTTACCAAAGGAGATACATAATACTGAGTTTGACATAAAGTCCATACAGGTTCTGTCAAAATCTCTAATAAGTGACTCCTTAAGTAAGCGTTAAATTTATCTGAATGCGGCCGTTAGACTTAACGTAGTTTGTCTATGTGAACTAGATAAAATGAATGACGAAGTCAGGTATATTATATCTCTAATAAAAAAAACGAGTCTGTAAATATAAAAAAAAAAAAATAATTATACTATCGTTTCTGTTATTTGTCTATACGGTATACCTACCTTACTAAATTATGCTTGTGTTTCTAATCTAAAGCCAGTATACTGTATATGGCCAGTGCATCTGACGTCTCGGTAGCTCATACTGTTGTCGCGTTCCAAAACCACTGGCCAGCAGTGGCGTTGGGTTCCTATAACTCCATTCCGATCGACTTCACTTACCTTTCGAAGACCCTCATCCAAATCCCTATCTATTTATACAGGCTAGGGCTTCCCTGTAAAGGAGAACCAGCCTTCGCCACTACTGGCAAGTAGTGTTGCCAACTCTGTTTTTAATACTAAAAAAGTAGGTACTAAAAGAGATCAACAGCCTCCATATTTTCGGTTTCATTATCTCGTTAATATAATAATTTTACCGTTAAAAACAAAAATAAAAAGAATTTGTGGCAAATATTAATTACATAATACAGTATATTGAAAATTAAACGGCCAGTTTTACGCGACGCCTGCCATGTTGTGTTATCAAGTTAAAAAAATTATATACCGAGAGGTAGGTATATACTTTCTTTTTTTGGTTTTGTGGGCCTAATATAAGACATTTCGCGTAGTACATATTTTAAATTATTATTTTACTTAGTACCTCCTCTAACACTGCCGCCAGCTCTCTGGCTATAATTATTATTGATTTTAGATTAAATTTATATTTTCGAAACGCGATAGCTTCGTATCATATAAATACCCGACTACGGCGTGCCAAAAGGAAGGGTAATAATGATTTGTCAGTCTATGTAATATGTATATTTGTTCCATCGTAGCGCCTAGAAACTTCTGATCCGATTTGGTGGATCCGAGGTGTCAATAATATCAAATATCAAAATATTTATTCAAATAAACAACTTGTGCATTTACAATGGATTATTTAAAATACCTAATGACTATCTTATGGACTAACAAGACATATGTATCTGCCTGAACTTGGTTTACCTGCAATTCAGGCGATAGGGGCTAATAAATAGGTTAACTTATTCACTGATTAGACTAAAGCTAGCATAATATATTACATTATTATTAAATTAAAATACTTGAAATAAATAGTATTAACTTAGGAAGAGAGAGCAATTAATTGACTACTACCTAGCAGAAATAACAAAAATTGAAAAAAAAAAAACATTTAAATACAGTTAAAATACTTAACACTTGCTACTTTGTTTATTTATAAACTGATAATAACTTCCCAGTGTCATACATAAGAAAATCTCATCTCATCTTTTCGAAATTCTAATATATCATTAAAACCCCCTACGAGAAATACAAAATTTTTTGACTCTTCATTCACAGCTCGTGCAGTCAGTCTGTGGAACAGATTACCAATTTCATTAAGACGCGCTCAATCTTTGCACGTATTTAAAAATGGAGTTAAGGAAATTTTTTTGTCACAATGAACATGGTGATCTTTACTATAAGTCCATAATTTGTATGCATTATTTCTACTTTTAATAATAGTATTTATTTATTTATTCTATAGTACGATATATAAGTATTTGTGTATGTATTAACGAATATTATAAAGTAGTTTACCTAAATAGTATATATCATATAAAAGTATTATGAAATCTTAAATTACAATATGTATTAAAATAATTTTCTCTTTACGTGTCTATAAAGCCACCTATCAGTATATTACATGTAAACATGTGTCATGATTATAAAGGTTGTCTGGCAGAAATCGCTTGTAGCGATAAGACCGCCTTTTGTGCTTTTATAAGTTTAGTTTTTCTATGTTCTGTATGTCCTATTTGTTTTTGGTGCAATAAAGAGTTTTTCATTCATTCATTCATTCATTCATACATAAGACATACATTGTAGAGTGTCGGTTAGAGTATTTTTGCAATTGCTATAATTTTGAGAGTAAATATTTGTTAACGCATTAATTCTGTTATACAGAAGTGGACCTAAAATACGTAGAACTTTGATGGGAAAGCGAATTTGGTTACTACGTTGTACCGACAAGCTATATCTTTTCGTCTTCTACTTTCATGGTTAGGGTAATAAGGAAGAGGATAGTGTTGTTTTAATATAAAACAAATAGCTGCCGGACTGTACTGGAGCACTTTGCATGCGGAGAAAAGCTGGTTAGTGGGATACAGGAAAGGGTGGAATGAAGAGCTACCTTAAGTATAGCTCTTTGTGCTCTTTCTACACTAAGCAGCAGTGTCATGCCTACGCCACCCCATGACCTAATGCAGTACGTTAATATTTATTGACAGAGAGCAAGGTATACTTGTCTTACTAATGTTTGATCTAGAACATTGCGAAGGATTTTGAAGGTGAAGATAAGCTTACGTAATCTGTTTGCAAGAGTCATAATATGTTGTTTAAAGGAAAGGGTCTTGTCTAAAAACACACCTCAGCATTTTATTTTGTTTACAGGTAGGATGTAAGGGCATGTACCTACATTGAGTATTGTTTATACAGTAAGGGGCGCATATAATAAATCAGACCGGTCGCGGCTTGATGATACCTTACTCTTCGTGAACCGAATAAGTTTAGTTTTATCGGAATTTAATGTAAGTAGGTGAACATTAAGTCACTTGTTAACTAAAGTGAGCCTTTCTGTAAAAATTTATAAACGTCTGTTTTCGAATCAGCAGAGAAAAGTAGGGCGGTATCGTCGGCATAGGATATGATTTAGAAATAGCGTTGGCCCTAGGACACTTCCTTGGAGAACACCGTAGCTAGTATTTGTTAGGTCAATACTGATTATATCATCTATTTTAACACACCGTGTCCGTTCTTCTAAGTAACTTTTGAAGATATTGTACTGAGTACCTCATAAACCGATAGCGTCTAATTTTCTCAAAAACATTGGGATAGATACTGTGTCAAAAGCTTTAGAGAGGTCTAGAAAAATGCCTATAGTGTGATAGTTCTTGCGCCAGATAATCCGTTAGAGTATGAACCGCTTCCGCAGTGGAAACGCCAAATTGTGTGTTGGACAAAACTAGTTTATCCTGTAGGACTTAGGTATTTGACTAGTCTAATATTAATGACTTTTTCTATCGAAATAATGGCTAGGGTAACATAGGTTAGATAGTTTGCGTAGTCGGGCTGTCTCAAAATTTTTATTATCTCTAAATAATAGGTCTTTACCGATGAAATTGCCGTTCTGCAGTACTGGCAATTTCAAATTAAAATAATTTTTGTTTTGCTAAGAATTCTAATTTCAATGTAATTTTATTTAAAAAACATGGAATTCTTTTTCCAAAAGTAGTAATTTGTTTAATGAAAAGTGTTACATTTTCATCGCATTTCAATCTTTTACGTCATCATGGATACGTTAAAAATTCGAGTAATTATGGAATATGAGTACCATCGTGGCAGCAACGCGGCACAAGCGGCATGCAACATCAACGACGTTTACGGAGCTAGCACTACAAACCAACGCACCACCTGTTATTGGTTTGCTCGCTTCCGTTCTGGAAATTTCGACCTGAAAAATTAACCTCGCGGTCGTCCGAAGACTTTGGTCGACAATGACGAATTAAAGGCGATTGTGGAAGCTGATGATACACAATCTACGGCTGAATTAGCAGCAGCTTTCGACGTTAGCGTCATAACAATATTGGTCCATTTGCGTCAAATTGGCAAGGTAAAAAAGCTTGACAAATGGGTGCCCCACGAACTCAAGGATCGCTAGCGCGAAGTAAGCGTCGAGACGTGCCTTGCACTGCTCAACAGACATACAAATGAAGGAATTTTGAACCGCATTGTTACCTGCGATGAAAAATGGATTCTGTTTGATAACCGCAAGCGCTTAGCAAGTTGGTTGGATGCTGGTTCAGCACCTAAACAATGCCCTAAACGAAAACTTACCCCTAGAAAAGTGATAGTCACTGTTTGGTGGTCTAGCGCCGGTGTGATTCATCACAGCTTCTTACCAAACGGGGTGAGTATTACTGCAGATGTGTACTGTGAAGAACTGAACACAATGATGGAGAAGCTGGCACATCTCCAACCAGCATTGATCAATCGCTCGTCTCCGCTGCTCCTGCACGACAACGCGCGACCTCATACCGCACAGCAGACGGTCTCCAAGTTGCAAGAACTGGGGTTGGAAGCTCTCCGTCATCCGCCCTACTCACCAGACCTTGCGCCTACAGACTACTACTTTTTCCAGAATTTGGATAACTTCTTGGCGGGAAAAAAATTCAATACCTGAGAGGCAGTACAAAATGCCTTTGAAGAATTTGTTGCCTCCCGTCCAGCTGATTTCTTTAAGAAGGGCGTCAATAAATTGCCACTGCGTTGGCAAAGATGCATTGATTGCATGGGTGATTACTTCAATTAATACAAATAAAAAATACATGAAAAAAATTCGTTTAAATTTTTTCATACAAAACGGCAATTTCATAGGTAAAGACCTAATACTTATTATTTATTATTATTGTCTCTAAGTACCTTGATATATACAACAAAACCCCTACATTCGTACAATTGGAGATAATTCTATAAGTTAATATCGCCTCTATATCGCTACATAAAACCGGTATAGTTTTTTTGAGGTTTCTTGGTAATTGGTATCCAACCGAGCAGTCCCCTTTTCTATACGACGAACCATCGGACGATACCTATCAGGTTGGCCCTATACCTATTAATAGATGTTTCCCTTTTACATGTTAATAGTTTAGGGTTTTAGGGTTCCGTAATACATAAGGAACCCTTATAGTTTCGCTCTGTTCGTCCGTCTGTCTGCCTGTCTTTCCGCGCTTCTAGCTTCTGTAGTTATGAATATAAATTGATGAAATTTGGCATAGTTATATATTGACTTTAGATCTTGGTTTTAACATCATAATAATAATTTAATATTTTAGGGGTGGCTCTCCATACATGTGAAGTGGGGATGAAAAATATTTTTTATTTGGTTTGGTTTTAATTAAGGACTTTTTTTACAAAGTCGACCATTTTCGAGTAATCGGCCTAGAAAGTGGTTTATAAGTTGCCTCCCCCCTGGCATTTCTAAACTGCTGATAGATCATGCTAAAAACTCTTTAGGTAAGTTATTTTGAACGAAATCGAACAGTAACTTTTGAAGTAATTTGAAAAAAAAAAAACCTATCACGCGTTGATAGTTACGGAACCCTCCTTAGACATGTCCCGACATGCTTTTAGTTAGGTTATTTCTGTATTACATTCAGCTTTGACCTTACATATAAAAGAGTCATAAAAGTAATTAGTGGAAACCATCAAACGTAATAGACCGAAGTTCGTGACACTAAATGAGCTATATAGGTCTCGTAGCGCGCTCGTAAATAATACGGCGCGTCTGGCGTCTGGCCTACGGCACAGTTCTCAGCTGCGACCTTTTGCTCTGACACCGCCACGTCTGCCGAGTGCCGACCTACCGGCACACATTCTGTGGGAAAACACATTGAGCGTTTCAGGAACTTTATTAGTGCACATGGAAGGCTAACATGCCTATGCTATGTTGACTGCAACCTGAGTTGCCGAGACAAATTTTAACGTAGGCTATAGCGTAGCCACCATCTAGCTCCATGGTAGCCACGAATTGTTTGGTCGGCTAATTTAGGAAGACCAAAACGCTCGACCTTCTATAAAAGCTCGGTTACACAAACATTACAAATTTTTTTTTACCTCCTAACGTAGATAATATTATTTGAATAATGTATTAGGTCATTACATATGAAATTGGCGTTTCGTAAAGGAGGAACATAAAGTAGTTTTTGTAGTAGTTTTTAAACATAATATATTTATTTAATCAAAGTATACCTAGTCTTGCCATAAATACTGAAACAAAGAAAAAAAATTCTATTGCAAATAACATTTATTACTTTTACAGTGTGTTAATTTAATACATAAATATAAAACAATTTGAAATATAAAAAGCTTATTCGTTATTATTGCTTATTATTATAAAAAGCTTAGTTGCTGGCAATAGACATCTGCCGTAATCGTCTGGCCAGATTTTAAAAAAGCTGTAGTGAACGACACCGGAACCAGTCCACCAAACGCTCACAAGTAACGTTTTTTGAGTCAATTTTCGCTTGCGAAACTGAACCCTGGCGAACCAGCCAAAGCCTGCCCGGCTTTGGCTGGTTCGCCAGGGTTCAGTCATTGCGATTAGCGTTCCCGATTATTGTACAGGATCCACTTTTTATCACAGGTAATGATTCGATTTAAAATCCCTTCATTATTGTGCCGGTTGAGTAATGTAACGCAGCAGTCGACGCGCGTTTGTCGGTTTGCTGCACTCAATTCATGAGGTACCCACCTCTCAAGCTTTTTCATCTTCCCAATTTTCTTCAAGTGGATTAAAACAGTTTTATCACTAACACCGCAGCATGCAGCTAACTCGGACGTGGTTTGCGATGGATCCGCTTCCACAATAGCCTTCAATTCTTCATTATCAACTTTGGTCTCTGGCCGTCCACGGGGTTTGTTCTGCAGGTCGAATTTTCCAGAACGAAAACGTTGGAACCAAAAACGCACTGTGTTTTCTTTGGCGACACCGCCGCCATACACATCATTAATCCTTCGAGCCGTTTCTGCAGCACTGGTGCCACGGTGGAAAATAATACGATATTTCAAGTTTTCCATTTTGTAAATAGAGTGACGCAAAGAAAAAACCAAAAGAGGAAAAAACAAATGAATTACCGTTTTCGAAACACAAATGCATGAGTCAATAGCGGTATAAATTTGAAATTGGAATTTCTAACCAAAGATATATTTGAGGTCAAAGTGGCCAGTACGACAAAACGCCAATTTCATATGTCAATGTCAAAGTCAAATTCTTTTATTCAAAATAGGTATTTTTATACACTTTTTGAACGTTGAAAAAATATAAAAAAGGCATATATAAAAATGTTATGACTATGTAATTTAGAAGTAGCCTTGCAGAGGGTCACCTCATTCCCAAGGTGTGCTATCATTCATAAAATCATTAACTTTATAATAGGCATTAGCACACAAACGTTCTTTAACTACCTTTTTAAATTTATTGATTGAAAAATTTTGAACGCTTTCTGGGATTTTATTGTATAGGCGTATACACTGGCCTTTAAACGAATTATTTACTTTACGAAGTCTAGTCACTGGTACATCAAGCTTATGCTTATTTCGGGTATTTCTATTGTGGTTGTCACTTTTCTTTTTGAATAGGTTTAAATTTTTTTTAACATATAAGGACCTAATACACACTGGCGGACACATAAACTGCATCATAGTACAATATTACTTTCAATGAAATATAATTAGTGAAAGTGCAAACTATTTTGATTTGTTAGATAGATAGATAGATAAATAATGTTTATTTGCTCAAATAAGGTACAATTTCAAGGTGTTACAATTGTAAATTCTGTTCTTACTTATTCTGCCTTTGATGCGGCGTGCAAATGTTTATATTTCAAAGATAATGCTAAGACTGGTTCTTAATCTGATAAAAAAATCAATTCATGTGTGTATAGGTCAACTTTTCTCACTAAAAGAATCAAATTACTCTGTTTACAGCTTTTTGGAATGAAACAGTGAATAGAAAAAAAACAACGGCTTTATTATGAAAATTTTACAATACTAAGGAAAGAAAAAGATTTTTTTGTTTTTAATAATTAATTTTTAATGTATTACCTCCTCTTGCCCTTGTGGGAATGTGGTGGCAAGCCCCAAAGGGAGATCTCCGACCGAGCGAGGTGCTATGCTCGGTCAGGCCGAAGCCCTCTTGTATGAATTTTAGATGTCGTATATATAGTGCCGATCATAGAAAACTTCGATAGCGCGATTCAGGATTGTGGCGCTAATTGTTCCACCACACCCTAATAACTGAAAGTCGGTTTCGCATCGACCTGATCAGTGTTTTTAAAAGATCTTGCGGAGTATTGTCCCATTCTTGTGACAATGCAACTCTGAGCTCCGTAACCGTTGTTGGCACCAGATTTCTTGTAAATACAGCTCTTTTTAGGTAGACCCACACGTGTTCTATCGGATTGAGGTCCGGGCTACGTGCTGGCCAATTCATGGAACGAATCTCAACCTGAGTAAAGTATTGCTCAACTTGTCTCGCTGCGTGCGGACGAGCATTATCCTGCATCAGAATGAAGTTTTCGCCTATAAATCCGCTAAAAGGTACCACATGAGGGTCCAATATCACCGTTATATAGCGATGTGATGTTACACCACGGTTACCACGGCCATGTGTGTCTGCGACAATAAACACTAGTTCAGTTCGAGCATCCATCGATATGCCGCCCCAAACCATGTAAGATCCGCCTTCCCTCAATGCAATGGAACCCTCTCCTCAATGCAATTTTGAGCATATCGCTCTCCTCGTCTACGGTAGACTAGTCTGCGACCATCAGTACAAACAAGTCCTATACTCATCAGTGAATAATACGGAAGCCCATTGCTCTTCAGTCCAATTTAAGTGTTCACGAGCAAATCTAAGTCGAGCTTGCCTGTGAGCTGCAGACAATTTTGGTCCATTTGTGGTTCTGAAAGGTGTGATATCACGCTCTTTTAGCCTTCTTCTTATGGTTCGTGCACTAACTGCTACGTCACGTACCTGGTGAAGCTCATTTTTAATGCTTATAGACGTTAAAAACCGATTTCTCATGGAGGTGTCACAATAAACCTGTCGTCACGAGACGTTGTCACCCGAGTTCTGCCGGTTCCACGTCTTATTTTGAATGAACCTGTCTCCATAAACCTTCTGTAAATTTAAAAATCCGTAGACTGGTTTACATTTAAATCTGCAGCAATTGTTCTTTGGTCTAGGCCTTGCTGCACTACAGCAACAATTTGTGCGGCTTTTTCGGACGATACGTCCATATTCGTTACAGAAAAACGTGTTTAAAATGAAAACAGACTAGCAATTAAACAATTCGTTACAACATGTAACAAAACAAAAAAAAAAACCATCAATCACAACATTTACGTAACAACGATTAATCTTTAGTAAATTGACAAGATTTCTTCTATAGAATATTTTCTTTCTTTTGTGACAGTACCATATTTAAAATTGATTTTGTTTTTGTGTTTATAAACCAGCCTTTATTTTCCAATATCAATAAATGTAAAAAGTTTGCATATTTCTTATCTTTTATTATTTTTATATATTGTTTTATTGCACTATGATGCAGTTTATGTGTCTGCCAGCGTATTATATGAAGTGTAGCGAGTTATATTACAATATGAGTAAAGGTTAATTGTCAATAGTTAATATTATTAAAACGTTATTCTATGGGGTGTAATGCGGTGTTGTGTCTCGTGCAGCACGCGCTGAGCCGGGTGGGCGGCGTGGTGTACAGCGAGGCGCAGTGGCGGTGGTCGGGCACGGCGGCGATGCTGGCACACGCGTGGTTGGGGGCGGGGCCGCTGGGCGTGCGCGCCTGGCCGCGCCGCGCCGCCGTCACGTCTCTCACGCACCCGCGCATGTTCGGCCACCTGCACGCCGCGCTCGACGACTTCCTCTTCGTGCAGCAGCTGGACGCCGAGCGCCTGCTGCTGCGTGCGCGCGCCGCAACCCCTGACGTCATGCGCGCCTGGGTGCGCTGCGCGCTCGCGCTCGACTGCATCATGCCCATCGGTGTGTATTCAGCCGTTGACTAAAATGTGGCAGGATTATAATGTATGTCGGATTACGGTCGTTTAAATATTAAAATTTGGTGTTTGCAGGCGCGCAGTCCGGCGGCTGCAAGTTCGACAAGAAGCCACAGTACCGGTACTCGGGCTGCCACGGGCAGGACGCGTCGGCGCTGAGCATCATCCTGGGGCTGCGGTCGGGGTTCGAGGAGGGCGCGTACACGATGCGGGGCGCGCCGCCGTGGCGCCGCGTGGCGGACGGGGTGGCGCGCGCGCTGCTGGCCGGCCTAGAGCGCAACACCACCACGCCGCGCGAGCTCGACGCCCGCACCGAGCCCGACCCGCCCTGAGAAAGTCCCGCCCACCCACTAAGGCGCGGCACGTGATCCCGCTATATTCTAAATCTCTCATAATTTTGTATGTCTGTTTACGGCTATATTTTGTGAAGCGTTGTATCTTTTCAAATGTTCTCTACTGTAATCTTTACACACAGTCATTTTCGGCTCTTCGCTTGCAAGAGACGTCTCACCAGAGCGAGTATCGGCTTCCTCAGTCAGCCGTCAGCTGTCGGCGGCGCGCGCCCTGTACATATAGGGTATCCGGCGCGCGCCGCCCCGACGCCCGTTACTTTAGTTTAGTTCGTATTTATTTATTTGTATAATATTTTTGTATCAGTATAATGACTGTGAGTCGTTGTCGGCTGTGTTATATACATAATATGAGTAGTAGTTAATTATTGTTATTCGTGATGTGACACGGAGTGACGTTTCCTATGTTTGTATGTAAATTTTCGTTTCGTTAGCGTAGAACGTTTTTTTCGTACTATGTGTGATGGACACGTTTGTATATACCGGGCGACTCGCAAGGAACGGAACGTTTTTACTAGGCGCCAGTCGCGGTCGCGCCCGGTCGCTCGCGGTCGCGCCCGGTCGCGCCCGGTCGCGCCGGCGGGCTACGCGTGCTTATTCTAAACCAAATATTATTTAGGGACGTTTTTGCACAAATTTTTAGGTAGAATTAGGCGTAGCAGTTTAGGTCGAATTCGAATTTTTATCGGATAAATAATATCTATACTTTTGGGCATAATATTAATTTGGAAATTATTTTTCATAGTTCTGTAGCATAATTTTTCCAAATTTAATTTTAAAGTTATAACGGTAGATAGTATTCCAAAATTATTTTCGGTTCCTATTTATATGTTGACGGTGTTCGCAATAACGAGACGACTTAGCGTAATGAATGATCTCACAATTATTATTAGCTCTAACGTAGATGTAACGATCAAAAGATTTTATTTTAATTTTCTACTTATCGGAAAATAGAAAAAAAAAAAATTTCCCTGCCCGACTAAAATAATACATTTTTTACATACTTTTGTATAATTATTTTTTAACGTTGATTCACAGACATACTATAGATAAATACAAAATGTTTGTAATAAGTAATCGACCGCGGTGTCTGCGCACGACACAGGTGTATCGGTCCTTCGAGAGTCGCGACTGCGGCGGCCACGTCTCGACCGATACTTGTCGACAGTCTAAATTTTACCGATTAAAACATTATAGACGAGCATTTTTGGCCAAACTTTGTACTTTAAATTAATTAATAGAAAATAAGATGATTGCATAATGTATGAACGTACAATGTTTTGGTTTTACAATTTTTTGTAAACTTTTGCTACGAACTATATTATTATTTTTTAAACTAAAAGCGCTTAAACGATCGACCGTTCTGGACTTGCTGTCGTCACTGAATAAAGGATGTGTCGCCACTTTAATTTGAAGAGATTTTAAATCGCGGTCGGTCGTGTGTTGGAGCCCTTACGAACGCTACGGGCAACTTTCCCAAGCACATTTTCCTTTGTAAAGGGGCTCCTACTCGATACAAATTTTAGTGCAATAATATGTGAAG